>OX276404.1:10929911-12285150 GCA_946251805.1 Cybosia mesomella
AGTTGTTTTGCCAAATGTTTTTTTGCGAAATGAAAATTTGGAAAACATACTTTGGCATGTAAGACCGAAAGAAGCTTAACTCGTAATATTAGGCGTCAGTACAAAGTCGCTACAATTCTAAACATTAAGTAACGTTATGTTTTGTTACACGTCATAACCCACGCATCACACATAATTTGTTATTCCTTTATCGTCATCAACAAATGTTACTGAAGCGACCACCGTAAAAACGTGATTGCTTGTAAAAATAAAATACGGGCTTTTTACCGCGTCGAAGACTTAAACATTTTGTGACAGCGTTTTGTGTAACAAATATTATGTGTTTTTATTGTTTGTGTCTACGCCTTTTTGTATATAAACGTAATGCAGAAATGACCGTAGGTTTCAAGAGGTCAGTGTGAAAACCTTAACTAAGGATCCAGTATTCTAAAAAGTTTATTATTAGAATACCAATATGGTTTTAATTAAACATCAACGGTGGCATGCACATTGCTCTCCCTCCTCTTACTAAACAATTGCTAGTCTCCGTAGGCGGTAACTTGTCAGAGATGGACTGCGCTATCCATCGCTGTATCAAGCCAGACCCAAGAGTCGTCTTCTGTGCGCGCCTAGGTATCTACCCTGGAGAAGGGCAAGAGCCCTCTTTCTCTCTCTCCTCTACTCCGCGACTAGATTACCTGCTAATAATACAAAACTAACGTAGCCACATTGAGTACAGATACGTATTGAATAAATTAACATATTTTATAACTCTCTAGCACATTTTAGTGCCAGTATTACTCAATAAATACATTTAGGAATTATTTCAAAGCTTGTAAGGATATTAATACCACACAATTATTGTCACTAAATGGAAATAAAGGTTGGCGTCCCAAATAAACGGCAAACTAAATGCATACGGAATTAATACTTATCATTATTAATAGAGGTCCATATATTCAACAGGGCAGAATGATCTAACATTTTGTTGTGGGCTTTATCAAAATAGCGGGAGAGCATTTTAAACCCAATCAACGGAAAATCAAAATGCGGAAAATGGGAGGGGACTTTAACGGAGGGTTAAATTCGCGTTATCGATTTGTTTTCATGACTTTCGCTGACATTTCGATTCTATCGAGAAGTCGATTCGATTTGTCCCACTTGGTTCGTTTCGTTTATTTAGGTGAAGATGTGAGGATGTGTGTGTGTGGTGTGACTCATTACAAATATAAATTTTTCTTAATATTGGATCTCGGATTACATTCTAAAAAAGAATTTGAAAGTCTATGCATATGAAGGACAGTCCATTAGTTTCTTAGCCGTTAACTTACTGCAAAAAAAATGGTAAAAAGTCTCTTGCTAGCGGAAATACTCTACTAACTGAGCCACCTGGACTTGCCCAGGATAGCGGAAAAACCTGAGGAACGAGGTGTGAACTTTAATTGCGCGATGCAGAATTAGTAGTTTTGTAAAAGTTTAGCTGGATTTCGCTAACCGGCGCTGGGTATGTGTGTGGTCGCTACAACATATATAATAAACTATTATTTTCTTTCTTTGAAGTATACGTACTGTTTTTATTTATATTTTTCGATAAATATCAGACATCGCATTATTTATACTAAAAGTCATTCACGTTCGTCCAGTAAGTTAGTACCTACTTCTAACTTCAAGGAGCTTCAAAGCAAGTTTCAAGGAACAGTGTCCCCAATACTCATTATTACGACATTTTTTCGCATGCTCACCCTCAAATAAATTCTTAGTGAGAGGGGAGATACATAGGAGATAACAGGCGCATTATCGAAATACCGATGTCCTCGTATTAAAGCGGGAAAACTGAGAGTTAAATAGCGATTTATTGTCCTAAGGGTAGGAGTGAGGACGCAGGATCAGAATGTTCGAAAATTTCAATATATGTATTGTTACAAGGAAGGAATAGGCAGATGTCTGACTTCACCCAGATTGACAGCCTTATTAAGAATGAAACGGATTCGGTATGAGAGAGAGATTAAGAAAACGCCAAGTTTGGAAGTACGGTGAAATCTTTAGACCCGTGCGTTCTTTACTTCAATTGTAAGGCCTACTGCCCACGGAGGTGAAGCTTCATAGACGCGTATTCGTCATTGTACGCTTGGTATACACTTACTTGTACAACACAAAAACAAAATCCGATGTACGCCTCGGTGTACAACATGCTGTACGGCAGGTGTCATAAAGCCTGCATGAATTGTTTTGTATACGCAACCTTACACCCCGGCGTCTGTACCCGAGACGGCGTGCGGTTTTAGTCGGTTCAAGCCCGACATAACCGCCCCCGCTGGCCGGCGGGGGATATCCGAGGGGATTGCCACATGAAAAAAAAGGTACAAATTGCGTTTTCACACAGATTATATAAATTTATATATATACAAAATATATTATAAAGAAACTAATGCATATGCTTACTTAAAACATACGATTAGGAAATACATACTGTATAATAATAAATAATAAAATAAATATTCTACGACTTTTTACACAGCGCTTTCTAGACCCAAAGTAAGCATAGTTTAACTAGCTTGTGTTATGGGTACCAGAATGCGGATAAACATACTTATGTACTATTTTTTTGTAAATACATACATATTATACATAGAAAACAACAATATATACATAACATATACATAAATATATTGATATTTCTTTCCCAACGGGATTTAATCACATCTGGATACACACGCCTCAGATTGAATCAGTCATGGTGCCCTGTGTTATCTTTCATCCGTGAGTCCATCACTACATTATACTTGTCCAGTCCCCAACACAAACGTAATCTCTATGCTCCGTTTGGTACAGACAATCGGATGTTATCTAAACACAGGTTAACACTATTGTCTATTGCAAATGGAGAAGTGGGAAGCGGACAACGATAGCGATATATGTCAAGTTGGATGGAAAATTGACCAGCTAGCGTAAGTAAGAGAGACGAATTACTGGTTCTTCAGTGTTCGGCTGTCATCTTGCAGTTGTAGAACTTTGGTAGTCTTGTATGCCAATCAGCAATTAGAAGTGTTCACAATGGTCCTCCTAGTACATAACAGAAGGTTTACCATAACGTGTTAAAGCAATTGCGTTCTGGACGAGATGAAGTTATTAGGGTGTATGGGTCCCTCCCTCTTTCTCGTCTGGTAATGCTTTAACACGTTATGGTAAGGCCGTATGCAGCTATAGATCCTTCAGTTATAATTTGCGTGTTGCAGAGGGGAAAACTGGCTGAAAAGAGGATGAGAGAGAAATGAAAGACAATGAAGAGAGGAAAAGCTTTAGGCAGTCCAGCAACGACAAGTGAATAAAGGGACTTCCCTCGTCAAGCAAGCTTATCTCAATCTTTTTCTAAGAAAGCTAATGATGCTTGGAATAAGATAGAGATATGTGCATGGTATGTGCTATATTACTATTACTTAAGTAAAACATACTAAGCCAACCCTTCATACATTAAAAGATACGTTGACTATACAGTACAGCATCTTTACGTTGTCTATATACTACAGCGTCTATGAATATTATTATTTTTTTAATCGACTTCAAAAATTGAGCATGTTTTCTCAATTCGGACGTTTATCTTTTTTATGGGTGTTTACAAATTATGTTTATAACTGGGTCATATATTGGCGGATTTGCAAAAATTTAAATGGTCAGATTTAAATTTCGTAAAAATCTGAGGATTAACCACACCCTCAAGCTGGTACACCTGCTCATTAACGGCCGAAGCTCTGGCGAAGGCTTTCCTCTCGGGGTAGAGAGGTGAGACGGCAGTCGATCTCATAAAAGTCGTATAAGCCAAACCAAGAGGAGGAGAAGGAGTAAACGGACCCCTGGCTCCAAAGTGTTAGCCTCGAATGCAACCGGGAACCACGCTAAGACGATGATAGTCTCATAGCAATTTAGCTTGGCACCGGCTTCAATTCAATAGTCGTACGCGCAGTTTTGTCTTTTGAATTAAATCACTAATTTAAGTATATTTCACTTTTTGCGCCCTTTTGAAGTCGATTTAGTTTCTTTTATCAAAAAGAATTCTTATATGTAATAGTTGTATTTAAACATTTCTATAGTTAAAAAATTCAATAGAATATTTCAACATTTAACATATATAAGCACTAGCTAATGCCCACGGCTACGCCCGCGCGGAGGTCGGTTATCGTTTTTCATCACATCTCCGGTTCTAATTAACCACTTGCAATCAAACACACCTTTCTAATAGAAAAACCGCATCAAAATCCGTTCAGTAGTTTTTGCGCCCATCGCGAACAAACAGACAAGAATTCAAAAAGAAAAATTCAAAAAGTTCAGAAGCGTTCATTTAATATGTTAAATGTTCGAGATTTTCAAGTTTTTTTTAATATCTCCAATGTACACGACTAATATACTAAACTATACTATCTACAATAAGATAATATGTGTGTGGATTGACTGATTACCTTAAATAAAATTAATAATACTACAAATTGAGTACTAGTTTTGAAACAATTGTAAAAGCAATCTGACACTCACAAGGATATAAATCTCCACATATTAGTATTGAAATCGTAATCTTTGTAATTACAAAGTAGTAACCATTTTTACTGTTCATTAGATCATTATAACTTCATAATGACAAGAACTATTTAATCTCCCCGAGTGGTACTAACTCCTAAATCACGTAACTCATAAACTTATAATCACGTTGTCCAAACATTTTCTGAATTCCTCATAAAAGCTGGTATATTGGTTATTACTGTTTAGTTCCGTAATACGGCCATTACGGAGGTACTATGGCAGTACTATACCCGCCCTTGGAACGATATTTCTTCGACCTTCTTTATTGAAATTCTGCAGGGTCGTAGCGGTTTCGATCAAACATGTGAATGAGTTACAAAAGTAACAAATGACGCCTATGGAGACCATATTTTTATGACGATAAGGGTGATTTTGCATCGTCTTAGTGAAGAGTGAATTGCAAGAGAGTTTCGTTAGACAATTTTTGGGACTGTTTTTTCTTTGCTTTATCTAATCATTAATCTTATGGGTTTCGTATATTGGCATATTATCTGTGTGCTATTAATGTCAATAACCTACATTCTTACCTATTTTCTAACTTACCGGTCTTCTTCCCCGCAGCTCCGAAAAGCCCTCATTTCAATTACGCATTGGTTGGACAGTGATCTGTGATATACCTAGTAAAACGAAATTCGAAGTCTCCAAATAAATACAGTGACATTGATTCGAAACTTACATACGACAACATAAATACGAAAGTTTGGATGGATAGGATGGACGGATATTTTTTACTCAATCAGGGCGAAACGACAGGTATGGCAGTCTGAAATACTTTGTATATTGCGACTAAGTTCTTTTGCGTCACAGGAACGGGTGGGAACAAGTGGGGCGAATAAGGACTAAACCTAAATGCAACCAAACAACCAGTATACAAAAGTTATATAAGTAAACTAATAATGTATTGAGAAGGTCTATTTATTACTCAAATAACAAACACGACAGTACGCTACTATAGGAACTACTTCTAAAGGAAACGTGACAAATGACAGTAGTCGTCTGACTTCAAGGAACTCCCCAGAGGCAGTATGAGACACCCCGCTCCTTTATGAGTGCATATTGAAATTCTGTGGCGGCTTCTGACGTATATCGACGGCCGGAAACACAATGTGCCTAAAAAGGGTATTTTTCTTTTGGATACCCATTTATATAGCTGCCGATTATGTAGAAGGAGATTGCAAAAATCTCCAAGTATTTTTTCTTCTTTTCTTAGTTAAAATATAAGTTGTATTCTTAAAAACTATTTTTTTTTACAACATTATGACTTTACTAAATTCGTACATCAACTATCAACACACGTTTCACATTTACGAGTTTCTACTTTGAAAACTGTAGGTACCCAAGAATGAGAATTAGATTTTAATCAATCGATTCATAGATCACTTTTAAACTATATTGACAGAGCAATCCTAAAAACAAGTTTCAATAAATTCAATAAAAGTTGAGAACTCACCTCTCAAAATAAATGTTCGTAAAAACGCAAGTTTGCGCCATAGTGAAGACTGATGCAAAAATCTATATGGATAAAATATGTCATTCAAAGATTGCCTTCCAACCCTAGTTATTTGTGACAGCTGTAAATGTTCAAACGAAAGTAATACTTATTGAAATAGCTTAAGAACTGTCGAATATCTGCGGGTTTTATTCGTAAGACGAAAGTTTGACAGCAGATACAATTAGATGCTATTACTTACGCCTAGTGAAGTTTTGATGTATATATTTTGATGAGCTGGTGTGTCAGCTTAAGATAAACAAACAAACTTTTCTAGCACAACATGCAGATAACATACAAACAGAGAGACAACAAACAATTTGTGAATATTGAGATGAATTGAATGCATCGTATAGGCCAAGAGTCACCGCCCGATTGCTATCACTGCCGGGACTGTTCTGACTGCTAAGCTATAGATCGCGGGTTCGATTCCCGCTCAGTGCAAATATGTATATTTGCATTGGTTTGGGTGTTTCTTGTGTATAATATGTATTTATTTACAAAAAAAAAGTATTTAAGTATGTTTATCCGCATAATAAAACCCGTATGACAAGCTCTGCTTAATTTGGTTCTAGATGGCGTTATGTACTTTGTCCTACAATATTTAACCGAATATTTAATTTAGTTAACCCAGATGTATCCACACATCTGAACCCCATAACCCAAAGATATAATCGTAATCTATGTTCACTCCAGTTTATAGATAGAGCAGTCAGTACTGACGGTTCTACGGTAGGTACGAAGACAAAGAGGGTCGTGACTTTTGTACTTCGCCTGTTTCTCAATCGCACCGACTGCTTTACCTGAGGGCCGCTATTAAGTCACAGACCCTTCTAATACCAGCGATTATCAGCACCTGAATATACCACATCGTGTTTGTTAGTATTGGCATGTTCCAATGAAATGAAAACACTTTAGAAAATGGATCTAACACTGTGAAGATGGGCATCTTCTAACAGAAGATAAACTGTTGATATACTACTCGATTCCTTACTTTTTAAACTATGAAAGCACAGGAATATATGCTTTTTACTACGGCCAAGTAATAAGAAAATTGTTCAACAGCACAAAAGTAATAATTCGCGCTTCGCTTTATGAAAAGTAAGGAAATCGTTTGAATCTCGATCCATTTTCGCAAATCGATCATGAATTATATCGAGTGAGGTCGTCGACTTCAATAGTGCCTTTGAGGTGTAAAGGTGCGGTGCCAGAGTAGGCATTGTCAAGGGCCCGCCTAGACGTAGACTCAGGTGAGTGGACTTGAGCGTAGCCCGGCGCGAGTCATACGATCGACTATGTCATTATTATGTTAAGTGCAGTTTGAACATTTTATATTGATGTTGAGAAACTTGACAATACCAAATATTTTCTGAGAATCAAGATGAAACTTCGATAGCAATACAGGAAAAGAGTAGACCGTTGTCAATAAACAACTAGCTTGTATATCCAGACATTATTGTAGAAATCATGTGTTTACTAAGCTAACAAGCTTACAGCAGACCAGTAATCGGTCACTGTTGAAGTCTATGAATACTCGAAACTATGTCGCGTTACTGAACTTTGTATTCCTGACATACACTTTAGTTTAGGATTATTGTATGTATTAATAGAGTACAGATTCACAAAACCCCAACAGCAACTGCCATGTATTACGATATGTAGGTATACTATATATATTACGATATATGTTTAGTAGATAGTTCACTTAACTATAAACTTTATTGTAAAATAGTGAGTGATAAAGTCATCATCTCCTAGCTTTAGCATGTAAAATTTGTAGGTTTTCCATAGATACTGATTACAGTAATCTCAATATTCACTCCCTTCTTTGTCATTGGTCATATCATTAGGTCTTTTCTCCCCTTGTAACCGTTCACATCCATACTTAATGTCTTCCTTACGAAATTACTTTCATCCTTACGCATCACAATACATGTCCGAATAGTGAAAAAATAAAGTATTTTATTCAATATTACAGAGTTTAAGTTAATATAGGTAGGTATATTAACACGTTCAAAATTTTACATTTAAAATCCAGTGACAGCTTGCATAAAATCTATAAGAGGATGTTTGCCTCAGCGTGGGAGAGCGGCTTTTGTAATATGTAGGATATCAACTAACATCTCAAGGTACCCAGATGGGTGTAGCTATTATAAATATACCCTTCGATAGTTATCGCTAGTTTACGATAAAAACTTGTGAACATAGGACTAGTCAATGACACATATTGAAGGAAATCTTTTATGTAAAAAAGACCTACAAATACAGACCGAGAACTTTCATTTAGTGCACGGTAAATTTACGAATAAAAAATATTGACTAGGATAGTAGAGGAGCATATTCTCAAATCCCAAGATAATAGCCCGAGTTTAAAAATAATATGAGTCTAACTATAATAGAGACATTGAGGTTACGAATATGCGTTTAAGGAACGGTCTTATCGCTAAGAGTGTTCTCTATCAGACAACCTTGGATTGAAAATTAGGATTTAGGATCAGAATAGCAGAAAATCATGAAGGCATAAAATATGTTTATAAAAAACAAATAATGTTAATTACAAGAAAAAGAATAATTTCCAAAAAACTTGGTTGTTATTGAATCTGGATTTTGTAAGTGCATAATTATTTCAAAATTAAAATTAAAATTTTATTTTTGTTCATTTGATGAGGAAAATACACGGTACAAAAACTTATTAATGTTAACATCATCGTTATTAACGGTTAATTGTTGAATTTGCGTATGTTTATTTTTAGAAGAACAAGGGCGTACAATTGCTTGTATTTAGGTAATACTATAGACGCAAACTTCAATGAATTGTTTAACGGTTTAGTTTAAAAGATGCATAAGAGTTTTTAATTATATTTTAAGACCAAACTTTTGTTATTCATTTCTTTTATAAAAAGAAATTGGCAGTACTGGACAGAAACTCCTACAAACAAAAGTTGTTCTAACAAAAAAACGCATAGTAGTATGTACACAGTAAATTTAACAACACATAACTGTGTGCATGTGGTAATTACGAGTAGTTAGTAGTAAAAAGGCAACTAATTACTTACCAACTAAGACCTGTATGTGTGTATAAAGTGCTTGTTTAAGACATCTAATTTCAAACTTCTAATACAAGTCTATTACCTCGAAGGAAAGTGATACTCGTAAGTCTATAGACAGTGCAGGATATACTAACATAACGTACATCTTATATTCGGCAATGAAGATAACCGAGGGTTCGATTGTTGAAGACAATTACGTCACTAATAGATGCTTCTTCTAAGTTTGGTGGTACTTTGGATCTATATAAGAATATATTCAAGCCTATAAATATTCGATGGGTAGGTAGGTAGGCCCATCTCGCTTCTGAGTCATGTTTACAAGCTGTTTTCGAGGGTGATCACGAATCGTCTCGCACGCTGGTTTGATGACGTCCAGCCTCCCGACCAAGCCGGTTTCCGTAAAGGCTATAGTACCGTAGACTACATTCATACGATGCGGCAGATTATACAGAAGACCGAGGAGTATAATTTGCCACTATGCTTGGCGTTCGTGGACTATAAGAAAGCCTTCGATTCGATCGAGACTTGGGCGGTGCTGCAGTCTCGTCAGAGGTGCCACATTGACTATCGGCATATCGAAGTGTTGAAGTGCTTGTATAAAAACGCCACCATGACGGTCCGAGTTCAGGGTCAGAGCACAGAGGCTATTCCGTTGCAGAGGGGAGTTAGGCAGGGTGATGTCATCTCGCCGAAACTCTTTACCAATGCAATGGAAGACGCCTTCAAGCTTCTGGACTGGAAAGGATTCGGCATCAATGTCAATGGCGAATACATCACTCACCTTCAGTTTACCGACGACATCGTAGTCATGGCAAAGTTTCTAGAGGAGCTCAGCACTATGCTCGGAGGCCTCAACAGAGTGTCCCAGCGGGTGAGCCTGAACATGAACATGGACAAGACAAAAGTCATGTTAAATGTCCATGTGTCGCCCACCCCCGTATTATTGGGAGGCTCAGTTCTCGACGTTGTTGATGAATATGTCTATCTGGGACAAATCGCCCAACTAGGCAAATCCAACTTCGAGAAAGAGGTCAATCAACGAATCCAACTCGGCTGGGCTGCGTTCGGGAAACTGCGCAGCGTCTTCTCGTCCAAAATACCGCAGTCTTTAATCAGTGCGTGTTACCATGACCTACGCTGCCGAGACTACTATGGGCCTCATAACTAATAATAATAATAATAATCCCTAAGACATATTATCTCTGGTTGTTCTCGTCTTGCCAACGGAGAATATTTGCATAGACACAACCAAGTGGCCAGAATCGTTCATCAACAACTTGCTCTAAAGTATGATCTTGTAGATTCGGAGGTACCGTATTACAGGTATGTGCCCGACCCAGTTCTTGAAAATGGTCGTGTCACGTTGTACTGGGATCGATCAATCATCACTGACAGGACTATTGTAGCCAATAAGCCTGATATAGTGGTGATTGAACGATCAGAGCGTCTCGCAATAATTATTGACATCACCATCCCTCATGATGACAATCTCGTGAAAGCCGAAAAAGACAAACAAATAAAATATTTGGACTTGGCTCACGAGATTGTCGACATGTGGGATGTGGATTCAGCAATTATTGTTCCGATAGTCGTATCGGTTCACGGACTGATTGCCAAGAGCCTCGATCAATATCTCCAGAGGCTCGCGTTAGGCAGTTGGGTCAAGGGCTTGATGCAGAAGGCAGTGCTCCTCGACACGGCACGTATTGTGAGGAGGTTCCTCTCACTGGAGCCCTAACTACCGGTAGCTTGGTCCCTGTACCCGATACCGGTGGGCCACTATTTTTTATATTTTTAAATATATTTGTTTTTTTTTATATATAGAATGTATTTAAAAATATAATTTATATGTATTTTAAGTGTAATAAAGAGAATAATAATAAAAATATATTTATTTTCTCACCACAATATAGGTTTCAAACATTTGAATTGACTTGAACATAGTATAATCATATAATTATTTATGTGGGAGACTGGTGCCTAAACTAGGTAGGATCCTGTATTTCAGGTCACCAGCACAATCCCTATCTAGGGTACTGAACAATATCTACAAAAATTTTTTTTGTGCTGCAATATCTGAGTAGATAGGTAAGTACATTTATAATATTATATGAATCAAAGAACAACTGTAATACTATAATATTATTCTTGGTAATGTCGGGGTTAGTATGTATGTTTGTGGTATGTCTGTGTCTGTGTGTATGTGTGCGTGCGTGTGTGTGTGCGTGCGTGTCTGTGCGTGTATATGTTCGTATGCGTGTGTGCATATTTGTGTGTCACCTCATACGGGTACTGTTAGGAGACGTTCTATACTCTCATAGTCTAACCCCATAAGCCATTCACTGGTCTTTTTTTTACAAAGTGATCTGTTGAGCGTGTACAGAGCTAACGTTTTATTTATGTTGTTGTAGAGATAGCCTCCGAGAAAACAGAAAAACTGGTTTGTGAATTGAGTTCTGAAGGAGTCCAGTGTGCGATTGACCGGATTAAATCGCCTCCTGTTTGAGAGTGATGTAGCCCTGTAGCTCAGCAATGAATGTTGTTTGGTTATGACGTGGAGAATGAATAGTTGGCGTACAGACAGCACTTTGCACACCTCGTATAGCTCCAGTGTGGGATGTCGATAGGGTAAGAAATATGATACCTTAAGTAACGCTCGCTGGGCTCTTTCCACTTGGATCATGGTGGACTTGTCTGCACCACCCCAGGTTGTGATACAGTAAGTTATTAGTGATTGAAATAGAGAGAAATATACTGTCTTTCTTAAATTTTCATCCGCTGCATGTCTGAGGTTTTTAAAAATAAATATTAGTTTGCGAATTCTAGATCTGAGGGTTTCAATGTGCAGATGGAAATTCAAGAAAGGATCCAGCAATATACCAAGATATTTAATGGAAGAAGTCCTTTGGAGATGTGTACATGGACATTTTGTGTTGTGTGGAGGTGTGCATGTATGTAGTATAATAGGTAGCGCAAGCGTGGAGTGGTGAGCACTATTCCGAATGGTGAATGGTATATATTTGGTTTTGTCAGCGTTTAGCGTAAGGTAAAGGTTTGTAAGGTAAGGTCCTTAACCATTTCGATACAGTGTCTAGCCCCAATTGAGCGTGTTCATAAACATTTGTCCATGAGTCGGAGTGAAAAATGAGGGCGGTGTCATCTGCAAAGGTGAATATATTTCCCTGTGGTAGATTCGTCATGCACAGATCGTTAATATTGATAAGAAATAAAGTCGGAGAGATAACACTGCCTTGGGGCACTCCGTGCGTAACAGGCAGTTCTGTGCTAACGTATCTATCTATTTTAACACTCTGTGCACGATTACTGAGATAGTCTGCGAAGAGTTTTAGTTGATCACCCCTTATTCCAATAAACTCCATCTTCTCTAAAAGGATAAAGACAGAGACTGTGTCAAAGGCTTTAGCCAGGTCTAGGAAGATGCCCAGTACTTTTTGACCATCGTCTAGTTTCCTCACTATGTGGTCGGTTAAGTCATGGACTGCGTCGCTTGTAGATCTTCCAGCACGAAAACCGTATTGAGAAGCTGAGATAATTTGGTTTTTCTCAAGGTACATTGTTAATCTAGAGTTCATGAGTCTCTCGAGAATCTTAGACAGTGAGGGCAAAACAGCAATGGGCCTGTAGTTAGTGACTTGGTCTCTGTCTCCAGCCTTATAAATAGGATGTATTAAGGATTTTTTAAATGTTTTGGGGAATATACCAGAACATAACGAATAGATAACTAAGCTCGGGGTTACACAGCGAGCTATGGAACGGGCTATGCTTGGAGTTTCTCTACGAGATCGAATCAGAAATGAGGAGATCCGTAGACGAACCAGAGTTACCAACATAGCAGAGCGAGTCAGCAAGCTGAAGTAGCAGTGGGCAGGGCATATAGCACCGATGGCCGATGGGGCAGAAAGGTTCTTGAGTGGAGACCACGTGACGGCAAGTGCAGCGTAGGAAGGCCTCCCACGGTTGACCTGGTAAAGAGAGCAGGGACTCGGTGGATGCAGGCCGCTACAGACCGGTCAAAATGGAAGTCAATGGGGGAGGCCTATGTTCAGCAGTGGACTTCCTACGGCTGATATGATGATGATGATGATGATGGGTAGTTAGAGCGATACGAATATTTACATGACGAGTCAATGGCCCTTAACGTGCGGTAACTCTATGGTGATGATGATGAGGTACTACTACCCAGGGTCAGTCGGGGTGGGAGGGATATACTTTATGGGCAACCTTAGACCACGGCCAATAAACAGTGCGGGCATGTAAAACCTTAGGTTACATCATAGTTAACCTTCGTACTTATGTCAATCAGATCGAGGTTGTTTTATAGAAAGGCCAAGTCAATAATACCCGCAACCGGTGTGCATTTATGACAAAAATTATGAAAGTAGAAGAAGCGAAAGTTGTATGCCAAGATCATAGCAAGTGGAAAGGTGTTGTCTCTGCCTACCCCGATGAGAAAGATGCATGATTTTATGAATGTTTCTAGTTAATCCTTCACGAAGAGCCTACACATAAACAAAGTCCGAGAAATTGTATGTTTTATTTTCTATGGAAATAGACGAAGTTTTAATAACTTTGAAATAGCGCATAAAAGGGCCCTCGAATAAAGAGATGCCAACGTTTAGAAAACTGTTTAAACAAGTAAAAAAGTTGTTGTAACTGAGTAAAAGAAAGGTCAAGGGTGAGTAGGAATCACGTTTTTAGTTGATTTTAACCTTCTTAACAGTCCACATGTAAAGGCAGAAAAATTACCCAAGAATAAAAATAAAAAACCAAAGAGCATAATAATAATGCTACGATTTGTCACAATAACATCATATTCATCTTCATTATAAATGTCAAGTCATCATAATAAAGAAAATCACAAGATTTAAACACAAATCCCAACGATTTAAATCGAATTCATTTATATTTAGAGCCGAAGAGATTCCAAAAGTTCATACTTTTTAATCTTTGACAGTAAATCTAGGGGCTTGCGAATAAATTTAACCAACTTTTGATTCCGAGTGTCCCAAATATTCATTAGGTATCGTTGTCAAATTAAGTAATTAAAGCGCTAAGAATTTCTCGTTACCTCGCCTTTCAAAGTTGGATTTCATTATAAAAGGGGACGTTATTAATCCAACTTTTTTATCTTTAGCGTTGATATAAATGGTTCATGGAATTCGCTTTAACCAATGGAATCACAAACAATGAACATTCTACATAACTGAACTTGACTTTTGAGATCTATTTGAATATAACTTTTGACATCTTCACATAACAATACTCAGTTATTCTTAAATAAAAGATATACTTTATTGTTCGAAACTTAGCAAGGTAGAAAGTTAAATGAATGGAGAAATACGTCGCTTTATTGAAGTCTAGACCGTCTACTGTTCAACTGAGTGAGTAATGTTATTTCAGAATTGTAGGTAGGTATATTGTTTTGTAAGCCAAAGTATGCTTGAATAAATACGGACAGATTCCGGCGCTTAGTGTATTATTACCTCGATGGGAGACATGACGGCAAGAAGACAGAGAGTCTGATTAAGAGCAACACACTTATTATGCGAACAGCTAAGGAGTGGAATTGCCTGCCTGAGTCTGTGTTTCCGGAAAGCTATAACCTCGGAATCTTCAAGTCTCGAGTGAATAGGTTCCTTCTAGGCAAACGTGATCCATCGTAGGCCACATCGTCAATTACGACCAGGTGAGATAGAGGTCAAACGTGAGATTATCATTCTTTAAAAAAAACTTATTTCGTTTTTTAAGAGCGTTCTCTCTGTCTTACATCGAATTGACAGTAAAAGTTAGACAGATCATGCACTATAGACTGGTTGGATATTTTTTTTTATTTCCAGGCTATGAATTTACCCATAATATAGGTAATAATTCAGAATGTTTGGTAATGTTTTCTCTGATCCTCTAAAGTCGATAGCTTCGTGTAATTCCAATGACAAGTGTGCTGCGTGGCTATATGTTCCTTGTACCTGATGTTATTTCTAGTTCAGGTTAAGTACAATCCCGGCCCAAAAATTTTAAGTGGCCACAAGGCATCTCACTCATGTGATTTCGTAGTAGATGATGAAACGATAATTCTACACTGTTAGTTAACATTGCTCCTATTGATGGCGAACCCTCTCAAGCCAGCTTTATTATTTGTTGGTTCAATAATAATGTTAATTATTAGACCTAATATTATTAGAATTTTATTAGGTTGAGATGGTTTGGGGTTAGTATCTTATTTACTAGTAATTTATTAAAAATTTAAAGTCATATAATGCTGGAATATTAACTGCTTTATCAAATCGAATTGGTGATGTTTTGATTTTATTAGTTATTTCTTGAATAATAAATTATGGAAGATGAAATAATATTTTTTATTTAGAATTTATAACTAATGATTTTGAAATAAGAATAATGAGTATAATAATTATTTTAGCTGCTATAACTAAAAGAGCTCAAATTCCTTTTAGATCTTGATTACCAGCTGCTATAGCAGCTCCAACTCCAGTTTCTGCTTTAGTTCATTCTTCTACTTTAGTAACTGCAGGAGTTTATTTATTAATTCGATTTAATTTATTATTAATTGATACTTTTTTTTTAATTTTATTATTATTGTCTGGATTAACAATATTTATAGCAGGAGTGAGGGCAAATTATGAGTATGATTTGAAAAAAATTATTGCTTTATCTACTTTAAGACAATTAGGTTTAATAATAAGAATTTTAAGAATGGGAGATCTGGAGAGCAGAACCCATTACCGATACCCTTCGTACCGCTGTCAGAGAAACTTCTTTCTTAATTCTTAATCCTTTATTGTACAACTTCCCCCTCGACATGACCTTGCCTGGACTAAATAGAAATCTTTAAACAGATTACAGACGCAGCTTGGTCGCAGCAACGAAGTGGAGTTTCCTAGACGTGTCGGCCATGCGGTTACTCCACAGCCCATGGACCACCTACAACGTGCGCTGCGTGCTCAAACACATGTACACTGGAGCAAAACAATGAGCGCCTCTGAGAACGCAATTAAGGTAACGGTATACTACGCAAACATAATTTGATATGCCAACGACGCAAGAAAAGAAGATTGTTGATATTGTTTTATACCAACCATAGAACTCTCTCTATACACACAAATCAAGCAATTTTGAGGTGCACTTATAGGCGAGCAGCCTCGCAAATACCGACTTACAAACCAGCGGGCCTGCTCAACTAAGTTTGCCGGGTCTTGAAATTTCCATTGAGCCTCTCCGACAAACTTTCTCGTCCAAAACGTAACGAACCGAAGTTGACCGTTGTTATAAAACAACATGTAAAATCAAGTTTCGAATTTGCACTGTGAAACTCTGACTGATGGTAATGTGTTGTATTGAAGCTATTAGCGTATTTGTTTATAGACGTTGTTCCATCTTCTTTTTTCATTGTCAAGTTAGATATAGTATTGTACTTATAATATAATATGACAGTTCCAAATTCAACACTTATTGACGCCAGTATCCTAATAATCATATAAAATCTACACTATTATACAATTGTAATATAGTTGTGTCTGTACATTATAGATATTTAAAAAAAACTTGGGTTATGTTAAATGAACGATCTTGAACTCAAAAATATTTTTTGGGTTCCGTTGCCAAATGGCAAAAACGGAACCCTTATAGATTCGTCATGTCTGTCTGTCTGTCCGTCCGTATGTCACAGCCACTTTTTCCGAAACTATAAGAGCTATGCTGTTATAACTTGGTAAGTAGATGCATTCTGAAAAAAAATTTTTCATCATACCCATACCTACGTGTATCGTATTTATGGATAGGTCTTCAAAAATGATATTGAGGTTTCTAGTATAATTTTGTTCTAAACTGAATAGACACTTCCAAAGTGGTAAAATGTGCGTCCCCCCCCCCCCTCCCTGTAACTTTTTAAATAAGAGAATCATAAAACTAAAAAAAATATATGATGTACGTAAACTTCCACCGAAAATTGGTTTGAACGAGATCTAATAAGTAGTTTTTTTTAATACGTCGTAAATTGTAAACGGCAATTTACCTTTCATTTAATCAACTCAAATACAAAAATTTAAAAAGAAAACATTATTATGTTACTTGCTGCTACGGAACCCTTAATGGGCGAGTCCGACTCGCACTTGACCGCTTTTTTTGGAATTCTTGTCTGTTTGTATGTTTGTTCGCGATGGACATAAAAACTACTGAACGAATTTAGAAGCTGTTTTTTTCTATTAGAAAGGTCTTGATCAGACTTAAAATCTGCCGTATTATTTTTTGTCTCATAAATTACAAATTACATAAATCTGTCCACGCACGATTGTCAACACCACCAATGATCGTTATGTAATAATGTCGATATGTATAAATCGTTCAACCATTACACCGCATTGATTTGCTAACTAATGACAGAAAATATTGTAAAATTAAAACTCTCAAAGAGCTTTTAATATATTATTCCCGAGTTTCAAAGTACCCACTACATTATAAAAATTATTTAAAAAAAAAACCCTATTGCAGGTAACTTTACTTTATACATATATCGCCTTGAAAAATAGTATAAAAATAGCGTTATACACTTGTACTATTATTTATTCTGTGGTTATACTCGTAGTAGTAAAATGTGCATCGTAAATTCATAATCGTCATAGACAATTTTCATTATTGCACTATAAGGTATAGACACGAGTGTTGATTGAAAACTTCGGGGCCTACACAAGATACACAAAATAATTAAAAATATTTTTTATTTTTCGACAGCTCTATGTATTTCTTCTATTTTCTTCCAAAGCTGCTTTCAAACTGGAAATAGTAGAAAGTCTATAACTAATCCAATACACTAACTAACTGGTACTAACCCAATGCGTCCCATGACGTCCCACTTAGAATATGGTTAAATCCAATCCAACTGTACAAACTAACGCTGTTACAGAGGCAGGTTCAGACTCAAATATTACTTGTCTTATAATCCTATTATATTCTATGTAGTTTTAATGGACTAATGTTTCTGAATTTTAAATCTATAGACATTTTGGTACACATGTTATTACATACTAATAAATATGAAAATAAATATATTCACATGTTGGAGCGGGTACAAAATAAATTTGTACGACTTTTATACCTTCGCTTATACGGAGTGTTTCCTTTTTACCCACTCATGTATCCAACTCTGTTTGTTTTAGGCATGGTTGGATATAATGAGTTGGCAGTACGGAGCAATTCCTCACTTGTATCTTATATATTTAAAATAATTAGAGGTAAGATCCAAAATACACATATATTGGGACTGGTAGGACTATGTATACCAGATAGGGTCGTTTGGCGGCGCCGCGCCGACCACGGCGGTGAGGCGCCGCTGTCGCGGGCGATTCGCACTTTAAACCTAGTAGCCGAGGACATTGACATATTTTCCTGTACATTGAGTGAATTCACTACAGTGGCACTATTCTGTATTAGTTATGAGACTGAAAAGTAATGTTTATTTATCTATATATTTTTAAATTATGTAATGTTCCTACACTATTGCATCGGGTGTTTGCCTGTAAAAAATGTTGTAAGTATGGATAAATAAATAGATATCTATTTTTGAACCCCAGGACATATCCATACACAAGTCAAGTCCGCCGGTAACCCTGGGGTTATCCTTTCGAGGGCTTACCCGGGGTGCCCGGCAATGGACACTTGGGCAGGACACCGTGCGGTTTTAGTCGATGCACAACATAACCGCCCCCGCTGGCTGGCGGGGGGTATCCGAAGGGATTTCCGAACGTAAAAAGAAAGGCATATCCATATTGCATAC
The DNA here is from genome assembly GCA_946251805.1 of Cybosia mesomella. NCBI lineage: Eukaryota > Metazoa > Arthropoda > Insecta > Lepidoptera > Erebidae > Cybosia > Cybosia mesomella. Next base: position 10,948,810 of record OX276404.1, read on the forward strand.
AAGTTTAGTCATCATCCTCCGAGTTTAGTATTTCAAGTTTTACTGAGGTATCGTATTAAGAAGTTCTTGTTAAGAAACTTAGCCTTTGATTTCCCTTCTTAGCAAGTAATAACTAAATGCATTATTAATAAGCCATATGCATAAGTTTCAGTTTAGCATAAATGCTTGGATTAACTGGTCATTGAGTATAAGAAGTTCGTAAGTTATGAAGAAATTTGCAAGTCCTATTAGGAATATTTAAAATAAAACACAGTTGCTCTTTCCTTTACTTTTAAAGAGGTATACTAATGATAAGATTTTAGCTATTCTAGACATTTTTATAAGAAAGTAACGTTACGTTACAAGCTTTACTTATTTTGGGTCTAGATAGCGCTGTATAATGTTTTTCAGAATACTTATATTTATTATTTAAGTGTTTTTTTCTATCTCGTAACTACTTTTTTGAAGTGAAAACTTCTTTAGCGGCGTTGTACATTTTTTTTATAATGGGTAAAAAAGGTTAAACTCGCGTCAGTAAACACGTGACCTGATCGTAAGACAACAAATATAGAAGCCCTAATTTCACACTGTACTTAACAACCTTGGTGGCGCGTTCGTCTTATGAGTGGTCATTGACTTCGTCAAGACTGAGATCTATTCCGACCGAGGCCCAAGGAACACTTTTTGTCATCATATAACTTTTTGTATGCGATGCCACGAAGAAGAAATGCGAGTGTCACGAAGACACTGAAGTCGTGGCGAGGGCTAGCTCAGTCGGCCGACCCGTCGACACTATATAGATCCGCGAATAATTTTGGAATGATGCTTAAGAAGCCATTAGAACTCTATAAACACCTAAGAGTAACTAAAATGCACGTCTTATCGAAATCTAAAGACGAAATAGTAAAAGTCCTTCCAAAAGATAAAAATGCATCGGAGCTCGAATCAAGCCTCCAGTTCCATAAAAAATTCGTGACAGGCTCGCAGAATAGTAGAGTAGGACTAGGTAATATTCAGAGACAAACAGATAAAGAAATAACAAAATCTTTTCTTCAAGCAGACGAAAACAACACCTATAAGGTGCACGCAATGAACCTAGAAATGCAAAACGAATGGTTGACCCTAGGTGAATTTTGTATTCCCATACATACCATACCATACCGGCCTTATTTAAATTTTACCTAAATGCATTCCAGTTGACCCTCCCCGACCAAAGCAATCTGGTCAGATGGGGAAAAGCCACAGATAAAACATGTAACTCATGTGGTGAAGCAACTGGTACGGCTAGGCACCTACTAGTGGGTTGTAAGACGATATTAGACCGGGGTCATTACTTGCGCCGTCATGATAAGGTATTAGAAATCATACGCACGGCTGTAAGTTTGGCGGTAGCTAGAGCGAAAAAAGGATTAACCACAAACCAAAGAAATTACATTGCGTTTGTAAAGGAAGGTTGCTCAAAGAAATCACCTCAAAAGCCATATTCAATTTTGATAGCTGCCGTTGACTGGACAACACTCGTAGACACGTATGAGAAGCACTATAGGATACCGGAGGATGTCTGTGCCTCATCATCCAGACCCGACATATTCCTTTTTTCACGATCGCATAAGCGTGCAGTGCTTGTAGAACTCACAGTACCGTGGGAAACTAATATACCTAAAGACCACGCTATAAAGACAAACAAATACTTTGATTTGACTAACGAGTTAACCAAAAACGGCTACGTGGTTAAACTCTACGCCGTAGAAGTAGGAGCAAGGGGAATTCCAGCTAAATCCCTGTACAACTAACTTAAAGACCTCGGATTGCCAAGAGCTTCAGTAAGCTCTTTACTAAATCGTATATCAAAAGCGGCATTGTTAGGATCTTACCAAATTTGGATAGGTAGGGGGGAACACTACTGACGGTGGTGGTGAGCGCTGATGCATCACAAGGTGGCCACCCTAAACCTACATCTGGGTCGCAAGTCCCAGTCGCCGTCATGGTGCCGTCTGTACCACGCTATGGACCCGGCGACCGCACAGTGAATCCATGGAGTGCTAAGAATCGAATCTCTCTATTCTATTTTGTGCCATAAATATATTGACATAAAATGGAAATTAAACAAAGTGCATCTATTAATGAAAAAAGTGACGAAAAAATATCGAAATAAAAAGAGTGAGTCCTTTATAAATATATTAGCGATGATGGTTCTGATAATAATGATGGTGAAAAAGTCGTTGAAAATATGGATGGAAGTTGATCTTTCTAAAAGATAAACTTTTTAATGTAAAATACTTGTAAAAGATCTGAAGTGTTAAATTTTTTATGTAATATAAATTGTCATGTTTGTGTACGATAGCGCAATAAATGAATATTGTATGTTACCACATAAATGATAGTACTTTTATACTGATAATTACAGCAATTCGTGCAAAATTATTCCCTAACCATTCCAAAATATCAGAATTAATTTATCAAGCGGCCAATAAAATCAAAATTTAATATAGAGTTGTAAAATCTTGAAATCAACTTTCAATCAAAATATAAATAATGGAAATAGCTATTAAATTACAGGAATAACGAACTCATGAATTTGTAAGAAAATTTCGGCAATTTCATAGGTAAAACCTATTATATAAATAAACTAAAAACAAACAAAACCAACCTTATTTTGTTAAAAATACATAAAAAATACAAAGATCGACCTTATCGCTAAATGGTTCTTACCCAACTATTCATTCCTTATTTGAGTCTTTTGAAGAGAATTGAAGAATCATACCTGAAACAAAAAAGTATAATTATTAGATTAAAATGATCTTTATTCATTTTACAACTTATAAATTATATTTTTAAATACACTCAATAAAATAGAAAACAAATATATTTAAAAATATAAATAATAAATATGAATATAAAAAATTGCAGCCCACCAGTACAGGGACCAAGCTACCGGTGGTTAGGGCTCCAGAGATAAAAACCTCCTCACAATGCCGTCTCAAGGAGGACTGCCTTCCGCATCAGGCCCTTAACCCACCTGCCCAACGTGAGCCTCTTAAGGTGTTGGCCGAGGCTTTTAGCAATCAGTCCGGGGACTTATACTACTATCAGACCAATGATCGCCGAATCCACAAACTACATGTCCACAACCTCATGAGCTAAATTAAAATACTTTTTAATTAATTTGTTTATCTTTCTATATATATATATAGAAAGATCTCTTCTTCAATATATCTTCAGATTTCATGAGGTTCTCGTCATGAGGAATGATGGTATCAACAATGATTGCAAGCCTCTCTAAGCAATCTATCACCACTATATCAGGCTATATACGAACACTTGTCTGCTTGTAACATAAGTTGCACGAGGTTAAATGATATGCTGGACGTACTTGAAAACTTTTAATTGCTACAGAAAACTTACGTAGTGCGGTAATTTGAGAATAAGAATAAGAATGTTTATTTGCGAGAAACATGGTTACAGGTTGTTACAGTAGGTGTACATGTACAGCATGTCTCAACTATAATGGTGTGTAAATTTTTATATTATAACCTTAAGGTATCATGCAATATTAAGATTAGGTCAAATTATTATTATTAAAATTATGTCAAAATTATACCAATTAATTTCCATTATATAACTAAACCTCAATACATAATAGAGAAAAATACACCAATTCATTTAAATTATACATAAATTGTATTATCAATACACAATAGAGAAGCCATGTCAAAATTATATACTTCATTAAAATTTATGTCAATTTATAATATTATTTTGAAATATAATTGATTGAATTGCTTTGAATAATTAGGATTTATTTATTTTTAAATGTCATGAACTCCTTCACCGTTTTTTTTTTTTTTTTTCTTTACGTGCGGAAATCCCTTCGGATACCCCCCCGCTGGCCAGCGGGGGTGGTTATGTCGTGTCTCGACTAAAACCGCACGGTGTCCTCCCCAAGTGTCCGTTGCCGGGCACCCCGGGTAAGCCCTCGAAAGGATAACCCCAGGGTTAACTCCTTCACCGTGTAGAAACATTTATCAATAAGCCATTTTTTTTAAGAATCTGATAAGCGTCTTAGAGGTAATTCTCTTATATCCTTTGGTATTTTATTGAATACCTGGATGCACATGCAAAAGGAGTTCTTTTTATATTAAGTTGTAGACATCATTGGTAACAAGAGTTTACTTGGGTCTCCAGAGATATTTTTTTATTCTCACACGCTTTCTCAAATAAGCCTGGGTGCTTTTATACAAACAGGCCAATCTCATAAATGTATATGGATATCAAGGTTTGAGTTTTTTGAACAGTGGCCTACAAGAGTCCAGTGGGGCGACCCCACAAATCGCCCTAAAACATTTCTTCTGTGAAACAAAAACTTTATTTATTTCTGTGGAGTTGCTCCACAATAAAACCCCATGTCTTAGCAGGGAACCCACATATCCATGATTCGCCATTAGCGCCGTTTTCTCGTCTGTCAGTTTCCTAGTTCTTCTAAGGGCAAATACGAATCGATTTATGCGACTAGCTACGGTCCCTACCTGGGCCTTCCAGTTGCAATGGCTTTCGAGCGTAATACCTGAAAATGTTGACTCGCTCGTCTCTGATATCGCATGGCCACAGAAATCAATGTTAAAATTGGTTGATTTAGTATTATAATTTTTAAATTGTACAACATTAGTTTTGTTCAAGTTAGCAGTGAGGTTACTTTTAGCCATGTAGATATGAATTCTATCGTACTCTGTAATGCTAGTTTGTAGTCGTCATTACTGTTCTTGCTCTGTGTAACTACCACTGAGATATCGTCCGCAAATAACGTGTATTTATGGTTTGTAACCTTCGTGATATGATTAATATAGATTGAGAACAGAAGCGATCCCAGGATACTTCCCTGGGGAACTCCGATGCCATTTGTTTCATATGGAGATATATATGAGGTTTCAATTAGTTCCGCGTTTGTACGAGTAATCTCTACAAATTGCTTTCAGTCAAATAGCTCAAATAGCTTTCTAGCCATTTCAGACTTGTATCTCTTATACCGTATAGTTCATACTTACGTAGGAGTATTTTATGATCGACTAAATCAAAGGCTTTCTCAACATATCAAAAAATATCGTCGGAACCAACTTTTTCTCATCTAATGACTCAGTTATACATTTTACCAGAGAGAAGGCCGCTAGTGTGGTAGACTTCCATTTTCGAAATCCGTTCTGCTCTGTCGTGATTATATTATGTTTATTAAAGTGCGTGCATTAATTTTTAATTTTTTTTAGAAAAGATAGGTATTAGTGTTATAGGTCGATAATTATTCAACTCATCTTTATCCTTCTTTTTTTGCAATGGCTTGACAATAGAGGTCTTAATTTTGTCAGGAAAAGTACCTTGCCAGAAGAAGAGGTTAATTATATGACAGAGTATTGCCGAAATCTCGTCACCGCAGCTTTTCATAATTTTTGTAGAGACGGTATCGTAGCCAACAGCGTTTGTAGTTCGTAACGTTTTGATAGCCTTACTGACTTCGTTTTCCGAGCAAGGCAATTAGAACATGGTTGAATCAACACTGTTTATTAATTTATAGTTTGGAGTAAAATTTCTTAGTGTTTTTGTTTTTGAAACATAAAAATTGTTAAATGTACTAGTGAGCTCTGTTGGATCTGTTATCGTGTTTCCTTTATATTTTATTTGTTGTATATCTTTATGATTATTTACATTATCAAGTCTATTTTCAATTATATCCCATACACCCCTGGGGTTATCCTTTCGAGGGCTTACCCGGGGTGCCCGGCAACGGACACTTGGGGAGGACACCGTGCGGTTGTAGTCGAGACACGACATAACCACCCCCGCTGGCCAGCGGGGGGGTATCCGAAAGGATTTCCGCACGTAAAAAAAAAAAAATGCTGCCTTACACTTGTTCGTTGCGTTATAAATATGTTTACTATTGATATACTTTTAAGAGGCTATAATGTATTTTTTAAGTATCTTATTATATTTCATATAACTACTATATATAAATCACAGAACTAAATAATAAATGTATTTCACAGATACAATTTATAAACGCTTAGGCTTTTATTATATAAAATTAATGTGCGATGAACTCGTACAGGCTTATTAGCTACAATAGTCCTGTGAGTATTGATGGAAAAATCCCAGTATATTGTGACTCGACCATTTCGAGAACTAGGTCGGGCACATACCTGTTGATTATTTATTATTAGATTATCTAGAAAACAATTCGTTGTTATCTATTATCATTAGTGACCAATCTCTCTGAATGAGCTTCATAAGCTCCGTGATTCTAAAATGACGAGTTTGTTGATTTAAAACTGCCGTTGTACGCAGCTAATGTAACTACTGTCCATGAAGGCTCGGATTCGATTCGATTCTACCTGAAAGAAAAAGAAGGACTCAAGTAGGCTCTTCGCTTAAAAGACGTCATGGTCAAAGTAACTTTAAACAAATAGATTTTAAAAGATTTTAGAAGACTAGTGACAGTGCAAATTGGAACCCCTGTTCATGAAAACCCTTAAAATGCGATTCGGGATTGTGCCCCAGGGAAATTATGAACTTAACACCTGACAAGGTTCAAATTTTAATGTTAGCTCCCGCAGCGCCTTACAACCGCGAATAAATTAATGACTTTTTGCTGATTTGCTTTTTATTTTTATACAGGCGCTGTTAATGTTCTAATGTCATATTATTTAATCCATCTCTCTCTTCCATCCCTTACGGCTCTACCTAGTAAGCACCATTACTTTTAATATGGTGTGAGTACCATTAGCGAGTAACCGCATACTTCTATAAAGTGGAATACGCAAATTCATAATACAAAAATTAATTCATTTAAAATACGATATAAGCAATAAGCACTTCCGTAATTATCAAGAAAATATTCAGCAAAATTTTGTAACTACGCAAAAGAGGCGAGTTCTCTGCTAAGTAGACAAACTTAACCTTTACCTAGGTGACAAGTATCTAAGCCTTAGTGAAGGAGCCCATAATGAGAGTCTTATGTGCCTACGCCCCGGCTTAACCTCGGCGATTTTCTTAAGGAGTGAATATGGCAATATTAAAGTTTCACCGCAAACGGACCCTTATCTCGTCCGCCGGCGCCTAACGTTGTTGCAAATTACGTTGGGACGTGTTACTCAGACTATCTGAATTGTTGTTTTGATTGTAAATGTTCAGAACGAACATTTCGTATTTATATAATAGGATAAAAGGTTATATAAATCTGCTCTTTCACTTTAATATAATTTTATTAATATGAAAAATTTATATTCTAAAATGTACAATGTAGAGTCATGAATGAAAACCGTTGATGCCTAGCTCGCTTGAATAGGTATTCTTAATGACTTCTACAATACTAAGCTTTATATACAGACACCTATCTACTGCTGTCAAATACTAAATAGCAATTGCATTAGATACCTTTCTGCTGCTGCTTTCAAACTATTAATAACAATTGCTAAAAAAATCATATTATATTTCATTTACTTAGCTGTTAGAATCACTTTCACGCTGCTGCTGTCATGGCCATCTTCTGTAGTTTCACTGTGGCATACTTCTTAAAGTTTACTAAATTCATCGGTATAATGACACTTGTTAGTGCAGTTGTTATGAGCATATAACAATACGAAATTCCTTCCCCAGCCTCACAAAAACATGCTACTGGAAAAAAGAATTCGAAATTTGAATTGAATGCTGGGTCTCGCAAGTGGAATTACAACGAATAGATAGAATCCTCAATCTAATGAATATAAAATACATAAAGTTCCAGGAAGAAAAAAAAAACAGATACAATAGCAATTACGCAAAATGACACGACATTTTTATTTATATCACAGATAAAAATTAATACATGTAAAATATAGGTACCTCTAAAACATGACAAACGAAGTTTATTGAACATTTTCATACAAGCCGGCTAACGAGCATAATATATGAACTACATGTCGGTCTGGGTAAATATTCAGATAGTTACGTCAACTTGGGTAGGACGTGACTTCTCTCGTTCGTAAACTGCCTTCCGTCTGTGTCCATATATCCATATATTTCTATATCGCAAGTATAGCTATAAAGTAAGTACATACATTAGTTTTCAGTAATGTACTTACTTTTTAGCTATATTTGCTTCTGTAGAAAATGCTATCTTACTTAATATCTAAGTAATGTTATTCTCAAAATAATAGAACAATTTTTTTCAGTGTGGGATTTTATAAATCTTAAGGCGTTCACGGCCGGCGTTGCATGTAAATAAATAAATACCACACTATAGAATATACTGCTTCCGGGCTGTTTGGCCATGGTCCATCGGAAACTTGTATTCCAGATGTTTCGCCGATCACTGCGGCGACTTCTCTGCGACTGATGAGAGAAGTTACCGCCGAGCAAGGTTCTCCGCACTCGAAGATGTCGACCGCAGTGATCGACGAAATGTCTGGAATACAAGTTTCCGATAGACCACGGCCAAACAGCCCGGAAGCAGTATATTCTATAGTGTGGTATTTATCTGCCACCTAAGTGGTATAATAAAAATAATTAGGTTATAGTTTTTGCAGTTTTAAATACCTATCATCTGCTTTTCACCAGCGTATGGCATAATATTATTTAAGATATTGGTAGGAATGGTAAAATTAATTTTAAAATTTCATACATTTTTTTACGTAACTTCCAGAGTTTTAGGTAGATTTCGATGAAATCGATCTACCTATTGGTTTCTTGACTACTGTCGAATTTAAAAAAAAAATATTCATAGGAGGTCTAGTTATGACCCCCTGAGTCCGAAATGACCACTGGTCAAAAAGTTTATATATATATATAAGTATATATGTATGTATGGTTCCACTTCCCAAAAACTTGCGGTACTCTCACGGTCGCATTTTTGCCCCGATCGCTTTCAAACTGCGGTCAACAATTGCTTGGGTGTAAACTTAGTTTAAGTTCGTGAACGGGTGGAATCCGGCCTAAGGGGACGGTAGGGCCTCACTTTTTGTGAAATCAGTTTTTCCTCAAAATTTCACGTTCCATGAAACATATTCGAACCGTTCTAATTTTATCCCTAGTATACATGAATACCAACAACTTTTAATTATTAACCTATAAGATTAAAACTTTAACTAAAAGTGGAGGGGGGAAAAACCAAAATTTTTCGGGAAAAAAATCATAACTTCTAACCGGTGAACATTTTTAATCGATAGGCCATTTTTAAGTCTAAAATAAATGTCTGAAAAGTTTTTCGCTAAAAGTTACCGTTTTCGAGAAAAAAAAATTAAACATGTTGATAAAATAATATTAATTGCTTCACGAAATCTACCTGTGCGTTCCCCCTGCGAGACGGATCTTTTTTATAAAGCGTATTGCTTTATAAATGTTTAAAAATCATGTTTAATGTCTTGTCTTATTACAATTAACCCAAGAAAATGAATTATAAGCTAAAGCAAGTAGTCTATACAAAAGACAATTTAATTATTGTGTTAGTATGCTAAGCAGTACTTACCCATTTATGAAACACATTTTGGAGACAAAGCGCCTGTTGCAAAAAATGCGAATGTGGAGCGTTATGAGAAATCCACTTTTATTGCGTCTCATAAGTGTACAGGCGTTCTAGAACAGTCATTTCATGTTGTTCGCAAAAGAGAGATGGTTGTAAAATACTTATTATTGTAGTAACATCTCGTACAATTTTTTACGCAAACGTATTCTTATGCTTTTACGAATCAAAATGTGCCACGACTGCCAAATACATGAATATTTTTTTAATAACTCGGTGAAAAATTATCTTCCTAAAACTTATTTTGCCTAGACTTGGCTATATCTAGTCTAGATCTTAGATCTAGATATGATATGCTAGTACCTAAAATATATTATATATATATAAACTGTTGATGATGATGATGATAGACTTTTAGGTGCTAATAAAACTTTAATTCTTCTAGTCGCCATCTGTTAGATATTAATGGTGGATTGCTTTTTTTACTTTTGCTTTTTTAGACTTAGATGATATCCTTTAATAGAGTCTGTAATGAATGCAGCGTGAAACTTACAATTAAGTGGTTGTGGGTTCGAATCTCATCCAGTAGATTAACCATGACGCGATGACGTGACGAGATTACTAGTAACATGTACCTAACTACGTCATAAACCAGCAGCAGTTTGTATCGTTTTATCATCGATTATTTTTAACCTTCCCTTCATATTTATTTATAGTATACATGAGGTCAAGTTCAAAGGAAAATTCATTTAAATTTCAAATTCGTGAATGAAAGCATTAGTCAACTCGTCAACTACCTCTACGTTTCGTGTTGTACACAACAACACAGTTGTATAGATATATCAAGTTGTTTTGAGTCTATGTATTGTATTAAATTTATATGCTTGTGATAGAGATTTATAAAGTGAGGTGATGATAAAATAAATGTTTGTGTTTAGTAATGGCGCCGAGGTGTGACCTCGTGGCATCCATCGGGGTGGGAGTCCTCTCGCTCGGCAGCATGATTGCGGCAATGGTGCGGAGCACGAGTGCGTGGGCCGCCGCCACCTCCTTCTGCGAGCATGTAATGCTCGCGAAGGAGATGGCGGAGCGCGCCCGGGAGAGATTTAGAACTCTCCCGGCCCGCCGAGCCCGCAACATGCGCAACACGCCCCGCAGGCGACTCAGGCGCCGGAGGTCGCTTAACGACCTCCGTCCTCCATGAGCGCAGGCCTGGGGGTGGCAGGTGAGGCCGCCTGTAACCCCAGCAGAAGCAGGCCGGGACGGTGGGGCGACTAGCGCCCCTCCCCCAAACCGGGGCAAAACGGGGACACCGTGGTTCCCAAACCCGAGGGGGCCATCTCGAAACCGGAGATGGCCCAGGGTCAGTAGGGGTGCGAGGGATATGCTCTATGGGCAAACCTTACACCCCGGAGTCTTAAAACCCGAGACGGCGGCGTGCGGCTTAAGTCGGTTCAAGCCCGACATAACCGCCCCTGTTGGCCGGCGCATCCGAGGGGATTTCCGTACGAATAAAAAAAAAGAAAAAAAAAGGTACCATGAAGTTACCCGAGGGGGCCATCTCGAAACCGGGGATGGCCCAGGGTCAGTCGGGGTGCGAGGGATATGCTCTATGGGCAACCTTACACACCCGCGTCTGAAGACCCGAGACGGCGTGCGGTTTTATTCGGTTCAAGCCCGACATAACCGCCCCCGCTGGCCGGCGGGGGGGTATCCGAGGGGATTTGCGCATATATACAGTAGTTATTTATAAACCGATTATCGAAGTATATGTATATATAATTTGAATCTCGGAAACGGCTCCAACGATTTTCATGAAATTTAGTATACAGGAGGTTTCGGGGGTGATAAATCGATCTAGCAAGGTTTCATTTTTAGAAAACGTCGAAAAAAAAAATACCGGTCACTCAGATATTTGTTTATTAAATATTTCACAACAACACCTAACCAAGCATAGCCATTAAAAGTACAACACTTTTTAATAAACTAATGATAGCCGACAAACATCGATAACTAGAAAAAATATTAAATTGTTGTAACGTTCGATAGATTAATGTGCACCGATCAGTATTAATTTAAAATGTTGTAGGCGGCCGCTTTTTTAGTTTCATGTCGTATCATCTCAGATATCAGGGCTATATTTTAATCACAGTGGTATTTTCTAGGATTGTGAGGTTCTACTTTTAAAAATAATGGACTTCGGCTATCACTTTCATATAACTACTATACTACTATATTAAAACGATAAAAATATAATATATATTCTTATTTAATGAAGAATTAGCAGTATTGGCCTGACTCAAGATGAAGTTTATGCCTGATGATGACTTAGACTACTCGTATCCGTGATTGCTGAAAATCAACTAAAAGGTCGGGAACTGTGTAAATAATAAAGGTTTATTCCCATCCAGTGACACCCGAACAAGTACCAGTGTTACTGGTATAGAAAAAAATGTAGGCAACGAAAAGTGTGACACGATGGACATTTTTTACCCAACCAGTTACTCTTTTGGGTGTTACTGGATTGGAATAAACCCTAATAAAATACATTAATTAAAAATGGTTTTTTATTTACTTGATCTTACTGGTCATAAACTCCTAAGATGCATCTACTGCTATGAGGATTGCTGTTTGGTTGTAATTGCTCACGTAGCTCCTATTTCAGCAAAATTACATTCAAATTACAAAAAAGATTAAAACTGAGGTAATTACACCAATACATTTTGAATTGTCATGAGGCACCATTTAAACATAAATAATACTAAAAATAGTAGATACTTAGTCATAATTTTGATGGGGGATCAATTGTCAACAGGGCAGGTCAGGAGTACCCTAAACCGACGAGCATGCATGAAGAATGTAATGAGAGTGAATGAAGCGAAAGTAGTATGTCAGGATCGTAGCAAATGGAGATCCGTGATCTCTGCCTACCCCTATGGGAAACAGGCGTGATTTTATGTATATATGTATGTACCACATATTTCTCGGTGTGCGAGGGAAATGCCTTAAGGGATCGGAAGATCGAGATGGTGTGCGGTTTTAGTCAGTTCAAGCCCGACATAACCACCCCGCTGGCCAGCGGGGGTATCCGAGGCGATTTTCGCACGAAAAAAAAGAAAAAGGTACCTCATATATCCAAGATCAAATACTTAGGTGACCATTATTTTTTTAAATAATATTCAAAACAACAACCTAACGGATAACCACTCCATTAGTGCAAAAAAACAAGCAGATTCTAACAGTAAATATCTTAATCTGCCATCTAGTGATTGATATTAGTGTTTAGACGTTCTTGTGTAGACGATTTATCTAGCGCTTTGCGGTTTTCTAAGGAAATAAATTCATCAATACAAAGATAATAAATTAGCAATAAATTATTTTTAATGTACACATTTTACTAATGACAATATATATTGGGATATTTTGCTATACTTTTATACGTATTCACGACTATCTTCCAACAGGGTAGGTAGAGGTAACAGTCCTTTAACTTGTTGAAACAGTGTTTACTGTTTATTTTGATAAAATTGTTATCGCCCAAAAATATATATTGGATTTCACCAACGTCAGGAATCGAGATCAATTAAAACTAAGCTACGTTATCGGAGTGCGAGAACCTAGTGTAGATGACTGGATTTTCATTCGTGAAGTCCAGCCGGTAAAGAGACAAATTGAGTACGCGGTTTTGGCTAAGAACGCTAAAGAATAGCGGATCATAATTTCGTCCCGTCCCGTCCCGATTTTCGGGACGCCGAATAAAAACAGGATTCAAAGGGAAAACGCTGCCAACCTGAAGGGCACGTTTGTTCTTGGCGACGTAATTCCAAGGTGATCTTTCTAGATCAAAGAATATTGTACTGTACTTCTACAGTATTCTGTTATAATCGTATTAAGATAGATACTAAAAAACGATCTATCGAATCGATAAGATAGATAAAAAACTCAACCAAACAGTATTCAGCTTTTATGTAGAATATACTGTTTACGGGCTACTACTACTACGAGCACAAGTTTCCTATGGACCACGGCCAAACAGCCCGGAAGCAGTATATTCTACATGCAACGCCGGCCGTGAAAGTCTTAAGATTTATATAGTACAGCTTTGTCCTAGTTAACCTAAAAATTAGCAAAATATTGCAACCGAATGCGTTCCTAGACAATTAAGAGGTAGTAAGACTGAATAACTTTAATTCACGCTATTTCAGCTTTAGTAATTTAGTAACTTTATTCCTAAAGCGTGCTGGGAAGTTTACTTACGTCATATACTAGAAACGACATACCAGATGTCTACACTAAGAGGCTTCTACAATACAGAAATGATACTTGTCGCACGATAAAGAACTGGAATGCTTCAAACGCACACGTGTTTCCGTCTTCATAAAATCCCAGCTTCTTCAAGCGGGACGTGAAAAAGCAAGTCCATCTGGACTTCACCCTAGCTTCTTGCCACCCAGCGAAGTGCAGTCAATTGACGGACTAAGCAGTAAAAAAAATTTGTTTTGGTTAACTATAACCAGAACATGGTCATGGATAACGACGTATTAGGATGTATTTTAAAGTATTCTTGATATAAGTATTAAACATAACATAACATAACCTAAACTCACGCCTATATCCCCGAAGGAGTACGCAGAGGTGCTAGCACCCACGTTTCGCCAGTTTATGTTTTAGGTCCCAATGTAATAGGTGGCGAGCCTATTGCCCACTTAGGGCACTTATAAACCTGCGATAAATACACACATAACTTCGAAAAGCATCCAAAAGTCATTGGTGTGTGCCATGGTAATACTTTACCCATACCACTAGGCTACCGCGATTTTTATTATATATATGGTTATATAATATATGGTATTAAGAATACATAAAATACATCTTCATTCATTAAAAAGTACGAAATCCTCGTTATTTCAGACTTATTCACAGTTAATATGTATTTCATTAATATTTTCGGAATCTAAGTCAACGTCACCTGCGAGCTGCCAATTATCGAACGAGACTCTGGTGCAAACATTTCGCTCGGAATTTGCAATCGACAATCGCTCCCATAATAGCCAATATAAGCCCAACATAAAATGACATTAGGACCTCGGGCTCCGAATTGAAAGCCTCACATGCAATTGGAATTATCACTAACATGATGATGATTTTAAAAATAAATATCCATTGCTTTTTTTATCTTGTGAACCATACTAAACCTTGACAAAGACCTACGAGTTCAACTTTGATAGAAATCTTTTTGCTTGTTGAACGCGTTTACGGTATCATGTTTGTGACTTATATACGTAAATATATGAACTTTATCTGGAAGAAAAATGTGAGGCACATCATGCAAACTGTATTTAATTTAAATAGCCAGCCATGAAACGCCAAACATTAATTTATATTTGTATTGATACGTGTAGTTTAACAATATAGTGCCTAGTGATATTAAATAACCAAAACCGTTCTCGAACTGCCTATAGATTTAGATAGGAAAATGAGAAAATCTACGACGGAACTTGAACCCGCGACCAATCCCTTAAATAAATAATACTCAGGAATACTCTGACCAACTGAGCTACCTAGATTCGTCCTAGATATTCGAAATTCTTCGATATATTAGGAGTATATACATCTCGATGCTAAATTTATATAATCCATAGGAAAACTTAGCATACTTCAAATTTCATCGAATTGTTAACCAAATATACAAATGAAATAGTTTGAGTTTAATAAGTATATACGTTTACTTCAAAGGTCAAGTAATTTTCACACGTGCACAACTCAACGATTCTATTAACGCTAAAATAGGTATATATTCTGAGCTTTTAAATTTACTTTAGTAAGTATCTCAAACCTCTACGAACGAAAAGCCGCAAAATATTTCAAGCTGGAGATAATATGATTACAAAGGGAAAAGTAGTTTTGTGGTACTTTTTTTTTTTTTTTTTTTTTATCTTGCCCCCGTCTTGCCCCGGTTTGAGGGAGGGGCGCTAGTCGCCCCACCGTCCCGGCCTCTTCGGCCAGTTCTGCTGGGGTGACAGGTGGCCTCACCCGCCACCCCCAGGCCTGCGCTCATGGAGGACGGATGTCGTTAAGCGACCTCCGGCGCCTGAGTCGCCTGCGACGCGCGGCGAGCAAGTTGCGGGCTCGGCGGACCGGGAGAGTTCTAAGTCTCTCCCGGGCGCGCTCCGCCACCTCCTTCGCGAGCATTACATGCTCGCAGAAGGAGGTGGCGGCGGCCCACGCGCTCGCGCTCCGCACCATTGCCGCAATCATGCTGCCGAGCGAGAGGACTCCCACCCCGATGGCTGCCACGAGGTCACGCCTCGGCGCCTCCCACGCCGGGCAGTCACTATCATTCCTCAAAAATACTCTAAATTGGCTTGGCTGCTGTATGCTAAAATAAATCACTCTCATAACAAATATTCACATAATGCAACGTGCCAAATACATATAACTTTGATTTTCTTTACTCTTCTTTAGGGTAACGAAAGCTTTTTGGGTAACCCAACAGCATAGCAAGACAATGAAGGAAACCATGTGGCTCACCACCATAAAAGCCTATCGCCAGTCTTATGTTTTTATTGTAAGTCCGCCAATTTAACTGCACCCCAGCTGATGGTAAGCTGAGGTGAAGTCCAAAAAGTACTGGCCAAATTTCAGATGCTCTTCCCCGAATGGTGGTATCTGCCTTGACGACCTCGTCAAACAGTTTTTTATAAGATTTCGCAAGACATATTTTTGCAAGATTGGGTATATTCTGAGAAATGAATCCCAACCAACCTCTACAGTGCTCACAAACTTACCTACTGGTTTTAGTTTTTGACCCCCAACGCGACGGGGTGTTATAAGTTTGACATGTCTATGTTCAATACACATAGACACACTATCTGTATTGAACGCCCTCAGCACTTTAATCAATTCATACAAAAAAGATGTTCATGTCTGCAAATACAAAATCATCCTTCGGATCGCAATCTGTAGTACAAACATGAATAAAATATATTGGCACGTGTCGTAGCTGCACTAGATTTGTATTATAAAGCCTGTTTCTCAACCAAGAAACAAAATGAATTTTCATAACGCGGTGCAAGTAGCGTCGTGAAGGATGAAATCTGATTCGCTTTCAATTTGAATATATATAACATTTGAAATAATTCGTTTTTGAAGTCATGATCCGATGTAAACTAGATATGGTTTGTATTAAGGCCGATGACAAGTTGAATATTTTATGTTAAATAACATTCTTTCTTATAATATTTTGTAATCCCTATTTATTTTTTGTAATAAATAATTTGTCTCACCACTTATTCTTTGTACCTTCTTTTTTTTTTTTTTTATCGTGCGGAAATCCCTTCGGATACCCCCCCGCCGGCCAGCGGGGCTGTTATTTCGGGCTTGCACCGACTAAAACCGCACGCCGTCTCGGATCTTCAGACGCCGGGGTGTAAGGTTACCCATAGAGCATATCCCTCGCACCCCGGCTGACCCTGGGCCATCTCACCACTAACAGCATCGCTCATCCTGTCTCCTCTGAAAGCAGAGGAGTACGGAGAGCGATGTGTTCCCGCCACGTTGGGTATTGGCCGACGATCAATGCCAACCCTATGAAGGGGTGAAGGGGAAGCCATTGACCGCCGCCCAGGGTGTACCGGCCGCTCCGATTCCGTTCCCCCCGGACTGCAGCGGGATCGGAATCGGAGCGACACTCGAGGAGGTTACCCAACACACACCCCAACTTATTCTTTGTACCTATCTATATCTTGTGAGAAAAAAAAATAAAAAAAAATGCCTCATTCAAATAGGGGGTGTAGTAGGAGTTTTCCGTCGCTTGAAAAATTGAGAGGTAGGTACACGGTAGGCTGGGGTGTGTGTTGGGTAACCTCCTCGAGTGTCGCTCCGATTCCGATCCCGCTGCAGTCCGGGGGGAACGGAATCGGAGCGGCCGGTACACCCTGGGCGGCGGTCAATGGCTTCCCCTTCACCCCTTCATAGGGTTGGCATTGATCGTCGGCCAATACCCAACGTGGCGGGAACACATCGCTCTCCGTACTCCTCTGCTTTCAGAGGAGACAGGATGAGCGATGCTGTTAGTGGTGAGATGGCCCAGGGTCAGTCGGGGTGCGAGGGATATGCTCTATGGGTAACCTTACACCCCGGCGTCTGAATACCCGAGACGGCGTGCGGTTTTAGTCGGTGCAAGCCCGACATAACCGCCCCCGCTGGCCGGCAGGGGGTATCCGAAGGGATTTCCGCACGAAAAAAAAAAAAAAAGGTACACTTTAGGCTGCCAAGTATGTTGTAATCCCCATATCTCAACTTCCATGTGTCACGTGGTGTAACGAATCCAATGCTGTCAGTACTAACTGATTTTTTCCAGGCAAACGCAAACTCATCCTAACCACCTGGAACTTTGCCACTATAGCTTAGCAAACTCATGCGTGTCATTTCCATGGTTTGCGCGGTTTAGGTGGTAGAGTCAAGCAACAGTCATTTTGGCCATCGTTGCATGAATGGGCCGACTCGACCGGGGAAGCACCACCCTCTCACAGAATATCGACGCCAAGTAACAGTATTTGCACATTTGCGTTCCGTTTGGTGAATGAGAGTGCCGGCGCCCAAACTCCTTTCCCATCCCCTCCTAAACTCCTTTCCCATCCCTCCCAAACTCCTTTCCCATCCCCTTTCCTTTACAGTGTCGGTAGCACGAGTGTAACGCCACTGGTGTTGCACACGTCCATAGGCCGCGGTAAACGCTTCCCATCAGGTGGGCCGTGTGCTTGTCTGCCCCCTTAGTGGTATAAAAAAAAAAAACGCGGCCACCTCGCGTCTGTGTTTCACCTCTGCCTAACTGGCCTTATCCCGCGTGAACCATGGGAGTGTCACGTATAATCTTGCCGAGCTATAGTCTACAAACTCGGTAAGTATTTGTACCTATCACTTATGTTCGGAACAATTCGTAATAAACTGAACATATTGTGTATTTTGTTACTTTGTATGTATGCGGAAGTAAACTAAAAAATAATCCGGATATACAATGTACCAAAAAAGTGAAGCGAACCAAGATTAGATAGCTAGTTCAATAGATAAATGCTCAATCACAACATTATAATTACATACAACGTTTCTGTATTCTTTCATATGGTGGTGTTTTCGATCTCATGACCATAGGTTGCAGATGCTGCCCAGTATACTACCGAGAGAGGTAGAACTAGTACCAAAATAACCTAACTTTCTATAAGTGGGTATTCGTTTATTATATTATACTTATTATCGCTACGGGTGTAACAAAGCGGTTATGTCGAAGTGGTACCGACTAACCCAGATGCGCCGCCTCGTTTCGAACTGTTCATTAGGCGACGATGCGGCGCCGTGCTGACCAGATTGCCAACATCAGGCCGTTGTTCAGGGTAATTTTTATAGAGGTTCTATTCCTCGCATCTCTGTTCTTTACCATTGCAAGCCACTGTTCTTTACCATTCCTGATCAGCATTACGAGCTAGCTGGACGGGGAGAGGTCTTATAAATGGTTGAAAAAATCTTCTTATAAACAAATTAGGTATAAGAGGGAGCAGTTCTGTAAAAAAATATTATTAAATGATATATATGTATATATATAATTAATATAACAATAATTATACAATTTTAGTAGGTACGTATATGAAAAATATCGAAAAGGTAGTAGAGCTTTTAAATGACACCTTAATATAAAGTTTGATATTACGTTTTATTCTTTGAGTGTACATGGTTAAAATCAAGACCAACAGGCACAGTATACATTCATATACTTACGCCTTCCTCCTTCTAATCTTGGCAGAGCGAACAGCCTTATAAACATTACAAGTTTCCTATGCCGTCAAGGAACTTCCCATACAGCCCCGCCGAATACAGGTACATTTTTTTGAGAATATCACCAATTAAATAGTCGTGTTTGTCAAGGTTGACTCCGAATAACTTGCTTTGCCTTATGTATTTGATTTTCAATCATTCAGAGCCCATAATAGAACCAATCAATACCAGCGGCCCAAAGACAGAAATCGGCACTTAAACTTATTCTGCTAGGTGTAGAGTTTGAATTTAAGTGATGATTGGTTTATAGTCTTCTCATTTAAATCAAAATCGCGAAGCTAGCGATTGGTTTAGTGTTAGTGTTAGAGGAGATAGCTAGATTTCACTGTACAAAAAAGAAAACCCTTTTGCTATTACCTAAAAAGAAGTTCAATAAATAATGCCGATAAAGAGCGGTACTTTCGTAAAATGGTTTGGGCTTCAAATTGTTTTTTTCCGCATCTAAAGTATTGTTTAAATGTTGCTTATCACGTGATCTACAACAAACTATGCAAAAATTTCGTTTGCTGACAGAAACTGGACCCTGATGGACGAAAACCACCTTTGACAAAGGAAATCCTAATCTGCTGCAACAAACAATAGTCATAAATTACACCCTCAGGCTATAACAGAGAAGTACTAACGACCCATCCATCCCTCACCCGTTTCAGAGCTTAAACGGTCATAAAAAGTAAAGTATTGTCAGATGCCGAGTGTAATCCACTTAAAACGACTACCTATTGTAGATAGAGAGCTATGTATGATGAACAGTGCAACGACACTCGGGACAAACAAAGTGTACACGGAGGATGTGTAGGAAAATACAAGCAAGGACCGTTCATACTGAATAATGATGAGGTGACGTCATCACATCGCTAGTCGCAGGTTGTGCTTTGAAGTATTCATTTAGCTAACTGATGCTAATAAGTCTTGTAGTGCGTATAAAATTCATAACATTATTATGAGCCACTTTCAAAAAATATAAAATTAAAATCACAATTTTATATTCTGTAATCAGTTTTAAATAATTAATTTTATCCATATCCTTTTCTTATCGTCTCATCAAGATCTCCGAAAAGTCTCGAAATCCTTATCCATGGAAGGGAAGGAATCTCGGACTGAATAAGTGTGAGCTTAAGATAGAGAGATAATGTTATCAAGCAATTTAGTAAGGACATAACATAATGTATGAATAAAAAGTATTACCTATACACATTTTTAGAATCAAGAGCCAGTGGACAGCAAAGTTACTGTGTTTTGGCAAGTTTGGTTTTTTTTCTTATCTGAATCCCATGTGGGATGGATACCTACTTGTTAGTCCGAGCAGCGGATATTAAATATGCCACAGATGGAAGACTCGTCTATCTACGGCACATTCTAGACGGTAAATAAACAAATAATGTTTGTCAAAATACAATAAGTCGGCCGGTCATTGGCTGACCATTAGCTTCACCTGTTAGTATGTGAAGGTCAAATTCTGCAAGAGAATTCTGAAAATTGACGCTAGTGAAAATATAAGGTACAGCCTTAGTTTGATGAAGGAATCGGATCTTAGCGATGGAACCACATAGTTCTTTTTTTTACTAAGATAGAAATTTAATCATTTAGGTCTAATGTGATAGGAGTTGCAACGTAACGCGAATTTTCAATATATTTCAATATTAACTGGTAAAAAGTGAGCTCTGTTATCTCCTCTTCAGGTACAATACTTAATGCTACCAAAATTGTCGAAATATGTTTTTTTTTTAATACCACTCAGGTGGCAGACAAGCTCACGGCCCACCTGATGGGAAGCGGTCACCGTGGCCTATGGACGTGTGCAACACCAGGAGCGTCACACTCGCGCTGCCGACCCTAAAAAAAAGAAATTGCAAAGCAGGAATAGCCTTTAGTCTTCCAGGAAGGCCAAAGGCTACTCCCGCCTCTCCCTTCTTTTTTAGTTTTTGTGCTGTCAGAAGGAAGACTCTTACCTCTGACAGCACAAAAACTCTCAGTGAGCTCTGGCTACCCTACTCACCGCCGGGAACACAACACGAGGTTATTATGGCCGCGGTATTCTGTAGGGCAGAGGTACTTCCCCAGTCGGACTGCTCAGTTGGACGGGAATACCGTCATGTCCTACCTCTCTCAATTGTTAACATACCCTATAATAGCAGATGCATCTATTGCACCTATTGTCATCATACAAAACTAAAATAAACCAAATAGTTGCTGTATATTGTACGCTGGGGTATTAAAATTAACTTACACAGTTGCTACGATCAAGGGTCAATAGTTCTCCAGTAATGCCAAATCTATGTCGAGCACAATGTCAACGAATAAAATCATTAAGTCAATCACCAAACCACAAATCAAAATCCAACGACACTTCATATGCCAATACAAAGTAATCAATAAAACAAAATGTAATTATTTTGTGTCCTACAGCTCGCTCAATCAATATTTAATCTGGCAGCGTTAAGTAGATACCCCACTAAATACTTGTGATGAATTTAGCGGTAGTGGAACCCACCCTTGCAGGGGTGCGACTGCATTCCTATTAATATTGCATGCGAGCTACGTGTTCTGTGTAAACTAAAGAGAACGAGCGAACCACGAGGGGGCGTAACTACGTTCGGATTTTAACTTAGGATGCTGTAAAATTATTTTATTGCGAAGTCTGTAGAGTTGATTAGTATATTTCTGTTTGAAGGTTTGAATATCGATAATATTTTTGTATTATCTAAAGATAAAGAAGACAAACAAAAATCAACACATGAATAATAAATATAGACCCGACGAAGCACGTTACTCGGCGCGTAGAGGGCAAAATAAGCAATAATACAGCGCCATCCCTTCGGTGGGTCATACACAGTCAAAATGCCATGCTTGCCGTGATACATGTTTGGTTTACGTTTTTGTTCACTACACATAATGATTAAATAACATAAATTAAAACACTTGTTTTATGAATGATCGATTACATACATATCTTTTTTAGGGTTCCGTAGCCAAATGGCAAAAAACGGAACCCTTATAGATTCGTCATGTCTGTCTGTATGTCTGTATGTCACAGCCACTTTTTTTCTGAAACTATAAGAAACTATAACTTGGTAAGTAGATGTATTCTGTGAACCGCATTAAGATTTTTACACAAAAATACAAAAAACATAATTTATTTTAGGGATACTTAGAACTATAATTCAAAAATGTTTTTTCTTCAAACCCATACCTATCTGTGGAT
Organism: Cybosia mesomella; assembly: GCA_946251805.1. Taxonomy (NCBI): domain Eukaryota; kingdom Metazoa; phylum Arthropoda; class Insecta; order Lepidoptera; family Erebidae; genus Cybosia; species Cybosia mesomella. Next base: position 10,971,303 of record OX276404.1, read on the forward strand.
AGATCTTCAAAAATCATGAGATTCTAATATATTTTTTTATAAACTGAAGTGAAGACACTTCCAAAGTGGTAAAATGTGTCCCCCCCCCCCCTCCTGTAAGTTCTAAAGTAGGAGAATGAAAAAACTAAAAAAATATATGATGTAAACTTCCACCGAAAGTTGGTTTGAACGAGACTAGATCTAGTAAGTAGTTTTTTTTTAATCCTTCATAAATCGTATACCGCAATTTACCTTTCATTCAATCAACTCAAATATAAAAATTTTAAAAAAACATTTTTATGTTACTTGCCGCCACGGAACCCTTCATGAGCGAGTCCGACTCGCACTTGGCCGGTTTTTTATTTTATTTTCCGTGTGGAAATCCCTAAACAAAAACAGTGTACTCGCTCGTAGCGATTCGACAGATTAATCTGTGTGTGCAAAAATACTATTACACATTGGGTATGCTTGCCGTGTAAGCTATATTGTACTTTATTGCACCATATTAGAATTCATCATGAATTATTAAACAAGACTTGAAATTACGTTCTTGCATGCAGTTCCAAAGTCTGGATTAACTTAATGCTGACTGTTCCGATGCTTGGTAAACATCGAAATGTTCCTTTTGAATTGAAATACTGTTAAACTGTGCTACAACCAGAAAAACGACAAAGTATGGAAAAGTTCAACAGGGCTAGTATCCTTCACCGCTTTTTTCTTGGGTAATGGTGGAGTATATCAAACAATGAATTCATAAAACTTAATTTCTGTGAAAAATGAGTAAAATATTCTACTAAAATTGATCAAGAACCCATTTCATAAGATCGTGTATTGAAAACGGTGCGTAAATTTGTGGATTCATGGCCATTGTGGGCCGTTAAATAAAATCCGTAGATTAAAGACCTGTGTCAAATCCAAAGTCATCCAATGAAATAGTTGACATTTTGATTACGGTAACATTCATAAAACTTTTATGAAATGAAATATTATTCTTTCTTTAAAAAATCCTATACATTTTAATTAAGAATAGAACACAAGTCTATAGTAAAAAAAAGATTACCTATGTAAAGTCTTTTATGACATTTCTCAGTTAGGTCTTAAATCAGAAATAAAGATATTACGACTGAATATTTGATACCTATCACACGTATATCTAGAAATGTAGAGAAACAGTTTATAAATTTGTTTTTGTTTTCACGGATCCCGCCATTTGCATTTTGCATCGATATATTAGAAAAACGACTTCCTATCATCTGACATGGTAATCTCAAACGTATAATCAAACAACATGATTATTACTCATTGGCCATGTTGGGGCTATGATTTATAGAAGTTAAAATTTGGTGCTATTTTAGAACTTATTGTTCCACAAATATTAACATACCAAAAGGTATTTTATTACATTTTGTCTTACAGTTATGTTCATAATTTTTACAAGCTTACTAATTAACATATGTTAAGCTATGACAGAGCGGCGTCTACACAGGCATTTACACATGCTTAATGGAAGACATACAATTGAAACATAAAACCTGTAAAATAATAATGTTGTATTTATATTTAATTTAATTTTCTTTAAGTTTTTTCTTTCAATAGCCATTTCATTTTCTGTATTAACTTAGAAAATTATAAAAACTTAAAGAATACGCTTATTAACGTTGCCTGTCAATTTCAATTTCCTCACCTTTTCTGAAGCGGAACACTTTAGACGTCGACAAACGATACCTTGCATAGTCTCTAAAATTCTGCTACAGCAATTTTCTGTAGACAATTTCCTTTTAAGCAGCCAGTCAATATCAGCAGTTTATAAGTCACTTGGCATTTTCATCTTACTCCCGTATTAGACGGTCCTCTAGTATAAACTTCAGGTTTGGTGCTTTTTCCATTGCAACCTAAAGGAAATGTAGTCAATGACTAAAGTAGCTTAACAAGTTTTAATTTAGAATTCGCCTTAGCTATCAAACCTTTCATATGATAATAAACCAAACAAGAATTATATTGCCTTTGACCTCTGGGGATTTTAAAATTCCTTAACAGCTATTATTGGTAATAAAAAATGTATAATACTTTACTGTTAATCAACTTTCGTCGTTGAACGTACTTGAATCTCTTCTTTAGATTTCAAAAAAACGTTGAATGAAAATATCTATAAGCACTAATATTACAAAGAGAGAGGTCGAATTTTTTGAGTTTGTTTTATTTTTTTTGAGTAATCTTCGGAAACACTGCACTTATTGGAAAAATTCTTTCACCATTTGCAAGGTACATTATCCCCGATGGACATAGGCTAAAATGTATAAATTACGAAGATTCCAGTGAAAATAATACTCATATAAACTGAAGCGAAGCGAGGGCGGGTGGCTAGTATATTACTAGGCCGGTTACCAGCTTCGCAATCAACCCAAACTTAAGCGTAGCATGATTTGCCTATCCAACAATAGGTCAACGTGACTGGTCGACTTTTTCCATTGATTCAGGTTTTTCGGAGATTATTCCTCGATGGTAAGACCAATCTGGACATTCGACCCCTTACGACACTAATGTCTATACACCAGTAATGTCTACTTGATTACCGTGGCAAATTTGGTCGAGATCGGTCAAACGGTCTCGGAGGATCATTTGTTTGAAATGCAACTTTGAAACCAAAGACGCTTCGCTCGCCTTCGGCTCGCTACGCTTAATAATATAATTTACATATAACTCTCAGTAAAAATAAATAACTATACGAAAAGTAATGAATGAAAAAGACTTATAATGATATATAATGTAAGACATGTAGGTTTTTATAATTATTACGTTAGCTAAATTTGTATAGTCTGCTACTGAATACCAGCTGATAAAACAGGGTTTCCTGTATTTGGTCTGTAGGCTACACATTGTATTTATTCAGTGTTACGTGCCGAACATTCGCAATTGTCCATAGAATACTTTTATTTAAGGCTGTCAAACTGGCCCGCTGTAAATCACAATCACAAACAATTTTGTTTTTTTCTATGAGCAATAAATTGAAGTGACAGTACAGAAACAGAAAAGCGACGCATAAAGTTGTTTTTTTTTCTGACAACTAAAAATTACATAAATGCGGATTTGACGGTTGCATGATGGAGTGGGCATTCCGGAATTACCCGAGAAGGTGCAGATATGAAACCGGCTTAGTCCAATATCGAAGACCAGTGGCCAAACAGATATTATAACATTATGCACAGTACCTTTTTTAATCAGAAGTACCTTTTAATTATTATTATTTATTAATTTCTCAAACTGTTAGGTAACACAGTTCAATTTGTTACATAAAATTAGTAGATTTGTACCTTTTTGCCTACTTATATATTTATCATAGCATATTTCTACCTACTGTATTATTTCTTTGTAAACAGTAAATGTCATTAATGCCTCAATTGTTTTTTTTTTCGTGCATAAATCCCTTCGGATACCCCCCCCCCCCCCGCCGGCCAGCGGGGGCGGTTATGTCGGGCTTGAACCGACTAAAACCACACGCCGTCTCGGGTCTTCAGACGCCGGGGTGTAAGGTTGCCCATAGAGCATATCCCTCGCACCCCGACTGACCCTGGGTTTCGAGATGGCCCCCTCGGGTTTGGGAACCACGATGTCCCCGTCTTGCACCGGTTTGGGGGAGGGGTGCCACCGTCCCGGCCTGCTTCTGTTGGGGTGACAGGCGGCCTCACCTGCCATCCCCAGGCCTGCGCTCATGGAGGACGGAGGTCGTTAAGCGACCTCCGGCGTCTGAGTCGCCTGCGACGCGCGGCGAGCATGTTGCTGAATCTCTTCCGGAGGCGCTCCGCCATCTCCTTCGCGAGCAATACATGCTCGCAGAAGGAGGTGGCGGCGGCCCACGCGTTCGCGCTCCGCACCATTGCCGCAATCATGCTGCCGAGCGAGAGGACTACCTCCCCGATGGCTGCCACGAGATCACGCCTCGGCCTCAATTGTTACCTAGCTATGGAGGTTTCTTATTAGCAATATTGTTACATATTTGTTGTTACCATATAATTTGTCTTAGTCTGTAAGCCTTCTTCAAAAGTAAATAAATAAAATAAATAATTTTACAACATCACACAATAAAATTACAAATCATAGAATTCCATAAACCACTGGGGTTTGCGTGCAGTGCCATGCGTTCTATACTGCGACTACATAACATTTCAACTTATTAAAAAAAAAAAAAAATCTTATCACTAAGAAATAGATTAGACCTATAGGACCACATCGGCTTTTTAGGGTTCCGTAGCCAAATGGCTAAAAACGGAACCCTTATATAATCTATCTGTCTGTTCGTCCGTATGTCACAGCCACTTTTTTTCCGAAACTATAAGAACTATGGTGTTGAAACTTGGTACGTAGATGTATTCTGTGAACCATTAAGTGAAGCATTACGATTTTCACACAAAAATAGAAAAAAAAAACAATACATTTTGGAGGTTCCCCATACTTAGAACGGAAACTCAAAAATTTCTTTTTCGTCAAACCCATACTTGTGCGGTATCTATGAATAGGTCTTCAAAAATGATATTGAGATTTGTAATTTCATTTTTTTCTAAACTGATTAGTTTGCGCGAGAGACACTTCCAAAGTGGTAAAATGTGTCGCCCCTGTAACTGTAACTTCTAAAACAGGAGAGTGATAAAACTAAATAAATGTATGATATACATTACCATGTAAACTTCCACCGAAAATTGGTTTGAACGAGATCTAATAGTAGTTTTTTTTAATACGTCATGAATCGTAAACCGCAATTTACCTTTCATTCAATCAACTCTCATATAAAAATTTTACTTGCTTCTACGGAACCCTTCATCGGCGACTCCGACTCGCACTTGGCCGGTTTTATTTTAACCAACCTACGCCACGGGAAGACTAATCTATAACAGTATCACTTAGCTAAGTTTAAGTTTACACTAATCATAATATGTTACACTATCTTCTCACCCGACGACCTCTGTGGCATAGCGGTAGTTCGTTCGACTGCTAAGTCAGAGGTCGCGATTTCGATTCCCGCTCCGACCAAATATATATATTTGCATTGGTCTGGGTGTTTCTATTTATAGGTAATATGTATTTACAAAAAAAATGTATTTATGTGTGTTTATCCGCATTCTAGAACCAATCTAGAACCAAAAAAAATATTTATTTATTTTATTCCTGGCAAGCTTAGTACCTATGTGGTAAGACCAACCAAGCTTTTTTGTTAAGCTTCAATGCTTTCGAGTGTACGCTACCAAGCGAGTCATAGTCACTACTTTACCATGTTGGGCTAAAACCATTTGTTGCTCCTCTGCTCCCTCAGTTTTCTGGCAGAGCCCTATTTTCCAAAGTATGAATGAAATGGTCGGTCAACCTGTGTCGAAGTTTATCAAGCTCATACCTTTTTTTTTTCGATCGGAAATCCCTTCGGATACTATCGCCTCCAGGTCCCATGCAGTTCCAGCAAAGAGACTCGCCGCCTTGAAGGCGATCATGCGGTATTCGCTGATGACCCTGATGGCTATCACTCGCTGCGGAGCGCGCAGCATCCGCACACTTCTCAGGGCGTCCGCCCATATTGGGCACGCATACAGGGCCATGGACCGCACGATCCCCGCATAGAGTCTCCTGCAGGAGTCATCGGGCCCCCTCATGTTGGGCAGCAGCCGCGCCAGAGCGAGAGCTGTGCCCTTCAGTTTGGGGGCCAGACTTCGGATGTGCTCTCCGAAGTCCCATCGGCTGTCGAGCACGAGCCCCAAATATTTCATTTGGGGCTTGATGCCGATGCGATTTCCTCCCACGATGAGACTAGATCCCTCGGGTGGCTTGCTCCGAGGCCCATGAAAGAACAGGGCCTCGGTTTTATGTAGTATCAAGCTCATACCTATAAAGCAACATCTATATTTCTTTAGATATAGGTATCTAAGTAGATACGTACAAATTTTAATACAGTAATATTGTAATTAATGAAGTGAGCTGAATAATATCTTCCCCGAGTGACAGTTTCTTAATGCCTGAATTAATCAAAATGTAATTAGACTAATTATTCAACAACTGTAATTATAACGAACGGTGAGCCAAGATGAATGTGCTGACGCTATGCGAATATTAATCCTTATTGTTTTGTATACTGTGTCACTATCAAAGTATCCAAAAATAAAATAGAACATTTACAATTACTCTTCGTAAAAAAGGGTTTCTGTACCTTTTTTTTTTTATCGTGCGGAAATCTCTTCGGATACCCCCCCGCGTGCCAGCGGGGGCGGTTATGTCGGGCTTGAACCGACTAAAACCGCACACCGTCTCGGGTCTACAGACGCTGGGGTGTAAGGTTGCCCATAGAGCATATCCACTCATAATTATTCTTTTAGTAAATAAATAATAGTTTAAATAAACTAAAAAACACGCTTTTTATAGAAAACCTAAATAGAAAAAAGTTTACATAATTTAAATTAAGAATAGTGTTAAAATTTCAATAAATATAAATTAATAATAGTGTAAATAAAAAAAAATCATTTTAAAAAAGCGTGGGTTAATAGATATTTATTTAGCATTTTGATAACGCTTTTTTTATTTATCGGCTATAGATAATGGTTGGAAATTAAAATTTCTGCCTTATCGACTCGACTATAGATGAAAATTATATAAATTAACAAAAATCGTATTATGCAAATTGAAAAATGGAATAATTTTATCAAGTTAGTGTATTGTCATCGGTCCTCGATAAATCTACAAAGTTTGAACGAAATCTGAAAGTTTAAAGTGGGTCAAAATCGCGCCCAAAGGAGTCGGTTACAAACAAACATACAAACAAACATACAGGTGAAGCTAATAAAAAGTGTATAACAAAATCATTTTCAAGTTAAACCAAATCGCTTAAAAAAAACTGCCATACCTTCTTTCAAACAATTTGGTTTTGGTATTAGATATCTGTGTTTCGATGTAGAATCTTAGTACCTACACGTTACCATATCAACTACGTACATGGGACCTTGTTACTACCGACGACGTCATACCATATTTATTGTAAGCATTATGTGAGAATGTGACGTCGAAATATAGGCAATTCAAAACACAAAAATAAAAATCAAGACTTTATGAGGGTAGTTTGTCATAGCAGCATTCAAACTTTAATATCTTTATTAATTAAGATCACAAATAAATAAACAGGAACGTCACGCCGACTATCATAAAACAACGCAATTTATTTCCCTCTAAAAGTAATTTATGAGCGTTATCAAAATCCTCAGCTTATGAGTTTAACATCTGTGGAATACCAATAGGATAAATTTGCTACTATGTTCATAGGTGCCTGTATCCTTTCCAATACGGAATATATTATAGTTTATTGCGGTGCTTTGACCACTTTGACTAAGAACTGGCCTAAAGACTTAGAAGTGGTAGTAACTAGCTATAAGATTGGATTCGTCACCCTCAGAAGTTACTGAGCACTAACAAATTTACAAACGATCTTTACATTGAAATGAGTCAAAAAATAATTTATGTATACATGATTATTTTTGTAATTTAAATTTAGCTTAGTGGTTAAAAAGTCGGCCTTGCGATCGAGAGGTCCCGGGTTCGAATCCTGGGCATTACACTACTGACGTGAACCCACTCCTAACACAAGCAATTAAGCTTTGCCGGAGGGGTTAGGAGGAATACTAGTAATTTCGGTTACTAGTATACTTTATAAAAAAATTGTTTATTATTTTATGTAAAGTTTTAGAGCTAAGGTGGTCCTAAGCTAATACCGATGGCGACTGTACACCATCACAACAAGGTATTCAAAATGCAGAGCCATAAACTGTTTCGATTTTAAAAAAGTATACTTTTTAATAATCTTCATCTACGGGGACGAGATCTCTTAGAGGCTCTCATAAATAATTAATGATACCCAAATGTTCGTCGCATTGTAAAATACAAAGTGTATGAACCATTCTTAATACACGGCTTCCTCATTAGAATGTCTGAGAGGTCGCTGTCCAAAAACGTTGCTTACGAACCCTCTTAGAGACCTTTTAATACATATAACATAGTATCTCGGCATCAAGACGATATAGACATATGCTCTGTCTGTTGTCAATTTTGTTCTTCACAATACAATAAGAATTGTTGTCAAAGAATTACAAATACAATTATTTTTTTTAGTAACTTCTTCATTTTTAGTACATGGTTCAACGGAATCTTAACTAATTTTCAATGACTTTTGTATACTGGACGGAACATAAAATGATATCGTCAAAAAAAAAAGAGGGGCATTGCAATGCAGCCAATAACAACTGTCATACAGATGACATTGAAAGAAAAACGCCCTATGTATATAGTAATAGGTGTTAAAATTCGTTAACCCATTTATATAGTCTCTGCGTCCCGTACAATCTATAGATTAAGTTACAACAACCCATAAGGATTTTGAATATTATTCTTGAAAACAATTCAGCGTGATATCTATATTCTAAACCACACACCATACCAACTAACAGTAACATGTTTTGACGTAGGCTAATCTCTACCGCGCCGCGTCCAAAACACAGGTGTGAAAGGGTGGTCTGTGTTACCACGTACAAACGGATAAAACGTAATTGATGCTGAAACAGAGACTTTTGCTAACACCTCGTTGCGTAAGGCAGAGGAGTTATTTTTGAAAATTCATCTATCCATCCCTAAATTTTGCATTAAAATTAATAGTTGGATTTGGTATAAAAAACAGCATACGACCTATTCTCAGACCTACCAAATATACACAAAAAAAAATTCCTAAGATTTCGCCCGGACATGCGGTCAAACCATTTCGGAAGGGTTCGTTAACAAACACGGTGGCATAATATTTATGGACATAAGACAAACTTGAGGAAGATGGACATTTGAAATATTTTACGTGATTCAATCCCTATAACAACCAACTTTACTTATCTACCTAGATAAAACCTTTTCAAACGTATGCTGATCCTCTACGCAAATAACATCTCAGGTGAAAGGGTGGCCAGTGTAGATACAATAAAAGCAAGCCGTCACAGTATCGTTGTACTCTCATCCAACACTGCCCGAGACTTAATCCGATTCTAACCCCTATATTAGTACCAAACGTGATGAATCAGGGGCCGTGACTGACGTCATGTAGACTGTGTTATAGGTTTTGAAATTGTTGGTTGTTTTATGAATGTTACTTGTTGGGATAGTGGTTTAAATTCAAATTACCACTTTCAGAAAATGTAAGCATTGGTTGTACATGGTTTAATTCAGTTTTACGCCTACTATCTGCACATCCGTTAATTATTAGATGAACAATAGATAGAACAAATGAAGTATGACTGTATATATAAAGTAGTCATGCACATACCCATGAGAATGCCTAACATTAAAGAATTAAAAAAGAGGGGCATTGCAATGCAGCCAATAATTTATAAATTATGAGAATATAATCGCAAATAATTTTATACGGTAAAAATTAGAACATATTTAATATTGAAAGAAATACCTATGCACAAAGCAGCGGCTAGAATAAAATACACTGTAGTGTAGACCATAGTTGCCGGAATATCAAACTCCCAATTTGTGCCTACATGAAATTATCTTCCAATAATTTTCGGTTCCATCAAGAATCAACCATGCATTACGTAGGCAGCCACTGTCTACCCCCTGTCCCTTTATTACCCGGGGCGGATGAGAGCGATCCTCCAGCCCATATCAGGCCTCACAGGCACAACGTAGTTACGTAAGCTCGACAATTTTTCCATCGCATATCGCTCCGGGCGAAAATGTTTCGCTTAGTAAATTGTGGATCTTTAGTCATAATTTAAGAGCGATAAATGCGTGAGAGGTTTTTTGAGTGAGATACGGTGGTATACGGGCGTTTATTTTGACAATGGGTTCGGACTTAAGGATGTCCCTTATAGCATGTAGTATAAAATAAACGAATCTACACTAATATTATAAAGAGGAAAGATTTGTTTTTTTGTTTGTTTGTTTCTAACGAATAGGCTCCGCTACTGGACCGATTTCAATAATTTTTCACATATAGAAAGCTACAATATCTAGGAGTAACATAGGCTACAATTTATTTTCAAAAAAATTAGAGATCTGTAAGAAAATCGCAATATTGTAAAAAAATATAGAGAAATGAAAATCTTTTTAGGCGTGCGCTGCGTAAACTATTGATGATAGAACAATGATGATGTACTACAGGTTTATAGGTCTTTCTATTGTCTACAAAAAAGTCCGCGATATGCAACCGTAATATTTGTTCCACTACAACAGGTTTTATGTTCTCAAAATTTAATTATTGCAACAACAGGACCAAACCAATACATTGGTGAGGGTGGGGTGAGAGTGGGAGTGGGAGTGGGAGTGGGAGTGGGAGTGGGAGTGGGAGTGGGAGTGGGAGTGGGAGTGGGAGTGGGAGTGGGAGTGGGAGTGAGAGTGGGCGTGGGAGTGGGAGTGGGAGCAGGAGTGGAAGTAGACGCAATAAGCGACTTCCACGCAGCAGGAGCCGCGGGCAATAGCTAGTAATTACATAAATATATTCCAAGTTTGACAATATTATTAAACCAATTACTTTTTAGGGTTCCGTTGCCAAATGGCAAAAAACGGAACCCTTATAGATTTGTCATGTCTGTCCGTCAGTATGTCACAGCCACTTTTTTCCGAAACTATAAGAACTATGCTGTTGAAACTTGGTAAGTAGATGTATTCTGTGACCCGCATTAAGATTCTCGCACAAAAATACATTTTGGGGGTTCCCCATACTTAGAACTGAAACTCTAAAAATGTTTTTTCATCAAACCCATATGTGTGTGTGGTATCTATGGATAGGTCTTCAAAATGATATTGAGTATATTTTGCGCGAGAGACACTTCCAAAGTGGTAAAAAGTGTGCCCCCTGTAACTTCTAAAATGAGAGAATGATAAAACTTAAAAAAATATATGATGTACATTACTGTGTAAACTTACACCGAAAATTGGTTTGAACGAGATCTAGTTAGTAGTTTTTTTTAATACGTCATAAATCGTAAACCGCAATTTACCTTTCATTCAATGAACTCAAATATAAACATTTTACTTGCTACGGAACCCTTCATGGGCGAGTCCGACTCGTACCTGGCCGGTTTTTTTATTTATCCACGTCTATTCTTCTATATTCTTGAAGAGGCTGGTAGAGGTATTTTTAATCGCACAAAATAGAAAGTCTCTTGTACTTATAGTTTAGCCAGCACAATCAATTAGTCTATATCGTATATTGCAGCCCACTGCTGAAAAGAGTCCTCTCCTAGTGTTGCAGTCCACCGCGCGCCGTCCTCCGCCTTCCGCGATCAGTCTATTCCAGCTACCTTTTTCAGGTCGTGACTATACCTAGCAACCTAATGGCAAAATATTATTTTAAAGATAAACTTAATAAATACGTTTCTACTATGAAGTATGAAGTCATCTTAGAAATATTTAGTAATTTTCTGATACAAAAACTGTTACGATATGACAGCTTCCGTCATCTTGCGATATCACAAGTAAAGTGAGCTCAAACAAAAACATAAAAGAAACGATTTGGATAATTTCCTTCAGCTTTCCAAATGTGAGATTTATAAAAGACCTTACCCAAAAGCCAAACAAATTACTTTCACTAGCAACACAATGAGAGCATTTTTGCACTTTTAATTTCATGAAAAGCTCAGATTTTGTTACCTTAATTCATTACTTTAACGCCTCTTTATTTATAAACAAATAATAATTTACATAATGCCCGAGTCATTTTTCACAGCCTTAATTTCCCGCCCCAGTTACTGCTTGAGACAAAAGATTGATATATTCTCTCTTTTCATTAAGTTTAAAATGATTAATAACGGAACACCCCTACTTTTTTACGTACGCGTTTACGTTTGAAAAACTTTCAACTCGAGGGTTCATTACGTGTCTCCCTTAGTTAGTGAATAGTGTTAATATCATCATTAATTTCGAGGCAGAAAAAATTACGATACCGTAAGTAAAAAATTGTATCGTAAGGCTGTTTGAAGATTGAATTTAAAACTACATAAAGCAAAAACAACAGATATTTCTAAACTAGTTTTAAATTTAGTTTCGATTGCGTCACAGGTTTCTGTTCTTTTCAGAATCCTTAACCCCCTGAGACAATCCCGTAAACTTTTCCGTTTCAAGTTAAGCTTACATTTTATTTACACATATATCCTCAAAGGGTTCTGTTAATGTGTTATCTCCCTCGCCAGCCATATTTCTGATCCTCAGCCAACTGTTGGACTCGTCTTTAGACTCCTCTGGTAACACTTTACCCGAATCGGTACTCGAACTGAGAATCTCACAATCACATGTAAACATAATATAAGCAAATAAAACTATTTTTAACGGATTCTATCGCGGTTTATTTGATGTTATTTTATATTTTACATTGATACCGACGTTTCGGTTGCTTTTCAGCAGCCATGGTCACGGGGAGACTAAAGATGGTTTCCTACCTAGGATGCTCCGCGAAGCTATTGAAATTAAAAAAACATCCTAAGTTTAATAGAGAAGATGGTTGGAATGTACCACCAGCTTGGGACCCAGTCATTCACTTAATTAATTCCAAGAAAAATCAAAATACAACAAGACTTCATGACACTGTGAGCTCATTCTGCGTAAATAGTAACACCAACAATTCAACATAGTTCGGGTACTTTGAGATAACTTTCACTTCAAACTACAAGACAACAACCATCTTTAGTCTCCCAGTGACCATGGCTGCTGAAAAGCCACCGAAACGTCGGGATCAATGTAAAATATAAAATAACATCAAATAAAACTGCGATAGAATCCGTTAAAAATAGTTTTATTTCAATGTGTAACATTCGCGTAAACTTCCGACAATATAATATACGCAGGCAACCAGATAATCAAAGTGAGAATTTCTTTATATCTCTCACCCGGGAACCGCTCTCGTTCTCACGCTTCTATTTATCCTTTTCATAAATTAGTTTATTTCTTTAGTGTGTGTGGGTGAATGGTTATTACCACGTATCCCCGTAACTGCTAAACAGATATTTATGAAATTCAAAAGAAAATAATTATTTTTTGTAAGTTTTCTCACTAATTATACCATAGACCAATAAGTATCTAAAAATAACTAAGAAAGTTATAAATCTGGCCTGTAAAGGTATTTTAAAGTCAAAGTAGATTTTGCTTAACATGTACCTGTTATTTTAGCCTATATGTTTTAAACATTCATCAGTACTTGTTGTTACAAATGATTGCAAACGATCAAAACGAGTCATAATTGCCACAATCTGGCTTTTGACAGGCGGACACACGTAACATCCCAATGTCCCCTATGTAAATATGGCATATTGTTACCATAGCAAAAGGGATCCTATGTAATCAGGTACAAAATTTATGGTGTGCATTTGACGTGTTAATAAATGAATGGTTTAGTAGAATAATATAGTTTTTTATGGATTTGTTTCAACTTTATAAACGGGACTAATCCCACCGTCCTTTCCACTGCTGATCAACAGTACCTAGTGACTCACAAAACATCGAGTAATGATTAGGAAATCTCAGTTTTTTTAATGAAAGTTTCTAGATGGTTTATCTTAGCTTTTATGAGAGCGACTGCCGTCTGAACCTCGTTCTTGAATCAGCAGAAACCGGTAGGCTTGCAGATGAGGATTGCGTGGGCCGCAAAGATCTTGATGTAAGCCCATACATCACATCAGTAATCAGTTTGTATGTAATCTGCAAAGGTCTAATATGACAGTCACAGTGATTCAGTTAATAGTAACGTAATAAACGTAATTAATCTTACATAAGAATATCTATATATGTACACACTCAACGAATATATTATACTCTTCAAAACCAATACGAGTCAATTAAGCAAATCAGGGTAAAGATAACAGTTCCCCTTTTTGTTAACACGGAAAACCACTTCCCATGTGTACTTAGTGATGTTACTATGCTTAATTAGTTAACTACAGTCGAGTGATAAATAAACACTTGACTAAAAAGGAAATGCTAGTCTACAAAAGTTGTATTCCTTTACAGAAAAAGGTTTTTGTTATGATAAACATTGTCGCCATGTAGGTGTATGTCTAATTCTAGAGATGTGCCTTAGCGTTAATATATTCGAGTTCCGGTATCACACACTCGATTTCAAATCGTTTAGTACAATATTCATTGCACATTCGATATTATATCACAGATTAGCCGGCGAACGTACCGGAAGATCATTTGACAGATGCCTTGGTAATAAGAATTGTTATAGAAATACGTGCAGTCGACGACAAAAGTGAATTGACACTTAAATATTTACAAACGATTTTTACATTGGAATATACGTGTAGTTTTATACCTTGTAATGAATATACATGTAGTTTTATAATCCCCAGCGGAGAAAGTTTATATATATTTCATGTTTTGTTTATTATTTTATAAAAGGTTAAGGAGCTAAAGTGATTAATAAATTGTAATTTGTTAGGCCACTTTTGTCGTTGATCGTATATTTTTTATAATAAGAACAAATGAAATTATAGTTTTACAAACAAACATTGTTTGTTTGTAATGCACGCTTGTAATGTTTGTTGTTCCTCAATTAATTGGGTGAGTTACTGCTCTTCTAGTTTACAATAAATAGGTCGCATATTATGAATTTTCCAGTTAACTTTCAAGTTAATTTTAAGAGTTAACCCGGTACCTGGTACGGTAAAGCTTGGCTGTATCTTATTGCCGAAACACCTCAGGTGTTTAGTAATTTAATCCAAATTAAGTTAAAATTACATGTTTTTTACTGGAAAGTAAAATTAAAAAGAAATAAAAAAGGTTGTAAATTCTTCTATATCCTTGAAGAGTTCTTACTTTGAGAAGAAACAAAATTGTTCCGATATCTAGTTTGGGTACCTATCAAGTTTGATCATGACAAAGGGATGAAGTCCAGTCCCCTTTGTCATAAATCTCTAAGCAATGCTTAGATTGATGCTATCTCATCACAGGTGGATACCACTACAAAGGATGAACCTACTACATAAAATGTTGGAGAACCCCTTATAAATCTTGATGTGGACCTTAAGTCACCTTTAGCTACAAATGAAAAGGTATATGTTATGAGTATGTTTAAACCACTTGAAATTCAATGACACCAAATTTGAGTATAACAGAAGTCTCTTACTCTTTTTAACATTATTAGGTACTATATAGATCCGGTTTTTTATCTGACGTTATTAATAATAATTAATTCCTTTACACATCCAAATAACCTCTATTATTTTTAGGAAAAATTGACATGAAACTGAGTTATGATAAGACTAAAATAAATATTTGCATAATCTGGTTTCGGACTGTCAATATAGTCACATGCCAATCATTTTTCTTGAACTGACGAATAAACCACGCGTAAACCACGTGTGTACAACAATAACTCAATAAGTACTTTACTTCAGAACAGATAATATTACTGACGTAAAACTTTACAAATATGTAAAGCCTATGTAATATTTGTTTTTTATTCTGATTTACCCAGGAATGTTTTACTTATTTAACCTTTTTTTTTTCACATTTTACCTAGTAATGTTGTGTGAACAGTATTGCTCATCAAAAAAACATGTATGACTTTTCTGTTAAGTTGGTGCCAAGCCAAATAGGAATTAGGTAAATAGGGTAGGTCCACTTCCGCCACATCATGAGTCTCCCAGTGCAAGCTATAAAAATGTGTAAGTGTGAGCGAGGTCTCCACAGCAAAATACAGCCGATCACGTGCGTTGTATATTTTAATTACTCTGCGTACGGGTATATTGTACGTTCACACGGGTAGATGACCCTATTGAACTTATGGTGCTTTGTAACGTTGTGTTTCGGGCTTGGCACCGCCTTCAACAGAAAGGTCTTACGTGTTCTTTTATCTTTAGAATTAAATTTGTTATTCACTTATTTTACACTATTCAGTGCCTCTTTGGTTATTGAAGTCGGTTGCTCCTTTTCTTTTTAATAGTTTATTTCCCCCTTTTTAATTAATGAAACTCAACATCTTAAGTTTATTTCCGGTTGCATCCCAGTACCACCTCGTAGTTGCACGAGTTGCAGAGTTGGACCTCGGAGTCCGGGGACCGCTTAATCCTTCTCCTCCTTTAATTTGACTTTTACGACTTTTATGGGAATGACTGCCGTCTGACCATCCTGATCTGACACTTCTTCCTTTTCGTCAGCTTGAAATAGAACAACTTAATATAGACAGATGTGTCATTTACGTCGATATTGTCATATAATTAAAACTGAATAACCGTGATAACCACTAGGTATGGGTAAAGGACTGCTGAGACGAGGTCTCGGTTTAAATCCCAGGTATTACCATGGCACACACCAATAACTTTTCGATGCTTTTCGAAGTTATGTGTGTATTTATCGCAGGTTTATAAGTGCCCGGTTAATGGCAATAGGCTCGCCACCTATTACATTGGGACCTAAACATAAACTGGCGAAATGTGGGTGCTAGCACCTCTGCCTACCCCTTCGGGGTATAGACGTGAGTTTATGTTATGTTATATGTATGTTTAAAACTGAATGGAATAAATAGTTTTATTGTGAATATGGTTAATGTTCGCCTGGGGGTCATAAAATGAAGACTTTACTGGTTCACACTATATGGTCAAATATATTTACAATTAAATAGTTGGATATATGGCTTTATGATATGTTTTATAGATGACCATTGACGTGTTTATTATTTTGACCACAACCTAACAATTTTTAATAAGAAACCTTTAAAAATAACGGTGTATTAAACGGTACGTGGTTTGGTTGTCTAAATGAGCCTTATTTTATGAGAATTTACGATTCTTTAGGTGACAGAACTCGTTATATAATGGGAATTAATTAGCTAATTGATGAAATATCGATACAAAAATCTAAGCGTGTAACAATTTTATTTATTTCTAGAATCAAAACGAACTTAGATCAGTTGTTTTTTGTCCATCCCATTTTATCCCCCTGCTGCATGCTGTTCAAAGACCGCACCAAGTCTTTTACTTTTCTCCTTTTAACGTATCCCAGCAATCGCGGTCAAATGAGTCGATATCGGTCAATCACCGCTCCCTCGACCAACTAGGTCTGCATAATCCAACTATAACGACTTTCAGAGTATAACCAAATGAGCCTAAACATCAGATGGCATTCTGCTGCCATGGCCCAACCAATCCTATTTTAGCCGGTTTTTTTTCTATACGGCCGCGTCAGTAATGATACAATCAGTTGTATATATTTCATGGTAATATTAATGGGACTAATCTTACCCAAACGCTTACTATTGGGACTCTTATACACCAGCAACAGCACTGACCCACTAAACACCGAGCATAATTCACGCGAAGTCTCAAGGAAACTTGAAATATCTTGGAAAGCATGTCGAAATTAATCAAAAGTAAATTGGAGGAAACGGAAATATAATAATATCATGGTACAAGTGGGTGTGGCCTTTCTTTATAGGTGTGGCCCTCTCAAGGTTTCCAAATTAGGCTGCTTC
Organism: Cybosia mesomella; assembly: GCA_946251805.1. Lineage (NCBI taxonomy): Eukaryota > Metazoa > Arthropoda > Insecta > Lepidoptera > Erebidae > Cybosia > Cybosia mesomella. The sequence goes on from OX276404.1 coordinate 10,988,758, forward strand.
AATTTGTGCGGGGATTTCACTGAGCTACAAATCACATTTGTAGCAATACTGCCCGATTTTGCAGGTACTACTGCCTATGTAGGCTACTACCATTGCTAGAATCATTCCATTCGATCTATTATTTCGTATTATATTTTTCTAAATAAGTTGCTAGTTCTAAATCGATAAGTGTATCGATAGAAATTGTGATTAGGGCATTGCGTTACCATATTTTACCCGACTGTCAAAGAAGGGTTATATTTTTTTGCGTATCTTGTATGCATGTAATATTCTTTATAACTTCGTGTCTTCCAAACTGCTGCACATATTTCAATGAACGAGGTCTCAAATTAAAGGGATTCATCTTCCGAGTATTATAGGTTACATAAAATGTTAACTAAAGCTTAAGGGTGGAAGAAAGACACTAAAAAGTATATTGAAAAAAAATATTTTTGGAGTATGGTACCAAAATGAAAAGCTTTAAAAGGTTGTTTCAAAAACATATAAAACTTATATTTTTAACGCAATTTGGAATGAGGAATGATAAAATAAAGTGTTTACGGAGCTAACAACAAGTGGAGCCTCTGTAATCCAGTTTTCATTTGTGTTGTTGCAAGATTCGTTTCTCTTGTACGCTAACTAAAAAGCTGCTAATATAAATGAATAATTTAAAAAAATTAAAAACCCGACTACTGCTTAAAAGACCGATACCAGTTTAGAGGGATTTATTTATAGGGACCCATTATAACAATAAATTTCTTTGAATAAAACGTGTGAATTGATTTGAACTGGTGAAATTCAACTTTACAGTTTCATGCTCAATGGACGCTTTAATAATCGATTTATAAAAATGTATATTGCGATAAATTCCCTCCAATACATCGTATTTAGCGATCCAAAGTCCAAGGAGTCAGTAAAATAGGATCGTAGTAACAAAACTAACTGAAAGAATCGTAAATAGGCCAATCAATATACTAAATTTCCTTTGATGGTCTGTAAAACCCTACTAAGTTGGCGAGTAATAGAGTTTTCACGTCGTTGCCAGCTGCTCGAGTGCCAATCAAATTAGGACCGATTATCGAGTGATGCCGATCAGGACTCGTTTGAACGATCGCTACTGAAGCTAATCTACGGATTAAATTCTTTTAGGTACTGAATCGCTAAAGGGATTTTTTAAATCTCCTTGTAATTTGAATAAAAAATCCTTTGAGATATTAACAGGAAATTTATTGTACCACTGATCTTTACGAGTTTGCGGCCGTTGTATTACCTGCACGTGGTTTTAAAAAGTAAAACCTGCAAGTTAATTAATTTTATTATTAATCATCATTTTCCGAGCGTCAATCTCGCTTGCATCCAAAGGTTTAATTTGGTGTATATCGATTTTTATGAGAGCGACTGCCCTCTGATCCCAACCCCGAGAGGAAACCCTGCACCAGAGTGTCTTCCATCAACCAGCAGGTGTATCGGCTTGCAAGTGAAGTAGGTTTGAACCCCGAAAATCATACACATTCATGTATCAAAAACAATGTAGTTTACTGCTTGTTTTTCTACATCCTATAATAATATACCACTCTCCATAACGTTTATATGTATCTCTTTATATAACTCACTTGAAAATAGTACCTGTGTTTAAAACAAACCTTGGATGGAAATAGTTATTGTACCAAATAAACAGCGACGTAATTTAACTAATTATAAAACCAAATACTTGTTTTCCCGAGTGAGTATGGTCGTTCCAAATAGAAATATAATTTTAGATGCCCGTTCACATTATTTCCACAAAATGTAATAGCTTTCCTGGATCAGTGATTAGTTCCAATTATTGGCATTCAACGCACATGTGGCCAGCCAATTCAGTAATTGCTTTTATTCCTTTCAGTCCACCAAATGATTATGAACTTTTATATAGCTTAAAGAAAATGTAATTAGACTTTATATACGAATGGCGTTGAACGGGACATATGTTGAGAGAAAATTAAGATAAATGGACCAAATTGTAACTAAATGGTACCCTAGAAAAGGCAAAAGAAGTAGTGGAAGACAGCCAAAGCGATGAGAAGACGATTTTGAAGAAAGTAGGAGGTCCAGGGCCTGTAGACACGTGGCTACGTACAGCAAAGGATGGAAGTATGGAAAGCTTTAGAGGACGCCTTAGTCTATTAAGAGCGAAGAACCGAATGCTGAGAATATCATTAGGAATATGTTACTTAGTTCTTAGTGTTCTTACCTTCATTTTCATTTAAATGTTTAAATGTTTGTTAAATATGTTAAAATAACAGCAATAAAGGCTTATCTTATTATTATTATTATTATTATGTATATCAATGTAATATTAGGCCTTACAAATTTAGATTATATTGTATTGTAACTACGCATATATGTTACTTAAACTGTAGTAAAATTATAAAGCATACCTATCAGTTAGTCTGCGGTCACGTATAAAATGAGACCTTTTACTGAACACTTAATTAAATTAATTACCTTAATTTGAATCGCAGAGTTTATTAAAGATGTTTTTTTTTCGAACGAGAATATCTCATCTTTATGGAATAATAAATTTAAAAATGACAAAATATAAGATATTCAAAAAAATATTTCTCCGTTGCGCACCAACAACTACACGTTATTATTTTATTTATTGCTGATTGCGATTTCATAATTTGAACGTGTGGAAACCTCACGGGTAGGTACCACCCACCGGGACTAACGGCAAATTAATGACCATGTCGAAATCGAACCGACTAAAACTAGATACACGACGCGGCGGTCAGTCAAGAGAAGGAAAATAAAGTCCCCAGAAATCCAAGCAGACATCGAACGACAATCTTAAAGAACGTGATGTAGAGTAGTATCTTTCTAATGTTGGTAATACCCCCTCCACAATCTAGAAACGCGTGTTGTCTGCATGGAGGCTGTAGAATTGTCTGTATATAATACAGAAGTTGCTACAGGACCAGGACTACGCTCGTACGGAGGAGCTGCTACACCTTCCTCAGTAAATTATCTAATACACCACACACACATACACAATCACACGCACGCCCCTCCCCACACACATACACATACACACGCACGCGCAAACACCCACACACACACAGGCACAGACACGCGCGCGTGCACACACGCACACACAATATTTTATTTGAACTAATTTATTCCTCTTATTCGTTGGAACCAAGACTGTATTCGAACCCATAATCTTTAAAAGATTAAATTGTTTTCATTAAAATGGAATTCCTGGTATCATAGTGACAGCAGAACACTAACTCCCAAGTCACAGGAACACCTAGTTTGGGGGTTAGAGTTTATCCTATCTGTGTAACCTTAACCAATATAGATGTAACCTAGTCTTAAGTCTTAGGCAATGTCATAAGGTTCTTGTATCAATAAAGATTATTATTATATTATATTATTATTATGCTTATAGCAATAAAGCCACTCAATGTTAGTATTTGATACAAACTAATTTTATTGGTTAGGAAGTCATCAGCTCGGTAGTACGAATATATCTCTCTTAAGTTGAAAAGCTATTAATTATAGAATGCAATGAACATTGAATCATCTACTTCGTGTTATTCTCGGTCGTTTCGGAGGCTCTCACCTCACCCAAACCGCAATAAACATTGAATATTATATGAATAGACCTCAATAAATAACAAACAGATTCTGTAACGTTTATTCATTTTAAGATGAATATGTTTCTTAACAGATACCTAACCACATGTCCGCATGCTTCTTACAACTATGCAAAACTCGATTTCCATAATTTTTTCAAGTATCCAAACCGGTCTAGTGAGTACTAAGTTATTCGCCTAATTAAATACATGTGTTCCACTATGGTAAAACCCGAATGCTGAGTGGTTTCTTTTTTCAAAAGGGTCTTGAAAAGCTAAATATTTACGTTAGATAGCTACTTGGTTGAGTACCTAACCTTACTGGTTCGTCTTTCATTACAAGATTTTTTTTGAGTAAAAATAACATCTTATATTAGTGAAGTGATTATCAGGGGGTATATGACCATCAAGACCCTTGAGGCTAAGCTAATGGCAATTCATGGCAATTGATTCACGGATGAGTCTTTGGCACAGGTTTTCCTCTTGGGGTTGAGAGGTAAATTTAGCAGTAGTAAAGCTAAATTTAGAAAAAGCAGGCCCCGGGCGCCCATATGGAACCATCAAATGCAACAGGGAGCCAAGTTAAGATGATTATGATGATTTGTGAAGCGTCATATTCTCTATCTTTTACGTTCATTAATTAAGAAGTGTATTTACATAATATGATTTGGCAAATATATTGTTGAACATTTCTGTATACATAAAATACGTAATATATATATGTTACAGTGTAATCACAAAAACAACAGTGCTATGTATCACCACAAAAGACTTGCAAGATATAAAAATAGAAACAAACTGCACCTATATTTATCTCACAATGAAGCTCGAGTCACCTACTAAATCACTAAGACGAAGAGCGGTGCGAACAAACGAACCAAATTATAAATCACTTACTATACCAGTGCCAACTAATAAGCAAAATGCGAATGGGTCCTTCCGAAAGTAGGTCAAGAAATTTAGTCAAAGGTGCAAATTAAAAATGAACGTCAAAAACTACTTGCTTTAATTTATAGAAGAACGAGGTCTCCTGGCACAAGTTATCCTAATGGCTTATTCCTAAACTATCTCTAGCATACCCTAGTGAGTTATTTCTAACTATCTTCCTATTACTCAAATCTGTATAAAAGTTGTAACAAAAATATGAAGAAATACAGATTATTTCTTTATTCCAATTATAAGTACACATAATCACAATTCAGTGAGGCAACGCTGCTAGCATTATGGGCACCGGGAACGATACGGTGTGGGTTATTTGACGTGGCCTAAGCACGGGGTTAATTTTTGTGTTTATGTTTAAAAGTTTATTTAATAAAAGTAAATAAATTTTATGAAAAAAGATACATATTTTATTACACTTCATAAAAAAAAAAATTATTATTATGACTTGTTCTAAACATGGACCCAACTTAACTTTTTGACTACAAAATCTTTCTAATTCCGAGATATCTTTCTAATGCCCAAGACCATGCGAAGTAGGGAATTAAAGGCCGGGAAGCGGACTCCGGACTTCGAGGTGAGAGCCTCGGATGAAAACGGGACTAACGCGAAGACGATGATGATGAATATTTATGATTTGGGAAAAGAAAGTAAATTTGATATATTCTTTAATAAAATATCAAAAACACATGTGGCATATTGGAAATTTATGAAATAAAATTATCAATTAAATAACCAAAAACAAGACCAAAACAAGTTTGATAGCAGGCGGGACCCATCTTTTTGTCGGTTTATGTTTTGCAAATCGTTCCCCTGCTATCAAACTTGTTTCGTTCTTTTTAGGGCAGTCGGGTTTTTTGACTTTTTAATTAATCATTTTATTTCCGATATTTCTAATCTGCCAAACTCTTACAAAGACTTTGTAGACTCCTCTTAATCGTGGTTCCTTAAACAGAAATAAATAGAAACAGTCATAAAGTAAAGAAACGTAATAATACATAATATTAATTTTATAAACCTGTTGTTAACGTTTGTTTAAATAGATCCGTTCAGTCGTTTTTACATGGAAAAATCCATGCAAAATTACTTAACGGATCTGGTTAAAATTTGGCACGATGATAGATTTTAATCTAGAATAGCACACTGGTTACTTTTTATTTGGAGAATAGGTTCCTGTGGGTCGTGGGAACGGGATTAAATATTTCACGCGGGCGGAGCCTCGGGCAACAACCAGTATCTTTATAAATATACCTTAAATTCTATACACTACATATTATACTCTATACTTACATCTGCAAATAACGATGTTTCCTAGCATGAAAGTAGTATAAATTACTATGCGTTCTGAACTGATTATTTTACATACATACATACATACATAAAATCACGCCTGTTTCCCACAGGGGTAGGCAGAGATCACGGATCTCCATTTGCCACGATCCTGACACACTTCTCTCGCCTCATTCACTCTCATAACATTCTTCATGCTCGTTGGTTTAGGGTACTACTGACCTGCCCCTTTTCTAACACTTCCCCGATTTGGTCCAGGTATGTGTGCCTAGGTCTTCCCCTTCCGACGGTACCATCCACACTCGCCTAACTGATTATTTATGATGCCTTATTAAATGGTGCCAGCAATTCTTCACTAATTATTTTACTCATACAGGCGTAAAGTTATGTTATGTTATATAAGCACAAGGTAGGTCAACAACTATTTAATCAAATCTTTTTATTGTATTCTTAAAGAAAGGAAACAGTATTATATCCAGTTCCTTTGAGGGTTACGTAAAAACTGTCTCACAAAACCACTTAATACCTACCCTAAATAAAACAGTACACACAAAAGTACCAAACGTTATCACTCAACATTTTCTGTAATATTCAAATAGGATATGAAAGCCGGCAATGCTTGGTTAGATCTGAGATGGATCCATATTGGAGACGTTAATTTATGGAAAGTATTACATTACAGGATATCTACCCGAGATATTGAATGTTCAAAACGTGACTGTTGACTTAAATTGATACTGAGTGCGTAACTTGAGAACATTAAAATGTTCTTATTATCAAGAAATGCTGTACACAATGTTTCGCTTAACAACTTTGAAGTTAAAGCGAAAAAGTGGATGAATTTGATGCTAAAAAATATGAGAACTATAGGAGATTTGTTAGGCTTGGTATACGAAAGGAACCGATCCTAAGAAAATAATAAAACTTAATATAGGAATATTCCCTTTTATTACAGTAAGATCAGCTTAAGTAAGATAAAAAAAATATCAGTGATCGTTCTATATTCTTGTAAGGTCACTCTTGCAAGGTAATGGTACTAACAGGTACCAGATTAGACATTTGACAAATGTCTAGTTTAGTTTAGATCAGCTTGATTCCAAAATTATTAAGAGGTAACTCAAACATAAAGAAATGGTCTAAAAATGTATTACACGTTAACAATGGTCAACAACCTCGGCTGAAATTCTCAAAATATGATAAAACACGTCTCACGAATTATTTACGAGCTAGCATCATTGAGAATACTGACATGAGCAGAAACTATAAACAACATGAGATAGGTTTACCTTATTCAACGAAGAGTCGACTTTGGTTACACAACGAACGCAAAACAGCAGTTCTACACTTCAATGAATTCCACTCAGAACACAAACTGTTGCCTGATTTCACTGTCTGTATCAGTAATTTCAACGTTTGTTTTTGTGCCACCAGTGGAGACACGAGGTTACCCTAGCGCAGCTCGGGGGTGACTGTTAGTGTCACTCAGACCTACGGGTTCACCCCGATGACGTCACCGTAAACCAATGGGGTGTGATTTTGTACGCATGCGCGTTAGAGTAGCCGCCGCGGCGCCTGTATTCCATCCCGAAACGATGTCACGCACTACATCGCTGCGCACTGTATACATTGCCGCTCTGAATATTTCTGTTGTAGCGTTCCTGCAATGTAACCGGCAGTAGATGTTGGTTCGTGAGTTTTCATAGACTTACAAGTTTACATTCATAGTGGAGTGTACTTCTGAGGGTGACAGCTTTGAGAGCACCCCCCGATGGGCTTTCAAAGGACCAGCGCCACCATTCTTTTTGTGACTGCCTGTGGCGTACATCGTGCGTTTGGAATAATTGAGACGCTCGGTGTATGATTTAATTTGCTCTTTCGCGGGGCCAAATGTTTTGCCCGGTACTGGGGAGAAATATTATGTTTTATTCCAAACATACATTCCGAGAAAGGGTTACTTCGGCGCACCTGAACGTTTTTTTAAAATTTGAATTAGGGTTACAATTATTTAAATTTTTGGTAGAAATTGAACAGACGAATTTGTATAAAATAGAAATCTTATATACAGATTGGAATGTGTTAGTGACGTCAAACTATCAACACGCTCAAGTATTATAGTTATGATTTCTTCTGCAATTACTGAATCTACCTTCAATTGATCACGTTACACCGGGAATTGAGTCAATAGTATTCAATATTACGAAACCCATTTACGCCTTCCCTACATAATTATGTAGTGATTCTCACTGACTGGATACGAGATACACAATTAGTCTGTGGTACCGCTGTAAGATCCGATTACATAGATAGATCTTAGAGGTAATTATGACATCAGTTAACAGAGAACTCAATTATTTACATTTATCCATGCAAATAATAAAAATGCGAAAATAACTCTGTCTGTCTATCTGTCACATTTTCACGCCTAAACCACTGAACCGATTTTTATAAAATCTGGTACAGAGATTGACTAGAGCTTGAGAAAGGACATGGGCTATGTTAAATCGCGATAACCGATATCCACGCGGGCGGAACCGCGGGCGACAGCTAATACTTCATATTTCCAATTATTATAGGTACATAATTGCCTCTATTCTAAAGTATATTCAGTGGTGTATCTTTAAATACTGATTTCCCTACTATGAAAGTCCCCTAAAACTATTTAAGATATCTTAATTATCCCAGAGTACATTTCCAATACCACATTAAGAGTGTATTTAACTATACATTATAATCATCTTAGTGCTTTTCCCGGCTGCACGTGATGCTTTCCTCTCGGCTTATAAGACTTTTATGGCAGCAACTGCCGTCTGAATTCCCAACCCTAATAGGAAAATCGGGGCCAGAACCTGTTCTGTCAATCAGCAGGTGTACGGGCTCTCAGGTGAGGTTGGCCCCGAAGATCTTGGTGGAGCCTCATACACCTCCAGTATATAAGATTATGTTAACGGAAAAAGAATTACTGCTTTCACGATCGTATATACCTTTGAACTACCTGACTTTATGACCAGTTTACACTGGTCTGTGGTCAAGGGTTGACTGACTTAGTGATGTATGTACAGTATGTACACATCATACCTATACCGTGATCGCATTAATTCTCGTTAACATGGAGATATTTTAAATCTTATCTTTAAAATTATCTCTGTGCCGCAAGGAACATAATAAACATTCATTAAAATAATTATCACCACAGGACGATTATCCGTGAGTCACTTAAATACTTGACGACCGTTTGGAGGCGAACTTATAAACTAGAATAAAGTTATTATGTATTGTTATGCAGAAGGTAGCTGGGATAGACTGGCTGCGCAAGGCGGAGGATCGGGTGCTATGGCGTAAAATGGGAGAGGCCTATGTCCAGCAGTGGACTGCAATAGGCTAATTCATTGATTGATGCAATGACTAAATATTGCAGGCATTATGCAATAATACTGATATTGTGTATGGAATGCACTACTGGTACATTACTGGTGACTCGTACAAGTATGTCGCAGATATATCTGAAACTTTGCCAATTTATTGAAAACAATTCATTTCATTTAAACAAAAACACTTATCACAGCAAATTCATTTAAAAACATAAAACACCTATGCAAACTTGTAGGTACAATGACATAGGGGTGCTTGGTTGGGGACCTCCACACGGTGCACCCTGGGCAACGGAGACAGCAGCGCCTCTCTCCTAGGGCGGGAGAGACGCTGCCGCCTACGGCCAACTCCGACTGAGGCGAGGACGGCCTTGTTGAGGGCTGTTCGGAAGCTTTCCACGTGTCGCTCTGATTAGCAGATGGCACAGTGGAGAGCAAGTAAGGGGGCCATCTCAAAACCGGAGATGGCCCGGGGTCAGTCGGGGTGCGAGGGATATACTCTATGGGTAACCTTACACCCCGGCGTCTTAAGACTCGAGACGGCGTGCGGTTTTAGTCGGTTCGAGCCCGACATAACCACCCCCTCTGGCTGGCTGGGGGGTATCCGAAGGGATTTCCGCACGAAAAAAAAAAGGTATAATGACATATATTTAAACGTCTTGATTTATTTATTTGAAGCTTATATACAGATCTGTAACACGTGCTTAGTATTTATATTAATTGAGAAGAAATGATTTCGATTATATTATGGATTCCAAACTAATTAAATGCAACTCTGTGATATAAAACATAATTTGGATAGTATACATCTTGAATATAATATGTAACTAGTTAAACTGATTTGATAATAATTAAACATCAAAAGTACTACAACAACACTACTCACAACGTATAATTTCGTCTACCTTTAGGGCGATTTGTTTTCTAATCGAATAACATTTTCCTGATCAAAATCCGTTCATGTCATACGTTGATCGATATGTAACAATCGAAATGTAATCTGACAAGATGCTTTTTCATAATCAATCTCGATCGTCCGATACTCCAGCTGACACACGGTCCGACGACGGCCGACGACTAGTATTTAATTCGCAATCCATCTTATGGAGCAGATTTTTCTTCACGATTGTAATTTGTTAGTGTGAAAGATTATTGCGTAGATAACTTACACTTATCGTTTGATTTCGTATTTAATAGATTGAATGAATAGAAAGCTACATTTATTTAAAAATATGTATAAATGCGTTTGTGGTTTATTTTCTAGTAATAACACGTACGTACATGTGTGTAATCTAAACTCACAATGATAGTAACAAAAATACATAACATGGTAATGATTAAAAATCACTTATTGACATAAACTTACTCTGTTCAAATTTCACCAGTCAAAATAATTGCGTTCAAGTTTAACTGAACTGGATTCTCAATTTTCTCTCAATGAAATGGCTTGAATAAGACGCCATATCGTAGATTAACTAGTTATTGTATATCTCAGTTCCTGTTATATGGAAATCTGCCCTTAAGTGTTTCAAGTCAAGTTTCAATTATCAAGTCTATTACTTCAACTGCGTTATTCTGATACTAATGAAACAGTAGTTTTTATTAAGGGGTCTTAGCTGTTGCCCGCGTCTCCAAAGCGTCAATTACTGATTCCATTCTAGCAATCTACGGGATCCTATTACATTGGGACCTAAACATAACTGGCGAATCGTGGGTGTGTAATACACAACATCCCCTTCGGGGATACAGGCGTGAAGTTATGTTATGTTATGTTATTTCCAGGATAAAATGCGCAATTTCCGACTATAATCTATGTCTGTGCCAAATTTCATGTAGATTCGTTGAACCGTTTTTGCGTTTATAAACATCCATCCATTCTCATAAACCTTCAAATTTTTAATTTAACTAGGATTTAATACTAAAATATGTACTTTAGAACTTTTCAAATGTGAATAGAAAGAGTTTATACTTGTGTCCTAGCTCAACTTGCTCAAGAAAGTCGTTATGATAATGTTCGGGTGTCTTCGTGATTTATTGCTAGGTAGCTAGCGACGTCATAACTCTAACAGAAAAGCGCTTGGCAAAAACTCGACGAGACGCCCGGCCGGCGCTTTCTTAAGTGAGGTGTAATTGTTGTGACTCTAATATATTTTGCGAGGCTACGTGCAGTTTCACCTTGATATTAAATTAGTTTATCGACTCATGCGAAAAGTAATTTTATTTTTATATTGGACAAGCAACCCGCCCTCGCTTCACTTCGGTTTATAAGAGCTTTTTTTTAACTCAAGCCATCGTAATTTACACATTAAATATAGCCTATGTCCATCGGGGATATAATGTAGCTTTTAAATGGTGAAATTTTTTTTTATACAGTGCAGTGAATCCGAAGATTATTCCAAACATATAAATAAACTCACAAAATTCGGCCTCTCTCTTTAAAATATTAGTATAGATATTTAAGATTTTACCCAAGGACGGATGTAAAATAATATTCTGGGACTACTATTATACAGCGCTATTCCACTCATAACACAAGTAATTTAGCTTTTTAGGAGGGATTAGGGGGAACACTAGTAATTTCGAATAATTATTTTCATAAAATAAAAATAAATAATAATAATAATAATATTTTATTATTCTACAAACTGTTCCCAAAATACTATATGTGGTAAGTAGTATTTATGCTCGGACTCATAATACTACTTTTGGCGATATCGACCTATTCTCATACTCTAAGAAAATGTTTAGACTCAAACTATTGAGTGCTTTGAGAGAAGTTTCGATCTCATGATCATGACAACTTCTGACTAGTCTTAAATAATCAACTGTATTTTTATTTATTATTTACTTCCTAAGCAACTATTATCTTCAATAACTTGTTTGTAAAGCGAGCAGTGATAAGCTAAACTCAGAACTATTAATTCAATGTTCGCTATTAATACAACACTGCAAGCATATTGTTATCCGTTTTTTGTGTCTGTTCACCAACCGAATTACCTATAACATGTAATACTAAGGAAAGCCTGTTATTAGCCATACTTTTAAGGTACATACTGTCTAGATTTACATTTGTATCGCCGTTGGTTTTCAAAATAAATAAATAAATAAAATTAAGAATGTAGAATATTTTGTATCGTACAGTACAGTCCCCGGCTTTTGATTTGACACCACATCGGTAAGAAGAGTGAGGGTCCGATTAAGAAAGTTGCAATATGCTGCATCTCATACGGTTTCCCTTCGTTTCCTTTCTTTTATGATAATTCCTCTCATGAGCTGGTAATGCGTGAGTACCATCTCTAGTGTTGATACCGTTCTTTGAACACTGTAACTGTTTAACAGGTAAACTGTGTATATGATTGCTACCTTAATAGTTTAAAAACGTCTTTCACTATCTCTTTTCTTACCTATTAATTCTATCAAGTCATATAGTTGGATCAATATAATTAAAAAAGTCGTACAACTCATAAGATGCGTTTCATTTCAGCTTCCCAAAAAACTCAGATCAACACTAAAATAAGTGAAAAAACCAGCATACAAAAATTAGACTAGAGTTGCTGAAGGAGAATGATGTAAGCCTGCATGTATTGTATTGTATGTAAGCTGCAAGCAGGCGTACAATAACGACTACGCGTCTACGAAGCTATGCCTCCGTGGACGGTAGGTCTAACACCTGATTTTTCCTTTTTTACCTTTGCTTTGTTAGTTGAGACTTACAAAGTAATTTTAATACATGTGTGACATTCGCGTCAATTCGCAATTTTAATACAGGTATAAGTAAAATATCTTTGATAGAAACGAAGTCAAGCATCCGTAATGTTTATGCTTACTTCCCCCGGGTTAAAAACCCCCGGGTTTCCGACGAACGAAAACCGCTGGTCGGCTGGTATCACTGGTTTCGAGATGGCCCCCTCGGGTTGGAATAAGCGTACCTCGGGCTCTAAAGTACGAACTTTGGACGCAACTGGAAAAGCGCTATGAGAATGATGATGATGGCTTCAAGCATTTAATGCAATGTTTTAACTATTCTTCTCGCGCTTCCGCTCTCCGACTCCTTCTTTCCATGATTTGGTTAGGTTGGCCCTCGAGAGTGATGCCTACGCCTCGTTCGTCAATCAGCAGGTCTAGCCCAAGCTGGACCTCGAACGTGTGCTACGCAAGCTCTTGATACAGCCACATTGATGTCAGATGGAATTCTAATTCCTCCGAACAGCCAAGTACCTACAACTTGCAAAGCAGCTATATCCGGAAAGCACTTAGCTCAGTGTCAAAGGCCTCTTGATGCCACCCTACCCGCTACTCTATGATCGACTGGAGAGGACAGCAGCCCTATCAAAAATTTTAACCTAGTGGATAATATTAACGCACATATTTATCTGCACTCAATACATTATCAACACAACAATACACTCAAATGTAATTTGTACAAATGATTAAGCCGTCATGCAAATAAAAACATTACAAACTAGGGGTGTCGATCGCACAGGCTTAATCCCCGACAGGTAAGCTGCTAATTTATCATCCCTAAACAATAGGGGTGAATACATGGTGTTTATGTAACGAAATAGAGGGCACAAAGCATAAATTATTACTGAGAGACTGTGGATTATTGAGTGTCGTTGTTTATCATGCAGGCATTTTTTTACATTTATGTAAGTTAAATTAAAAAACCGGCCAAGTTCGAGTCGGACTCGCTCATGAAGGGTTCCGTAGCAGCAAGTAACATAATAATGTTTTTTTTTCATTTTTTTATTTGATTTGATTGAATGTAAGGTCAATTGCGTTTTACCATTTATGACGTATTAAAAAAAACTACTTACTAGATCTCGTTCAAACCAATTTTCGGTGGAAGTTTACGTGGTACATGTACATCATATATTTTTATTAGTTATATCATTCTTTTATTTTAGAAGTTACAGGGGGGGACACATTTTACCACTTTGGAAGTGTCTCTCGCGCCAACTATTCAGTTTAGAGAAAAATGATATTAGAAACCTCAATATCATTTTTGAAGGTCTATCCATAGATACCCACACGTTCGAATATCTGGGACGTGTCTAGATAGCTCAGCTGGTCAGAGCATTCCCCCTGTAAGGGACTGGTCGCGGGTTCAAGTCCCGTTCTAGATGTTCTCTTTTTCCGATCTAAATCTTTAGAAAAAATAAGCATACAAAATGCTTAAAAATTTAATTTAATTAATTAGCCGGAGTCATCTAAAAACAATGTTTAAAAATGACTGTAAAGTTATTCATTGTTTCCGTAGTTCGCAAGAATTACGGTAGATGGCTCCAGCGTCGCCTTAAGACGTATATAATATATCGGAGAATTTCGAATATCTGGGAAGTGTCTAGATAGCTCAGCTGGTCAGAGCATTCCCCCTGTAAGGGACTGGTCGCGGGTTCAAGTCCCGTTCTAGATGTTCTCTTTTTCCGATCTAAATCTTTAGAAAAAATAAGCATACAAAATGCTTAAAAATTTAATTTAATTAATTAGGCGGAGTCATCTAAAAACAATGTTTAAAAATGACTGTAAAGTTATTCATTGTTTCCGTAGTTCGCAAGAATTACGGTAGATGGCTCCAGCGTCGCCTTAAGACGTATATAATATATCGGAGAATTTCGAATATCTGGGACGTGTCTAGATAGCTCAGCTGATCAGAGCATTCCCCCTGTAAGTGACTGGTCGCGGGTTCAAGTCCCGTTCTAATTGAGTTTCAGTTCTAAGTATGGGAGCCCCCAAAATTTGTTGCTTTTTTTTTATTTTTGTGTGAAAATCTTAATGCAGTTCACAGAATACATCTACTTACCAAGTTTCAACAGCATAGTTCTTATAGTTTCGGAAAAAAAGTGGCTGTGACATACGGACGAACAGACATGACGAATCTATAAGGGTTCCGTTTTTTGCGATTTGGCAACGGAACCCTAAAAAACCAACACTGGACATTTTTTAAAAGTGTAGTTATGCAAAAAATCTGAATGGACAATAAGGCAATTGTTGCAATGCAGTCGAGTCCTTCCTTTCAATGTAGCTACTGCTAAAAATTAGTATAAAAACTTGCTTCATCGATTTATATCATAATATAACATACTTAATATGTTATAAATAATATACATGTTGTATCAATTTTCATACAAAAGATTTTAAACGCACGCAAAACGTGACACCCGTGAGTAATATCTATTTTATCCTATCAATCAGTTAAGTATAACAGTAGACAAACATACCGATGTAATAAGTTTCCTAATTTACATACCCAGCTACCACTACCGCGCAACACTATATATTTATTGTCATAGTAATATATGATAATTAATAGTGTAGATATTTCAAACTGCCGTGAATATCACGGCAGTTTGAATCATAATTATTTGAATTCGTTTAAAATACTTATCAATTTCTATGTTAACTTTAATGCAATAATTTAATTATTATGCTACTATTGCGCATTCAATACTATGATTTCTAATTAAAAAGTCCAAAGCCTATTGGTTAAAAAACCATATCAAAATCTTCATCCCATTTAATTGAAATAATTATTATATTGACAATTACTTGGCGATACCTTATAAACGTATGTAGTGGACCACCATGATCTTCGCAGCCCAGATAGATAGCTATGTATCCTAAAGTAGGTAGTATCTTTAAGATACATAGCTATCTATCTGGGCTCAGTCATATATCTCGACTTGAGACTAGTTCTGAAAATTGAATGGAGATTTTATGAACACTCAGGTGATTCACGTTAATAAAATCTCCACTCAAGTTTAGTTATAGAATACAATCTATAGGTACTTAAAAATAATCTCAAGTCGAAAGTCATGACTGAGTATTGTTCTAGAATATGAGCCTTAATTTAGGCTATAGATACCTCTATTACCAATTCATACATTTGGGTATTTGCGAATTAAATAAAATAATGAATTTAAAAACACTTTTTATAAACAAGCTTTCTAGTAAGTGCATAACAAGACATGACGAGTTTATAATTTATAATTCCGAAGTTCCTATGACCACCTACCTACCGTCTCCATTCCATCAGACCCTTTTTTTTTTTTTTTTTTTCGTGCGGAAATCCCTTCGGATACCCCCCCGCGTGCCAGCGGGGGCGGTTATGTCGGGCTTGAACCGACTAAAACCGCACGCCGTCTCGGGTCTACAGACGCCGGGGTGTAAGGTTGCCCATAGAGCATATCCCTCGCACCCCGACTGACCCTGGGCCATCTCCGGTTTCGAGATGGCCCGTCTTGCCCCGGTTTGGGGGAGGGGCGATAGTCGCCCCACCGTCCCGGCCTGCTTCTGCTGGGGTGACAGGCGGCCTCACCTGTCACCCCCAGGCCTGCGCTCATGGAGGACGGAGGTCGTTAAGCGACCTCCGGCGCCTGAGTCGCCTGCGACGCGCGGCGAGCAAATTGCGGGCTCGGCGGGCCGGGAGAGTTCTAAATCTCTCCCGGGCGCGCTCCGCCATCTCCTTCGCGAGCATTACATGCTCGCAGAAGGAGGTGGCGGCGGCCCACGCGCTCGCACTCCGCACCATTGCCGCAATCATGCTGCCGAGCGAGAGGACTCCCGCCCCGATGGCTGCCACGAGGTCGCGCCTCCCACGCCGGGCACCATTCCATCAGACCCTGGATATCATGTAGCATCAGGGTATTTGCCAAGACAAAAAAATGCGCCCAAACTCGATTGGTTTATCTTGTTTAGTTCAGGAGTTACTATGGCAACCATCATCAGACCAGCTTCATAGTACTATATTATCGCTTTGTCACCGAAGATACGCATGTATACTAAATTTGAGTCCAACGAAGTCAGGAAGGGGTTCTAATTGGGCTTCCAAGATTTAACCCATACTAACTAACAAACTAACAGGACAAGTTTAATAAAAGCTTTTAAAAATATAATTAGTAAACTGCCAGTCCATTATTACATAAATACTTGTTAGTATTTATTACCTGTGACTACATTGAATAAACAAAGTTATCTGTCTTCCTATGTTAAGTGATCAAACCGTAACCTGCTACAAGTCTAACCAATCGATAAATTATCTTGTGTAATTTCGCATTCAACTCAAAAAAAACGACTAAAATGCGGTAAACTGTTACTCCATTATAAAATTCTTATTAGTATTCAATACCCGTGTCTAGATTGAATATAGATGCTTTCGAAAAAAATGCATTTAATTCGACCATTCAGATACTAAAATGATTGTATAATAATTAATTCTGGATAGTTAACGACCAAATTAAATTTATAGACATAATTGTCTACAGTTTTATTAAAATTAAATGTCAAAGTCGTTTGAAAATAATGTTGCATATCATATAAGGCAAATCGTCTAAATTCATAATAATGGCCCCAAAATACTTCCTTGTAATACTCCAAAATAAATTATTGTATGATGATCATTTGGTACTCCCACTAGTATAACTTTTTTTTTTTTATATTTAGGACACGTCAATTTGACTTCACCTCGCCTGATGGTAAGCTGAAGGTAAAGTCTCAGGAAAGAGGGTCACCATTACATACACGTACCATGTTAACAATGGTGGCACTCAGCTTGACGGCCTCATCAGAAGAGGATTGTCGTCGCAGCACCGCGTGACACCAACCGGTCCCACTAGTGCTGCGACCACAATCCTCCTGCCCGGCTATGCACTTGCTGACCCCTGAACGCAATCAAACCGAAATTGAATTACTATGGAGGGTTTTTCGCAATCGTGCATGGTGGTACCTACCCGGCCGAATTTTGTGACAAATTTGTGTCATCAAATTTCTAACACCAGTAATTACGCTAGCCAACCAGAATTTGTTTTATAATATGTAGTAATAGTGATAAGTAAAAGAAATTGTGTAGAACTGCACTATTAGATGTATATTATCTATTACTAAGGTATTCTTCAAATTAAATACAATTTGTTTCTCCGATCTCTATTGAAGTATATTTTAAGATAATAGTAGCTGTATACTTAAGTGCATTCATGGGGCCCCATTAAGACCTTCGACTAAGCCAACCTCACTTACTAGCTGGTACTCCCGCTGATTGACGCACGAGTCTCAGGCTTTTTCCTCTCGGGGTTGGGATATCAGAAGGCAGTCACTCCCATAAAGTCAAAATAAACCAATCTATAGAACTGGGAAGGCTTACCTCGGGCTCCAAAGTCAAGCTTTGGATACAACCGGGATTGACGCCCAGATGTTAATGACAGACAATGATTAGACAAAAATAATTCTGTAAATACCACAGATAAAATTATATATTACTAGTTGATGCCGGCTTCTCCGCCCGTGTGGAAGTCGGTTATCGTTTTTTTTGTTATATCTCCGATTCGACTTAACCAATTGCAATCAAACATACGTCAGATTTTAAGTCTGACCAAGCAACCGCGTCAAATTCCGTTCAATAGTTTAAGCGTTCATCGAGATCAAAAATACAAGAATTCAACAAAAAAATATTTTGTGTTCAGAATCATTTTCACCACAGTATTTTTTCTAAATATCTCTGATGTATAGACTACAACTAATTTACAATTATATAATAGTATAGATAGATAGATGGTCTTTAATAATACGAACTTAATTACATACATTTCTCAGCAGTATCAAGAGATCTGCCGATGACCGCAGCGTCGCATTATGCCAAAGCATTATAATCGCGGTGTTATCCTGGTTTAACCGAAAGCTTTCCCTGACACCGAACCGGTTTTAACATCCGGGAACAAGTATAGGTCAACGTTTTGGCAGTTTAGTTAAAAGACTTTAAATTTCCTGGAATGAAGTTGAATATAATAATATTACTTTGATTTCGCGACGTAAATTGCTATCTCATGAACAAGTATATTATTGTACGATCTGCCTCCACAGTCATATCGTAGAAATTGTTTGTTAGTAGTGGACAGTTTTTCATTACAATTACTATTTTTGTTATATACTTAAGGCTGTATTTTCCTGAGTTGTGTTACGTAGCTGGCTAGAAAGAAGAATACAGATATGCGAGAGTGGTGTGGCCTGAAAGAGAATTTTGTACATAACGGGAATTGAAAAGGGTATGCTATGAGTGAAGACACATACCAAATTATATGTAAGGCACGTGTAAGCGGGCAGGCAAGCCAGTCTACCTAATGCCAACTACATTGCCGGTATAACACTTACAGGGCCTACTATGGCAGCCTATTACGGTCTACTATAAATGTGCGCTCTGAGTGGCGGCGCACGGCGGAGCGGACAGGGAAGCGGATAACCGTACTTTCAGAATCCGCTACTAAAAATAATCTTTCAACTCCTAAAAATCTAAAAAAATTTTATCAGATTCAAAAATAAAACTCAGGGGCTCACAAGCGCAAGTATAGCTTTTATTATTCAAAAAATGTGTAGCCAAATTTTCGATTCAGAAAAGGTAAGTTACATTTATAAGCACTGAAGCGTCGCACTCGGAATATATGCAGCCTCATTACCAATATCGCTCTTATGATCCCGTCTAATAATTTCCGTTGGCAACTTCGACGTCATAAGATAGAAATTCTTTATTTCAGTTATCCATTCATCGGAGTTTTATTTATTACCTTTAAATTCTTTTATATATAATTCGATTCTCGAAAATTTAATATACAATCCATCTAGCTAGGATTCATTTTCAGAAAACGTCGAAAAAAAAACCCAGAGATTTAAATTTTATTTAAATTTAACCCATAATCTAAGATGAATGTAAATAAATATAAATAATACTAATTTCAAGGTTAATACATAAAAATAAAAAGTGAAATATCACAATGTGCCACTTATGATGATCAGAATTGGTTCACAACGCATCCTGGGGCCTTACCACCACTTACCACGACGCGTGCTAAAAACAATTCAGTTCCGGGTCGCTCAGTTCAGAGAGAGATGGCGCTTTACACCGTGTAAGCTCCATCTCTCCCCGTCAGCTAAGCGGCCCGAAACTGAATTGTTTTTAACGCGTCCGTGATAAGGCCCCGGGAATAAAAATTAAAATATACCAACATTGAAACGTTATTACATATATTATGAGGGTAAAGGTATTTTAAAGTATTCTAAGGATATCATTTT
The DNA here is from genome assembly GCA_946251805.1 of Cybosia mesomella. NCBI lineage: Eukaryota > Metazoa > Arthropoda > Insecta > Lepidoptera > Erebidae > Cybosia > Cybosia mesomella. Next base: position 11,009,009 of record OX276404.1, read on the forward strand.
CAGATTTTTTCTCCAATATGGGGAATTCCACTCCGAAGTCTGCGGGGTTTTATATTATATTTCTTGTTCATAGCACAGAAATAATTGCACTGGTGGAGGAACTGGGTTTTTCCCTCGAACAAGTTTCACGATTTTAGCACATTTGATACTTTTATGATTCCTTTGTAAAACTCTATTCATTAGATAATTTCATAAAAGCGAGGTTATCGTGAGTTATTTGGATACGCAAGCCTAAATGATATGAATCTTCGGTTGCTTAGTGGTTAAGCAGCTGGGTTCGCATCCTGGCCATTACACTACCGAAGTGTGGGTACGTTGGTAGTGTAATGGCTCCTAATACTAGTAAAATATCTTAGCCGGAGAGATTAGGGGAGATACTTAGTAATTTCAGTCACAAATATTCTTAAAAAAGATAGCCACAACTTGAGCGTAAATTCTAATGGGTAATTGATATTGCGCTCAATTTTTTACTACAAACATATAGGGACTGGTCGCGGGTTCAAGTCCAGTCCTAGATGTTCTCTTTTTCCGATCTAAATCTTTAGAAAAAAGTAAGCATACAAAATGCTTAAAAATTTAATTGAAATACAAACATATAGATTTTTCTGTATCAGTGGGAACTTGACAGATGCAAGAGACGCCAAGACTGCCATTTAATGTTAGTAAATTTTGCTGAGTTTCGAAGGTTTATACTTTAAATTAACTTGAACATAACTGGCGCTCATTAGGGGAGACCTATGTCCAGCAGTGGACTAGAATAGGTTGATGATAATGATGATGATGATAACTGAACACTTGAAAACATTTCAGAACTGTGTTATTCTACAAAATCACTTCTTTTTGATCTATGGAAATGATTTTTTCCATGTTGGTTCGTTTTCGTATAACAATGAATTTTTATGGTAAGCATGAACGGAATCGACATCCAACTCGCGTAACTGAGCTCTTCAACAGTCAACAGCACAAACAGGAAACTAAAAACTTATTGGTTTTAAATAATGTTTTCTACTATTCATATTTTATTTTTTTGTGCTCGTTCAACATCAATAGTCATATTGGCACCTATCGTCTATAATCCCCTTAACCTTTTTTTAAATTGCGACATTTCGCTGATTCATAACAATACTAGTTTTTGCCGCGGCTCCGCCCGCGTGGATGTCGGTTATCGCGCCTGGACGTTTATACGAACTAAGTATCATCCACTATATCATCCTCACACAGGTCGAAATTTCTAAAACGCTCTACAGCATATTTATTTACTATCAAGTGCGTATAATATAATACAAAGTTTCATGGCGATATCTTCGAAAATGATGAACTGTCATACAAACTTACATCCTTATTTGAATTACTTTAAGCCTTCTTTTCGCAATTAAAGGTAGCCTATATCCTTTCCCAACCTCAAGTCCATCTCTGTATAAAATTTCATCAAAATCGATTCAGTGGTTTTGGCGTGAAAGCGTAACAGACAGATATACAGACAGATAGAGTTACTTTCGCATTTAAAATATTAGTAGAGAATATAAACCATAATTTCTTATTCGCAGAATACTAACTATAAAAAGTGAATACGTACTTAAGTCGAGACAACGGAAGTTAATCAAACATTCAACAAAATGTAACATGATATCCTTACCTTAAGGTTAAAGTTTAGACGCTTCACGCTTGTCAACAAGACACCTTCGTCCCATGATATATGAAGTATCTAATTACAACATAGATTTAAAGCAAAAATTTTATACAAATTAAGATACTTACAGTATCAAAAAAAAACAAATTTTATCATCACATACATACATTAACACGAAGTTAAAGCATTGACAGCAATGTAGTGAGTAATTGCACACATTTAATAATACTGCTGGGAAAATATTTGTATAACTATTTATATTTATCTATTTGTGTTCGAACTTAACATAATAACCACTAGACGATTTTTTATAATTTTTGCGTATCTTAAGCTAGTTAATAAACTAAATCCACTACGAGTACAGTCGAGACAATACACCCTTGAGAGAAATTCTCATAATAAATAATATAGTGTTATAAACTGCTCTCTGTAGAAAAAATATGTGAGTGTAATGTTAATTGAGCTGAGTGAGACGAGGTCGAGCGAAAGCTCCTCATACCAGACTTCAGGATTTTCTTCGTCACAGGTCTCCTCCTAAACTACTAATCCAATCAGAACCAAATTTGGCATGATTAAAGAGGTCAATCAGAGGAAGGTTTATGAATATATTTTGAAAAAATTAATGCTACCACAGAGGAATGATCACCATTAAAAAAAATCCAGATGGAATTACATAATAACCACTCGAGACACTGTGACCAAACTTTACACGCTCAGAAAGCATGTCCAGAGTTGTGACTTTCAAAAAGAATTTTCAAAATCGGACTTGCCACGGAGGAATGATCACTGTTCAAAATTTTCAAAATCTGATTCCGCAATAGCGGTCAAATCTATTGGACAAGTTTTGGCGCCAAAACAGTCGTCCAACTCACTCAGCTCAACATTGCAAGCAGTGATTCGCCTTGCAGACCTAGTAGCATAGTCCATTGCTCTGAACTGCAAAATACTTACATTCTACTTATGTATTAGAATTGATTGACAAGCTTCCAAACATTGATCTTATTCGCCAGAAAATTATTGGAATTAATGTTCTTATTTTGGTCAATTTCGATTTTCACAATAAAACAGATACTTAGACTAAACTAGTACTAAATTATTAAGGTTATAATACTTGTCTTTTAACAATCTAATCACAATTCAAATAATATTTAATGAATCTTTATCAGGCTTAATTATAAAGTTAACAAGACTCAGAAAACTTTGGTTTATATTTTTATATAATGAGGAAATAGTGCCATCACACATAAATCTGACTCATACTGTTTTTTTTTTTTTACTTTTAGCAACAACATAATGTTTTAAAGAAGTATCCGGTTACAAACTTACTTATGAGACTGTTAACACTTTACTTTAGTTACAATTTTTAGTTAAGCGTAATTAATATATATCATACCTATTCCCTAGGCAGAGGATCGGGTGCTTAGGCGTAAAATGGGAGAGGCCTATGTCCAGCAGTGGACTGCAATAGGCTAATTGATTGATTTGATTGATACCTATTCCCAAAACTCTAATGTCTTTATTACAGAAATATAACTCACATGAATTCACTAAAAGGCGGTTTTATTTTCTGAGTGCACTGATATTTATTTATTTATCATTAAGTTGACAAACTGGTGACTAAGTTTTGATTAAGTTACTTTAGTTTAAGATTAGTATAATAACAATTTTCTGGTGACCAAGCTGTAGTGGTGGCTTGCTACTCTAAAATTTGAGGGGTAGCACTCGTATATCTTCCCAGGAATAGTCAATACAACTGGATACTTTGTACATCCCACGTAGTTTTAACTGAACCTTATGTTCCACCTGTAAAACATCCTAGAGTTAAAACTCTAGGATGTTTTACAGGTGGAACACAACATTATTAAAATTGTTATTGCTCTCTGATTTCCCACATTTGTTTGAGTAAGTATTTATTTCTAAAACACTTGTAAATGCTGTGGCGTTTTATTTAAGCTATACAAAAACATACCTCTTGATTTTATTGAATCCTATCATTTATAAATAGATTAGACTACTCCATTTTTTCATACCTGTTATAAAATTAAAATTATTATCATTTTTATAGTAGCGTTGATTCTACAAAAATAAAAACAATGAGAAATATATCAAGCAGCTGCTTTTGGATGATCGCAATCTGATTCGAGACATAAATCCAATTATAATGTATTTGATGGGAGAATTGTACAAATAAAACGTAAGACCGAACAAGTGAGTGATAACGATCGATAAAATCTACCACGTCATGCGAATATGAATAAAAAACATTTCGTACAGACTTGAGAAAGTACCCGTACCAAAGAAAACCTTCTATGGCATAATGTTATCTTTGGACGACCGCCTTACAAGTAAGTAATAAATAAGGTTTGCAACAAAATATGACACTAAAGATAAAATTTGCCTTATTTCTCCAAAAAGACTTGTAAAACGCCACTATTTTATAAGAATCCAATCATAAATTTTAACCAAAACTGCATCATTATTTTTTTTATTATTAAAAATACGAAAGAAAATTCAATTCAAAATTTATTTTTTCGCCAATTTTGAATTCTGACCGCCAAAACATTGGAGTGCCATCTTCAAAAGTTCATAGGTCTACCTAATGTTAATGCAGATATCGATGGCACCACCACATCATTACGAGGCATTGTGTTCATACAAGGTCACACCTCTCGGAACCTGTGAACTTGATTTCTGTGATATAAGAGGTATCAAGATCTTTATTATAATAAGGCTATGTAAGAACTAAAAAATATATTTGATGGATAGATTCAAATAGAGCAATTTCTTAGTTTATTGACAGTGTTACTAATTCCTTACACTGTACACAAGCTTATAAAAAAGATTTTGACATAACCGTACAATATATTATTCAATAGTGCTACTTACTCTACGATAACAAAACATGACTTTTCGATTTATTATTTATTAGAATAACAGATGAGCAAAGTGCAAGATGCGGTTAATTTACCCTCAATATGATGACGCCGGTTTGACACGCAAAAACAAGAATTGTGCCATAACGTACTACTTTGTTGCCGTTGGAATAAATAACGATCAGAGAGATCAAGTTAGCCATCTATGTAGTACCTAAAATGCTGCCACTGAACTTGATGACAATATCATGCATTCATTTCATGTTCGTACAATAAAGATAGGATATTGTGGGAATGATTCAAATCCGCAAGGGCATCACTTCAGGAGCAGCCCACGCGTAAGTAGGTTTTGCCATCTATCATGCACATAACACCGATGATAATCTAGAACTCATACGTGTCTAGAAACACCAAGAAAATGAGATAGCTTCCACCAATGATAATCCTGTCACGTCAGCATGAAACGTTTTAATCTGGTATTATGATTGAGGCACGAAATAAATTGCTTTCGAGTCGATAATTACAGCGGAGATTATACTCGTGTCAGCATCGATGTAATTTACATAATCGATAGGTACAGGCGGCAATATTAAGGGTTTGTAAAGCTTACATTATGTGGTATTTTTATAGTTAATCAATAGTTTCCAATGTCGTGGATGTGGTGAATGACTTTCAATCTAGCTATTAAACGTACAAAAGGTAATTATTTATTTTGATTCAATTGGCTGTCGAATAGGTTTTGTAGATTATTAGATTAACATGAAGCCTATGTTTTTGATCTTATTTTGCTGCTACTTACCTTAAATAGTTTGAGTTGAGGAAATGAAGTAACTATCTTTGTTGTTCCTGCTCCCCTAGGATGTCAGACCGAATATAACTCTGTTTCGTGTCCAAGTTTGGACATACATTTTTCCATTATTGTGATTACTTTCACTAATGTGAGAAAAATTGAATCTGCGCGTACTTTCATTTAATTGCTATCTAATTTATCAATATGAACAATTTCGTAGATCAAGTTTCTCTTAATTTTCATAAAAGAAGCATTATATTTTATTTTGTTACCAAACTATGCTTGCGGTTTTGCCTGCATGGATTACTGATCTTGTTTTCGCGACCGACAATAACTTCTGCCCGGGAAAAAAAGTAAGCTGTGGAATATTCACGGTAATACACGGTATGCAAATTCAGCCAAATCCATTCGGCCGTTTTTGCCTGATTGAGTAACAAACAATCTTACTTTCGATTTGACAACATTAGTTAGGATATTACAAGACTATCGACGATTTAATCAAATTCCTTATAAGTATTCGGTTTTTACAATTAATTATTAGAATCTATTTCAAGCTACATCCAAGTACAAAGACGTTCATGGTTGAAAACATTTGTAACGCTGGCCTACATTTTGCTTATGCACGAGTACAGGAAGCTGTCAGGGCTGGAAGCGGTAAAATAAAACATAACAAAGTATACTAAGTTCTTATAAAAGCTGAATTACGATGGGTCAAAGAATTAATGTAGTAATAGTAGCTTTTCCATAGGTAAGCTACTAGGAAAAGCCGTTTGAAGTTATTCAAATTCGTTCTGAAGGTCATTCCGTTTTTATGAGAGGCGAATAGTCACTGGAATGGAAACAGCCCTTGAAAAGTAAATACATCTTATAAACAAAAAATTCTACAGTAAATAGGTTCTTCTTTTGTTATGATGCTAAAAATATGACAACCAAGGAATTCAAGACCCAGAAACATATTTTTTATATTACTACCAAGTCCAAAACAACCTTTGCACACCTTTTCAAATTTTATGACTATACTCACCGAAACAACAACATTTGTGTAACTGTACATGTAAGCTCCAAAAAGTTTTAAAATATCCTTATTATATTAATATTTTATTACAAAATACGTATCATTAACTAATCGGATTAAATTAAAGAATTAATAAGTAAAACTCAATTTCCATTGGTTGTAAAGTTCCAGTTTAATAAATAAATAAATAGTTCCGCTTGATTAAATTAAAAGAATTGAATTTTTGTGTAAAAAAGTTGTACCTATATTAAACTATATTAAACTCAAACTATGACCTCATTACACCTGTAAACTAAATGGACTGACAAGCCACATTTGTTCTGAATTTGGTGGATGTTAAGGAAGAAGGAATAAAAAGCGGTCAAGTGCGAGTCGGACTCGCCCATGAAGTTCCGTAGCAGCAAGTAACATAATAATGCTTTTTTTTAAATTTTATATTTGAGTTTATTGAATGAAAGGTAAATTGCGGTTTACGTTTTATGACGTATTAAAAAAAACTACTAACCAGATCTCGTTCAAACCAATTTTCGGTGAATGTTAACATGGTAATGTACATCATATTTTTTTTTTGTTTTATCATTCTCTTAGTTTAGAAGTTTAAGAGGGGCACATTTTACCACTTTGGAAGTGTCTCTCGCGCAAACTATTCAGTTTAGAGAAAAATGATATTAGAAACCTCAATATCATTTTTGGAGACCTATCCAATAGGATGAATAATATGATGAATAATAAGGATGAAAAAAAAATTTGAGTTTCTGTTCTAAGTATGGGGAGCCTCCAAAATTTATTGTTTTTTTTTCTATTTTTGTGTAAAAATTTAATGCGGTTCACAGAATACATCTACTTACCAAGTTTTAATAGCATAGTTCTTATAGTTTCGGAAAAAAGTAGCTGTGACATACGGACGGACAAACAGACAGACATGACGAATCTATAAGGGTTCCGTTTTTTGCCATTTGGCAACGGAACCCTAAAAAACGAATCATCAACAAAACAACAAACACGCATAAAGATAAATCTAACACAGAGGAGAACATCTCTCTAGACTTATGAAACTTTATCCTCTCTGTATTACCAATTTAAGAAACTATTCAACATCCAAGCCCATATTTTGACTAGTTGATGCCACTACAACAATAGACAATAATGAAGCACAGAAGACTACAAGGGTCAAAGAGAGAACCAAAGTAATAGCACCTGTAGCACTTCCCTTGACGTTTACGCATTTGCATGATCTTCAAAGTAAGGTATTATTCACCCCTCAATACCATACGCATATAAATATTCTTTTATATCTCTTTTGGTGATTTGAATTTCTATTATAGTTGGATTATCGTAACCCGATCAATTGAAAAAACTCGATTACAAGTAATGTCTGAAGGGTCAACGGATTCTTTGTCATTGATATCCAGTGCTGTTAAAAGTTGTCTATGAAAACAATAGTAAGCATACGCCCACAGCTTCAATGATTGGGAACTTGTCGCCGTATTTAAATATTTAACCCAATCTCTTATAGCTAGGCGTGGTTTCCAACGATGTCACCAGCCCACCACTTAGAACTATACATGACAGAAACAGTATCAATTACGAAAGGGTAAAGAACTGTAACAAAAACGGTCAGATAGTGCAGTTTCAATTTGTACAATTTTAATCCAACACACAGTCTGTACAAAACTTGAGTTCATTGACTTTATATGACCTTGATGGTGGAATTTTTCTAAAGGCTCGTTGCTTTCTTTTCTTTTATTATTTTGATCCTTTTCCTTTTAGTAACATTTATATTAGTTCCTTACATATGAAATTGGCGTTTTGTAAGGGAGGAACATGAAGTCGATTTTTTTAATATAATATACATATTTATTTATTCAAAGTATGTACCATTGCTATCTATGCACTTTTGCCATCTCATAGGTAGTTAATTGATCCCTTTACTAAAAAACCATTCAGACGGGAATCAATAAAATCGTTGAAGGCGCTTTGGACTGCCCCATCGGAGTTGAATTTTTTCCTGTGCAAGAAGTTATCTAAATTTCGAAAAAAATGGTAATCTATTGGAGCAAGGAACGGGGAGTACGGTGGATGTTTTAGACATTCCATTTGAAGCTCCTGTAATTTGGTAGCCGTCTGTTGTGCAGTGTGTGGTCTAGCGTTGTCCTGAAGCAGCAGTGGCCTATAGCGATTGACCAGCTTCGGTTGTTAAGCAGCTAGCTTTTCCATCATGGTTTGCAGTTGCTGACAGTAGACATTCGCCGTAATCGTCTGGTCTGATTTAAGAAAGCTGTAGTAAACGACACCGGCACTAGTCCACCAAACGCTCACAAGTAATTTTTTTTTGTCAATTTTCACTTGGGGCATTTGGCTGGTACGCCAGGGTTCAGCCATTGCGATGAGCGTTTTCGATTATCGTACAGGAACCAATTTTCATCACAGGTAATGATTCGATTTAAAATCCCTTCATTATTGTGTCGGTTGAGTAATGTAACGCAGCAGTCGACGCGCGTTTGTCGGTTTGCTGCACTCAATTCATGAGGCCTTTCAAGCTTTTTCACCTTCCCAATTTACTTCAAGTGGATTAAAAAAGTTTTATCACTAACGCCGCAGCCTGCAGCTAACTCGGACGTGTTTTGCGATGGATCCGCTTCCACAATAGCCTTCAACTCTTCATTAACAACTTTGGCCTCCAGCCGTCCATGGGGCTTGTTTTGCAGGTCGAAATTTCCAGAACGAAAACGTTGGAACCAAAAACGTACTGTGTTTTTTTTTTGCGACACCGCTGCCATACACATCATTAATCCTTCGAGCCGTTTCTGCAGCACTGGTGCCACGATGGAACTCGTACTCGTAAATAACGCGATATTTCAAGTTTTCCAATTTTGTAAACTAAGTGACACAAAACACAAAAGCATGAGTAAATAGCTGTATAAATTTGAAATTGGAATTAGTCCATTGAAATGTTACATTTTTTAGGCCTTACCTTGCGTTTTTTTGAGGACGCAATTTTCTTTTTTTGATGTATAGGGGGGGTCAGCGTAATGCTAGAACCAAGTTTGTGGGGTCGCCACCCTTGTCCTACGGCCGCCATCTTGAAAATAGGGATTGAAATGGTTTTTAAGATATACTAAAACTAAACTATTTATCTGATAAAAATAAATTGTTAACATTTTTTGTTGCAAATTAAATTCTCTACAACTTTGGTCCAGTAACCTTTGTTTTTTTTTTATTTTGTTATTATAATTTTTTAAATTATTAATTTAGCAATATTATTAATAACTAATTATTGACTCTTTTCTCCACCACCCACGAGGTAGAGTCTGGAGGCGCGTTTTTTTTACGTGGTATCCCCAATAGGCATAATCCACGGTGATTTTCTAAATTTGAACTATTCCGTCCTCAGTCTTTTCGATGGACCAGGCTGCGGCTCAGCATCTGATCGGCTTTATGAATGAAATATCAGTGGGAGAACTGAAGGATGGGGTGTTAATGTCGGCGGTTTATCATCAAAGTAATTTTCATTTATTAATTCTGAGAGCCCCATTACGTTGCTGCAAGTCTCTCCAGAACAATGGAAGCAGTGTGCAGAACATTTTAGCCCTGCTTTTCGACATCCACACATCGCTCCACAGTTTCCTTTGCATTTGCAAAAGATCAATTTTAGAAGCTCAGAGGGTGCTGGAGGTTTAGAGCTCTGCACTGGCATCAATAATTTTCCTCATTTTTTTCCAGCCCCAGTCTTCAGGATCATTATTTTTGTCACTGCCTTGGCGAATTGTTTGTATCTTAGGCTGTCCAGGGAATTATCATCTTTATTACCACCGTATAAAGAGATAAAAAAACGTTTCTGAACATTTTCGCTCATAACTTTTTTATTTATAGTTCTACGACAAAAAGTTACTGGACTAAAGTTGTAGAGAATTTATTTGCAACAAAAAATGCGAACAATTTTTTTTATCAGATAAATAGTTTAAGAGATATATCGTAAAAACCATTTCTATCCCTATTTTCAAGATGGCGGCCGTAGGACAAGGGTGGCGACCCCACAAACTTGGTTTTAGCTTTACACTGGCCCCCCCGCATCCAAAAAATAAAATTGTGTCCTCTAAAAAACGCAACCCCAAATGTAACTTTTCAATGGACTAAATTCCTACCAAAGTAGAGATATTTGTTATCAAAGTGGCCAAAACGACAAAACGCCAATTTCATATGTAAGGACCTAATATTATCACATATTATAATATATAATATAAATGTTACTAATAGGTTGTTCATTTGTCTGCATCATAGAACTCTTAATAATAAGACATTTCTCTATATTAAATATACTTTTTCGGCTTTCACGAGATTCTCGTCATGCGGGATGGGGATATCGACAATTATTGCAAGGTGCTCTAATCGGGGGTGTGTGTTGGGTAACCTCCTCGAGTGTCATTCCGATTCCGATCCCGCTGGAGTCCGGGGGGAACGGAATCGGAGTGGCCGGTACACCCTGGGCGGCGGTCAATGGCTTCCCCTTCATGGGGTTGGCATTGATCGTCGGCCAATACGTGGCGGAAACACATCGCTCTCCGTACTCCTCTGCTTTCAGAGGAGACAGGATAAGCGATGCTGTTAGTGGTGGAGGCCACCGTAGGGTCCTGGGGGATCCAGGGGCGGGTTGGCCCACTGCTGACGCAGGGGCCGACTAGCCATCCTCTCGCGTTCCGTAATCGGCACGTGATCAGCAACGACCTGACTGGTGGCTCCAGACGGGTACGCTGTGTGTTTCCGCACGTAAAAAAAAAAAAAGGTGCTCTAATCGATCTATCACTACTATATCGGGCTTATTGGCCACAATAGTCCGGTCAGTGATGAAAGATTGATCCCAGTACAATGTGACGCGACCATCGTCAAGACACATACCTGTAATACGGCACCTCCGAATCCACAAGGTTATATTTAAGAGCGAGTTGCTGATGGACAATCCTGGCCACTTGGTTGTGTCTGTGCAAATACTCATCGTTGGCAAGACGAGAACAACCAGAAGCAGTGTGCCTGAGGGATTCACCGGGACGGTGACAGGCCCGTCAAATGTCAACAGTGCCATCCTTCAGGATATATTTCCGATAGTTATTCGTCATTACAACTTCATCAGTAATTGCACAGACATTTGATAATTCTATAGATGGTCTTTTTTTTGCATCTTTTTTATTTGCATCGTTCTTGATAAACCTGATATCCATTTAGTATTTCACACCAAGGTTCTTAAATCTTCTAAATTTGTTAAACATGATATTTTGAAAATTAGCAAAACTTGTGAAATCCAACATATTCATATTTAATTTAGTGAAAGACGGAAGCTTTACGTAGTTAAGTAGTTTAGGGATCTGGATATTTTCGTTCATAGCTAAGTGGTAAACGAGTAGGTAAGCATAATGCAAGAAATCCCTCCGTGCCTCGGAGAGCATGTTAAGCTGTCGGTTCTGGTTGCCATACGAACATATGTAGCATTCGCTACAGGTAGTTGGCGCCCTAAAAAGTCCAACTACCAGATCAGACATCTTCGGCATCTCCAGTGAGTCAGGTGACAGTCGCGTCACAGAAAATATCGAAGTTCGGCGGTTTCGCAGTTAGACTGAAAGCTGAACCACAACTAATGACTGGTTTCAATAATCCATCTATCCTTTACCAGCAGTTAAAATAGCTACCATTAGTATCTATCGGGGATTTTTTCTGTTTCAATAAACAAAGATAAGCAGAAAATGACTTTGATATTATTAAACCCGCAGTTACAGACAGATTAATGTTGACATGTTTATCTGGGATAGCTTCTACCTTTAACTGTAGGTAGATTATTGAGACTGGCCGTAAGTTGGAAAAAGGCTCGTAGAAAGATGATGAAAACTCTCATATCAGACAAGTTTGGCTTATGGCATTGTTTACCCACGCAGGTCAAACTTCGTGTAAATTCCTGCAAATGAATAACGAATTCTGGGATGACGTCACTATGACCGCAAATTTGACGGATACCTTAACAACAGTTTATTTTTTATTTCAAACAAAATCAATACGGATATGCACCGAGTCAATAATAAAACATTACATTAAAATTCTATAAGATCAAACTGAGTTTAAGAAACTTACATATACCAAACAGGAATTTGTTTTTTTTAGCAATGATCTGTCATAGAATATGAAATAGGTGTTATCTCTGGGACATTAATCAAAAGTGACCACATATAAACCCCTTATTTTACCATGGTGAGGTAAACATCCTTATGATTCACCATCAGGGGTCACTAACACAAGAAACCAGTTGCAACGCAATTTACGAAATGTGATGATTTTTTTACACAGTTCGTTCAAAATGTGACACTGTTCCTGGAATTCCCTAAGGCGGTTACAATATTACAAGTAGTAGCAAAAAATTTTTGATCGTCACAATTTTCTACTTAAACTCTTCTTCAACTCTGAACATGCACAAGAAGATAAAATTAGAAATCTGTCCGTGAGCCTGAATTTAATGTTGAAGCATTGGGATATAATATTATAATAATAATTAACAAATTGACAAATTTTTCATCATTCACTGCAGATAACTACTTTTCAAGCTCTTCTCTTTTTTTATGTTATATAGGGTGTATAGTTACATCGCCCTTGCCATTGCCATTCACCCAGAACACGAACGCTTATAGTACGTCATGGTAGAGTTGCGTACTAATCAATTAGCCTACTGCTGGACATGGGCCACTCCCAATACGTGCCATAGCACCCGGGCTTCCGCATCCAGTCTATTTCAACTACTTTTCCAAGTTGTCAATCCATCAGGCTAGGAGGCATCCCACTTTCCGTTAAACAAAATAGCATTTTGCAACTGTTTGAAAATCTTTAGGCCTGTGTTAATAAGTTAGTAAGGAAAAAAACGTGATTGATAGTTTAAAGTAAATCTTGAAAACTTCAAATGGATCCTCTTATGAACCACAATTAAAAGAATTTATCTCGTAAATAAATCACGCAGTGATTCGGTACCCATATTTCTGCCATCGGCAGTAGGTATGGACGTATCGGAGTGTGTGGGAAACTTAATTACGAAATGATCCTATGGGATTTACAAGTTTCCTAACACACCCTAATAATGTAGAAAGAAATTGCAGATATTTCTGTGGCTCTTTATTTACATCTACACATTGTATGATTAGATATCTAATGCTATTTGTGTTAAACTTAGGTTAGGTACCTTTTTTTTTTTTTTCGTGCGGAAATCCCTTCGGATACCCCTCCGCCAGCCAGCGGGGGCGGTTATGTCGGGCTTGAACCGACTAAAACCGCACGCCGTCTCGGGTGTAAGGTTGCCCATAGAGCATATACCTCGCACCCCGACTGACCCTGGGCCATCTCCGGTTTCGAGATGCCCCCCTCGGGTTTGGGAACCACGGTGTCCCCGTCTTGCCCCGGTTTGGGGGAGGGGCGCTAGTCACCCCACCGTCCCGGCCTGCTTCGGCTGGGGTGACAGGCGGCCTCACCTGCCACCCCCAGGCCTGCGCTCATGGAGGACGGAGGTCGTTAAGCGACCTCCGGCGCCTGAGTCGCCTGCGACGCGCGAGGAGCAAGTTGCGGGCTCGGAGGGCCGAGAGAGTTCTAAATCTCTCCCGGGCGCGCTCCGCCATCTCCTTCGCGAGCATTACATGCTCGCAGAAGGAGGTGGCGGCGGCCCACGCGCTCGCGCTCCGCACCCTTGCCGCAATCATGCTGCCGAGCGAGAGGACTCCCACCCCGATGGCTGCCACGAGGTCACGCCTCGGCACCTCCCACGCCGGGCAGTCCGCCAGCCTGTGCAGCCCTGAGTCCTCGCTCGCGTCACAGTGATGACACTCAGGCGTTGGCTCCTTCCTGATCCGATGCAGGTGGTCCCCGAAGCACCCCTTCCCGGATATCACCTGCGTCAGTCGGTAAGAAAGGCTTCCGTGTCGCCTCTCTAGCCAATCCTCCATGATAGGCCTTACCGCCGCTATTGCGGCGGCTCCTTTAGGTTAGGTACCTACTTATAATTTGTTCATAAATTACAACTATTGTGTTATTAAATGGTATATCCGTTCAGACGGCACCTCTAATGGCGTGTGTTTATTTCGTTTAGTAGTATGAATAAAATGTTATGAATAAATAAACAGTGATTATGTTTGAGAGCATTAAACATATCTGTATACTTATATCAATAATATTTAACGAGAACTACGGATAACCTGTCAATGTCAAAGAAATTAAAGATTATTTGCTGAGTAATTCAAATGATCATTACATTAAAAGAAGCATTCCTCATGAAGATATGTGTAATTGGTTTGGATTGGAACCGCAACAGCGTTGCGAGATTCGAAAATTACAAACTGTTACCTTAATATCTAAGCACATTCATCACCGAGTTGGAACGATATGGCTAATGAATGTTTCATATAATATCATTCGAGATTGAAAAGAATTTGCCAAAATAAAATTATTCAACATCACACTGATAAATCACACAAATCACTCTTGGTGGCTATTTTTTTTTATTGATATTAGGCTCGCGTTTGGCCTCTATCTCACCTGTTGGTAAGTGATGTGGAGGTGGAGTACGTTTGCCTAGAAGTAACATGTTCACTCTAGACTTGAAGACTCCCGATAGACATAGATTTAAGGTAACACAGACTCAGGCAGGGCATTCCGCTCTTTAGCAGTACGCATGATGAATGTATTGCCAAAACGTTTAAAAAAAAACAATACTAAGCAATAAGGTGTACTAATTTGCTCTCCCAAAATAATTATAGGTATGATAGGATCCCGAGTGGGCCATCTCGAAACCGGAGATGGCCCAGGGTCAGTCGGGGTGCGAGGGATATGCTCTATGGGCAACCTTACACCCCGGCGTCTGCAGACCCGAGACGGCGTGCGGTTTTATTCGGTTCAAGCCCGACATAACCGCCCCCGCTGGCCGGCGGGGGGGTATCCGAAGGGATATCCGCACGAAAAAAAAAAAAAAAGGTATGATAGGATCCCGAGGGGGCCATCTCGAAACCGGAGATGGCCCAGGGTCAGTCAGGGTGCGAGGGATATGCTTTATGGGCAACCTTACACCCCGGCGTCTGAAGACCCGAGAGGGCGTGCAGTTTTTGTCGGTTCAAGTCCGACATAACCGCCCCCGCTGACCGAAAAAAAAAGAAAAGAATAAAGGTATGATAGGGGCAGTAGAGCAAAATCGTTCACAATTATAATTGATGCCAACTTTATTATTACAAAATAAACAAAAAACAAATTTATTATAACTCATCACGATATACCTGAAACGAGATGAGCAGTAAAATGTAAAATATCGAAACTCGTATAAAAGATAGTAGATTAGAGACGCATAAACATTTTATAATTAATATCATCACTCTATAATATTAAGGTATCGGTCAGAATTGATTTCGATTATACATATAAACCTCTATTTCGAACGGATTCTCAGTGTAACACGAGCGCACCACACCACCTTATCCGGCCTGTTTTAATAAAGTGACAGAAGGAACCTACTGTCCTAATCTCGTATTTCTAGCCTTAGTAGTTTAGCTCTACGTTGATGAGTCAGTCACCCGAAAAAGACTTTATTCTTCATAATAAATAATTGCAAATATAAATATGAAATAACTTAATACGTGTTGGGATCGAGATTGCAGAAGTAAACATACCCTGATCTATTCCGAACTTAGCGCGAATGAAGTCGCGGGCAACAGCTAGTTACTAATAATATAATCAACAAGTCATAATTAAGTGGATGTATGGTATAATAGCAGACAACTCGAGTCCAACTTTAATATTAATATCAAACTCGGAAGAAGATGGCGTTTTTAAAATGAGATTTAAATTCATTGGTTTGCGGAGAACGCATAATGTTCTACCATATTTCAAAATCTTGTTCGACGCTCTTGTAAAAGTTATCTTCGCCTGACCACAACGTGAGTGCACTTTATTACATATCTGCAAATGAAAAGGATTGATATTTATTAACTTAAACAAGAATTTAGGCAGTACAATCTAAAGACAGATGACGTCAGAAAAAAAACCTGAAAATAACCAAAATCCCTGTCGTCCCGAACGAACTTTATTTTTAATCTCGGCAGAGCGTTAATTCAACGAAGTTTTCCCTTTGGGTGTATCGAAGCACAATAAATACTGACATGTAGATTTCGAATGAAAGAAACTAATTGACAGTATGGGATCTTATTCATTATAGCAAGACTTCATTTGTAAAGATTATGGGCGTACCCGTCACGTATCTTAAGCACAAAGTCTTTTTTTTACTAAAGTTTGGTACTGTATGTTATTGCTGTCATTACTTATGTGATACAAAATGCAATCGAAATCATTATAAAAAGTGTTATATGTAGTTATTTAAAGTTAGAGAAAGGACACTGTTTTGACTGAATTTTTAGAGGTAACGTGCAATTGATACCTCAGCGCAGACAGAAGTGATCACTGACTATCAGGTGGTGCCTAAGCTTTTGTTTTGAAAGGCTTAAATTACTGATATAAAAATTGAATAAAATAAAAAATGTTGACTATCGCTCGCTTAGTAATGTGCCCGTTAGATGGCAGATTGGTAGATGGCAGATGGCCTATTACATTGGGACCTGAACATAACTGGCGAATCGTGGGTGTGTACCCTCTGCCTACCCCTTCAGGGATACAGACGTTATGTTATGTTATGCTATGCTATGCTATGTTATGCTATTTTATGTTATGTTATAAAAATTGAAAGTCATTATTGTAGTATATTACTTCTGTTTTAACGTGGAGAAACGTGGAGTGCTAGGCCAGCACTCCACGTTTCTCCACGTTAAAAAAAATTTCGTCGTAATGCAAACAGAAACTTAAAACTTTTTTAGAGATACGTTGTTGCTTCTATAAATAACTCCATTTTGGCTACCTTATTAGTCCCATTGCTTAAGTAGTTTGCGTGTGATAATCAGATACGGAGTTCGATTCCCGAGTCGCTCAAAGCTTAATTGTGGTTTTCTGTTAGAAAACTCTCAGGAGCAGCACAAACTCATGAAATGTACCTGCTTAAAGCCGCCTGCATACATCCTGCATACAAAAAGCATACAGCCACCTGCCGTGATGAGCCCGAAATCCTATCCCTTCGGGGAAAAACGGTGGGAGTATATACGTGTATTATAAAAATAACATGCTTGCATACTTAAAGGATGCACTTTTGTGTTAAGGTGGTCAAGTAAAACATCAAAAACACCGTTACTTCAATCTCAATATAAAGGATTTTCAAGTTCGACAGTTGATGATGACTAGCAAATCTTATTCTGTTAATTAAGATTTATTCTCTGTAAAACTCGACGATTTTGATAGTTCAGGTTTTGAGCCTTTTACAAATACTTAACACCTACAGATATAGGTTAATACAAATTTTATAGAAGAGAAATGGTAATTGTGTATTTTAATAAATTGTACGAAGTGCTGCAATGTCAGTCCATGTCGTGCGGTGTCTCACATGGGTTGCCCCTTGGACAGGTCCTGTGGAACATTACCTACGACTGGGCGGTTCATGGCGTTCTCCTCCAGGGGTTCGGTGTCATCTGCTATGCAGATGATAGGCTTGTCATAGTCTCTGGGGGATCGTTTGGAGAGGCGACATTGAGGCGCTGGGTTTACGGGTGCCCCTGAAAAAGACGGAGGGCCTGATTTTCCATGGGTCCCGTCGTGGTACACCCTGCGGCGATTCGATTGAGCAGATGAGATATCTGTGCCTAACCCTAGAAAGAAGGTGGCGCTTCGACGAGCACTACTTGAGTCTCGCCCAAAGCTCGTCGGCGTTGCGTCTGCCCTGTGTCGGCTCTTGCCCAACCCAGCGTCGCTTGCAAGCAGCTGTACGCAGATGTCGTTCGGCCCGAATGTGGCGCCTCTAAGTCCCCGGTGGGACTTAGAGGCGGAAGTGCTCGTCGAAGTGTTTTGGCAGACGACAGAGTACCGGACGAACGGCGGCAGTCGGTGTCCGCCTGAGGAAAATCACGGGTGTCACTGCGACTGCAGCAAGGACTCAGCGCAACACACGATTGCGGTATGCCCACTTTGGGAGAAGCAAGACTTCTCGCTTGCAGCCATCATCCGAGCTAAGACCGCAAGCCACAGAAATTTCACCACGGTCACAGAATAAATAATAGTACAAGTACAGAAGACCCTCTGTTTTGATGTTCACGAATGCCGCCTTTTTACGTGCCTATTAATTATTATTAGCAACGGACCGCACGCCAGCCGCGCCGTCATTGAGTTCTATTACCCGGCGCGAAGGTCGACATTACTCTGCACCTTGCCGAAGATAGGGTTGTCATTTCTTTAAACGTCATCGGTGGCAAACGAGCGTACGGTCCGCCTGATCGTAAGCGGATACGGTAGCTTTGTACTATTATCTATTCTGTGGCGCAAGCATCGACTATGTCAGAATAAGGTACCCGTCTAGCACAACTATGCTTATTGCTTGGCAACTCTCGTTGCAGGACATAACGACACCCGTCACTTTTTCACAGTAGTGCAACGGAGAAGCATTAAATTTGTAACACGGCACTTGGACTAACTTAGCGGCTTGTTTGAACTTGCACCCGACACCGCCGCGGCGTCGACGCCCCGGCGGCGCGGAGGTGTCAAGTGGCGCGCCTCGACGACAATAAGATATTTAAATGTACCACCTAGACATCTTGTACCTATCCGTGATCCAATAATATACACACACAGAATACGCGAATTATAAATATTAGATAGCACTTACTATTCGAGTGACAGAGACGGAGGTAGACTTTACGATCTCCGTTACGGTTCGCGGTCGCACGCCAGGTGTAAATGAGTCCAATAAGTACTGATTTAATCACAATCTCGGGATTTTCGTTTGATGTATATGTATACATATGTAGATATGCCGTTAACAGATACCTATTTAATTTAAGTATAACACTATGCTGTTTTACTTGATTCTTGTGTTCGATTTACTATGAAAATATAGGTATAAATTTAGTGCTTACTACCTTTTTTCTTTTTTTTTTTTTGTGCGGAAATCCCTTCGGATACCCCCCCGCCGGCCAGCGGGGGCGGTTATGTCGGGCTTGAACCGACTAAAACCGCACGCCGTCTCGGGTTCTTAGACGCCGGGGTGTAAGGTTACCCATAGAGCATATCCCTCGCACTCCGACTGACCCTGGGCCATTCGCAGTGTCCCCTCTGATAACAGCAGAGGGGTACCTGGAGCGACCACGCCCTCCCGCGGGCCTTGCAGGCCCGTCATACCCCGACCCCCTCGTGCAATGGGGTCAGCTGGCCCTGAAAAGGGCCGGTTGGTCAGACTCTTGGCCGTTGACGTTGACGCCAGCTACTCCAGAGGAGCAATCCATGATAAGTCATCGCCCACGTTGCCCAGGGTGCACCAAACTTGGAGGTGATCCAACCAGTCGCACCCCAGTGCTTACTACCTCACCTTTCGGTATCCTTTTCACGCGTCGGAACATAGAAAAACGTGCAATCCGAATTTTGGTCAATGTTTCTGCAAGTTTTTTGTTTTAAGTTTGGGCAGTGTTTAGCCGCGGTAGCCTAGTGGTATGGGTAATGGACTGCTGAGACGAGGTCTCGGGTTCGATCCCAGGTTTTACCATGGCACACACCAATGACTTTTCGATGCTTTTCGAAGTTATGTGTGTATTTACCGCAGGTTTATAAGTGCCCGGTTAATGGCAATAGGCTCGCCACCTATTACATTGGGACCTAAACATAAACTGGCGAAATGTGGGTGCTAGCACCTCTGCCTACCCCTTCGGGGATATAGGCGTGAGTTTATGAGAGTTCTGCAACCCGCAGCAATGCAATATTTCGTTGCCCTTATTTTATACATCGTATACAATACGCGCTTGCGACGTTGGTATGCGGGAGACACGCGCGCGAGTGTCGCGGGCCATGGCGCGGCGGGGCAACCACTGAATAAGAAGCCCCGGGGCTGCCGCCGGCATGTACTTATAATTTCTCGCAGATCGGCGGAGTGACACCCCCCCTGCCACGGTCACAATCTTCTACGCGGACGTCATCTCGCTGAAGGAAGGTGTGGAGCGGATCAGGGAGAGAGGTCCACTAGCACCACCTGCGAACTAAGCGGCGGGAGCGTTGAGTGTGGCTGCGGGTGTGATGGACGGGGTTAGCCCTCCACTGCCGATCTAGCCACCCGCGTACGTCAGCCAGGCGACGTCTGTATGAGCCTAGACACCTAAAGTTTTATTACATTCTTTTGGTTTTTATTGCTATGAGGTTTTGTTTTTATAGGAATTATATGTAATTGCAAATATTTTAATTGAAAATCGTAGGTAATTAACTACAAACGTCTTGACATTTCCTTGTATAACTTGTTGTGTCAAGAAAAGGAATAGTCGAGTTCATTGATGATACCTAAATGTGGAAACTGATAATTGGCCTTCATCATATTAATTATATAATATTGAACCTTTTTTAGCTGTAAGTTTCCCTAAAATTGTAAAATAAAATAAAATAATTCCGAACGTAAATTTTTGTTGTTTTATATTTTTTTAAACCTCATTTACGCTAAAACCTCCACATATGGATAACACTGAGCTGAAGATGATTAAATAATTAAACTCTACTGTTTAATTCGCAAATTGGTTAAATTTGCGTGCTTGAAGTTGATAACAATTAATAAATAATTAAGCTAATTAATAATTAAAGAAAGAAAGAAAGAAAGAAAGATTTATATTACTTTACATAGAAACAGAAGTGAGAAATAATAATGTCATTATAGAATAATGCCATTTTTTTTCTGTTAAAGCACAAAAAAAGTTAAGCAAAAAAAACGACGGGTTGCACTCCGGGAGTGCCGGCAGAAGTGAAAGCTTGAATATTAATGTTGTGCATTTTTGATATTTTGGAATGGTTAGGGAATAATTTTGCACGAATTGCTTTAATTATCAGTATAAAAGTACTATCATTTATGTGGTAACATACAATATTCATTTATTGCGCTGTCGTACACAAACATGACAATTTATATTACATTAAAAATTTAACACTTCACAACTATTACAATTATTTAACATTAAAATGTTTATTTCTCAGAAAAATCAACTTCCATCCATAATTTCAATAACTTTTTTACCATCTTTGTTACCAGAACCACCATCGCCAATATATTTATAAAGTACTCACTCATTTTCTTTCGCTATTTCTTCGTCACTTTTTTCATTAATAGGTGTTAATTTCCATTTTATATCAATAGATTTATGGCACAAAATAGAATAAATATTACAAAGTTATATGATGACAAAAAGTGTTTCTTGGGCCTCGGTCGGAATCGATCTCAGTCTTGACGAAGTCAACGACCACTCATTAGACGAACGCGCCACCAAGGTTGTTAAAAGTACAGTGTGAAATTAGCGCTTCTATATTTGTTGTTTTAAGATCAGGTCTCGTGTGTACTGACGCGTGTTTAACCTTTTTTACCTTTTTTTTAATATAATCACCAAATTTAATAAAGATTGTGGCTATATTCAGATTATATATATACTAGCTGTGCTCGCGCACTTCATCAAATCCTAAAAATGGAAATCCACGCATTTCAATTTTTAGGGTTGAAGTCCTTTTGCGCGGAACCCTGTTTTTTTTTAATAAAAGTAATGTTACGCCTTGTAACATGGGGTGTGTGTTGGGTAACCTCCTCGAGTGTCATTCCGATTCCGACCCCGCTGGAGTCCGGGGGGAACGGAATCGGAGTGGCCGGTACACCCTGGGCGGCGGTCAATGGCTTCCCCTTCATGGGGTTGGCATTGATCGTCGGCCAATACCCAACGTGGCGGGAACACATCGCTCTCCGTACTCCTCTGCTTTCAGAGGAGACAGGATGAGCGATGCTGTTAGTGGTGGAGGCCACCGTAGGGTCCTGGGGGTCCAGGGGCGGGTTGGCCCACTGCTGACGCAGGGGCCGACGGGCACTTGTGCCGCCGCCGGTGAGAGAGGACTAGCCATCCTCTCGCGTTCCGTAATCGGCACGTGATCAGCAACGACCTGACTGGTGGCTCCAGAAGGGTACGCTGTGAACATGCCGACCGGAGGGCTTGCCTTTATTGGCCGGCCCACGACAAGGAAAAGTCTATAACACCCGACAGCGAAGTCGTCAAAACCTATGGATACCAGCCGACCTCCATAGTATATAGGCTTATCCAGGTGCAGGGGGCTCCGCCTGGATGGACCATCTTTCCCCCATACTCGTGGGATTTGACATGGAAAATTGTAACTCAAATAAAAACAAACCGGACGATTTTAGAAACGACGACCAAGGCGCGCACAATGGTATCCGAGAGGAAGGAGCGGAGGTAGCTGGGGGTGAAGAGGAGGCGAGGCGGCGGCCTCACCCGCGGTCGGTTAAGGCTGTCTTCACCAGACCCGCTACTCCGCTACCTGTAGGCGGGGAAACGGACGCAGACGTTGCGTCTGCGGCGTCAACGGCGGGTACTGACAACGAGTCAGTATCCAGCCGAATGGAGACCGAGGAGGGTCTCCGACGTAAGCGGCCTCGCTCGGGTGGACCGTCCCTTGACTGGAGCAGAAGCTCCGGGCAACGGACGGTCTCCTCGAGCGAGGACGATAGGCCGGCCAAAATATTGGCCACCGCGGCGGCCAGAACGTCGAAGCAGCCGATTCACGTCCCTCCACTACCCAGTGGCAGGGACCAAGGCGTCCCCGCGGCGAGGGAACTCCTCGCAGCACTTGCCCGCATAACGGACACCTTAAAAGGGTCCAAAAATGTGTCGGGCAAGAAGAAGACGGTGGCGGAAAACGTCGCCGTCGCCAGGACGGCGCTGGAGGAGGTACTTGGTAGGAGCGTCTCCGAGGAGGAGGCGAAGCTCAGGGCCCGGGTCACAAGCCTGGAAGCTGAGCTCGCCAACTCCTTGGAGCAACAGCGGGTCCTCCGGGAGGAGGTCAGTCAACTGACCCAGATGATCAGGGGATCCCCGGAGGCCCAAAAGGCCCCAAGAGCCCAGGAGGTGGTGGACCACCCTAGGGCTCTTGCGCCGTCAGGGGGGGCGCCTACGTCGGCGCCAAAGCCGGTGCCAAAGTCGGCACCTAAGCCGGCGCCGAAAACAGCGCCTAGGCCGGCGCCCAATCCGCCGCCTGAGCCTGCGCCTAGTGTGGTGCAGCTCTTGGCGGCCATCGAGAGGCGACTCGGCGTTTTGGAGGACCGGGCTTACCGTCCCCCTCTGGCACGGACAGCGTCTTTCGCGGCTGCTGTCAGTGGTAAGCCCGGCCCCGCCGCCCCAGTGGCCCCAACGCCACAAGGGAAGGGGAAGAATCGCGGCACCCCCGCCCCCGCCTTAACCGCCGCTCCCGCTGCACCCGAGCGTTCCTCCAGAGGGGAGGAATGGGTGGTAGCGGGAGCCGCCAAAAAGGCGAAGAAAGCCGCCAAAAAGGCGGCTAAGAAGGCGGCAAAAGCCGCTGCGGCGAAGGCGCCGAAGAGGCTCCGCGCCCCACGTTCCACTGCCGTCGTCCTGACGGTGACGACGGAGGGTGTGGAGAAGGGCGTGGGGTACGCCCAGGTCCTGAGGCAGGTGAAAGCCTCAGTGGACCTCAAGGCCCTCGAGATTGAGGGGGGGCTCCGGTGCAAAACAACTCGCACCGGAGCTCGCCTCCTCGAGGTCTCCGGCGCCACCAGCGGCCCCAAAGCCGACGCCCTAGCGGCCAAGCTGAGGGAGTCGCTGGATTCCGAAGCCGTCCGCGTCACCAGACCCAACAAATGCGCAGGTTTGCGCATTTCGGGTCTGGATGACGCGGCCACGACGGAGGAAGTCATCTCCGCCGTCGTGGAGGCGGGCGGCTGCCCCCGTGATCAGGTGAGAGCTGGAGAAATCCGCTTCAGCTCCACCGGTCACGGCACGGCAGTCGTCAACTGCCCCGTCGCAGCGGCGCAGAAAATTGCGGACGAACGGAGCCTCCTCGTTGGGGGCTTCCTAAAGGCGCGGGTGCAACTCCTGCAGCCCCGCGAGACCAGGTGCTTCAGGTGCCTGGCCGTAGGGCATGTGGGAGTGCAGTGCACAGCGGGAGACACCGTGGGGGATCGGTGCTTCCGCTGCAGTCAGCCCGGGCACAAGGCCAGTGCTTGTGCTGCTCCGCCACGCTGCTACAAATGCGTAGCGGAGGGCAAAGCGGCGGAGCACCGGGCGGACAGCAGAACCTGCGCCGCCTCGAGGCCCAAGCCCCGTTCGTCCGCAACGGGTAGCGGGGGTGCCGCTCAAGAGCGGCCACATTCGCGGCGGGATGCGGAGATGGACGTCCATTAATGGACACACCAATCCGCATCCTGCAGGCGAACATAAACCACTGCACCGGTGCTCAGGATCTTCTGTACCAGAGCATCGTGGAGTGGTCTATCAATGTGGTCGTGGTCGCTGAGCCGTACTGGGTCCACCCCGGAAGCCCGGTGGACCTGGACGGCGTAGCGACCGTCTTCGGGGGGTCCGCCGCGGACACCTCGCGCCTTGCACTCATTGCAAGGTGCAGAGGCTGTGTCGCGGCGGACTATGAGGGCTTGGCTGTCGTGGCCGTCTACTTCTCGCCAAGCCTTGACCAGTACGAGCTTGAGCTAAGGCTCGCTGAACTGGACATTGTTCTCGCTGCGTGCCGTCCTCGTCCTGTCTTGGTCCTGGGAGACTTCAACTCCTGGTCTCAGGCCTGGGGCTCCCGGGAAACCAATGACAAGGGGCGAGTACTGGAGGACTGGGCCAACACCCGTGGTCTAGAGGTCCTCAACCGGGGGAGTGTCGCCACCTGGGAGCGGCGGGGGCTCAGTTCGGTCGTGGATGTTGCATTTGCGACCCCTGCTCTCTCCCGCCGCGTCCAGGGTTGGCGCGTGGTGGAGGAGGAGGAGACGGATTCCGACCATAAGTATATTCGGTTCAACGTCTCCCCTCCAACTAACCTGCCGCCGACAATCGCGAATCCCCCGGATCCACGTTGGGCGCTCAGACGCCTGGATCGGGAGGCTCTCCTGGAGGCATCAATAGTGCAGGCCTGGATCCCGTCACTGGCCAGGCCTGCCGATGTCGACGCAGAGGCGGAATGGTTCAGGAGAGCCATGTCGCATATCTGTGATGCGGCGATGCCTAGGGTTAAGCCCGGCCCGGCAAAGAAACAGGTGTACTGGTGGTCAGCGGAGCTCGCACAGCTGCGAGCAGCGTGCGTGACCGCTCGCCGCCAGTACACCAGGTTTCGCCGGAGGCGTCGCCGCCCAGACGATGCGGCAGCCCGAGAGGCGGAGCTGTATGAGGCGTACAAGGGGGCCAAGAGGACCCTCCAGGAAGCCATAAAGCAGGCCAAACGGCGGGCCCGCGAAGAGCTGCTGGAGTCTCTGGAGCAGAACCCATGGGGGCGTCCTTACCTTGCGGTCAGGGGCAAAATCCGTCCAAGGGCGCCCCTACTGACCCAGAGCCTCCAGCCGGAGCGGCTGGAGGGGATACTGGGCTCCTTGTTCCCTGCGAGAGCGGAGGAGCATGTCCCTCCGCGTATGGCTCCGCCTCAGGCGCCTGACGCTGATAATAGCGAGAGCGATGTGCCCGAAGTCAGGGAGAGTGAACTGGGGGTAGCAGTGCTCCGGCTTAAAGCCCGGAAATGCACTGCCCCCGGACCCGACGGCATTCCAGGCCGAGCATGGGTCCTGGCCCTGGAGGAACTAGGGCCTCGACTGGTGGCGCTCTTTAGCGCATGCCTCGAAAGGGGCCAGTTTCCAAAGGCTTGGAAGACGGGGAAACTGGTCCTTATCCGGAAGGCGGGGCGGCCGGCGGACCAGCCATCCGGTTACCGGCCGATCGTGTTGCTCGACGAGGTGTGCAAGCTCTTTGAGCGGATTATTGCAGAGCGCCTCGTCGAGCATCTCACGAACGTGGGGCCAGATCTGGCGGACAACCAGTTCGGTTTCCGCCGGGGGCGCTCCACCGTGGAAGCGATCATGCGCGTCAGGCGCCTGGCGGAGGAAGTAGTCTCGCGGGGTGGGGTGGTGGTGGCGGTGTCTCTTGACATCGCCAACGCCTTCAACACCCTACCCTGGAGCTGCGTTAGGGAGGCGCTCGCGTATCACGGAGTGCCTCCTTACCTCCGCCGCATTGTCGAGGCATACCTATCCGAGAGGGCCATAGTTTACCCGAGCTGGCTAGGGCCAGGGCGGCGAGAAGTGTCGTGCGGTGTTCCGCAGGGGTCGGTCCTAGGGCCACTCCTGTGGAACATCGGATACGACTGGGTGCTGCGCGGTACGTTGCTCGAGGGTGTCAGCATAGTGTGCTATGCTGACGACACCCTCGTTATGGCGCGGGGAGCAACGTACCGAAGCGCGGCACTGAAGGCCACGGCAGGGGTTGCTCAAGTCGTGGGTCGAATACGGCGGCTGGGACTTGAGGTGGCTCTCCATAAATCCGAGGCTATGTGTTTTCACGGGCCTCGTAGGGGGCCACCTGCGGGAACCGGCATAACCGTAGGGGGCGTAAGCATCGGCATCGAGCCCACGATGAAGTACCTTGGGCTCGTACTCGATAGCCGATGGGACTTCGGACCTCATCTCCGAAGTCTGGTCCCGAAACTGAGGGGGGCTGCGGCCGCGCTATCGCGGCTGATGCCCAACGTTAAGGGACCCAACGCCCCCACTAGGAGACTGTACCTGGGGATCGTGCGAAGCATGGCCCTATACGGGGCCCCCGTATGGGCGGAGACTCTGGCGGCCCGCAACGTGGCTGTTCTTAACAGCCCGTTAAAGGCGATGGCCGTCAGAGTCATCAGGGGGTATCGCACGATCTCCGTCGAGGCGGCATGTCTCCTAGCTGGGACCCCTCCATGGGACCTGGAAGCGAGAGCCCTTGCGCTGCTGTACCAGTGGCGCAAGGAGGCGCTGGAGCGGGGCCATAGGCCGGAGCCCCGAGAAATCAGGGCTCAGCGGTCCCTGCTCCGCCAGGAACTCATGGAGACATGGAGGGTGCGACTTGAGCACCCAAGGTGGGGGGAATCCACCATTGCGGCGGTGAGACCGATCATGAAGGAGTGGTTGGAGAGGGACCATGGGGACCTCTCCTACCGGATGTGCCAGATGGTTACCGGACACGGGTGTTTCGGTAAGTATCTGTGGCGCATCCACCGGGAGACAACGCCGCAGTGCCAGCACTGCGAGGATCCTGGCGAAGACACGGCGCTCCACACGTTGGTGGAGTGCCCTGCGTGGGCGAGTCAACGCCGGGATCTCGTTGCGGTCCTGGGCGTGGACGTTCTCTCGTTGGAGACCATGGTGAGGGCCGTGGTCTCCGACGGGAGCAAGTGGCACGCCGCCGCCTCTTTCTGCGAGCAGGTAATGCGCGCGAAAGAGACGGCGGAGAGGGAGCGGGAAAAAACCCTGCCCCCCGAGTTTCGCAGTCTGCGGCGAGGACGCCGCAGACTCATCTACGCCCGGGACTACCGACCTCCATGATCGGGGCCTGAGGACGGCAGTTGGCCGACTCGCCGTCCTTACAGAAGCAGGCCGTGGCGGAGGCGTGTCGTGTGTGCCCTACACACGCCTGCCAACTCACCGAAGCGGGATAAAACCCGACCCCACCAGGCGAGGCCGCAGTGGCGGCCAAAGTCCGCCGGCAACCCTGGGGTTATCCTTTCGAGGGCTTACCCGGGGTGCCCGGCAACGGACACTTGGGGAGGACACCGTGCGGTTTTAGTCGAGACACGACATAACCACCCCCGCTGGCCAGCGGGGGGGTATCCGAAGGGATTTCCGCACGTAAAAAAAAAAAAAAAAAAAACGCCTTGTAACATTACCTATCTGCCAGTTAAAGTGCAGTCAAAATCGGCCCAACCGTTCCAGAGACTACCTCTTTCAAACAGACAGAAAGACAGACATACAGATAGGCAAAAGTTTTAAAATTGGATTTTTGTTAAAAGTCTGTTATTTTATTATTACAAACAGACATTTCTATTTTATTTATTTGTATAGATTTACACCTCTTCTGTTCTCTGTGTAACTTGAATAATCAACATATTTATTCATAATTCCATTATTTTTTATTATTTTATTAATTTATGTTAGCACTATAATCAGCAACTAATCATATTAAAATTAACTTGATTGCTTCTATTCAATTAAACGGTATGAATTCTCAACTTAGAGTTAAGAATATTGATATATTCATTCGTGATACAAACCCTTACTTTATTGTTAAGATATAAATCCACTTAAACCAGGGTTACCAAAAGTCAAGCTTTGTTTTACTGCTGGAGTACTGGTCAATCTAAATAACATATTTTGTAGGATGCTATTAAGAATCGATGGAATAAAATTATTAGGGTTACAGTTAAATAAATTCCTGTTTCCTTCGGTCATGCCATAATTCTTAAGTCATGGCGCGACCGAAGGAAGAATATAAATCAGATTTCAGATAAACTGAAAATTCCCAAGTTACAACATTTTTTAATATTAAATATATTTTATTTTATTAATTAAAAAAAAAACCTTGTAGAAGGTTCTTGTGGAAGGAAAAATGAAGCATATTACGTAGAAAATGTAATAATTTAAATCATTTAATGACTATTTCAGTATTCAATGCCGGCGGAGCTGCGGGCTAACGGACTCTTAAAAAAAATACACAGTAATAAAAATTTAAAATTGGCAAATGTTACACGTACGAAGGACATTACTGCAGTCTGAAAAGTAGAATTTTCACATCTTAAAAACATATTATCACATCATATAGGTGAAGTAAAAATACTACATCAATAATATTTTCCCAATATAAGCAGATATCTTCTCCGTTCCTCCACAAAGACATCCATAACATCCTGCTTAAATGTCAAACAGCAGAATCAAGTGTCTCCCAGTGCAGTCAAATTCATTAGTCACCACTAATCTTATTTAGTGTACGAAAAGCCTAACATAAGGCACAAGATAAACCCACAATCGAATTATATGCTTCATTATGAGGCAGCAAGCAAGTGGACAGTTATGTACACCTTTGTCACTGTCATGACGATATTTTAACAGCTTTTTAGTAACAAAACCAAAATTATTGATCACTGATCAATATTTTACGGATTCTTACTTAAATTTCATGTTACGAAAGGATTGTACCTATGGACATAAATTTGATGTTTTGAACATAAAGATGTTTGGTGCCAGAAACCGCGTCCTTTCTAGAATGATAAAAGTCATTAGTCTATGCAAGGTTCCTTCCATTCAACTTGCAAATGACTGAACGATGTTTCCTTCTGTCCTAAACATGTATAGAATTCTAGACAAAGTGTAGAAGACTACGTACATCTTACTAGTATAACCCTGATCGTTAACGGAGACTCTATGCCACTACAAGAAAAAAAAAAACATTTTAATGAAACATCACTAATCATTCTCCGGGCATCTAATAACCCTTTCCGAAGACTTTCATATTCGTATACGAGTACTGTTACATGTAGCATAAATTTTACGATAATTCTCGTGCCATTTATATGTAACCTGCGTTAAACACTTTTTCGCCGAAATTTTTTACTCTTTTTCTTTTTCTTTATGTTTAGGACACGTCAATTTGACTTCACCTCGCCTGATGGTAAGCTGATGATAAAGTCTCAGGAAAGAGGGTTACCATTACATACACGTACCATGTTAACAATGGTGGCACTCAGCTTGACGGCCTCATCAGAAGAGGATTGTCGTCGCAGACCTACCGGTGCCACTAGTGCTGCGGAAAATCCCTTCGAGTACCCCCCCGCCGGCCAGCGGGGGCGGTTATGTCGGGCTTGAACCGACTAAAACCGCACGCCGTCTCGGGTCTTCAGACGCCGGGGTGTAAGGTTACCCATAGAGCATATCCCTCGCACCCCGGCTGACCCTGGGCCATTTCCGGTTTCGAGATGGCCCCCTCGGGTTTGGAAACCACGGTGTCCCCGTCTCGCCCCCGTTTGGGGGAGGGGCGCTAGTCGCCCCACCGACCGTCCCGGCCTGCTTCTGCTGGGGTGACAGGCGGCCTCACCTGCCACCCTCAGGCCTGCGCTCATGGAGGACGGAGGTCGTTAAGCGATCTCCGGCGCCTGAGTCGCCTGCGACGCGCGGCGAGCACGTAGCGGGCTCAGCGGGCCGGGAGAGTTCTGAACCTCTCGAACGGCGCGCTCCGCCATCTCCTTCGCGAGCATTATATGCTCGCAGAAGGAGGTGGCGGCGGCCCACGCTGCACGGTAGTACTTACCCGGCCGAATTTTATGACAAATTTGTGTCATCAAATTTCTACCACCAGTAAACCACCTACTACAGAATATAAGAAAACTTCAAAATAGTAAACTATTTTAATTAAAAAAAATCAACCGACTTCAATAACCAAGAAGTCACTGAAAAGTGTAAAATAACTGAATTACAGATTTAATTTTGAAAATAAAAAAACACGTAGCGCCTGCTCTATTATTTCTGTTGCTCATCGCACAAAACTAAACTGTCTCTAAAACTACTTCATTTGTATTTCGAAATTTTGTTCTATATTTCTTCGGATTAAATCTATATTTTATTGAAAAGGTAGTCTAGTTTAGAGAGTTTTGTGACAGTAGAATCGGCACCAATATATACGGCCTTTTGAAATATGTATTCTAAACGAGGGGTCCAAATTTTTTTTTAATCTGCAGACCGCAAAATGTTTTGTGATTTGTATACTGGAGACCTTGCCAACTTGAAGTTAAACCAAAACTAATGCAAAAAGATTTTTAAAATCGGTTCATAAATGACTGAAATATCGATGATCATACATAAAAAGTGGATGCAGATGAACATAGAACCTACTCCTTTTTGAAGTCGATTTAAAAGATGAATGTAATCGTTTAATGTCGCTTTTATTTAATTTATTCCTAAACGAAAATAGTAAACATAGACATAAATTTTAAAACTAAATATAGATCTTGAATCTGTAAAGATTTGGTGTGTCAGATATGGGTTTATCGTAAATCTACATGGACAGAATTCGATAGTAAATGAGACTCGACATTGTCACGATATGGTTAGAAATACCGTTGAGCCCAACAGTAAAAGACCTATCGATTCCAAAGATAATAATTGATTAAATATGTGAGCTCCGAGAATTAATACTACTAATGTAAAGTTTAATGGCACTCTTATTACATACGAGTTAAAGTCTACATTAGATAATCACTTTTTATTCACTTTTCAGTAAACTAGACTTTTTAATATCATGATCCTCATCACAGCACCAATCCCGGTTGCATCCAAAGCTTGCACTTTGAAACCCGATATCTGCTCTCATATTCCTCCTTTCCATATTTACGAGAACGACTGCTTTTTGAGGTGGGTGTACCGATTTGCCGGTGAGGTTGGCTTGGGCCCGGAAAATTTCAACGAGGCCCCCTTTTTAATAACCGTACTAGATTCCTTTTAACAATTTCTCCAACAACCTTGTGGATACATTACTGTCGGTATAGATTACCTACTTTTTTCAGAATACAAGTCATTTGTATAACTACTACTAAAATATAACAATTATAGACTAATAATATCAAATTTTATTCAAAATATTATTTTACGGAAACTGAGTTTAACCTTCAAAGTAAAACTACCCACACAATGCATTTGAAACACAAATCAGTGATGATAACCATTTTGTTTTACCTAAATAAGAAATCGATTATCTTAGTAATCGATTGATGTTGCCCACCAATAAAAGCTTGTTAAAAAATAGCTGTTTAGGAATATTCCTTACAAAGCTCTCAGGGCAAAGCTTCCCCACTACGCGCTTCACTGACTTTTTTTAATAAAATATTTTTCCTGACACAGATATCTTATGAAAACAAATTTGTGATATGCTTAAGCATCATAGGTATATTCTCGGCTTCATAATAGAACCTTTATGTTATCTTTAGTTATTAGAGCTCCTCATTGAGATATTATGTATTTGCTTTTTGCATTAAAATATTTATTAGCAAAATACTTTTTTAATTTCAACTTTAAATCTAAGGCCCCCAAAAACCTGTCACTAAAACCTGACTTTAGAATATTCTTATATATTATTTATTGAACACTAATATTATCTGTTACTATTCAAAAATACGTGATGTCATTTTCATGACGCGTGACGTACGTATATTCTACTGAATCGTGTTGTGTTGATAGTTTTTTAGGTTATAGGTAATTAAAAATGAAGTGGGTTACTAGCTAGTATTAACCAGAATTAGAAGTATTTAATTCAAGGGCCCTGTGACCACAGCTACAGCATATGATAAGTTTGTACGGTAATTACATAGTAACTAATTAGTAGGTCATTTGATTTCTAACAACACTGCAAGAACTGGGGTGACCTAATTGATCTATCTTCTACGCATAATACGTAAAACTAGAATAAAGAAATTAAACTTAAAAGGAAACTTGGCCCATTCATTTTCAGATTACACCTTGTTAGTTAAGGGTCTTCTTTTAGGTTCAACAATTAAGTCGATGTGCCTGGTTCACCTTCAAGCAAATCTGGAGTGCTTAGGCATCTCATTGTTTTAGACCGTTTATCTCATAATAGGTATTCTTTTTAGAATTGACTTTTAGCCTTCATCATAACAACCCATTTCACTAAACTACAGAAGAGTGATAGTATGACAGATAAAAAAGCTTTTATCGTGAGCTGAAAGCCCAACACACTTAATACCTAATTCAATATTTGAATTCATTTGCTTTTGAGTATCTTTACATAAACATTTATCGGATAATAAACCTTTTAATTTCCTCTGTTTTTCACTTCACTGGGCACAATATATATAAATATTATACAACCGTTATTAAAAGGTTTGTTGAATCATCTTTCTTGGTATTAGCGGGACCCTCGCAATATGAGGTAAACTTTTAAAATACAAAATAATGTTCTTACGTATTTTGTGTCGACTTAAAGGGCGCTGTAAGATTTCATCATCAATAAAGCCACTGGTTACGGTAAACTCAAGAGCAAATTGAAAATCAAATACTTAGGATTGATTTAGACTGGTAACTTAACATATTTATATTTTAGAATAAAAAAATAACTTAATACTAGTCGTGTGAAATTGTGATGGGTATTAGGCCAAACCGACGACAGGCTCCGTGGCGTGGCGGTATTGAACGCGGCCGCTACGCAGGAGGCGCGGGTTCGATCCCCGCTCAGTGCAAATATTTGTATGCATGAATATGAGTATTTGCATTGGTCTGGTCGTGCCTCGAAGAGCACGTTAAGATGTCGGTCCCGGTTGCCATACGAATATGTATGACAGTCGTTATAGGGGAATTGGGTGAAATGGCCCCACATAGAAGGGCTGATCATCCGTCTGGTCAAACGGCGTCCCCACTGGCAGTATATAGGCCAAACCGACACTAAGGAATGTTACCGTGCGGTTAATAGAACAGGATTTTGAGATGTATGGAAATTGTATGAAGCTGCATGCACTTGCAAAAATGCCATGCAAATATGTGCAACAGAATCCACCACCTTTCAGTGCGATTTATATTGGATTGAAATTTGTTACCCCCTTCACCCATATGATACATTGACTGTTTTGCCATTCTAAGCCAATATTATCCTACTTCCTTCTAATATTATAAATGTGAAAGTTTGTAAAGATGTTTTTGATGTTTGTTACTCGTCACGCTCTAACGGCTGAACTGATCTGGCTGAAATTTCGTCACATCCCTGGAATATGTTCCCACGGAAAGCGGGAACGGCAACAGAATTCCAGGCGGGTGAAGCCGCGGGGAACAGCTAGTATTCAATAAATATATCATTATACAAAATGGAATTTTCAGTCATTTAAAATGTATGGCAATAGTTCATAATATATTATCGTCTTGCTTATCCATTACCTTACCGACCATTTTCAAACGTCCAGATTTTATTTACCTGCAAAAAAAGAGTCACTATTAGATAAAATATTTGACATATTTTACATACATTCTCGGAGATATGGTTGAGTTTTAGTCGGCTCAACTACAACATAACTGCCTCGCAGTGCTTACGGTGAGGTGTTACCAGAAGATTTTCAAACCAGAAAAATAAAAACGAGAAATATGTGGTCGAGCTAAACTTCAAGCTTTACCAAGTACTAACTCGTAAAGCTATCAAGTCCTTTTAAGCTGTAAAAAAATGTAATTTCTAAGTCAACGCAATCAAAAAATACAGCTGACTATGCCATATGTGTTGACTATGTGTCAATCACAGGGTAATCAAAATCAATATCCCGTTGGTTAAGAATCGTGAAATTTACGAAGGGAAAAGTAGTATAAATAAATAAATATTTAAATAAATGAATAAATAAGTATGATCATAAAGTAGTTCGTTCTTATAATTCCTTGGATCCTCAATATAAATAACTTGAAGGTTCACATGCAGAGCCCGACCCTACTATAGTTTTATTCGATGCTTCTATAAGGTAATATTTAGTACCTTTTCTTTTTTTTTTCCGTGCGGAAATCCCTTCGGATACCCCCCCGCCGGCCAGCAGGGGCGGTTATGTCGGGTTTGAACCGACTAAAACCGCGTGCCGTCTCGGGTCTACAGACGCCGGGGTGTAAGGTTGCCCATAGAGCATATCCCTCGCACCCCGACTGGCCCTGGGCCATCTCCGGTTTCGAGATGGCCCCCTCGGGTTTGGGAACCACGGTGCCCCCGCCTTGCCCCGGTTTGGGGGAGGGGTGCTAGTCGCCCCACCGTCCCGGCCTGCTTCTGCTGGGGTGACAGGCGGCCTTACCTGCCACCTCCAGGCCTGCGCTCATGGAGGACGGAGGTCGATAAGCGACCTCCGGCGCCTGAGTCGCCTGCGACTCGCGGCGAGCAAGTTGCGGGCTCGGCGGGCCGGGAGAGTTCTAAATCTCTCCCGGGCGCGCTCCGCTCCATTGCCGCAATCATGCTGCCGATCGACAGGACTCCCACCCCGATGGCTGCCACGAGGTCACGCCTCGGCGCTTCCCACGCCGGGCAGTCCGCCAGCGTGTGCAGCCCTGAGTCCTCGCTCGCGTCGCAGTGATGACACTCAGGCGCTGGCTCCTTCCTGATCCGATGCAGGTGGTCCCCGAAGCATCCCTTCCCTGAGTCCACCTGCATCAGTCGGTACGAGAGGCTTCCGTGTCGCCTCTCTAGCCAATCCTCCATGATGGGCCTTACCGCCGCTATTGTGGCGTGCCCTAGTAATATTTAGTACCTACCAGAACAAAGTAAACTCCCTCATATTACTTTAGAAAAATATAGTCAGTTACATTGCCATACAACATTCTTAGATTATTATTTTTGTGTACTGTACATATTTTGAAATATATTATATTAACATCAAGACAATATAGTTTCTGTGTTTGTGTACTTTTCACATTTCGACATCTATATAAATATAAAAATGTTAAGTAAAATTTTAATTAGCAAATAAGCCGACTTCAAAAATCAAAAAGTACAGCCAAGGGGAAAATAACTGAAGGTTGAAATAACTGAAATAACTGATGCCTATATTACTATGGACTGAAGTACAGATTTATTTCAAAAGACAAAAATGCGCCTAAGATGTTTCTGTTGAAAACTTAAACTATGACGCGCATTTTAGTCTTTTTAATTAAATCTGTGCTTCAATCCATAGTAATAGCAATGACTTCAGTTATTTTTCACTGAGCTGTACTTTTTGATTATTGAAGTCGGTTCATTATTTTTATTAAAATTTTACTTATTCCTGCCTTTTGAGTGTTCACGTTCATAACTATTTTATCGAAAGCGAATTCGGGTGAAACTACTATGAGACAGTAACATTTAATGAGACAGGCAAAGAAAGGGAGAAACGTCTATCTCTACGCAATGAATTTGCATCCAGGACTATTTTCAAACAGAGTTATAACGCAATAACAGAATTTCCTAAATTCAAACCTGCAATAATCCTCTTATATTGTACAGCCGTGATGTTATTATGTGATTATGTAAACAATGATATAGCAGCAATCGCGGTTGATTTGCTGCCGTTTGCTGAAGAGTTCCGTCATCTGTCTCTGAAACTTATCATCAGATTTTTACTAAATGAAATACCCATTTTGGAATAAATGTCTGTTTGACAAAAATAATTTTGAAAATTCATCCACATGTGAAAGAGTTGTATACATATATAACATAACATCATACATACATACATACAACATACATATTTCCTTCATATGTGGTTGTGGTTGAGTTCGGATGTATTTTTGTTTTTATGTATTTTTTGTATGCATAAAAAAAATAAACATCCATACTAAGAAGTATCCTTTTTTGAAATCGGTTAAAAAGTGCTGCATCGATTAAGCTCTAATTTTGACACGATATATACAACCAGCTTCTAAGATGGTTTTTTTATGAATTTATGCCCCGACGAAGCCGGGACCCGAGCTGCTAGTAATATTTAGATTTCGAGTCAGTAATTTATCTAAAATTTTAGCCACTCTACGCAGACACCTAGCTGGTAGTGGACCAAGTTGGACCTTTCCTAATGCATCATCATGCTATGGAAACATACAAATTAAATACACTTGTTTCACTCGCGATTTCACACGGGGCCGAAATAGAAAACAAGTGGAATTAAAAAAAAACCTTTTTAAAAATAAGCTTTTTTAAGTTCTTGTATATATCATATATATATACAAGAACTCTTTTTTATTTCAGTATCGTTTCGCATTAAATGCTTAATACCATTATATATGCATATAATGTTATTTATATGCATATTTATGGCATACATAAACTTGCCTACATACACCCACATCGATGAATGCAGTGACTACATGCAGTTTTAGTTCTTTTAGGTTTTTGTGTATTTGTTCTATAGTTATGATTTTAAATTGAACCAAATCAACATCTGAAACTAACGAAGGTTCTTTATTAGGTGTAATACTCTGCCAACTGAGCTACCTGGACCTGACCAGGCAGCTCAGTTAGCAGAGTTCCGTCCTCCATGAGCGCAGTTCTAGTGGTGACAGGTGGAGCCGCCTGTCACCCTAGCAGAAGCACGCCGGGGCGGCGCGCGGCGCGCCGCGTATAACGCGCCGGCTCTTTTTCCGGGGGCAAGACACACCGTAGTTTACGAACCCGAAGGGGCCATTCCAAAACTGGAGATGACCCAGGGTCAGTCTGAGAGCGAGGAAAATGCCTTATAGGCTTACCTTACACCCTCTGAAGACCCGAGACGACATGCTGTTTTAGTCGGTTTAAACCCGACACAACCGCCCCGCTGGGGCGGCACCCGAAAGGATTTCCGCACGTAAAAAAATAAAATAAAGGTGCAATGAGTAGACAATAAGTAACAATATTATTTTTTTGTGAAATCGTGTTATTTTCCTGTGATTGTGAATCAAACGACCGACTGTTCTATAAACTTTATTACTTTAAGTAGGCTTAAAAAAATACTTACCGTTTACTTCAATCAAAAAAAAATGTTGTGGTCAAGTCAAGTCGTTTATCATTCTCAAATATAGTGGTCGGATTCTAGCTATACAAGATTGAAACCATTACGAAAATACAACACTTTTAATCTAAGACTCACTTCGCAGATAATATAACATAATAAAATACCTATTTCCGATGACTAAATACATGTTTTTCCTAAAATGTAGTTAATTGGTCATATAGCGTAATCGAAGTTTGAGGTCATTGTATCCGCGACTTATTCGCAAGTGTAAATGCGCGGACGCATGAGGACGCAGTATTTTGTGCTATAAAAATGTGGGGCGACCCCATATGACCACAGTATCGAACGGGGAACCGACTCGGAAGGACACAAACATGAAGCTGGTGAGTCCTTGGAAATTTGCAGTGCCTCGTGTGAAAAGAAAATCAGTGCCAATAAAAAATTTCATTGAACTTGCTTGTCCGCGTGAATTTTTTTTTATATTTAAATACAACAACGATAAATGAAACCGTTTTCAGTAAAAATAAAGCGGGTTGTTTTTTCCACAATTAATTTGTCATCATTTTAAATATTCATAGATATAATATTTGTGCAATGTACATTTTTCATTCGACATGTACACAGCATATTATAATTACCGACTCATTTTGTGAAAAACAAACAATTAATTTGATTAATTACAGTCAAAAGGGGTAGAGAAAAAATACAAATTTAACCAACCTGAATAAAGTACCTACCTAAATTAAGTTACATTAGGTACCTGTTTTAATCTTTAAGAGTTCAAATTTTCTTTATAATTTGAAAACACACCACCTGACCAATACAAAAAAAAAACGCACTTTATTTCGTTCCCTTTGTTCGTATCTTTCAGACGCTGAAAAACTACTGATCAGATCTTGAAAAGACCTTTTTATATTAAACCTTATTTAAATTTACAAAAAAAATCATTAAAATCAGACCACATGATACAAATTTATCTTCAAACATCATAAAAAAGTAATATGCCGACGAATTTAACACTTCCTCAATTTTTTGCAATTAGTTAGTCGTAAAATCTAGCAACGTTCAAAGGTTGTTTTTGTTTTATTTCAGTCAACTATCGACCCTTATAACCAACATCCAATAAATTAGAAAATGTATTATAACTATAACGTAACTGTCGACCCGTTGACAAAAAAAAGCTTAGACATCTAATAACAAAACTTTAGAAATTAACAGCGGAAAAGAATCTTGTCATAATAATTCCAACCTTGTGTGTGAGTTTCACGTGCTCATATATTTGATTATATACATACGCTTCTTTCGCTCCGGGGTAGGCAGAGATAACAGTCCGTCATATGTTTCATATCCGATTATTCGTACACTGTTCACCATTTTACTCCCGAAAAATCATCTTTAATATCATTTATACACTCACGCCTATAAATTCCTGAAAGGGTAGGCAGAAGCTTATTAATATTGAGTGTTCTCTTCTATTGTATGTTCTCATCACACACATCATAGAAGTTTAACGAAAACTAAACTACATGGAATTATTACACTGCCGACAGCCGCACGAGGCACTGTCGTAGGCTTTCCTTTCGGAGTCGGAAGTTCAGACAGCACTCGCTCCCATAAAAGCCGTGTAAACTAAATCAAAAGGAGTAAGCGGAGCCCGGGGTCCGAGGTGAAAACCTCGAATGCAATCGGGAACAACATCCAAGCTGATGATAAATATAACATATAAGGGAAGGACCGTTTTCTACAGGTTAACAACTAACCTATCAAGGTTAAAGAACTTCGCCTACCGGATTGTGTGACTTCTAATAGCTATAAAAGCTATCCTATTATATTAATTTTAAGTACAATCACTTTTTACAAATAAACATTATTATTAAACTGCGTCTTTTTCTACAGCTCTACGTAATCAGTGCCATTATAGCTTTAACGCTAGCTGAAGAAGGAAAACGAGAAATCAGAGGAGTATACAGTATCGAAGATTCCGTAGCTCAAGCTACAAACAATGAGCAGTCACAGGAAGGACCAACGAGCAGGCACATACCCCCAAGCCAAAGAGAGCCAACATTCCAAACCCAACACCCAATTCAGCCGCTGAACACTTGGGTGCAGCCTGCGCAGCCTCCAGTGCAGAATGACTACTACTGGGGCTACACAACCCCAGCCCCCTACAAAAACGAGATATACTGGGGAGACCATGGTGATTACAGATACGAGTAAGTACATCTCAAAATTGTATGTGGAAGTAACACTGGCTTAATAATAATATTCTGAGCACTTATATACATGGCGCTTTATTAGCCCTAATTAAGGCTTGAAAAATTTTAAATGGGAAAAACACACTTAGATACATTTATTAATATATATACAAAGTGTTGATTTGCTTTTGCGCATCACTCACAGTGGTGGAACTACTTATTGTCGTCAAAAATTCATGGTACAAAGAAGGATTCAACAATAGAATCGCACATTTTCGAACTGAACTTACATGTTATTTTCAAAGCTTACTCTATCGAATTTAATCAGACCGATCGAGATCGGTCCACTCCCTGGGTATGAGCGCGCCGAGACGGGGTATGGAGTATGTATCGGCCGTAATAGAGATGAGCGCTTTCGTTAATTTTTCTCATCGATGCTCACCGATTCCGCGCTAAAAGCATAGCTGTTGTCGGCACCGGCCAGCGTAAAGACAATAGAGGCTTATGATGTCGTTGCCGAAACCATTATTTAAGAACTTCATCTTTAGGGATATAATGGGGTCTATAATACCTCAGAAGGAAAAGATGGAATCCTTGTGGGATCACTTCCTTGTCCGTTTGTCTGTCCATCTGTCTGTCATTATATTATTTCGGTAAACTCATTTAACTAACTCCCTATCCAATTTAAAATTTAATACATTCATACGACTGTTGTGTATAGCCACAAAATTATCAAAAACGGAATTTTAAAAACATCAGGCTTAAAACTGGTAAATGATATAGTAAGATATGTCCGACAATGTCGATATATCGATCTCATCGACTCATGCTCTTTCCAACCCCGTCCCCCATCACGCCGCGCGTTCCTAGGGAGCGGTACAGTGGTACCGATCGCACATTGAATATTATAAAATTATCATTAAAATAACAATGCTTTTTTATATCTTAATATTTCATGTGCAAGTCATTACAATAAGTAGAGTGAGCTCCGTGAATAACACGCAATAGAAATAAATAAAAAATGATTTTTGGAATCCTTTGTTTTTACATAAATTTTTGACGACTTGAAGCTACTCATGCTTGATGACCTACGGTGCCGAGACGTGGTCTCTCACTATGGGCCTCATAAGGAAGCTCGGGGACACACAGTGAGCTATGGATCGGGCTATGCTTGGGGTTTCTCTACGAGATCGAATCAGAAATGGGGAGATCCGTAGACGAACTAAAGTTACCAACATAGCAGTGCGAGTCAGAAAGCTGAAGTGGCAGTGGGCAGGGCACATAGCTCGGAGAACCGATGGCCGGTGGGGCTGAAAGGTTCTTGAGTGGAGACCACGTAACGGCAAGCGCAGCGTTGGAAGGCCTCCCGTAAGGTGGACAGACGACCTAACAAAGAGCACAGGGACTCGGTGGATGCAGGCCGCTACAGACCGGTCGAAATGGAAGTCGATGGGGGAGGCCTATGTTCAGCAGTGGACTTCCTACTGCTGATATGATGATGATGAGTAGCTTAATCTCTCCTGTGAATGATGCGCAAATGCAAATAAACACATTGTATATACAAACAACTGGTTACGATTTATTTTTGATCCAGTGTATAAATATGAATCAGTACGCAAGTACTATATGTAAAAAGCACTACATTTAGAATCAACCGTTAATAATCTAAAAGAGCTACCGGCTAATCACTTGAACAACTTATTCGCAACCACGACAGTGCAAACAGCGCACTTTGCGGAT
Organism: Cybosia mesomella; assembly: GCA_946251805.1. NCBI lineage: Eukaryota > Metazoa > Arthropoda > Insecta > Lepidoptera > Erebidae > Cybosia > Cybosia mesomella. The sequence goes on from OX276404.1 coordinate 11,050,653, forward strand.
ACCTATACAAGTAAATAAAACTGAAGTGACCAAAACTAAGCATAGCTTGAATATTGGTCCTAGTATGCGGATAAATATACCTGTGTACATTTTCTTGTAAATACATAGAAATTATACATATTATAAGCGCTACCGCTTGCTCTACACGTACAATTTGAATCAACTCGTAGTACAAGCAATTTACCTTATTACACGACTGCCCAAAAAAGGAGCGTAATGATATCAGACTTCATGTATTCAAATTATATATGTCAGTTTCTTTATTCATACACAATTTTAGAATTTTTGCTTACAGTTTTTGATGTTTGGGTATCGTTAAGATCCTTACATCAACCCGAATATCACTGGCAATTGTTTTTAGGAAAACCACTTTTGTCATAGCACTCTGGCCTTTAATTTTTTGAATAATGAGGCGTCGGTACTTTAGCGGCTAAGAAGTCAGGTCTGCTTACGATCGAGAGGTCCCGGATTCGATTCCTGGCCTCTACACTACCAACGTGAGCCCCCTCCTAGCACAATTTAGCTTAGCTGAAGGGGTTCGGGGGAATATTAGTAATATCGGTTACTAATATCCTTTTAAAAAAAGGTTACTTGTTTTATAGAGTTAAATATGATTGCCTACTAACAAAACATAACATAGCATATCAATCAATATCTTGACATAGGCTTGAAATATGCTCCATAACACTCGAGCACATAGCATATATTGTAATTGAAATAGAAATTACTTAAGATTACTAATTTTTGTTTCTAGATACAAGACCCCAGGTGGAACGCATGTAGGCGAACAAGGCTGGTTCACTGACCCTAATCAAACTGACGAAAGTCTTGTGAAGAAGGGCTGGTACTCCTATGTCGGACCTGACGGCAGGACTTACACAGTCACTTACTGGGCTGACCATACTGGATACCATGCGTACGGTAGCCACCTGCCCTCTGCGAATCCGTAAGTGCAATCAAATTACTAAGTAGCAAATGAAAAGCTTCGTACGGAACTTAAACGAAAACATTACTGAAAGTAGTCCCCTGTTTCTCATAAGCTTGTCAAACTCATGTCAACTTAAAACACTAATAACAGTACTCTCATTGGTTGAAAATGATTGTTTAAATTTATTTTTGTATTATTTTCCATAATTATTTTATGTTAATGTATTCGTAAATGACGTATAATTTAAATATATATATAAAAAAGTGTGTATAAAAAATGGTCAACTATTGCATTTGGTAGTTACTTGTAATGATAGCAGTATTAGGAAATAAATAAATAAATAATAAGCAACCAATGAGCTTCAGTATTTGGAGTGTTAAGTTGACACGTGCTTAAAATATGTAGAGTACGTTTTTCATTACACACCGGCATCTGAACACCCGAGACGGCGTGCGATTGTAGTCGGTTCAAGCCCTACATAACCACCGCCGCTGGCCGGCGGGGGGCTATCCGAAGGGATATTCGTTAGAAGAAAAAAAAAGGTTCATCTATACTATTATACAGTTGTAAATTAGTTGTCTGTACAATTTATAATGTAGTAGAATGGGTTATATTAAATGAACGATTCTGAACACAAAAATATTTTTTATGGAATTCTTCTCTGTTTTTCTGTTTGTTTGCGATGGACACAAAAACTGCTTTACGGATTTTAGTGCGTTTTTTTTTCTATTCGAAAGGTCTTGGTTAGACTTAGAATGTGCCGTGTGTTCGATTACAATTGGCTAAGTAGAACCGCATCGCAGCATCGGTATAGTTTAAATATGTGAATGTTAATTGAATATTTAAACATACAGCAGTTTCCACTTGCTTTTTAAGTTATAATAAAAGTCAAGTAAAGTGACAATTACCGAAACTGAAGGAGGTCATAAAAACACGTTTGGTTTTTTGTATAGTACCTTTTTGTAACTCACGCGATAAAAAAGGTTAAATATGCACGAGAAGAGGACTCCATCATTCAGATAAGAACATGAATAAGTAAAAACCAATACAACTGATGTGTGATGTCATTAATCACAATAATTAATCACAGAATAAGACTATTAGTCTTTTCTTGTTCTTCTAATGTTTTAGTTGATATGGCTGATGTTACGTGTAGGTAAATGACCATTCTGAATTAACTGTAATAGTTTTTTCCTGATTCTGTACAGCTACTAAGAATTGCCTAACAGATAAACCAAAACAATCTTTACATATTAATTACACTAGCTACCCGCCCTAGTTTCGCACCGGTTTACATGTAAATGGTGAAAGAATTTTGCAATAAGTACAAAGGTTCCAAAGATTACCCCAAACATATAAATAAACAAATTCACCATTCGGCCTCTCCCTTTGAAATATTAGGTGAATTGAAATGTAGGTGAAACGTTAATAGAAGTCAGCGTCTGAGTAGAATTAAAAACACATTATTCAACTTTGCAAAAAAAACAGTAGGTACCACTTCGGGAGTGCCGACAGAAGTGAAAATACGAAAAAAATGTTTACAGAGACAACTATCTCGTTCATTATGAATAGCTCGAAACTTCATCAAGGTCAAAACAAAATAGGTTATCAGCTACAACAAAGATGGTGTTGTTATAAAAAAATATAGAAAGCGTCACAGTGACGATGACGCGAGTTTAATGATTTTCGTTCACCCAAAAGTGACCAAAGCGCGGAAAAAATTTTCAAATCAAAAAGTCTATTCAACTACTATGCTGTAATAACATAACATAACATAACTTCACTCCTGTATCCCGTACGGGGTAGGCAGAGGTGTGTTATATTGTACACCCACGATTCGCCAGTTATGTTATTATGCTGTAATAGACCATTTGTTTATAAATACTATGATGGCAACGTACACATCACACGACTATAGGTCTCGGTGCCAATCACTTTATCGGTCATCATTCTTAGCGTTCATCCCAGTTGCATCGTTGCATCTCTGTGGCTATTACGGGGATGACAACCGTTTGACCCTGCAACCCCGAGACGAAAGCCTGCGTCAGAGTTTGATCGACCGGTGTACCAGATAGCAGGTGACTTGGGCCCCGAAAATGTTAGCCGGACCCAACACACCTAATATATATTCTAGGACATTCTACTATCTAGACCCAAAGTGAGCATAGCTTAACTACGTTGCGATAAATGAGATTCTAGAATGCATATAAAAATCGCTTAGATATTATACATAGTAACAGCCAGAAAAATACAAATAAACCTATTCATACTTACAAATATTTACATTGATCGGAATTCGAGCCTGCGATCTTCGACTCAGCAGTTGAACGCTCTACCGCTACATCGGCCCATAATGATATAACTTTAATCATTTCTTCCTACAAAGAAATTATTCATGTTTTGTTGATTGACTAAACCTCTGTCGTTTTATTGTTACAGACCAAAGAACCCGTACCCTACTACGACTCAGCGTCCCGTTTGGACACCTAAACCCACTTACCCAGTTTACCCGCCCTATCCTACAAATCCAAATCCTACTTACCCACCCAAACCCACTTACCCGATTTATCAGAACCAGCAACCGAATTACAACCAGCCTCAACAGCAGACCTACTACCCAAATTATAACGTTAATGCTTAAATAAACAGTTTCGAATCGTTATAAATATATATGTATAATATTGAGTAATGAGTACGGACCATAGGAATTATTTATGTATAATATTACAAAGTATTTGATTGTCCACTATCCATTGATTTAGGTTAATGTATCGATTTTCAGTGATCTTAGTCACGATTGTGAATTGTGAATTTGATCGCTGATGGAGGTGAGACAATTTTGTGAGAAAATATTACGTACAAAAAAACGGAAATGTGTAAAGATAAATAAATAAAATAAATACGTTTTATATAATTGTCCTTCATTTTCTTCAACAATGTTATCTCTTCAATTACTTCGATAATTCAAAACTGGTTTTTAAAGTGACAATATACCTACTAATGTGCAACAAATATAACGCTGAGTTATAGTATTTGATTATAATAAATACAGGGTGTATCACTCTACCAAGACCTCCGAGGCACAAGCCAATCCCACCTGCAAGCTGGTACACCTGCTGTTTAACAAACGAAGCTTTGGCGTAAGCTTTACTCTTGGGCTATGGGTTCAGACAGCAGATACTCCCGTAAACGTCAAAATAAACTATTCCATGAGCAAAAGTGGCATGCAATAGCACAATTACAAACTAAGTAACAAATTTGAATTCCTTTAGCTTCGTAGTAACAATAGTGTGTGTACCTTTTTTTTTTTTTTTTTTTTTTTTTTTTTTTTTTTTTTTTTTTTACACTATAATTTACGACATTAGCTACACCCCTAGCTTTTCCACTCTACGAGTACTAGTAAGCTTGCTCAATCGGATGCCAAGAAATGGTCGAAAAATGTTTTGCGAATTTCGACGGACATCTTACTTACATACGAACAGTGCAAGTTAAATAAAATCTTGTAAAAGGAGCGCTACCTTAACAATGGTGGTAGAAATTTGATGGCACAAATTTGCCACAAAATTCGGCCGGGTGGGTACCACCGTGCACGATTGCGAAAAACCCTCCATAGTAATCCAATTTCGGTTTGATTGCGTTCAGGGGTCAGCAAGTGCATAGCCGGGCAGAGGGATTGTGGTCGCAGCACTAGTGGGACCGGTGGGTGTCACGCGGTGCTGCGACGACAATCCTCTTTTGATGAGGCCGTCAAGCTGAGTGCCACCATTGTTAACGTACCATGTATGTAATAGTGACCTTCTTTCCTGAGACTTTACCTTCAGCTTACCATCAGGCGAGGTGAAGTCAAATTGACGTGTCCTATATATAAAAAAAAAACAATACTTGTATATTAAACAGTAATAGATAGAAATCCTCACATGAGTCCTCTATAAAGATGAAAATAAATTTAATAAATGATTTTAAATTCAACTTATCAATATCATATCAACTGTGCACAGTTTGTAGTGGATCCCGATAACAATAATTATATTAGTAATATCTCCAAACATTTGCAGGGTTCATCATAATATCAGCTGTAGATATTGGAGGAACTACAAATACCTAAGGCATTAAGATTTATAAAAAATTCAATGATGTAGATCTAGTTTTCACGAAAATTGGCCCTGAGACTACTGCGAGCACTTTTCGCTTTATCTCATAGTTTTGGATTTCGCCGCACACTTGGGAAATTCACTCTTTGTATATGTATAAAAGTTTTTAATACATGGAGATTATTATTATTATATTACATAACTGGAGATTGTTACACGTTATTCAGAACAATTATACTTATTTTTGTTCAAAAATAACCTACTCACATACAAAGTGATGAATTATAATTGACCTTGACCACAAACAAGTAATATAACTTGTGTAAAAATGTTGCGTGTCTTAATTGACCCACTAAGCAAACGTTGTACATTGATAGGTCACAAGTTTGGCATCATAAATATTCAAAAAACTAACCTAACCGTGTGCGTTCCCCTGAGGATTCTGGATACGCATCGATATGCGTATATATATATATATATATAAGTAGATCGCTCTGTAACCATTTAGGGACATTTATTTATTTATTTAAACTTTATGCACAACAATAAAATTGTACAATGGCGGACTTAATGCCAGAGGCATTGTCTACCAGTCAACCTTTGGGTGATGCAGAGAGAAGTCTCAGTAGGTGCTCGAAGGGTTTTAATAAGAGAAAGAATGAAACAATAAAAAAAGAATACTTACCTATTCTACCTATAAGTTTATGAATATAATATAATATGTTATACTTAAACAATAAATAAAGATACATATTTATATATATATACATACATATATATATAAATAATATATATATGTATATATATAAATAATAGTAATATATATGTACATATACATATATACATACACAGACCTGATGATATTAAATAAATACAAATGAAAAAAAAAACATTATAGATATTTGAAGGGAAGGGCAGTGCAGAAGAAGATTGTTAGAGGAACGCAGATAGAAGTGTAAAAATTAAACAAACTGCGTCGCCGACGAATCGGCAACCAACCCAGCTCTGTACGGTAAGCCGAAATGTGGTCGTACTTCCTAAGATTGTAGATGAAACGAATGCAATTGTTGAGAAGTTGCAAATCTGCATTCAGGTCGAGATAGCACATATTACCATAGTTGAAGAAACGAAAAAGTAAAGTCTACACAAGCATTATCTTGGTTTTGGCTGGAAGAAAATTTTCGAGGCGATAAAGAGCTCGTAGTATCTCAGTTACCCTCTGGCAGACGTTAGTGACCTGAACCCGCCAACTCAGGGTTGATTCAAGGTGTAAGCCCAGCTTCTTAACGCTAGGTGTGGCAGGAATAACTTTTTCGTTAAATGTTATCGATGGCAGAGTTACATCGTTCAACTGGTTGATTTTACGACTACTGCCTATTATAATACTCTGGAATTTGTCAGAGTTGACGGCCAGACCAAAACTATCACACCAACTACCTATCAAGCCTAAATCCGCGTATACACTATCAATAGCCTCCGAGAGATTGTTCACAGAGGCTTGGCTATACAACTGTAGGTCATCGGCATACAAGTGATACGCACACCGAAGATCGGAAGTTACGAGGTTTATGAATATAGAAAATAGAAGAGAAGAAAGTATGCCGCCTTGAGGGACCCCCGAGTCAAGAATACACCAGCTCGAAGATATCTCATCAGCACAAACTGACTGCTGGCGACCCTGAAGATATGAAGAAAACCAATCCAGCTCGTCTGAAGAGATCTTAATATAGGCAAGGATTGCCGAAAGTATGTCGTGGTCCACGCAATTAAATGCATTCGAGAAGTCTACTAAGACCATTACTGTGGCCTTAGTTTTTTCTATCCTGTCTCTGATGTCACTCGTTACTTTTAGGAGTGCAGTAGCCGTGCTATGTCCTGACCTGAATCCTAATTGCAGAGGACTTAGTATGCCATTGCGTTGTACAAAATTGGACAACTGTCTATGCACGCATGCCTCTAGCACTTTCGAGAGAAAAGGAAGGATAGAGATCGGACGAAATTGTTTTGGAAGAGAGGGATTAGAAATTTTGGGAAGGGGGCGAACGTAGGCTTTAACTAGGAAATTAACCAGAATCAAGGGAAACATTAACAAGGTGTGAGAGAGCAGGAAGAAGCTGGTCTAGAATAGATGTAATCATACGCCGACTAATATTTTCGCAGCCCATTGTTTTTGATTTGATGGACAAGATAATCTTTGTGATCTCAACCGACAAGACTAGATATAGTATAACTTGGCTTGGTCAGTCCTATGCTATGAAGTCAACCGTTTGACTCTTGGTTAGGCCATCAGTTGAAAGAGAGGTGGAGAAATGACGACGGTCTCTGCGTTTCATAACCATTCGAACCTCGTTCGTTAGCCATGGTGCTGGGGGATGCTTTAGCTTCACCTTCCTAATAGGTGAATGATGCCAAAAAGCCGGCGCCAAAAGCTGACCATGTGAGTGAACAAGAATAGGAGAAGAAGTAAGAATTAAGTCGAGCTAGGTATCTTCCACGTCCTTATTGTGGTGTGTGGCTTGAAGTGGTATATCATGAAGACTGGCTGACTCGACTATGTGAAGGAGTTTGAGAGCTCTCGTGGAGTACCCTGCGAGGAGGTTAGTGTTAAAGTCACCAATGATGATGTGATGCTCGTAATCAGACCCCAAAGTTTCAAAGATCTAGGGCTATAAACAACGCCAAGCAAAATTTTAACTCCCCTGACCCAAACTTCAACGAAAAGGAGCGTGGAAGAGATGAGGCAACTATTTTAAAAGGCAGATCACTACGGCGATATATGGCAACCCCACCTCGCTCCTTACCTATCCTATAATTCTTTATAAAATAAATCCGGGAAGTGGGTAAGATGTATAGAGAAGATTAATTTTCAAAAAGGTCTCAGAAATCAGGATGGCCTGAACATTCCATTTAATTTTTCGTAGCGGTATAATAAAAAGCGATCTGGGCGTAAGATTACATTATGACATTACATTTTTAGGGTGCCTTACCTCAAAAGGAAAAATAGGATCATAAATATATTTCTAACCAGAAACAGTGGGTCTACCGCCCAAGTGTCGTCGATATCACAGCCGTCGAAATGTTGCGCTGGTCAAGGTCGACGGCCATTTTGTACCGCCCCATTGATAATCGATGCCGGCGCGGCGTAAGAATGAATGAAACGCTGTTTTTGACAGTTAAATAGCTGCCGCCTAAAAAAATTCTAATCGACCGCGTCTCATGAGCTGTCGTTTTGAATATTATTTTCTTTTCCGACGGTTGATTACGATGCCGATTGCACCTAACACTGGGCTACTATGGCTTTTATGGGTGCGACTGCCGACGAGTGGGTTCTGCCGTCCTATTGCACCTAACACTGGGCTACTATGGCTTTTATGGGGGCAACTGCCGACAAGTGGGTTCTGCCGTCCTATTGCACCTAACACTGGGCTACTATGGCTTTTATGGAGGCGACTGCCGACGAGTGGGTTCTGCCCTCCTATTGCACCTAACACTGGGCTACTATGGCTTTTATGGGGGCGACTGGGTTCTGCCCTCCTATTGTACCTAACACTGGGCTACTATGACTTTTATGGGGGCGACTGCCGTCGAGTGGATTCTGCCCTCCTATTGTACCTAAAACTGGGCTACTATGGCTTTTATGGGGGCGACTGGGTTCTGCCCTTCTATTGCACCTAACACTGGGCTACTATGGCTTTTATGGGGGCGACTGCCGACTATGGAATTTCGTCCTCCAACTCCTTCGCTTATTCCTTCCTTCTGAAACATACGAAAACAACAAACAACACAGCATAAACGTTTAAGTAGGTAAGGTAAAGATTAAAGAGTGTTTTAATTAGTCGCAGGTACAATAGGAGGGCAGAACCCAGTCGCCCCCATAAAAGCCATAGTAGCCCAGTGTTAGGTGCAATAGGAGGGCAGAACCCAGTCGCCCCCATAAAAGCCATAGTAGCCCAGTGTTAGGTGCAATAGGAGAGCAGAACCCAGTCACCCCCATAAAAGCCATAGTAGCCCAGTGTTAGGTGCAATAGGAGGGCATAACCCAGTCGCCCCCATAAAAGCCATAGTAGCCCAGTGTTAGGTACAATAGGAGGGCAGAACCCAGTCGCCTCCATAAAAGCCATAGTAGCCCAGTGTTAGGTGCAATAGGAGGGCAGAACCCAGTCGCCCCCATAAAAGCCATAGTAGCCCAGTGTTAGGTACAATAGGAGGGCAGAACCCACTCATCGGCAGTCGCCCCCATAAAACCCATAGTAGCACAGTTTTAGGTACAATAGGAGGGCAGAACCCAGTCGCCCCCATAAAAGCCATAGTAGCCCATTGTTAGGTGCAATAGGAGGGCAGAACCCACTCGTCGGCAGTCGCTCCCATAAAAGCCATAGTAGCCCAGTGTTAGGTGCAATAGGGCGGCAGAATCCACTCGCCGGCAGTCGCACCCATAAAAGCCATAGTAGCCCAGTGTTAGGTGCAATCGGCATCGTAATCAACCGTCGGAAAAGAAAATAATATTCAAAACGACAGCTCATTGTGTGAAGTGTCATTTCATTACGGCACCTCATGAGGTGCCGTAATGAAATGACACTTCAAAGCGACGCCGTAGATTTGAATTTTTTTAGGCGGCAGCTATTTAACTGTCAAAAACAGCGTTTCATTCATTCTTAAGCCGCGCCGGCATCGATTATCAATGGGGCGGTACAAAATGGCCGTCGACCTTGACCAGCGCAACATTTCGACGGCTGTGATATCGACGACACTTGGGCGGTAGACCCACAGGACAGTATTCCATACAACCGCTTATCCCTTATTTTACCTAAATAAAGTGAAATTTCCAAAACTCCTTTCTTAGTGGACGCTTACAAAAAAGGCATCAACTACCAAAATATAAATTTAATAGTCAGTGCTTTAGGCTTTGTGTTAATGAATCAGTTAATCAGGAAATAGATAGATTAATAGTTGTCCCGTTAGTTGAGGTGAAAAGTTGTATATTTCACACGAGTGCAATTATTTTTATTTTATATTATGAATAATTATCTATTCGCACATTTGACGTTTGAGCACAGTGAGTGATTTAAAGGAAGGGAGCATAAAAATATTTGCTATCGTTTAATTTAATTATTCAATTCTACACTTCTTCGCTAGTTAATTTTAGAGTCAAAAAATAACCTTATCACATGAAAAATAAATAATTTATCATAATTTTATCAATATTTTCGACGTAAAAATATAATCACTATTTTCATGAATATTATCTACAAACTAACTATTATTAACTTAATTTGTTTTTAGGGATGAACTTAAATACAAGTCATAGTTTACAGGAAGAAAATCCAGCTGTGAAGTAACCTTCCCTTAGTACTTAGCATTGCATTATATTTCTTAAAATACGCCATTTATATTTAGAATAAATAATAAAATAAAATAAATACTTTTTATTTTGGAAACGAATACTGTCAATTTTTTAAAATTTCATTATACTTCTCTCGTATTTTTAAAACGAGTGGTTGTGCTCATATTTTGTCATATAATACAAAAATTAAAACATGCAGACATGCACAGTGTATAAGGTAATCTTCGTTCATACATGTCTGGTCAATAAATTAAAATCTTGCGTAGTAGTGCTATTAATTACAAAGCCTAATAGAAAACATATATAACGTTTATGAACTACTCTGTGTTTTTGTCTATGTATTAATTGTCTGAGCATGTTTTGTGTGGAAGTACATTTCACATGTGTATGATGTATGCAGCTTACAGTAGAGTAAAGTCAAATACGTCTTTTTATTATACGTTGAAATGGTAAGTTCTACGGAAACTTGTATGAAATAAAGAAGTCTGATGTTATACTTCATAAGTGTCAAATACTTTACTATTATTAAATTAAATTACTATTATATACTATTTCCTAAGATTAAAATAAATAAAAACGATTAAATTAATTTCAAAGAAAATCTTTTTTATGAAGATGCTTTTATAAAAAATTCAGTGGTAAGTACCAAATCGTAAAAAATAATTTTATGCAAGGGGAAAAGCTCGCAGAGCAAATAAAAAAGAAGGAAGAACTTGCGCGATAAAAGCTTGTTTTTAAAAAGCTTTTTTTTATTATTATTATTTAACTTTTTAGTTTAGTCTTAATCTGAGCATTTCTAGTAAGCGCTCACAAAGACAAAGTAAGCGAGCCCAACCACGACGGTTCTATCTTGTTTAGTTGAGTAGTTCCTATGACGACCTTCCGAGTCCATCTTCAGACCCTGGATATCATGCAGAATGAGAGTATTTACCTAGACAAAACAACTCAATCCGAACGCAACCGGGTTTATCTTGTTTAGTTTAGGTGTTCCTATGGACATCATCCGACTCCATCATCAGTCTCAAGATCACCAAGATACGCAAGTATACCAGATTTAAAGCCAAATAAACGTCAGGAAGTGGTTCTAATTGAGCTTTCAGGATTTGACCCATACTAGCAAACCAACGAAACCAGGTAAATAAAGGCTTGTAATAAGAATGGACATAATTTTGACCGTTTTTTATTATTCTTTATTTAATAAACTCAGTTAAACAATTTATTTCAACTAAAGGAAAGTATCTAGCTGTAATTAAAATCTAACAATTTGGCACAACAATGGACAACCACTTCGTAATGAGTACCTGGCTGTACCTTCCTTATATTTGGAGCGAAATAGATGTATTTAGTTTTTAGAAATTAGTACTATCGAAGATTTCCATTAAGCCAGTTAGCTATTTCTGCCAGACAGCGTTCTGTTACCGACAACAGCATGGCACACTTTGATGCTCGTGAGTAAATTACAGCAGTGTCATCAGCATAAGCGAAAATGCGACAGGCACTGCTTACGGTATTACATAATTGGTTTATGTAGATCAGGAACAGGTTAAAATTAATAACCTATATCTTCGGTTATGCAAATATCTTACAAAAAGAGACACCACAAATCGTTGGAGAAGGATGAAAACGGAAGCGCTGTCAATAGCTTTTTTGAAGTCTAATGACACTGTTAACTATTTATTTCTGTTATGTAAATACGTAGGTTGTAATCCCTTTAAGCAGCGATAAAATACCTTCTTTACAAGCTCTGAACGCTTTGTTGACCATAAATACTCCTAAACCTGTATGTACTCCATCTTATGACAACGATGGAAATAATTTTAATATATTTCTAGATAAGGAAGATTACACATTTTAAAACATAGCCCACCTTAGTATTTGCAAGCCTACTCAGACTAGTATCCAGTTAGATCAAATTCAATAGCTTAAAGAACACATTATTTTCATATCACACATAACACAAAATAATAACATAACCACAGCCAACTAATATGCGTTTTACCTAAAATATTATTATTAATGACGTATATTATGTGTAATTAACACGTGATATCATCATATCTTCGACTTATTCGTAAGTCGAGATCCTGTACTATAAAAATGTAGGACGACTCCCAAAGACCACAGTATTGAACGGAGAGCCGATACGAAAAGAACGAAAATGGAGCTGGTGAGTCCTCAAAATTTTGCATAAATGTGTGATAACATTCACTTTTAGAACACATGTTTATTTGAAAACAAATAAAAAAAGTGCTTTAGTAAAATAAAAAGGTTAATGAAATGCATATTGAATATTATTTCCCACCATTAGAACCAAGGTTAAGACATTAAATTTCATTATTGTGATAATGATGTTACATAAAAACAGTTTTTTTATGAAACCAAACCTTTGTTTTTGGTTTTACAGCTTTACGTTTTCACTACCATTCTGGCTTTAACACTGGCCGAAACCGAGAAGCAGGAAGTCAAAGGTATTCAAAATATTGAAGACTCTGAAGCCAAAACCACAAAGTCGAGGCAAATCCAACAGCCAATTCAAAAGCGCAATGCTTTTGGCCTGCCAGGATTAGATTATGAATATTCCTGGGACAACTCGGACTCTGACAACAAAAATGAGATATACTGGGGTGATCATGGTGACTACAGATACGAGTAAGTCTTTTTCATTCATGCACTGCATAATATTAATCTGCTGATAGTAACATAAAATCTTTCACCGACCCACCCAAACAGCTTACATGCAGCCGCAGGTGCAAGCCAAACTTAATGATCGTAAGACTCGAACAGAGCGTAGCTAAGGGGTAGACTGGAGATTCGTGTCTTTTCTATACATTTTATTTTTAGATCATCAAATAATCGAGTCCTTCATCCGTGGTGTCTACTTTGCACCTAAAGTCTACGGACTGACTTTGAGCTAAAACGTTCGCATTGACAAAACTTTACGAATAAATTGTTTACATAGATACAAAACTCCAAGTGGAACTCATGTATTTGAAGAAGGCTGGTTCAACGATCCTAGACAAACTTATGAGAGCCTTGTGAAAAAGGGCTGGTACTCTTACATCGGTGCTGACGGCAAAACCTACAAAGTCACTTACTGGGCTGACAAAACTGGGTTCCATGCATCCGGGCCCTCTTTGAACCTGTAAGTATAATTCATTGACTTAATACATACTGGTGACGATGATATGAATTCCGAAGATTTTTGTCGGGCTCCATTCACACAGTTCATTGATTAAGTACATTGTGGGTATATTCCACCGTGAAAGATGATTTAGTCGAAGCCAGCCCATTTGAAAGCCTCATTTGAAGCTATCAGGCTGCGACAAAGAGGAGATAACCTAGTATATTAATTAGTCTGTGAGCTGCGACATTTTTATATTAATGGCTACATTACAACTGCATTTGAATCCTAGAAATCAAAGCTCGAACATTATGGGGCTAGATTAAGTGAGCAACGGCCCAAATATTATTACTTCAACTTCAAAATGTTTTTATTTTTTCCAATTGCATGTGGATCTTGCTATATCCTAGCTTACTGCTTACTAATAAATGTGGAAGTTTGCTGGAATGAATGAATGTTTGTTAATAAATCATGCCAGAACGGCGAAACAGATCTAGAATCTTCATGAACTTTGGCACAGAGATAGAATTTAGTGTGGGGTAGCAACTTTTTTTTATAGCATATCAAATTAAATCAATTAGCCTATTGCAGTCCACTGCTGGACATAGGCCTCTCCCATAGCATATATCCACTTTTAATTCTATTTCAGTTTTAGATAGATTTGTCTACAACACCATTTACTGGTGGTAGAAATTTGATGACACAAATTTGTCACAAAATTCGGCCGGGTGGGTAGCACCGTGCACGATTGCGAAAAACCCTCCATAGTTATCCAATTTCGGTTTGATTGCGTTCAGGGGTCAGCAAGTGCATAGCCGGGCAGGGGGATTGTGGTCGCAGCACTAGTGGGACCGGTGGGTGTCACGCGGTGCTGCGACGACAATCCTCTTTTGATGAGGCCGTCAAGCTGAGTGCCACCATTGTTAACATGGTACGTGTATGTAATGTTGACCCTCTTTCCTGAGACTTTACCTTCAGCTTACCATCGGGCGAGGTGAAGTCAATTTGACGTGTCCTATATAAAAAAATATATATTTTAATAGTTAAAATAATACAATTTTGTCACTTTATTGTTACAGACATAAGCACCAGTTCGATTCCACAACTCAGCATCCCACTTATCCACACAGACCAATTTTCATGCCCTTCCTGGGGCATGAATCGCCTTTCTTCTAAAGCCAACTGCCAAATCACAAATAGCTACACCTACCACCTAAATTACAACAATGAATGCTTGAACAGATAGTTTAAAACTCTAAATCCCGATTGGATTCAAAACTTGTACTTTGGAACCCGGGTCCGCCTACTTTTTTTTTTATACCACTCAGTTGTCAGACAAACTCACGGCCCACCTGATGGGAAGCGGTTACTGTGGCCTATGGACATGAGCAACACCAGGGGCGTCGCGTGCTGTACAAGTAACTCTTATCACATCATAAATTCGTATGTACGAAAGAGGTTAGCGTTGGCGACTGTAGTAGTATTAACTGTGTCACAGTCGCCATTTTTTTCCTCCTTTACATAATTTTTACGGGAACAACCTGCACCAAGGTCACGACCGTCAAGTCTATGTACCAGCTTGTTAATGAGATTGACTAGGGCCCGAAGATCTCGTTGGCCCCATACATGAACTTCAATGTAATAAAACACACGTAAGATATAATAAAAGACTACGAATCTTGGAAAACATTAAAGTATATACCATTATGAAAAAGCAAAGTATGAACGAAGAAACACAAACACTGTGTGATAAAATTAATTCATACATTTAATTTTATCTCAGCGTGTTTGTATTCGGTTTTTTTTGCGCCTTATGATACACTTTGGTAGACATAGATGCGTAGGTATACGAAATATATTACCTCGAGGCGTTAATCCAATACATAAATTGTCTGTTATGGTGGTCACGATTATGAATTTGAATTCGATCGCTGATGGAGGTGAGACAGTATTAGTTTGTACAAAAAAAATTGTATACTAGCTGTGCCCGCAACTTCGATCGCGTGGATTTAGATTTTTAGGGTTTTTGATTTATTTGCGCGGTAGCTAAATTTTTTTCTACAATAAAAGTGGCCTATGCCATACCTTCTAGTACTACCTATCTGCCAGTGATGGCCCAGCCGTTCCAGAGACTACCTAATTCAACTAGTCAGACTGACCTAAATTTTAAAGGTTACTTTTTTGTTATATAAATCGTACTACACTCATACACATTTATTTAAAACCTGTTATTTTAAAATTACAAACAGTCACTTGAATTTTATTTATTTGTATAGATAAAATAAACATGTTATATTGTTTTTATTTCTTTTTCTTGTGTGATTTTGACAATGACTATGACTTTGACAAACCAACCTCACCTGCAAGCCGGTACACCTGTTGATTGACAGACGAGACTCACGAGACTCTAACGCAGGCTATTCCCTGGGATTGATCATAGACGGCAATCGCTCCTATAAAAGTCGTAGAAACCAAACCAAAAGGAGGAGAAGGAGTAAGCGAACCCCGGACTTCGAAGTGAAAGCCTTGATTGAGTTTTTTTTTTTTTCAAAATACCTTTTTTTTTCGTGCGGAAATCCCTTCGGATACGCCCCCCCCCTCCCCCGCTGGCCAGCGTGGGCGGTTATGTCGGTCTGGAACCGACTAAAACCGCACGCCGTCTCGGGTCTACAGACGCCGAGGTGTAAGGTTGCCCATACCTTACACCCGGCGTCTGTAGACCCATCCGCATCCCGCATCGCATATCCCTCGTACCCCGACTGACCCTGTGCCAAAAAACCTAACACGCTCTTATATCCGGCATAGCCGTTTGTTGGTGGCTGAACTCCTCCTTAACCACTCTCACGATCTTGACCAAATTTACCACGTGTGGACACTGAGCAGTGTTTTGAAGCGAGATGGTTCATGTTTCACGAGCGCGCGGCCTTAGCTAAGCGCGCGACCGCAGTAAGATGTCTTATTTTCAAGTAAAAGTCCTGCTCGCTCAGCTCAATTTATTTCAGTCGCACCCTGCACTGAATTCCTAGTTAATAAAAAAGATAAATTGGTTTTTTGTCTAAATACTAACTAAGTAAATCACTTTCACTATTGAAAAGTTACCAGTTAGATCTTTGTAGACCTAACTCTACAAGCCTGCCTTTAGAAAGTCTATCTCTATAAACCCTAACTATATTAAAACTATACCTTGCTCAAAAAGTTAGATCTAGCTGTTTTCCAGTCGTCACGCATATGCTCCCTTGGACATAAGTTAGGTAGAAAATAAATATGGTAAGAACTTAAGTCACTGGTCTGGCAAACCGCTAACCAAAAAATAGGTTTTGTGGTGTTATATCCAATGAGTTCTATGTATACTAGACAAGCAGTTCAGAACAAAAACTATCACACTCTGGGGGTGAGGCGGGTACGGGCGAGTGTTACGGGACGCCTCACCATAGATTAATAACTTTGGCGCCCTTAGACTACTTTACAGATGACAGATGATGATCTCAAATAACATAACATATGATTAAAATATAATATATAAATAAAAGTTTATTTTTAATTACAATAAGTAAATGTACAAATGTGGTTACAAATTTTATATCTAACTAAACTAAATAAAACTAAAATAAAATAAATAATTAAAAGAAACTTAAACCTAAAATGCATCGTGGAATTCCTCCGCATCGCATGCCTCCTGTGGTAACGTGCCCAGAAGACTGGCAGCATTGCCACGTTGTATGGCAATACTTGTTCTCTGTGCTAAAAAGAAGCCAGCCTTCTGGTCACGAGAAGCGTCGATCATGCGTGTTGCAATCTCCCTGAAGAGACTGCGAGCACTCGGACCCCATGCCCCTAACGTTTCGACTCCAAACGGCACAAATTAAATCTCCAATTAAGTTTGAGTATTTGCGCCGTTTGAGAGTCTCCGCAGAAGCAGCAGCAGCACCGGCACAGCCAGCCGTGCTGGCTATATGGGTAGGAGCAATGGTGTCGACGCATGTTGCGTCCCAAACCAGAGTCCTACCTATTTTCCATAGCATTAATGACATACCGTCCGGTCTCTTGCCATCGTCGCGTGCCAAACCATTTGGTTCAAGTACAGCTGGCACACCGGCAGTGACAAGAGCACGTCGGATTATGTCAGCAACAAAAAGTGGCGCCAAAGTTGTGTCCTAAGCTGTAACATCCAAAAATCTATACCTACCAATTTTTTTGTTCCGAACAGATTGTATTGGGATTGGTTAGGGATTTGTTGCAGTCATTGAGGTAGATTTTTTTTTAATCAATTAAACAATTAGTCTATTGCAGTCCACTGAATAGGCCTCCCCCAACGTCTGCTACAGCACCGGATCTTCCACTTTCCGCATCAAGTCCATCCACACTGCCTTTTTGAGGTTATTAGTCAAACTGGGTATGTTTGAATTGTTAATGCTAGGTATTTTCCAGACAAATATCCTAACATTAGTTGAGACAACAGCAAGTATCTATTTGAACTAAAAAAGGTAGGTTTGTGTAATACCTATATCCTTTTTTATAAAAGCCGTTACTTTTTATTCAATATTTATCGATATTACTAAACAAGGAAAAGTAATAGAATACTTCATTGATTTATTCATAAAATAACACTACAGAATCATCATTTTCATAACTTTTAAACTTTAGCTTAACTCTATAATTAAATGACGGCATCTGTGGCGTAGCGGTAGTGCATTCGATTGCTACGGTAGGAGACGCGGGTTCGATTCCCGGTCAGTGCAAATATTTGTATGCATGAATATGTCTATTTGCATATGTCTGGGTGTGTCTATGTATAATATGTATGTATGTTCAAAAAAAGTTTTTTGTGGGTGTGTAATACACCTCTGCATACCCCTTCGGGTTTACAGGCGTAACGTTATGTTATTTATCCGCATTTTGGAACCCATAATACAAGCTAGTTAAACTATGCTTACTTTGGGTCTAGAAAGCGCTGTGTAGAATGTCGTAGAATATTTATTTATTTATTTATAACCCTGTGCTACCAGTAAAAATATATAAGTATACCTATATCATGATCACGTTAATTTGGAGCCCCACCAAGATTTCCGGGGGCCAAGGCATCTATTGGAGTCAATTATTGGAGCAGGCTCGGGTGCAGACTTTTCTCTAGGGGTTGAAAGATCCTTTGATCAAAGGAGACTGATTAGACGACAGACGCTTCGATGCGAAGCTAATCCGAATCAAAGTATAAGCTTTAGATCAATCGGGACTAAAGCTGTGATGACGATGTTGGTGATCGTCGATTTGTTGCCAAATCCATCATTCTCAAGAAAAGCGAAGAACCAGGGAAGTAAAAGCGGACTCCGAGGTGAGAGCCTCGGAGGGGACAGGGACTAACGCGAATCATCTTACTCATACATAGATTTAACTCGAAAATAGTGAACATTGTTCCTTGTTTCCGTAGTTCCTAAGAATTCCGGTAGATGGCTTTAGCGGCGCCGTAATGTAGCTGAGAATTTTGAAAATCTAGGACATGCTAGGTAGCTCAGTTGGTCGCGGGTTCAAGTCCCGTCCTTAATGTTCACTTTTTAAATCTATAGGAAAAGTTTGCATAGTATTTCCTTCAAAATTTCATAAATGATGATACATAATTCTAAAGAACGTCAAAGTTTATAGCCTGATTCGCAATGCAATAGACCGGTAGAATCGTTGAGCAAAGAATATGACTATAAAATTCATGGCCACTATTTTATGTCAGTCATATTATTATCGTGTTTATGATAACTATTGTAGTAGCCAGTAAGGAGTTATAACCAGAACGTCACTGTGAAACGCACATCTGAAACTTCCGGCTCGCACTAAGCACGTACGAAAAATGTAGCATTTTAACCGCCCCCGCTAGCCGGCGGGGTGGTATATGAAGTAATTTCTGCACGAAAAAAAAAGGTAACATGAGGTTACTTTAGTTTTCTTTTAGTAGAATTTTCTTTTTAATAGTCGATAGTCGATAGCCCGTATTTCACCACTATCTCACTTGTCCCACTATCACATCATAAGTGATGAAGTGGTCGACGATGAAGCACGCTTGGATTTAGCCCGAACGGAATTCACGTGCTGTCTTCTGGTCCGATTTCAGAATAAATGCATTTCATGCTACCATATAGTCTAAACATCGGATGTACGTTTCATGATAGGCCCACAATTATTTTCCTGTTTTATATTACCTACTAAGAGTGTATGGGCCTCCATCACGAACTTCGGGGCCCACCCAACCTCAGCTGCCAGCTGTTGCACCTGCTGATTTAGGGCCGAGGCACTATCGCTGGCTTTTCTCTAGGGGTCGGGAAGTCTGATCCTGGTGATTAAAGGGATCCTAGTGCGTGCATCAATGAGCTCGATCCACCTTATAATCTTAACCTAAAGTAGGTATCTATAATACCACGCACATTTTATCACGACAGTCAATTATGATAATTTACTTATTCAACAGTAAGTAAATATACATAATATTGTGTATATTACATAACATAACATACATAACATAACATCACGCCTGTATCCCTGAAGGGGTAGGCAAAGGTGTACTACACACCCACGATTCGCCAGTTAAGGTCCCAATGCAATAGGGGGCGAGCCTATTGCCATCTACCGGGCACATTATTATGCGAGCGATAATTAACATTTATTAATGCACACATAACTACGAAAAGTCAGAGGTGTGTGCCCGGGGCGACTGGGGATCGAAATCGAGACTTCGTCTCAGCAGTCCGTTACGTACGCCACTAGGCTATCGCCGCTTATCGCATATTACACATACATAATATTGTTTATTATTTAAGAATTTATTAATTTCGTTGTAACCTCTGTTATACGGTGAAATAAAATGATAAAATACTCTTTCCAATAAAAAAAGAATAATCAAAATCGGACTACTCTGTAAAAAGTTATGCGTGGTCATACATTAAAAAATACACGTCGACTTGAGAATCTCCTCCGTTTTTTCGTCGGTTAAAAATCGTTACGATCATGGTAACAGCTATATTATATATACATAACATGTACTATGATGATAAAGAATATATAATAATAATAATATTCTAGAACAACTACACATCGCTATTCACACCCAAAGTATTTAAACATAGTCTGAGTAGCTTGTAATATGGGTTCTAGAATGCGGATAAACATAACTGGATACATTTTTACTATAGTAACTTATAGTAAATATAAATACATACAATTATACATAGAAACACTCAGACCAATGTAACAATATACCAATAGTAAGCGTCGGTAGCTTAGTGGTTAAGGAGTCGACCTTACGATCGAGAGGTCCCGGGTTAGAATCCTGGCCATTACACTACCGACGGGAACCCACTCCATACACAAGCAATTTAGCTTAGCTGGAGGGGTTAGGAGGAATATTAGTAATTTCGGTTACTAATATTCTTTAAAAAAAAATTTTAATATACATACATATTCATGCATACAAATATTTGCACTTAGCGGGAATTGAGTCCGCGACCTGCGATTTAGCAGTGAATTCGACTGATAACATACCTATCATTATAGATAGCATTACCTACCGATTAACAGTTACATTTAATGACGCTTCATCCCAACACATTGTAAAAACTAGTTTTTAAAGAAATCTGGAAATCGTAAAAGTGTCCATTAGACTACGTCTATAAAAATGTTAAAAATTATGATATTAGTTAACTGTACCTGTTAAGTTGATTAAGCCTCAAGGATTGTAAAAAAAAATTGCCCGAAGGATTTAAAAAAATCTAATTTCAAATAACAAAAGTCATCATTATAATCATCTTAGCGCGGTTCCCGGTTGATTTCAAGTCTTTCATATCGGAGCCCGGGGTCCGCTTAAGGATTATGCAGACCCTACTTCTCTTAGTTTGGCTTATGGGGTTCCTAACCCTTAAGGAAAGCCTTTTTTTTTTGTTTCGTCAGGGGAATTTTCCTACGGCATACCGCGCGACGCGGGGAGGCCGCGCGTTTATGTGTGGCTCTCACACACTAAAACCCCTGCGGTGTGCCATATTCTGCACCTTTTCGGGGGGGCCTGAAACTATACAAGAATACTTCCATGGCGACCCCCCTAGCGCGTGCCCGCAGTGTGTCACGGGCACCTTCATCATAGAACTCTCAATTAGGTGACGTCCAGGCACTGAGAGGGAAGCCTGCGCCACGCCCTCGTCGGTCAATCAACAGGTGTACCGGCTTGCAGGTGAGGTTGACTTGGGCTCCAAAGATCTTGGTGGAGCCTTAAAATCACCCAATTATTAATAATTCAGATTAACTTAAGTATTAATAGCCGTCTCTACGAGCGAGAGAATCA
Organism: Cybosia mesomella; assembly: GCA_946251805.1. NCBI lineage: Eukaryota > Metazoa > Arthropoda > Insecta > Lepidoptera > Erebidae > Cybosia > Cybosia mesomella. The sequence goes on from OX276404.1 coordinate 11,072,451, forward strand.
CGACGGTTCTGCGCTTCAGAGATTGTATAGAATACCTGGCACGACGATAATATCGCCGCGATTCTCTCGCTCGTGGAGACGGCACCTTAGAGTAATATACATGTCTTTTTTTAGTCCTTCCGACTACAAGTTCGGTTAATCTCAACAAATAGTTTCAGTTTTATGACTCTGACATGACGCCAGAGTCATAAAACTGAAACTACATGATTTCCTTGATATGCCCACAACTCACAGGAAACTTTACCCGGATTGAAAATATTGAGCCAATAATCTATCTCTGTGCCAAATTTCATCCAGATCCATCCAAACTTTCGCATTAATATTTGTTGTAAGATATCTTTTCACACAAGCTTAACTATCTCAACAAATAGGTCATGTCAGAGTCATACACCTAAATCAGAATGATGCCCTTGATGTAACCCAACAGGTTATTTCTCCAAATTGCGTGTCAACGAAGGCCGCTTGAAAGACCTAAAAAATCGCTAATCTATTCGTTTTGAGATTTCACATTATCTGTCTAAAATCCCATAATACTCAACCTACTCCTATTGATATTCCATATGACTTCTGTCAAAAACTCGTAATACTCAATCTCTCTTCCTCTTGATATGTCACGTTTTATCCGTAAAACACCATAATTCCCAACCTCTTCCTATTGATGTTTCACATTATCTGTCTAAAAGTCTGTAATAACTGTCAAAGTTTCTTTATGGAGAATTTAAATGTCATAAATAACTTATTATAATATTTTGCATGTATGCATATGCAGCTTTTTCACATATATTTGTAATTTACTTACCTTTTAATACCTTTTTAAAAATGCACCTAATTGTTGTGAGCTTTGTTTTTCAATTGTTATTATTGTTTTTATTTGTTTACTTTTGTTCACTGAATTGTTTTGTAAACCACACTTGATTATTTTATGATTATTGAAAATTATGACATTGCATTATTCGTAGAAAATAATGTCATTTCACAGTATCCATGAATCAGAAGACCAACTTCGGTATAAAATCCGTTAGTAATGACCTAAATTGAAAAATTAGTTTAATAAACTAGTACAAGCAAAAACATTTGTTTATTTCATTTTATATACTTACACTTGTATGTCCCTTAAGGGGTACGCATGGATATGTTTTGTTAGGGGGTGAGTATATTGCTGTCGTCTGTGCGCATTTAAGCGTCGCGTCGGTAGCTTAGTGGTTAAGGAATTGGCCTTAAGATCGAAATGGGACCCTTTGGTTCGAATTCTGTCCATTACACTAGCTGGAGGGATTACCTAGAATACTAGTAGTTTTGGTATACTTATAAAAAAATACAGATTACTACTACACAGTTACTGAAAATATAAATACATAAAAACTCCATAAAAACCTAACGAAAGGCTTCAAGATCGCACGCAGTATACCTAAACACAAACTTGTATCATTGGACCGACGAGGTAGTCAATAACGATTAATTATAGCATATATATATTTCATTAATATTATATTATATAATACTATCAATATACAGTTAGGCTACCGGCTAAGCGTAGGATATACGAACGAGACGTCTACGTCAGATGTCACTACCGACATAAACTCATAGTAATGTAATCTGTTCAATGCTTAAAATAAGAATTACAAGATATCCAAACATCTTCCTACACTGGATCAAGGAAGAGAAAATGGAAACACTAACCATGGTTATTTATCTAGCTCTTAGGAATAGCGATATCCCAGTGGCGTACGTGACAGACAGCCGAGGCGAGGTCTCGAGTTCGATCCCCAGTCACCCGCGCACACATCTCTGACTTTTAGTAGTTATGTGTGTGTTACAAATGTTAATTATCGCTCGCTTAGTAACGTGCCCGGTAAATGGCAATAGGCTCCCTACCTACTACACTACTACTACTCGCTACATTAGGACCTAAACATAACTGGCAAATCGTGGATGTGTAATTCGCAACTCCGCCTATTCCTTCGGGGATACGGGCGTGAAGTTATGTTATGTTATCATATTCCATTCCAGTTCCAAAATTTATTTCAAGTTAGTGGTGGAGGTGAGCTCTGATGCATCTCAAGGAGTACCTACTCCCTAAACCTACGCCTGGGTCGTAAGTCCCAATCACTGCAATGTCACCATAGCCCCATGAATCGATACCCGCACCTTGAATTCATAGAATACTAAGAAAGAGTTCTTCTTCTCTCCCTCAGTCTCAAATATCCGTATCCAAATGTCTAAAAAAATAATATTCAATAAATTCAATATACTGTAAGATCTTCCCAAAATCTGTGAATGCAGATCAGAATATGTTTTGTCACGTCTCAAAAATCCACCCTGTATTAAGGACGGCATCCAGTTACATGTGATGCGTTTAAGTAAATAAACAGAGAATTATTAATCGCAAAAAAATTTGCTTAACACATATAACACAAATACCTTTTTATATCTAAATGTGACTTTACCCGAAAGCGTTATTTATTAATCATGGCTGAGTGAGGTCATTGAATCTCGCGATATACGCGCCAGCCAAGATTCACAGACGGATGAGGACGCAGGACATTTTGCTATAAAATGTGGGGCGACCCCATATGGTCACAGTATCGAACGGGGAACCGACTCGGAAGGACACAAACATGAAGCTGGTGAGTCCTTCGAAATTGGTGCAAGTGCCTCATGTGAAAAGAAATAAGTGCAAAAAAAATATAATAAAAATCTATTGTGCTAGTTTTTACGGGACCTTTTTAAATTTTTTTAATGTTATGAATATTGCTATTTTTCATTCAATATTATTTTTAGCGTACATTTACATTTCGTATAAAGTTAACAAAATTGATAGGAACTATCACAAGATAGCAGAGACCACATTATACTAATTCATAACTTGGAATGATTTGACAAGAGATTTAATAACAGTTTAACAAAGGAGTTTCATATCTCGGGTTGATTGGAAAAAGATAATAATGGAGGCCTTACTACTTACACCCACTGAGTATTTTTTCTTATAATATCAATGTAACCACCCAGTAGATACTAATTTAAGGATGCATCTCAGATTATTTTGATATAATAATACTTAACAATTTATGATACTTAAAAATATTATTTCTAAATGTAACTGATCGAACGCCAAATTATATTAATGATTAAACTAGCACACTTAATTAAAAATCTAATCTAAAGTCCACATCAATTATAACTTGATCATAATTAGTATCGATTCTGGATTCATAGTTCAAATGTTATTTAATTACTTTTTGGATTCTAATACATTTAGATTTTAATTTCAATTGGATTATCTTGAATTTACATTGCTCTTGACTGTGTTACATCTCCATCTTTTGAACAGAGTAGTCTATTAATATTCCAATGAATGTTTGTTCGTATTGCCGTACTGTTCACTCGATTGCAATAAAACTTTGTTAACTTATAGATTGCACTTACGCGAAGGTTATAGGTATAAGTAAGGCCCAATAGGTGGCACTGAATTATTACAGTGCCACCCATAGGGTCGAACTGAACTTTTTCCTTATAATATACTACATAACATAACATAAAATAACATAACTTCACGCCTGTATCCCCGAAGGGGTAGGCAGAGATGTGTATTAGACGCCCACGATCTGCCAGTTATGTTAAGGTCCCAATGTAATAGGGGGCGAGCCTATTGCCATCTACCGGGCTTATATACTTTAGATACTTATGTTTATTATAATAGTAATCAATCTCAATAATAAACTTAACCTTTTTTCCATAGTTATACTTTTTCACCGCCTTGTTGGCTTTATCACTGGCTGAGGAAAAAAAGCAGGCAGTCAAAGAAATTGAAAATATCGATGATTCTGCAGCTGAATCCTCAAATATCGAGCTTTTGAAGGAAGTAGCAAACTTAACTCCGGCAGCAAGTAAACACACCCCTCAAGTTCAAAGAGAGCGTCGGTGGCAATCCCAGCAGCATAAACAGCCGGTAAACACTTGGGTACAGCCTGCTGTGCAGAATGATTATTACTGGTCCAGTACAAGCGCTCCTATACGTTCAACCACTGCTACAGTGCCTGTTATTAAGAACGAGATATACTATGGTGATAACGGTGATTACAAATACGAGTAAGTACTTACTATCAATACAATACGTACTATGCTAGATTAGTAACGGGATCAGACGGAATCATTTAATAGACTTTTTATATATTTAGAGTTGTATGTAACAACAATATTTTCAGACATTCATTAATATTGGGTATTAACTTTTAAGGCAGAGGTGTATTACACACCCACGATTCGCCAGTTAGGTTTAGGGGGCGAGCCTATTGCCATGTACCGGGCACATGACTAAGCGAGAGATAATTAACATTTTTACACACGCATAAATACGAAAAGTCAGGGGTGTGTGCCCGGGGCGACTGGGATCGAACTTGAGACCTCGTCTTGGCAGTCCGTTACGTGCACCACTAGGCTATAGCTCCTACGATGCTGACATAATGGATGTTAGATTAAAAAATACTTAAAAATAATGTTTCACGTCTATATTTTTAACCTATCGCAGTCCACTGCTTCATTTAGATGCTTAAGATTTGATTGAGATAGATGCATTCGGTCTTTCTAGTCTAAAGAACAAAAATACATAAACTGCGTTATGAATAATTTTTTGAAAGCAAACAAATGGACATCGCACAGCCTACATTGAAAGTGTTTACTATTTGTTTGATAGCGCTTCTGAGATAGCACCTAACAGTTTTTAAATTGCATAGTCCTTCAAGCTCAAATGCCTAAACAGCAACATCACATCTATTCTTAAATTCATGTAGTCTTCGAATTGAACACCAAAGACGAAATTCTCGTCCATCCCATAACGAAACACCTGTTGCATTTGCTAAACTGTAATAGCGTAGTAAAGCCTCTTAAGTTACATTATAAGCCTTGCCTTTTTCATTCAGGATTTTACTACATTTCGGGTCAAACTTTTTGATACCGTACCTCTAGAAATTAACTGAAAAAAATACACGAATATTAACCGAATTATGGATATTTTAAAAACCGAACTAGTAGAAATTGAATAATATAAATATTCTAGAACATTCTAGACCCAAAGTAAGCATATCTTAACTAGCTAATATACTAATATATATATAGGTTCTAGAATGCGGGTAAACATACCGAGATAAATCTTTTTCCTTTTCTTTTGTAAATACATTTTTTACAGGGACATATTCAGAACAACGTAAATACGCATATTCATGCATACAAATAATTGAATTGAGCTTGAATTGAGCTTGATTTAATAGTCAAACACTCTAAGTCTTAGTGTAAGATATACTCATCTAGTGCACGTTTTAATATTATATAAAAATAAATGTGTGTTTGTTTGTTCACATTTTACACGCTGTCATACCGATTGCGACTAGACTTTGTCAATCTTGCGCAAAATTATAGTTTGGACCCGGTAAATTGCACTGAAATCGTGTTATACTTTATTTGAATAAATTTTCCAGTACAAAACTGTTACGAGCCAGATAGTAATTCATAAATATCAGTGAAAACATACATTGCATAAACTTATACAAGGTCAGTAAACGTATCATCATTAACTGCCCATGTGTTCAAAATGCAGATACGTGTTTTGTTAAAACCACAGCCTGTTTTTCGCATCGATCCCTAACGGTAACAACGTTCCATGGTCTGGTTGTGGCATAAAAACCTTAACCGTTTAAATGGTACCCCATAAAGGCATCATTTAAGATCCTCATAATAACTGTTACCATGAGAAAAGAGTATAGTTACGGAATCATAAAATACATTTAAGAATGAGAATTTACTGTTAAAATATCGGAATCAAAATTTATTAGCGCATAATTTTTATGATATCTCTTCTGAAATCGAATTTGGATTCAAGTCCCGTTGCTTAATAAGGAAAGAAGGATAGTATATAATACACAGAAGTTTTATAAATTAGTTGCTTTAGCTGCTATATTTATAGTCAAATATGATACTTCATTTCTTCAGACAAAATCCACAATGGTTTAACCGCTTAATTGACCCTCAATTAGGACACTATATGCCATAGAATAACACGCGTAATGAAAGCATGATGTGAATTTTGCAAAATCCATCCATGTACCACAAGTACCAATAGGCTGCAATGGTCACTTGCCATTAGGGAAACCATTGTTTACCTCCGTCGCAGGTAAATTATATCTGATTTACGATAGATCTATGAGTGTATGTGGTATTCAAACCGAATATAGTGTAGACGATAACCTACTCCCAACACAAGCATTTCGCTAAGTGAAATAAGTAAACATTATCGTTGAATAAAACTAATTTTAATAGATTTAATCGTGTAAATATTATGTGTTAGGCTTCCACTCTGCTAGCGCCGCTGATCGGCATCGCTAGCGTCCCGCCGACGACGACGACGCGACGCTGCGCGTACGCTAGCAAGGACGCTACTTTGGGGGTTTTTTTTTTATTAACACACAAAGTCCTGCCGGTTACCGTAGGGTTATCCTCTCGAGGGCTTACACTGGATGCCCGGCAATGGACACCTGGGGAGGACACCGTGTGGTTTTAGTCGGTCCGATTCCGACACGCCCACCCCATCTTCGGCACCGATGGGGTGAAGCACGTGGGGGTTTCCACATGTTAAAAAAAAAACATCCCTTACGTCTACTTTCGAACAGGTCCCTTTAATCAGTTCTCCGCCCCTGTGTCGTCGAAACGAATTTCGGGACGGGAAAAGGTCCTGTTTTACCAAACAGTAACCATAAACTAAAAAAAAATAGTTTTTCATTTCTATGAATAATGTTCGTGTGAACTTTTGACCATATCAAGAACATTCGCTTAAAAAAAATTAATTATCCAAAAAATTATAAACAAAAATAAAAGAAATATTGTTCTGCGTTAAGATAGACTTTGTTAGTTCATCGTAAAGTTATTACATGACAGGAAGATGACTAACTAGGTAATGTCCGCGGTATGTTACAAACAAATGGTGTACATAGGACGAACAAAAAACTATTAAGTATGGCTTGAATGTGTGAGATGTAATCTTTATAGTGCGGCAGACCTTGACGAAGCGGGTACAAAGAAAAATACATAAAGTTAGTAAGAGTACATCCAACAACAATCGTATGGGATTCTGAGTCAGTGTCCTTGTTTAGGTACCTAACTAAGATTTTGACGTGAACTTTAGCCAATTTTATTAAATAACAAATATTTGCTGCCAGTGGTCACCTGTGAAACTTACCCATAAAACTTCTTGAGACATTAATCGTTTTCTCAACATTAATTGGCATGTTGGCTATCATTTTTCGTGATTTATTTAACGCAATTAACATTTCCTTTAAACCTTTCTGTTTAAGTTATATTTATGACTGCTTTTTAAAATATAATATGTATCATTTTAGCAGATGCAAATCTATTTACTGTTGAAAAAAGTCGCATTGAGAACCTGGTTTTTTAAATCCCATACTTACCGAGGTTACCTCTACAAAGAAATGACTTCTAGGCTGTATTGCATCAGTTACAATCCGTTCTACTAAACTGGGTTTTCACGTTTTACTCAATGAAATTCATTGGGTAAAATGTGCTAAGGCTGTTAAGTTAGCAGCCTAAGGAAGACGTGTTCACAGAAATCAAAGCAGTCACGTAAGAACTGTTATATGCAGATGATGGCGCTTACCGCATTTATAAACTTGCTGTACCATACTTTTTGCCTTAAATCTTTAGACCGTTAGTACTGAGTAATTGCGATATCAATGATTCAACTAAGATTTGCAGCCATTTACCAGCACTAGCTCCTTCTCTAGAGATAGATCTAGTGTGAATCAAATCCAAGCTTAAGCATTGAATTACAAACAGACACTGCAATTATTTGTTGAATAATATTTATTACCAAAATTACTAATATTCCCCCTAACCCCTCCAGCAAAGCTAAATTGCTTGTGTTAGGAGTGGGTGTTCACGTCTGTAGTGTAATGGCCAAGATTCGCACCTAGCCTCTAGATCGTAGGGCCGACTCTTAACCCCTAAACGACTAACACCTTTGAAGAATCTTCTAAACTACCCGTAACTATTACTAGTAACATTAATTTACAAATGTTGTAATTATATAATTCTTTTGCTTCAGATATAAAATCGCTGACGGAACTCACGTAGCCGAAGAAGGCTATTACACCGACCCTAAGCACACGGAAGAGAGCCTTGTGAAGAGGGGCTGGTATTCTTTCCTCGGTGGTGATGGCGTCACCTACACAGTCAGATACTGGGCCGACCATACTGGCTACCATGCGTACGGCAGCCATCTTCCTTCTTCCGATCAAGCACCAGAGAACCCGTAAGTATTAAAATGATTTCAAATATGTACATATAAATTATTAAACATAATTTCTATATGTATAAATTGTGTTTAGTCGTTAGGGTAGAGCTTTACTTGAAACTGAGGTCCAAGGTAACCTCACCTGCTATATAACGGATGAGGTTCTGGCGCAGGTTTTCCTCTCGGAGTTGGGAGGTCAGACGACAGTCGCTCCCGGAAAAACCGAAATACCAACTTAACTTTTTAAGCAATTTGTATGCTTACTTTTCCTATAGATTTAGATCGGAAAAAGAGAACATCTAGGACGGGACTTGAACCCGCAACCAGTCCCTTACAGGGGGAATACTCTGACCAGCTGTTCGCAAGAACTACGGTAAATGGCTCCAGCGTCGCCTTAAGACGTATGTAATATATCGGAGAGGTTAGAATATCTGGGACGTGTCTACGTGGCTCAGTTGGTCAGAGCTTCCCCCTATAAGGGACTAGATGTTCTCTTTTTCCGATCTAAATTTACCGAAATACCAATCAAAAACAATAAACGGACGATATGATTGGTTACAACCGGGACAAGGGTTGTGATGATGAATCTTAATTTAAAATAAAAAAGGATATTGCCAAAATTAAAACCAAATAAAATCGTACATCATACTTGGTATGAGAAATGTTATATTAAAGTAACATAAATTCTATGAATACCGTGAATAAATTCACGGGTACACGTTACAAAAATATTTTATAACTGGTTTTTATGACAAATTACCGTTATCGCATCTATAAACACGACGTTTATATCCTGTCATATATAACACGTTTTAATAACGTAAGCATTCTACTTTTTCATCTGTCACAATTTTATACAGATCTTCGGTAACGTCATAACATTTTATAAATTATAATATTGTATATGGGTATATACAATACTTTAATATGGGATGTGCCCACCATGATCTTCAAGGCTCAAGTGAACGTCATCTGCACGCCGGTACACTTGCTGATTAACGAAGGAGGCTCTGGCGCAGGCTTTTGTATCAGAGTTAGGAGGTTAGACTGCAGTCGGTCCAGTAAAAGCCAAGATAAGCTAAATCAAGAGAAAGAGGAGGTCGGACAACGGGTTCCAAAGTGCAATCGTTGGATGTAACTGGTACTTATATTGTGATGTTGACAATGAATGTTAATAAAATCTTGTTTTTAATTTGTTACAGGTCCCAGCAATATCCTGCTCAGACGTATCCTACAACACAGCGTCCCACTTACAACCCACCCCAACAGAGCTACAATCCACCCCAACAGACTTACAATCCACCCCAACAGACTTACAACCCACCTCAACAGACTTACAAGCCACCCCAACAGACTTACAACCCTCCCCAACAGACTTACAAGCCACCCCAACAGACTTACAACCCACCCCAACAGACTTACAAGCCACCCCAACAGACTTACAACCCACCTCAACAGGCTTATAACCCACCCCAACAGACTTACAATCCACCCCAACAGAAAAACAACCTACCCCAGCAGACTTACAACGACGAGCAACCTCAACAAACTTACTACCCATCCCAATCGGCGAGCCAACCGAATTATAACCAGCAACAACAACAGACCTACTACCCAAATTACAACTTTTAATGCTTGAATAATAATTAAAACGGTTGTAAAGTAACTACTCCAAACCATAGACATTTTTTTTGTTATATAATTATGAGGTATTTATGTAAAGGTCTACTATCCATTAAAGCGTATCTGAGACATTCTATCGTAATTACGAGTACAATGTTAGAACAGCAACGTACGCTTGAACAATGAAACACTAACATAATTCTGATGATATGAATTGGATCGGATGTTTTTTTTTTCGATACACTTTGATGGACAACGACGGTAGACATATGAATTATTTTATCTCTGAACGATTTTAGTGAAGTTAATAGAATCGTTTCCATAAATCGATTGTCAACGATCCTACTCACGATTGTGAATTGTGAATTCGATCGCTGATGAAGATGTAAATGGCTTGTCATGGTATTATATGTTCAAATCAAGTGATATTTGTATTGATTATAAATAAATAAGTTTTGTATATAAACATGCTTTCTTTTCTTTTATAAAATTACCTTTTTAGCAACTTTGTAACTATAGGACACAATATTGACAATAAAGAGGTGTTTATGATAACTTAGACTGCTCCTTAAATGAGTGTTCAATTTCTCGCAGCTATATAAAATACTAGCGGCCCGGGACCCGCGCATTTTTACGAATATATTCCCGTACGTAGCGTACGAAGCCGCGGCTTCGTTATGAAGTTTATGAAGTTTTAGGTCATAGTCATAGGAGTAAATTTTTGTAAAACGCTGATGCATGTGTTCGTTCATTTCTAACTAAAAGCAGGTGTATGTATTTAGTGCTTCTAACTTTGAAAATTACGGACTTTCATACGAACGTTCATTTCTTATAATGCCACCTCAGAAGTGCAATTTTTAAAAATCCGTTCCCGCAGAGGGAACGCACAGGTAGATGTCGGGAAGCAATTAATATTATTTTTTAACATGTTTAATTTTGTTTTCTAGAAAACGGTAGCTTTTAGCGAAAAACTTTTCAGACATTTATTTTAGACTTAAAAATGGCCTATCGATTAAAAATATTTCCGACCACAAGAATGTTCACCGGTTAGAAGTTATGATTTTTCTCCCGAAAAATGTTGGTTTTCCCCCCCCCTCCACTTTTAGTTAAAGTTTTAATCTTATAGGTTTATAATTAAAAGTTGTTGGTATTCATGTATACTATGGGATAAAATTAGAACGGTTCGAATATCTTTCATGGAACGTGAAATTTTGAGGAAAAACTGATTTCACAAAAAGTGAGGCCCTACCGTCCCCTTAGGCCGGATTCCACCCGTTCACGAACTTAAACTAAGTTTACACCCAAGCAATTTTTGACCGCAGTTTGAAAGCGATCGGGGCAAAAATGCGACCGTGAGAGTGCCGCAAATTTTGGGAAGTGGAACCATACATACATATAAATATAAATATAAACTTTTTGACCAGTGGTCATTTCGGACTCAGGGGGTCATAACTAGACCTCCTATGAAGATTTTTTTTTTAAATTCGACAGTAGTCAAGAAACCAATAGGTAGATCGATTTCATCGAAATCTACCTAAAAATCGTTGCTAGTGGATGCTTACAACATAAAAGGCATCTATTGCCAAAATTTCAAGTTTTCAAAGATTCAGCGGTTTTGGTTGATGGCGTGCGTTGATGAATCAGTCAGTCAGTCAATCAGTCTGTCAGTCACTCGAGGCAAGTAATTATATATGTATAGATAATGTCAAAATCTGACAACCTGTATGGCGTGACAGTAGAGAATTTGCTACGTTAGAGGTCGCGGATTCGATGCCCGCTCAGTGTATTTGCATACGTCTTTATGTTCCTATGTATAGATTGAATTCGAAAAAAGTGAACATCCAGAACGGGACTAAAACCCGCGACCAGTCCAGTTTTCTTTTGGTTTATGATTTGCAAATGGGTCACGCCCGTCTTTGCATCGAGTCGAACGGGTCAAGTTGATATGCAGGTGTCCCGACAAAAAGGTGACAGCAGTACTCCATGCGGGGTCGGACTTGCGATTTGTAAAGAAGAAATCTTTGCCCCGCAAGGAAGTACTGCTTCGCCCTGTTGAGCACTCCGCATTTTTTGTATGCTAACTTGAGCTTGTCTTTCAAATGATTGCGGTACCAGTACCGCTGATGATTGAATGATCGGGATGTCCAGACATCGCTGGAGATATAGACACCGAGGATCCCGATACTGTAAATGGTGAGTTGTGTGCTCAGGAATAGTGGCGCTACAATAAATGGGGTTTTCTACTAAAGTTCATATTGAAAAGGGTTCATCTTTTTACGCACGTGTGTGACGTCACTATGAAAACCCCATCTAAGCTAGCACAGCTATAGTAGCTATGGTAATTAGGAGTTTTTCTTTTTTTAGAGTCTGTACCTTAAAAGGTAAGAAAAGGAACCCTTATAAGATCACTCTCGTGTCCGTCTGTCCGTGTGTCACAAACCGATTTTCTCAGGAACGAGCCGACAGCAGCAGGTTGAAAATTATACCAAATACTGAGATCTATAGTCCCTATTAGGTGTATAATAATCATTTGTGCTGTTAGACCTTGATTATATATATAGGTTATATATAGGCTATAGGTTTTGTGTCGAAAACCTGACCTAGAAACCAAGTAAAAATTCTAAAAAATTAAAAAGTTGAAAATTAAAGGGTGTCCCTCTATATACATAGTTGACGAGAATTAAGACAGTCCTCTGGATATGTATGGGCGCTTATACAATTGAGAGGTCTAGCTTAATTGGCACCAACCTCAAATAATGTAACTATAATTGAAACGCATTGGCTCAAATATTTTATTTTTAAATTAAATATTGCCCATCTCCTAAAGCAAAAATAACAATTCTATTCCTAGCTCAAGTTTTTCTATTTTCCACGCCCTGTGCTATCATACGTTAGCAACTCAACCATTACAGCACAGTCACACACACACACTTAAAACTTACCCACCAATAAAAATGATACCAGTTTTATTATGGTGGTATAATGGGAACCCTTGGCGCACGAGTTCGACTCGTACTTGACCCGTTTTTTTTTATTGTGCGTTCGTTCTTTATTTCTTTCTTTACTTATCCTGGTCCAGATGACAATTGGATCTTGGAAAAATATAGCTCTACCATTTGTAAAATTGCAACACAATTGGTTGAATAAAATTACTAGAATACACCAAAACTGTCAATGAAGAATTAAGCAGAAGAGTACATTGTGATTCCTTATTTTACAGTCTTATGAAATAGTCACACACTTTTTGAAGGCACTTTACTATTACTGAGATTTTTTTTTCATGCAAGACCTCATGCACAGCAGTCATACTCGTACATACAATAATTACATTAAGTACACGAGAACACAATAAGAAATTTTATTTACAACCAGTACCAACCAACCAAACGAAAACTGAAAAAGAAAAAAAATAAGTTCTTCCAATATGGAAAGTCCCGTTTCAAAAGACACCTGACGATATTAACGAGTAAATAAAAAAGAAAAGCATATTCCCACAAGACTGGTATAGCCACGGTTTGGTTTTGACCAAAAATTCTTCCAAACTGGTTTAAGGGCCATTGACTCGACTTTGATCATTACAAAACTTGCATCACTTTGCGGTCGCGAATTTGGTACAACCGCATGTGAAACACCCGACACCCATTTATCTTGCAATTTATTGAACGGCTTTTCATTCGCCTTGGCCCTTTGATCATTTTAATTAATTAAACTTTTGTATTTGTTGTGTTGGCATTCCTTCTCGAAAATAAATATAGAATACTAATTTTTATTTCTACATTATATTAGTAGAGTACATGATCCGGAATAACATACTTTTCAAATGGTGAATTCATCAGATAGGTATCTTTTTTTATTTAAAATATACCTACCCTCGGATACTCCCCACCAGCCAGCGGGGGAGGCTATGACGGGCTTGAACCGACTAAAACCGCACGCCGTCTCGGGTCTTTAGGCGCCGGGATGTAAGGTTACCGCACCCAGACTGACCCTGGTTCTGGATCTCCGGTTTCGAGATAGCCCCCTCGGGTTTGGGAACCACGATGTCTCCGTCATGCCCCGGTTGGGGGGGGGGCTCTAGTCACCCCGCCGTCCCAGCCTGCTTCTGCTGGGGTGACAGGCGTTAGGCGACCTCCGGCGTCTGATTCGCCAGCGACGCGCGGCATGTTGCGGGCTCGGCGGGTCGGGAGAGTTCTAAATCTCGCCCGGGCGCGCTCCGCCATCTCCTTATCGAGCTTTAAACGCTCGCAGAAGGAGGCAGCGGTGGCCCACGCGCTCGCGCTTCGCACCATTGCCGCAATCATGCCCCGACTCCCACCCCGACATAAAAGCTAAGCATAGCTTATTATAAAGGTGTACAATGCGGAAAAACATATTAATAATTATAAATTAATATGTTTATCCGCATGATACACCTATATAATAAGCTATGTAAGAATTTTTCGTAATTTTTTAGACTATAGGCATTTAGGAATGTAGGGCACGCCGCAATAGCGGCGGTAAGGCCCATCATGGAGGATTGGCTGGAGAGGCGACACGGAAGGCCTCTCGTACCGACTGACGCAGGTGATCTCCGGGAAGGGGTGCTTCGGGGACCACCTGCATCGGATCAGGAAGGAGCCAACGCCTGAGTGTCATCACTGCGACGCGAGCGAGGACTCAGGGCTGCACACGCTGGCGGACTGCCCGGCGTGGGAGGCGCCGAGGCGTGACCTCGTGGCAGCCATCGGGGTGGGAGTCCTCTCGCTCGGCAGCATGATTGCGGCAATGGTGCGGAGCGCGAGCGCGCCCGGGAGAGACTTAGAACTCTCCCGGTCCGCCGAGCCCGCAACTTGCTCGCCGCGCGTCGCAGGCGACTCAGGCGCCGGAGGTCGCTTAACGACCTCCGTCCTCCATGAGCGCAGGCCTGGGGGTGGCGGGTGAGGCCACCTGTCACCCCAGCAGAAGCAGGCCGGGACGGTGGGGCGACTAGCGCCCCTCCCCCAAACCGGGGCAAGACGGGGACACCGTGGTTCCCAAACCCGAGGGGGCCATCTCGAAACCGGAGATGGCCCAGGGTCAGTCGGGGTGCGAGGGATATGCTCTATGGGCAACCTTACACCCCGGCGTCTGTAGACCCGAGACGGCGTGCGGTTTTAGTCGGTTCAAGCCCGACATAACCGCCCCCGCTGGCACGCGGGGGGGTATCCGAAGGGATTTTCGCACGATAAAAAAAAAAAAAAGGTATTTAGGAATGTAAACAGACATAAATCTTATATCGTTGGACACCGATTTTGCTCCGTAGCCATAATTACTGACAGATGTTGTATACATACGTGATAAAACTATGAGGCGTAAAGCGTGCTTCATATAAGAGAAACGTTGCAAATCTCTTTCACGAATGCCTGGACACATCTCGCGTGAGTATAAATATATGGGAATTCATTTTCATTACCAGTCTATTTACAACAAGTGCTTTAGTGTGACGTGAAAATTGTTATCATAGACGTTTTCAGCTTCAGGTAAAATGAAGCTGGTAAGTGAAAAGTGTTCGTGCGTTTAAGTGATAATGGATATCTACGGATCTCTTAATAAAACTGTAAGTTAAGCATAACTTTGATATTCTTCATATTTCTGTTTTTTCAGATACCACTAATAATTTTGGCGATGAGCTTAGCAGTAGACGCTGAAGCTCATGAATCGTTCACCTTTCCGCCACAATACCATGGATCACAATCTGGCATGTTTTCTTCTGAGAAACAGTTCTACTTGCCGCCTGAAAGTCACACCGTTCTACCGTATTTTCCTATGAAAAATTTCAATAAACTTCCGTACTCATATCTACCATCAACTGTTACAAAATCTCCTACTGGAACTTCCAGTCTTTTTCCTACAGCCGTATCAACAACACTACGGCAAATGACTTCCGATGAGGATGACGAGGATGATGACGAAAATCCACCTACTTCTTTACCACCATATTTCAGAAGTCAATATAACCGAACTCAAAGAGGGCCAGCATACAGACCAGATAGACGTGAGATAAGACCGATATCGAAGAACTACCAACATCCTGTAGATAGAATAGATACGAAGTTACCACTTCAATTCAATTCTGAACCTTCAACACAAACCTCAGGCATGCAGACTATGTCACGGAGTATATTAATTTCGGATATACAAAGAGATCACAACTTAGACCAATTTAAGTCAGGTAGTTATCTGGGATCACCAAATATCGCCCAACCCGGTGTCTATATGTCTACAACGGAGACAGCCATACCGATATTACGTCTATCAAATGAAATGGATTTAGATGGAAGCTTTAGCTATGAGTAAGTAGAGTTATTTTGAGTCCCCATTCTGTTTGTTTCATAAATCAATACTTTACTATGTTTTTCTTTAATTTTAGGGCTCTAGGAGCTGATCAGACTCATTACGTGCAACATAGTCGTATGGAAAATATGGGTGCTGATAAAGAAGAACAGGTTGTAGAAGGATCATACTCGTACGTTGGTGATGATGGGAAAACTTATACGGTACATTATGTTGCTGACTCCAATGGTTTTAGAGCAACTGGTGACCATTTACCGGTACCACCACCCATACCCGAAATTATTCAGAGGTTTGTAACATATTTATTATATAGTAATAAAATCAAAGCTAGTTAAACCTCATGGTTAAATTGTAAACATAAAATTATGTTAATATATTTTATTTTAGAGCAGTCCAGTACAACCTCGCAGAAGAACTTAAGAAACCGCCACACCTAAAATCGTGGAATGAGGAAGAGAGAGAAAATGAATTGAGTGAAAGTGAAACACGTAACCGTTTTTCACCACCTCGTCTCAGTCATTTATTTACTGGGAAAACTCCGGAAGCATTTTCTCATAGTTCTCCACAGGGCTCAAACAAACAAAATATATTAGTAGCCGCAGCTAGTTCCCAAGCTCCTATTCAAATAGTTGATTTCCCGGATCATATGCAAAATAAACCAAATAGCGGAACAATTTCTCCACAAATTACTTTTGTAGCTTCACAGGGTGCCCATGTTCCATCTGCAAATCCCATCCATTCATCCCAACAACAACAACAGATTATGAATAGCATATTTACAACTGAAAGGCCAGCAATGCCTCAGCTAGTGAACTACGAGGCAAACATTAAAGAGGATCAGGATAGTAACACAGCATTGTGGAGATGGCAATATGGTATGAATGCAAATTCAAATCATAATATAAATAAGAATCTTATTTCCAGATCATCGGGAGAAGATGATATAAGTATTAATTTTAGTGATATGACCGCAGATCAATACACAAAAATGTTACAGCAACAATTAGAACCAAATGGAAGACAAACTTCTGAAGTTCCACATCTTCCTGAAAGATCCATCAATCCAGGACAATACTACGACGGTTTAAACAGCTACACAAATGCTGAGGACACGAACGTACATAATAACTTCAATACGGTTAAGCCTATAACTCTGGAAACAACTGAAACAATCTCACCTTCCACTCATTCTATAGACTTACGTAAACAACAAAATGATTATAACAGATTTATGGAAGAAAACACAAAGGAAATCCATAATCAAGTCAGTCAAACTTCGCGACCTCTACTCTTAACACAAGATCAATTCATTCCTCGCGATCAAACAGTAACACGAAGTTATAATTATGATGATATTGATTTTGAATCTAGACAAACGAGAATCCAAAATAAAAACGACAATGTACATAATACGCACTTAAATTTTATACCTTTAAGTTTCGAAAAATCTAAACCAAGAAATGTAACAAGTAAAAATAAATATATTTTTGAAACTCAAGAAACATCAAGTGAAAACCCTATTAGTAAAATTAAATTTACAGATTTCATCGTACCTGAAGATAATAAAAGTGATTTCCAACCAATTTTCTCAAAAACTGACACACAGCCTAAAGAAATTACAGTGACAACTGAAATAAATGTAGAAAATATGCTAGAAGAAAATATTTTCCTAAAGAATTTATTTAAGAATAACAAGAGTGACCTAGAAATTCGTAATAAAATAAAAAATGAAAATAAAAATCTTGAAGTTAAACCCATTACAGACACAAAAACTGACCAATTTACTAATTCGAAATACATACACTTCGATACCAAACCTTATAACGAAATCAAGCCACTCAAAAAGAAGCCAGTGGACATAGCTGATGTAATTAATTATTTATCCAGAAATCAGTTCGAATCTACTAGAGTGAATTCTAAACCTCAGCAAATTCACAGTAATATTGAACACTTCACTCCCGAGGATCATAAAAAAAATGTGGAAGTGAAAAGCATTCGGAATCTTCGTACACTACAACAGCAAGAAGAACTCCAAGGACCTATAAAAAATTATAAAGTTTTACAAAGACATAACAATTTAGTGAACGCAGAATACAATGACGTCAATGGGCTTAGGAAAATAAATTTCAGGCCACCTCCTACGAAAGTAGTAAATTTACCTCCTTTAGGGCGAGCAGGGCCTACGATGAAGACCTATTTACCACCAGTGTACGTATAATATTAGTAGTTAAAATCCTGTGATAGTTATTATTTTGTAAATATTTTTGATGCATTTATTAGAATAAGTTTTTCAAATTAAAAACTTCTGGGAACTTGTGCTCTCTTACTTTTTGTTCCCTCGGGTTTCATCTCACCGGGGCTAACAGTTAGGTGGGTTGTCAGACTCGAACCAACTAACAGGACGATGTTTCTTCAAATCTGCCTGTATGGCTGGGTAGCCAGGTACGCATTAGAAAGGATATTCCTGAGACCCCGACCGGCCCTGGTCGCCAACTGACGTGTTGTTTAGGATCAAATCCCCTTCTCCTGTATAAGAGCGCGCACTGACTACTTGACCTTTAAAATTCCCAATGTAATTGCAGTAATTATTTAATTATTGAGTTCTTAATTGCATTATTTCTAGACATTTGGATTCTTCATAGTTTTAGAACTGTGAACCAAAATACAACAAATAATTGAATTTATTTGAATCTCGCAACTTAGTCGTACCTTTTCTTTAAATATTATAATCATAATAATTTTATTATCCCGCAGGGCGACTAAACTGCTTTTTCACGTAAGTAGCCTCATTAGATTTTTGGTTACTGAAATCTCAAAGTAACTTATTATAGAATATATGTTTTTTCAGTGATAGTTAGGTACATTAAAATCATAATGATTTAGGCTCTTCAAACCATATTCTTACACCTACTTATGGATGAACCAGACTCTGGTGCAGACTTGCCTCTCGGGGTTGGGTAGTCCGACGGCAGTCGCTTCCGTAGAAGCCAACCAAAACAAATTATGGAAAAAAGTACGCGAGTGGGCCCCCGGCTACAAAATATAGCTTTGGATGCAACCGGATTTGGTGCTTCCGAAGATGAAAAAGTATAAAGTATCAATAACCATTGATTCCAAAAAACATTAGATGATTAAATTACGAAATATTAAGTTCAAACTAGATCTTAAATTACAAAAATTAATAGAAAAGCATGTCGTTACCGTAATACATATAATTAACTAAAATTACATGGCGTCGAAAGTATAAGTAATGATCGCGTGCGTGTAACAATGTGTGATCTCGTTGTCCGTATTGAAAGCGTAACGCTAAGAAACTTTCTAAGAGTATAATGCAAACGGCAACAGATGTTGATCGTGTTGATAATATAAATAATTAACTCAATACACCTTGGTTACAGTCAGAACAGCAAAAACATAAATATTAGTTGATTGTGAACAATCTACTAATATTTTATATAATATTTTTTATAATATTTTATAGACAAAGGGACTAAAACAAGCCATAATGACACGAGATGTTTTAGCCATGTGTCATTATTGTTGTTTAGTCCCACGTTAAACACTACTTTCCACTTTGAATGCGAGGAAAAAAAACGACGTTCTATATAAAATTATAATATTTATAATAACAAAATTTCTTAAAATTACGTATTAATCGTTAATCTAACCTAAGAAAAGTTAAAAGTGCAATTTGTACATTTATTTACATTTAAATGTATGGTTTTCCCCGGTATATAAACGTGGGTTTCCGTGCTTTGTATTTGAGCATGTTGAATATCTTCACTTGGAGTAAAAGTTGGAGAGTGTCGTAAAGACACTCTATCCTCAAAAAGGTTGCCAATGTTCATTTCATTAGGCTCATTCTCATCCCGCGATGTTGATGGCCGTGGCTCAAATGTTGCACTTGAAGTGGATGGATGTGATTTCTGCTTTGAGGATATTTTAAATCCTTCAGTAATACGCTTACTGATATTTATTTATTTTGGATTGACTCCTCTATGTAGCCTTCAGCAACTTGATCGGATCTCCATCCCCCATGTCGTTTTAACGTCGTGATATTCGCACCTGAATCTGCCAAAAGGGTCGCAGATGTTCTGCGGAAGCAGTGCCCCGTATAAAGGTCTGGGTTTGGCAAATTTAGGTATGTGGCTATTTGCTTCGGCATACTTCCGAATTTGTGTTTTCCGATGACTTGCTTAGTGCATTTTCCCTTCTGGTAATTTAAAAAAAATCTATTAGTAGTCACGGCCGGGGGCGAAGTCTTTGATATTTTTTTACAATATCTAAATAGTCTCCACTTATAACGAATTTTCTGTCTTTATTGGTTTTTGTATGGGGTATATTTATGGCCTGTAATCTCGTCTCAGTTTCCACATCGTCTAATGTTATATTTGTGAGCTCTATTCCTCTGCACGCCCCGCTGATTCCTGTAAAAGAGTGCGGCCTGTAAAAAATGAGTCCATTATTATTAAAAAATTCTCAGAACCAAAAATCTATACTAAATCATAACTTAAAACCAACATTTATCAATAACGTAAAATAGCACATTGTTAAGACCGATATTTGTAACATAACAAGTTGTTACCTGCGACTTCGCCCTCGTGGTTACAGGGAATTAACACCATAATGGATCTTTCCACGGGAATGAGATGTATTATCGCGGTAAAACGTAGTCTTTGTCACTCTCCAGCCTCCTATCTCCACACACAAAAATCATGTCATAACATCAGTCCATTGCGACGTCGAAGAAGGACAAACAAACAAACGCACTTTCGCTAATTATAAGTACCTTAAGGATTAAAAAAGTAATATTCTATTTAGATGGTACATTTTAACATTAACATACCTTCGTTGCTAAGTATATCTCGTCAGGTGCGTCATTTAAAAATGTTCCTATATTCTGGGCCGTAAAAACTTCAGATTTTTTAGAAGTATGTCCACTTGATAGTCTCTTTAACAAACACGATAATTTTGTAAAATTTTTCAATATCACGTCTTGGTTTATTTTCAGTGTGGTTTTCAGCATGGAATAAATACTCCAAAGTGAAGACGGTTGATATTTCTTTAATATTTCATCAAAATATGTGAGAAATACGCCTTCCGAAAATGAAGTTATTTGTTTCTCATTTTTCCAATCCATAAAAGTTTTGTATGCTTTTGAATAAATGCCACTAGATTTCGGCGGCAATAGATTCTGTATCACCTTTTTTGCTTTCTTCTACATTCTGGAGTTAGGCGTTATTCTTCTCCACTGGATGACGATGATGACATATTTGGTTCGTAATTTATTAAGTTGCACAATTAATAATTAGTTTGAATCTGTTGGCTAAATATGCAAGCATTTAAAGCGTACGTCACTTAACAAAAAAAAAACCGCGGGACAAATTTCTTTGCAATTTGAATTTTGAATAGATTATTCGTATTTA
The DNA here is from genome assembly GCA_946251805.1 of Cybosia mesomella. Classification (NCBI taxonomy): domain Eukaryota; kingdom Metazoa; phylum Arthropoda; class Insecta; order Lepidoptera; family Erebidae; genus Cybosia; species Cybosia mesomella. The sequence continues at coordinate 11,094,114 of OX276404.1, forward strand.
GCTTGCGTTGTAATCACCAATTACCTACACCAATAATTGGTGTAGGTAATTGGTGATTACAACACAGATTCAAACTTGAAAAATAATTTGAAACTAATTGGAGATGCATAATAAAATGAATTAATTCGTAATACTTACATAATAATTAATTAAATTAATATCATTAATCGTGTTTCACGAAATTAAATGGGTCTTTTAGATTTTTTCAAATGTCATTTTGAGGTTCTATACACAATCACTAAAAAGGTGATAATCCTCCCATTCACAAACACCGTGATTGGCTGTTTAGGAGTTTTCAAAGTAAATTAAAAAAATATTACTTTAGTCCCTAGAGATTAATAAGGAACTTTAGTCCCGATATGCAGAGGCTAAAGTAACATTTTAAGAGCATGAGAAGTGAAAAAAAATGTTTAATCGTGTCCCAAAAATAACCTACAAAATTGAAATTGAACTACTTGTAGCACAGAATATATGTACCGATTTTTTTATTTTTTTATTTTTATATACACTCACATCTCAGCAGCAAGAGACGGTAGAGGCGTTACATCTCAGAGCCCTTCTGAGATGTACCGCTCCAACGACTCAGAAGTGGTACGCAGACGAATATAAACATCCAAATTCCGTCAACTGGATGGTCATTGTATAGCTGGAGTGAGGTTGATGGACAATGTGAGGAACGGCGTAATAATTGCACGTGGTGGTGATAATAGAACATGTAGTGAACAAAATAGAGAAAGGGACGCTTAGATGATCCGGACACGTAGAGAGTATGGACGAAAGAAGATCGACGAGACAGATTTCTGAGGCTAGAATGAATGGGCTACCTGGTAAAGGCGTACCTAGGTAGATATGTACCTTAAACCTACGTATGTTAATCGCTTTACGGAACCGTCAGGTCAAGAGTACCCGCAGCCACCGTGCATATTCATGCACAAAATGCACACAGGTAAACAATTATGAAAGTCGAAAAAAGGGGCCAAGTGCGAGTCGCACTCACCCATGAAGGGAGCCCTGGGTAGCACCAAGTAACATAATAATGTCTTTTAATAATTTTTATATTTGATTTGATTGAATGAAAGGTAAATTGCGGTTAACCATTTGTGACGTACTAAAAAAAACTACTTACTAGATCTCGTTCAAACCAATTTTCGGTGGAAGTTTACATGGTAACGTACATCATATATTTTTTTAGTTTTACATAACATAACATAACATAAACTCACGCCTATATCCCCGAAGCGAGCCTATTGCCATTAACCGGGCACTTATAAACCTGCGATAAATACACACATAACTTCGAAAAACATCGAAAAGTCATTGGTGTGTGCCATGGTAATACCTGGGATCGAACCCAAGACCTCGTCTCAGCAGTCCTTTACCCATACCACTAGGCTACCGAGGTTTTTAGTTTTATCATTCTCATATTTTAGAAGTTACAGGGACAGACATTTTACCACTTTGGAAGTGTCTCTCTTGCAAACTATTCAGTTTAGAAAAAAATGATATTACAAACCTCATCATCAATTTTGAAGACCTATCCATAGATACCATACACGTATGGGTTAGATGAAAAAAAAAATTGAGTTTCAGTTTAAGTATGGGAAACCCCCAAAATTTAATGTTTATTTCTATTTTTGTGTGAAAATCTTAATGCGGTTCACAGAATGCATCTACTTACCAAGTTTCAATAGCATAGTCTTATAGTTTCGGAAAAAAGTGGCTGTGACATACGGACGGACAGACAGACAGACATGACGAATCTATAAGGGTTCCGTTTTTTGCCATTTGGCAACGGAACCCTAAAAAGCGACAGGCGTATACCTGAATTGCAGCAAAAGGAAAAATGTGGTCGTATACCAATGGGAAAGAAGCTTGACCGGATTTATGTACCTGTGTATATTTACACTATTGCATATATAGAGCAGTAGGTATTGAAGAATTGCACACTCACAAAGAATTGTTGAGTTGTTTTTAGGCGCCTTATACAGTAGACTGCACTAAATACACATAAAAAGTCGGTATCATAATCGTTAAAATAAAAGCCGTGATAAGTACATAACGGGGTCAAATGTCCATTTGCATTAACGACAAAAACACATCCATTTGTTACTTTGATGAAAAAATGAGGTTATATTGCTCCGCCCGCCTACACAAATACTCCACCAGTACACGTTATAATCTGGCAAATGCCTACGGACCGTAACGTAGATATGTAAGAACCATCTTGCTGACGGTTTACATTCAGGTATTAATTATTTGCTTTAGCATTATTTATTAGTTTTGCGGACCTGGTACGTGTCGCAGTAATCATATTTTGTCTCTTTGACTTGCCTAAATTCTGAAACGGCTTCGTCGATTTGACGGGACTTTCACTGACATACGCATTAGAGTCAATCGGGTTATAGGATTTCTTTACGAAAAAATTTGTCAGTGGAGCCAGGGCCGCTCGTAAGCTCAAAAGTCAAAAATCATTTGTTCTAGATAGACCATTATAAGAGCACTTACAAAACGTCAAAAAAAAAACTAATATTTAGCAGATAGACCACCCGATTCGAAAATCGGCCCTGACCTGAGAAGACTCCGGCAAGAAACGCAGCGGGCTGTTTATTTGTAGGTTTATTTACAAATATGTTTACTTAAATCTAATTACTATATTTTTTGAGAAGCAAAGTGAGCGAGCAAACCGTTCATATCTAATCTTGTTTTTTATATAGCTATAAATTTGCTTTTTTGGTTTAATGGTTCAGATTTGATTGGTTTGATTTTATCGATTCAAAAAAATAATGTAAAATTACTGTTTTATTTTTATAACAATACAAATATGAACTGGATAGATAGATAGATAAATATAAACTTTACTGTACACCAAACAGAATATGCATATATGGAAAACTCAATCAACATTTATGTACATATGACGGCCTTCTCGCTAAAAGCAATATCTTACAAACAACCTTTGGATGGACATGAATCCTTAATGAGTCAAATCGTATATAGGGTAGATATTTGTGTAATAGAAAAGGTAAGAGTACTGGCACTATTTCAAAGGTATACATTAATGAATTGACCTGTGCAAAAGCAATATGTTGCGGGGCAAAACCTATCATAGCTCTAGATTCGTGTTTCAAACTCATTTCTTATTGCATTGCAGCTGGAATCTTTGAAAGAACTAAATAAATATAGTTTATTTTCCAGGATTTTATATAACCACATATTAATATAGATACTCTGGCTCCTCTACAAATAATACAACTATCTGTGAAAGTTGGAAAAGGGATTGAACTAAAAATACATAATTCTGTACATAAGGTTATCACATAAGCCACTCTATTGTTTAATCAATAGTTGCGACATGTATAAAATATAACGTTTTCAGTAATGTAAGAGATACCTCTTAAATATTTTTGAACATAGAAGAAATATCCTTGATCAAATCTGGAGCGCTCCAATCCAAGCCTACCTTCAGATATTTTTAGAGGAGGAACTATCAAGAAATGCTCATGTGTTGTCGAGATGCTTTGACTTTGTTTATAGAAGTAATCCCACTCATCTTAACATGTGAGTCCTGTAGTAATGAACCACGATTTCACTGAGTATAGCACTAACCGAGTTTCAGGAAAATCAGAATTATAAAATTCACTGACTTTCTATAAATTATAATAAGCCGCCTATTATCACGTAAGCTAATGGTTATTGATCACCTCAGACTCGTCATGTAATGACGGTTCGTACATTATCAAAATACATCCGATCATTTATACAGTTGAATACAACTCTATAAATGATAAGGTTAAAGCTTAAGGTTCCCTTTAAAATATACAACAAAATAAACAAACTGTGTCAAAACAATTTCGTCGAACAGTTGTCTTAACAAACAGAAGAGTGGATCCTCACAGCATAAACAAAAGAAAATCCCTCAATGGAGCCCTTAAGATTTGGAATCTCCGGCGAGCATTCTTATTATTATTCAAATTACACCGGTTGCTTTTATTTAAAACTTAATTTAACAAAAATCCACCTCCTCATTAAGCATTCGACGATTATTTGTGTAAGTTTAATTTAGATACGAGAGTTGTTTAAATATTATTCAAGTCATTATTCAAGTCCTAATGCAATTTTTTATATCGTATGAGTTTCGTAAAATGATGAGGTAAACCTTCATTGGGGTGTGTGTTGGGTAACCTCCTCGAGTGTCGCTCCGATTTCGATCCCGCTGCAGTCCGGGGGGAACGGAATCGGAGCGGCCGGTACACCCTGGGCGGCGGTCAATGGCTTCCCCTTCACCACTTCATAGGGTTGGCATTGATCGTCGGCCAATACCCAACGTGGCGGGAACACATCGCTCTCCGTACTCCTCTGCTTTCAGAGGAGACAGGATGAGCGATGCTGTTAGTGGTGAGATGGCCCAGGGTCAGCTGGGGTGCGAGGGATATGCTCTATGGGTAACCTTACACCCCGGCGTCTGAAGACCCGAGACGGCGTGCGGTTTTAGTCGGTGCTAGCCCGACATAACCGCCCCCGCTGGCCGGCGGGGGGGCATCCGAAGGGATTTCCACACGATAAAAAAAAAAAAAAAAAAAAAGGTAAACCTTCATTCATTTACAACGCCAACCAACGCCATTTAAAAAATATTAACGCCTATACTAATTTTTAAATATTACCAAAAATATTAATACAACACTATATATATTAAAATAAGTTAAAAGGAAAACACCAAGGCGTAATTATGACGCCCTTCATATTTGAATTTGTGCGAGCTTGACTAATAGCTGTTTCAACAACAGAGATTTAACAGATTTCCAACGAACTTTACAAAGTTATGTAAGTATTTAGAATTACAATATTTCAATTTTTAGTTTCAAATTTACTATTTTCTTGAATAAAGGTGAAATTTTTTTCTTAACATTTCTTCTGTTTTTGTGAAGCACCCCGTGTGACTTCACCCCGTCTGATGATAAGCTATGGGGTACCCGGCAATGGACACTTGGGGAGGACACCGTGTGGTTTTAGTCGGTCCAATTCCGACACACCCACCCCATAGTCGGCACCAATGGGGTGAAGCCCGTGGGGATTTCCACAAGTAAAAAAACAAAAAAAAAATGGGTTGAATTCCAAATAATGAAAACCAAATACATATATATATGCGCGGTCATACTTAGAACTTTCAAGAAATAAAAAAAGTAAAGTAAAAAGTTTATTTATTTGCCATTACAAAACTGCTTATAATTACTTACAAATGTTACCGGGAGCGGACACAACAGTTTTACATAGGAACAAGTCCGGTATTGCCAAAAGCTTCCTACACTAGGCTAAGCCTGTCCTGTAGGAAACCTTTATTTTTTTTTTCTTGTCTTTATTTCCAACAGCAGGTAAAATATAGTTGAAGTGCCTTTAACACTTACAAGAAAGTTTTATACATATAAAAATCTAAGCAACATGCCATCCAAGAGGTCAAAGCATTTAATTTCAGACCTCACCTCAAGGGTTTTAAAAAGCTTTCCGTGTATTCATAGGACCAGGTAAGTAAGGTTTTCAGAATAAGTTCCTTAGCTTCACTCATTGACAATTTACCTATGAAGCAGATTTTATTTATTCTGTTGTATATCTGAGGCTTCATGTAGGTACTAAAACGTCTTGCGAATTCCGTTTTTACTGTAGTAAGAGGAAGTTTATAAACCCGTTTCAAGATCATGTCCCCATGGTAACTAGAGCTGATCACCTGCTTATGGATTAGCAAAGTGATTCTTAGGATGTATATCCTCCTGACGCTGAGCAGCTGAGTTTCTTTATATAACAAGTTAGTAGGAAAACGGAAGGGTTTATTAATCATAGTTTTTAGCACGGCTCGCTGAGCTCTCTCCAACTCTATCAGGTGAGTACCACCAGAACCCCCCCAGGCTGTGATACAGTACGACAAAATCGGTTCGCAGAGAGAAATGTATACTGTTTTTAGGAGGCTCATCGAAGCCACGTCTCGTAGAATTTTCATTGCGTATATGATCTTTCTAACTCTTGCAAACGTTGCCACGATGTGCTCGCCATAGGTTAGTTTCACATCTATGATAATCCCCAAATACTTTATCGATTCTGCTCTACTTACTTGGGTACATTTACAACCTGGAACAGTATTAATGGTGGCATCAGTGCTACAAGAATGTATCAGAATTTTTAAGCCTACTGGAGGTGCTAAAGCAGCTGTTTTGTGAAAGCCTATTATACGCGTCTTAGTGTGGTTAAGTGCCAGGAGATTATTATTCAGCCATTTCGCTACTCGATTTAAGCCCTTTTGGGCGATGTCAAACACTCCCTCCCATGTCCCATCATTAAATAAAATAACCGTGTCGTCAGCATAGTTAATTATTTCAGCGTCGCCTATGTGTTCCTCAAAAGCCAGGTCATTTATATAGACAAGAAAGAGAGATGGGCCCAAAATACTACCCTGAGGTATTCCATAATTCACGCACTGGGGGTTGCTAACAAGGTCTTCCACTTTGAGACATTGCCTTCGACCTGTAAGATAACTCTGAAACAAGTTCAAACTTATGCCCCGGACACCTAGTTTTTCTAATTTCCTCAATAAGATAGGAAATGAAACTGTGTCGAAAGCCTTTGCCAGGTCCAAGAAGATTCCCATACAGGCACGTCCTTCATCCAGGTTTTTGCTGATAATATCAGTTAAAAGAAGTACTGCCTGCTCAGTAGATTTCCCCTGCCGGAAACCGAATTGGTGTTTGGAGAGCAACCCCTGTGACTCGAGGAACTCCTTAAGCTGCCTATTGACTACTTTCTCCAGCATTTTTGAAAAAATACTGAGGAGTGAAATCGGTCTATAATTGTTTGGACTATCTGTTGTTCCTCCTTTATGAATTGGAACCACGGTTGCCAGTTTCCATACATCTGGAAATATCCCCGAAGACAAAGATAGATTAAATATGTAGGACAAAGGCTCACAAATGTAAGAGTTGAGTGATTTTACTAATCGGTTAGTAATGTTATCATACCCAGGAGCACTATTATTATTAAGCTGACGTATGAGACTTTGAACTTCTGTAGGTGAAGTAGGATGGAGAAACAAAGAGTTAGCTGGAGACACAGGAACTCTAACTTCAGATGCTAAATTCGATTCCGTCTCCTTCATTTTAGTAAGAATTTGGTCAGATAGCCGTTGCCCTACTGTAGCGAAAAAGTTATTGCAATAATCCAAGGACTCTATGGGAGAACCCTTTATTTTGGATAGGTTTAGTCCACGTGGTGCGTTAGAAACGGAATGAGTTAGGCGCTTAATCGTACTCCATAACTTACGTGGGTTGTCTGAACTGTTTTCTATTTCCTTTTTATTATATTGTGTTTTTAATTTGCGTATAAGTTCTTGATAAAAGTTCCTGTATCTCTTATAAACTAACAATTTAATGGGATCGTTTGGGAACTTTCGTGTTTCCAAGTGTAGCTGGTCTTTATGAGCTGAACATCTAAGAAGTCCAGGAGTCATCCAGGGTTTGAAGGTGAGCTTAGACCTACTGATTTTTGTTACCCGGGTATTTTTATCTGTTATAGACAGTATCTTAGCCATGAACAATTGAGTAGCTTCATTTGGGCAAGTTTTATTGTAGATGGTTTGCCAATTGACTTCTTTTATTTCCTCCTTAATGGATTCGAAGTCAGTTCGGATTTGATATCTATTTACTCGTGGCTTTCGAGCCTGCAACCTGACCCCAGTTAAAACTATGTCATGATCGGTCACTGAAGAAGTGTATATATGGATTCCAGCTCGTATTTTGTGTTACTGAAGACATGATCAAGACACGAGGCACCCCGTGTCGGTTTATTTACGATCGATTGATAGCCCAGATGTGCCATGAGACTCAGATATTTCCCACAAACCACAGGGTCCAAAATATTTATATTTATATCACCGGCTATTATACAACAGGGGCTCTTTTGGATATTATTTGTAACAATTTCAAGGGTGGTCAAAAAATTGCTAGTGTTAGTGAAAGAAGGCGATCTATAAATACCCAACAGTGTAATACAGCCGGGAATGTGTACTTGAAGACAGTTTGCGTCCAGAAGATTAGGCTCGCTTACTATAGGTGTCCAACATTGCTTTATGTAGACAACTACTCCCCCTGATTTATTTATAAATTTAGTAGAATAGAAGTGAAAATATCCATCAATCGTCGGAATTACTGGATTTTCGCTTAGCCCACACTCACTCAAAAGTAGTATGTCAAATTCCAAACCCATCCTTTTTACGATTACCATAAGTTTATCTAAGTTACATGACACGCCTCTTACATTAAACGTCAGCAATTTGAAGTCATACTTTGACAGATAGTTTTTACAATGTCGTGGGAGCTCAACCTTTTGGCAGCCAACATTAAGCGTATTGTCCACTTCTGCTAATAATTCGGTGGACGCCATAGATTTGAATAAAGTTTACATAATTTGATTGGATATCTGGCAACAAATTTAAACAGTATTATTATAGACATTAACTCAATTGCACTTTTCAATATATCTACGCAATAAGAAGTAAGAGTTGTTGGCTCAAGTAACTGGATGTTGAGATCACGGATCGCAAGATTGTGTGTATTGTTATAGTGTAGTAACATTATAAAAAACTTATTAACTAAACATATAAACAGATTGTGTGCAATATTATAGTGAAGTAACAATACAAAAACAAGTAAAAATATCAATTTAGGGAACGACCAGATAGAATACAATATATAACCGAACGGCACTGGTAGCTTTAATACAGGTAATAATTTAAGGCATATGATCCGTGTTAACTTGAAAGGGACTAACATTGAAAGACTCAGTTGAAGGTCCAATACGTGCTTCGATGTCACATTTGTCACGAATGATGATCGCTGGATACTTCGTATCTGTAGTGTTTGATGCCTTGCGCACATATATCTGTCCATTTCGGACCCAGCAATAACGAAAGTTGTGTTGTTTAGCACGACGTCTGGCCTCTCCAAATAATTTTCTGTTAGTCATTGATAATCTTTCATTGAAAAAGAGTACTTCAGATGTTCCACTGACAATATCAGAAGTAGTTAGTCCGCGCCTCGTTCTTGCCGCTGATAGCACTTCGTCGTCAACTTTACGACCACAGGTCTATACTGTCTGTGTGGAGCGCCTGATTCTTTCCGCTTGGATCCGACTCGCGTTACCTGATCAATATCAGACTCCTGCAAATCCACGCCAAGTTTCTTAGAAGTCACTAAAATTGTGTGCATTAGGTTCTCAAGTGGCTGTTCTGGGATGCCTATAATTTCCAGTTCATTTCTCATATTATACTGGTCTTGGGAGCCTATAGTTTGTTGCAATTCCGCTATCGTCGCCTTCAGACCAATGATTTCATTATCGTTACTGAGCAGTCTGTGCTCATACTCATTTATTTTCTCAGTCAGAGTCGATACCGCATTCAATTGTGCCTTAAAATCCAGGATCTCCTGTCGTAACAATCGCAGTTCCTCAAAAACTTCTGTTAAACCCACCGAGTCCTTTGTTTGTGGTGAAGGGGGAGCCGGTTTGCCTCGGCTTCCTCGTGACATGTTAATATTGAGCGACGAGTTTGATTGGTTGAGGGCCCTAATGGGTGTAGATACATCACCGACCTTTGGTCTTGAGCATTTGCACGTAGGGCATACCCACTGTTGTTTGAATTCAACAGACTGGTTTTCAAAAGTAGGAATTTTGATATTGAATATGAAAAATTATATGATACAATACATATTCATCCAGAAAAATATTTTTTGTTCTTCACCGCGTACTAGTTCTGGTTCTAAGTAGGTGTAAGTCGTAAATATTACATATTTAGCTTTTCCTAAGTAATAGTAAGTTCAGGTTAGGCCAAACTTTACACTATTAATGTACCTGCATCTTACAATTAAACTGCACCCAGTTCCCTGCACGCGTTCTACATAATCGGTGCCGTCAGTGCAGTGTGTATCTGCTCAAATTAACACGTCAGTGCATGTTAGCTTAAGCACTTTTAGCGTAACAGGGTTTTAGGAAATTGATGCAGATGGACTTTTAAATATTATATTATTATTAAACTCGTGTTTAAAAAAAAAGAACACTATTAGTATAGTGAGGGACTATGGTTTCACATAATAGTATACTCCAGGTTCACGATGAATCCATATACAATAACCTACTATAACAGCTTGAGGCATCACCTTGGGTAAGACCTGACATCTTTCCAATGGTCTAGATACATTCATTCACAGGACAATTTTATAAAGAATATCATTATAAAGATAATGATATCATCATCATCATCAAGAATATCATTATAAAGATAATGATATTCTTTATAAAATTGTTCCAGAGTGAACTAAAATAGTATCAAGAAATGCTTTATCTTTTATACAAAACAAACTCCCTGCGATATCCAAGTACCAAAATATTGTGTAAGTATCATGCGAATACCATTCACAATTTCACGTTGGTATAGAGTATTCCAAAATTTATAGTAAGCTCTATGTACAATTTAGCCAAATTCACGTGTTCAGTGCTAAGAAAATAGCTTAAAGGCAACAACACAATACGCGCGGCTGATTGCGCCGCGTCTGTAGACTACGCAAATTACATCGTATATTCGAGCAAAACCTCGTTTGGTTGACACTGCCGTCTAATCATAGCGCAGCCGTTGGTTATCTATGGAATTCAATATGTTTCATCAACGTTTCTTCTTATTCAGTACATAAGTACAATACCTATACTTTGAATTTAAACATACATACATATAGTCCCGCCTCTTTCCCATTGGGGTAGGCGGAGACAACGTCTTTCCACTTGGTACGATCCTGAAATTCACGTTTCGCTTCTTCCACTTCCATAATTGTTTTCATACATGCACGCCGGTCATGGGTACTTCTGACCTGGCGTTTCTTCAAAATGTCCACGATCTGATTGGTATACGTACGCCTAGGTCGGCCTTTAACAGATTGCCCAGTAGCCCTCGCCTCATAAATCTGTTTCGTTAATCTCCTTTCATCCATCCTCTGTACATGTCATCCCTTTCTACCATCTAGGAATCCCTTTCTCTATCTTGGTCACTAAATCTTCTACCATACCAGAACGTTTCCTTTTTACGCTATTCCTCACTCGGTCCATCAGGGTCACGGCTATACTTCTCAGACTTCTCATTTTCACAGCATTCAGCTCACCTTCATATTCCTTCTGCCACACCCAACATTCACTACCATAGATAAGTGTGGGGACGAGTACTCATCTATGTACAGCCTCTCGTGCCTCTTAAGATATGTGTTATGTTATGTTTATAAATATTGTAGGACAAATTACACAACGCCATCTAGACCCAAACTAAGCAGTGCTTGTCATATGGGTTCTAGAATGCGGATAAACATACATAAATACTTTTTTTGTAAATAATTACATATTATACATAGAAACACTCAGACCAATGCAAATATTGCTTGTGTGCGTTGTTTTATAGACAATTGTTTTATATAATTCCGTTTTACAGACAATGTTTCGCATAATTTCGTTTCATAGAATAATCAATATACAGAATACTTACTTTAAAGATTTGTAAATCATTGATTTTTGTTTCACATAAAGTTTAACATTAGAATAATCATATCATAGAATAACAAATCAAATATTCTTTATCATTATATTGTTTATTTAATATAAAACTTATTACCAAGAATAACATATTATCAAAGTGACAGTTTCTAAACGTTTCAATTCATACCGTTCATTTCAGTCAAATAATTTACAGATGAAGCTATACTTTTTTTTAATATAACGATAAGTTAATACAATAAACGATTCTGGGTGGTCCTATTTCTGGGTGATTAAAAAAAAATAACCACGACCTCCCGCCTCAGCCTTCTAACCTAACCTATACGAGTCGGGGTAATCTGAGTCGGGGTGTTAACTATAATGACGTTTTTTATATATTATAAACGATTCTGGGTGGTTAAAAAAAAAATCACGAAGGCTAAGGCGAAGCAAACAAATTATAAGCAAACAAATTTGCAACAATATATGGAAAAGATAAAAAATTCTATATTGATATGAAATTATTCAGAAATTAAATTACTACAAGCAATCGGAAAAAAAAATTGTAAATGTTACATTTAAAAATAAATGCGATTTGGAAAATTATAAAGGTGGTTTAATATTCTTTTAAAAATAATTCTACAGTTTGATAAGTTTGTTAAACACAAAAATGTGATTAAAAATTCATTCAATTGTGTTTCTGTGAAATATGTTTCACTGTAGTAAATTGTTTTTGAAACAATAATATTCGAAATAAAAATAAAAGGACCAAATATTATATGAAACATTTTCTGTGAAACGAAATTCTATGAAATTTCTTTCTGCGAAATAAGGGGCTCCCAAATATTGCATAGCCGGGCAGGGGGATTGTGGTCGCAGCACTAGTAGGACCGGTGGGTGTCACGCGATGCTGCGACGACAATCCTCTTTTGATGAGGCCGTCAAGCTGAGTGCCACCATTGTTAACATAGTACGTGTATGTAATGGTGACCCTCTTTCCTGAGACTTTACCTTCAGCTCCTTCAGCTTACCATCAGGCGAGGTGAAGTCAAATTGACGTGTACTAAATATAAAAAATTAAAAAATATTGCACTGAGCGGGAATCAAACCCACGACCTCTGGCTTAGCCGTCGAACGCACTACCGCTACGCCACAGAGGTCGTCCTACTACCCTTTAACTAGGTTTATCACCTTTTTACATACCTAAGTGTTCACTTTTTTCTGTTTTCCAATGTCAAGTCACTACCATGCTTAAGTCAGGACGAAGTGGTTATATCAGAGCCAACCTGACTAAAATTATAGAATGTTTCCGATAACAAACCTATACTCATAAAAATTGGTATGTCTTCCAGCTCCCGCTGTTCTATTGAAGGAGAACCACCCCCAATCCCACTAATCCCGTTCTCGGTTGCGCGAGAAAGGGCACCGACACATCTATCTACCCACTATCAGCAGTCTTTAATAGCCACCTTTGTCAGTCAAAGTTTAGTCGGGCATCGCACAGGTATAAACTAATAAAGAGGTTAAATAAGGGTGAAGTAAAGCAATGAACACGTAATAAACACGAAATAATAAAATAGCACATAATCACGTAAAAGATCATAATAACGTACAACTGCAAGTATGTCTAATAAAACACAAATCCACGTCCAAAATTTAACATTCTAACACATAAGAAACAGTACTTTTTTTTGTTTTACTGCTGGACGCAGTACCTGCTTGTCGAATAGAAGTCTACACAAAAACAAAACAAAGCGACATAAAGCATTCTTTATGAACATTTTATCAAGTCATGCTCGTTTCGTGGTGAACACAAACCGCGACGGAAGGGACTTCAAAGAGGTAATGCAAATAGATACACACAAAATATGTAAATTCTAATGCTATGAGATCAAAGTGTACAGAAGCTGAATGATTTTCACCAAACATCGGATTTCCTTTATGTATTTTTTTTTCTATTTGGACGAAAACCTTTTTTATTTATAGGCGATGCTTTTAGTTTTAATAAATGACCTCTATGTGAAATAGATGAACACTTTTAATGTACAGCGAAATATCGAAGTAATTAGAAGCCATATTGTGGCATTTCTAGTGGAAGACAATGATCTTATGGCATATTCGATTAAAGAGGAGGTACGATGGGAGGCATCTGACCTTGTAGCTAGAAAAATATTAATATGAAAGATAATGCTGTAATAGTAGATAAATATATAGACACTTTCTGTTCACAAGATTTTTTTAACAACATTAACAAGAATGTCAAAATGTTTCTGTTATAATGTATCTAGTTTAAACGATGCTTCTTTACGTAGGTTTTATAACTTTGACTAATTCTAATGTGCCTATTGTGGTTTGCTTTAGGACTTAAAATTTCAAGTGCACCATACAAGTTTACGTGACCATATAAAATGTATTTAGTCATGCTTTTAACTGCAACTTTATACTCAGTAGAACTTTATTTAAGTACCATCTTATGTTATCTTTAACATATTACGAGTAAATGCGCGAACAACAAAACATAAAAGCTCTTTTATGACTTCATAGTTTTGTTACGTTCAACGATAAACAAATAAATTGTATTCTTTAACTTTTGACGTACTGAAACGTATCGAACACGTGTTAACATAGGGCCAGTTCAAGAGTGCTGCAAAAGGCGAGTATTTATGGAAACACTCATGAAAGGAAAAGAAGTGAAAGAGAGTAGACAAAGATCTCAGCAAATGGAAAGATGTAGTATCTGCTTACTGCTTACTTCAATGGGTAATATGGCATGTATGTATTTTACTGAAGAAATTATGACATTTCATTTATCAGTAATTGCATTAACCACTACAGATTCCTTAGAAAATTGCTAAAACAAACTGAAATAGTGTAAAAGTAACTGTTTTTAAGTCTACGAGAGTCAGACATAACAAAGGATGGATTTCATTGTTGAATATAAACGCATTAACTTCTATTTTTGCGTTTTACTGAATTAATGTTATTGAATAAAACGTACGAAAACTCGGTTTAGTAAATCAAAAAAGGTAATCCCTTCATCTAAGTTAAATTGTTGAGTTAGAAATTAATTCACTGTAATATAGTACAAGCAGTGTGGTATAACCGCTGTTTTCTATATGAGGTATATACTTTCTGGGGTGCTTGGTTGGGGACCTCCACGCGGTGCACCCTGGGCAACGGAGACGGCAGCGCCTCTCTCCTAGGGTGGGAGAGACGCTGCCGCCTACGGCCAACTCCGACCGAGGCGAGGACGGCCCTGTTGAGGGCTGTTCGGAAGCTTTCCACGTGTCCCTCTGATTAGCAGAGGGCACAGTGGAGAGCAAGTAAGGGGGCCATCTCGAAACCGGAGATGGCCCAGGGTCAGTCGGGGTGCGAGGGATATGCCCTATGGGTAACCTTACACCCCGGCGTCTTACGACCCGAGACGGCGTGCGGTTTTAGTCGGTGCAAGCCCGATATAACCGCCCCCGCTGGAGACTCCCCGCTCTCCAGCGGGGGCGGTATCCGAAGGGATTTCCGCACGAAAAAAAAAAAAAGGTATATACTTTCTCAGTCGGGCACTATAAAATTCGAATGGGAAATTTAATCACGCTCTACCTGCTCTTTGATGACTCATATTACCTTTAAAACCCTTAAAAACCGACTAGTAGCTTACAAAAACAACCCAAAAACTCATGCAGTAGCACAACATATGCTAACTTATATAAACGAAACATAATAGTTTTATGAATCATTATCCGTTATACCAAGCTCCTTCCTCCTTTATTGACTGTTAATCATTAAACCCGTTAGGGTCCTCAAACGATCAAAGTTTGCCTATAACGGTTATGGCCAACAAAGGTTGTTACGTAATGTGGTTTTGTCGTGTCGAGGGATATTTTGAGGAGAGTACATAACTCCGCTTTTTCATCTCTGGTGGAACGATGTAAACAAACATACTTTGAAAGGTTCCAAATTACTTTGTGTTGTTGATAGGGTATGTTATTTATAAAGTCACAAGCCTATGGAAATTACTTAATGGTTGAATTGGTTTGTGCGGTAGATGGCGCTGCAATTAAGTTAAAGGTTTTTACGAATATATTCCCGGAAAAATTCAATATTAATTTGTTAGTATTTTATGCGCTGCCGATTGCGATAAAGCTTTGCCAACTTAATTTATGCACTGGCGCGTTGGTTAGCGTAGTAGGTACAGCTACAATGGGGGTGGCAGGTGAGGCCGCCTGTCACCCCAGCAGAAGCAGGCCGGGACGGTAGGGCGACTAGCGCCCCTCCTCCAAACCGGGGCAAGACGGGGACACCGTGGTTCCCAAACCCGAGGGGGCCATCTCGAAACCGGAGCTGGCCCAGGGTCAGTCGGGGTGCGAGGGATATGCTCTATGGGCAACCTTACACCCCGGCGTCTGCAGACCCGAGACGGCGTGCAGTTTTAGTCGGTTCAAGCCCGACATAACCGCCCCCGCTGGCCGGCGGGGGGGTATCCGAGGGGATTTCCGCACGAAAAAAAAAAAAAAAAAAAATGTACAGCTACAATCAGGTTATAGGATTTTGCTTTTACGAAATTTTCATCCGTTCGAGAAGGGTCAGTTGATATGGTATACATAAATAAATCGGTAAATTTGGCGACTTTATTGAATCTAAGTATATTGTAGTGTGTTTTTACTACCGTGCATATCGTGTAATTGAATAATTTGAAGCCATATTAGATGATTTAAATTTATAAATTGTATAACTAAACTAAACACTATTTTACTACATAACATGACTTTTTAATGCTAATTAATAATTTAGCTTATTAATTAGCAATGCTTCAAAATCGTTCAGTTAGAGATGGTTAATTAAATACAGTTAGTGGATTTTTCAACACGAACTTGTCGTCGGGCAGGCCGTGTCCACATTTGCCATGTACGTGATATATTGACCCGAAGAAATCCAGACCTTATTCATTTCATACACGTGAAGCTAATGGCGATAACTCTGACGTCAACTGCAAGATTGTACCTAGTGATTACAATGATTTATTGTCTGTGAAAAATGCCTACTGTCTAAGATCATTAGGTAATCAAGATTATATCTTAACTAGAACTTCTTAGATACAAGTTACTGCCCTACTACTATATTAAAATGTATTCCATGTATTTATTTTTTGTTTAACTATTGTTTTGTCAGTAAGTACACAATATCTGTGTGTGTGTTTGTTTACTGCGTAGGAGGTCGGGGGTTCGATTCACGCTTCGAGCAAATATTTGTATGCATGAATATTATGTTATGTAGGTTTTATTTTTATAATGTCGTGGTTCCCAAACCCGAGGGGTCAATCTCGAAACCGGAGATGGCCCAGGGTCAGTCGGGGTGCGAGGGATTGCTCTATGGGCAACCTTACACCCCGGCGTCTGAAGACCCGAGACGGCGTGCGGTTTTAGTCGGTTCAAGCCCGACATAACCGCCCCCGCTGGCACGCGGGGGGGTATCCGAAGGGATTTCCGCACGAAAAAAAAAAAGGTACACGTCAATATGACTTTATCTCGCCTGATGGTAAGGTAAAGGTAAAGTCTCAGGAATGGGTGTCTGTAAAGTTGACCCCATTACAGATAACGATAATGTTACAATGGTGGCCCTTAGCTTGACGGCCTCATCAGATGCTTTTCAATGTCCCACTTAAAGGACCCGGGAGTGTAGAAAAAAGGAAACACGTGTGCTGGTAAACTATTTCAAATCTTGATGGTGCGGTAAAGAAAGAGGTGCCGAACCGCTTGTTTCTTGATGGAATTGTTTACACCGTGTGAGGGTGGTTCCTCAGCCTTGCACGTGTTGTCTTGTATAGAAAAGGAGAGGGTGGAACTAATTGGAAGCGCTCATCGGAACACTCGCCATAGTAGAAATCTAAAACCTATATCACAAGCATAAATAGCATTGTGTAGTAAGTATGTCGTACAATATTATTATTTGTGACATAGATGAATAAAACAATTATGATTTCATTAAAAAAGAAACGGAATAACTAAAAAGTTGAATTCCTGAGACGAGCTCAGCCGAATACAAGGGATTTTCGATTTTGCGTTTTTTTTTTGCGATTTTTTGCGATTTTTTCTTTATCTTGCAATGGTTCACCCCAGCATGAATCTATTACCGAAAACAGCAACTCGATAGCTCATCTCCTTCATACCCAAAACCGTGACGGAAAATTGGCAACGACGACGTCGACGACGACGTCGACGACAACTCGATAGCAATAGGGCTTTTCTAAAGAAAATCCCAAAAAAAATTAAGTAGCAATAAGTTTACCTCTGACGACCTCTGTGGTGTAGCGGTAGTGCATTCGACTGCTAAGCCAAAGGTCGCGGGTTCGATTCCCGCTCAATGCAAATATATATATCTGGTTGTTTCTATGTATAATACGTATTTATTTACAAAAAAAAAGTATGTAAGTATGTTTATCCGCATTCTAGAACCCATATGACAAGCTCTGCTTAGTTTGGGTCTAGATGGCGTTGTGTAATTTGTCCTACAATATAAAAAAAAACCGAAATCAACATTATTTGATGGCATATTTCTTACCCAGCCTTACAAAAGTCAAAACAAATTCACAAACACCTGAACATTAAACGGGGTATGTAGTGACATTTTCTCCTTTATCCAGTTTTAGCCCGGGATTTACGGCAACAAACTTTAGCAATATCGGAGGAATCAATTCACACACCCTGTTTAAACAAATGCCAGACCGAACTACTCTCTTTGTGACTTGATGAAGGATATTGTTGTATTAGGTTCCACGTGAAATATTGGATAGACAGTAAAATAAAAGGAACGTACAAATAACCATTATTACGAATTTATCCTACATCATACTTCCGTTTAGTATTAGTTGCACTAATATTTTTGAGAGTTTTAAGAAATTAGTCGTTACGGTGTAATGTATTAGGTCCTTCGGGGCCCAACCTCCCCTCTCTATCGTACATAGGACTGATAGTTTGATACCATTGTAGAGTACGAGTCGGAGACGGACGACGCTTTGGCGCAGGCTGTCCTTAGGGTCTGACGGTAGTTGCATCTCTAAAACCCAGTCAAATCACAGCATAGACCGTCGGGCCGGCCGTCTCTGAAAACCAGCGCTGTCCGCTTGCACTACAACGCGGACAGCATTTAAGCTGAGAGGCGGCCTTTATTCTACCTAGCCATATAGATGCATATAACATTGTTATGTTTGCACAATTGTTATAATCTTATTCTGGTTGCTAAGCTGTGTATATTTTTGTTTTTGTAAGCTGGGTTGAATAAAAAAAATTTCTTTCTTTCTTTCTTTCTCTTTCTAGACAGAAAAGATAGAATAAATATTCTATGAACGACTTCTATGAACGATTCTACGACATTCTACACAGCGCTTTCTAGACCGAAAGTAAGCATATTTTAACTAGCTTGTGTTATGGGTTCCAGAATACAGATAAACATACGTATATACGTTTTTTTGTGAAGACGTACATATTATACATAGAAACACCCAGACCAATGCAAATAGTAGTTACACATATTAATGCATACAAATATATCGTAGCAGTCGAATGCACTACCGCTACGCCACATGGTCGAACTCTTCACCGTGCGTGTATCAGGTCCATTGCGTGGTAGATAAAAATAAACACATGAAGCTTACGTTTAGATAAACAACGCAGTTGTTTACGCAAATCGTTACATATAAGTGCTTCAATTTGGATTCTTTAACAAAAAATGTGTGCATAAATACATTATTCGAATTATATATGAAGCGATAAAAACATGGCATGCACCTTATCGTTGATGTCTTTCAAAAAAGGTTAAATGTTTAGGATTTAGAAGCTTGCAAGGACTATAACTCCTGCAAACAAAGCTTATGTTCTTATGTACAGAAGATACATATTTTATACTTAACTAATAACATACAGTTTTTGTATACGTTGTTAATTACAGTATTGAGAATTCCCATGAACTGCCGAAAAATTCTTATTAATACTTCAAATTTCTCGCGGTCATTGCCATTGGTAAAAGCCACTCTACAGCTTTCGTCAATGAAAGTAATTGCAATCAAGTCACAGTAAACTCCATTATCACGTTTTATCAATGAATTTCACTGAGGGAAACGTAAAAACCTATATAGTTGGTTTAACTTGACCGCAAATACATACACTCTCCGGTCGGCAATTATTTTTGCCAAATATTATGAGCACAAATATTGTAGCATCTAATAGCGGAGGTAGCTTGACAGCTCCTTAAAAAACAAAACAAATACTTACAAAAATATTTTGAATTTTAGATAAAGAGATTAACAAGAAATCTTCGTATAATCAAATTCAACTTTCGGCTGAGAGCCCTATGCGCTCGCCACACTGTTCGCGTAAGGTTGTAGAGGCCTGTCGGCCAACAACCCACACCGCACACAAAAAAAAAAAAAAATCTTCGTATAAAAGATTATTCTGGTATTCAAGGCACTATGGAAAAAACAAAACGAATGTTAGAAATATGTTCAGAATTAGCATTAGTATTGTACCGCTGCCTTACTTATGTTTTATTTTCCCTACTTCCTCAACTTCTTTAGGAACAAACATGCATACAAATGCGCATGAATTCGTGAGAAGATTTGTTACTGATAGATAACAAGTCAACTAAAACCCAAATATCTATACAGGTTGTTCCAATGATTTTACATTAGAGAACCCTCTCAACATAACCCCTAACTTAAAATCGACATAAAGTAGCATTATGCTGCTTTAGTACCTACTGTTTTGGAATCTCCTATCCTTTTTTTCCGCATAATATTCCTGTTCCCATCCCATCTCTGCATGTGAGCATGATAATGAAAGACGTCTATTTAGCCAGCGTTCATATACCACATAACGCTACACTTCATTTGACGTGATTGCTTAAATACCAGTTGCATCTAGCTCATTGAACGATCTCAGTATTCCATGAACGTGGGTTAGAGGATGAAAAGAAGGACTACCTGCCGCCATCTGCTGCATCAATGGCAGCCTTTACTTATCAGAATTCTTGAAGAGAAAAGCGTACAACTAGCTGGTACCACAATAAAATAATGTATCATCCGCTTTATTCTTAAAACTTTTTGTATATAGATTTTCTAAGCTCTAAAACCAAAAGCAATACGTGGCAACGGATTACTTACTCTCGATTTCAACTGATCATCCTGTATAATGTTAGTTTTAGGTAACCAAAAACTGGTTGCCTGGCAAAACGAAGATTAAATCTGTGAGTTCTGAACCACAATTAAAACAAAGTAAATGATTAAATTACAATGGTAATGAACTCGAACGGAGTACGTGTGAAAACCCATGTTTTTGTGGAGTTTATACAGTATATTTATTTATGAAAACGGATATGCCAAAACGGTTAAACGTTTTACTTATCTTAAATTTAAGGATGTTCGAATGACCTGATTAATTAAGAATTTCTGTTCTCACATATTTCTTACCGGTTGATGTATCAATAGAGGTACTCAAAATAGTAGCAATATTTCAATGTTTCTTTGAAGATGTTATCACGTTCACTATTCACTAACATCAAGAGCACAGCAGGTAGGAGAAAGGCATGCAAAGCAGCGCATTTTTTTAAAAATATTTTAAAATGCGCTGCTTTGATCTGTACCGCAGGTTTTTAATTCGTAATCACCACTAGCATTCACCTTCACTAGCCCGATGACGTCACAGGTAAAATTGCAACACGTTAAAAAGTTATATCTGTTTTGAACTCAACATAATACAACTGCTTTATTTAATAATGCACACACAGATTTGCACAGAAAACTTTAACATTGCTGTTTTTAGGGTTTCGTAGCCAAATGGCTAAAACGGAACCCTTATAGATTCGTCATGTCCGTCTGTCTGTCCGTCCGTATGTCACAGCCAGTTTTTTCAGAAACTATAAGGACTATGCTGTTGAAACTTAGTAAGTAGATGTATTCTATGAACCGCATTAAGATTTTCATACAAAAATAGAAAAAAAAAATATTTTGGGGGTTCCCCATACTTAGAACTGAAACTCAAAATTTTTTTTTCATAAAACCCATACATCGATAGGTCTTCAAAATGATATTGAGGTTTCTAATATCATTTTTTACAAACTGAATAGTTTGCGCGAGAGACACTTCCTAAGTGGTAAAATGTGTCCCCCCCCCCCTGTAACTTCTAAAATAAGAGAATGATAAAACTAAAAAAATATATGATGTACATTACCATGTAAACTTCCACCGAAAATTGGTTTGAACGAGATCTAGTAAGTAGTTTTTTTTAATACTTCATAAATCGTAAACCGCAATTTACCTTTCATTCAATCAACTCACATATAAAAATTTTACTTGCTGCTACGGAACCCTTCATGGGCGAGTCCGACTCCGATTCTAGAGAAAATCTCAGTACGTAAATCAATCCTATCTAGCTATAAAGTTTGAAATATACTTGAAGGTAAATATATTTTTAGATTATGACAAATTTGCTTGTGATAATATAATAAATTCGTTGCTGATTGCACAGATAAGACGCGGTTTTATTAAACTTAATTTATCGTTTTGAACATAATAATGATATAGCTAAACAACACGATGACAGCGACAGGAAAAGATAACATCGCTACTTGCAAATAAGTAATAATAAATTACTTTCTGGGTTTTCTTACGTCCAAGAAACTGATGCTTACTGTCCTGGTATTTTTCTTTGGTTGATTATAGGGTAATATGTAGTACATAGACGTAAATCAATGTTTATTTGTATGTTACACTGACGACTTTAAAATGCTGATGACATTAAAATGCATCTGTGCCGTTCATCTGATTACAATAAGACTTTGCCAACTTATTGTTTGCACTTACGTGAACGTTATAGGCATAGTTTCTACTCAGTAAGTGGTGCTGTAGACAGCATAACACAACATAACATAAACTCACGCCTATATCCCCGAAGGGGTAGGCAGATGCTAGCACCCACGTTTCGCCAGTTTATGTTTTAGGTCCCAATGTAAAAAAAAAAAAAACCGCGGTAGCCTAGTGGTATGGGTAAAGGACTGCTGAGACGAGGTCTCGGGTTCGATCCCAGGTATTACCATAGCACACACCAATGACTTTTCGATGCTTTTCGAAGTTATGTGTGTATTTATCGCAGGTTTATACGTGCCCGGTTAATGGCAATAGGCTCGCCACCTATTACATTGGGACCTAAAACATAAACTGGCGAAACGTGGGTGCTAGCTGTAGACAGATCAGTGTAAATAATAAAATAACACTAAAATAAAACGCAATAGAGGTAGTTTTATTTCAATTACCGCTTAGATACACTTGCGCGGGGGTGTGTGTTGGGTAACCTCCTCGAGTGTCGCTCCGATTCCGATCCCGCTGCAGTCCGGGGGGAACGGAATCGGAGCGGCCGGTACACCCTGGGCGGCGGTCAATGGCTTCCCCTTCACCCCTTCATAGGGTTGGCATTGATCGTCGGCCAATACCCAATGTGGCGGGAACACATCGCTCTCCGTACTCCCCTGCTTTCAGAGGAGACAGGATGAGCGATGCTGTTAGTGGTGAGATGGCCCAGGGTCAGCCGGGGTGCGAGGGATATGCTCTATGGGTAATCTTACACCCCGGCGTCTGAAGACCCGAGACGGCGTGCGGTTTTAGTCGGTGCAAGCCCGACATAACCGCCCCCGCTGGCTGGCGGGGGGGTATCCGAAGGGATTTCCGCACGATTAAAAAAAAAAAAAAAAAACAAAAAAAAAAGATACACTTGCGCGGGGGTGTGTTGGGTAACCTCCTCGAGTGTCGCTCCGATTCCGATCCCGCTGCAGTCCGGGGGGAACGGAATCGGAGCGGCCGGTACACCCTGGGCGGCGGTCAATGGCTTCCCCTTCACCCCTTCATAGGGTTGGCATTGATCGTCGGCCAATACCCAACGTGGCGGGAACACATCGCTCTCCGTACTCCTCTGCTTTCAGAGGAGACAGGATGAGCGATGCTGTTAGTGGTGAGATGGCCCAGGGTTAGCCGGGGTGCGAGGGATATGCTCTATGGGTAACCTTACACCCCGGCGTCTGAAGACCCGAGACGGCGTGCGGTTTTAGTCGGTGCAAGCCCGACATAACCGCCCCCGCTGGCTGGCGGGGGGATATCCGAAGGGATTTCCGCACGATAAAAAAAAAAAACAAAAAAAAGATACACTTGCGCGAAAAATTTATTAGATGTGCGAGTGGAAAAATTTAAATAAAAGAACACGAGCCAGTAGATGCGCGCCCCTACCAGCCTTATCTAAGCATATAGGCAACAATGCGTACGGCACAGGGGTAGCTGCAATGTCATCACAGCGATTAATTAGTGGAAAATGAACATCCCAGCGACTCGACAATTTCAATTACTACGTATCCGAAACTGAAGTTGATTACAGCAGGCCCGAAGGGAATAGTCGAGCTGGTTTAATACGCATTTTGCAATCCAGTTAAAAACTAGCGAGTCGAATTATGAATTTAACGGGTATTTAGTGAATTATTTCACCAGGCAATGGCTGTTAAATAATGTGTCGTCGATCTGTCGTCCTGATTTTGTTGAGATATTAATCGTCAGTATCTGTATCGGAGAACTGTGTAGTGTCATCTGTTAAGAAAACATCGTATCAACTGAAAGTGAATCGTTTCTTAACTATTCAATATATACAAATATAAATTCCCATTGTCATTCGTATATTTGTCGATTAGACACGATAAAAAAAACGACGGGTTGCACTCCGGGAGTGCCGGCAGAAGTGAAAACTTGAATATTAACGTTGTACATTTTTGATATTTTGGAATGGTTAGGGAATAATTTTGCACGAGTTGCTTCAATTATCAGTATAAAAGTACTATTATTTATGTGGTAACATACAATATTAATTTATTGAAGAGAAGATTGAGACTGGGACTGATAGTATGCGGAAAATGCTTTTGAGACAGTTCTACAATAAATTGCTTTAAGTTCACGTACATGTGGCAAAAAGTAAATATACGTCCTTTGCGTTTAAGAACAAATTGTTAGCTTCCCTGCACTCTGTTTGAAAACCCATTTTTGTTACTAACCGTTGACGAAATTTTTATTTGAAAGATTGGATTTTCTCTTCCTTTAGTGACCATGGTACGGTCTATTGCCAATTAAAAAAACGTTCAAATTGTTCTCTGATTTATTATAGTGTCGAGGGTAGTCTGATTTATTGTTTAAAAAACTGTGATGTACGATATTTTCATTCCTGTGAGGATAAAAATTTCAAAGCACAAACGTACTATACACGTAGATTATATTTGTGACTGTGATTAGCCCAAAATAAAGTATAGTCGAGTTGACTCCACTTGCGGGAGAAATTTTAGTACTTAAGTAGCATTTCTTGTAAATAATAGGGTCTGTAAATTCAGCTATCGGTCAGATTAGCTCTATTAAAGGAAGAATTACCGAAGACTCAGTTGTTTCACTTTCAACGTTTTCGCTAGACATACTTCAGATAGACCGGCACAATATCAAACATACAGTCCACTTAACATCGTTGAACAACCAGCGAAAGACCTTGTTAGGATTTAGAAATAGGTCCTAACAGTTGAAATAGGCGTTATCTCCTCGGCGGGATGTGTCTATTAGCCCTTTGTAGCTATTAGATTCCATTGCTGTAGAGAAGTTGGAAGAAGTGGTGTTTAGAGAAGAGTAAAGGCCTATCCACACACATCAGGGCCGTGCCCGGGCCGCTTACGGGCCGTGCCCTGTCAGGGGCTCAAAAATATATAGTTGTGTACATTTTATATGAACTCGTTAACACATGTCCGTGCCCGGGCCGGCGACGGAGCTTCAGTGCCTGTCCCGACGATGCCGGCCCCGGCCCTTATGTGTGTGGATAGAGCTTAAACCTAACCCTTTCAAGAAACGCAAGCGGAAAACAAGTAGGTAAATACATCGCCTTCTGTGGCTACTTAATCTGTTAGACCTATAAAGTATACATTGATTCGGCACTGTTCAGCTTTGGTTATTGTTATATGCTTCATCTGCTCCCTCATGAATGTTAATAATATAATGTTGGTTTAAATTTGAGTTAGATAACATGCAGGACGTTACTTGAACCCGTGCTGTGTCAATTTCTAGAGGAAATACAACTAAAGGAACTGGTCAAGGGTCAAAGACCCATTTTGGACGTTGACCTTTAACGAAATTAATTATTTTTAATAGGAAAAAGTTAGCATAAATACTTATTGCTTCAAAATTTAATTGCCTTCTCTTTCAAAAATGAATAGATGAGCAGTTAATTCCAACTCTGTTTACCACTTATAACTCATTTATGGTTATTAATTTATAGTCTACTAGCTGATGCCCTCGGTTTCACCCGCGTCGAGGTCGGTTATCATTTTTTAGTCACATCTCCGGTTCAACTTGACCAATTACTATCAAACTTATGGCAAATTTTAAGTGTGACCAAGAACTTTCAAATAGACCAAACCACATCAAAATCCGATCAGTAGTTCTTGCATTCATTGCGAAAAAAACAGACAAACCGTATCGTATAGTATCGTTCAGTTAACATAATCCAAGTATTTTTATAACACAACTAATTTACAATTTTATAATAGTATTGATACCTACCTGTCTATACCCCATATTTGTGACAGTTACCTTTTTTATATCATAAATTTTTAATATTTTTCTTAATAAAGTCAAAGGTCACAGGAAAAATTCAACGGTCATTAACATTTAAATGACAAACTAACCAAAACGTTTAAAGTCTTCCATTTAATAATCATCTGTTTATATCTAATTATTTTTAAATGTTATTGACATAATCCTGTTATTTTTATGGTTGTCTTCTGTTCAAATATTAAAGTCTAACAGTGACTTTCATTTACTACATGTATTAATCTGTACAAATAAATAAAATTGAGCAATAATTATTGGGCATATAATTGAAGTTTTTCAATAAATGTATGCACACTACTTACAACAAAAACCTGTCTGTTTTTCTGTCTCTTTGTGTTTGAATGAGATACCCTCTGGAATAGCTGAGCCGATTTTGATGAAACTTTCACGGCTAGATAGCTAATATTACAAGGCGTAACATAGGCCACTTTGAATTTATAAAAAGAATTCGGGTTCCGCGCAAAAAAATTAAAACGCAGATCTAAGTCCACGCGGGCGAAGTCGCGGGCACAGCTACTTATAAATTCATACATACGTTCAAAATTTAAATTTTTCAAATATATACTTATACCTACTTATGTCAACTTCAGATGTTATTCAAACTACTCAGTTATATTTTTTATAAGAGCTGTTCACATAGTAAGTATAAGTTGCGCTTATGACTACAGGCGGAAAGTCCTGGTTTCGATTCACGGTTCGGGCAATCTGTTATTAAGTTTTTCTATTAGGTCATTCTCATAAGAACGTTTGTGGACTCCAAGTTGCCATGGAAATGTTAGTGTAAGATACAGCTCTATCTACCCATTTGGAAATATGCAGTCGTGAAAATATAATATTTTTCTTCCATATAGTGGTAGAGCATTCGACTGCTAAGTCAGTGGTCGCGGGTTCGATTCCCGCTCATTGTAAATATATCTATTTGCATTGGTCTGTATGTTTCTATGTATAATATGTATTTAGTAACAAAAAAAACAAATATGTATGTTAATCCGCCGTCTAGAACCCATATGACAAGCTCTGCTTAGTTTGGGTCTAGATGGCGCTGTGTAATATGGTCCTAGAATATTTATTTATATGTCGTCCAATGTCTGATTTTAAGATTTTGATGAAATTCTCATGGATCCCATCATCAGATGTCGACCAACCTTTTTCATTTTTAGGGACCTGGACCTTTTTTATTTCTATGGAACTACACATAAAGGACCACCTGCCCATCAAAAAAAATTTATCGGAATCGGTTCACAGGTTGAGAAGATCAAGAATTATCGGTAAACTTTTTAACTTTATTAATAACATAACATAACATAACTTCACGCCTGCATCCCAGAAGTGGTAGGCAGAGGTGTAATACACACCCGCCATTCGCCAGTTATATTTAGATCCCAATGTAATAGGGGGCGAGCCTATTGACATCTACCGGGCACATTATTAAGCGAGCGATAATTAACATTTATTAATGCACACATAACTACGAACAGTCAGAGGTGTGTGCCCGGGGACACACGGAGACACACGACTGGAATCGAACTCGAGACCTCGTCTCAGCAGTTCGTTACGTACACCACTGGGCTATCGCCGCTATTAATTATTAATCTTCTTATATATAAAAATGAATTGCTGTTCGTTAGTCAAAACTCGAGAACGGCTGGACCGATTTGGCTAATTTTGGTCTTGAATTATTTGTGGAGGTCCAGAGAAAGTTTAAAATGTTTGTCATCGATTGAGGCAGTACGAAGTCTGCCGGGTCAGCTAGTTATTAATAAATAAGCTTTTGTAAAATAATATTCCATTGCTTGAGCTGTACATAAGTCAAGACGAATCAAACGAGCCGAAACTCGATGGGGTTGCGTCGTTTCATCACAGAGTTCCTATAATGACCTTCCAGCTCCATCATCAGACCCTGGTTACCATTAAAAAACAAACTACTCGTCAAGACGACTCAAACGAGCCCAAACTCGATGAGGTTGTATCGTTTCATTGCGAAGTTCCCATAGTCACCTGCCAGCTCGATCATCAGATCAGTAACGTGTCGTCATAATATTTAATTACCACGTGATTGACACATGTATAACCGGGAAGTGGATCAAAATTAATTTGCAAGATTTGATGATAAACATCGAGACAGGTGAAAATAAAGAAAAGCTTCTAGAAAATCCCCATCGAGCACAAATGGACTATGTGAAAGATGATATGGCTGGGAAGGGAGTGAATATTTAGATGACTGCAAGCAGAGATGAATGGAAAAGCACTCATGTTGTAATATAATATTAATAAATAAGGATATGGGCAGGACGATGATGATGAGCTATGAACATCCTTCTTTCAAGTCGGTTAAAAACTTTTATGTATATTATCTATACCTAACTATTATAAAATTGTAAATTACTTGCGTCTGCGCATTGGAGATATTTAAAAACACAAAACAAAAAAAACTTGGGTTATGTTAAATGAACGATTCTGAACAAAAAAATATTTGTTTTGGAATTCTTGTCTGCTTGTTCTTATCTGTTTATCAGTGTGTTTGTTTGTTCGTGATGGACGCAAAAACTACCGGATTTTAATGCGGTTTTTAGGGTTCCGTAGCCAAATGGCAAAAAACGGAATCCTTATAGATTTGTCATGTCTGTCTGTCTGTCCATCCTTATGTCACAGCCACTTTTTTCCGAAACTATAAGAACTATGTTGTTGAAACTTGATAAGTAGATGTATTCTGTGAACCACATTAAGATTTTCACACATAAATAGAAAAGAAAACAATAAATTTTGCGGGGTCCATACTTAGAACTGAAATTCAAATTATTTTCTTTTCATCATACCCATACATGTGGTGTATCTATGGATAGGTCTTTCAAAATGATATTGAGGTTTCTAATATAATTATTTTCTAAACTGAATAGTTTGCGCGAGAGGCACTTCCAAAGTGGTAAAATGTAATGTAACTTCTAAAATAAGAGAATGATAAAACTGAAAAAAAATATATGATGTATTTATGACCATGTAACCTTCCACCGAAAATTGGTTTGAACGAGATCTAGTAAGTAGTTTTTTTTAATACGTCATAATTCGTAAACCGCAATTTACCTTTCATTTAATCAACTCAACTATAAAATTAAGAAAAAAACATTATTATGTTACTTGCTGCTACGGAGCCCTTCGTGGGCGAGTCCGACTCGCACTTGGCCGGTTTAGAACCAGACAAATGACCAAAATCGATAACCGACCTCCGCGCGGGCGGAGCCGCGGGCATCAGCTAGTTTACTACAATCCGACATACTAACAGTTTTGTTTGGACCACCCAAATAGCAGACAGTTCATTGCCGTCAACCGGCTATAGTTCAAAACACATAGTTCACATAATTAACACGTTGGGGGGCTACTTGATATTCAAATTGTAAGTCACTAAGAACGGGTGTCATGTCACCTATGAAAGCAATTTCGATCAAATCAAACTAATATGGCTTAAGTATCCTATTTATTCATTGAGTAAACTTAAGTAACTTCTCGTCTCTACCTACCTCTTAGGGAAAGGTATGAGTATTATGTATATATTTATGTACGCGATAACGTAAAAGAAGCTCGTGAATTGTGTAAGGATAGAAGCAGATATCAGGCTTTTGTCTCTGCCTACTACGAAGGGAGTAATTTCTGAATAATGTATGTTTAACTTATAATAATAAAATTAGACCGAATAAATCGCGATGGAATCCGTTAAAAATATATTTTCAGGGAATAATCCCAGTTTAGATTTATTTAGTCTTCATTACTTACATTGGTGAATTCACCCTATGTATGCCCGACAGTCAAACTCACAACTTAATCAACTCAAAAACATACCTCATAAGAGCAATCTATGAAAAAGGAAACTTCGAAACTTTCACCTGAATGCCTTGGTAAACTATGGAATACAGCCAACTACAAAATTAGTTTACAACATTCCAATTTACAGATTCTTGTAAAACCTTTCATAATAAACAAAATGTTCCACTAATGTCATGAACGTTAAAGTTTGTAAGTATAGCAATAGATGAATGTTTGGATATTTCTTACTCGTTCACGCAAAAACGGCTGATCGGATCTCGATGAAATTTGGCACAGAGGTAGATTAGAGCACATATCTATACATTAGAGCACAATATTCTAGCCTGGAATAGGTTCCTATGGACCGAGGAAACGGGATCAATATTTCGCACAGGTGGAGCCACAACCACAGCTAGCTTAGTTTATTTACCTTGTCCTCTGATACAAAATATAACTTTGTACAAAATGAATTAATACCTAATAGTATTCATTGATGTATATGAATGTAAAGATCTTTTGTAAACGTATTAGGAGTTGAAGACTTTTGACACTGCCTGTACATCATGTGTATATTTTCAACGGCCGTTGTCGGATAGAGGTGGTCCAACTTTTCTCATAACGAAAGTGGGGAGCATGTTTTAGCTCGTAGTCACCTACAGTTTTATGGAATTTGGCTTTGTACTCGCTTGTAGATATGTATTCTACTTGTTTAGAATTTAACCATTAATTATTATGTAACCTAGTCACGGATCTTCTCTAGACAGGCAGTCAAGCATGGGCTTAGCCAGGGGTAAGGGTCGCTCGTGTTCATAGGATTGCAACGTCTAGGCGGGAGTTTGAATTCTCAATTCAAATGTTTATACGCAGGAATTAGTCAGATTGTTTCTATGTATAATTCGGTGTTTAATAATAGTCAGTATCTCACAAAGTTTATACGTTTTTTCGAACCAGAGTACAGATGATATAAGACTGTTTTTAGGGTTCCGTACCCAAAAGGCAAAACGTGACCTTATTACTACGTCTGTCACCAGGCTGTATCTCATGACCGTGATAGCTAAACAGTTGAAACTACAACAAATACTAGAAACAACATAAAATCAATGTTTAAGGTGGGTTCCCAAATAAGAAACGTAATTTTTTGCCGTTTTTGCTCGATATTAATAACGGCAATAACTAGGCTCAACATATAGGATAGATCTATCTCAGGAACTGTGATAGATAGACAGTTGAAATTTTCACAGATGATGCATTTCTGTTGCCACTATAACAACAAATACTAAAAACAGAATAAAATAAATATTTAAGAGGGCGCCCATACAACAAACGGATTTTTTAAATCGATATTGATAACCGCAACAGTTAGACGCTTGAAATATTCACAGAATATTTAGTTATATATTCATTTCAAAAATAAATAAATTAATTAAGTGGTGTAGTAATTAAACTGGTGGTAGAAATTTGATGACACAAATTTGTCACAATTTTTCTCAAAATTTGGCCGGGTGGGTACCACCGTGCACGATTGCGAAAAACCCTCCATAGTAATCCAATTTCGGTTTGATTCCGTTCACGGGTCAGCAAGTGCATAGCCGGGCAGGGGGATTGTGGTCGCAGCACTAGTGGGACAGGTAGATAATGATACGGAGCCTTTCGTCCGACTCGCACTAGGTCGGTTTTTTTTTTTCAAAGCGACTAACATCTTAAATTGTTACTATTTGCTGCCAAGGGCAACTTGGCACCGGGTGCCGAGTTTTCAAGTGCCAAGGTGATGAATAAGTCAAACATTTTAGCAATAATTAGATGAGCTTTAAAATGTTGCGTATGTCTCAATAATATACCATAATAATATAAGTGATTGAACCAATACTTATGTATCGGCATATAGCGCCACAGAGATTTCTATAGAGCTTGACATCAAGTGCTCCAAATGATAACAAGTCAGATTGTGGTAGAGGCTGAGACTTGAGCGTAGGTACTTTAAAGTGATGTACAGTAAACGACAAAAGTTGATTAAAAGTAAAATATTTACAAACCTTTTTCTATATTGGAATACATGTAACAATAATAGCTGTATAAGTTATTTTATAATCCCCAGAGGTCAAAGTTAATATAATTCATGTTTTGTTTATTATTTTATGAAAGGTTTAATAGCTAAGGTGATTAACAAATTAGAATTTGTTAAGCTACATTCATCGTTGACTGTACTGTAAGGATACCTGAGATGGAATATTATATTTATTCAAATAACGTAAATGTTATCATTCTCAGATGAGACTCCCTTGATTGGCAAAGATTACAACACTGGATCAGCCGTGTATGTAGATTCAGGTCAGAAAATACATATTTTTCCTAATAACGTAGGCAGCAAAGAATCACACTACTTGTCCGACGGCAAATGGTTGCAGAAAAAGTTTATTTTGAAATGAATAATTACTATTATCATTTTATTCAACAGCGTATTTTCAAAAGCAACCTGATTTTTAGGGTTCCGGACCCAAAGCCTAAAACGGGACCCTATTACTAAGACTCCGCTTTCCGCCTGTCACCAGGATGTATCTCATGAATCCTGATAATCAGACAGTTGACATATTCACAGATGATGTATTAATGTTACAGAATAACAAATATATTTAAAAGGGGCTCCCATATAAGAAACTTGTTTGTTTGCCGTTTTTTGCTCTATATTAAAAACTGCAACAGGTAGCCGCTTAAAAAAAAATTCACAGAATATTCAGTTGTTTATTCAGTTCAAATATAAATAATTAATTAAAATAAAATAAATTAGGTGAAATTCCATTGTATAGATAATGGTTCTGAACCCTACTGCGCGATTCCGACTCGCACTTGGCCGGTTTTTCTATAGATTTGATTTTTTTAACGTTTCAGACAACAGAAAGGTAAAATGATAGGTTTTAACTTTTTTAAATATAAGACAATTGATTTTACTCTGTAGAATGTAGGTTATAGTCAAAAGCTACCTTTTTTTTTTTTTTTTTTTTTTATCGTGCGGAAATCCCTTCGGATACCCCCCCGCGTGCCAGCGGGGGCGGTTATGTCGGGCTTGAACCGACTAAAACCGCACGCCGTCTCGGGTCTACAGACGCCGGGGTGTAAGGTTGCCCATAGAGCATATCCCTCGCACCCCGACTGACCCTGGGCCATCTCCGGTTTCGAGATGGCCCCCTCGGGTTTGGGAACCACGGTGTCCCCGTCTTGCCCCGGTTTGGGGGAGGGGCGCTAGTCGCCCCACCGTCCCGGCCTGCTTCTGCTGGGGTGACAGGTGGCCTCACCCGCCACCCCCAGGCCTGCGCTCATGGAGGACGGAGGTCGTTAAGCGACCTCCGGCGCCTGAGTTGCCTGCGACGCGCGGCGAGCAAGTTGCGGGCTCGGCGGACCGGGAGAGTTCTAAGTCTCTCCCGGGCGCGCTCCGCCACCTCCTTCGCGAGCATTACATGCTCGCAGAAGGAGGCGGCGGCGGCCCACGCGCTCGCGCTCCGCACCATTGCCGCGCCATCAGAAAAGTAACATTAAGGAATCTATTTTCCTGCGCTTACGAAGTCTGACAGACTTTTATAAGTCTGGCGGGCACATCTGGCGTGTTCGCATTAGTATGTTGATGAGGCAATCGCGATCACGACGGGGATAACGTGATTTATATAGCCGACAGGGTTGTGCAAAAGGTCCATATGGGAAGAATGCAATTTTGGGAGGTTTTTTTAAGGGAAATAAAATGGAATTGATTATATCGAGCACTCATTAGGATACGTGGTTTTATTTGAAGTATAAGTATTTTATTTATACTAACATACTTCTATCTAGAGAGAAAGGTACTTACCGTATCTAAATATAGAGTCAGTGGATGTATAAAGTTGTCGATAAGAATGAGAGTAATTAAAGCTTGTTAACAGACAACAATAAAATATTCTTAAATATATTTACTTTGTGCTCTGGGGATTATAAAACTACATATATTATATTCATTATGTATTTCAATGTAAAGAACGTTTGTAAATATTTAAGTGTTAATCTACTTTTGTCCTTGATTGTCCCTAAAAGTTGTAAATGGCTTAGGCTGGATTTGACCGGTGAAAATCCATTAAAATAAACTGGGTTCTCAATTGGAATGAAATTTGCTGTTAGCGATAATTATAGCTCCTAACGGTCATAATATATTATGCATAGTACATTTTCTTCATCATGTTAAATATATAGGTACCTAAGTATCCGCTTAACGACCTCCATCCTCCATGAGCGCAGGCCTGGGGGTGGCAGGTGAGGCCGCCTGTCACCACTGTCAGTCGGGGTGCGAGGGATAGGCTTTATGGGCAACCTTACACCCTGGCGTCTGAAGACCCGAGACGGCGAGCGGTTTTAGTCGGTTCAAGCCCGACATAACCGCCCCCGCTGACCGGCGTGTCCGAGGGGCTTTCCGCACGAAAGAAAAGAAAAAAAAAGGTACCTAAGTAACATCTTTGTGATAACTACAGCAGCCAAATGGTTAAGTCTTTACTGAGACAGCCCTATAAAAATATTCTAGGGTCGTAGTCGTGTGTCAAATTTTTCACGTATTTTCTTCGTATATGCTGTCGTCGGTGACCGCCAGCGTAATTGATAGGACAGATGATATTAATGTCCCCTACGCAACGTGTGCACCCAATTTATGTTTCAATACCGCAGAATCTACGGGCACCCTGTATTACGCGATATTTTGCAGGAGTTTCAGTACAAAATATAGTTAAGTTAACAATGCTTGATTTTAGGAAACACCTGGGTTGCTGTTTTTACAGATATCGCGTTTATCTGACGAAATTAAAAACAAAATAGATCTATACCTTGTTATCTATATGTAAGTGTTTGTTTATATATGCTTCATGGTAACAGATAACGTTTTTCTAGAAATAACTACCTATATTATATTGCATAATACATACTCACATGTCAATTGTTTTAATACCTATTTAACCGCTTACTGGATCAAGATGACGAGGTTTTGGCGCAGGCTTTCTTCTTGAGGTTGGAGTTCAGACGGCAGTCGCGCCCGTAAAAGCCTAGATAAATCAACCCATAAAGACAGGAGGAGTAGAAGAGCTCTGATCTCCAAAGTTTAAGCTTTGTGCACAATAGGGACTATTGACTACGATAACCAATCCACCAATGTGTGGTGCGCCGTATGTTCATCGGGATCCTCGCAGTGCTGTCACTGCGGCGTTGTCTCCCGGTGGATGCACCACAGGTACTTACTGAAGCACCCGTGTCCGGTAATCATCTGTGAGATTCGGTAGAAGAGGTCACCGCTGTGCCTTTCCAATCACTCCTTATTTATTTAAAATGTATGCACACAAAATAAAAACATTACAAAAATTTAATGGTGGAAAGAATAGTACAATGGTACTGCTTATTTCAAATTCTCTCTCTCATGAACGGTAACCACTTACTAGTGAATCATAGGCTTGTTTGCCGCCGTAGTGGTATAAAAACAATAAATACTACCAAATCAGTAGGTTTTATAAATAATTTTCGAAGTGCTGTTCTTCATCCGACAGTTAACATACTACCTACATTACTAACTATGTGTGTTAATACGCCCCTGCCAACCCCTTCGAGGACAAAGGTACTCTGATTCGGGCGTGAATAAACAAAAAACTGCAAAGAATAGTGGGGGGATACTTCACAGAACTTTCGAAAAGTGATACGGAAGTATATAATATTCATATTCACAAAGTACATCAGTGACATCTTGTGGAAATTGTTAGTACAAAACTGTGTTAGCGCCATCTACAGATTTTTCAATGCAACCGCTTATTTCAAAGTTTCTAGTCACACTTTCTTGATGAATTATAGTTACCTTCACTAGAGGGCGCTTAAAGGAAGGTTTTAAAATTTTATCGAACCAATTTTAAGTACATATTACCACAGATTACATAAATTACTATTATTATCTAGTAAACTAGGCGCCTGAGCGGAGGTCGGTTAGCGTTTTCTAGTCATATCTCCGGTTCTACTGAACCAATTGCAATCAAACATACGGCAGATTTTAAGTCTGACTAAGACCTTTCTAATAGAGAAAACCACATCAAAATCCGTTTAGTAGTGTTTGCGTCCATCGTGAACAAACAGACAAACAGGTAAACAGACAGAAAGACAAGAATTCAAAAGAAGACAAAAAAAAATATTTTTGTGGTCAGAATCGTCGTATCTCCAAGGTACAGAAACAACTGATTCACAATTTTATAAAGTATAGATGTTATTATCTAAATATTTGTATATAATAAATAATCGAAAATTAATTACATACCATTTACAGATACTGTGACACAACATGATCTTATTTTCTCCTTATAAAACCTACCTATACGAACCAACCAAGACCTACCTACTACGAGTAAAACAAGAAAAAGTTTATAAACCGTAACCAGATTACGAAAAGGTTAAAAATAAAGACATTGAACGAGTAATTTTTTTAAGAATTGTAAAATATCGTCCTACCTCTCCACCAATAGATGCCGTTAGTAGTATTTTATATCGCTGAAATATACTATACAACTGTATTTTTATCTTTTGGTATATTCCATAATATTACACTATATTTACATTTTTGAACTCGGGATTTTCTTCCCCTTCATTTGATATCAGACTCGATGTGATGTTTTTGAGGCCCCACATTTTTAGATCTAACATCCGTTCTGTTGATGATATTCTTATAAAATGTAGCCTATTGCACCCAGAACATGATAATGAATCGATTGACACCTCATTCCTTACAATCCGTTCAGTATCTTAGGAGCTACAGTGGTACATGCGTAAATATCTACTTACATAGACTGGCCAACACATAACCATACTACGGTGCACAGGAATATTACTTTATGACATCTAAAACCTCGAAGATCGAATTATTCATAGGTATATAAGTAATGTTCATCATTCGGACGCTCACTGTTTCCCGTGAATTTTCCTAAATTTTGTGGCCATTGATTGAGGTAAATTATCTAAGTATAGAAGATATATTTACCACCTAGATATATTACCTATAATAATATATATATCCGTACTTTCTAAAAAATTAAGAAAAGTAATACTTACCTATAGAAATTCGAGACTTTTTCATACAATAGAAAGTTTATTAATTGAAGAAAGCACATTTCCAAGATAAAATCGCAGATCGCTAACACAATTTTGTCTGAACGCCGCGCACCGTCTATGTTGTGACGGCTCTGAAGTTCAATAGAAGGCACCTTATAGAAAAGCTTTCGGGCAGACTTTGTAAAAGGGACCCTTTGTGGGTAAGATAGCTCATCTAGATAAGTGGGTAACGCTTTCATGGTAAGAACGTTGGCCGGATATCACACAGCATAGCCGCACAGAGTCGACACTCAAGCGTTCCTTTAGAGAGCTCGATTCTAGAACGATAGGATGAATATCTGAAGAAAATTTTGATATTGCATTTCTTTAAAAAAAAAAATATTTCGAAACAATATTTAGGGAGAATGTCTTTTGTGGTTTTATTCTTTCAAGTCGAAATCATCTATTACCAATTTTGTGAATGTATCTTTTTATGAGGAGAACTGTTAGGTGCAGACCTGTTAGGTGCTGTTAGGTGCAGGCATCAGTAGCAAGTGCGACTCATGTGGATGTGATTCCAGGTTCGAATCTCGGGTTAGACAACATTTATTGTGATTCGAAATAAATTATTCACTATGAAATAATGTAGCTTCGTCAGTTAGGACTATCGGTACAGAGCGAGAGCACGTGGGATTCTGACGATTCGTTTTGTAAGGAGGTGATGAACGCCAAAGAGACGGTGAAAAGGGTACGGGAGAGGACAACCCCCTACACTCCACGGTGAGGCTCCCTGTTAGTTAATGGGCAGCCAATAACTGCTAGAGATTGTAGGTGATTCCTTTCTAGGGTATTCCCGGGGTCCCTCCGTCTCAGATACTCGTGTCTGAGTTCCAAGCTAGAAAGAGGGGTGAACCTATACACCCTATAGTTTCTCGCTCGGAAAATAATCCCTCTAAACCCTCTGGTGCACAACAAAGCATTTTATAACAAATAAATCATAAATTACCTATTATTTCATAGACCAGTAATAATATCAATTATTATTTATTATTAGTAAATGAATGTTAAGATAGTGAAAACGATGACAAAAAATGACAAATTAAGTGCTCATTTCATGAATAAGCAGATGTAAATTTATTCAAAGAAATCAATCAGTCAGTGATAGCCACTGACTGATGGATTTCTTTGAATAAATTTGGAGCTAATCAAATAAATGTACAGTGTACGGTCATCGGGTCATTAACTTATATTATTAGTTATAGCCCTGCCTATTTAGTAAATTATACCTACAGATTACTTAATGTGCTTTACAACTTTTAAACTGAGGGCCAATTCTCGTATAATCAACATATTATATTCAAAATTCAATCTCAGTCTAGTCTCAATTTCATGTCGGTCTCGTAAATGGCAAAAAGGTATACTCTTAAAATTATTTTTTTAGATCGTACGTCGACTGTAAATGTGACTGAAAGTTGAAGAAAGTGCAAATCCTTTGAAAATCATTCTAAATCGGTATTCTGCTAAACTTTTTCATTGATATTGGAATGAAAATTAAACGAAATTAGTATTTTATTCGCTCCATAAACGTCAAAATTAACATTTTTGTGCATTGAGCTATTAAATACATATTTGTAGGTCGATGTTTTTCGTTTCAACTATCTTAGTTACAAGAAATATCATTATATTTGGTATCCTAATTAGAAATAATATATCACTATGATACAACAATATAATAAAAAAAGCGGCCAAGTGCGAGTCGGACTCGCACACCGAGGGTTCCGTACAAATCTGTAGGTATATAAGTAAAAGTTCACCCATCACGACAATCGAGTCATAGTTATGGTATTTTTATTGCAAAATTTTAATAAGAAGTAGTTTTTAACTTTAAAATTTTGAAAAATATTTTTTATTAAAAATTTACGGTTTTCGCAATTTTTCCTTTATCTGTACTATAAGATGTTACTTCGTACCAAATTTCAAGATTCTAAGTTCACGGGAAGTACCCTGTAGGTTTTGATTCCCGCGCGAGTTTCGAAAAATTGCGGAAATTTGCGGCATAAACGGCTGTATCTTTTGATTGCTTTGGCTTAGAAGTTTGATTTTTTCACAGCTCCAAGGGACAGTAGACTTGAGTATTAGATATAAACTTCAGTTTGATACCTTTACGCGTTCCTGAGAAAAACGGTCTTGACAGACGGACGGACGGACAACGAAGTGATCCTATAAGGGTTCCGTTTTTTCCTTTTGAGGTACGGAACCCTAAAAATTAAGTGCTATTGTATGTAATGATAATTTAATTGTTTAGTATCTATAGTATAATGCATGTCTGTTATTGTTGCATGCCGCAAGGCCAAATGTAGTGATACTCTTCCAACAACCATACCAACCCTCTACCTACATTTGCAAACTAAATGAATAAATAAATAAATAAACAAAGATTATTTTAACAATGACACAAAACCGATATTACCCCATTTTTGTCTAAATTCTACAACCACAGATTACATAATATTATTCTCTACAACTACTACGTCTAATCGTCTATTCGTTCTATCCTATAAGAGCTACTTTCGAGTCTCTCGATTTTTTACTACTTACAACAGGGTTTAGTTAGATTAGTAGTAGTGTCATAATTGAATATTATGAAAATACGTTAGTAACTAACCTCAAAATCGATTTTCAATATTAGTACTCGTAACGTAGGTGATTAGTTCGATTATAACAATCACTCATAATCGCCCATCCTTAAGTGAAAAATTTATTTTTCTTACTTCTTTGTGGATTTCGCACAAAATGCGTATTAGTTTTATTTGTTAGAGTTCTTTTTCTTTGTTATTTTCTGTTATTTTTGTTTAAATAGTATTTTATTGTTATGATTCTATTCTGTTTAGGATAAGGCCGGTGGCCTTGTGCCAAAGCCGTAATAAACTAAGAAAGAAAATAAAATAAATGTTATTAATCTATATCTCCTAAGATTATACCAAAACCGCACTGTATTTTTATTAGCAGAATACAGTCGCAAAATACTGCCGAAACAACCGTAAACTTGTTCCTAAAAAACGATATGTTCATTTTACAGGGAGTATTGGATACATAGTTCTACCCTCTTCTTTCCTATACAGGACAACACGTGCAAGACTGATGTATCACCCCCACACGGTGCAAACAATTACATCAAGAACCAAGTGGTTCGGCACCTCTTTTCTTTGCCGCACCATCAAGATTTGGAATTCTCTACCAGCACACGTGTTTCCTTCTTCCAACCCCGGGTCCTTTAAGCGGGACGTGAAAAAGCATCTGATGAGGCCGTCAAGCTGAGAGCCACCATTGTAACATTCTCCGTGTCTGTATTGGTGACCCTCATTCCTGAAACTTTACCTTTAGCTTACCATCAGGCGAGGTAAAGTCATATTGACTTGACCAATATAAAAAAATAAAATTAAAATTAAGTCTTAATCTATAAGAAAAAGTAAGCATACAAAATGCTTAAAAAATTTATTGAAATAAAAAATAAGTATTATTTTTCTGCTTCACAGGGCTTGCAAGTAGTAACCCAGTGATGACCCTGGTGTTGCAAGCCTCTACGGGCTATCTGCCATCTACTATCAGTCAGACGTGTTCTTGTGTGTCACCTATGTTATTAAATTAAAAATAAACATGTCTATTGATCTCACGGAAAAAACATTACGTTTGGGTTCAACATCACAATGAATTGATTACAACTATAGATAAGAATATAGATTAATGTATTACAGCCCTGTCTGCTGCAACGTTCTTATATCGAGGATCTCTTTGTCCTTTTTGAACCGCGATTATTTTTTTACGATGCAATCGCAAAATGGCCACGGTACAATTGCGATTCTGTCGA
This sequence comes from Cybosia mesomella, assembly GCA_946251805.1. Taxonomy (NCBI): domain Eukaryota; kingdom Metazoa; phylum Arthropoda; class Insecta; order Lepidoptera; family Erebidae; genus Cybosia; species Cybosia mesomella. The sequence goes on from OX276404.1 coordinate 11,135,048, forward strand.
TGGCTATGTACATTCATCCAAGTCCACGGTTCTGTGTTGGTACTACATATTACTATAATGTCACGCTTCAGTGCCAATTTTCGAGCTTCTGTAAGTTTCTGTAACAATACAGGGCGCCGAGAAGTCGGCGAATTTTAATTGGTTAACATAGAACAAAGAACTGGCATAAAATTCAACCAACGTAAATGGGTCGGCTAATACGAATGCGCGTGGTCACCATACGGTTTGTTAATCCGACGTTTAGTAGACGTGCTTCAGTAGCGATTAAAACTCACTTCAGTTGCCATAAAAAATGTTTCTGTATCGTACGTTTCCATTTTGTGCATGTGACGAGTTCAAGGCAACGTAGTTTACCTGCCCCTTCCACTCTTTGTTCCCCGATCTTGGGCGACGATGTTTGTATCGATATAGTAACAATAATAACTGATGTAACTTATAGAAGGAACTATAAATATTATTAACTAAAAATATGAACGATATCTTAAGCGTATCACCTAGTTTTATTATAATTCTTTCTATCAACTGACCTGTGAGCCAGAAGCAAACTCTTCAGCCGGGGGTTCCCTCGTAAACCTCTCGAACTTGAAGCTGTTAGAGCGGTAGAGCTCGTTGTCCTCCCGGGAACGGCGACCACGACAGAAGCGACGCGTTATCGACGTGTGTCTGAAATCATACAAAAACGATATTATAACCACTATGAATAATATATTCCTCAATCGATTAGCCTATTGCAGCCCTTTTCTGGACATAGGCCTCTCCCAATTTACGCCCTAGCACCTGGCCTTGCGCATCCCATATATTCTAGCTACCTTTATCCGGCCATCGCCATCTGGCTGGAGGCTTCCAGAAAAGTAAACTTGTATTTCAGCAAAGTTTGAATATATTCATACTTTTCTGATATCTATCTATCTATCTATACTAATATTATAAAGAGGAAAGGTTTGTGCGTAAGTATGTTTTTAACAAATTTGCTCAAAAAGTACTGGAGCGATTTCTAAAATTCTTTCACCATTATAATGCTACATTATCCCTGAGTAACATAGGCTACTTTTTATCCCGATATTCCCACGGGATCGAGACTTACCGGGTGAAACCGCGTGGCGATGATAGTACTTTTATAAAATATCAGATATCGAAAGCCCTAAATTAGGTTAGCACGTTGTACTTAATGAATATTTTTTGGGTAAAACGTAAGAACCCTGTTAAGTTGAACTTGAATGCAATTATTTTTACTGATGAAATCCAACCATAGTTGACACTATAAACACCACATAAGGTTATGTAATTACAATCTTTACTAGGAGGATACTTTCCCTGAGGACCTGATCTTGATTTAAACGACGATTTTCCGTCTCTCTTATTACGTAACCAATGTTGCTAAGCGTGCGAAGAATTTGACCGCTATTCGCACGGACTAGTGCATTCACCTGCGCTAGCACACATAGACACACACACAACAAACAAGAGAGTTGATAAGTAATTATTCTACGATGAATGAACTGTATTTTCTTTTATTTTACAGTGTGTATAAACATAGTAGTGTATAGTTGTTTTATAGGTAAATGCGTCATATTTTACCACTTTGGAAGTGTCTGTCGCGCAAACTATTCAGTTTAGAAAAAAATTATATTAGAAACCTCAATATCATTTTTGAAGACCTATCCGTAGATACCACGTATGGGTTTGATGAAAAAAAAATTTTGAGTTTCAGTAAGTATGGGAACCCCTGAAATTTATTGTTTTTTTTTCTATTTTTGTGTGAAAATCTTAATGCGGTTCATAGAATACATCCACTTACCAAGTTTCAACAGCATAGTACGTATAGTTTCGGAAAAAAGTGACTGTGCCATACGGACGGACAGACAGACAGACATGATGAATCTATTTGACCATTTGGCAACGGAACCCTAAAAACAAGAGCATTGGAAAACAAGAAAGAAAAAAGAAGAATGAGTGTCTGTCAAATTGGACACACCCATTGTCAGATGACACTGGTAACGATACCTCTAAAGCAATTAATCTGCCTACGCTTACACAATAATCCATGTTATTGTGTATACCTGTCCTGATTTACTATAGATATAATTATTTGTAATTATTTATATGGTATTACCCCGGCCATAAACCAAAAATTTTAGTTCTTTGGTCAGTACTTTTTTTTTAACCCTACGGGGGTTAAATTCGAATCTACACGTGCAAAGCTAGGGCGGTTGGCAAGTGCTTTATATATTTCAAATAAATATGTTAAGTCTAACTACTATTTTGTAAATTTTACCTAATCTGTAGTCTCACAGCTTTTCTTTCCTGTTGAATCCTCCACATAACACCATCACCATGATAGGTCTAAATCGAACTGACTATAACTACAATATCTCCAAGAATGGAGTGCCTAACAGTCCCTAGTTTGTCACGGCTACAATTTATTTAGAAGAGCCACCTTTTCTCCTCTTTTGTGAAGAACTCGCGAGACATGAGCATGTCGCCTCCTCTAGTACGTTTATAGTTGTGTAGTTTTTTTAGAGACTCTTTTGCAATTTCCAAGCAACCCCGAAGAGCCACCGCTGTTTCCCGTTCGGGTTTAAGGTTACTCCTTGGCTGGAGTGTGGTCAGTATCAGACCGAATCCATCCGCACTACCTGGTGTATTTTTCAAAGAGGTTATCTTCCTCATTACCCCAAAGGTTTGCCGGGTCATAGGTCATAAGGCCGTATCCACTACAGAAAAATAATTCAAAGATGGGGAATCCACCCGACACATTCACTGCCTCTGCACTAGGTAATCTGCTCGTCAGAGAGCACGAGGTGAAACCGAGCTCAAAATATTGGCCACTTCTGGCAGAACAGAAAAGTAGAGGTGTTGCTCTTAGGCTTCACAGACTGTCTAGCTCAAGGTTCTGAACCCCAGGAACCTAGAAAAACCCTTCATCTGAAATGGTCATACTCTAGACTCCAGCTAGAGTGTTGCATCTGTGTTAATAATATTGTTGTGTATTCAAACAATTCGTTTTCTATACAAGTTAATGCTTATTAAATTTTCATACTATTGTAAGACATAGAATATTAATAAATATGATAACACATGAGTGTGGTGTGGTGTGGTAAACACGTATTGTCACGTGCGCCATGTCTGCTTAAATATAATGTACTACCTTATATCGCTATCAAGTAAATAAATAAAAACTCATTCGTCGTATTTTCCCCTCTTATTCTTACATACAGGTATTATGCATAGATACAGTAGGTTCTTATATTTACTCTGTAGTATTTAGGGTACAAAAAGTTAACCGTGGAATACATAGGTAAAACACGGGTAGTAACCATGGAACACCTACGTAAATTACAGGCATTAAATGCCTGTAATTTACGTAGGTGTTCCATGGTTACTACCCGTGTTTTACCTATGTAAAACGAGGTTGCCGAGGAACACCTAGGTGATCTACTAGATGTTCGACGGGTGCGTATCTGTATTATTCCGTGATATATAACATTGTACTACTACTACTAACTTCGTTAACAAAATTGCCTAACGTACCTATATATAACTTATCTTATTCAAATTTATTGCACATAATATACATATATTGCACGGGATTATTCTATGAGGCAATCGTCAATCGAGAAGTACAATTTCCATAGTATTGATGAAATACCTACTTTTTTCTTTTTTTTTTCGTGCGGAAATCCCTTCGGATACCCCCCCGCCGCCGGGCAGCGGGGGCGGTTATGTCGGGCTTGAACCGACTAAAACCGCCCGCCGTCTCGGTTCTACAGACGCCGGGGCGTAAGGTTGCCCATAGAGCATATCCCTCGCACCCCGACTGACCCTGGGCCATCTCCGGTTTCGAAATGGCCCCCTCGGGTTTGGGAACCACGGTGACCCGCCTCGCCCCGGTTTGGATTAATACCTATAATACAGCACACGATACTTAACTAATTAATTTAATTAAACGAAACATTTGGTTTAGGCGCAGTTTTTCAGAAACGCAAAATAACGCAGCTGGTCAGAGACGCAAAAAAAAAACTCAAAATGCCAGAAAGTAAAACGTGATAACGAAGTTTAGTACGACTTGATAGCGTTTACTATTATTATTGAAATAGTAATTTATACTTAATCTTAGTCTAATGGGCTTAACTTCGTTAGCCCTTTGACTCAATGTATGTACCTAGGTCTTGGGCTGGATTTCACCGATGATAGGAACGGCGATTAGGGCGAACTAAACTGCGTTACGACAATTTTCAATGAATTGCATTGAGTAAAGCGTGGAAATTCAATTTACTTTTTTACTATTTTTAAATCATTGATTAAACGCTTAATTATGAAACCAGTTTCAACCAAACCGATTTCACTTTGATTAACGGTAGTAATGACAAAATCGCAATGTTTTACCGATTCTAAACGCTGATTTGTTCAGCGTTTAGAATTATATTAGTATTCTCTTTCCCACTTAGGTCGGCTTGGTTTGGATGTTTCGTGTTGTCGCACCATATCGTGTATTTAGGGTACTACAATAGATCAATAATAAACATTATATATATTGGTCTACGGTATTACCAAACAGTTTATATTACCTATTACTAATAAACCAATGAATGATCTTAAATTAGAATGAGGTAGATAATATTAGGTCATTACATAAGAAATTGCCGTTTTTCTTGAATAAATTGGAGGAAACCCAATTTTCAGTACTAACAATTTTGCATTTTTTTTAGGAATGACTAATCCAAATTTTATGATTTTTTTTTGTGTATGAATGAGACAACATTAAGCTAACAAACATCAACTTTTATTACATTTTAGAAAAGTGACAGCTGTTAAGTAATACGATATTTATCATCAAAATGGATAGCATTTAGGAAGTACTGTTTTTGAAGATCGAATTAATTTATCAAGCGGCCAATAAAAACTAAATTTAATACAGAGTTGTAAAATCTTGAAATCAACTTTCAAACAAAATATAAATAATGGAAATAGCTATTAAATTACAGGAATAACGAACTCATGAATTTGTAAGAAAATTTCGGCAATTTCATAGGTAAAGACCTATTATAATATGTCATCTCAGAGAGAGAATGTTGGGTGAGGTAGAAGGAGCATGAAAGTAAACTGAATGCTGTGGAAATAAGAAGTCTGAGAAGTAGGTATAGCTTTAACACTAGCTACTGAAAATGCAGCGGAAGCCATCATGGGCTGGCACGTCTCCAAGGAGGCATCCTGCTCAGACCACAGGTGGATTCGCTTTGATCTACAGGCGGGGACACTACAAACTCTGCCAAAACGCAACCCGAGAAAAACCGACAAGGTCAAATTTGAGCAGCACCTAGCAAATAGACTTGCTCAACAGCGCTCCCCACTGACCCTCGACAACATCATACAGATTGAGGAACAGGTAAACCACCTAACCAAATCTTTAATAGACAGCTACCACATAGCATGCCCAGAAACCCTACCTCCCAAAACCCCAGGCAAACAGCCATGGTGGGGCCCAGAGCTAGAGCGCAAGCGAAGGAAGGTTAGAAGGGCTTTCAACAGGGCTATGAATACTTGTGCAGATGAAGACTGGGACGCCTACCGTTCAGCCAAATCCAGCTACAAAAAATGTATTAGATACCGAAGCAAACAAGGATGGCGAAAATTCTGTGGGAACATAGAATCATGCCAACAAGCAAACAGGGTAAGGAAAGTCCTAGTACAGACAAAACCGATGGCACTGACCGCCCTTAGAAAACAGGACAACACACTCACAACATCACCAGAAGAATCTAGACGCGTACTCATTGAGACCCACTTCCCTGGATGCGTCTTCGGGACGACAATCAACTGGCATGATGAAACCATAACACCTACTGCCCGAGACTGGCAGTATGCAAACAAAGTGGTCACACTGGAAAAAGTCCAGTGGGCCATCAGTACTTTTCACCCTTATAAGGCAGCTGGCCCCGACCGAATCATCCCTGCTATGCTACAGTGGGGCGACAAATTAGTCGCAAGCAGACTGGAGCGTATCTTTAAAGCCTGTCTGGCACACAGATACGTTCCGAAGGGATGGCGGGAAGTAGAAGTAATTTTCATCCCGAAGCCAGGAAAGGGTGATTACACGAATCCCAAAGCACATCGACCAATCAGTCTGACCTCCTTCATGCTAAAGGCCATGGAACGCCTATGCGAGAGGGAGCTGAGAGATGGTGCACTAAAACAGCTACCCCTACATGCAAACCAGCACGCATACAGCTCCGGTAAGTCTACGGAATCAGCCCTCCATCTGGTAGTCAGCCAGATAGAGGAAGCGATCGAACAAAAAGGCTTCTGCCTAGGAACGTTCATTGACATCGAAGGAGCTTTCGACAAAACCAGCTTCACCAGTATTAAGGCCGCCCTGTCAAAACATGGAGCGGAGCCGGTACTATCAGACTGGATAACAAACATGCTCAGCAAAAGAGTAGTTCGCCTTGGGGAAGAAGATCAGACGGCTCTGATAGCCAAAGGCTGCCCGCAGGGTGGAGTTATCTCTCCCCTTCTGTGGAATTTAGTGATAGATGACCTAATCACAAGGCTGAACAAAAACCGCGACTACACAATAGGCTACGCAGACGACCTAACAATCCTCATCTCAGGGAAGGTAGCGGGAACGGTCTGTAACCTAACCCAACAAGCCTTACGCATCGTAGAAAAATGGTGCGGGGAATTCGAACTATCGGTGAATCCGAACAAAACCGAGTTAGTCATGTTTACGAACAAAAGGGTATTAGGCGAATACCGATTACCCAAACTCTTTGACACGGAACTCCAACTGTCGAAAGAGGTCAAATACCTTGGCGTTATTCTTGACAGCAAGTTAAAATGGAGTAGCCACCTAGACAATAAATTACAAAAGGCTGGGATTACCTTCTGGCAGTGCAGAAGAATGATTGGTAAAAAATGGGGGCTATCACCGAAAATCATCCTATGGCTTTACGAAACAGTAATCCGCCCTATGACAGCGTATGGTGCTATCGTCTGGTGGCCAAGGACCGAAAACAGCACAGTAGCGGCTAAACTACAACGGACCCAAAGACTAGCCTGCATGGCAACCACTGGATGCATGAAATCTACCCCCACCGCTGCAATGGAAGCCATGCTCGGACTACCACCCTTGGATCTGTTCATCCGCCAAGAAGCAACAACTGCGGCTATACGCCTAAGGGCACTCAACCTATGGAGCGAGAGAAACACGCGACACACCTCACTGCTCACAGATCTCATAAAGGAGATACCCATGATAGGAGCAATGAATGATCGTGTGCCCAAACAACACGTATTCGACAAAAAATACAAGATCCAACTTCATGAGGACCACCGCTGTGAGGCTTTATGCCCAACGGAACTACGCATCTTCACAGATGGATCAAAGACTGGTACAGGCACCGGGGCCGGCGTTTTCTCGGAAGACCTTAATATATCCATATCAACACCGCTGGGGACCCACAACACAGTATTTCAAGCTGAATGCATGGGGATTACCCTGGCAGCTTCAGCGGTAATGGCCAGGAGAGTGGAAGGTCACTCAATACGCATACTCTCCGACAGCATGGCCGTGCTGCAAGCTTTAAACAGCCACACTATAAACTCGGGACTAATACTGGAGTGCCATCGTAAACTGAACCAAATAGGCCATTTCAATAACATGACCTTGCAGTGGATTAAGGGCCACAGCGGCTCGCGCGGCAATGATGCAGCGGATGAGCTTGCCAGGAGAGGATCTGACATGGTGGTAATGGGACCTGAGCCCATAATACCGATCCCCTTTGCATACCTACGAACCATGGTAAACAAACGAACGAGAGATCAACACAACAGCTATTGGATAAATCTGGAAGTTTGCAGACAGGCGAGGGAAGCACTCCCCGTGCTTGAAAATAGACTGACCAGGCGTCTTCGACAACTGACCAAACAGCAACAACGGCCACAGCTGCCATCACGGGGCACGGCTCCTTCAATAAACACCTTTATATTTTAGGAATCACCGACAGCCCTCTCTGCAGAGCCTGCATGAAAGAGGAAGAAACGGCGGTACACGTGCTCCTACACTGCCCTGTAACCGCCACATACAGGGTAAAGTACTTCGGAAATACAGGTACGCTCCGGGAGATCGCCAGCAGCGTGAATAGCCTGCTGGCGTTCTTCAATGAGTTGGGGTGGATCGAGTGAAATGCCCACCCTCACGCAAAAACCGCGCCCTGTCGTGGAGTTGCGGATACCAGCTCGCGAAACCATACCATACCATACCATAAGTAGGTATAGCTGACGTTAGTGGACCGATTGAGGAGCATTGTGATAAGGGAACGTTGTGGTATGGTCGAAGATGTAGTGACCAAGATAGAGAAAGTGATGCTTAGATGGTTCGGATACGTAGAGAGGATGGATGAACGAAGATTGACGAAAGAGATATATGAGGTGAAAGTGAATGGGCAACCCGGTAAAGGTCGACCTAGGCGTACGTATGTTATGCAGATCGAGGACGTTTTAGTGAAAGACCAGTTTAGGAATACCCGCAACCGGCGTGCATTTATGGAAATAATTATGAAAGTAGAACTGAAAAGCGTATACCAAGATCGTAGCAAGTGCAAAGATGTTGTCTCTGCCTACCCCAATGGCAAAGAGGCGTGACTTTATGTATGTTTGTAATACTATAAAATACTATCATAGAATAGACAGGGTCTGTGACACTAGCGCGAAGTCATACTTTGTTCTTGCTCGCATTCACTAATTAATATATGTATTGCTGCACTTGCGCTTGTGGTGAGTGGGGCGAATTAGCCGATTTTTTTTTTCGTGCGGTAGTCCCCATGATACCCCCCGCCGGCCATCGGGATAGGTTATGTCGGGCTCGAACCGACTAAAACTACACGCCGTCTCAGGTCTTCAGGGTGTTAGGTGGCCCAAAAGGCGTTTCCCTCGCACCCCGACTGACCCAAGCCATCTCCGGCTTCGAGATGGCCTCCTCGGGTTCGGGGACCACGGTGTCCCCGTCTTGCCCCCGGAAAGGAGGAGGGTGCGTAACACGCCGCCGCCCCGGCCTGCTTCTGCTAGGGTGACATGCGGCTTCACCTGTCACCCCCAGGCTTGCGCTCATGGAGGACGGAGGTCGTTACGCGACCTCCGACGTCTGAATCGCCTCCGCACCTCGCAGGATCTGCGGATCTGGAGAGACCTGAGTCTCTCCCGCACCCGCTCGGGCGCCTCCGGGGCGAATTAAAAATGATTATTAGAAGTGAGGGGCGAATTAGCCTCACTTCGAATAATCATTTTTAAGCGCCAGTGCCGTAACCCGTCGTCATATTTAGCGTTGTTTCCGGTTGCATCTAAGGCTTACGTCGGAGCCAGATGTCCGCTTACTCCTTCTCCTTCCTTTGGTTTGACGCATACGGCTTTTATGGGAGCGAATGCGACCTGACCTCCCAACCCCGAGAGGAAAGCCTGTGCTCCTTACATCGTTCGTCACTCAGAAACGTACACATATACACACATTATATCAACCAATCCCGGATCAGTCTCATGGAAGTTGATGTCGTGACAATATTGTGTGACTGAATGTGTGTAGATTTTTCTACCTGGGACCTGATTCAGTAACTCCACGTTTTCGAAACGCGCGATTTCAATTAGCTTAGAAAAAAAAAACATGAAAAGCTTTGGTATTAAGTATAATCTGAAGAAAAAAGGCCTTGAAGTTATTATACCTTCAGAATTACTCATTGTTGGATTCGTTTTCAATTAGATTTTGAAATTCTTATTTCGAAATCTAATAGGCATTTTGACTATATTTAAAATATTGTACGAATTGTTGTCATCCTAATAAAATGTACCGTAAAAAACATATTTTATTAATTTTCAATATAAATTAAGTTTCTTTTTTGTTAAAAAATCAAGATTAAAATCTCACTTTTTTTTAGATTTGATCACGTGCTTATAAACGCTGTGTGACGTCACACATAAGTAAAAAGAGTTTTTCAATACAGGCTGTCTGCATTTCCTAGTGTTAATCGACTGGTTCATTTATTAATTACTAATAATGTTTCACTTTTATCTTATATATCTCAAAATAAACCATTATTTTTGCAACTAATTTCAATAAATAAAACTAGTTGGGCGGAAATCACACAGTGATTGTCAAACTTCGGGCCAAACTTAGATTTTTTAGGGACAATTTGTATGGTAGGTACCCGAAACCTTGAACGTACAAACCCCAAAATCTAATCAGTTCTTCCCATTAACCAAGCAAGATGATTGGCGAAAGAATTTTTTAAATCGGATAAGTGGTTCTTGAGTTATTGCGTAAACAGACATCCAGACATCCAGACCAACAGACAGACCGACACAAAAATTGTTTTGCTTAATTAGACTTAGAATCATGTGAAACGACGAGAAAAGTGATAAAAAGTGGGTGTAAGATTTTGATTTCTTTTTGCGTGATTTTAAGACTTCGGTGGCCACCTGGTTGGTGACCCCGAAGTAATAAACGTGCTTTAAGTCGCTTACTGTTTACTTTGGTGTGACGTCACATGTCACGGGATCCGTTATGGCGCGTACTTTCTTTACATCAAAATTTAATATCGATTTTTATCGCAAATAAAACAGTTCTCAAAAAAATATTGATGCAATCTGCATTTTTATGTTGTAATACATAATACAGAACTATTTTTTAGCAGTAGTCAAATACCCTATTGTAAGTTTTCGTTAGTTTCTAAATGTCACGTTTTAAAACGTAATTTTAAGAATCGCGCCCCTAGAGTAAATTGTACTCCTCTATAAAAATTATGTGGAAGTTCACGTATCACGCTGCCGCTGATAGGAATGCGTCTTATTTGACTGCTATCATAAATGCGAAGTTTTGGATTGATGGGTGGATGCTTATTAGCTTTACTGAATCTCGCCAGAACGGCTGAACGGATTCGCATTAAATTTTTCACAGCGATAGATTATTATAATTTGATTTAGCGCATAATGATTAATATCTCGAGAATAGGTTCCTGTAGCACTCGGGTAAAGGCAGGCGCCTTCACTCGGGCCAGAACTAGTCTTTTTTTTTTCGTGCGGAAATCCCTTCGGATACCCCCCCGCCGGCCAGCGGGGGCGGTTATGTCGGGTTTGAACCGACTAAAACCGCACGCCGTCTCGGGTCTACAGACGCCGGGGTGTAAGGTTGCCCATAGAGCATATCCCTCGCAGTAGAGCATATCCCTCGCACATAGAGCATATCCCTCGCAACATGATTAATTTTCGCAACAGGTTTGACCTTATTCCCAAATTTCGTAAAGTAGAACTTTTTTGGATTATAATTTTCGCCCCTGGGGTATTTTATGAACTCATTCCCACGACTCACAAGAGCTTATTCCCGGGATAAAAAGTAGCATCCTTTTTGCGTATATGCAATACACGCGAATCGTACCTACGTATGTACAATTTATACCTGCCTATACCTATAAGCCTCGTGCTATTCTGTCGCTTAGGTATTGGCCTTATCAGGCATTGGACTCATTCGCGTGTATTTCATATAAGTAATATACAGTTATAAAACGTGTACCTACCGACCTAGTTCCTAAAAATTAGTTTTATGAACAATATTTTAGATATTTTTATTTATTTTATGAATAAATAGAAAAATATGAAATAAGATATGAAAACTTTTACTCAATCAACCACGCGAAACATTAAGATTTTTTAATTTTGATACATAATTTTGATAGAAGTAAACTAACTCGTAAAGAAATGGGGCCGTCACCAAACGAATTAAGCTGAGGCGGGGCAAGTGTGTCATACACTTCTTCACTAACACATATAAGCAGATGTTGCAGGGTTAGAAGATTAAAAATATAAAGTTTATTTATTTAGCTATATGACCCATGTATAATTTTTCTTAAAAAGCCGTTTAGTTCCAGTATGTTGTTGTATATTTTAGAACTTGGCATATAGATGCACTTTCCCAGTAAAACGCGTCGTTTCACGTTTTAAAAATAATGATAAATTAGAATTTGTCACACTTGACATGATGTAATAATTAGATACAATGAAATATACATAGTTTTAAAGATATCAGTGATAAACTGAAAGTGGGGCAAGTGCGTCATACTTTTTGCATCAGTGGTAATCAACATTTTGGATATATTATTGTTTTAATATGCGCCGATGAAATAAACCAAGTTCAAAAATTTTCACACATATTAATGTAATTAAAATTCGTTTTGTAAAAAGAAAGAATATGTGAACTCGCAGTAACTGTTCTAGTCACTTAAAATACAGGTATAATATGCGAAAAAAACAAGACAAATCAAAACCTTGTACACAAAATAAAGATAATATAATATCTAGTAAATAACATCATTTAATACATCTACTACATGGTACCTGGAATATCGTTAATTATTGACTAATCTGAAATAATTATTTTTGTATAATGCAACCTAACAAAAAAGGTTGATTATATATTATTGGGGCTAATTGCGTTTACAGTCGCAGTTATCCCGACTGGACTAGGCGCACTTGCCTCAAGACAGTAGACTTAGATCATGTTTCTTGTCAAAAATACATAAAATATGAAATCCAGTTAGAACAAGTCACCTTTAAGACTAACTACTGTAGTGTTCCGACCACGTTCGATCACTACAGTTCATTGACCTGGCCATCATGTGTCAGAGTTTAAAAATAATATCTTTTGATTCAAATAAGTCTAGGGAAGAAAAACAATTGCTTGGCGGACCAAGCTGCTGACAGCGGGCGACTTGGGGGCTGCGCCCTCGCCCGCCGTCCGAAGAGTAGATACAAGTGTACTGAATGTAGGCTCAGTCCTTGAGCAGAATCCGCGATTCCCTACAGTTCGTTTTAAACATAAATATATTCGCGTAAAAACCTCCCTAAACTCGATATAGGAAGCTTTGTTGTATTAATAAATGCCCATATTACTATTTATTCTTGTGTTTATCTTTTCATCAACACGAGGTATTGTGGCGTCCAACCCCCGGACGCTACACTACGTAGCTGAATATTACCGTAACGTACTGACCTTATCCGTGTCTTTATAGCTGCGATACTAACTGATATTTTTCTGCAACGCGTCAAACTTGAATGTCGAGATATAATGACACTGATAACGAAATGACTTCCCATTGTGTCAAAAGTGCAGTATTTGACGCCCACGTGAAATACATGTCCCATTTCCGGGATAAAATCCCGCTACCCGCAGGAAGGTTCCTGTTTGCAAGGGAATATCATGTAACTTCAGAGAGTTTGTCATGACAATACAAATGAGCCCAAACTCGATAGGTTTATCTTGTTTATTTTATGGCCGCCTTCCTACTCCATTATCAGACCGGCTCTATGGTACTGTGGTGTCTGAACCTCATTTCACACCACGATGCGGTTACCTGGCCATTATGTGTCAGAGTTTAAAAATAAATACTTTGTATTTCAAATTAGCTTAGGGAAGAAAAAACAATTGCGGCGTGGAGCTGCTTTCGGCTGGGCGGCTGACAGCGGGCGACTAGACGCGCCGCCCGGGTCCGCCGGCCGAAGAGAAGATAATAGTGCAATATATTTAGGCTCAGTCCTTGAGCGGAGTTCGCGATTCCCTAGTTCGAAGTAATATAAAAGCATACGCGTAAAAACCTCCCTAAACCCGATTTAGGAAGCTTTGATGATATAATAAATGCCCATTTAAACTTCTTCCTCAGTGTTTGTCTTATTTTCTACACGAGGTATTGTGGCGTCCAACCCCCGGACGCTACAACTGGTGGAGGAGCGCCGTTTTCCATACAGCTGGTGGTTGCTACAGCTACAATTGGTGGAGGAACGCCGGTTTCCATACAACTGGTAGAGGTGCTGGTTGCCACAGGAGCTAGTGGTTGCTACAGCTGGTGAAGCGCTAGTTTCCGCAGAAGTCGGAAACGCCAACATTTTGCAGTTGGCAGTGAATGGATCGATCCCGTACCGTTTGAAGAAAGACGTCGTGCGACAATTGGAGCGACGCATTTATCAGTATCGTTGTTTATTTTGCTTTTATGTGCTTTTATGTGATATTATGTGCTCAACGAGAAGATGGCTATGATGGTGGCTTGTTCCAGAATGTTTCAAGAGCAGTGATAGTTGTCTGCGGGTCAATGGGGCCAATAAGGACTATAAGTCTTAGTAGAATTATAATTCACGTAGTGAATAACGTGTTATCTTGAACCGACTAAAACCGCATTACGTACTAGCGTAACTAGTAACTAGTAGTATTTTATTATTAATATGTGTTCTCTGTTTATTTCATATTGCTGCGTTGCTGAAGATAAATAGATTTGTTTTGTTTTTTATGTTCGTGATGTTCTAGCGTAGGAGTTAGGCAATTATTTTTTGTCTGATATCAAGAGGTGTGATCTGAACTTTGTAAGAGAGTCAAATCGTTTTGGACTTGAGCGCCGACGATGGTTGAAAGTTAGTTTTCAATCAGACTTTTTTTTTTATAGAGAGTTCTTTCACTTTGATGTGGATTTAAAAATAATTTAGTAATGTGTAGGCGACATAAATAAGTTTATGTCATCTTTCTTTTTAGTTAGGTAGGTCTTAAAAGTACTGTGTTACTAAGTCCTTTCAGGGCAAACCTTAAAATGTATCGGCAAGTGATACCAATAACTTTTCTTTGATGAGGCTGATTGTGGTCAGGTTTCTTTTAACCTGGGTTTTTGCCTGGCCAAGAATGACGCAATTTTTCTTTGTTCGTGTTTTTCAGTATTTATTACAGTTTAATTGCTATAATTTGAAATTCTACTATCGTTTACTAATTATTACAAAGATTGCTTCGTTATTCCCATTGTAAGGGACAATTCGCATAATTTTTTTTTTTTTGTGTCCCAGATTTAGAATGCCTAGGGAATCAGGCTGTCACATAAATGACCATTAAGGGCGTAGCTGATGTGGTGTCTGAACCTCATTTCACACCACGATGCGGTTACCTGGCCATTATGTGTCAGAGTTTAAAAATAAATACTTTGTATTTCAAATTAGCTTAGGGAAGAAAAAACAATTGCGGCGTGGAGCTGCTTTCGGCTGGGCGGCTGACAGCGGGCGACTAGACGCGCCGCCCGGGTCCGCCGGCCGAAGAGAAGATAAAAGTGCAATATATTTAGGCTCAGTCCTTGAGCGGAGTTCGCGATTCCCTAGTTCGAAGTAATATAAAAGCATACGCGTAAAAACCTCCCTAAACCCGATTTAGGAAGCTTTGATGATATAATAAATGCCCATTTAAACTTCTTCCTCAGTGTTTGTCTTATTTTCTACACGAGGTATTGTGGCGTCCAACCCCCGGACGCTACAGTACCATATTAATGCATGGTCATCCAAACTAAACGTTCATGAAAAAATTCCTCTTGCACTCAGTTGAGGATAATTGCCTCAAAATTCAGTTGCAAAACTTGGGTTATGTTAAATGAACGATTCTGAACATACATTTTTATTTGTGGAATTCTCTTGTCTGTTATGTTGTCTGAAACTACTGAACTCTTTTTTAGTAGAAAGGTCTTGGTCAGACTTTAAATCTGCCGTATATTTGATTGCAATTGATCAAGTAGAGCCGGAGATATGACCAAAAAACGATGACCAATAAAAAAATACTAAATTGCATCCAGAGCCGTTTAACCGTTCCAGCCTAATTGTATAACAAAGATTCATCCATTCACACTTTCGCATTTATATGGTTAGTAAGATCATTATCATCTTTGCGCTAGTCCCGGTCGGAAACGAGGTTTTCGACTCGGAGTCCGGGGTCCGCTTTTCGGTGTTCACTTTTCCACTTCGCACCGTACTGAGCATCCATGGTTGTGAGACTATTGGCACTCATGTTATCCTCTACGTAGTAGTAAAGTAAGATTTCAAATCTTTATCATAGCATACATCATAAGTCACGTCACGAATTAAACTTACCCCCAAGGTGCACGATTAGATGCTACATATCAACAAAGAATGATGGAAGTACCTAATTTATATTTAACCGAATTCAAGTAGGTAAACCAAACATCAGTGATAACAAGTGTTTACATGATGTCAACAGTGATAACACGTAATAAACGTCAAAAGCAAAAACAAAACATGTCATGTTAAAGTGTTGAAAATTTAAAGCTGCCAAATGATTTTCGTTTGTTATTTCACCTTTTGTTTTCTATGGCCATTCCATGTCATTTAAGTGTTCTCAATCATACATGGTTTCAAGGACTTGGTTACAAAAGTAAGCTTACTATGATTGTCTATATAAATTTGCTAATTTGTTTGTTATATAGTTACGAAGAGAGTTACGAAGTTAGAAGTAACTATACCTACTTCTATGTGTTCTACCAAACCATCTAGGCATAACTTTTCATTCTCGTTGTCACATCGTCTTTCAAAACCACACCGCTCTGTTATATCTGTGTTCTTGTTTTACTCCACAAAAGCTCTGTTCATGAGGTACCCATGGCAGTGTCAGAGGTGATTTCCACACGAAAAAAAAGAAAAGGTACTCGTGACAAAGAATTCAACCTCGACAAATGTTATAGTTTTTAAGAGGAATCAAGAAATTACTATAATGTATGTAATGTAATAATTGTAGATGAATGTGTTGAACCAGTATCAGAAGTCATTTAGGTACCTATTTCGTTGCTAACCAACTAATGATTCTAAGGACCGTAGGTTGCGAAACAGGTGGCGTCCATTAATTACGCAAGGTGTTTAGGGGGGGGGATACGACGCAATAATAATATTGTAGGTAAAAAAAATTCTCGCTAAACAAAATTACGAGCGTATTATTTTTAAATAATTATATCCATCACAATCAAGCACAGATTTACTCATTTCCATAAAAATATGCTAATTCAAAATTCAAACGTGAGATTAAGGGATGGGTGAGAGGGGTCTCCCCTGTCGAGGTGAGATGTCGCGAAATATCGCCAAAATTACCTCACGCAATTAATGGAGATAGTGAATCGTATGAATAGTCAGTTAGGTTCATATACAGTCATACATAAGTTACACCTAAAAGAATGGTAGTGACATTTGGGTACTGCAGAAAAACATGAAAGTAGAGTCAATGTCAACGTAGCTAAGAAAAGACAACTTACAAATCAAATCTAATCTGAATCTATATGATAATCTAAATGAATCATACTTTCAATTACACAATTTACCTCTTACTACGTACTTATCATACTTGTTATTTATTTATATATTTAGGACACGTCAATTTGACTTCACCTCGCCTGATGGTAAGCTGAAAGTAAAGTCTCAGGAAAGAGAGTCACCATTACATACGTGTATGTAATGGTGACTCTCTTTCCTGAGACTTTGTTAGACCATGTTAACAATGGTGACACTCAGCAATAACTTTATCAATACATAAATCGTTAACCAATAATTAAATACTGATTATTTGATTTTTATCAACTCTAAAATACTTATATTATTGGAATTTAATTGAATCTCTTAGGATGGAGAAAATATAATGGATCTCACAGAGATCAGTGAAGTAAGAAAATAGTAAAATGCTAACGTGGAAACATGATGTTATGAAGAGTTATTCACAACGCGTTCATGCAAGGAAACCGTTTAGTTATTATTCCTACACTTCTCAAAGAATACGACATATACTTACATACAAACAATTATCTATAGCCGAGTTTATTGAACAACGTATGTAATCACTACCGTATAATTTCGAATATATGCTTTCGAATCAGGAGGGTCGCCATTTCTAAAACTTTGATAACCTAATGTAGTGTAGTGAATGGCCACGTATTGCAGGGGGAACATTTTAGAAACCTGGTAAAAACTATAAAACTATTCAATACTTATTTGTGGAATTCTCTTGTCTGTTATGTTGTCTGAAACTACTGAACTCTTTTTTAGTAGAAAGGTCTTGGTCAGACTTTAAATCTGCCGTATATTTGATTGCAATTGATCAAGTAGAGCCGGAGATATGACCAAAAAACGATGACCAATAAAAAAATACTAAATTGCATCCAGAGCCGTTTAACCGTTCCAGCCTAATTGTATAACAAAGATTCATCCATTCACACTTTCGCATTTATATGGTTAGTAAGATCATTATCATCTTTGCGCTAGTCCCGGTCGGAAACGAGGTTTTCGACTCGGAGTCCGGGGTCCGCTTTTCGGTGTTCACTTTTCCACTTCGCACCGTACTGAGCATCCATGGCTGTGAGACTATTGGCACTCATGTTATCCTCTACGTAGTAGTAAAGTAAGATTTCAAATCTTTATCATAGCATACATCATAAGTCACGTCACGAATTAAACTTACCCCCAAGGTGCACGATTAGATGCTACATATCAACAAAGAATGATGGAAGTACCTAATTTATATTTATTTTAACCGAATTCAAGTAGGTAAACCAAACATCAGTGATAACAAGTGTTTACATGATGTCAACAGTGATAACACGTAATAAACGTCAAAAGCAAAAACAAAACATGTCATGTTAAAGTGTTGAAAATTTAAAGCTGCCAAATGATTTTCGTTTGTTATTTCACCTTTTGTTTTCTATGGCCATTCCATGTCATTTAAGTGTTCTCAATCATACATGGTTTCAAGGACTTGGTTACAAAAGTAAGCTTACTATGATTGTCTATATAAATTTGCTAATTTGTTTGTTATATAGTTACGAAGAGAGTTACGAAGTTAGAAGTAACTATACCTACTTCTATGTGTTCTACCAAACCATCTAGGCATAACTTTTCATTCTCGTTGTCACATCGTCTTTCAAAACCACACCGCTCTGTTATATCTGTGTTCTTGTTTTACTCCACAAAAGCTCTGTTCATGAGGTACCCATGGCAGTGTCAGAGGTGATTTCCACACGAAAAAAAAGAAAAGGTACTCGTGACAAAGAATTCAACCTCGACAAATGTTATAGTTTTTAAGAGGAATCAAGAAATTACTATAATGTATGTAATGTAATAATTGTAGATGAATGTGTTGAACCAGTATCAGAAGTCATTTAGGTACCTATTTCGTTGCTAACCAACTAATGATTCTAAGGTCCGTAGGTTGCGAAACAGGTGGCGTCCATTAATTACGCGAGGTGTTTAGGGGGGGGGATACGACGCAATAATAATATTGTAGGTAAAAAAAATTCTCGCTAAACAAAATTACGAGCGTATTATTTTTAAATAATTATATCCATCACAATCAAGCACAGATTTACTCATTTCCATAAAAATATGCTAATTCAAAATTCAAACGTGAGATTAAGGGATGGGTGAGAGGGGTCTCCCCTGTCGAGGTGAGATGTCGCGAAATATCGCCAAAATTACCTCACGCAATTAATGGAGATAGTGAATCGTATGAATAGTCAGTTAGGTTCATATACAGTCATACATAAGTTACACCTAAAAGAATGGTAGTGACATTTGGGTACTGCAGAAAAACATGAAAGTAGAGTCAATGTCAACGTAGCTAAGAAAAGACAACTTACAAATCAAATCTAATCTGAATCTATATGATAATCTAAATGAATCATACTTTCAATTACACAATTTACCTCTTACTACGTACTTATCATACTTGTTATTTTTTTATATATTTAGGACACGTCAATTTGACTTCACCTCGCCTGATGGTAAGCTGAAAGTAAAGTCTCAGGAAAGAGAGTCACCATTACATACGTGTATGTAATGGTGACTCTCTTTCCTGAGACTTTGTTAGACCATGTTAACAATGGTGACACTCAGCTATAACTTTATCAATACATAAATCAATCAAATATAAATAAATCAAATCAATACATAAAATGCTAACGCGGAAACATGATGTTATGAAGAGTAATTCACAACGCGTTCATGCAAGGAAACCGTTTAGTTATTATTCCTACACTTCTCAAAGAATACGACATATACTTACATACAAACAATTATCTATAGCCGAGTTTATTGAACAACGTATGTAATCACTACCGTATAATTTCGAATATATGCTTTCGAATCAGAAGGGTCGCCATTTCTAAAACTTTGATAACCTAATGTAGTGTAGTGAATGGCCACGTATTCCAGGGGGAACATTTTAGAAACCTGGTAAAAACTATAAAACTTTTCAATACTTTTTAATACAGGAGGCCATGTATTTAGTTTAATGCCTAATATATATACACCAATGAGGCACAAAAGAGTGGACAAAATCGCTATGAAGATGGTATCTCACAGCTGAGTTTGCTGTTGAACCTGACATAAGCAGGAGACGTGTTTTCATACTAATATAGCTGGAAGACTACGTCAGGATCAATGGAACAACAGCTGTGTTTGCATAAGTCTCAATTCAGTTAGTTAAACTCTACACATATTTCATGTGTACCTAATTGTGTAGGTACACTTTGGTACATACGAAACAAATTAATATTATAATTTTGATTTAGATATGGTGTATGGCACTGCGAACAGCAACTAAGAAAGTGAATATACCTCCCTACTTAATGCATTCCAGTTAAAATATTCAGTGTGCATGTATAATTAAGCTGAACAATGCATAAGAAACCAAGTTCCACATCATTGGAAGATTTAATTTTAGAACCACTCAATACGGTTCATAATTCATAATACGTTTTAACACATACAAATTACCCTCAGGGTACGCAACTACATCACAAATTTACATAAGTTAAACTAGTCATGTTGTGCAACTTACCGTATTGCAGTATAATGATCTTAGCTGATAAAGTGACTGACTGACATATTTCCAATGTAAATAAGTTAACATTTACCTAGAATCACTGGAATGTAAGGGCCATTGGATGCCGAATATCTTCAATCTGGCTGGTGGGCGCCGCTTCTGCTCTGCGCGGGGCTCCTCGACAGGAGGTGTGTGATGTCTACTCCCGGAAGATGCTCTTGTACCACTTCTACGACGTCGCCGGCGCCTCCTTTCAACCAGAATAAAATTATCTCCGTTCCTTATGATATATGAAGAACGTAGAGTCGATTTCTCGTCACCTTGCCTTTGTCTTATCAAGTCAGCTGTTCTCAAGGTATGTATGTTCTGATACTCAGCCTCCTGGGGTGTGGATGACGTCACTTCTCTTGTGGTGCTAGTCCCGCTTCCATCCCTCTTCTTACGGGAGGAATGGAGACCAACCCGACGCCAGACCTTTTCCATCTGTATTTGATGTCATCCCATTATAATTCTCACTAAGCGTCACAATTCAACCGCAAAGAATCACTTGTTACTGAATGCGCACATACAATATTTACTTGATCAAATATTCTGATATATGCTCATATTATTCACGGGTTTTACACAAAAAATGTCCGAGGTTCCCAAGTAAATATTAACATAAATGAATCACTGGTAAATCAGCCGTTCCCTGTCATTGTCCGAACTGATAAATATTTCAAAAGTGTTCAGATAATCTAAATCACTCGGTCAAGGATTACGTAGTAGCGTCCAAATCACAGAAAACAGTGTGTAATATTAATTTATCTTATTTAACGTACTAGGTTAGTAGAATTAGGGGAGAGAATAACGTGTTTTTTGACACAGCACTTGCACGGTCCCGGCCCTAACAGGGTGCGGGTGCAAGCTTTGCGCATGCTCGATTCCCCTCACCCGTAGCCCTCGTATGGCCGACGAAGCTCCAAAATGGCGGTCCTTGAAACCCCTTCCCTTTATCGAGTATCTAATTTTACCGGTATTCATTTAGTATCAGATACGATGCATGAGAGACTAACTACATTATTCTGCCAACCTGATTAACCTGACCTAAATAACCCAATTGTAGTTGCACGTATAAGCTTTTAGAGTTCTCTATTCCTATTAATGTCAGGTTTTAGCTCACTGTATCTAATCGTATAGAAAACAGGTAGCAAAGTGTTAATTGGTACTTTCAATTATGTTTCGATAATTTCGACATATGTATTTACAATATTTTTTTAAATATGAAATCATCATAGGTACCTAATATGATATCTTATTTAATTGTTCACCTAATAAAATTATATTTAGTGTTTTAATTTTTTGCGCAGAACACTACTTATTTTTCTAAAATTTAAGTAGCCTATGTTACGCCTTGTAACATTACCTATCGGCCAGTGAAAGTCCCGTCAAAATCGGCCCAGCCGTTCCAGAGATTACCTAATTGAAACAGATAGACATAAGACGTTAAAAATTGCACTTTTGTTAAAGTATCGTGACATGGTCACGTTACATTCATATGCAATCATTAAAAATCTGTTATTTTAATATTACAAACAGATACTTCAATTTTATTTATTTGTATAGATGTGAAAGTTTGAGAAGATGTTTGGATGTGTGTTACTCAATCACGCTCAAACCGCTTGAACGAATCTGGCTGTAATTTGGTATAACGATAGATTATAGCCTGAAATAGCACATAGGGTACTTTTTTATCCCTGGGATAGGTTCCCATGGGTTGCGGGAACGGGATCGGAGTTCCACAGTGGAGCCGCGGGTGACAGCTAGTACTTAATTGACCTTAGATTAGGTCATTGGCGTCATGCCAAAAAATGGCAACATGATACAGTGTTTCCGTAAGTTCGTAAGAATTTTCGGTAGATGACTCTTCCATTACCCTAAGACATATATTATGTGGACGAGATTTTCAGATATCCAGGATAGGTCCAGGTAGTTCAGTTGGTTAGAGTATTTCTCCATGATAGGTACCTACTGGTGACGTGTACAAGGTCCGTCAGTTTTCGGTTTAAAGTTAGTATATCTATCTGGTAATTACTTCAAAATAAAATATATAAAATTTATTTATTATATAATAAATAAAATTAATCCGACTTCATGAAACCAAAAGAGGTATTAAAAAGTGAATAATAACTGAATTTACAGATTTTATACAAACGACAAAAGTGCCCGTAAGACTTTTAATTTATACTTATTTGACGTAAGATTTTGCTATCTACCGATCTGTTAGAAGTCGGTGCCAACCCAGTCTGCTGTGCCTGATATATAATGCAATCAAAGATATAAAGTGGTTTATGCGAGGGCTACCCTTAGCTGCATTCAAAGCTTGCACTTTGGAGCCCGGTGTATACTTTATTACTTTTCTTATCCATAATTTGGTTTATTTTACATAATCCCCTTTACGGGGGCCACAGCCGTCGCCCCCCAACCCCGAGATGGAAAGCCTCGTCCATCCACTAGCAGGTGTACCGACACCTTGATGGACAAGGCTTGCAGGTGAGAACGCCTCCCGGAGGTTCAGGTCTTTATGTGGCCCCATTAACCCAATTTGCATTCAGAATATAAGCACTAAGCAGCTACCTACTATATTACCATCCCATACGAGTACATACCATCTGAAATGCATTCTAAACCAATTAGAAAAGATTAATTAGATATGCAAATCGGTCTAAAACGCGATGAAATTCGTGATGCATCTACTTTATGTCAAAATATTCGTTGATTGGGTACATACCCTCTTTTTTGGAAGCTTACGTAGCAGAGTCAGAGGGTGAACAACGAAGTCATAATAAGGTTATTTCAACCACTGTCTAATGCGCTCTACTGTGATTCACCAGTGGGGCATAATTATATGACTTGAGTAGATATTGATTCAGCTGTGTTCTATCCCTCTGAAAATCAATTCATCATCATCATCATCATCATCATCAACCTATTCTAGTCCACTGCTGGACATAGGTCTCCCCTAATGAGCGCCAAAATCAATTGTCTTCATTTAATTCTTCATAGAAACAATCACGCGGATCCACCGTTGTGTATACGATGGGCATGCCCATAACCCTAATATACTTGTGACGTCACACTTTTAAGGTCTCTTGAAATGATTATGCTGATTATAAAAGCGCCGCTAATGTGGAGATACTCCACAGACCATGACCCATCTTTTAACGTGTGCTGCATACCCATGAACATAATATACACTGACACTACACAACAACACTAAGTTGTATCCCAGATTTTGTTATCATTCGATTTCTTTTAATTGTCATATGGAAGCAATTAAATATTATATTGATTGAAATTAGTTTATAATTTAAACGAAAGTAGGTACTTGACTATTGAAAAAATCGGAACTAACATCTCCAATGAATATATTCATTCCTAAGGCCAAATTCCTGATCCCGAAAAGAAAATAATCAAATTCAAAAGTTGTTCACGAGTCATGATTGTGCACGGATTTCCGGGTGACTGTGACCACCACCTTTTTGATCCGCGCCTGGTAGGTAGGCAAAGACAACATCTTGCCACTTGATACGCTCGGTTGATTTGAATTAAACGTAACAGATAGTTCTATCTGTTAAAAAACGCGGGGTAAAATGCATAATTAAAAACAAATGTGATATTTAGATACATTTAAATATCAGTTTAAATATTATAAAAAATATTGTGAAAGAGTATCATGTTGCTTCTCTTACACTCTTCACAAAACAGAAATTAACAATAGAACCTCATGACGATGAAAGCAGTAGAATGGGAGGTCTTTATACTTAGAGCGCAAGCGCTTTCTATCAGACCACACTTAGTTGATCTAGAGTGGTACTGGACTAGTGCTTGGGAATAAAACCTTCCATTTTTGTTCCAGCTTGAAGTGTTGAAGAGGCGTTGGATTCTAATATCGCACTGAGCATCTGCGTGACCTATGTAAATGTTCGGAACTGGGTTTAGCATTAGCGGAGACATTATTAGAGGAAGCAGACCAAACAAGACCGATTTCAAGTTTCAAATCTGATTTGCTACATACGTAATGTAGGTCAGGCAGGGCCGAACTTAGTTTGACAACCTCTTCGAACAACTGCATACCATCATAAAATTAATAGCGGTTAGGATTTTTTTTCATGTATTTTGTCCGTCAAATTGACTGCACCCCGCCTGATGATAAGCTGAGGTAAAGTCCAAAAAGCAGTACCCACTATTTAGAATGGTGGCACCTACCTAAACTGATATGAAATCTGCATCGCTTGATATCAAACAAAAACGTTAAAAAAATTCACGTTTGTTATATGGTAGCTCCCTTAATTTATTTTAATCTGTTTTTTAGTATTTCTTGTTATAGCGGGAACGGAAATACATCATCTGTGAAAATTTCAACTGTCTATCACGGTTCATGAGATACAGCCTAGTGACAGACGGACAGACAGTGGAGTCTTGGTAACAGGGTGCTGTTTTTTACGGAACCCTAAAACAGTTATAATACTTCCTCAACAAGTGAGCAAAGTTATTTTTTGCTGAGAGTGCCGGCTTTAAATTGTACTGTATAAATATTTTTCATGTGATCACAACTTGTAGTTTTGGGGCTCCTATGACAAAATTACAAATTATGAATACATGACGATATTTTTGAAGTGAAAACTGCTTTAGCGGCGTTGTGCAATTTTTTTGTAATGGGTAAAAAAGGTTAAACTCGCGTCTGATCGACCGGCAACCCTGTGGCCGGCAACCCTGGGGTTATCCTTTCGAGGGCTTACCCGGGGTGCCCGGCAACAGACACTTGGGGAGGACAACCATTCCAAAATATCACAAATGCATAACGTTAATATTCAAGTTTTCACTTCTACCGGTACTCCCGGAGTGCAACGCGTCATTTTTAGGGTTCCGTACCTCAAATGAAAAAAACGGAACCCTTATAGGATCACTTCGTTGTCAGTCCGTCCGTCTGTCAAGACCGTTTTTCTCAGGAACGCGTGGAGGTATCAAACTGAAATTTATATCTACTACTCAGGTTTACTGTCCCTTGGAGCTGCGAAAAAATGAAACTTCTAAGCCAAAGCAATCAAAAGATACAGCCGTTTATGCCGCAAATTTTGGAAACTCGCACGGGAATCAAAACCATCAGGATCAATCTATCAACAGGGTACCTACTTCCCGTGAACTTAGAATCTTGAGATTTGGTACGAAGTAACGTCTTATAGTACAGCTAAAGGAAAAATTGCGAAAACCGTAAATTTTTAGTTAAGTACATCATTAATGAAAAATATTATCGTAAATTTTTAGTTATAAAAAAAAAGTACATCATTAATGAAAAATATTTTTGAAAATTTTAAAGTTATTACTTCTTTTCTCATGAACGCGTAGAGGTAGATATATATATACCTACAGGTTTGTAGCGAACCCTCGGTGTGCGAGTCCGACTCGCATTTGGCCGGTTTTTTTTATTATTATTATTATGTCATCTTATACTTTAACGATGCAGATTTCATATTAGTTAAAAGTTTTGTAATAAATACCATGTTTTTTTCGTGCGGAAATCCCTTCGGATTACCCGCCGGCCAGAGATAATTTTTTTTTTTTTTTACGTGCGGAAATCCCTTCGGATACCCCCCGCTGGCCAGCGGGGGTGGTTATGTCGTTTCTCGACTAAAACCGCACGGTGTCCTCCCCAAGTGTCCGTTGCCGGGCACCCCGGGTAAGCCCTCGAAAAGATAACCCCAGGGTTGCCGGCGGACTTTGGCCGCTACCGCGGCCTCGCCTGGTGGGGTCGGGTTTTATCCCGCTTCGGTGAGTTGGCAGGCGTGTGTAGGGCACACACGACACGCCTCCGCCACGGCCTGCTTCTGTAAGGACGGCGAGTCGGCCAACTGCCGTCCTCAGGCCCCGATTTTGGAGGTCGGTAGTCCCGGGCGTAGATGAGTCTGCGGCGTCCTCGCCGCAGACTGCGAAACTCGGGGGGCAGGGTTCTCTCCCGCTCCCTCTCCACCGTCTCTTTCGCGCGCATTACCTGCTCGCAGAAAGAGGCGGCGGCGTGCCTCTTGCTCCCGTCGGAGACCACGGCCCTCACCATGATCTCCAACGAGAGAACGTCCACGCCCAGGACCACAACGAGATCCCGGCGTTGACTCGCCCACGCAGGGCACTCCACCAACGTGTGGAGCGCCGTGTCTTGGCCAGAATCCTCGCAGTGCTGGCACTGCGGCATTGTCTCCCGGTGGATGCGCCACAGATACTTACCGAAACACCCGTGTCCGGTAACCATCTGGCACATCCCGTAGGAGAGGTCCCCATGGTCCCTCTCCAACCACTCCTTCATGATCGGTCTCACCCCCGCTATGGTGGATTCCCCCCAACTTGGGTGCTCAAGTCGCACCCTCCATGTCTCCATGAGTTCCTGGCGGAGCAGGGACCGCTGAGCCCTGATTTCTAGGGGCACCGGCCTATGGCCCCGCTCCAGCACCTCCTTGCGCCACTGGTACAGCAGCGCAAGGGCTATCGCTATCGCCGCCTCGACGCAGATCGTGCGATACCCCCTGATGACTCTGACGCCCATCGCTTTTAACGGGCTGTTTAATACAGCCACGTTGCGGGCCGCCAGAGTCTCCGCCCATACTGGGGCCCCGTTCAGGGCCATGCTTCGCACGATCCTCAGGTACAGTCTCCTAGTGGGGGCGTTGGGTCCCTTAACGTTGGGCATCAGCCGCGATAGCGCGGCCGCAGCCCCCCTCAGTTTCGGGACCAGACTTCGGAGATGAGGTCCGAAGTCCCATCGGCTATCTAGTACGAGCCCAAGGTACTTCATCGTGGGCTCGATGCCGATGCTTACGCCCCCTACGGTTATGCTGGTTCCCACAGGTGGCCCCCTCCGAGGCCCGTGGAAACACATAGCCTCGGATTTGTGGAGAGCCACCTCGAGTCCCAGCCGCCGTATTCGACCTACGACTTGAGCAACCCCTGCCGTGGCCTTTAGTGCCGCGCTTTGGTGCGTTGCTCCCCGCGCCATAACGAGGGTGTCGTCAGCATAACACGTTATGCTGACACCCTCGAGCAACGAACCGCGCAGCACCCAGTCGTATACGATGTTCCACAGGAGTGGCCCTAGGACCGACCCCTGCGGAACACCGCACGACACTTCTCACCGCCCTGGCCCTAGCCAGCTCGGGTAAACTATGGCCCTCTCGGATAGGTATGCCTCGACAATGCGGCGGAGGTAAGGAGGCACTCCGTGATACGCGAGCGCCTCCCTAACGCAGCTCCAGGGTAGGGTGTTGAAGGCGTTGGCGATGTCCAGAGACACCGCCACCACCACCCCACCCCGCGAGACTACTTCCTCCGCCAGGCGCCTAACGCGCATGATCGCTTCCACTTTGGAGCGCCCCCGGCGGAAACCGAACTGGTTGTCCGACAGATCTGGCCCCACGTTCGTGAGATGCTCGACGAGGCGCTCTGCAATAATCCGCTCAAAGAGCTTGCACACCTCGTCGAGCAACACGATCGGCCGGTAACCGGATGGCTGGTCCACCGGCCGCCCCGCCTCCCGGATAAGGACCAGTTTCCCCGTCTTCCAAGCCTTTGGAAACTGGCCCCTTTCGAGGCATGCGCTAAAGAGCGCCACCAGTCGAGGCCCTAGTTCCTCCAGGGCCAGGACCCATGCTCGGCCTGGAATGCCGTCGGGTCAGGGGGCA
This sequence comes from Cybosia mesomella, assembly GCA_946251805.1. Lineage (NCBI taxonomy): Eukaryota > Metazoa > Arthropoda > Insecta > Lepidoptera > Erebidae > Cybosia > Cybosia mesomella. Next base: position 11,163,410 of record OX276404.1, read on the forward strand.
GTGCATTTCCGGGCTTTAAGCCGGAGCACTGCTACCCCCAGTTCACTCTCCCTGACTTCGGGCACATCGCTCTCGCTATTATCAGCGTCAGGCGTCTGAGGCGGAGCCATACGCGGAGGGACATGCTCCTCCGCTCTCGCTCGGAAAAAGGAGTCCAGTATCCCCTCCAGCCGCTCCGACTGGAGGCTCTGGGTCAGCAGGGGCGCCCTTGGGTGGATTTTGCCCCTGACCGCAAGGTAAGGACGCCCCCATGGGTTCTGCTCCAGAGACTCCAGCAGCTCTTCGCGGGCCCGCCGTTTGGCCTGCTTTATGGCTTCCTGGAGGGTCCTCTTGGCCCCCTTGTACGCCTCATACAGCTCCGCCTCTCGGGCTGCCGCATCGTCTGGGCGGCGGTGGATCCGGGGGATTCGCGATTGTCGGCGGCAGGTTAGTTGGACGTTGAACCGAATATACTTGCAGTGCGGTGCAGTGGTTTATGTTCGCCTGCAAGATGCGGATTGGTGTGTCCATTAATGGACGTCCATCTCCGCATCCCGCCGCGAATGTGGCCGCTCTTGAGCGGCACCCCCGCTACCCGTTGCGGACGAACGGGGCTTTGGCCTCAGGCGGCGCAGATTCTGCTGTTCGCCCGGTGCTCCGCCGCTTTGCCCTCCGCTACGCATTTGTAGCAGCGCGGCGGAGCATCACAAGCACTGGCCTTGTGCCTGGGCTGACTGCAGCGGAAGCGCCGATCCCCCACGGTGTCTCCCGCTGTGCATTGCACTCCCACATGCCCCACGGTCAGGCACCGAAGCACCTGGTCTCGCGGGGCTGCAGGAGTTGCACCCACGCCTTTAGGAAGCCCCCAACGAGGAGGCTCCGTTCGTCCGTAATTTTCTGCGCCGCTTCGACGGGGCAGTTGACGACTGCCCTGCCGTGACCGGTGGAGCTGAAGCGGATTTCTCCAGCTCTCACCTGATCACGGGGGCAGCCGCCCGCCTCCACTACGGCGGAGATGACTTCCTCCGTCGTGGCCGCGTCATCCAGACCCGAAATGCGCAAACCTGCGCATTTGTTGGGTCTGGTGACGCGGACGGCTTCGGTATCCAGCGAATCCCTCAGCTTGGCCGCTAGGGCGTCGGCTTTGGGGCCGCTGGTGGCGCCGGAGACCTCGAGGAGGCGAGCTCCGGTGCGAGTTGTTTTGCACCGGAGCCCCCCCTCAATCTCGAGGGCCTTGAGGTCCACTGAGGCCAGCCTAACCTTAAATTGACGGAATAATAAAACTTAAAAATAAGTTTCAACTGATATGGAACCTGCATGGATCAATGCATAAAGTGAAAAATAAAAATTATGATCACAGATAATAATATATATATAATACTTATGCGATTTGTTCACTAGTTTGAAACTTAAATTGATTGGTTGATTTTTTTTTAAATACTAAGGTCTGGACTTTTTGTTTTTAATTATGTATTGGTAAACTTTCCTTAGAATATGTACCGTTGAATCTATACCTAGAACCAATGCAAAATGTATATTCATGCATAGGACTAATTGCATCTAGCGGCAATCGAACCCGCGACCTCTGTCTTAACAGTTGAACGCTCTACTTTTGTGCCGGGCGCCGCAGGTCGTTGGCATACCTATTTATTTTCATACATGCAAAACATACATATAGTTATGCCTCTTTCCCATTGGGGTAGGCAGAGACAACGTCTTTCCACTTGCTACGATCTATCTACTAGATCTATTCTACCACTTTCATAACTGTTTTCATACATATATACCTACATATATGTCCTAGCAACATCAAATAACTTTAATTACTATTATTATAGGTAAGTTTGTTATAATTAGGATAATAAATTAATATTTAACTCCATACGTTTCCTAACAAATGATTCTAGATTTTGTTAATATATTATTCCAATATTGATGGTGTATTGATCTATTTAAATGAATAATTATTTATTACACATTTTATAAAGTTATGGATTTTATTTCTATTATTTTACTATAACAGTTTTTCATTTGCAATAGAATCACTTCCGGAATAATCTCACAAGTAAGATAAACTGTTTAAAAACATTATAAGTGTTGATATCATTTTAAATTATTTAATTAATTTGTAATAGGAATTTAGACATAACTTTTACATCGAATCATCAAATATTTATGATTTTTACATGCCTAGTCTTTTGCAATGATTTATTTATATCAATACACTATCAAAATAATGGAATAATAATTAACAAAATCTAGAATCATTTGTTATGAAACGTATGGAGTTAAACATTAATTTATAATCCTAATTATAACAAACTTATAATAAAAGTAATTAGGCGACATATATTATATTGATTCACATGACTATATTCAAATTTCAATTATACCTATATCTCTAATAAAAGTTCTCGCATAAAATTGTTTCTTTCAAAATCTTTCGAGTATTTTATTTCAAAACTTTCGTAACCGGATGCAGTAATGAATTATTATATCTTTACAAATCTGCCGCGAATACATAATATGTTTAAAGCGCCCTCTTAATTTGTGGGGCAGACGGCGCTTAAAGCTGATACTATCAAGTTTAGTAATGAACTCTTTTAGATATCTTGTATAACGCCATCTAGTGGCCAGTGGCAATGCATAGGAAAGAACAGTAGATGTCGCTAGGTGTATCATACTACGATGCCATTGTCGACTAGAAGGATGGAAATAATATAAAGTTTCAACATAGGTACATAGATAATAACAAAAAAACCACATTAACAGATTTAAAAATATATTTATTGTATGAGAATCTTGCTGCTGCTGGCCAACTGAAAAGCGAGGCAATTGAAATATGTATAAAAATAAATAAACAAGTCTCATAATAATGCTACGATAAGCACGCAGGTCAAGGAAATCAGTTGCATTGAAGTGCTAATTACTTAATAGGAGCATTTTTCATAGATTTAGTTGACACAGGATTTCCATTTATTTTACTAATAAGTTTATTATCCTGCCAAACTGCAAAAAGATCATTATTCGTTTTCAAATCAACTTGCAATTTTTCCCAAACTTTTTTCTTAGGATTTAATACATCATCTGGTTCACCAGTATCATGACCCTCTACGATGACTCTGTCTCCTGGCTTACTACCTTCTGGAGCAAGCAAAGGTTCTACCTCTTTAGGGTCATCAGTTGATGCACATAAGACCATTCCCCTTGACTCAACACCTCGCATTTTAGCTGGTTTTAAATTACATAACACAACTACATCTCTGTTCTGCATTTCTTCAATAGATACAAAATTTACTAACCCAGAAACTATAGTTCTGGGCTCATCTTCACCAAGGTCAATCTTTTCCACATAAAGAGCATCTGCATCTGGGTGTCTAGACACTTCCACTATGCGTCCTACTCTTATATCCAGTTTAGCTGGTGTTTCACTACCAGCTGGGGCTGCATTAGCTTTAACCTTTGATGGAGGTGGGTAGGCTTTTTTAGCTAGCTCTTGTAGCTTGGGGTCTTTGAAAATTTCCTGAATAGGACTTAAAAGCCTGTTAATAGCGGCTTCAACGCTAGCCTTTAGGTCACCTGGATGTATCTCTTGTTTGGCAAAGGCAATTTCAAGGTCTTCATAAGTCGAGAACCCAACATCACCACCATGCTCTTGTGGTCTACAAATGATAAAGTTTTCATCACTTTTCATTAGTGGTAATACAACATATTTTATAAATGATAAGATCCCATTATCAGTGATGTTACCAGGTTCACAAAAAGCTTTCTTGAGTTTCTTCTTAACATTTGCAGGACTATCTAAAAGATCAATCTTACTATCTTCTTCAGATGCTGACATTTTACCTCCAGTGAGTCCCGGGACCATGGGGTTCATAAGATGTACCCTTTTGGCATATCCTAGTTGTGGTAGATATTTTTCAGCCATAGTGAAAATTTTTCTCTGATCAACACCACCAAATTGAGCATCTACTTTCAAATATTCTTCATCTAAGGCTTGAAGCCCAGGGTACAAAAGGCCACTAAGTAATGGATGATCAACTTGTTTCACAACCTCAGCGCCTGCTTTTTTAGCATCATGCTCTGTAATTACAGATGTCATACGGTAGACATCAAGCGTGTATTCTTTGTTAAGCTGGTATTCTGTTCCTCTCACAAACTTTAGCTTTTCTAGTGGTACACCAATGGATTGTAACATAGCTTTTATGGCAGCTTCATAGTATTGAGTGCGAAGAGCTAATAATTCCCAAGGTGCTTTCATGTTATCTAAATAAGCATGCAAATCTGCAAACAGAATGGTTACCTCACAACCTGCCTTTAGGAAGTCAGCTATTTTCGACATAGGCACAAAATACGCTACATGTGGCCGTCCAGTTGTTGCTGTCCCCCAGTAGATTTTAAGATCTTTTTGCTTCAAGATTTCTGTAAGTCTATCTTCTCCTAAAACTTCTTGCAAGTTTCGAGTTATTAACTGCTTTTTCTCTTCCCACGTAGCCATGGTTGAACCACTTGAAACAATCTGCAAAATTGAATTTAGGAAAATTGGTTATGTTTTCATGTTCATTAGAAATAAATTTAGTTTCTTCTATTGACAACTTTTGTTATATTGAGACTCACCTATTAGTCCGTATTTTCTAAATACCTAATTGAAGTAATTGGATAACAAATATAATGAATACAAAAACTTCAGGAATAAGATATGAGAAATCTGAACACGTAGTATATGAAATTGTAGTGTTCAAGTGTTCAAGTATTCAAGTGTCAAAACCAAAAGTGGATTACGAAAGAAATGAAACATAACCTCTTAACTTATTACAGGTTAGAAAGAAACAAAAACAATAGCCTAACGTATCAATTACTGTATAAACCAATGTAATAACGTATTTTACAAGATACTTATTTATTCAATTATAGATTGTCATCTGTTTTATCACCAAAAATAATTAAAATATTGCAATTTTGACACATATGAAGTTAGTCACGGTACAAAATACTTGTTACCAACTGCTAATTGGCGCTAGTGTCGCAGTGAATGCTCGCGTTTCCTGTCAAAAGCGCCATTGCGCATGACAGTCAGTGCGGCCTTGCAGACTGAGAGCGCTGCCAACAAAGGCCGAGTCGATGGGGTTACAAAAAGATTGTTAATTTGGACTTATAAAACCCTTTTGTTGTTGTAATTATAATTTTATATAGGTTGTGAATTTGTGATTACGGTTAAGAAAATGTGTGAATGATATGAATCGTGACGACTAGCAAAGGAGTCAGCTGGTCTACAGTGCGAATAGTGAATAAGAAATGGCGGCCTTGCCAGCAGGTGTTCAGTATGGGTTATCATCGGAGTCTAGTTATAAAGAAAATAAGGAACTAGTGTTTGTGAAATTAACGGATTCAGCGCTTAAAGCTATTGAAGACTTCCTTAGGAATAATAGGGTAAGTGCATACGCCATATTGTTATACAAAAATAAAGATAGGTAAGCCAACAATGTCAGGCGCCATACTTATATTACAGTAATTGAAATGAAACTGCAAATTACTCTGTTTTAATGCAATAAATCAGTTTTATAATTATCATGAGTAGCATGAAAACAAGTTTATGTAGGTAGCATTGCGATAAATACTCCTCACCAATGTCACGCCACGTCAACATGTAGAAAATTTGCTGTGTTATTTTCACAGATTTACATTTCAATTCATATGGCTATAATTAGAGAATTCGGACTTATTGTTGCGGAATTCGACGTACACCGTGGGGTAATGTTACAAACTGCAAATTTTTATCCTCGACTATTTTTCGTTGAAAGATATGCCCTTGTTTGAGATATTAATCCAATTCGGTATAAAAACATTCAAGACCAACATCCTACTTATCTGGTTTACGTACTGGAAAAACACTACGTTATGTTGTCCATATAATTGAATCTGATAGTTTAATTTGCTATGGAAACTGTTTAATTATAAGGTTTTGACTATTTTGTACATTGTAATATGATTGCAAAAGTATTATGAATTAATATCTCACAAATAATTGATTTTAGAAAGTAGATATATTCAAAAAAAAGATAACTATACATTCTTATACCATGTTTCATTAAAGTAGACCATCATCAACTCTAATTCTGGTGTACCTACTTTTGGGTCAGAAATGCAGAAAGAAATATTGTATAGAATTGTTTACTTAAATAGTTTAAATTTATAATTATTTCATAACTTAAATATGTTATTCAAATTCCTAAGTTCTATTTGAAATACTTTCCCTAAACTTTAAACATCTTTGCTTACTTTGTTTATCTGTAATTAAATATATAATAATTGAAGTCAAGTTTTACTTAATAATTTATAAAATCCTAGATTTGTTCATTAAATTTTCCTAGTCATCCAAGTCTTCCAAGTCTTGAAGGTCAGGGGGTTGCTTAAGCAGAAAGCTTGTACAAGCCTAATATTATGACACAAATAATTAAATGCCATTTTATTTGCCAAGGGTATTATTTTATAGAGAAAAGTTTTGAATGAGGCCTAATGCATGGACTTGCATATTGTGTAACTCGTGTTAAATTTAAAATTATCTGGACTTAATTTGTTAAAACTTATGTATTTGTTGATGATCAAAACTTACTTACTAGTTTATTACTACTTATTGATCTAACCCCAGGGACAAATCATGACCCCCGTTGGATTTCCACTTGTACTTGAAAAGACATTTTAATTTCAAGGCAAAAAATGTTTTACGTTTATCAACTCTGAGTATAGTGTTACATTACAATAAGAGATGGCGCTACCTGCTTGTTACTGATATTACAATTGAATAACTATTTGTTTCACTTACATATGTACAGTATAGTATGTATTACAGTTGTTTATGAACAAATCAGTAGCCAAAGATATAATAAAATAACATAGCAGATTTGCACTGCAACAAGTCAATAAATGGTTGGTATAAACTAATTAGTGGAAACTTCAATCGTGAAAATCTGTTTAACTTGTCACCATCTTAGTGATGATCCCAGTTGTATCCAAGGCTTACTCGGAGCCCAAGCTTCGCTTTCCTTTTCAATCCATTTTTATTTGGAAAATTTTAGCTATTATGAAAAAAAATGTTGAACTGAACGGAATTATAAAGCTTTACACAAGAAAATCCAGTGTACAGCTGTTTAAATTGAATGGAATTCCACCTTAGTAATTGGTAAGCACTTAAAACTATATTCAACCTAGAAAATTTACTACCCATTCTAAAGATTCAAATTTATTTCAAGACAAACATCATCACCATCATCACACTTCATATAAATGAGAAGAACTTTCCAACAAGAGAAGGACTTGTGTATATAAATCAAAATCTCTACAAATTCAATGTCTGTTAACCAATACTTTTCCTTTGATCACTGTGACCTTAACCCCAATCATTGTGAAGATATCCATCTTCAGCATTAGGAGTGGGGCAGTATGAGTTGATGCAACTAATTATGATATTACAACAGCTTTTATTTTTTGGAACTGGATTAAAGTATTCTATTGAAGTAACTTATAATTTACTCACCAGAGGTACACTAAGTATCACAATAGACAGAGATAACATCTCTGTTATATCTCTCATTATAATATATTGTTTAATTATGCAATAATTATCTAATGTGCTATATTATTGTAGACATGTCATATTAATTAGAGATGGAATTTAATACATTAATTTAATTTCAGCTTTATAATATTAGTATAGATATTTGTTTGTATGAACTTCATCAAATTTGTTATGAGTTCCAACACATTCCTCATACTTCCAAAGTATCAGGCTTAGTGCATTAAGGCTCAAGCAACTGTGCAACAGCAGAATAATCATATACCCATCAGGGACACAGGCTGGAAAAAGCCATAGTGAGATTTGGGACCTAAATAGACCTTAAAATGTCTTTAGTAGGAGAGAGTTCAATCATGAATGCAAAATAGAATGTGAATGTTCCTGTGAACCTATAAAATTCCTCACAGAGTCTAAGCAAGGCGGCCTTTTGTGTTCTATTTGGAGTGGGTGCACCATATTGCCACTGGAATCTGAATACAACGGTGAAAACAAAAAATTCTACAAAAAGCATTTCATCCTATCTCCTCTATACTATAGAGGAGATAGGATGAAAATACCCATAACATAAATGCCGTACCAACATACATACCAGCCATACATACCAACTTGGTGTAAGTAAAATAAAATTGGACATTACAAAAAAGAATTTATTAGACTAGTGTGAATCAATTTAGTAGAAAAGATAACAGACCTTTTAGAGTTATTATCATAATCTTAACACAAAGGACAAATAAAATTACGGTTATCATAATAAATTATTAGTTTAAGAATAATATCTTATGGAAATAGAAAGTAATTGGTAAACATTGAAAATGGTCCAAAGGATGAGGTTATACAAAATGTTAAATATATAACACCAGTTTATAGTAGTAAAATTTCATAAAAAGAAAACAATTGTACAATGCCAGGTACCAGAAGTATAGACACTAAAATTATCGCATCTTTCTGAAGTGTTAAATGTGGTGACACAACAATGTAAGAGCTAGCAACCTAAAATATTGAAAAATCATCATTACATCCATGAAATAATAATAATAGTACAAATATAATATAATAATAATAAGAATAGAAGGTATGAATGAGGCTGCCTGTAAGAAATTGCTTAATGGTAAGGCCGCCATTTGTACATGTATTGTTTGAGTTTCCATATATGTATATTCTGATTGGTGTACAATAAAATTTATATATATCTATCTATCTTCACCAGGATCTTCAGGGCCCAATCCAGCCTCATCTGGAATCCAATACACTTGAGGTTGGGGTCAGAATTACTTCCATAAAAACTAAGAGAAACCAATTCAAAAGGAAAAGTAGATTAGTGGACCCCAAAGTGCAAACTTTGGATGACACTGTAATTTCCAGTAGGATTTAGAAAAGAATTAGATAATAAAGGCCAATAGATGTAGCACAACACTATTGAAGTACAAAAAAAATCAGACCTGCTGCAAAAATGGCAAGAATTCTGAATATTTAAGTCAAGTCACTTTAAGACAAGTCACTTTCACACTCTGCAAAGGTGCCTTTCAGTATATCTAGAAGGTGAAGAATAAGAACAACTGCAAACCTATGGGTTCTTATCTTGTGTGTCTGTAATGTATCATGGTATGGCTATAATGTAATGTACCATAATTACTGAGCCATGGACCATGAATACTGAATCATTGCATGTTGGTTATGTTTATAGTCAACCAGCTGTTATTTGTGACTCCACCAGGAAAGAATACTGATCCGGTTCGTTGACTCACATGTAACTATTCCCGGGATAAAAATATGTACTACTCTAGACTATAATCTATCTCTGTGCCATGTTTCGTGCAGATCTATTGAGCCTCTCTGAAAAGAGGAACCATTTGATTCTCGTTTTTAGAGTAGTAGTAAAATTACCTAGCCATATTTTTGTATACCACCTTAACAGTACCTTTTTTTTTAGGTCTGTTAGGTTTGTTAATCCCTTCGGATACCCCCCACCGGTCAGCGGGGGCGGTTATGTCTGGCTTGAACCGACTAAAACCGCAGGCCGTCTCGGGTATTCAGACGCCGGGGTGTAAGGTTGCCCATAGAGCATATCCCTCGCACCCCGACTGACCCTGGGCCATCTCCGCTTTCGAGATGCCCGCCTCGGGTTTGGGAACCACGGTGTCCCCGTCTTGCCTCGGTTTGGGGGAGGGGCGCTGGTCGCCCCACCGTCCCTGCCTGCTTCTGCTGGGGTGACAGGCGGCCTCACCTGCCACCCCCACACCTTAACAGTACCTCTATAAAGAAAACTATGTGAGTGACTGGCTGTTTAGTACAAATTTGCAATTAAGGTAAAATCAGGCAGCCTCTCTCAGTCATGAAAAAGAGTCATTGCTTGAGTAACATCTATATTCAACTCTATTTAGGTCATTAAATTACAACATGACTACTAAATAAGTGATCAGGTTTGGAAGTATTAGTAGTTCAAATAGGTACTTCAATAATGTCTAATTTTAAGTGGTAATAAAAACTAGGTCTAGGTCTATGTTTCTTCTCCAAAAGGACCCATAGCAGCCATGGAGGCTGCTCATGTGAGCTTCCGGTGCTGTCTAACTGAACGTCTAATACTATACTGAACAGAAACTAACTAAGGAGGAATCCTTGGTGCGCGGTGGCCCGAACCACGGAATCGGAATCGTTATCCATGTCTTGGGTGATGTCAATATTCGATTCTGTAACTGCTTTGGGTCACAGTGGCAACAAACACAATCGAGGGCTTGATGCGTGTCCAAGAGCAATCCAAAGGCGTATTCTACGTCTTGGATCTCTCCGCGACAGTCGTAGAGGTAAAATCCGGATCCATGTTCCGATGACCGTGGCAAAACCGATATTGACACTCCGAAAGTGTACACTCCTGTCCGATCCGGGAGTCATTTAACCTCTCGTGGAGCTTCTTGAGGCGGGACATTACCTTTATACAGCAGTTGCTCCCATACGCCGGCACAGACCCCTTGCTTTTGATGACTGGGGTAATAATAATATAGGCTTACACTAATATTTATATCATAAACAATTTGATGTTCTGCAAGTAGTTCCAATTACAGGTGAGACTTATATCAAACTGAACAATTGATAATACCTACATTAAAGAAAATGTTTTTGTAACCCAGTAGATACTACATTTTCTTTCGCTTGCTCAGTGTTGGACAGATTCGCGATTGGACAGATTCGTGATTCGTCAGATTCGGGATTCGACAAATGCTTGGACTCGACGGACTCGCTACACGGTAGAAAATGAAGTCTTGCACTAAATCTATATAAATGAAAATGAATAGCTGAAATGTATGTCCTGGCTTTTTTTGTTTTCGTTATTGTAAGATTTTTTTTGTATCTGAAGAAAATTTTTGGGAAAGTCCATGGTTTAGCTGCTATAATAGCTAGTACATAAATAATATCAAATAAGCCGCATTGAAGAACACGACGAGCTTAATCAAGTTTTATGCAAAATAAATTTTATATTATCAAGAACTTTAGTTTAACATAAAAGTAACTTAACATCAGCCAAGTACATTTTTGAAACATCCCCAATGTACAGACACAACTAATTTATAACTTTATAATCGTATAGACTGCTAATGTGAAAGTTTATTCAAATTGCATTTTTTTCGTGTTTCTAAAAGTTGACGGTTGAATCCTTATTTGGTTTCATTTTCTATTTTATTTATAACTATACTTCCGCCAAGTAGCGAATCTGTCTAGTTCAAGAATCTGTCCAATCCCGAATCTGCCAAATCACGATTTTGTCCAATCCCGAATCAGCCGAATCGCCAATTTATCCAATCCCGAATCTGTCCAACACCAAGCAATCATTGGAACATTGGAAATCTTTCTGCCAAACAAATTGGTGTTTTGCAATAAATTCTTTCAAACTATGAGGGACATAAAAATCCTGAAATGAAAGTTCAATATTCAATTTATGTAAATAATTTTACATTGTAACCATTAGATTCTGCTCTTTTAAATAATCTAAATATAAAAATAAAAATTGAAAAGGACTGAGTTGGATGATGCAGAACCCCCAGGAAGATGTTGATAAAGATGAAACTTAAACATGACATTTTAAGTAAAGTTGACTGGTTTAATGATTGAATACCTTGCTAAAAACCATTCTTGACTTCACAAAATCATAAAGTGGTTACTTAATTTTCCTTAAGTGATTAATTGTAATTGAAACAAATTAAAAACAAATTGAGTGTCTACTGAACATGCAATTATTGTTATGTCCCACTGTATGCAAGAGGCTAGAATACTTATTATATGAATTGATATAACTGCCTACCACTTTTAGCTGCTAGGTCTGATGCATACAATTTTTTTTAATCCTTTTTTTCTGTTCATAACTTCATTTAAATAATCCATTTTCTTTTCGGTCATACTGCATTGTTATGCCTATTCCAGATATATTTAGGCGACTTTTTTAGGGTTCCGTAGCCAAATGGCAAAATACGAAACCCTTATGGACTCGTCATGTCTGTATGTCACACCCACTTTTTTCCGAAACTATAAGAACTATGCTGTTGAAACTTGGTAAGTTGGATTTTCACACAAAAATAGAAAAAAACAATAAATTTTGAGGGTAGGTACTTACAATACTTAGGACTGAAACTCAAAAATATTTTTTGTGTCAAACCCATACGTATTGGGTATCTATGGATAGGTCTTCAAAAATAATATTGAGGTTTCTAATATAATTTTTTTTTTCTAAACTGAATAGTTTGCGCGAGAGACACTTCCAAAGTGGTAAAATGTGTGTCTCCTCCCCTGTAACTTCTAAAATAAGAGAATGATTAAACTAAAAAAAATATATGATGTACATTACCACGTGAACTTCCACCGAAAACTGGTTTGAACGAGATAGTAATTTTTTTGAATACGTCATAAATCGTAAACCGCAATCTACCTTTCATTCAATCAACTCAAATATAAAAATATTACTTGCTGCTATGGAACCCTTCATGGGCGAATCCGACTTGCACTTGGCCGGTTTTATTTTATTGGCTTTCTTATACATACACTCGCCTCTATTCGTCATTCTCCTATATCAAAATCTTAAGCAGATCGCGGCTGTCTAGACGTTTAGGCCCACCCAGTTTCGCAACTCTAATATTAGGTAAGCGGATCGGGCCTATAGCCGCAATGACAATGCTGGGGCGAAACCTGAGCAGGTGAAAGTACCATTTGCTATGTTACAAGCTAAAATAATATTACATTGAAAACACTAATTCTTAATTTTAGCTTGCTGAAATTGAGAAGACATGCAGAGTACTATCAAAATAACTGTATAACTTACCGAGTCCTACTTGTGTTGTTATTATTCGTATCATAAAACGATTTTCAACATTATATATTTCTTAACTTTTTACCATATAAATGTAGTAGTCAGTTGTAAACATACTCTAGTTTTCCTTACAAACTGTGACCTCCATTGTGTGATTAACGTCACCTCATCAACTAACATCATACAAAACATTATTATCAAAATAGCTGTGATTAGTGAAATGAGGATATATAGTTGTGGAATGAGTATTTTAAATTATTATAAGGTCACACTTACCATAAAGTCATTGATAAATGTATAAGTCATTAAATAGTTGTTCGAGGCCAGAGCGTATTAATGACGTAAATTTTTATTTAATTTATCCAGTTACTTGTACATTATGATATAATGTAGGTACATACATATAGAATTATATGCACTTACCGAAAACATCAATAAGTAGTATAATGTGTACTTATTTACGTTTATGTTTTGTAATCAAGTACTGACTAGGGTCTTTCCTTTTATGATAACGATTTATGAAAAGTGACTACTTAAATCACTATTTTTTCCATTAGCTAAGATACCTAGTACAACTACGGGCATTATAACTCCGCAGCAGATTCACGTTCTAATTCATTAAAATCTGTTATTAATGATCGCAATAACTTCAAGAATGAATTATATGCTTTCGGAGTTCAATGCTGTTACTTGCCAATATGTGTGATGTGATAACATTCCCTATCATGTTACATAATGTTGTTTACACAAAATTGATTGTATAGAACTACAAATCGTTGTTTTGTATAAGTACATGATGCCGAGTCATTCGTTCAGCTCATCGTATCGCAGTAAACAGCATGGGTTTTTTTGCTACCTGAGGTTACTTTTACTAAGACGTAATTGAGGGCTACGTCCTTACGACGTCATAATTATTTGTGTTAAGAACTGACTAATAAGGGTCCGGTCACCTACCTCAGGTATATATTTTAATAACTGTTGTCTTAAGTATGTATTGTGTATACTTCGCTTGTATTTTATGCTTAACCTTACGTAAGAACGCGTCAAGATAAGAGTAGTCATATTTTTGTAGAATAACCACATGCATATTCCATATGAGCCGGTCTCTATAATGGTAGCTATACACCATTCTGCCTATCGAATCAGCTTGATTAAACCAAAAGAATTAAATTTTGATTGTTCTGTCAAGTATAACAGTCCGCATTCACGCCCAAACACGGCTATTTAATGCAATCGGTAGTATTCGGTAGCGCCATGCCGATTGAATGATAGGCAGCACGGCGCATGGCCACCATTACAAAAAGTATCCGAGCATAAAGTTTTTATAAACCTTTGTGATCAGGTAGTTGTGCCCATAAGCCTGTTTTCTGCTAGTCCCTATACAGAGAAACAAATCACATCTGGCAATTTCTAATAATAATTTTGAACAGCTGTACTTAAATAAATACTTAATAAATTAGAAATCTACGATTAATCATTGTCATTAATAACTTAACATCAACTGCAATATTACGACTCACTTATTGCTTAGCAAGCATAATATGTTGAAGTACGGTTTGACTAAATACGTAATAATATCCTCCAAGATACCATTTTTTTTTTTTCGTGCGGAAATCCCTAGATACCTTTTTTTTTTTTTTTTTTCGTGCGGAAATCCCTTCGGATACCGCCCCCGCTGGAGAGCGCAAGGGGCGGTTATGTCGGGCTTGAACCGACTAAAACCGCACGCCGTCTCGGGTCTTAAGACGCCGGGGTGTAAGGTTACCCATAGAGCATATCCCTCGCACCCCGACTGACCCTGGGCCATCTCCGGTTTCGAGATGGCCCCCTTACTTGCTCTCCACTGTGCCATCTGCTAATCAGAGGGTCACGTGGAAAGCTTCCGAATAGCCCTCAACAGGGCCGTCCTCGCCTCGGTCGGAGTTGGCCGTAGGCGGCAGCGTCTCTCCCGCCCAAGGAGAGAGGCGCTGCCGTCTCCGTTGCCCAGGGTGCACCGCGTGGAGGTCCCCAACCAAGCACCCCAATCCCTAGATACCTAACACAATTTAAATTTATACAGAGTGACGCGTTTCAGAAAAATACTATAAAAATACCACACATTTACATTACTAATGACTTTCATTCCCTTCAAATATTCTACTCCGAGTTTAACAAAATGTAGCTGCCCTCACACAGGATTCCAATATTAAGTATTCCAGTGCACAATAACGTCACTATTTCTCATTATCGGGTCTCTGTGGGTGAATGTTAGATAACAGTTAGATTATCGCAAGCAGATGTTACTAACCGACCTTCCTAAAATATTTAAATGCTTAGTCACGATGAATATCTACAGGATGTGCTTTATAATGAGTGAAGATCCCACTAGGACAGACCTTCAAAATTCTCAACCAATAAAATTACTCGTAAGTATCTCTACTCTAACTTTTTCAATCCCTAGATTTATCAATCAAGAGAGATCTAGTAATTCCAGTTAATTTTGACCACCAGATATACCTGGAAAGTACCAAGGTTGTCATTTTTTTACTAGCGCTTCAGAACATTTTCATTAGACGTGCATTGAACTATCATCATCGCAGTGTTTATTCCATTTGCATCCACAACCTCTACTTTGGAGCCCGGGGTCCACCCTACTACGCTATAGACACGCAATAAATATTTTTAAGTATAAATTATGCTCAATTATGCGCAATAAGTATAAATTATGACTATGACGAAGAATGAAGTCCAAGGCATAAATTTGATGTGTTGCACAAAATTTGCGATAACGTACAATTGTATATAATAGTATGAAACAAATTTAAACACTGTATTGTACAATACCGTGCTTAGATTTGTTACGTGACATACAATATAGCAAGGCTTCAGATTTCCGTTTATTAATAGTTTCTTACTCGAAACCACAATAAACTATTCACGTTAAGTACCTAGTCATGTCAATTGTAACTCATATTTTTACAATTAAAGTGCGTATCTGATGAAAAACCAAGTGTAATGAGAAACAAATTATGTTTACGGGAGTAGTGAGATGATGATTATAGGTAAATGTAAAAATAGAAACTGCTCAACATTGCAACCGGGTCACTAGAAATGATTGTGCTAAACGTAGTTTTATAGCATCGAACATGAAAGTTTAAAACTTTTACGAAATAAGGAACAACCCCAAACTGCACTAAAAATATTCGTGCCGGTCGCCCACCTGATTATAATTCCCTGCGCCCTGCACGTGTTTAAGAACGCTACAAATGTTTTGTGTTGGCCTAAGATCACAGCACCTATTATATTATCTGCTAACCAATTATCAACACTCTCTCTATGATGGCAAAACCTAAATTCCCTCAAACTTCTCAATACGGCAGGTATGGTGGCCGTTTTTTTGTTTGCCGCTTTGTAAGCGTGCCACCTGGTCTTTTTTTCTATGCATTGAAAGTCATGAATCACTTTTGTAACGCTGCCGAATGAGTGTCCATCGTGTCATTTTAGAAGAATACGGCCCTAAGCTTTATTGAATGAATCATAATATGTAAAGAGAATTCTGCTCTGTTCATATTGCAGTTTATTAGAATTAATGGCGAATAGACACACACAAGTAGTAATGACACCTGCGCTGTTGAAATGTAGATATCTGTACCGGATATCCATGCTGCACAAAAGTAAATATGTCAGTATTTGCAACTAAGTATGGAATTCGTATAATAATTAGGATTCTTAAACATCCTGAATTTGATAATGAAGATTCTAACGTATTGTATTAAGCTTTTCTATCGATTATATTCCTACGTTATATTGAAACAATCAATCTTAAGAAAAATACAGGTTATTCGTAGCATATCAATTACCAAAACAAAAAGTAGAAGATAATTATTATCATCCCAGTTTGACATCAGGGTCAACTCAGTAGTAAAATTTCGCCCAGTAACCATACAATACTCTAAAATGTTATAATCTCTTGATTTTCACAAAAAGTATTAAGACTCTTGATAATCATTTCTGTGCCAATATTCTGTTCAAGATTAAAGGTTCTCACAATTTTGATCTTTAAATTCACTGTGGGAGAGTAAGTGTTGGCATGTGATGTGACGTCTGCGTGACGGTGAACACGGACGATAGGGTCCGAGGTCGTCGCACCCTACGTCCCCCGAGCCTAAGCACCTGGTTGTTCTAAGCAGTTACTTGCGAACAGATGTTTGACTCAAGTATCAACCGCCCCTTACACTATTTTTATCCCAGCTTTAACTTGAATGTGATAATATTTAGAAACATTCCTATTAAAGCTGATTACTAAAAAAATAGTAAATACTTATCGGTGCCTGATTTATCATAATTTATTCTTCATTTACTCTATTGTCCATCCAGAAACAAGTACTTATAACTGATTATAATCGTCACCATTGTCGTGTTATCATATTTTATGAACATTGTTCTGTATTTTGCACGCTGGTGCTTTTATGCAATCCCGTATAATAGTACTATGAGACACATTTGAATAAAAACAAACTCATACTGGCTAGTAAAAAGACAATACCTTAAAATTATAGTACTTTGAAAGAGCGAACTCCAAAACTATCAAACTTTTCTTGAGCCTCTCCATGAACTGTCGGATCTGCGATTTCTGTCTTTTCGGGAACAGGACACTCAATAATTAAAATATACGTTACTAGCTGAAGCGTTTTTTGGTCATATCACCAGTTCTACTTAACAAATTGCAATCAAACATACGGCAGATTTTAAGACGAAGATCCCTGAGGAAGGGTGATTTTAAATGAGGATTTTTCCTCCCATGGGTATATGGGCCCACGGGTCTATGTCACCCCATGGGTGTACGGGGCCCATTAGTGTATGGCCCCCAGTGAGTTATTGCGGGTATATGGGGCCCCATCAAGATCTTGCAGCTTGGCGCCTGGAGTCGTGGACTTCTATTGCTCTTTTTCATAGTTTTGTTCACATAAGCTTTTACGAGAGCGATTTGTTGATAGCTATATTACAATATTTTAATTATAAGCTTTATTCCCTTTTTCTAAAGTGCAACTAGAAGATCTGTACAAATAACAGTTTTAATATCTCCAATGTACAGACAACTAATTTACAATATATAGTATACATTTACATTTCTTGTTTAACTAGAATGGTCTAGAGACAATATATGTATTTTGATAGACTGAAAAAGGAAAAGATCCGAATCAGAAAGAGGGTGAAATATGATGCATTTTGAGATTAAACATTAAGTAAGCATAGCATTCATTGTAATTTTCCTGGGATACCCTCAGAAGCCTAGGTTAGTAATTTGCGTACGTTAAAACGACAGTGATGCTCGCGTCCGTAGGCGAGGCCCTTTGGGCCTCATTACTCTAGTTACCCTACACGTGGCCCCTGGGTAGTGCTAAATGAGCAGCACTTTGTCTGGTGGTAGGCTTCGGCCGTGGCTAGTCACCACCCCCAAGGCTAAGTCTTGCCGCCAAGCGTCCTTGGACGTGTTCCGGCATGAAGCCTTGGGAAGCCATTGGGAAGGCGGGTCTGTACAGTAGCGCTGAGTCAGTATGCCATTTCGGTGTCAGAGTGTCGCTGCACTTGGCGGCTAGTCTTGGAGGGCAGCGGGATCCGAAGCACGGTGCACCGCTGGCCGACCGTAGATAGTAGGGGGCCCAACTAGTAGGTTAGCCACCCATGAAAGGCTGCCCCACACATCTTATGAAAAATCCCGGAATGCTCCATCGTGCCAATTGGCGATTGGATGGGAGGACCCGATGGCCATCTCCGGGGGGGTTCGGGCGTCCCCGCGGTCTCCAGGCTAGTCTTACCTTCAGTGCAGCGATTCTGTGTTCACCACTGGATCCTGGTCAGCGCCTCGTACAACTTCCGCCTGCCTGTCTATTCACTCCCCACAAAAAATGAGAAAAGTCATAAAAAGAAATCGAGTTTTACAGCGGCGGCACTTCCTCCCACTTAAAGTGCACCTCGGGAACATCAGAGGATTGCACTCCAATCTTGATGCGGTCCACCACCACCTTGAGACCGATAAGCCGCTGCTGCTCTTTCTTACGGAGACGAAAATCGGACGTCCGGCTGATGTGTCCTATCTGCAGTACCCGGGGTATACCCTGGAGCACAACTTCAAGGCACAAGCCGGCGTCTGTGTCTATATCAGCGATGGCATCTGCTGTAAGCGTCTCCGTAACCTTGAAGACTCCTCTTTCTCCTCACTCTGGATGCTGGTCGACACCGGTGTAGACAAAATTGTCTACGCCTGTGTGTACCGTTCACACAGCGGCAGTCAGGAGACAACCAGGTTATGTGAACATCTGTGTGAGGCCGCCGATGAGGCCCAACTGAGGTACCCGTCAGCACAACTGGTCCTTCTCGGGGACTTTAACGCCCACCATAAGGAGTGGCTGTTCCCGTACGAGAAGACAGACCATGCTGGGAGAGAAACACTCAAACTTGCTTTGACGCTAAACCTCTCCCAGCTGGTAGATCAGGCGACGCGTGTACCTGACCGTGAGGGCGATACGCCGAATTGTTTGGACCTTCTGCTGACAACAGAACCAGACCGATATAATGTGTCCGTATCCCCACCACTGGGTACGTCTGACCATAGTTTGGTGAAGTCTGTACTGTCTTGTTCACCTCCCGATCTCAGCCCTAATGGCATAAGACGGGTTTGGCGGTACAAGTCAGCAGATTGGGATGAGATGCGCCACTTTTTCGCATCTTATCCTTGGCGGCAAACTTGCTTTTCTTCGAGCGATCCGTCGAGCTGCGCGACAGAAATCTCAAGGGTGGTATGTCAGGCGATGGAGTACTTTATTCCTTTTTCTGACTTACCATCCAAGAGTAAAGCTCGCCCATGGTTTGGTGCTGAATGCTCAGTCGCAGAGGCGCTTAAGTATTCAGCTTACCGGGCTTGGGCTGAAGCTCGGAATCGTAAAGCTCCGGACACGCGGGATAAGAAGAAAGCCTTCAACAAAGCCGCCAAGTCCTTCAAAAAGACGCTGCGCATGGCTCGTCTTGATCATATACGCCGAATTGGATCAAAACTAGCCTCTTACCCTTCTGGAAGTAAGGCGTTTTGGTCCCTGGCAAAATCGGTCGAGGCGAACTTTTGTCGCTCGTCTCTGCCTCCACTGCACAAACCCGACGGAACGCTGGCTCACACGGCAACTGATAAGGCAAACCTGCTTGCCTGTATGTTTGCCGAAAATTCGCGTCTGGATACAGCGAACAATGTACCACCCCAGTTACCTCCTTGCGGTACTACAATGCCCGCTATTCGTATCCGCCAAAAGGAGGTACTTAAAACGCTTCGTAATCTAGACGTGAACAAAGCCAGTGGACCTGACGGTATACCTGCTATAGTGCTAAAGAACTGCGCTCCTGAGTTGTCTCCTGTTCTGACACGCCTGTACCGCCTCTCTCTTAGAACAGGTTTAGTCCCTGAGTCATGGAAGCTTGCTAACGTGCAGCCTGTGCCCAAGAAAGGTAGTCGTGCTGATCCCGCCAATTACCGCCCTATAGCAATCACCTCCATAATCTGTAAGACTATGGAACGTGTAATTAACACCCGCATCCTGGCATACCTAGAAGACAATGACCTCCTCAGTGATCGACAATACGGGTTCCGCCGAGGACGATCCACTGGGGATCTCCTAGTGTATGCCACGCATGTATGGGGCGAAGCCATCGAGAAACACGGCGAAGCTCTCGCTGTGTCTCTCGACATCTCGAAGGCTTTCGATAGGGTCTGGCACGCTAGCCTTATTAGCAAGCTTCCATCCTACGGGCTACCTGTGAGTTTGTGTAACTGGGTAGCTGATTTCCTGAGGGAACGGTCTATTCGAGTGGTCGTTGATAGCTGCTCCTCGGACCTATTGGCTATTGATGCCGGGGTACCGCAGGGGTCTGTTCTTTCCGCAACTCTATTTCTGCTGCATATTAATGATCTGCTGAAACCCGGTATCATTGGGTATGCGGACGACAGCACAGTTGTGGAAAGATACCTATCCAGTTCGCGAGCTACAGGCGCTGAGACGCTATCTCTGAGAGAGGCCATGATAGAGCGCATGAACCTGACACTTCAGTCAGTGTCTGACTGGGGTAACTCCAACCTCGTTAGTTTCAATGCCTCTAAAACTCAGGCGTGTCTTTTTTCCGCGAAAAGGAGTCCTTTCGCCCTGACTCCGACTCTCCGAAATGAATCCATACCAATATCCGATCATCTTGAGCTCCTCGGCGTTCACCTAACATCTGCTCTTAATTTCGGTCGACATATAGAATCCAAGGCTAAAGTTGCTGCAATGAAGCTGGGCATCCTCTCTAAGGTTAGACGGTACTTCACACCTGGACAGCTTCTTATTTTATATCAAGCACAGGTCCGATCTTGTATGGAGTACTGTTCACACCTATGGGATGGATCAGCCCGCTATCAGCTGGATACTTTGGACACCATCGATCGACGCGCCAGGAGACTCATTGGCGACGACGAGCTAGTTAACAACAAGCTCCAAAGCCTTGAACATCGCCGCAAAGTCGCCTGCATATCGGTGTTCTATAGGATTCATTTCGGAGAATGTGCTCAAGAACTGCATGACCTCATTCCCCCAGCTCCATTTCACCATCGGACAACTAGACGCGGGCAACGTTTTCATCCCTTCGTTGTTGATATTCCACCAATCCGCACCAAGCGCAACGCTTCCTCATTTATTATGCGGACAGCAAGGGAGTGGAACTCTTTGCCTGCGTCTGTGTTCCCCGATTCTTATAATTTGGGGACCTTCAAGGCGAGAGTGAATAGGCAATATTTGAGTTTGCGTGTACCATCCTCGACTGCATCGTCACTTACCATCAGGTGAGATGCAGTCAAACGCACTCAAATTTTTAATAAAAAAAAAAAAAAAAAAAGTAAAATATACGTGAATTGTGAGATAGCAAATTTATACAGAGTACCTTTTTTTTTTTTTTTCGTGCGGAAATCCCATCGGATACCCCCCCGCCGGTCAGCGGGGGCGGTTATGTCGGGCTTGCACCGACTAAAACCGCACGCCGTCTCGGGTCTGCAGACGCCGGGGTGTAAGGTTGCCCATAGAGCATATCCCTCGCACCCCGACTGACCCTGGGCCATCTCCGGTTTCGAGATGGCCCCCTCGGGTTTGGGAACCATGGTGTCCCCGCCTTGCCCCGGTTTGGGGGAGAAGCTTTAGTCGCCCCACCGTCCCGGCCTGCTTCTGCTGGGGTGACAGGCGGCCTCACCTGCCACCCCCAGGCCTGCGCTCATGGAGGACGGAGGTCGTTAAGCGACCTCCGGCGCCTGAGTCGCCTGCGACGCGCGGCGAGCATGTTGCGGGCTCGGCGGGCCGGGAGAGTTCTGAACCTCTCCCGGGCGCGCTCCGCCATCTCCTTCGCGAGCATCACATGCTCGCAGAAGGAGGTGGCGGCGGCCCACGCGCTCGCGCTCCTCACCATTGCCGCAATCATGCTGCCGAGCGAGAGGACTCCCACCCCGATGGCTGCCACGAGGTCACGCCTCGGCACCTCCCACGCCGGGTTATACAGAGTACCTATGTGCTCGGAAATAAACGACGTTAGCACCAGTCTACATTATCAGAGTTATTGATACGAATATGAAAATATTTCAATATAAAGAAAATATAAAAATATTCACACGAATATTATCAACGCAAAATTTGTCTGGATGTGACTGGATGTATCGATGTTTGTTACTCTTTCACGGAAAACAGCTGAACGATCTTGATGAAATTGGCACAGAGATAGATTACTGGACTAGGACATAGGACGGTAACCCGGGAAAATGTGCATGTGGATCGCGGAAACGGAATCGAAAAAAAATCACACGGGCTGAGTCGTGGGTAACGATTTGTACACAAATTTATTGGGCTGGGAAAATGAAAATACTTTTAGAGCCTACTTTATGTTACCTTTCTTCAAGAGAATTTTATGCTAAAGTGTTTTTTTATCAGTAAATTTAAATCACAATTGTCTAGAAAAATGTATAAAATCAAATTCATAGCATATGAAGATATATAAATACATAGATTAAAAAATCTAAGTTAATTTTACCTTAACAATGTATAGCAAAAATATGATAAAGAATGTTTCGTTCTTTCGCACATCCGACGGTATGTATGTACCTAATTTTATTATCACTTATCACTTCAAACTATTTGCGTGCATAATAAACACCTACGAAAACTAACCTACCGAAACGAAGTCGGACTACTATTATTTCTGCTTTTTATAGATTGGTATTGCTAATTATAGAGTAGATTGATCTAATAAAATTACCATAAAGACTGGAAGCTAAATCAATTCTAGCGTCTATAGATAGCTTACATTTAATTAATAGTTTTCAATACTCTAGTAATAGATAATTTATTATAGTTGTACTGTGTATGTACTATATTGTTATCTTGATTTCTTTTAATTTTATAAATATATTCACATTCACAATATTTATTATCATCATATTTCTTACAAACTCGTAGTATTTTGTCAGTGATCGTCCCTGTATGTCTGGAGGAATAGAGCAAGGAGCAAATTACAGGCCCATTTCCTTACTCTCTGCAATGTGAAAAATACTTTAGAAAATCATAAATACCTAATAGGTTGATGCAATATTTGGAAGTTAATTCACTTTTGTCAAATACACAGATTGAATTTAGAGCTAATAGGTCAACGGCCGATGCTGTACATCATCTGACAGATTAACTTATAGCACAAGAACTTGATAAGGTTCAGCACACAATGGGAATCTTCTTGGACCTTGCCAAAACTTATTATGACACCGTTTTTAATCCGAAACTGTTGAGCAAGCTTAAAAATATAGAAGTAAGAGGTGAACAACTGGGACTCCTCAAAAGTTATTTACTAGAACGTACCTTTTTTTTTTCGTGCGGAAATCCCTTCCGGGATGCCCCCGCCGGCTAGCAGGGGCGGTTATGTCGGGCTTGAACCGACTAAAACCGCACGCCGTCTCGGGTCTACAAACGTCGGGGTGTAAGGTTGTCCATAGAGCATATCCCTCGCACCCCGACTGACCCTGGGCCATTTCCGGTTTCGAGATGGCCCCCTCGGGTTTGGGAACCACGGTGTCCCCGGTTTGGGGGAGGGGCGCTAGTCGCCCCATGCTAATGTGTAAAGAGCGGCGGTTTCTCAGTGATGACCTTGAATACACTTCCTTTGGTATTTCCCAAGGAAGTATATCAGGAAGTGCATTGTTCCTAATTTATATAAATGAACTATGTAATCTAAAACTTGAAGACGGCTTGATTTTATCATACGCGGACGACACTGCCCTCTTTTTTCTGCTGAATCAGAATCAGAAGTGCGCAATATGGATTCAACATCGTGAATAATAATATAACTCACTAACATTAAATGCAAATAAATCCAATTAATGTTACTTTCTCGACACGCAACAATTTTACTTTCCCGATGCGCAAAAGACCTACTACAACCCGAACTAGCCCTTCGCTTTATGCTTATAATTGTAAAGATACTAATGATAAAGACAGCAAGTGTACCAAGGAAATAACTGACAAAATAAAATACCTAGGTATTTAATAGATGAGAATCTGTCGTTTAAACAGCATAGCGAAGCACTAATTAAGCCAGTACGCAAGTTGATATTTGTGTTAAAAAAGATATATTGCAGATTCAAAATTATACAATATATATGTATACATACTGCATAACATTGTTATAGCCCATCGAGAGAGCTCAGAGAGCGATCTTCAAGGTATCAACGTCCCGATCTTTTCTATTGCCCAATAACCTCCTATATAAATCCTGTGAAGTACTAACAGTGCGCCAGCCATTTATATTGAACAAAATACTAAAACAGCCTGCAGCATTTACCTACAGCACTGCAGTTCTTAAATAGGCAAACTTTATTTGTTCTTGGGACCGCTTCTGTATTATAGGATAAATGCTAGAACACACATAATATATATTCTCTGAATTATGTCCATTGTAAGCAAGTTTTAAAGAAAGCCCTCCAAAATGTGTCCTCCGAAGAGACAGAGTGCACCCATGTTAGTGCACACTAACTTATTGCCATTTACCTTTCCAAAATAAATTCGCAAACTTGTACACGTGTTGATAATTTTTTTTAAATTACTTTTAAATGTGTGAAACGGTATTAAGAGATGGACTGCAGTGCTCATAAAAACATAAAAAGGCAATAAACTTTAGAAATGGATATATAATACCAACCATGTGATGTTTTTATGAAGGTTGCTATAGTTTACGGCCGATGGGGATACCTGCTCTCTGGATACGCGTTCTGAAGAAGAATAGATGATTTGAAAAGGGGTGGTAAAAGATAATTTTATGATGTTAGTTCGTTCGTTACTTGCAATATTGGAACATTAACAAACGTTCAAGGTCCCTAATAAAATGTT
Source organism: Cybosia mesomella (assembly GCA_946251805.1). Classification (NCBI taxonomy): domain Eukaryota; kingdom Metazoa; phylum Arthropoda; class Insecta; order Lepidoptera; family Erebidae; genus Cybosia; species Cybosia mesomella. The sequence continues at coordinate 11,188,668 of OX276404.1, forward strand.
GAAACGCGTGTTAAAAAATGATTCTTTAGCCCAGCATTAGTATAGTGTTGGGCTAAAGGAACTTTCGGGCGAACAAATCGTAAAAACAAACCACTTATCCTTCTTTAGCCCAGCACACACACACACACCATTTTGAGCGAGCTCGTGGAGACCGCGTACCCTGACGTAGATAGATCAGTGCAACAACACAATTTGTCTCCGCAATAGCTTCTTCAGCCCAACATGGCGTGTGTTCTGGGCTATTGAAAGATACGTGGATAGTTTTCACAATTTGGCCGCCCGAAAGCTTCTTTAGCGCATTTATAAACATGCTGTTATGACAGCTTAGAGCACCTTAGAAAATGTGGTTACGAATAATATTATGAAAGAATAAGCTTTTATTCTTACTTGGATAGATATAAATACAAGTGATTTATCATGAACTAATTTGTATTTCGTATTTTTATCTCAGATATGAATGCATTTTTTTCTGTAACAAATCAACCAGCATTTTGCTAATCTATTTATTCTGCTGTCGGTACATTATTTGAGAACACAATAATAGAGGTTTTAAAAACTTAATCGTGAATGCATTTTTTTTATGTTCATTACTTTAGAATTACTGAATAAAGTAGATTAATCAAATGCTTCTAAATTGTCATTTGTTACGCGGTACTGCTCTTAAGCAAATAAGTGTTACCTACTTAAATATTTATAAGTTTGCGTATTTTGTAACTAATAACTAGTAAGTTTAGCATCTGACCACACCTATATAGCCTCTAAAATGTATTAGAATTTTTCGCTGTGAAAGTTTCACAGTTCATTTACACACATGTTTATAATTCATAAATCCTGAGGAATTATTAACACAAAACTAAAGCTGGATTTGACCGATTTAGTATAGCGTAGGAACAGTTAGTTGAACGGATTTTAATTATGAAACATGCAAGTCAATTTTCAATATTTCTCTTGAAACTACCGGTACTTCAATAATGTTTTAAAATAGGTATTCATTTTAATACAATCATTGACTCCTATTTGGCTTAAAATGGATGTTCGGACAGGCTACCTAATACAACTAGATGAGAACAACTTTCATTTTATAGGTTTCGGATTCCGTTGATCTGGTAGGTGCCCCCGAGACTGTTGATATTGCTAATGGCAGATCCATTAGCAATAGAGCCTTAACAAAGTATATGTACTTTGTTAAGGCTCAATAAGGGCCAATTCTCGTAATGTTCAAAATTCAGTCTCAATCTAGTCTCGATCTCCCAAATGTCGAAAAAGGTGTGGAGAAAGGTGAGATCGAGACTAGATTGAGACTGAACTTTGAACATCTTTATATTGATGGGAGCTGAAAGCTTCGATGCCATTTTATGAGTAGCTCCTCCAACTTTTATAGTTACGTTCAACATTGTTTGTTCACAAGTTTAACGTACTCCAAATAAAAGAAATAAGTATTTATTATAATAATACTAGTAACCGGTCCTCGCTTCGCTTTATATGAGTTTTTTTAAACTCAAGCCATCGTAGTTTACACACGCCTATGTCCATCGACCTTTAAAAAGGGTGAAAGATTTTTTCCAAAATGTCCGGTGGTTCCGAGGATTACCCCAAACATATAAACAAACTCACAAAATTTGGCCTCTCTTTTTAATATTAGTATAGATTAATCAGATAATCAATAGAATAATCAGGCAATAAATACTGTTAAAATAAACCTAAATTCGTAAATATCGCGACAGCATTAGTTAAGTAAAAAACGATTATTCATTAAGCTGGTACCCGGCGGATTAGAAAAGAAGGCCAAGCCCATCTCTTCCCGTGGGTATCCATCCGCAAGCACATATCTGTTATATATAAAACTAACAGATGTGCTCCGCCCGCGCGGAGGTCGGTTATAGTTTTTAGGGATTTTCTTTAGAAAAGCCCTATTGCTATCGAGTTGTCGTCGACGTCGTTGTTGCCAATTTTCTGTCACGGTTTTGGGTATGAAGGAGATGAGGCTATCGAGTTGCTGTTTTCGGTAATAGATTCGTGCTGGGGTGAACCATTGCAAGATAAAGCAAAAATCGCAAAAATCGAAAATCCCTTGTATTTGGCTGAACTCGTCTCAGGAATTCAACTTGTTTGGTCATGTGTCCGGTTATGCTTAACAAATTGCACTCAAACAGACTTTAAGTCTGAATAAGACCTTTCTAATAGAAAAACCGCATTATAATCCGTTCAGTAGTTTTTGCGTACATCGCGAATAAACAGACAAGAATTCCAAAAAAAAAAGTATTTTTGTGGTCAGAATCATTCATTTAACAAAACCCAAGTATTTTTTTTAATATCTCCAATGTAGACACCACTAATTTACAATTTTATAATACTATAGAAGATTATGGCTGAATATACTACGAATTTATAAAAAAGTATGTATCTAAAAATCTTCTTCGGATTTCACTCTTCCAAATTCAACTTTGTTAAACCATAATCTGTTTTTATTTGCTAAAAGGTCATCGGTATATTCCGTTAAGGTCACTTAGTGCAGGTATTTTATTGCCTCACACCGCACAACGCAGCAATTCAACACAAGGCCAAAATTGCTTTTATATTTTTACTCTGGCAAATAATACTTATTACTATGCATAGTTGAGGTATAGTCATGTTTATCTATTGCAAATTGTCTAGTATTTTTAATTCGGTGAAACCCAAGCTAAACATCGTTCTAATACCAGGAATTACAAGCCGATAATTGTTTTGTTATTAAACTCCCCTATCTCCACGTATTTTTTGACATAGATATCCAATCAATGATTGTGAGTAATATTAAAATTCCCCGGCTTAAATGTATGTTGCTATTGATATTGTCAGGCTACGTCAACATCTTAGATAAACACAATCTCTGTCATCGTAATGTAGTCGTGCGAAGTATCAAATTTAATTAATTAATTAATTAATCATTTGAGTCTAATGTAAATGTTTCAATATTTAATGTCTTAAGTTAGTTAGGAATAAAATTAATACTCGTATCTGTAATTTTTATTACTATGACCTTGCCTATTAAGACTGGTTTGCCATTCGCGACCGATTTGAATATTAAAGTTGACGACTCCCTTATCGCGGATTTATAACATTCACGGAGTTTTTGCATTGTTTAACGAAAAACCATAACAGGAAATCATAACCAATTGAGTCTAATATTATTTGTCTATTTTTTAAACGTATTGGCATAGTAATCGCTTAAACTGAACCTCAAGGTACCGCGAGTCACGGCCATGGATGCTAACCATTGCTAGTTCCGGGTCATCCCTTCCCATTCCGAGTCTAGACCCCAATGCAACTACTTGAATTTCACATTGAGTTTCGCGGTTAAGTAAGTAACTAAAGCAATTTTTAAGTTTACATCATCAGCGCTGCCGCCCAGCCTAGTTATGTTTCTCGCGTTCGACCATCGTCGTCGCTTGTGCAACGCCACAACTTGCCGACACTTGCTTATTGTGGCCATCCCAACTCGTTGCCCAACAAGTTTGCCTTCTTGTCACCTAATTATGATGTTTCATTAGGGTAATTTCCCGTAAGTAATTATGTCAAACTTTTGACTATTTATCCGCGTAAATACGTATTACAATGGAGTCTCATGCCTTGTCAATGACTTCGTACATTACCATTTTAAACGAATAGGTACACTACAAACCCGACATAACCGCCCCCGCTGGCCGGCGGAGGGGTATCCGAAGAGATTTCCGCACGAAAAAAAAAGGTACACTACAAGCACATCACAAAATAATCTATTTAGGTTTGCGCGTTTCATCTACTCTATTCATTCATTGATTTTATGGTATTTTACGACCAGGTGAGATAGAGGTCAAACGTGAGCCTATCATTAAAAAAAAAAAATTGGTATAGATAAGTACATATTGCTCCAGAAGTTCCCGTTTTTCTAGACTTAGAGACAAATCTAGAAAACCGAGGAACTGCCTTTAAATTGTTAACTTGAAAACTACATGGTCCTTTACCTTGATTCTCCAATCGACTTCTTTGTTCTGACCTGGACAAAGTGACAAAAAGTCATTGGTAGCGATAGAGGCAGCACAAGACTGCTCGTTGTTACGGTTATTTGAAGAGGCATATTATGTTCTTATGATATGTATGACTAAAATGATCATGGTAACAATATGAATTTTAGAAAATAGTAAAAATCGAACAAGGTTTCCCTTATAAGCCCACCTCGTCTCTTCCCGTTGAAGGCATACAAGGCACTATGGAATATGGCTGTTCTCTGTTCGATAGTTAGCATAGTTTATGAAAAAGTATCCGGTTTACGGCAATAGGCTCGCCCCCTATTACGTGGGATCGAAAAATCGTATTCAAAAAACGTTTTGGTTTTTTGTTTTCTTTTTTGATTTGAATTAGATTTTTTTTAAACAATGAAGTGCTAATTATGTTAAACTTTAAAACAAAGCAGTGGACCTCTAACTTAGAACGCAAGTTGAAGTGTTGTAGAATGTAAAGTAAGTAAGTAGTCCATGAAGAGCGCAAACATGCCTAGTTGTCAGTTTAATTATAAGTGTTTACTGTGGCCCTTGAATATTTGCGGCACCAGAGGTAATTGTCATTCACGTACGGCTTGCAAACACCGCGATACTTAGTTTGAAGAATGACGGGAAAAACGGTTATTTAATTTAGGTATTATTTAAAAAGTAAATATTGTGTAATTTTGCATGTTACAAAAGGACACTACTCTTTATTAAGTAGTGATCAAATAATTTTAGTTCTAATAATTTACACCATCGAATAAATAAATAAGCAAACGACCGTTTAAGGTCATTTATCCATAGTACGCGGCAGTCGCGCGTCACAAGCTGACAATGAGTCAGCTGCTGCCTAACTTGCAGTATTATAAAAACTATTCTAATTTAAAAAAAATACCGACTTCAATAACCAAAAAGGCACTGTAAAGTGTAAAATAACTGAATCATAGATTTAATTCTAAAGACAAAAAAAAACACGAAGACTTTTCCGTTGAAGTCGGTGCCAAGCCAAATAGGAATTAGGTTAAGGATAAGCGTGAGTGAGGTCTCCATCCATGTCTCTAGCAAAGTATAACCGATCACGTGCGGGTATATGCGCGTTCATACGGGTATACGGCCCTAATGGATTTGTGATGCTTTATAAAGTTGTTTCGGGCTTACTTCATAAGCATCCTCATAGCTATTTCCCAGTTGGGTCTTAAATTTGCACTTTAAAGCCTGGTCTGCTTATTGTTTTTGATTGATATGTTGGCTTTTCCGACCCCCGAACCTCGAGGGTAAAGCCTGCGTCAGAGCCTCGTCTGCTGTTAAGCAGGTAAGGTTGGCTTGGGCTCTAAAGGTATTTTTAGGACCCTGTACAACCTTATTGTCGTTACTATACTTATTACTTCTTATGACAAGAATAGATAAGATTAGCAATGACTACATTCGAGGAAGTTTAAAAGTACCGCCAATAACCGAAAATTTGCGAGGAAATCGCTTCTCCTGGTTCGGACATGTAATGCGTAGGGATAAAAGTAATATCGTAATGAAAGCATTAAGTATGGAAGTGGACGGTTACAAAGGGAGAGGAAGACCTAAGAGGAGATGGATGGACTGTGTTAAAGAGGATATGGTTAGGAAGAGAGTGAATGTTGAGATGACCGCAAGCAGAGATGAATGGAAAAAGCACACATGTTACGCCGACCCCAAATAAATTTTGGGATGAGGACAGGAGGATGATGATGATACTTATTACACCCAAATAAAATATACAGGGGAAAATCAACGGTTTTAAGGAAATTAACCAATTAACCTGCCCAGTCCCCTGGGCAGGTTAATTGGTTAGATGTGACTCAGTTTTTATGTCCATCATTTAAAAGTTAGACTGGATGCAGAAGACGGAGGAGGAGGTCTATATCCAGCACGCAGTGGGTCACACAAATACAACTCTTGGGGTTTGGGGCTTCACTAAGACCTTCAGGGTCTAGCCAACCCGACCTACAAGCCGGTACACCTGCTGATTGACGGGCGAAGCTCTGTCATAGACTTTCCTCTCGGGGTTGGGAGCTCGAACAGCAGTCGCTACCATAAAAGCAGTATATGCCAAATAAAAAGGAGTAAGCGGACCCCGGACTCCGAGGTTATAGTATCGAATGCAACCGGGAACAATGCTAAGGCGTGAATTATACAGAAAAGGTGAGTGAGAGGTGAGCGTGTCGATACTTACGATTTTGCTTTGATTATGTTTTACGCCTTAATGCTTCTTGCTTTTTCTGTATAATTTAAGATGATGATGATGACACAAATAAAACTCTCGTAATGTTTGATATTATAAACGCGAAAGTTTGTAAGTATGGATGGATGGATGGATGTTTGTTACTCTTTCACGTAAAAACAACTGAATGGATTTTAATGAAACTTTACAATAATAAAGCTTATACATCAGAATAACTCATAGAAATAACACATAGAAATAACACATAGAATAACACATAAAAATTTGGTACAGGGATAGACTATAGTCCGGAATAACACATAGGCTACTTTTCATCCCGGGAATAGATTCCCATGGGTAGCGGGAACGGGATCAGAATTCCACGCGAGCGGAGCCGTAGGCAACAGCTAGTTTGATATAATACAGCCCGACCACAAAACTCATCATATTAATTTTTATTCCTTGAATGTTAGGATTTAATTACCGTTGTAATTCAGCTGTTTCATAAACTTCGTCAAGGATGCATCATGTTTGTATTTTCCTGTCTATCTACGTAATTAATTAAAGCCAAAGACTATGAGAATTAATGCGTTGTAACAACGAGCTGCTTAGATATAGCTACTTAACAAATCATTTATATTTATTCTTATTATTACCAACAAAATACGTTTGGTATTTATTAAAAACAGTAACATAAATTATAGAATTACCATTGTAGACGCGTAATATTCGAAGATTTCTATTAAATGATTTCAGGTTCTATTAGAGTGGATTTCAACAATGCAACGATATTAACTGCTATCCAGGAAAAAATTTGTAATGTCATTGAATAATACGTGAGAACTCAGTTTAGTGGAGTAGAATTTCACTGGTCAAATCCAGCCTTAGATCACTGAGGTGGCAAACAATACTTCCCTCGATAGTATGTATAACGGTTATTTGGGCAAAATTGTGTCATCGTATAAAGTTTACGGCATATCATATACTAGCAGCTCCCTGCGGTTTCGCCTACCGTACTTAGTTCAATTTGGACGGCCGCCCACCGCGTAGCACGGCACCGCCCGCTCGCCCTTGTCTCGCTGTCCTTTTTTATTTTTACTTCGCTCTTAGGTAGGGACCCAAACTGTGCAAACAAACAATCGTGCGGTCCATGGCCCTGTATGGGTGCCCAATATGGGCGGAGGCCCTGAGGACCAGAACTGTGCAGATGCTGCGCGCTCCGCAGCGAGTTCTGGCCATCAGGGTCATCCGAGGGTACCGCACGATCTCCTTCGAGGCGGCGAGTCTCCTTGCCGGAACTCCGCCATGGGACCTGGAAGCGAGAGCCCTTTCGCAACTGTACCAGTGGCGAAAGGAGGCGCGGGAGCAGGGATGGAACCCCGAGCCTCGAGAAATCGAGGCCGTGCAGTCCCAGCTCCGCCAGGCCATCGTGGTGGAGTGGAAGGAACGACTTGGGCAACCAAGCGCAGGGCACGCCGCAATAGCGGCGGTAAGGCCCATCATGGAGGATTGGCTGGAGAGGCGACACGGAAGCCTCTCCTACCGACTGACGCAGGTGATCTCAGGGAAGGGGTGCTTCGGGGACCACCTGCATCGGATCAGGAAGGAGCCAACGCCTGAGTGTCATCACTGCGACGCGAGCGAGGACTCAGGGCTGCACACGCTGGCGGACTGCCCGGCGTGGGAGGCGCCGAGGCGTGACCTCGTGGCAGCCATCGGGGTGGGAGTCCTCTCGCTCGGCAGCATGATTGCGGCAATGGTGCGAAGCGCGAGCGCGTGGGCCGCCGCCGCCTCCTTCTGCGAGCATGTAATGCTCGCGAAAGAGGTGGCGGAGCGCGCCCGGGAGAGACTTAGAACTCTCCCGGTCCGCCGAGCCCGCAACTTGCTCGCCGCGCGTCGCAGGCAACTCAGGCGCCGGAGGTCGCTTAACGACCTCCGTCCTCCATGAGCGCAGGCCTGGGGGTGGCGGGTGAGGCCACCTGTCACCCCAGCAGAAGCAGGCCGGGACGGTGGGGCGACTAGCGCCCCTCCCCCAAACCGGGGCAAGACGGGGACACCGTGGTTCCCAAACCCGAGGGGGCCATCTCGAAACCGGAGATGGCCCAGGGTCAGTCGGGGTGCGAGGGATATGCTCTATGGGCAACCTTACACCCCGGCGTCTGTAGACCCGAGACGGCGTGCGGTTTTAGTCGGTTCAAGCCCGACATAACCGCCCCCGCTGGCACGCGGGGGGGTATCCGAAGGGATTTCCGCACGAAAAAAAAAAAAAAAAAAAAAAGGTAGGGACCCAAACTGTAACCGTAATAAAGTGTTTTAACACTGTTTTTTTAAACTGTTTTAGAAGAAAACCATTTATAAATGTAACAGATACGAAAGTGTACCATATTCAAAGTGGTACGTTTTATATGTGTTAATAAGTGTAACAGAAATAACGTCCTAAAGTACAAGGGGTGTACTAAATACCTTTATTTAAAAAATTAGATTATACATATAATAGGATAGTACATTTGGCAAAGTACCATTTCGGTTAACACTTAACCGATTAATATCTGTAACATATATATAACTGTTACACAATTGAAAGTGGTAACGATTAACAGATTCAATACCACTTTTATAAGTGTAACACTTTCATAGTGTAACCCATATAATGATATTACCTTTATGAATGTGTTTTAGAGTCCCTGCTCTTAGGGGCTTAGACCTACGCAACACTCGATGAAAATGCCGTCGCGTATCTTTTGCGTCGGAACGTCAATATAATTTGTTGCACATAAATGACTCATAACGGGCACACTGCGCGGATAATCGGTCGGTCTGTGGCGTCGTCATATGATGCAACATGGCAAACATGTATTGACGTTCCGACGCGGAAGAGCCGCGAAGGATTTTTCGTCAAGTGTAGCGTAGGCTGTAAGGTTATATTAAATAGTCTATAAATTTCCACAAACCTAGCTTGAGCAATTGAAACAACAGAGGTTGGGCTCCTAGCTCAAGCGTGGCTAAACGGCCAATCAGGGAAGTACCTTCAGCTCTATAAAAACCGTCTGTCAATTTTATTACTTTGTTTTGTTCTTGAATGAAATAGATCTTTCAAAGTTCGATCAAAGTATTGTGCTATTTTTGCTCGTTACAGTCAGACAGTAACTATTTTTACAGTAGGAATTAATTTATAATATCCTTTTTTTTTATACGTGTGGAAACCCCCACGGGCTTCACCCCATCGGTGCCGACGATGTGGCCGGCGTGTTGGAATCGGAACGACTAAAACCACACGGTCTCCTCCCCAAGTGGCCATTGCCGGGCACCCCGGGTAAGCCCTCGAAAGTATAACCCTAGAGGCGGACAAAAGAAATCTAAATATTGGTTCTTTTGTTAGTTCATATTTTATGCACTGTCGGTACCGTTTTCATCCGATGGTGATAAAAGTTGTCAACTTATAGCAAGTTATAGCTTGCACTTACGCGAAGGTTATAGGTGGCGCTCTAATTCCGTTGGGTAAAGGATTTTTTTATGAAATTTTGTTACTAGTCTATACTATTATAAAATTGTAAATTAACTGTGTCTATACATTGAAGATCTTTAAAAAAAATACTTGGGTTATGTTAAATGAACGATTCTGAAAACAATTTTTGTTTTTTGGAATTCTTATCTTTTTGTTTTTTTATCTGTTGGCGATGGACGCAAAAATTACTGAATGGATTTTGATGCGTTTTTGTTTTAGAAGGGTCTTGCTCAGACTTAAAATCGTGTTTAAATGTTTAATTGCAATCGGTTAAGTAGAACCGGAGATTAACACTTTTTATTGTTTACAGAGTATTTGTAATGCTACTTACGTATTCTATGACTTCAGTTTTAATTTATGATGACAACATCCAATATTGTTAAATCGATGTTACATACAAGCTAGGTAGTGAACTTAGCGGCAAACCATACAGTACTTATATGCATTACGTTTTATAGTCATTATAATTTTATTAATAGCAAACACATTCACAAAAACATTATACGGAGCGCTCGAATGCGCAAGATAACAACAATAATATTATTTTGAAATATGGAACGCAAACTAACTACTTAGAAACTGTCATTTACCTTGAATTAAATAAACAAAGTTTGGTCTCTTTCTACATACAGCACAAAGAGCGTTGAAATAGAGCTCATTCCAACTTAGTAACACCTTGTTACACCATTGATAGAATCTGAAAGAAAAAAAGCTGAAGGTTAAATATAAATCGACTATTTTCTACTATTGCAGGTTGTTCTAATCTTTCAAATGTCACCAGACACATTGACGTCACATTTGACGTGCAATTGTTTAGGAGATGGCATCAAAATGGACGTGTGACATTTGAAGTTAAGTCTACAAGATCAGAATTGTAGGTTCTGTCTGTACATTCACGAAATTTCGAAATATGACCGAAGTCCAGGTTTGCCTAATTAAAACGTACAGTCGTAATTCCACCCCAAGATTATGTTCCCCATCTTATAGCCCGACATAACCGCCCCCGCTTGCCGGCGGGGGGGTATCCGAGGGGATTTCCCCACGAAAAAAAAAAAAAAAACAAAGGTATGTTTGCATATAATAGATAACCTCAGTACGAGAAAGCTTCAAAATGTATTTATTTGTAAATTTTATGATATTGAAGTAAACTGCCTTGTAATTTCATACGTTCTACTGATTCCAACCTACTGAAATGTATTTTGATAGTCAACTACCCTTTGTAACCCCTTTTATTATAACGTGTATATATTAGAAATCTATTTTAACAATGTTGATATATTTTTAGAAACAAATCTTAACTAGCTCCTTTTTCTATTTCAGGACAGATTGGCAAAACCTAAAATACAGTTCCTATCCGGAAATGACGGGGTAAGTTTTATTATTTTTACATAACACAGAATTTATGCGAGTTGGGTTGTTAGAGAGTTACTAACACTGATGCCACATTTTGTATTCTGGTACGTTAATTCAATTATCGTAGTAAACCGTTTTAATGAAATGAAATGAAAGTTTATTTGTCAAAATATGTTAAGTTTAGTTAAACGCCACAGTTTTGCTAACCTATGTCTCTGTAACGAAATAATAATGGGAAAACACGCAGCTTATTGTTGTACAAGTAGTCTGAATATTCAAAAAGTCTCAACGACTGTTTCAAGATTTTTTGCATTGCTTACTTGAAACTTCAATATCTCATTCTCAACATCATTCAAAACTTTTTTTTTTTCACGAATGAACAGTACTTTTTACTTATCTTATTGATGTTATATTTACATTGCCGTATCTATGATTTATTTCAATATATTCTTTAGACGTAATTTACATTCTATTTTGCTCTTGGATTTCCCAAGATGTGATATAACAATTGTCTACATTGCACATACTTCTCTGTACATTTTACATAATTCAATGACCTTATCACTAATGACGTTTATTATTAAATGAACGTTAAGAAACATTTTCTTATAAATCGTACGTTTGAAGCTTTACCAGCCTATAACAAATAATGATACAATAGACCAAACGAAATTAAGATTGAATAAAACTACTGAAAAAAATGTTTTCAGTTGCCATATGTGATCAGACGTGTTAGGAACATGCTAGTCTAAGCAACTTGATGATACTGTAACATCGAAAAAGGATAGTGAAAAAATATATAAAGTGCGTATAAAGAAACAGTACAGCATCGTCAGGATCTTGGCTTCATCGTCATACAGGCCTTGACTCGCCGCAAGCGTACCAGTTAACGCTTGCGGCACTCGATACGCTTGCGAAATTATATGATGACCCACTTTGACACGATTTCGATTTGCTGCTTGACGCTGCGGTTGGAAGTCTATTAAATTTTTTACCCTAAATTATTTAGATAAACAAATTCGTGGATCACACGTTTTACATAGGTACCGCCAGCGCCCTCGTCATTTTCGGTCTCCAAGAGTATAAACTATAGAGCTGCTTATATATTCAGTATCTTTGTCCACAGGTGTATAAGAATGTCATTCACATTCGAACATTTTCCTTTAAAACTCACACAGTCCTTATTGTCTTAATCGTCTTAGCGTTGACTAAGACAGCTAAAACTCATTATAACAAAGTATGTAGAGCTAAATTAATTTAAAACCTTATGTAACACAAGAATTACATTTCCTAAAGCCAGGTATGTTTAGTTATGCAACAGTTTATGAAATCAACACCTAATTTACCTACAGTCCTAGTCAATTTACTCGTTGCAAAAAACGTGGCTAATGCAATTTCGTTTACACTGTTAATCCTCGGTCGATCCCCATGCCCGACGACCGGCGCCTTCGACCGGTTTACTTGTTGCCACCGCACAGCGCGCTTGCCGGTTTGACGTGATCTCTTCTCTTGTGGCTCGTCGAGAGTCACTTGCTTACATCGTATGTAAACGACCCCGACAACCTTATTCAAAATCTAAAGTGTCATGCCTTAATTTTTTCCTGTATTATAAGGTTGTATGATATTCGAAGCAATAATGTTACTGTTCTTAATTCATCCATATATATGTTGAGTGTCCATTGACTTAGTGTTTTTGTGTTTACGAACGTGTTTGAGATAAATACTGTTTTCTGAAAACTCTTCGGCATCGTTCTTCGAATATCTCTGTATCGGTGTGTTAGGTCCGAGACTCGCTGGCACATATCCAACTTGCACATAATAACCACAATTCAATGAGTCGCAGACCAGAATAGTAAATAAGATAGAGTGGACGTGTAAAAATAGCAACAGTTCCAGTCTCTAGTGGGCACAAGTAGAGTGCACCTCACAGGTGCGACGGCCGTTGTCCCCTATGCGATTATGTTTTTACTTCTTAACAGGTGAATATTTTATAGGTTGTGTTGTGCTACTATGCGCATTAATTTACTGTATCACACAATAATACAATGTAGCCCCTAGTATCGATATACCTTTATATCTAATGACTCATCCACTACTATGTACATTGAACCCAATGTTCTGCATTATAAAATTGAATATTCCTCACATTGTTAGTTGGATTGGAATAAGTCTTGACTCGGTCAGGTCGTTGTCCTCCCGACACTTATACCTTCACCAAACGGTTTACGAAATATTATTACAGTCCTTGAGAATAGGATTCAATTTTATTCAAAATGAAAAAATATAGGTGTTATGATAAATGCGATAACTCTTATTTGCACGATATAACAATAATAATAGCTTCGTTTTAAACACAATATGTTTCAAATTATACTTGTCAGAGATTGCAAAATGTACCGTTATTGAACAGTTATATGGTTTAGACCAGACTAAGGCCAATTACCTCAAGTACATAGGTAGGTACCTATATATTAGTACCAATACGAATATTGCGAGCCTGTTAACTAGCACTGACATACCTAAGTAACGTTCTCTGTACTGCAGAAATCACTCGTTAAACCTCCACCTAGGTTTGATTATCTGGTCACATTTTACTCATCTTCTAATACTTGATTGATCACTGAAGGCTGCTTGACGATTTCTCCGTAGCGCTCATTATAGATTTGTTCTTTTAACCCGCCCTAGAACGTTGTTCCACTTGAAACGAAACATTAGCTGCTTATATTTACATATATATTAAACATGTATAATAATATTTAAATTTCACTATTCAATTTAAATATTCAGCACAAAAATATTTTTTTTATAATTGTAAACCTGCGTAGCTGAGTATATCTTGCTTCTTTAGATTTACACATTTATTACATAACTTTTGAGATACCTCTAATCTTGCTTTTAAGTCCATCCATATCATTCGGAGAGGAGTTGCATGATTAGCAGGTGGATTTAAATTAATAAGTTTAGAAAAAGTTATGTAGCACACATAAGCTAATACTATACTACATAGTATTCTAGGACACATGTCATATATATTTAACAGCTTTCTAGACTCCACAGATTTATGGATTGACCGAAATAGAATGTTCTCGAATGGTTCATTGAAAATATTGCAAATTCAGAGAAATAAACGTCTTTATGGCAGACATTGTTACCAAAGTAACTATAGAACAAAGGTGTGTTGGCGTGAACCCCCTTTATCAGATCATAATGGGTGCAGCCACGTGATCAAACAATAGTGTTTACACTCGCCACAAGGACGACCTGTTGTAGCTACCAGTTCAAAAAGATCTCGAATACAGGCCTATTGTTTTTAACGTCCATGTCCCGCGATAAACTTGGCCTATTCTATGGAGGCCTTGTCCAAGAAAAAATATGCTCAATAACAAACCCAATAATTGTCAATACCTACATATAAAATGTGCAATTTAGTTTTAAATATCTGTGCATACTCATGCGAATTTTTACAATTTGTTCAGTAACTCCCTAACTGCTTAGTGCATTACTTTTGCTGGCGCATTTCTTGAGATTTTTGAACAACGCCCACAATATAGACGTTTCTGCGTTTGCGGAAGTATTATAATACAATAAGGGTTTTTTTGCTACAGAATATGCCCGATAGACGGCATTAGACTCACCCTGCATTTCGTGGAAATCGAAATATACTAATGAGACAACTACTACTCGTACATTGGGGCTTACTGTTTTCCCATCAGCACCGGTGCGAAATTATTGACATTCAAATCGTTGGTATTCATAATATCTGTCAAGGCATTATAACAACCTAATTTCGAGTACCGCTTTGACTAATTAAGACATTTCCGATCCCCATAGGCGAGGCCGCAATGGCGGCCAAGCCGGTAACCCTTTTTTTTTTTTTTTTTTTATCGTGCGGAAATTCCTTCGGATACCCCCCCGCCGGCCAGCGGGGGCGGTTATGTCGGGCTTGCACCGACTAAAACCGCACGCCGTCTCGGACTTCAGACGCCGGGGTGTAAGGTTACCCATAGAGCATATCCCTCGCACCCCGGCTGACCCTGGGCCATCTCACCACTAACAGCATCGCTCATCCTGTCTCCTCTGAAAGCAGAGGAGTACGGAGAGCGATGTGTTCCCGCCACGTTGGGTATTGGCCGACGATCTATGCCAACCCTATGAAGGGGTGAAGGGGAAGCCATTGACCGCCGCCGCCCAGGGTGTACCGGCCGCTCCGATTCCGTTCCCCCCGGACTGCAGCGGGATCGGAATCGGAGCGACACTCGAGGAGGTTACCCAACACACACCCCAAGCCGGTAACCCTGGGGTTGTCCTTTTGAGGGCTTACCCGGGGTGCCCAGCAATGGACACTTGGGGAAGACACCGTGTGGTTTTGGTCAGTCCTATTCCGACACGCCCATCCCATCATTGGCACCGATGGGGTGAAGGCCGTGGGGGTTTCCACACGTATTTTTTTACTGGTGGTAGAAATTTGATGACACATTTGTCACAAAATTCGGCCGGGTAAGTACCACCGTGCACGATTGCGAAAAACCCTCCATAGTAATCCAATTACGGTTTGATTGCGTTCAGGGGTCAGCAAGTGCATAGCCGGGCAGGGGGATTGTGGTCGCAGCACTAGTGGGACCAGCGGGTGTCACGCGGTGCTGCGACGACAATCCTCTTCTGATGAGGCCGTCAAGCTAAGTGCCACCATTGTTAACATGGTACGTGTATGTAATGGTGACCCTCTTTCCTGAGACTTTACCTTCAGCTTACCATCAGGCGAGGTGAAGTCAAATTGACATGTCCTGAATATAAAAAAAAACTTAAAAAAAAAAAAGACGTTTCCGATCGAGCAATGGATCGGATTTGTGTGTGGAAACCCGTAATACCAATTTACTATTAGCGTAATAAAATACATTCCAAAAAGAAACGGTGACTATAATTATGGAGTAATGAGAAAAGTTAATTATATTAATTAGTAAGTTGGATTAATTAATTTCTTGGATAGCGAACTCATTTGCATGACATTGATGCTAAGGAACTGGACAGATTTGTCATCAATAAATAAAAAACGAAATAATGAAAAGAAACAAAACAAAGGCACTTTGAACTGTGTATTTGTGTATACGGTAAAATATAATGCCTTTACGCATATCTTCAGTCAGGTGTGGTGTATAATGCTTGGTTACAACATTCTGATTAGCTTTTTGCAAATATACCGTATGTAATTCAATACCTAGTGTGTGTGTTATGTAATATTCTGCTTCCTGCACAAAATTCTGATTGAGTTTTCATTTAATGCACATTTGGTTGTATGTTATTGTCGTATTTTAACCCGGCGCGCGCCATCGACTTTGGGTCATAATGACTGGAACATTTTATAATGACTGGTATTTTCAAAATAAGTTACGCAAACAGATTATTTTTATAGCTGGAAATAAGAGTTCGTTTTATTAGATTTGCCGTGCATCATAGTACTTATGCGCTAATAAAGAGATAGAGATCTGCGAAGTTAAAAAGGGAAATTTTACGAAATGATACTTTAAATGTATCAATTTCGGGCTATTTTTGTGTGTCTTTATTTTTTTTTATTTTCGGGTTATTGTAATGAATCGCGAGGGAAAAGAACCACATCTAATACTTGCAATGTTAGAGGAGATTGGTTCTGAAGAAACCGACAGTGAGGAAGTTGAGTCAGTGTTAAGATCATATTCAAACTGAACAGGAAGCGTCCAACAGTGATGATAATAATGACGTATCGCTATCTAAGTTCATTTTGATTATCTATCATCAAAATCACCTAAATTTAACTGTCCTAAGTCTGCTGTATACAACAGTGCGAATAAGGAACTCCTGAGGAATCACCAGCCAGGATTCCAGGTTTTCGTAGAAGGTCGCCAAGAATGCACTTGGAAAAGTATAGAAGGGCTACTTATACCTGCCATGAATAACGTGTCATGTTATCTATCCTAAACATACCTTACCTTCTGCGCATGATGTGCAAATTTGATCGCTGAAGATGACCTCTGTTATTTTCGTAATAATTATTAAAGATCTGTCTTATTTATGTTTCTAAGTTATATTATGATTAAAATTTATAGATTTTCAAGTTTAAAAGGTTTATATAGGATGCTCTATTATTAATAGTATTTGTGAAATACAAGCAATAAATGATTTTTTGATTTATATTTTATTTTACACTTGTACACAATATTGCCTCTTTCATGAAACCCAGGTATGTATGAATATTTTAAGTTAGTTTTCAAAATGAGCTATATTCTAAACACGGGTCTTTTTGATCCAACGTGGATTATAGTGTAACAATTTTCTACCTGGACGGCGCCGGGTTAATATGACTGTCTCATGTTCGCATTAAATTTTATAACGGAATTCAATCTTGTCACAATTTTCTCCTAGATATTACATACAAGGCATAATGCAATGATTTATTTCGTAATTAGCCTCTTAGATATTACATACAAGGCATAAAATGCAATGACTTATTTCGTAAAAAGCGAAACAATATCCCATTGGAGCTATAAGGCATTAAAGAATCTTATTGCATCTATAATTTCTATTCAATCTATCTGCACAACATTCTGGACATGTATTATAATGTAAATTTACATTTCTTGTAATATTTAGCTTGATATTGTTGTGAAGCAGTGTTTAGAAGTTAATTCCTCAGTCACTGTTGTATGAAACCACATATATTCAATTTATCTTAATATAATGTACGTTTTTTTTTCGTGCGGAAATCCCTTCGGATACCCCGCCAGCGGCCAGCGGGGGCGGTTATGTCGGGCTCGCACCGACTAAAACCGCACGCCGTCTCGGGTCTTCAGACGCCGGGGTGTAAGGTTACCCATAGAGCATATCCCTCGCACCCCTACTGACCCTGGGCCATCTCACCACTAACAGCATCGCTCATCCTGTCTCCTCTGAAAGCAGAGGAGTACGGAGAGCCAACCCTATGAAGGGGAAGCCATTGACCGCCGCCCAGGGTGTACCGGCCGCTCCGATTCCGTTCCCCCCGGACTGCAGCGGGATCGGAATCGGAGCGACACTCGAGGAGGTTACCCAACACACACCCCAATATAATGTACCTGTGAACTTCACCAGTAGCAACGAAACCGCTAGACAGTCAATATTTTACTATATTTCTACTTGATGTTAGCACGATCTAATGCAAACCGGAACTAATGTAGAATCAATACCTGAGGCCGGTGCGTTACATGACGTCGCTTTAACTCCGGGGTCAGGGTTGCTAGCACGTTTAGCAGATATCCCCTCAGCAGGGGATTGTCTGCAGCTGAATCAACCTGCGCACTCCTAGATCACATCTGTTTAAATACACGCTTCTTGTGATTTTTTTAAATAATTTTCCATATTTATTTACTAAAAATATTGGATCTCTCAATCATGCATGCTTATGCAATGAAATTAATTGTTTGCTGCAGGAAATCGATATATAATTAAAGTATTTCTACAATTGAAATATGTTTGTGTTCGGTTGATGTATTTGATGGGCGTCAAATAGTCAGGGCTCTGGGAGTGTCTTAGCGGAACGGTGCTGATTTCCTCGTGGTAATTGCTGAAGTATGCGGACGGCGGCGGTGTCGTCTTACTGAGGCTCCGGGCCAGCCGTACGTGCGCACTATTCACTTTCACTTCACAGCGCGTGCTTTTGCTATTGGATCGAAGCGTACGACGACATTAATTTGGACGTATCTTGGATTGAAATTGGTGTCAGCGTACCGTAGTTATAGTACTTGGCGCGAAAAGTTAAATTAAATTAAAAATTTATTTTATGTCCATCATCGGGAACTTCCTGTATGTATAAAAAATCATCACACTAACAATAAAACATGGGTATCCAACTAAATGTCACGCAATATGTCATATAAGCACGCAAACCTTATAGGTAATGGTATAATATTGTTTTTAGGTGTACTGAAATAATAAACCTGGTGTACCATCTTTCCACGGTATAAAGCCATTTCGCACCTTTGTCTGTTTCTCCACTAACTTCTTCTAACCCATACAATGATGATACGGCTGTGAAAATTGTGTCATTTAGATATTTTTATACGGAAGGTTGATATGTAAAATTCATCCCAAAGAAATTTTTATGGAACAAGAAATCAAATTGTTATCATCAATTCGGCTGTACGATTTCAAAACCAAGTAACTTTATAGAGAAATCTAAATTTCTGAATAAGGACTAAATACTTGCCGATACAGGTACATTCAAATATCAAGTTACAAGAACAATTAAAACAAGTTGAATTCCTGAGACGAGCTCAGCCGAATACAAGGGATTTTCGATTTTGCGATTTTTTTTTGCGATTTTTTCTTTATCTTGCAATGGTTCACCCCAGCACGAATCTATTACCGAAAACAGCAACTCGATAGCTCATCTCCTTCATACCCAAAACCGTGACAGAAAATTGGCAACGACGACGTCGACAACTCGATAGCAATAGGGCTTTTCTAAAGAAAATCCCTAAAAAACTGTCCCGGACATGCTAGTTAGAGGAAAGTTGTTTCATTATCGATATTCCTGAAATCCAATAAAGGTAATATAGGTATTTAATGTAAATCAGATCAGCTTTATACTGAAGAAGACTTAGGAGAGTAAATATATGATTATTTCGTAAATTGTTTAAGTACCTAATTAGGTACTTACTTTAAATCATTTGTATTAAATAACAATTTATTATTAATAGGCAATTAGGTTAACGCTGTGCCATTGTGTTTGTACTTCTTGTAGTATATGTAGGTTAAATAATTATTTTCATTGTGTTAATTCTTTGCCAGCATTATACTTAACATAAAATCCTTGTACAGTCAACGACAAAAATTGATTTACACTAAAATATTTACAAGCCTTTTTTACACTGGAATACATCTACCGACGATTGATGTATAATTTTTATTATTCCCAGAGGACAAAGTTGTTATGTTTCATGTTTTGTTTATTATTTTATAAAAGGTTTAGAAGCTAAGGTGTTCAAGAAATTGGAATTTGTAATGTTACTTTTGTCGTTGATTGTTCATCTACGTTGCAACTTTTATTTTGAATATTTTGAGTTGATAGGAGAAAAGCATGTAAATAATATTATCACGCTAGCTTGTTCAGAGCAGTCAAAGCATTTCACACTTACCAATGAGTAAATCTAGTAAGTGACTGTAGTAGTTAATGTTTTAATTGGTAACATTTAGTGTCAATGTAGAATATACTGCTTCCGGGCTATATTTAGTGTCAAATTCGCACACCGTTCACCGCGCCTACCTAGTATGTATGATGAACGGTCTTTGGGTACGGAACGAAGCTAGCAAATATTTTACGAATTTAAAATGAAAGGACATAAGAGAAAATGAGGGAAAAAAAAGGGAAACGTTATCAATGTGGCTACAATCCTGTATACTATTAGAAATGACGCAACGCACGTCTTGTTAGATATTAATTTAGAACCACCTCCTGGACACTGTCAAAATGTATGAAGTGCAGTTACTAGGTTTTGAATTGTAAGCCATATTATCGAATAAACTTTCACTTTTTACCTTCAATGGTGTTCGATCGTCATTTTAGTTAGTAACGACTACTATCTTATCTGACCTATGCTAACTTATAATTAAAGAGTATATATAGAGTTATCTGGTCAACAACTCTACGTTACTTAAGGGATAGGGACGTTTAAGTTATTAAATCCGGTGTAGGTACCTACATATTTTGACTTGTAAATCGTTAGTGATTAGTTTTACTTACATACCACATTAATGTCGAAATTAGAGTGATGTCGTAAAAATATTCGCCAGCCAGGGATCACGTAGCACTCACGTAATCCCATATTATCTAAATACAATAAAAAAAACAACTCTTGATGTTGTCATCTCTCTTCAATCAAGCTTATTATTGGATACAAAATTTCTATAGTTAAAGAATATTAACAGAACTAGATAAGTACTTGAATTAGCGGTTAACGACCTCCGTCCTCCATGAGCCCAGGCCTAGGGATGGCAGGTGAGGCCGCCTGTCACCCCAGCAGAAGCAGGCCGGGACGGCGGGGCGACTAGCGCCCCTCCCCCAAACCAGTGCAAGCGGGGACACCGTGGTTCCCAAACCCGAGGGGGGTATCTCGAAACCGGAGATGGCCCAGAGTCAGTCGGAGTGCGAGGGATATGCTCTATGGGCAACCTTATACTCCGGCGTCTGAAGACCCGAGACGGCGTGCGGTTTCAGTCGGTTCAAACCCGCTAGCCGGTGTGGGGGTATCCGAAGGGTATTCTGCACGAAAAAATTTAATATAAATGTACTTGAATTAGATACCTTGTCTTTCATACAAAAGATTGTCAACACCTTGACTAAGTTGAGTTTCTGGCACAGCCGATATTCCACGCTATGCACCGTGGCTCTCAAGATCTATCCGTAAGGTTGCTGTTTTAATGTTGTTTTTCCATTAAAGTAGGGAAAGTTGTTGAGTGCACTGACGCTGCGTACCCATCATACATAGCTAATAAATACCGCTTTCGATGCCCAAAGAGGAAATGTACCTACGTAAGCTAACTCTTGTGTCAAAGTCAACAAAAGCTTAAAATATATAAAATACAACTTATCGACGTTTACGTTAACAGACTACGGAGACTGAACTGAAAATTGAATTTTCGCTGTCTTACTAACATATTTTCGAGTTTATGGCCCCGTTAAAAACTATAGTTGGCTCACAAACCGTCTACTTTTGTTAATGCACGTGAGATAAATAGTTACACATCATTATTCTAAATGTCGTTAACCAAGATAATAACATTGGACACTGAGGACGACCACATGTCGTCGTGTTTATGGTTACTGAGCATAGGTGGCGCCTCTCCCGCCATGCATCCAATGCTTAATACGCGTCGGCAATTTCTCCTTAGAAATGCCGTTTCCTCGAGATATTTTCTGTAAACTGTCTACTTGTGGGTGATACATGTCGCCGCATTAAAGTAATCTCAGATTATGTTTAGGGAGTATAAGATAATAAATTTTGCACAGTGATAAGTAATATCGTTATTGAGAAACGTATATCCGCTCCGGAAAATCGGTAATGTATCTAGTATCTAGTCTTAACTGCGCCACTGAAATTGAAAATTATAATATTGCCAAACTACTTAAAATGAAATATTTTTATTTATTATCTTGTTTTCGAGGGATGCGCATAATGATTACAATAAAAATTCAAAAAACTGCAATGTCGAGCCACACTGCTAGAACATTTATTTTTTTATTTTAATGTTACCATACATACATATAGCATCTAATGTATAATGTATCTATGCTAGATTACTAAATCTCAAGTTTGCCAATGACCGCCCGTAACCACAGTGAATGTGAGAATCCAATTAGTATGTTAAGTGTCAAAATAAATATGCATATAATATAAAAATATAAGTTAAAACATTAAGGTAAAATATTCATGTATGAAAAATCGAGATTGTGGTGGACTTTATTGTCAATTGATTGCGGTAGGTATATTTACTAAATTTGGAAGCGAATGAGATCATTGTATTCAATCATGCATTGAATTTCACATTGCAGCTATTTAATACAATAATTGCAACTTTCTCTTATTGCTGTTATATAAAGAAGATTCAAAACCAGGCTGATCGTGCCTGCAACATTTTTTTACTCACAGGTAATGTGATCTATCCCATAATCAAATGTTGCGAGAAATATTTAAAAAGGAAAGTGAAATTTCCAGGATTGTTTTCTCACTTACCGCACAACATTCTCAAATACGTTTAGTTTTCCGATAGTAAAACTGAAAGGTTAAAGATGAGGCTTACATTAATTTGTAAGTGTTCATCGTTAACCAGTTGCATATTACTACTAACTTCGCTTTTATATTTACATTTCTTTACTCAATTCCGCGTAGTACTTATACGATACGTCCATGTACCAATCAACAGACTAATAAACGCTGCTAAATCAAGGCATAACTGAGAGATTTTAATGGCATCATAAATAAAATAACATGACTTCACGCCTGTATCCCCGAAGAGGTAGGCAGAGGTGTATTACACACCCATGATTAGCCAGTATATTATTATTATTATTAATATTATTAATTTAATAGTAACCAATAATATACCTATCGAGTACAAAACATCTGTGTACACATCTATCAAAGCAAGTTGTTATTAATCCTTCATTATCGCAAATGAAGCAGGATCGCGGTTGAAGCCACCTCAACTCAGTCTAAATAGTACGATTTCGAAGAATAATAACATACTTATCTAAAGTCAAAGTAGCTGAAACCTTTTTTACCGACATAATAATATGATAGTCATCATCATCATCATCCTCATTACGATTGCCTAGTAGATGCCAAAGTGGCACTTTTTAGCCCGGGGTCCGCTTAGTGTTTTTCATTGGTATGTCGGCTTTTCCTGGAGCGACTGTGTCTGACCTCCCATCATTCATTGTATCCCAACCTATCAGGCTCTGACGCAGCTGATATGTTGTTTAGCATGTGCACCGACTTGCAGGTGAGTTTGGCTAGGGTCCCAAGGACCCTGTCTGTAGAACCTTGCAATTTCAATTGTGTCAGCTGATATTTACCACTCAATAATGCCTCTGAATTGTAATTGAATATTGTCTTATTAATAATGTCGTCCTATGTGTTAAAATTCAACTGTATTTTTTTGAGTCATGTGTCCTTTGTACGAAAATAGGACAATTTACTATTAGTAAGATAGACCTCAGCCTGTGACCACGGCCAGTGTAACCTGGTCGAAACGTCAGGCAATCCAAAGGTATGTATATACCTATAAATGATCGCGTTAATTCCCGTTAAATTAAATTATTGTATATTATGGAACGCGAAAGTTTAAAAATTAATATAGTAAGATAGACATACAATGTATAAGCAATGTGCTAGCTTATGTTACGAAAGCTTGCATTGGAGCCGATAATAAATTGTAGCTGGCACCATTACGTAAGCAGGTAAAAGTTACCGCTCGCTTCAAGCACTATTCTGAACTTCACTCGGACAATAGAATACTTTTCGGCAACATTTCTGATCACTGAAACAGTTTCATAAAGATGGTTACACTAGTCATACCATAGCAAACTATTTCAAACAACGATAATAAGAAGCGATCTATATTTAAGTTATATGATAATAGTGAACGTATGTATAAATTTGTTGTTTCTGTCAGAATTACGCCGTGTGGCCCGAAAACAATATTAGTAAGAGTCGTGTAGCCTTCACCTCAAAACCTATTTTTGAGTAAATTGTACCACATTTTAAAATTTGACTAAACTGTTTTTAATGTTTTATGTAATGGGTCTATTTATCATCATAAAAGTATTTTCACTAAACTGTACAGTGTAGTGAAACTGATAATATTATGTTTATGATGATATGGGTCTCCCAACCGTTAGGCTGTAATTAGTAGGCTGTAGTTAGTAATTAGTGCATATTCAATATAAAGTAGCATCTAATCTCTATTTTAAAATTATCGATTGTTTTATTCACTTTTTCGCAATCATTGTCTTTACAGTTCCGTCTATCGCGAAAATGTATGTTATTTTTATGTTTTAATTAATTTACAAATCATATAGGTAATTGCATTCTACAAACCCTTAAGTAAATGCTTGAATCTGTATTATATTAACCCGAATAACTACATTTTTTAGTTCTATGAAAGGACTTAAAATGGCTAAAAGGCTACGCTGTGTAACACAGCAGTCGTGTAATAATCATAGACAATACTGATTATGATATTCATTCCTCTATCGATATAAAACCAACGCGAGGTATGAGATAGTAGACGGATAGTTATCGAATTCTGGTAGCATGTATTTCCCATCACTAAATTGATAATTTTTTATATTGTAGAATGTATTTAAAAATATAATTCATATGTATTTAAAACTTAATAAAGGGAATAATAATCTTAAAATATAAGTCTGGAAGATGCAATAGATAGATAACCAAAATGTTTACCACTTCAAATATCCACTATTAGGATTAAATATGAATACTTGTCCAAACCAGTTCTTTTTTTTTTATAAATACTTTTTTGCTAGTGATAACAAGTTACTTACCTCTTTTTACAAGTTTTTTTTTTCTTATTGCTTTGTGATCGCTGATCACAGCCAAACTCTTCCTTCCACATTGTATAACTCGTACATTATTTTATGGAATAAAATGTATCATGACGATCGACGAAATGAATATTCCTATATTGTCATGCGAAAGAGCCCTAATATTAGTTTAGTAGTACTTGTTCGGTTACTTTCTTCCCCCTGTAATAAGCTTGTCGTAGCTACGATAATAAAATAGCAAACGTAATAAAGCCGTAATCGGGAGGCGTGGTCAGCGTCATGTCGCGTCTCGGCGCCACGTCTGTGCTATGTGCTATGGCTATGTTACTAGATTGCTCTAGATGTGGAACATTCTATTCATTCCAATTAGTCTTATTTTTAAGTTAATAAAGAATATTCCCGTTTGTAATATTAGTCAGCTTATGGCGCCCTACTAATATCTTATGGTCCTAAGCCGACCACACCTGTTGACAGATGTGGCTTTGGCGCACAGATCCTCGTCTGTCAATCAGCAGGTTCCCTTCCCTTTCGGGGTTTGGAGGTTAACCGACAGTCGCTCCCGTAATAGGCCAAGTATACACTGTTCTTCAAAGTACAAGCTTTGGATGATATCGGGATTGGCACACGGATGATGATGATGAGGAGCGTCCAGTTTATAATTTTATAACTATTTCAGTAGCTAGTGTTGCAATTACATATACCTTTTTTTTTTTTTTTTTTTTTTATCGTGCGGAAATCCCTTCGGATACCCCCCCGCCGGCCAGCGGGGGCGGTTATGTCGGGCTTGCACTACCGCTCATTTAGAGTTTTTGATTTATATCAAGCACGTGTCTCGATAAGGAATCTTAATACATGTGTAAATATGTAGACTTTATCAATGTTATGCTAGCTCTTGATAAGATTATTTTAAACTTGTTAATAACTGTAGCCTCCTCATGACATGACCCTCTATTCCTAATCAGGATTCATCATGTTGCAATCTTAGTATATCATTTTTTATATTTGATAATCATTTAAACATATAATATGTTTATAATAGGTACTCACACCTGTACATCTGCGACCGAATAGACAGAGGTGTGTAACATTCACATTTTATCAACTATTGGTCCTATGTAATAGAGGAAGATCCTGTTGGCATTATAATACTTGGTTCAATCGGGGAATCGAACCCGGGATCCCACAGTAGTCGCATTCGCTACGCCACTGAGGCTAGGTATCTTGTCTGTGGATATCGTATGGTAAACAATATTTTCTAAAACTGTATTCCGCTTTGATTTCATAATGAATCAAGCGTGATCTTCAACAAAAATTCCTCGGATCCGATCTCGACTCTCGAGCGCGTGTTTCGCACCTTGATCTAAATACTTGCGACATTATTTGGTCTCGTCGTTATATTGTGCGTCAGATATTGCATCGACAGTTTGGAGTACCTTGAACTACCGTAAATATATTTAATATGCTCAATTAGCAGTTAACTGCATAATTTGGAGCTCATTAAAGAACCTTGTGTTGCCTGACACATGGGTCCCATGATCCGTTGGTCGTTTGCGATTCGGTGTGTGTAGATTTTTCTGTTCGGCGCCGGACAAACCGAACGGACGCGCTCCCTAGATGTGTCTTTGTAACGCCCCGCACACCACTGCGTGGGATGAACGGAGAGGTTAAGGGGTGCGCGGGGTGTTACAAAGACACGTCTATGACGCGCGTCCGTCCTGTTTCTCCGGCGCCTAAGGATATTCTCACAGAGTCTGGAAACGTGACCGGTAAACGGTAACACCCGGTTATTACGTGGGGCTGAAAATATATCTGACAAAATGTAGATGTAATAAACCCCTACCTACCTACCCGGGGAATTTACAGGCAAGATATTTATATAAAAACAACTTGTGTACAAATTTACATATCATAAGAAAATAACTGTTTTTTATTTTGAGTGTCTTATCAGTTGTCAGAACAAAAACAAATTTTTCGCATAACGGTTATGCGAAAAATTTGTTTACTTACTCGTTAGCTTCGAGTCCTGAGGGAAATAACCTCGGTCAATCCCCTTTCGCGTCAGTATGCAACATTTTAAATAATGTTGCATTCATAAAATCTGCTTTCCGGGTTTTATTTTTAATAATCATACTCTTGAAAACGTGTCTTTGTTTTTGTGTCACTGAATAAAATCATCGTCATCTGCAATGCTACCTAAAACTACGCTAGCTTTGTTGTTGTTCTTTGTTAGTCTGAAACTCCTGCATAATGTCATAATGTGTTATCTTTTATCATTACTGTATATCACTCTTTAGCATTTACTTGTAACTCAGAATATCTTAAATACGAACATCTAATATTTCTGATATATGTAGGTGTGTACGTTTCCTCATTGTCAGACGTGCTCTTTTCAACCTCAAAAATGTGATGTCAAAAGGTAAAATGTCGACTATTGAACGAAAAAAACAATTTCATAATTCTAAGGAATAGAATATTTTATCATAGTTTTTCTTGGTCTTGAATTCAGAATGTGCATTCATGACACATTTTGTCTTTTATTTTCTGCTCATAGATAATTATGCATTTGACAGTAATGCCTATTTGTAGCGATTAATTTGGTGATAAAAAGGGGCAAATCAGAACCAGAAGCACCAGATTTGTATGAAAAGCTAAATATCATTACAGAAAACTTGAAACATTTAAGTAGGTACAGTAGCAAATGTTGGGCTCTTTTCTCTCTATCTCTACCTTGTGGAAGTGAGGCGTGCGTGTATAATCGGATGAATTTATTTGTAACTTGTGACAATGTCACTTACGGCTTGTGAGCAATCAGTAAGTACTGAGCTGTTGTATGTCGGTTAATGTGTTTGTGTATAATGAAACAATAAGTTATTATTTTGTCTGATTGTCAGTAAAAGTAAGTTTGCTCCATACAATAGCTTCGTCTTCTCTGTAGTGGGAACATCCACTCGCCTTTTACTTGCCATTGTTTTTGATGAAACGTTCTCTCGCATCAGTTTCATTCGTACCAGTTCACTGTCGTCAATCAAAACACTGTTTGAAACCTTCCCAATTAAAAGAACTGATACAAATAAGGTGAAGGCATTGTCAGTGATAAAATGATGTTATCTATATTGATGCGTAAGAAACGAAACTACGATAATGTCATTCCGTTTTCACAACCCTGGTAATAGTTTCACCATTATTATGTGTCTCAATAATGAAGGATTTCTATGTATTTCACGTTGTATCAAAAGGTGTGCCGGCAATAATTCGTTACGCAAGGCAATCACGTGATCTGTTGGTGGTGTGTACGGCGAGGCATGTATGTATGTATCGACGGAACTATCGGGCGTTGAGTAACCGCGGCTGGAAAGAGCTTCGTTACGTAGAGGTTTCGATACAGCCTCGCGACGTAAGGCCGTGGTTGCAGTCACGTCGCCGGTGAGAGGTGCCCCTCCTCTGGCGGAAGGTCGCGAGCCGCCGCCGCAAAGGAGAACGGCACCAGAATGAATCCTTGCAAAGACCCACCCGTCAAAAGAAACGCTCGTAATATTTGCAATTCAACTGACATATTAAATACCTGCATGTCCTCGTGCACTACATTATATAAATATGATATTTTGGCTACTTTACAAAGGGCAAAATCAAAAGCATTTGACGTAACTCCGTATCTATAAATAAAGGAAGCCGCGATAACAAAATACGCATACAAGTGGTTAGAGTACAGTAATCTAATCATTTACCACGCGCATATAATTAACATAGTTCATTCACCGGAAAAGAAAACTTGATGCAAAGTAAGAATTTAGTTGACAAGGCATTCGAATATGCAGCTATTGTAAAATTTTCGCAACCGTTGTCAATACTGTTTTGCAAAGAAATTGAAAATGTAAAACGCTTGTAATTATTTGTTTCATAAGAGTTGCAATATTAAAATAATTCAGTTAGTTGGCTAAATTGTTATCGATTGTACATAAACGTGAAGGCAAGGTATTCTAGTTTTCGACCGCAGCTTTTCAATAAGGCTCAAGCTGACCAATGAGCGTGCGCCGACTGAGCGAAAAAACCCAAGTTAGACAAGCGCGAGCACACACACAAGTTACTGTTCAATAGCAACACAATGCGCGAGACTCGAATACTGTGTTTTTTTTTTCAACATAAGTATATAATTAAATGAATCGGTGTTACCTCACCGCTGCCGACGATTGCGACAAGAGCGGCCGCATCGTCCATTAGAAAGTCGGCGAATATGCAAATAGTATCGTAGAAACCTCACGAATAACTGGCCACTCACTTCGCCTTTAAATGTGTCTGCAGCGATGAAAGTGACTATTACCGTTAGTAAATTGTGTTAGAACAATTTCTTCCGCGGACGCTTTGCCAAATTCTCTGCTCTTCATATTGTTGATTTAAGATTGTCTGTTTCAACTTTCCTGTCTTGTTGTAACATTATAGGGAAAACTTCGTGTTCAACTGATCATTGTTTATCAATATGTCAGCTGCATGAGCGTTAACATTCGTTTGTTTATTTAGAGATAGCCCAACTACTTCTCACGATTCGATATTTTATGGAAAAAATTTAAACGTTGACACACCTTCGAGGCGGCCTTATTTAAGGTACTAAATCCGTAACTTGTAAATGTTCAAACTTAACATCTGTCTATCACATTACAATTATCTTTATGGAATGATTAACGTCGAAAAAAACATCTCGACAAGTCACTATCCATTGCTTCTCTTGTACTGTAACTATTATTTTCGATTTCAAGGTTGATTTACGTTTTAATTAGTTTCAAATAATATGAAATTGGTTTTACGTACTTATAGAGTGGGCGTGCTAAAATAATAATGCTATTTGTTGGAATTGCATGTGAAAACACTAAATTCACGGATGATTACAATAATAACACTTGTAAATATTTGAAAAACCAAAAACAGCAAAAGCCTAACATGTTCGGCTAGCCGGACCTCTAGTCTGGTTGAATTATAAACAAGTTTGCAATAATCGTTATCATATATCATGAAGTAAAGAAAATAACAAGTCGACAAGCAATTAACAGAGGGGCGATCACAAGCCAGTTGCGTGAATTTCCCGCTACAATTCGTGTTGAAGTGAACCATTTATTATTGTACACCACTGACGTAGGCTTCGATCAAAGCGAACAATAATGTACCAACACTGGCTAAATTTAAAGCTCAATTTGCATCGAATGGCCTGTGCCACCTCCGCGGTATTACGTCAATAAGATACAACACGTTAACTCGAAGCGGAGGCACACGACCGCTGGTTTTGCGTCCGGGTTTGTCCCGTGGAATTGTAAAATATATTTTGCATTTTGTGTTTTACCAAGTACCGCGGACGTTTGCGTAGAAACCAAACCGTGATTATGACATATAATTATTTATGTTTGTACGTGTTGTTAGTCGCGAACATTAAACCAATCCGGAGCCGAGTACGCTATCTACGACGTAGTGTGTATATCTATCGGTCGAGCGAACCGAACGAACCGGTTGCGACGGCCTCTCACTTCGTAAGTCTGTTTACCGCTTGCCACTAGCTGAGAAATTAGGTAACCAACAAAAGGCTTAGTCGTTGCGCACGACGAGCAATACACAATGAAGAAATCTCCTGCCACAAGCGAAAAATTAAAAGAATCTGAGTGAAAACAGTTGTTTACGCATTTGGAATTACGTAACCTTAAGATTTGCTACTGCAGCTGTCATTATTATGAAGTCCAAAATGGCATATACAAATTAATCGACCAAGCGGCGTTTCAATAATGCCTTGAAAAGCGGACGGCGGATTTCCTCGTGTACACCTATTTTCCGGTCTAAACGATGTTGCCCGACCTTCATGAGAAGACACAATGAAACCAGCGACCTTGACATGATACCATTTGCAGATGGTTAGACTATTTACCTATAAATGACTGTCTAATATGCATGTATGTTATTGTATTAGTGACAATCACAAAAATCGGTCAATTAAAGCAACAAAGCAGAACTATTTAGAATCCATGAAAGGAACGCGATGCGGGCGAGACGGCTGTTGACCGAATGCCGAAGTGTTCCATCGCGAGGCGCTCTTTATATCGGTCGGTTGTGGCGTAGAGAAAGCCGCCCCCGCACTCCCCGCACTGTCTGCTGCTCGTTCGTAGCGGGTTTTTTCCTCATTAACTCCATAATTCCATATTATGCTCTATGCCTTTACCTTGTATTTATCAGACTTGAATCGCGTGATGGACGTTGCTTTGTGCATTATTGACTTAGTTTTTATACGTAGCACTGTCAATATTTAACTTTACATTATAAAAAAACGACAACTTATTAAAATGAAATCGCTCTACAAATAGAATAAATTTTGCACACTACTTATTGTAAAATCCAAAGGTAAATGGGAAAATTTCCCGGGGAAAAATCGATATGGATTTTATTATGAGTGATCTGTGCATCAGTTAACACATTAGCAACGTGACTTGTCGGGTTATTGCTCCATCGGTGTCCGCTTCGCGGCGTACTCTTTAATAGGTTAATTGTGTGGCATTGTGATGCTGGCACACATCGTCAGCGGCGACCTTAGAGCAACTCGCGGCCACGCATGTAGGTGCGTGCGATACCAAACGAGATACGCCTGGACACAAACAATTATACTCAAGACAATGTAATAAAATACCGCCGTTTACAATTTCTTAGTGTCAGTGATTTGGTTTATTGTAAGTTTTCATCACCTATCTTAACCCAACGCCATTTTTGTAGTATCTCTGAAAGGGAAGTGGAAAGTCTTGACAAAATAAATTGAGTTCATTTTTTCCTGGCACTGTTTGGCGAACCATGAAGAACTTGTAGCGACCTCAATTAGCGGAATCCGAAAGTTTCGCGTCGTTTTGATTATAATTGTTTCATTTTGAAGTATTAATATCACGTACATACGTTTGTTGCACACTTACATTGTTTTAATTTGGAAAATGGTGCTTAATTCCTTAGTGGTGAAACGGTGCGCTACGCTCATCGATTGTGTAGCCGCGAAGTTGCCATACCAGTCGATGAAAGTCGTTACTTCATGAGTTGTATTACACATTGCTATGTGTGTACATGTAAGAAGTTGCAATTGCATTAGGCCTAGTGGCCCAGGATAGCCTTATTTGGACATGTAACAAGAACTGCCGTAGATTTCTCATGTGATTATTATACTCTTTTATCTGAGTCTTAATCGTGTGACAGGTGGAGAAATGTATGTAACACAATATATTTCAGAGGTACGTCGTTATGCATTTTATGTAGTCGAACTATTCTATAGTAATTTGGCCGTTTTATATTTTCTATATGATTCACACGAGATCTTGTGCCAGATTTCCCACGACTAAACTCTCAACTCACAGACACACGATTAAACAAATTCTATTAAAATATTATGTGTCATCGCCTTGTATTACAGTTTAACATCGATTAGAATTATGTTATTAGTTAAATTGCTCAAAAATAGTTGATTGATCTATTGTTTACGTCGCCTTCATGTTATACCATTTTCTTGTGATACTTTGCCTTATGGTATGTAAATGGATCCAATCACATCGAAATTTATTTCGAAGCAAAGTGACGTACAAAATATATCAAACTGGAAAAGAAAAATCTATTACTTTGCACTTTCATTGACGTTATAAGAAAAGGGTTCTCA
Source organism: Cybosia mesomella (assembly GCA_946251805.1). Taxonomy (NCBI): domain Eukaryota; kingdom Metazoa; phylum Arthropoda; class Insecta; order Lepidoptera; family Erebidae; genus Cybosia; species Cybosia mesomella. The sequence continues at coordinate 11,221,452 of OX276404.1, forward strand.
ATTGGTCATTTACTAAAAAACGTTTAACCTAAACTCCGAACACGTAACTAACTATTCGAGCATTAACAATTGTAATTTTCTCGCCCAAAAATCATTTGTGGTCATCATCATCATCTTAACGTTGAGTCCGAGTCCTTCACTTCAGAGCCCGCTTTCCAGCTTTTTCTCCTTCACTTTGCATCGTCTTCGTCATCCCTGGCAGTGAGACCATTGACATGACACGTACACAATCCCTTACGATGTCAACGCAACATTTCATAGATCCAAACATTTGTAACCCTCGTAGCCAGGCGGTTGCCTCAAAACATGGCGGCCCAAACTAAGGCGACCCTCTCGCATTTTATCTGCGATCTCAGGGACATGAAGGCTGTCGCAGATGTGGAGGTTCATCACACGATCCTTACGCGTGACTCCACACATCTACCGCAGCATGTTCTTCTTATCTCCGTGACACGCAGCTCCTGCTTGTATCGCCGCTCTAGCAACGGCCACACTTCGCACTCGTTTAAAATGACTTTAATTATATAGCATTTCTGGAATAAAACTTTCATAACTATTATAAGTTATAACCTGGCCTGTTAAGCTAACCGGTACGACGGAATAATGTTACATGAAATTCAAGGACCATTTTTATTACAACGGTGGTTCTACTAACTTAGTATTGAATTCAAATATATGTTTAACGTAATTTTTATTCTTGAGAAAGATGTCACGTGCGTAAACGGAATGACAATATTTATATTTGTAGAGTTTATAAGGACAGGCAGAACACTTGCCGAGCTATCCACATTAATGTATAGAATGAAAATCTTTATATCACAATTTATGTTACACAAAATATATGACATACAAAGTTTCATCGCAATCATACTATGGTTTAGAAACGCTTATGGGACAAACAAGGAGACATTCATTTCTATATAAATATACCATCATTATTAAATTCTATACCGACTTAATAATAACTTCTGCTTAGTAGCAACTTCAGTATTTGGATAGAACAGGAAAGGATACATACCTTTCCTGTTCTATCCAAATACTTGAGGTGCCATTGTATGAATTCTTACCCTCAAAGCTTCTCACTTTCTCTCGATCTTGTTCTTCTCATTAAATTGTACTGAACTAATCATACCAACTGCTTTTGCGACAGAGTAATAATTAATATTTAATATAATTATAAAATAGTAAATAATATTTAATTAATTGATAGTCTTGTAGTAGTAACTAACTTTTGTAACAAAGTTATAGTTAGAAATACTATCTAGGTACATACAAATAATTTGTCTGGTGTCTTTCGGTCGGAGAATAAAATCAATTTGTGTATTATCTGCAACTCGTATTTATTCAGTTCATCACACACAAATTATATTATTAATATCAATACTACTATTTATTCCAGAAAATCTCAATTCCGGCGCCTGCCAGCGGCAATGGGCAGTCGGGCGAGGCTACGTTTCTCTTCAGCATTAACAGTAATGCAGAGATGGAGGGTCCACAGGTAACTAACTTAGCGTACTATTTAATAATACTGTTGTCGACTTTACTGGTATATAGACGCTCCCAAAAAAAAACTTCGACGTTACCGAATTACCTTTTAGTGTTCAAAATATTATGATAAAAAAGTTGAACTAAGTTTTTACCAGTACGAGGGGCCTGCTTAACCAGATACTTTTCCCGTCCCCTACTACGGGTGGTAACGCGTGAGTGACACTGGTGAAGCGCCCTAGGGCTATCATCTGTTGAGCCATTTACTGGTTTTTCTTGCGTAAATAATATACGAATACATAAATAAAAACCGGCCAAGTGCGAATCGGACTTGAAGGGTTCAGTACCATTATCTATACGATAGGAGCCCCCTTAATTTATTTTATTTTGATTCAATTAACATAATAACAAAAATACATCATGTGTGAAAGTTTCAACTGTCTAGCTATCACGGTTCATAAGACGACGGACGGACAGCGGAGCCTTAGTAATAGGGTCCCGTTTTACCCTTGGATACTGAACCCTTAAAACGATATACATACGATTTTACTTCGGTACGATCGAAACCAGCTATATATAACAATTTTACATATCATACTCCGAAGAAGCCGGAGGTGAAAGCTAATGCACTATCTATATAATACCTTTTATAAGTTGGTATAATATGTAAAGTTAAACATTGCAGAATTTGTTTAAGAAGTTGAAAGGGTGTATGAGGCCCACCGCGATTTTCAGGGCTCAAGCCAACCTAGCCGGTACGCCGGCCAAGGCTCTGGCACAAGCTTTCCTCTCGGGGTTGGGAGGTCCGACGGCCGTTGCTCCCGTATAAGTCAAATAAAACCGGCCAAGTGCGAGTCGGACTCGCCCATGAAGGGCGCATTTTACTTGCTGCTACGGAACAGCAAGTAAAATTTTCATATTTGAGTTGATTGAATGGAAGGTAAATTGCGGTTTACGATTTACGACGTATTAAAAAAACTACTTACTAGATCTCGTTCAAACCAATTTTCGGTGGAAATTTACATGGTAATGTACATCACATATTTTTTTTAGTTTTATCATTCTCTTATTTTAGAAGTTACAGTAGGGACACACATTTTACCACTTTGGAAGTGTCTCTCGCGCAAACTATTCAGTTTAGCAAAAAGTGATAGGACCCCCAAAATTTATTGTTATTTTTTCTATGTTTGTATGAAAATCTTAATGCGGTTCACAGAATACATCTACTTACCAAGTTTCAACAGCATAGTTCTTATAGTTTCGGAATAAAGTGGCTGTGACATGCGGACGGACAGACAGACAGACATGACGAATCTATAAGGGTTCCGTTTTTTGCCATTTGGAACCCAACGGAACCCTAAAAAGGTAGAGAAAGAGTAAACGGGTCTCGGGTCCGAAATCCTCGGATCGAGAATGACTCGTAAGATGATGATGATGGTTAGGGAGTAGAAAGTTTCAATTTTGTATCTGTGTTAGAAATAAATGAAGAAGTATTTGCACATTTTTGGTAAATCTACCTTAATGTCGCTTAGTAATTCTGTTGTAATACTCCAATTTGTGTAACCGACCAATTTCCTAACACATCTAATGTTAGAAACGGGTCTTAACACATCTAATACAGTATTAGTCAAGTTGAGGAAACTGATCAGTTATACAAAGTGTTTTAAATACTCGTACGTAACAAACTAGTTCACGTTTGCGGGGTGTGTAATTGTAATATATATATATATATATATATATATACCTCGCAGACATTAACCAGTTTGTTAATCATAGATTTCTAGAATTAGCCTGTCCAACAAAAATGTATTTACGAATATTTGTAGCACTTTGAAGAAACGGACATCTATAAAATGTAGATTAAATTTTTTACAAATCGTAACGTTATTGAACAAACATCCCAGTTCACCTTGATTAAAAACCGGTGTTTACGTCATGCGGGTATTATCTAACCATACTCATATCACAACATACTGATGTACTGTTCATAGTATTTAAACTATGATGTGGCATACAAGAAAAATATCTTAGAGTTAATATATCCATAATAACTTGATTATATATTAATTATTGGCAATACCATTAATGGTTAATAAATAATAACCCGTGATCATCTTGTTCACGACTAGGCTATGACATCACAAAGTATTCGCTACTCTCATAATACATTCGTACATACAAACATAACATACCCTCACGTAGTATTCCTATAGTGGTAATCAAAGACAATAGAGCTCCACTTTATATGATACTTGCATACATCCCTTGTCCTCCATCAATATAATCCATCAACCTTTTCATACCTTTTCTTCCTTTCACTTCGCACTCTGAGACTCGCACTCATTTTTCGAGACATGCCTATTTGGTCCGTAAACGTTCTTTTAGTACACGTCTTCACTTTAGTTACACGTATTTCTACTTCTTGTATCGTATAACCACTTATGTAACATGACACATTATAATAAGCGCTACATTCATTAGGAGGCTGTTAATATCTTGAAATCATAATCGAAAGTTCCGAACTTGATATCGCTATCAATAGAAAACCTTGTTGCATTGATCCTTATGTTAACGGCGTATCAGTATAACACAGTCTGTACGCTTAAATCTTCTAAACTAATTTTCATGCTGTTTTCACTTTCATTTAGATATTTTTTACGGAAGGTTTGTATGCATAATACATAATCGAAGAATATTTGGAAATCAAGTTGCACCCGTGCGAAGCCGGTGCGGGTATGAGCCTAACTTGTTTTCCTGAAAGACTGGAATCGTTCGTATACTGTGTAGAATAGAAGATTAGGAAAACCTTTACATAACAATAATCCTATTATTACCCTGACGCTCATTTACAGTAATCTCCTTTTCTTATTGTGTTATTACAAGCATTAACTAGTCGTCCAAACGCACTTGAAAACGTGCTACTAGTTTTATATTATGAGGCGTTTACATACAAAAAAAGGTGCTTAAGCAAACATTTAGTGCTGCACTTATACTTGTTGATTCTTAATAATTTATTTTGTACACAGTTTAAATAATGTATTTTTTGCCGCAAATTACAGTATCTTGAATATTGTTGAATATCAAGGTTGAAGGTTGAGTGTGCATAACTTGATTTTGTTTCTTTTTAATAACCTACCTTACCTTGTCTTTCATATTGATAGTATTATTAGATATACTTTACTAGTATATATGTTATTCTGAAGAAAATAATAATTTCATTATCATGACTTGACTTTCATGCAATGTTAACTGTATACGTAATTGTTATAAATATTGCAGTTTTACAAGATATCACCGTTATCACACTTGACATATAATATATATCATTAGGTTAAATAGAATTGTAATACCAGTATGCACTCTCCAAGTAATTACTTGCGATTCTTGATCAATGCATCGTTAAATTGAACAATTATGGTTTAGCATTGATACATTACATAGGTGACATAATATAAGTCATATCTACATCATAACATTGTGCAATGTGTAGCTGAGATACGTGTACGTATCATATTGTATAAGTACATATATATAAATTAAAATTCAAAATCATTGCTTCCAAGATTTTATTCTCTACATTATATTTGTATGTAGGATGTAGGTAAACAGATACGTAAAAAGCGTACCATGAATTAACTGCATTTCCCAGTTTCTTCATGAAGTTAAATTTTATTTATTTTATATTTTCGAAAACAAATTCAGTATACTCTTTTGACCTGTTGAATCACTACTTTTAATCATTTAATTAATTTCCTTCACAGGAAATAATTAAATGAAAATACTTGAAAATCGTCCCAATATTCTAATATCCTACTCCCATATAGTGACGCGTTCGTTTATGGGTCGTGGAACAGTTGCAGTAGATAATAATATGTACCTACGTTGCGTGGCTGACAAATTAGTAACTTACTTGTGGCGTCGCGTATATGACAACCTTACCAGTATTCAGAACTCCAGTAGTTTTGATCTGTGGAAAGGTTTACTAGCAATAATCGACAAAAAGTAACTTCAACCATTCCACTATTCAGAGTTGCAAACGATCTAGATTCGGGTATAGTTTCAGGCGAAGTATTCAAAATTTTATAATTTCAATGCTTCCTCTACTCAGATCTCTAGTATATATATAATATAACCCTTCTAACGTATATCTTTACGTGTTGAGGCGCGTGTTGTCCACGAGCTCGCATCGCACGCTCCCGCGGTGATTTTCAAATACCTATACTCCATTTGGTTAGGTACTTAAAAAAAGGTAAACAAGAAAAATGGCGGATTTCAGAGATTGTCAACCTTTAATGACAATGGTGTTTTCGTGAACATCCATTCTATAAGGATAAGTATCCTTGGGCCACGTTTCCTCAACAAACTTGAATATGTTTCTTACAGTTTGTTTCTCTGAAGTCGAAAGAGGGCCCCTCTTGATACGTTTCTTCTTCGGAGATGGAAATTAATGGGATCTAGGACGACTAGTACCAGGTTCAGGATCACCAATTTCCACAGTTAAACCAACAAAACAATTAACAAAACTACTAACAATTATAACAATAACAACTATAACAATAACATAATTAACAGCACAGAAACACAAAATTTTAACAATTATGGTAACGAAAAATATACGAACTGCAGGTAGACTTTGACAGTCATGTACGTATGGCGCGATCTGGAAAAAACTGTTTTGAATACATGTTTTTTTAGTTTCTTTATGGTAGGCACATTGCAATACTTTTTAAAATCATATTAAATAATATAACTACTATGATTTTTAAGCTTAGAAAATAATAATTGCAACTTAATATTAAACAAAGTAGTTAAATAAAGAAAATATAAGAGAAGAATCGTATTTTCAAGTTCTAAAATGATTTATTTTGGTTTCTTTTTATTTCGGAAAGAAAAATGCCCCTATAAAAGAACCCTTTTTACGATTTGTTTATCTTTTTTTAAGTACCTAAACAAACGGAGTATAGTATATATTATAATTTTAACCTTTCTCTAGTCTTCGCTCGATTACATTGAAGTCCTTGCCGTGATTTTTAGTCTGAGTAGCGGTAGCAATTCATATCCTTAACGCTAATATTACGTTTGTAAAGCCTCCCGCATTAAAGAACTAAAAGCAGTGTAGTATTTAATCTATCAAACTGCGTTTTCAAGCACTTAAACCCGCCCGGAAATTCTGAAGACTGGTAGGGTTTTCATAAACGCTGTGGCGCCTAGACCAGGTATGCCCTGAATATTTTTGCTTTACCTACTTAACCTTTTGATACTTAAATAAGAAAATTAAACTACTAATGAATGAATAGTTAATACTGTTGTTTATGAGTTGTTAATAGCTTGAGCGATAACTCGTTAAAGTCAATAACCATAAAAGTAAGGCAATTCAGTACTGAAATAAGACCTCAAACTTATATAATGGTTTTCTTAACACAACTTAGCGTGTGAAATTAAGTAATAATGACTGTAATAAAGTTGCTGTACACGATAATGAATAACAGAGTGTTCTAGTTTTCAGTTCTTCAGTAGAAACTATTCAACATCATGATTTATTCAACATATTAAAAGGTTTCCTCATATTACAAAGGTCTTTAATTTTACTACCACTTCATTGATGTGTATTAAAATTACACAATAGCTAAATTATTAACATTCCTCAATCAACATTAAACAACTATGTTTCTAACTATTGCAAGAAAATCCTTACACACTATTGTTTAGAGTTGTCTTATCTTGCCTTGATTTTTTCGAGTAACTTCTCTCAGATCTAATGTTCTTTCACATAGACGAGCTTTCCACTTACATTTTATAATTCAGCCATGATCAGTATTAATAAAATAATGGAAATGAACTTGGATGAGAATGCAGCAGCGAAGCGGGTCGCTAAGAACGTTACTCAACACCCGTTAGAAAGTGCGAATTCAGTCGCTCGGAGCATACATTGCAGCACAAAGCCTAAAGTCATACCTACTTTTTCTGTCAAAATATTTCTGGAAAAGATTGTTAATAACTATTGACCGAACATAATTTATAAATAGCTTTTCGTAGGCTGTTAAGTACCTTCTTCTGGCTACGTTACGAACCTATAAGGGCGTCGCTTTCGACTGAGTTTAAAGGTTGTTTATTGTCCTCCCGCGTAACGGGGATGAAAGGAATTGCGTAAATAACGTCACCAACTTAACATACAAATTGTTGTTCCTTTTGTGATGTTGTGATCAAATTCGAAGACGAATAAGTTTGAGCTATATGTGAATTACTACAGGCTGTACGTGTTCTATCATTCATTTGTAGGTAGATGCACCTCAAAACGTTACAATGTTAATTGCAATCGCTCCATAAATAAAAATAGTTTTACGATATTTAACTTCACCTAAATTAGTATCAAGTTATATAAAAGTTTTGTGCAGGAACAGTGACATGTTGTGAAAAGTAAACAAATGGTTAGATGCGTCTTACTTAAGTTATACAAAATAGTGCAACATCATTCTGCATCGGCAGTTGACGACACCGATACATGCGATTTTCACGGTTCCGCGTACGGCGCAAGGGCGATAACGGTGTGCGGTAAGCCTAAGAAGTTTTATTAACGAAATGAGTTGAAAACTTTAGAGCGTCCTACGTATCATACCTGTATTGAAATACCATATTATTTAGGTAGAAATATCGCAAGAAGGAGCCACATCAAGATACATTTGTCACATTGGCAAACAGCGATATTTCTCAAAGATTTTATGTACTACTACAACCGCTTATGAAAAACACTGTTATGTAAAATACAACTGTCGAGAATCTACTTATTGTTTACCTACTTTACGGCTTACATATATCTGCTTGCTTGCGATGTCGTCTGCTTTTAAGAACTCATCCACAGATGATGCCCTATCTGATACTATTAGTGTTGGTTTGAGCGATCTCAGAAGTACGTCGGAAAAGAACAAATCTAAAAATATTAATATCAATCCGCTAAAGAGAAAGCATGACACAGAATTACGGGAATTTATGGAAGAAATGAGAGAATTGTTTTTTGAGTTTAAGTCCGATCAAGGCAAAAAATTTGAAAATCTACAAAAATATGTCGAGGAGATAAAAACACAAAATTCTGACATAAAGTCCGCTATGGAGACGTTATCGGATAGATATGACGACTTGCTGAAGGAGGTTGATTCATTAAAGCGAGAACGTAAAGAGAATTTAGTTTACATGGGGCAACTAGAAAATAAATTAGAAAATTCCGAAAGACAATCCTGTGCTTCTAAAATTGAAATTAAGAATATTCCTAAGTTTCAAAATGAGTCAAAAGGGTTATTAATTAAAACTGTTCAAAAACTGTGCTCGAGAATTAATTTAGAACTGCAAGGAAATGAAGTTAGGGATATTTTTAGAGGGTATGCGAAACCGGGAACATCGAGACCAATTTTTGTGGACTTCACTTCGGTACCCACAAAGGAAAAGTTGATAAGCACGGTCAAAAAATTGAGTAGGGTCGAGAAGGAGGGAAAATTAACCACACATGAGCTAGCTGATGGACCTCCACAACCCATTTTTATTTCTGAGACCCTTACATCGAAAACAAGAAGGTTATTCTTTCTGAGTCGAGACTTTGCTAAAGCGAATAACTATTCATACTGTTGGACTTCTTATGGGAAAGTCTACCTGCGTATGAAAGAAGGTACAACACAAATAAAAATTGAAGATGAAGCGGATTTAACGAGGCTGAAGATGGACCCTAATGCAACATGACTATTTGTTTCTGGAAAAACAATAATTTATGTTGTACCTTTACTTGATAATACAATGTACTACACTTTGCACAAAACTATCCTTCATAACACACTTACACTACACACTGTCATTATACCCACCATCAACTTCGAAAGGTATGTCTGGATACAGTCTGTTTCTTTAGTATGTTACTTCTATGAAATGTTTTTTTGGACTATTGCGATCCTTATATTTAACAATGCATGATAATAATAGTAAAGTATTGAGCGAGGAGTTGGACCATATTTCGTTGTCATCATCATTGGCATGTGATGTGGAAGATTGTCATAAACATATTCCAAACATAAATAAACGCCTTACAGTTGTGACTCAGAATATTCGTAGCATATCTAGAAATATTGACAGCATGAACACTCTTCTGTCTAGACTATGTTTTGAACCGGATGTAATTATTTTCACAGAGTGCCGACTCTCTTCTAATCCTATAATTCCTTTGTTAACTGGATATAATCACGAAGTCTCAAGGCGCTGGATCCTACAGAATGATGGTGTAATCGTTTATGTAAAAAACAATATCACTGTCGACTTCCACGAGCCAATCATGAATGACTGCAGTAGTCTGCTTGTTAAGATTGGCAATGACACAGTAATTTTATGCATTTATAGATCTCCTTCTTATAAAAATTTTGAACCTTTTTTGACCTCCTTAGATAGTGTTTTGTCTGGTCTGTCAGGGTATAGAAATGTTTTCATTATTGGAGATATCAACATTTATATCCAACCGAGTAGCATAACTTCTCAATCTCGTGAATACCTAAACCTTTTGGCTTGTCACGGACTCTTACCAGGACATACACTGCCTACCCGAGATGGGGAATGTCTTGATCATGTCATGTTAAAAACTAGGTTTGAAGCGACTACCCTAGTGATAAACTCATCTATCACTGACCATTGCGCGGTACTGTTGAGTCTAAATCTTGCACAGGCGAGAACCTACTCTCAGATGTATATTAGGAAAATAAACAGTGAAAATCTTGGTAGAACCTTGACTGACATTGATTTCGAACCGATATTTGAAACTACGGATGTTAACTACGCTATGGAATATTTTATCTCGAGCTTTCAGCGTGCGGTCATTGCTAACACGACGATTGCAAAGCTGTCGCGAAGGCAAAGAATTTTAAAACCATGGATCACTCCTGGCTTAATACGCTGTATGATAAATAGGGATAATATGCATGCTAAAGTAAGAATGGACCCAAATAATTTAATACTTAAGGTAACCTACGCAAGATACAGAAACTTTTGCAATAAAATACTAAGGAAAGCTAAAACAGAATATGAAAAAGGAGAATTTAAAAAGGCCGGTAAAAATAGTAAACAATTATGGAAAGTTATAAAAAATGTGACATACACTAACAAAATTAAAACCCCTCCAGATAAGTTGCTTAGCCCGGGCGATATCGACAGATCGTTGAATGATGTAAATAGGTATTATGCAAACGTGGGTCAATTTTTGGCAAATAAAATAACAATTGTGGCTTCTGACATGCAAACTAACGATTTTAGTATTCCCTCAAATCTTCAATCATTTGTACTATTGGACACTGATTGCAATGAGGTTGAAAACATCATAATGGGTCTTAAAAATGTATGTGCAGTTGGATGGGATGGAATCTCAAATAAAATGCTAAAAGACTACAAACATTTAATCGTTCCACCATTAACACATATATTTCGAACTTGTCTTTCCGAAGGTATCTTTCCTAGGGCTCTCAAAAAGTCGATCATATTACCGATGTATAAATCAGGTGACAGGGACCGTGTCGAGAGCTACAGGCCCATTTCCATACTACCTTCCATATCTAAAATCTTAGAAAAAATTATTAATAAAAGGCTGACAAATTATTTAGATAAATATAATTTATTATCTAATAATCAATATGGCTTTCGTAAGGGCAGAGCAACTGATGATGCGGTACATAAGTTAACTGATACTATTGTACAAAATCTTTCAACTAATAAGAAAGTTCTGGGAGTATTTTTGGATCTCTCAAAGGCTTTCGACACGGTATCTGTCCCTATCTTGCTCAAGAAACTGGCTCGATTGGGGATTAGAGGCATGCAGTTGAAACTCTTCACAGATTATCTTTCTGAACGTACCCAAAGGGTTAAAATCGGTGAACATCAGAGTGATGACCTGACAGTAACTTACGGTGTTCCTCAAGGAAGCATACTTGGTCCTACATTATTTTTGACGTATATTAACGATCTTTGCAGTCTTCCTCTGAAACATGGTAACCTCATCTCTTATGCCGACGACACCGCACTTCTATTCGCTGGTGACTCATGGAAGGAGGTTTTTAGAACCGCGCAGACTGATTTTAATTTGGTACTGGCATGGCTACGTAGAAATTGTTTGACTTTGAATGCGGATAAAACCAATTGTTTGCAATTTTATATGAAACAACCCAGAATACATTATGGGTTTAAATTAGTTGCCCACAGTTGCCTAAGTCCTAATAGTGAAGATAACAGCTGCAAATGTGCTGAAATTTTAAATAGTACTACAGTGAAATACTTGGGAATACTTTTGGATAACTCGTTAACTTTTAGAGCCCACATCGTACAAACTACTGCTAGGTTGCGTAAGCTTATGTTTATTTTTAAATACATTCGGCACAGTGCAGAACAAAATGTGATAAGAGAGGCTTACCTGGCATTGGTTCAGTCAGTGCTGTCTTATTGTATCACATCGTGGGGAGGTGCGGCCAAGACTTTATTACTGCAGTTAGAAATAGCTCAAAGAGCAGTATTAAAAGTCAGTACTTTTCGACCAATATTATTCCCCACATCTCAGCTATATCAATACTGCAATGTTCTCACTGTTAGACAGCTATACATACTACACATTGTTACCCGACAACATTCAACTGTAACACTCGCACATAATGCTCCTGTTTGCTTGGGTCGCCGCAGACATGATAGGGTTTGCGCTCGACCACTTTTCAAATACCAATATGTTAATTCGCACTTCTGTTTTCTAGGTCCATATGTTTACAATAAATTAAATAGGTCTTTGGATATTTATGGTCTGAATAAAATTAAATGCAAGAGAAAAGTGACAGACTGGCTTTTGGGTATTGACTACGATGAAACTGAAAGTATCATCGAAGTTATATCTTGAATTCTTCTCGATTTTACCTCTTTGCAAAATAACCTCCCACACCGAGGGACAAAACACACATGCACACTCACACACATACTTACACCACAAATACAACACTAACACTAAATACTCAAAACAATCCACACATGATTAAATTAAACTATACATGTTACACTCACTACACAACAAATTCTGTATTATTTATGTTTCTCAATTATTGTATTCGTGTAATCTCATTATAATTGAAATATTTGGAAATAATATAATTGAAATTTGAAAAGAATCTAAAAATGAAAATAAAATTGTATTTTGAAATCGCTTTATTTGTATTTTTGAGTTTAAATCTAAAACAGAAATGATATTGAACATGAATAAGATTGCAATTATGAATTGAATGTTATTATAGATTGTATTTTAAAAATGATTTAATATACCTACTTATATTGTAATTTAATTTCATTGATTTGATTGTAATTTATAGTTGGTTGGACAGTAAACTTAAATACTGATTTAACTAAATTTCATTTAACTAAAATTTAAAATTTTGAATTTACCTTAATTTAATGAAATGAGGTGTTTAAAGAGATATATAATCTGATTATTTGCTAGAAGAATTCTGACCCTGAAATACAAGTTTAAATAAACTTAGTTCAGGTGAAGAAGCAACAATTTGTATAACAACAATATGCATGAAATTAACAACAAAAACCTATGTAAGATCAATTAAGTAATGTATACAAAAATGTACTTTAAGATTATGAAATAAAGAATTATTATTATTATTATTATTATTATCAATATCATTATACTTAAATGATTTACTACCATTTGGCTCCGGCTCTGGCTTGGAACGTGATTTCGTTTAGTTGGATTCGCATTATTATAGTATATATTATTAATGTACTTCAGGGTTCATTCGAATGTGTACGAAGTGGCGGCGCCCGCCGTTTGGAGTCGTGCGGGCCACTGCCGCGCAGGATGCGCGTTCAGGCCAACGATGATTCGTATGAGGCAACCAAGGACCGTATGGCGAGAACAGTCGCTGCGGAGCAGAGCAAATGGTTAGTAACAGCTACCATGTAGACAACTATGTTATTACTCACTAAGCTTGTTTGTTTGAGTCTTTTGTGAAAAAAAAATTAACGGTCGTAAAGCCAAAATAGTAAAACTTCTTGAGCCAAGTCATGATTTTATTAACTGCTAAGTTTCTTAACACTGAACTGAATGAGGTTTTATTCCGTCTTTTAACGACATCTTAAAGGCCAAAAATGCATGAATGAATTTTTTGACAGTATGTTTTGGCTGAAATTAGGCTTCTAATCGGTTAATTAATTTATACGAATTTACATATGTTAAACATAATTTAAAAAAATAGATAAAAACACGCTCACCAAATAAATTACCTTTAAATTATGAACACAATTAATGTTACACTACTATTAGGAATTTCTTAAATTCATGTTAATTAAAACTTATCACGTTTGAATCAAGTAAAAGGCTTTGGCTTGTTCTTAGCTCAAAGAATTGGCATTGCCATCCAACGTGGCAATGCCGACAGCCTTTTGGGTACGTTACCAGTCGACATCAATGGGAAGGAATTCTTTGACACCTAAACTTTTTACTTTGTACATACCTACTCTTTTTTAGGAAGTAAATATTTTACTTTAAAATTATAAATTATTTTATCTAATGTTATTAACCTGTAATTTCAATTGTATCAGTAATTAAATAAAATTTTGAGTAAAACAGCAATTTCTTAGTTTTGCATGATACATTTCACTGCCCTAATTCACGGTATTAATCGTATTCCAGCACCCGCGTGATTAAACCTAATCAAAATGACATTGGACGGCGTGTCAAAGTATCGAGTCGGTCTTCACACCCGTACTCCGGGGCGACGCAGCTGGCAGAGCGGGCGGAGCGGCTCGAGCGGGCGGAACGGCCTGACCGGCCGGAGAGACCAGAGCGACCTGAGAGAATCGAGCGGCCCGAACGGTCCGACAGACCGGAGAGACCTGAACGGGTGGACCGCCCAGACCGAGTCGAACGGCCTACACCACCTGTGCCCCGCCCGGCTCCACAACCGGCACCGCCGCCTCACCAACAATATCCGCAACACCCGCACACCAATCCGCACCAGCCGCAACGGCCACCCCCTAATCCGGATCTCACTAGGCGATCCTTAAAGTAAGTCACTCATTTGTATAACTTAAAAGTTTACTTATCTCGCTCACCAAACTTATATGTAACTACTACATAAGAGCACACCCTCGTATATTGTTGTCCTATTTATTATTTAAAAAGAAACCTTTCTAGGGAATTATCCCCGCTCCGCAAGGATTAAAAAATCCAATAAATAGATACAAAATACACCTGGACCCGTAGAAAACACAGTTTGATGTACCCCTATATTAGTCTGGAGAACCAAGAAAGCTGCACTCTTATGCTAATTTGTGGTTAAGTGATTGTGATGGGGTTACACTCACAGAATCTCAAGATATCACGTTCATTACTGGGTCTGATGACTAAATCTGGTCGTTCTAACTAGGGCTTGGGTTTAATAAGCCTTCTGAAGACATTAAGAGACATAGACCGTCGTCGATATTAACATTAATATAAAATCAGCAAGAACCATTTTTTGCGGGAAAACAGGTGTGGCGCGATGCGCGATTAACTAATCAAATTTCATTTCGTCAAACGCTTGCACGCCCGTCGTAGCTTTTCGGATTTATGGCTAGTGTTGGAACGGTAATATGGATGACGATAACTAGATAAAATAATCTACTAGGAAATAAAATCTTGAAGCGTGTAAGCCTGTTTTCTATACTCATTTCAGTTTATTTAATCAGTTTATTTTTTTAATAAGTAGTATAGTAATATTCAGTAGTAATTATTATGTAATTCCTACTTGTACTTATTTGCTCTATGCACTATTAAAGCAAAGTTATTCAGAAAACTTTGGATGCAAACGGGGTTGGCACTCGGATGAAGAAAAACGAGCGCAAATAATTATGAACTCCTTGAGAAAGATTTCTGATATGTAAATACGCGATAAAGTTAGGAATGACTAGTCCACTGTCGATATTCCTGTTGCTTTACCCTATGTTACCTCTATGGAAGTTTCTTTTGGAAATAAACATAAATACAGGAAGGTTAATACGATATAGGGAAAAATCGATTTTACAGCTGTATTTGGTATTGAAATAGCTCGAAGTAGAGTTGAATCCTTGATAACTCGTACTGTTTGTTTCCTGAAAAGGTAATAGCTGATTGAGCTCAAAAATTAAATATACAAAGGTTAACCCCGCTATCATAATTTTGCATATCTATATTAATACTAAAAAGCTGGAGAGTTTGTTTGTTGAACGCCCTAATCTCAGGAACTACTGGTTAGAATTGAAAAAATCTTTTTGTGTTGGATAGCCTATTTAGCGAGGAAGGTTATATATCATCACGATACTATCCAGGGAATCGGAACAGTCGTCACATATATAAACAAATCGAGCAAATTTCCATACATTATTGTAAAACTAATAAATTACAGGCTTGTAGGTATGGGTTAAATAGGTGCCACCCACGGGGGATCGAAGTACGACACGGGCGAAGCCCCGGGGGACAGCTAGTATATTATGTACGTAATGAAGTGTAATACATTACATAGGCATGTGATGTATTTCACATAAAAGAAATGTTTTAATATTTAACCTGTTGTTTTAATTTCACTGAAAAAGAAATTTGATATAATGCTCTGTTCTGATATGCTTGCATATTGCATAGCATATCAGAACATTGGTGGTCGCTCCTATCGATAAACGATAACCCGGCAACGAGTCCTGCCCTATTAATCAAACTATAGAATTTTGATGACAGCTGGGCTCTGTGGAAAGACGTGGAAGCAGCAAACCTCGATAATTAGTCGTTTAATACTAAATATCGTGCGTTTATAATTTGTGCTTATAAAAAAATTAAGCTAATTAAATATTCTGGTGATAAGTAATTTTGTGATTGGTTTTTGCTGTCAAATAACCAGTTAGCGTGTGTTTATCACCCAGTTGTTTAGTAGTGGGTATTCGACCGGCACGTGATCAATTAACAGCCTGACACAGTCAGTCTATGTTTTTCAAATTTTACGTTTAGCGGTAGAAAGTTTGAGTAACAATAATGGATTCCAATAGTTCTGTTCATTCACTCCTGTTTATAAAACATTATTAATAGCTATTCTCTAATAATAATGATTGCTAGAGAAAGATACACTTTACTGCCAAATTAGGGGTGTACTGTTAAGGGGTGAATGCCCATTACTTTAATCATACCTTTAATGTTTTGTTCATTATCAATTGTTATATAAGTTACCACCCCGTTGGCTGGCGGGGGGGATTTCCGCACGAAAAAAAAGAAGTGCCTTTGTAGTGTAACGGTTGGGACGTCGACTGCTGTTTTAATGATGTGGTCTCGGGTTTGATTCCGGGGTTTGATAGTGTTATTTAGGTTTTCTGTACGTAAATTGTTCTAGTGCCACGGAGTCGCAAAAAATGAGAAATTCTGATCCCGTTCCAGCAACCCATGGGAACCTATTCCCGGAATAAAAGTAGTATTATTCCGGACTACAATCTATCGATTTCAAACTTTCAAATTTCAGCTAGACCCGTTCAGCCATTTTTGCGTGAAAGAGTAACAAACATCCATACATTACAAAAATCCATCCTCACAAACTTTCGCGTTTATAATATTAGTAGGATTTATTTATACAACCATGAGCTTTTAAAACATAATTATGTTAGTTAACTGTTAATATTTATGTATATAATAATTAATTGCCCACGATGACCGAGAAATGGCAGAATGCCGGGATTCACAATTACGTGTCTTGGTAACTGGGAAACACGCGGTGTTTTCACACCGCGTGTTTCCCAGTCAAGTAGAGAGAGAGGATTTTTTCGTCCTACATGTTGAATAACGCGATTACCTATGGGATAAGGCGATTCTTCATCCGATAATATACGGACAGCGTATGAAAAATGCCCGGTTCCCGGCAATAGGGCTCACCTTCGGTAGTAATGTAAATATATATTATATAGGGGTGAGTCACATAAAGATTAGTCATGGCACTTATAGTTTACTGTCTTCAGCATTTACACCACAGTCTGAATACCGAAGAAATGATTACGAAATATCTATTTCATTTAACATAAAAATATTCTTCTTACTCAAACAATGTATTAAAACAATTGATCCAAAATAAAAATAATAAAGTAAATTATAAATTTACATAAACATAATTATATTGCATGGCAATAAATTAGATTACATAAGGTTTTATTTCAGCAGAATTGTGGCCGACAAAACAGTTTGATAATACATTTGTCATATCGTTATCACAATAAAACCAATCTGATAATTTGCGGCTGATGTACAAAAGACCAGTGGTTTTATGTACCTACTCATAATAATTACAAACAATATGCACTCCTCACACAATATTGTAAAAAGTAATAGACATGTCGATTATGATGAAACATGGCCTTGTTTAGTTACGATATTGCCTAATTGTTCGACTCATAATTCAAATGTTGAACATTAGATATTAATACGTTGTTACAGACGTGTCAAGAACACCATTTTTCATTAATGATTTATTTGCATTTTAAACACTGTTATAGGTTTCTCATTGTAACATACTCGTAAATAACTGTATTACTACTTACTGTTATTGTTTCTTCAAAGTTAAACAAGTAGAAGCAATATAGTTACGAATGAAATAGCGTCAAGGACATAACGTCATTGTTATTTTGTAATGACAATATAGTTCAATCGACGTGATTTTGATATCTCGATAAAAGTGATGATAAATTAGTTAGCACTGCAACCGCAGCATTCGCTCATTTACTCACTTCGAAACTCTTAGACGATTCGTAACTATTCCTCGTAATATGTCAATTACCGACTTCTATACACATTAATGACACCCGCAAAATGTGTAGACCCTGAGTTCTTATAATATAAAAACAATGAAACAATTGCCTTCCTAATACCATTGATTGAAATCTTAATGAGTATAATTAATTTGTAAATGTTTCTGTTTCAGAGAAAGACTTATTCAGTTATTAGCATTGAAACCCTTCAAAAAACCCGAATTGTATACAAGGTTAAATAGTGGTAAGTCGAGGTTCCGAGTGCCTAAATACATTTAAGCACAAAGTTAACATAACTAACGCTCGACCTAACCGTTGCAGAGGGTATCAAAGATAAGGAGCGCAGCATGCTTAACAAGATTCTTCCTCAAGTCTGCATCCTCAAGGATAACTGTTACCATTTACGTAGAAGCATGTGGAATGACGTCAATGAGGATTGGCCTTTTTATACTGAGGAGGAGAAACGCATACTCAAGAGGTCGGTATTGAATTACTATTTTTATTTTACATTGATTATAGTAAAGCTAGTACCGAGGTAAACTTCTTGTAAGTGTAGAGACAGCCGAAATCATAGCTCACAGTGTGTACTTTCTGCCATCCGTAACGGTAGAAGTGTATTATTTCGTTACTTGAGTACCTATACAACAAGGCTGTTAACATGTTAACTAAAAGTATGTAGAAAGGTTTCTCCTACTCTCTGATTTTTTTAAAATAATAAACATCTTTTAAAGAAAGCTGCGAAATAATAGGTTACGTGAGTTGGCTTTTAAATCGCCGATTCGAAAGGATATTTCATATTTATTGTTGTTTCATTTTTAAGCGTATCATGAACATAGTTGCTTATCTTACAGGCGGAAACCTCAAAACCTCACGCCGCCATTGAGCAGCGATTCTGCCAACTCCTTATCGCCGCGCGCGTCGCCCGGTGCCGTCAAGAGGCCCGGCCCGCCCGCGAGCGCCGCGCCCAGCATCGCGCCCCTGCCGCCCCTGCCACCCCTGCCGCCTAACAGGTGAGATCGGGAGACCATAAGACCGTGAGACCAAAAGACTATGAGACCCCCCCGTACATGAAGCATGCAGGGCCCTCAACGGTGCACTTACACACTAAACGTTTCAAACATTTATTGTACTGTTAAAAAGCGTGGGGTGCTTAGAACAATCATCATTAAGCAGCCCACGCTTTTTAATAATACAATAAATGTTTTAAAATCGAGTGCTTCACAATCGAGTTCAAAGATTCATTTACATACAAACATACACACCACTCTAATAAAAGAGTGTTAAAAAAATGTTTTATGTAATATATTTTTGATAAGCTATGGACCAATTTTCTACAAAAGTTTATTACCACGCTACGGAAAAGGTGTAATAGAGTTGTTTTTGGCGTGCAGTGCGGCGGTTGGCGGCGTACCGGATGCGGAGCCGCCCGCCGCCAAGAAGCAGCGCATCTCGCATTACCGCCGCCCCTCCCCGCCTTCCTCCGGCTACGCCACCACCTCTTCCGGGGAGCGGCAGGCCTCCGACAACGAGGACGACCGGACCAATGGTTAGTGCACACTAACACGCTCTACACCACTTACACATATTTAATACGTAGCTTAACGAGCAGTAGATTAGTGGTTAAGGATTTGACCTTACGATCGAGAGGTCCCAGTTTCAAATACACTACCGACATTTACCCACTCCTTAGCAATTTAGCTAAGATGGAGGAGTTCAGGGTAATACTAGTAATTTCGGTAACTAGTAGGTAATCTAAACAAAATATTAACTGTCGCCCGCGGGTTCCCTGCGTGGAATTCTGATCCCGCTCCCGCAGTCTATATGTTATTCTAGATTATAATGTATGTAATATCAAATTCAACCAGATCCATTCAGCGTGATTGAGTAGCAAACATCTTCACAAAACTTTCACATTCATAATACTAGTAGTACCTCTACTATAACCCTCTCCTATAACCTCTTTCGAATAAAAGTACTTTGAATTTATTACCACTTGGACCCTCCTTTCTTGATGACTGAACCATAGTATTACCCAGAAACTTATAATAGTCGAAGTACACCAATTATATAAAAGTTTTGAAATAACTTTCTGAGTGCCGTAAACGGAAGCGCCGAAATCACTATCAATATTTAAAACCTTACCAAAATATATATGAATACGCGTGATGATGTTCACAAATTGCGATGAATTAACTAGTTGGCTAGTAGGTTGATTAATGTATCTAATCTAAGTAAACATTGTATTACAACTGAATGTATAATTCGCAAAAACTCATCGATGAATGTGGAACAGGTGTTAAGGTAATTATCAAACAATGGTCTCTATTAACTGCCAATTAAACTAACTTTAACATGTTAAAATTGATTATGTAAATTACAGTCATACATTAATGCAAAAAAAACTATCGTACTACAAGGATGAAATATCGTACTAATAGGAAACGATTTCTGAAGTATATAATATTGTTAAGCTACCTACCGGTGTTAAGGCTACCGGGCTACCGGTTTAGCCCGGTGTTAAGGTGTTAAAATACCCGTTTTGTGGACGGCAGCTGTCCAGTTTTCTGCAACTTACTTTTGTTAGTGCTAGTATCAGGTGTCATAAGTTGGTGATGACCTCTGTGGCGTAGCGGTAGAACATTCGACTGCTAAGTCAGAGGTCGTGGGTTCGATTCTCGCTCATTGCAAAAATGTATATTTGCATTGGTCTGGGTGTTTCTATGTATAACATGTATTTATTTACAAAAAAAAATACATAAGTATGTTTATCCGCATTCTAGAACCCATATGACAAGCTCTGCTTAATTTGGGTCTAGATGGCGCTGTGTAATATGTCCTAGAATATTTATTTATTTATATTAGTTGTGTTGGAAACACAAAACATTTACTTTGTGTGTATACAATATTTTTGTATTTACAGATTAGCAATAGTAATATATATATATAAGTACAGTTAATTGCATTCGCCAAGTAAGAAAAAACTAACATTATACATGAGATATTACACTACTTCACGATGCCACGTATGGCGCACCAAACGCCACAAGTCTAAACTGCCAGATAATGTCATTGCTCTGTCGGCAAACAACAGATTCATCAAATTGAAAACCTATTTAATATTATTTTCTTTTCTTTACAGTTAAAAAAGACAATGGTTACACCCTCAATTATACTACTGTAAAGGATCTCTGCCCCAGTCCTGTGAAGGCGAATGGTTTTAGAAGTAGTCCCCCAGTAGAGCAAACTAATATTACAGGTATGTCTTTACTCGGCCTGGGGGTGAGAGGTGAGGCTGCGTGTCACCCCAGCAGAAGCATGCCGGGACGGTGGGGCGACTAGCGCCCCTCCCCCAAACCAGGGCAAGACGGGGACACCGTGGTTCCCAAACCCGAGGGGGCCATCTCGTGACCGGAGATGGCCCAGGGTCAGTCGGGGTGCGAGGGATTTGCTCTATGGGCAACCTTACACCCGGCGTCTGTAGACCCGAGACGGCGTGCGGTTTTAGTCGGTTCAAGCCCGACATAACCACCCCCGCTGGCCGGCGGGTGGGTATCTGAAGGGATTTCCGCACGAAAAAAACAAAAAGAAAGGTATGTCTACTATTCATTATTGCAACCAAAAAGTACAAAAGCCAAACAATCTAGTTATTTATATATTTTTTACTATGAATCATCCAAGTGTTACGGTCTGTGTAAACTTGATAAAATTCGCAATAGTATTAGGCTTCACTAAGCAATCAAGCAAGAAGTTGGCGTGGTTAAATGATATTTAATCATTGCAGCGCTAAGTTAAAAAATACATTGAGAAACAAGTTACAAATTTAAAAAAAGCAACTGTATAATTGTGAGAATTTTAATAGGTATAAAAATGAATCTAAGGTGCTATTTGAGCTTTGTAGGGAAACGAAGAGACGTGATACTATAATATACTGCACTGCACGATGATATTGTTATTATGAATATATTGACTTAGATGATCATATTTGTCGGAAGTGTATCTGAATGTTGCCTAATTATTTCGAAAACCTCTTCAACAAACCAAGCGATCATGCAGAGCATTAAACGAGCTGGAGACTGGTCCAGTACCGACCGCGATTATAAATTATCATCGCAGTCTGTACTGGCCCAGTCTTAAGCCAGTTTAATAAATATAATAAGCCTTTATACGCAAATGGTGCAGTACCTACCTTAACGGTCCATTTTGTGTGATTAATTTAACACGCCTACGGAGCATTACAAATACGTCACTTTGATTGATTAACGCACTGAACACGTCTCTTATATATTTTATGTTGTTTATAAACAGATTATTATCCTCTCGTTTCATTATAATTATCATCATGATGCAATTTGTTTTTCTAGTGTATATTAACTATACTGTTTTTATTTAATATGTAAGAGAAATTAATTGAACTGTTACTATATTGGCACACTCATACATTACAACATTTTTTTTAATGCAATACGAAACACACAAGTGCATATAAGGCTAGCAAGTTTTAAAATCAGAGAGATATATATATTCGTTATTGTATATCAACTGAAACAGAATAAAATACAATTTTGTGACTAACTTAAATACTAAAAATGTTGTATAATTGGTGACCACCAATTGAGAGGAGATTGTATCGCGAAATGCTCTCTTCCAGGCAACCAATTAGTTTTCTTTTACTGCTAATATACCATTCCATTTCTTTTTTGTTTGTAATAATTTAGTTACAATTGTTTGTTTCTAGATAAAGACATCACAAATAATGAACCCGTAGAAAATACAGAACTAGCGCCTGTCCCTGATGAGAATATGACTGAAACTTTGGAAGATATTGAAAGGTAAATAATATTAAATATAAAAAAAACTATGAACCTTCTTGTTGTCAAAGCTGACTAGACAATTCACTATAAGAAAAACCATTCACACATGTTGTAAATAGTAAATAGGCAGCTCAACCAGGAAAGTATGTACCTCTCGCTTAATAGTAACTGAAAGTGCTAACATAATGCTGCATTTCATATGTCTGTGAGAGTATGGGAGGCCTTACCTTCATTAAATACTCTCTCGCCCTTCTCTCCTGCAGGTGCGAGGCCAATGTGCGATTGATATTTCTAATGCACATGATTGTGGGCTTAGCTGTACACAAAATGTTACTTGCTCTAGCTAACAGATGTGAACTATAGTATTCATTTCTTTATTTGCATTTTGCGAGAGATCTCAAGCGGAAGCTTACAACTAAGGAATATCAATCAGTTTCTACATTGTTTATAAATACGTTCCCAGCTCTCCGTAGGCTGAGTTCGACACTCCATAATATTTAAATAAGCCACCACTTATGTGAGAAAAACGAACGTGATAAGCCTAAAATTGAATCTTCGACGATTATCGCACCTATAATAGTATTCTAATACAATTCTAGATCTATTTAGCATAACTTAAGTCTACATTCTACTTAATAATGCATTTCTCAGAATGAAAAGTTGCTTGCTTTTGCTTCTTAAGTAACATTAGAAAACATGTATGTTAACACAAGTAGGTAGCGACCAGTGAAAGGATGCAAGTGGTTTACATTCATAGAAACGTACAAAGTCGCGCGACAAAATTACAACAGTACTGTTTCATAAAATTTGCATCTAAATTTTCCAGAAGTCTGTTCTTTTAAATTACAGTATTATATTTTCAGTTTCGGAATACGAGCTAAGTCTATTAAATTTATCAGAGAGCAGTCTATATTCAAACCGTTTCACTTGTACAAGATTTTTTTTATGTGTAGATGCATAGGGTGTATAGAGCTAGATCTTTGGGACCAAACTAAGCTCGCCTACTGATTGATGGACGAGGAAATCAGGCGCAGGGTTTCCTCTCGGGATTGGGAGGTCAATCGGCAGTTGCTCCCATATAAGTCTTTTAAAAGAAAAGAAGGAGAGAGTGTAAGCGGAAGAAGGTCACCAGGCTCCGAGGTGAAAGCCTCTGATACAACTGGGAACAACGCTTAGACGATGATGCGAGTTTATTAAAATTACAATATTATTGTATGTATCGGTGGGCCGTGTGCTTGTCTGCCACCTTAGTGGTATAAAAATAAATTCATTAATATGCTCGGAATATAAACAATGACTATTCATTGAACCAGAGAGCAGTCTGTATTCAGGCCATTTTCACTGTACAAGATATTTTGTAAGCGTAGATGTTGTGTTTGCAGGCAATACCCGGCGATCACAAGTTCGAATGTCCGGAGGGCGTACAAGAACGAGTTCGCGGAGTTGTACACGGAGTACCGCTCGCTGTACGCGCGCATCGCGCAGGTGGCCGCGCTCTTCACGCGCCTCGAGCAGGAGCTCAAGCGGGCACAGCCGCTCTCGCCGCACCATCAGGTAACCGCTCACACTCACCCGCTACTCGCTTCGCGACAACTGTAGCTCTACCATGAAACTTACTACTGCTACTGCCAGTGGGGACGCCGTTTGGCCAGACGGATGATCAGCCCTTCTATGTGCGGCCATTTCACCCAATTCCCCTATAACGACTGTCATACATATTCATTCCTATGGCAACCGGGACCGAAATCTTAACGTACTCTCCGAGGCACGACCAGACCAATGCAAATACTCATATTCATTCATACAAATATTTGCACTGAGCGGGGATCGAACCCGCACCATGAAACTTACATCCGAGGTTGGTATGGTGTCAATAGGGCCAGTTGGTGTACCTTGAAAAGCCCGCAACCCGGTCCATAGATGGCACGTGACACTTAATTCCGCCTAAACCCTAGGTCAATACTACGTCTTTCGTTCGGACTTGTTGTTTCGGATATACGTTTCATGGTGGCTCCCTGTAATGTCGGTCTTCCCAACGCGCCTGAATGATGTTATTGTACATATAAAAATATTAATCCAGACTGACTGATTCATAGTGGCAGTTAATGTCTTTTGTGTTGTAAACATTCACTACGGAAAGCTTATGAAAATTTCATTCTTCAGGAGGGAAAATAAAGGATAAATGCTTGTATGGAAGTACATTATTTTCACAGTAAGAATCACGAAATTTCATGCACTCTGCTGGTTAGCAATAAATCTACACTAATATTAATTTTCATAATTTCACCCCTAAGAGTAACAATAAGCCAGAATCACTGACGCTACTTAAATACAGATTACTACCATACGCTTGCTTTGATGGTATCCTTATAAATGGGCATGTCATCGTATTTAAAATTCTAATAATTAAGTGTGGTGTACAAATTTTATTTATTAATTGTAAACTATTAACTATATTTTGTTGCAAAGCTTAACAATTCTTCTCTCCACACATCCTTTGCAGAGCTCTTGCTCTGGAGAGAATTGATTATTGTTCACAAGTCAAATCAGTTTCTTTTTTTTAAATATCAAAACTGTAGGGGGCGTGGGTTCAATTCCCGCTCAGTGCAAATATTTGTATGCATGAATATGTCTATTTGTATTGGTCTGGGTGTTTCTATGTATAATATGTATGTATTTACAAAAAAAAAAAGTATATAAGTATGTTTATCCGCATTCTGGAAACCATAAAACAAGCTAGTTAAACTATGCTTACTTTGGGTCTAGAAAGCGCTGTGTAGAATGTTGTAGAATATTTATTTATTTATTTTAGCTAAGAACCATCTCGATCATATCGGCTTTAGAACAAAAAATCTTATAACGTCCCGTCGTTTTTGCGTCGGGGATTCATAAGAAGGGACATAATTTTTACCACTTTTTAGCTAGCTAGCAAATTTAGCTAATATACTCAGTTTAAAAATATTGTAACTATAGCAAATAGGAAACTACCCAATTTCCCCGTTACCAAGCCGTAACAAATATGCGAGCTCAAAAAATTAATATACTCGTGAATTTTACATGCACCCATGGCAGGCTAGGATAGAGGTAATGACCTCTACAATAGATAAAATCCTATAAGATGTACCTTTTTTTTTTTTTTTTTTTTTATCGTGCGGAAATCCCTTCGGATACCCCCCCACCGGCCAGCGGGGGCGGTTATGTCGGGCTTGCACCGACTAAAACCGCACGCCGTCTCGGGTCTTCAGACGCCGGGGTGTAAGGTTACCCATAGAGCAGATCCCTCGCACCCCGGCTGACCCTGGGCCATCTCACCACTAACAGCATCGCTCATCCTGTCTCCTCTGAAAGCAGAGGAGTACGGAGAGCGATGTGTTCCCGCCACGTTGGGTATTGGCCGACGATCAATGCCAACTCTATGAAGGGGTGAAGGGGAAGCCATTGACCGCCGCCCAGGGTGTACCGGCCGCTCCGATTCCGTTCCCCCCGGACTGCAGCGGGATCGGAATCGGAGCGACACTCGAGGAGGTTACCCAACACACACCCCCCTATAAGATGTACCTAGTTAAAGAGTAGATTGAAGTAAGAATTATAATATGGTACTATCCACACCGAACTACAATCGTTCTCACTGAACTACACGACCGGCAAAATAATGGTAGATGTGCCCACATTACAGTGAATTTACTTCCCTAAAACTTGTTTATTTTGGTTTAGTAACTGTTCACCGACTTTCTACAGGATGTTAACGATGTTTAACGGTATAACATTTCATATATCTGATGACCACCCATCAAGAAGAAATCATCATGAAGGAATCCATCTACGATCCTTCTTATATACCTTATAACCGGTGTCTATGACTTCATACACTAAAGTCTTTGCCCAACATTTTTGTATGCTATTGTAGGTAATAAGTTGCAATTTGGATTTGTTAAGACTCATATTATATAAAGTAGTTGTAATGCAATATATCTTCAAGGAGAACAATTATTATCCACTTTGTAATAAAGTCAGCATTACGCGACCTCGTTTATAAATTTGAGAAATTTAACATAGTGTGATCAGGTGTATGAAACGTTATAACTAGGAATTCAGTGCAGGGTGCGACTGTAATAAATTGAGCTGAGCGAGCAGGACTCTTACTTGAAAAATAAGGCATCTTACTACGGCCGCGCGCATAGCTAAGGCCACGCGCTCGTGAAACTGTTTTTCGATGATTATTCCTCAATGGTACATTGTATTTGAACAGTTGACCCCTCTAAACACTCAGCGGTGTCTACACTATCACCATGGCAAATTTGGTCAAGATCGGTATTGTGGTTCCGGAGGAGTACAGTCTCGACCAAACGGCTTAGCCACGTATAAGAGCTTCGCTTCGCTCAGCTCAATAATAGGTATTTTACAGAAAGTCGACATTCAGCTACTAAACCTTTATTTTACCTACAAGCAAAAATCTAATTACCTTTTCGCCATACTACGAGGGTCAAACTGAAAGTTCTTAGAACTGGCCACTTATAAACAATATAATAAAAAAATAATTCTAAAATTTGAAAATAGAACTCTTTGCCAATATTACTGAGTATATATTTCATTCATTTATCATTTGTTTTACGATTTGGCGGCAAATTGAAAATTGTCTGTGTCACGTTAACATGAATTTAACACGAGAAAATTTTCGTGCAATGATTTTTTATGACTTTCGATGTCATTTAAGTCAACAAGAAAGTTATGATAGACTACGATTGGCCTTTCACGATGAAGCCCCATCTCGTGCGACTGTTTACAACTGGTTTAATGAGTTTAAACGTGGTCGCACTAATCTCACTGATGATTTACGTGAGGGACGGCCTTCTACGGCGACGACTGAAAATAACATCTGTGTTGTGCGGCGTATGATAGAGACTGACAAAAGAGTGACCTATCAGCAGATTCGGACAAGCTTAGGCATCGGTATGAGTCAAGTGCACAAAATCCTCCACGAACATTTAGCGGTCAGGAAGCTTTGCGCCCGGTGGATACCTCATAATTTGACTGAGGCTCAAAAACTCCATCGTGTGGATTGGTGCCGTAAAATGATTGAAAGATTTAACGGAGGTGACTCTAATGCTGTGTTCGACATACTAACAGGTGACGAAAGCTGGATTTACTGTTATGATCCTGAAACCAAAAGACAATTTGCTCAGTGGGTGTTTCCTTTCGAGGAGTTGCCAACTAAAGTGAAGAGAGATCGAAGTGCGGGAAAAAAAATGGTGGCCTCGTTCTTTGGAAGGATAGGTCATTTCGTAACAATTGTGTTAGAGGACCAAAAAACAGTTTCTGCAGAATGGTACACTACCAATTGTTTGCCACTTGTCTTGGAAAAAGTTCGAGAGAAACGACCTCGCAGTAGGATCCTCCTTCACCACGACAACGCCTCGTCGCACACCGCCAAGCGAACGATCGACTATTTGGCGACATCAAACGTTGAATTACTGGGTCACCCGCCGTATAGCCCCGACCTCGCGCCTTGTGATTTTTATTTATTTCCAAAAATTAAAGAAAAACTTAAAGGAAAGCGGTTTATGAATGCTGAAGAAGCGGTGGCTGCGTATCGCGATGCCATTGAAGAGACCCCTAAGGACGAGTGGGCAAAGTGCTTTTCCCAGTGGTTTCATCGCATGCAGCGGTGTATTGACGTGAATGGACAATATTTTGAAAAGATATAATAAAACTAATAACTGGCTAATGTAATCAGTTTTTGATTTTCTAAGAACTTTCAGTTTGACCCTCGTAGTTACCACGTTGTTATTGTCAGTCGTGATTTACATGCACCTGCATATACGTTATTAACGCACATGTGACGTCCATGATATTGCATGCAATCGCAGGCTGTGGTAACAAGTTTAATGGCTTACCATCGGGCAAGCCATGTTTATGTGAAATATTAGGCTGAACGTATGATTAGTATATTAACTGTACCAATATTTGTTCACAGAGTATAGAGCAACGCATTGTGGACGAGTACCGTCGCGTGAACAACGACCCCGCATACAAACAAGAGAGGCGGCGAGTCAACTATCTACATCGCAAACTCAATCACATCAAGCGTATGGTCAATCAGTACGATCAGTTGGTGAGTTGCTAAATTTCTTATTTTTAGAATAGAATATATTATTATTGGATTTGTCACGTTACGTGAACAAGATCTCCGATGGGTAATACGAAGATATACGTCTATATCAAATATTTTGAACTTGACCGAGTCGTGTTATAGGCAACAGGGTATCCTAGACCCGTATTCTAGAACGATAGTCAGTAGTAAATCCCGCCTAGTTTTAAGTATAGATTGTATGTTAGAACTAAACTTGAGTGGTGATAAAGGTTCATAAAGTCTCCACTTAAGTTTAGTTCTACAATACAATTTGTACTTAAAACTAGTTCTAAGTCGATATTCATTACTGAGTATCGTTCTAGAATAGAATAGAATAGCCTCAGAATACATACGCAATTAAAATGTTTACATAAAAAAAAGTTACATCAATCGGTTAGCTAGTAAATTGCCCCAGTTCTCTCAGTTTAGCTGAACCTATACCAGGTTAACAGAATACGAATTTAAATCCTATATGTTAATGCCAATGCAGATTATGCGCAATATGTTTTTATGTTAATTTGTCTACTCATATATTAAGATTACACTTGTTGTTTTTTTGTTTTCAATGACGCGCTCGTGTACATACGCGTAATAAGTTCTAGCTATTGCTCTATTTTTAACTTTTGATAGCAAAATATATTCTTAATTGTCTTACCTTCGAATCAGATAATTGTCTTACCTTAAGTTACAAAATGTCTGTTATAGATATCATCCTTAAATTTTGGAGGCATTTTGCGGTCTTATCAAATAAGACCTTGTAATTGAAAAATTATAATATTGACTGTGAATTCAATATTATAATTACTCCATTATTCTAAGCGAACATAATTTAGTCATACTATAAGTGACGCACTTGCGCGATGCTCCGGAGTATGTTTACATACGTCAATAGAGTTTCATAATAACAACTGTTTAACAAAAACAATGTAATTGCATTTCTTAATATCTGTTAAACAGGTTTCATGGCGTAATTAAACAATTACCTGTAGTGTAAATGAAAAATTGTGATTAAAATTAAATTCTTTAGAAAGATTAACACAGATGTCACTGACTATATGTTATTCTTAGTTTTTACATAACATAACTTCACGCCTGTATCCCCGAAGGGGTAGGCAGAGGTGTACTACACACCCACGATTCGCCAGTTATGTTAAGGTCCCAATGTAATAGGGGGCGAGCCTATTGCCATCTACTGGGCACATTATTAAGCGAGCGATAATTAACATTTATTAATGCACACATAACTACGAAAAGGCAGAGGTGGGGATCGAACTCGAGACCTCGTCTCAGCAAACTGTCTACTCGGTCAAATTAATGATATCAGTCAATCCTCTCTTTACCTGAAAAAGATATGAAGCTATGAAACATTTTCAACTTAGTGCAATTTATACTTATCTTAGAACTTATCTAGTTCAATTTGATTGTTTTTTATTTTCAAGTCTGTGACGACTCATTTAAAGGACTATGGAAATGTACCCGTAAGTGTGTATCAATATTAAACAATGTGAATCTGTTGTTTTGTGTGCATGGTATATCGATATTAATAAGTATAGCTTTTGAAGAAGGAGTCTCCTTCAAAGATATTTTACAAATAAAATAGGTACAATTTTAGGTTCTACCCCTTTCAATCCTCTGATGTTTGGGTAGTATTTCAGCAATAGGTCATACTTCGACCATTATATCAATTTTGAATAGTACTTATTTCGATTGATAAAGATTGAAATATATAGGACTAGCGACTCGCCCCGAGTTCGCACGGGTGCAATGGATGTTATTAAACATATAAACCTTCCTCTTCAATCACTATCTATTAAAAAAAAACCGCATCAAAATCCGTTGCGTAGTTTCAAAGATTTAAGCATACATAGGGATATAGGGACAGAGAAAGCGACTTTGTTTTATACTATGTAGTGAAGGTTCAATGGCTCAATTATTGCAATAGATTGTTGGTAGTCAAGGTCTCAGTATACATATATTTATTCATATCTTTATGAGATTATTCCTATCCAAACTATTAAGGAAAAAATTAACACACATATATATATATACATATATATTCTACATTCCTAGTACCACCACCATCAGCCACATATTTACCATATTTCGTAATATTTTCTTGTGTGGAATACAAAATAAGAGTATTATGTGTTATAGCTCTCTATCGAAGCCATACAACACTTGTAATCTTGTGAATTCATATAAATAACAAAAGAAATTATATACATCTAATTTTATAAATAGACGAACAAAGTCAACAAGCATTTTGGTGCCAATATTTTATTGAGCTGAGTGAGACGAAGTCGAGCGAAAGCTCCTCATACCAGACTTCAGGATTTTCTTTATCACAGGTCTCCTCCTAAACTACTAATCCAATCAGAACCAAATTTGGCATGATTAAAGAGGTCAATCAGAGGAAGGTTTATGGATATATTTTGAAAAAATTAATGCTACCACAGAGGAATGATCACCATTAAAAAAATTCCAAGAGTTGTGACTTTCAAAAAGAATTTTCAAAATCGGTCTTGCCACGGAGCAGTGATCACTGTTCAAAATTTTCAAAATCTGATAGACGATGTCTCACTCAGCTCTACATTGCAAGCAGCGATTCGCCTTGCAGACCTAGTAACTTTATTTTCTACAGGAATAAGATGTGACCCCCTCTGATATATTATAGAACAGTTTGCAACATCAGTTATCATGCCTTTAGCCATAGCCGTATAGATAGAGGCAAAAATCTTGACAAAGGAGTCTAGATGCGCAGTTACGAGTACGCACATTAATTGATCAGTCCTTTTATTGGTTTTTTGAGTGGTCAGTTTGCGCATATGCACTTTTTGACGTTTGGTCGAGATTTTTGCCTCAAAGTATACTATTTAATTAAATGAGTATAAAGTATTTGTTAACATGTAGTTAGTATCTTAATGCATGACCAGCGCGCCGGTACGTACACTACGTAGTAATATCAATGAGTAATGATGTTTATCAGAATGTTTATGAAAAATTTAATTATCATCTATGTTATTTAATGTCGACTTGCTCGATTTTTATTCTTGAATGGACAAACTCATGTATTATTCCGATCATAAGAATAATTGGTTGTCCCGGTGTAAGAAGCGGTAGACCCGCCTAGTGAAGTGGCCAGACTCCAAGTTGCCCCGACCACCAATGGTCACCATCACGTTCACCATCGTCTTGGACAACAAAGACCCTGCATTCAGTTAAGACTGTTCTGTCTACCAATCGTGAAGGGTGCGCATAACACGATTCCCACAATTTGGAGCTAATCTCATCTGATTAATACACACCGAATGGAAGAATGTCTCAAGGAAAGTCCTGAAGGCGTTTCCAAAACTATTTGACTTGGGACTTTCCGACATTTTAATTAATCAGAAGTAAATTCAAGGCACAAGACAAATAGCTAAACCACCTATAAAAGAGACATAGCAACAATTTGTTGAGTGATGATTGAGATCTCTGATTTGTTGGCGTCCTTTTTTGAAATATTCAGCCTTTACTAACATTGCCATCACCAGGCCATTTTGGCTATTTTGTCAGATAGATGATATTCCTAAGACTTTTTCCTCAATTCATATAACTGATGACATAAGAACTTCGGTCCTTATCGACTGCAATAAGATTTGTGATCGATTACACATGTATGAGTTATTTACTTACAGATTTAGATCTGAAAAAGAGAACATCTAGGACGGGACTTGAACCCGCGACCAGTCCCTTACAGGGATCTTTTCCCGATCTAAATCTATAAGAAAAAGTAAGCATACAAAATGCTTAAAAATTTAATTGAATTATTTACTTACAACTTATTATTTTTTTAGAACTTTTGTAACTAAATTACTACCCATCACGACTTCGAAACGGGTTATTGACGTCACTTTACAGACCTATGCAGAAGTGACAGCCACGAGCTTATGCTTTATGTCACTTCTACTGTCTACATTGTTTCTGTAATCATAGCGAATAGTGAATCACAGCTATAGGATTACCCTTAGATAGAGCCATTTATCTTGTTAGAATTAGGTTACCACTATCGTATATTGCACTTTTGATAAGTTGGTAATTTTATTTTTATTTACAGCGAAATCTGAAACCAGATCGTGTTTCTACAGCAAGCACTACGCAAGCGTACTGACATCTGAGTTATACGCCGCCCGCCCGTTGCCTTTAGTACTGGTATAACGCTACACAAGAGCATCTCAACATTCATACTGGACATTTGTAATATAAGATCTATAGTTTTTATACGAGCCAGTGTCTCCCGCATAGTGACAGACTAAGCTTTTATATTATATTGTAAACTGTAAACGTTAGGCTGTATGTACTCAATGGCCTTGTTAAGCCGCGCTGACTGTAATACGTTTTATCACAAGGATTTAGAAGTATCGTGAAATGATCGTATAATAATTCGGTTGTATCAACGATAATATATTCCCATGATAGATTTTTAGAAACCAAGTTCTTTGAGTTTTGTATAAGATACCCATAAGATATATACGCTAGACCATTCAGTTCTTTATTTCTTCCTACGTTTTGGTGACGAAATCCCCTAAAAGGATGTACTGGCTTTCGTCTGAAATAACACAACATATAACAGATTTGAATGCGATGTCTTTGGCAGGTTTCACTCGTAAGTGTTTTATTTATTTCTTGTGATATTTATTTTAAAAAATACTTCTATAACTCGCATAAAAGTAGGAGGACATATTAAGATGTTCATTATTTTAATAATGAACTTCCAATTAAGGTTATATATATATTATATGAAACACAGTCCTCGTATTTTTGTCCCCTTTAGAAGTTTACAAACCGTTTTTTAAATTATGAACGTTTTATTATCAACAGCATAAACAAGGAAAATCAGTAATATATATCATGATTCATACATATGGAGTATGATCCTTCAATTATACTTATGCGAACAATTGACCTCTAAGCAAGGACGAAATTGAAAGTTCGATATTCATATATGAATAAGCGCCCTGTTAATGAACTTGAGGTTGGCATTAGAAGTATTCGTACCGGACGCCTGCCAAGTTGGAAAGACAATCTCTAGTTGTGACTGTGACCATATGGTTGAGGTAATTTCTGTTCTGTTTTAGTCATTTTCATTGTAGTTAATAAATACAAATATTAAGTTACATAGTAGTATATTAAGTTTCATTGTTCTTCCATTAATCTTAACAGAGCGATACCTTAACCATTTATAGAGTGACAACTCACTCTGCCTAATTTGAACTCCTGTAATTATTTGAATATTTAACTATTTTTTGTAATCTAATGCAACATGTTCGTACTTTTTTCTAACTAGCACTAGTTTCTTGCTGTTGCCACCGACGCAAGAACGAACGTAATTTTTATTTCTGTCATTGTTTGTTGTAGTATATTACGTATTGACCATCGTAACTTCTTACTCGACATTCGCGTCGAATTTGACGAAATGTATATCTCGAACACCTATCTGATTGATTTTAATAATGTAAATACTATATTATGTATATTAAAAAGATAAATTATCAAGTATATAATAGTCCAGTACTAGATATATGTTCGTCCACATTTAATTCCAGTTGAAAATTATTGCCGTCTAATGTTATTGTTGTCCAAATGAATTTTGCTTATAAAGGCCGATTACGGAATCATTTTTACATTTCTCTTTAGTAAAAAGTCAGTGGAGTAAATAGTGTAATTGTTGCTGAATAGTGAATTATTGAGGCAGCTCTGAACTTTGAAAATTTTAAGAAGTCAATTTAGATCGACGATTGGCCTACAAAAACTATTATACAGAACACCCTTTTGTCTAATATTTATACTATTTTACTTAATGATCGTCCTATTTGCTTCTAAATAATCCATCCATATTTTAATGTTGGACGTACATTTTCTTTATTTGTCTTGCCCGACTTGCATGTTGTAAATATTAGTAACTAATAAAGAAATTTTATCAAGTTCTTGTTAAATTTTGTTATACTAGTGTAATAATTCAGGTTTTTTTTTTTCAATATTATATATCGTATTTATTAATATTTGGCTGTGTCGTGTTATTGCCGTGTTTAAGTCGTGTACATAATATAAAAGATACAAAGAAACTCATCGAATGTCACAAAGTAAGCTCTTCCAGAGCTTGAGCGCTCATGTTATAGTGTTAGAAACTTTTCGGTGATCACACGACAGAGTTCCAAATGCATAAACGGTAATGTTTGCCAAAATTGCAGAGCAAATATTAACTTTCCATCGCTAAATGTAATGTATTAAATAATAGCAACAACCGGCCAGTGTTGAACATCCACTAGAAGTAAGGGATTTCTCTGGTCCTTTTGGAAATACCCTCCATATCACAATAAAATTTTAGTAAATTTAGAACACATTCGGATCAGACGACAGGCCTCGCCCCAGCGTATACACATACGCGATTGTTCGTATCCCCTGGTCCAAATGTGTGGAAAGCCGTCTTGCGTATATTATGTCCTGAAAGTAACGTCCATATTTGAAATGATTTAGCGTTAGGTAATTCTGATTTTTATCTTTGAGCCAAACAATTTGTGCAAGTCCATTGCGTATTTCCAAATGCAATTTGTTGAAGTCAACTTACAACGGCATAAGCGTCCTTAAATTTGATAATTGTCATTGTAATGTTAATTTTCGCTTAATGTATACTTTGTTGTTATATGCGTATATTATATAATATAACTGAGCACTTTCGTAGATTTACGAAATATTGTTAAAGGATAACGTTACTTCTGTTAGTTTTTTGTCAATTAATGTGTCAAAACGGCATTAGTATTTCATTTTTCATTATGATCGTCAATTGTTTTATGTATATACAGAAATTGTAGATTTTTCATTAGTGATGTGAAGTTATTTGGTCAATTCAAACATAAGTGCCCTTTTGTTGCTCATGATAACATGTTTCATTCATGTTGGTGGATTCATCATTACTTTTTTTTACTCATTATAATGCTCAATATTATGGCCATGATATTAGATAATTAAATTTCTCTTTGGATTTTTATTTATTTTGGTTATTTATTTATTCAAATCACATTTTACGTTTTAAAGCGTCAGTCGCTACAACACATTTGTTTTAAAACTTTATTATTACAATGAGCTAAACTTCCGTGTAAATAGCATTTATATTTCAGTTGTTCCTTTCTTTAGTGTTATATGTATCAATGACCAATTGCTAATAGAAATAGCTTACAAATTTTATATACATACATTGTTGTTATAATAACAGTTTTAACAAAAAAAAAACCTATGTGGCTGTTTTATGCGGGAATTTGCTTGTTCGAGTTATCGTTTGCTTGGGACCCACTTAAAATAACTACGTACTTGAAACAATTACACGAATGCCTGCGAATTCCCGTAACAAATTCCGTTTTGCTTTCCTTTACACGTATCACATTGTGTGGAACGGTTTTTTACATGAATATAGTATATTGAAAGAACTCAATTGGAATCGACAAAAACAATCAATTAAAATGTTATTGTTACCACTAGTTTAAGAACTATCAATTGTTTTATTATAATTCGTAGCTATTGCATATAACGCGCACTATACTAATGGAATCATTCTATCATTACTTAGGGAATTTCTTCTGTTAATATATTGGGGAGATTGTTGATGATTGATGTGGACATTATCAAAAATGCATTCCATTTGTCAAAACCGTTTTTTAGCACTGTTCATTGACGCACCTAGTACACGAATAGCGTTGAAGGTATGGAAATATATATTTTTACAGGCAGTGAAAATCATACAAACATTCGGCCTTATTAAAAGTTCTAAATAATATGACACTACCCTACAAGAAACATATGCTTACATCGTAGTGTCATGTTGACATCTATGGAACGTAGAATAGATTCATATTTACAATGCCGAAATTACTTAAAATAAGATATCCCTTTACTACGTAATATATCTAATTATACTGTCACAAAGGGAGTAATGAAATGTCAAATGTTGCTCGATTGTTACCGATTAAGTTATTATAAAGTTGGACGAAAATATTTGTATTTTGTCATGTTTATACAAAGGAAAAAATATCTCAATAAAATATCATAGTCCATTGTACAGAGTAGAAGATATTTAGAATCTAGTGATGTCATCTTCTTAAATCCTAGTTAGTGATATATTAGGAGTACTAATTTGCAGATTAAAACTATAAATTTTTTGCCGCATGACAAATGCGCCACAGTAAACTATACTTAATTTTGTCACCTTGAATTGAGTTATTGTATGTATGTAAATTATCAAATTTGGTTGTGTTATCCTCATACTTTAACAGCAACAATGAACGTGGCCTATTTTATTTAACTCAATATTGTTATGCATATTATAGAGTGGCATTTTTGTCATGTGCAAACTTGTTAAATTACTTAACATAACTGATATTATAGCGGCTTAAGGCGGGCGTAACATACATGATGATCCTTACGTTACTTTAATTTTTAGATATAGATCTTTGAGTTTGCGTATTCTGATCAAATGTTATTGTAAATTTGCTGTACAGTAAACAGAGGTAGGCCGTCGCCGCGAGCCCGGGCTCGACATCGATCTCGCAAGACTGTCCTTACACCGAACAATTTGAATATTATGTATTATGTCAAATGTAAATAGAGTACGAATTAGACATTTAGACATGTTAAGGGATGTAATGTTAGTGTTTATTTTTTATTAATTGCTATGAAATGTATATGACCGGGCAATATATACGAGACGGTTGGTGTCGGTGCGGTCCGCCCGCGCGGCGGCGGCGGCGGCCGGGCGTTGAGCGCCGTGAAACAATGCTGCGATATTCCTTGTGCCCTCGAGATATCAGTGCATTATATATGAGTCAAGATGTATAGATGCGGTAGTGTTAATGTGTACAGATACGTTATACGAGCTCGGACGGCCGACGGCCGGTTCGAGCGAACGACGACTAGCTATGAATCCTGACATCGGCTCACGTTAATTAGCTTATAAATATTTCATCAAAATATAAAATACACAAAAAAAAATGGATATAAATTTCTCGACCAAGTACGGTTGTTTTTAAATTATTAAAATGTAAAAAAAAATTAGAGTATAAACAAAGTATAGGTACAATTTATGAATTATACTTTTCTTTTCGGCATTTCATGTAACAGTGGAAGAGTTTTAAGGCTTTTTTGCTACACCGAAATGTTTTGTGTAAGTTTGCAACCTCTTAAGTTCAATTGGAGCACCAAAGCACACTTACTCAAGCAACCTTACACAGTGTCGAATGTTTCTATATATTTTGTGATTTCATTTGCTCATTATCCTCTTCCATTGCTTTTTTTTGTTTGTCAACTGTCTAAGTGTATAATATGATTTTGTTAAGGCAGGGTAATGCAGAAATGTGAAGAGGTACTTTTTAATTTGAATTGATTGATGAGTTGTTTGAATGTTTTAAAATTGAGTTAATTTTATCCATGCAATGGAATTTGTATTGTTATGAAAGGCGCCAGAGTTTGTTGTTTTTTTAATTAAGTCAATTTGAATTTCGATATAATGAGGCAGCAGATTAGTTTATTATAACTGTCAAGTTACCACAGAAACAATAGTCAGATGTAGGCTCTCTTTGGCGTTGTCCTTTATAGTTTTGAAAACTTTGACAGTGCATGGACGCTAGCCGTCTGCAGTGATTACGTGGAAATAAAATAAGTAGTCAGTATTAGATCATGCAATACATGAGCTGAAGAGAGGTTGTGAAGAGTATCGTTATAAAAGGTACCTATTCAAAATCTGGACAAACAGACTAACTTATCTTGTACGACAGATAGTGTTGCTGCAATGTGCATTTATGCCATCTTCACTTTTATTTGAATAATGGGATCAGTGCCAAACTTTCTCCTTCTTGTTTAGCTCAAAACGATGCAATTGTTAGCATGCTTGATGAAACAGCTAAGTAATTGTTTAGTTAGTCTGCCATTTTGTGAATATTTTGTTTTGATAGTAATATGTAAATCTTTTATAATATATTTGTTTACAATAAATAAATGACAACATTATAAATAAATGAAATTGTATTTTCCATTTAAACTGATGAAAAAAAATATAAAAAGAATAATATGCAATGATATCTGATGTTTTATTTTAGTCCACAGTGAGGCTAATAGTAAAATACATTATTTTGCGTTCTATTTATAATGTTTGTATGTACTTCATGACTTATCTATGTTAAACAGACATTGTGGCTCATCTTGACATGACTGCCATGACAAAAATCTGAAATGTGATTACTCGGTGCTTCAATGAAAAGAAATATAACTTATAATGTAATTATATAATAGGACAATCACAAGATGGGAGGTACATATCGTTACCTTTTCAGTTAATTTGTTTCAAGTGCACGTCGTGCACAATCCATGATTAGGACAGCTACGTAATAAAAAACTTCAAATAAAATCCATAAGTTTATTATTAGAATCGTATTGTGTGTGCCGTGTATCCTCCGCAACAATGCCGACGTGTGCCTTTTAACACATGAGAAGGAAACATAACTCAAATTTACTCACATATTTCATGTGTAAGTATTATTTTTCTATTATTTAAATAAATAGAACCATATTTACTTCATTAGAATCAAGCGTCAGTAGCTTAGTGGTTATGAGTTCCCGGGTTCGAATCCTGGCCACATTACACTACCAACGTGAACTCCTAATAAGCTGGAGGGGTTAGAGTAAATATTAGTAATTTCGGTAACTATTATTCTTTAATTTTTAATTACCTTCAACTATAAGTAAGTAAAATAGTTCTACTGGGGCAGGATACCAGTGATATCCCATCGAGATCAATGTATACTCTAGCATTGGAAAACGGATAAGCGTGAATTCAGTATGCAGAGTCAGGGCCCATAGACAAGTGACTTTCTACGTTCAATGTCCGAAATGTATGGAGTGACTTTATTTGTTACACGTGAATTGTCGACAAATAAAGTCACTCCCATATATATCAGACTTGAAGGTTCGCTTCGTAGCTACCACTAGTAGCATATCACTTTGTCTAGGCCCCCTGATCTTCAAACTGCTAAATTTAACTCGATCTGTACCTGACGAGCTTTTAATCAAGGAATTAAGGGAAAATGCAGAAGCAATGGTATCCCACTTGGGTTGTTTCTGGGTGGTAAACAATGATTACGTTGAAATCCGCAATCTATGAATAAAACTATCAATATACCTATTTAAAATCTGGTCTTCGCCGCCACCGCGGCCTTACCTTTGGGGTCGGGTTTGATACACGACACGCCTCTCCCTCCGCCGCCTCTTTCGCGCGCATTACCTGCTCGCAGAAAGAGGCGGCGGCGTGCCACTTGCTCCCGTCAGAGACCATGACTCTCACCATGCATGGCCTTCAGCGAGAGAACGTCCACGCCCAGGACTGCAACGAGATCCCGGCGTAGACTCGCTCGCCCACGGTGGGCACTCCACCAATGTAAGGAGCGCCGTGTGTTCGCCGAAATCCTAACAAAAATTGTCTCCCGGTGGATGCGCCACAGATACTTACCGAAACACCCGGGTCCGGTAATCATTGTGACATCCGGTAGGAGAGGTCACTACGGTGCCTTTCCAACCACTTCCCACCTCGGTTGCTCAAGCCGCACCTTCTGTGTCTCCATGAGTTCCTGGTGGAGCTGGGACTGCTGGAGCCTCGATTTCTCGGGGTCCCGGCCTGTGGCCCTGCTACAGCGCCTTCTTGTGCCATTGATACAACTGGAGAGATCCCGGCTAGGAGACATACCGCCTCGACGGAGATCGCGCTGTAGCCCCTTATAACTGACGGCCAGCGTTTTCAACGGGCTGTGCAATACAGCCTTGTTGCGGGCCCCAGACGTCCCGCTCGTAAACGCGGCGGTGCTAGTCCTAGTAGGTAGTTCGGTACCGATTCTTTTTTTTGGATCGCGAATTATTCAAGAATTATTCTGAGGGCATCAGGGTAAATGTAGCCCGGCTCGCACTTTTTTACTTAGTTGTATCTACGTTACAGGTTACGTTAACTATTTATAGGAACGGGATAATTTAAAATTGATATTATATAGGTAGGTACCTACCTATAACGAATTATTCCCCTAAGATACACTCTCCCGGTAGATACACTTTTTGAAAATTCTCGCTTTTATTCTCTTTTGGTACACTTTTGTGTAGTACAGTCATATAGATAAATAAAAACAATAAGATTTTAAAAATTTAATTTACATATTATTAGAAACTGTTATACAGAGCAAAGAGATAGAGCAATGGTTATGCCATCTAAATAATAATAACAATAAAGCTTTATTTATTCCATACAAAAAATATATAACAATTATTGAACATGCATAATATCCCAAACCGATCCGTAGTCACACCTTACTACCACACTGGTGTGACTATGGTTCATTTTATTTATCCGTGGCCACACTAGTGTGACTATGGATAATTTTATTTACCTGTAGTAGGTACTTCCAAGTATTCTTCATTATTTTTAAAATTTTGCATGCATTCTTCAAAAATTGATGGGATAGGAGTTAATTTCTGGCAAACAAGTTGCTTACAATCATATAAAGATTTTTCAATTTCCATTTTTTTTAATCCGGTCTACATGTATGCAGTTCTTCCCGCTTAATCGTTTTTTGGTCAGACTCCAATGTTAATGTCGAATTGCATGTTTTATCTTGACAACGCTATAAAGTTGAACCTTTTTTGTTTGTTTTTTTCAGTATATACCTATGGCCGGCTCTTATTAATGCTTGTTTACCTTTTTTCGTGGGGAGGAATTCAAATTGCGTTACACCAGAACTGCATCCAGGATTTTCCATTTCATAACAATTTTATAACACTACGAAATAGGTACTTACTAAAAACTTATACTTACAATAATTTCTAATATTAATCCACAGATTAATTTGTTATCAATGACATTTAAATATCATTACAGCCGCAGTACCTATTTATTATCATTATCAATTTATTATTATTATTATCACATTGTAAATTATAATTAGAAAATGCTACATTGTCCGTTAGTCCGTAGTCCGTATCCAAGGTGAAAATTACGAGATATGTGTAAAAACTTATGTGTGTATATGTACCGAAAAGTGTATCCATTGGTAATGTTTACTCATGATTATAAAAAGTGTACCAAAGGGGAATAAAAGCGAGAATTTTCAAAAAGTGTATCTACCGGGAAAGTGTATCTTAGGGGAATAAACCCCTATAATAAGCAAGTATAGAGAATATTGATATAGTTATCGAATACCTAACTGAATCAAAACCTAATTTCTTTGAGTAAGTACCGGTAAAACGGGCTGTAAATAAATAAAATGGCCACATTAAATTTTGGTTATTTTTTAAGTGGAGCTATGGAAAATTCCAATCATCAGAATATCTAGGATTTAGTAATAACTACGTTGAAATAATCTAAGAAGTGCATTTCGCCAGCTGTCGTTTAGTGTTGGGTGTCTATAAATCGATTATAAGAATAACCCTTTGCAGCAGATTTGCCTCCGTCAAACCCCGCCGGCGCCGGTGCAGGCGGCGCGCGGCTTCTTCTGGAGCCATAAATTCATAATATTAACGTATGAAATTGCGTGTGTATCCTATACGAATGAATTTGCGCGCTGCTACAAGTGCGTAGCAGAGGGTAAAGCGGCGGAACACCGGGCGGACAGCCGTGCCTGCGCCGCCTCGAGGCCAAAGCCCCGTTCGTCCGCAACGGGTAGCGGGGGCGCCACTCAAGAGCGGCCACATTCGCGGCGGGATGCGGAGATGGACGTCCATTAATGGACACACCAATCCGCTGCACCAAGCTGCAGGTGAATATAAACCACTGCACCGGTGCTCAGGATCTTCTGTACCTGGCCTTGAGGTCCTCAACCGGGGGAGTGTCGCCACCTGGGAGTGGCGGGGGCTCAGTCGTGGATGTTGCATTCGCGACCCCTGCTCTTGCCCGCCGCGTCCAGGGTTGGCGCGTGGTGGAGGAGGAGGAGACGTCGTCCGACCATAGGTACATTCGGTTCAACGTCTCCCCTCCACCTATCCTACCGCCGACTATAGCGAACCCCCCGGATCCACGTTGGGCGCTCAGACGCCTGGATCGGGAGACTCTCCTGGAGGCATCCATTGTGCAGGCCTGGATTCCGTCACCGGCCAGGCCTGCTGATGTCGACGCAGAGGCTGAATGGTTCAGGAGAGCCATGTCGCATATCTGCAATGCGGTGATGCCTAGGGTTAAGCCCGGCCCGGCAAAGAAACAGGTGTACTGGTGGTCAGCGGAGATCGCACAGCTGCGAGCAGCGTGCGTGACCGCTCGCCGCCAGTACACCAGGTTTCGCCGGAGGCGTCGCCGCCTATACGATGCGGCAACCCGAGAGGCGGAGCTATATGAGGCGTACAAGGGGGCCAAGAGGACCCTCCAGGTAGCCATTAAGCAGGCCAAACGGCGGGCCCGCGAAGAGCTGCTGGAGTCTCTGGAGCAGAACCCATGGGGGCGCCCTTACCTTGCGGTCAGGGGCAAAATCCGCCCAAGGGCGCCCCTACTGACCCAGAGCCTCCAGCCGGAGCGGCTGGAGGGGATACTGGGCTCCTTGTTCCCAGCGAGAGCAGAGGTGCATGTTCCTCCGCGTATGGCTCCGCCTCAGGCGCCTGACGCTGATAATAGCGAGAGCGATGTGCCCGAAGTCAGGGAGAGTGAACTGGGGGTAGCAGTACTCCGGCTTAAAGCCCGGAAATGCACTGCCCCCGGACCCGACGGCATTCCAGGCCCAGCATGGGTCCTGGCCCTTGAGGAACTAGGGCCTCGACTGGTGGCGCTCTTTAGCGCATGCCTCGAAAGGGGCCAGTTTCCAAAGGCATGGAAGACGGGGAAACTGGTCCTTATCCGGAAGGCGGGGCGGCCGGCGGATCAGCCATCCGGTTACCGGCCGATCGTGTTGCTCGACGAGGTGTGCAAGCTCTTTGAGCGGATTATTGCAGAGCGCCTCGTCGAGCATCTCACGGACGTGGGGCCAGATCTGGCGGATAATCAGTTCGGTTTCC
Source organism: Cybosia mesomella (assembly GCA_946251805.1). Taxonomy (NCBI): domain Eukaryota; kingdom Metazoa; phylum Arthropoda; class Insecta; order Lepidoptera; family Erebidae; genus Cybosia; species Cybosia mesomella. Next base: position 11,265,708 of record OX276404.1, read on the forward strand.
GCCGGGGCGCTCCACCGTGGAAGCGATCATGCGCGTTAGGCGCCTGGCGGAGGAAGTAGTCTCGCGGGGTGGGGTGGTGGTGGCGGTGTCTCTGGATATCGCCAACGCCTTCAACACCCTACCCTGGAGCTGCGTTAGGGAGGCGCTCGCGTATCACGGAGTGCCTCCTTACCTCCGCCGCATTGTCGAGGCATACTTATCCGAGAGGGCCATAGTTTACCCGAGCTGGCTAGGGCCACGGCGGCGAGAAGTGTCGTGCGGTGTTCCACAGGGGTCGGTCCTAGGGCCACTCCTGTGGAACATCGGATACGACTGGGTGCTGCGCGGTACGTTGCTCGAGGGTGTCAGCATAGTATGTTATGCTGACGACACCCTCGTTATGGCGCGGGGAGCAACGTACCGAAGCGTGGCACTAAAGGCCGCGGCAGGGGTTGCTCAAGTCGTGGGTCGATAAGGCGGCTGGGACTCGAGGTGGCTCTCCACAAATCCGAGGCTATGTGTTTTCACGGGCCTCGGAGGGGGCCACCTGCAGGAACCAGCATAACCGTAGGGGGCGTAAGCATCGGCATCGAGCCCACAATGAAGTACCTTGGGCTCGTACTCGATAGCCGATGGGACTTCGGACCACATCTCCGAAGTCTGGTCCCGAAACTGAGGGGGGCTGCGGCCGCGCTATCGCGGCTGATGCCCAATGTTAAGGGACCCAACGCCCCCACTAGGAGACTGTACCTGGGGATCGTGCGAAGCATGGCCCTACACGGGGCCCCCGTATGGGCGGAGACTCTGGCGGCCCGCAACGTGGCTGTTCTAAACAGCCCGTTAAAGGCGATGGCCGTCAGAGTCATCAGGGGGTATCGCACGATCTCCGTCGAGGCGGCATGTCTCCTAGCCGGGACCCCTCCATGGGACCTGGAAGCGAGAGCCCTTGCGCTGCTGTACCAGTGGCGCAAGGAGGCGCTGGAGCGGGGCCATAGGCCGGAGCCCCGAGAAATCAGGGCTCAGCGATCCCTGCTTCGCCAGGAACTCATGGAGACATGGAGAGTGCGACTTGAGCATCCAAGGTGGGGGGAATCCACCATTGCGGCGGTGAGACCGATAATGAAGGAGTGGTTGGAGAGGGACCATGGGGACCTCTGCTACCGGATGTGCCAGATATTTACCGGACACGGGTGTTTCGGTAAGTATCTATGGCGCATCCACCGGTAGACAACGCCGCAGTGCCAGCACTGCGAGGATCCTAGCGAAGACACGGCGCTCCACACGTTGGTGTAGTGCCCTGCGTGGGCGAGTCAACGCCGGGATCTCGTTGCGGTCCTGGGCGTGGACGTTCTCTCGTTGGAGACCATGGTGAGGGGCGTGGTCTCCGACGGGAGCATGTGGCACGCCGCCGCCTCTTTCTGCGAGCAGGTAATGCTCGCGAAAGAGACGGCGGAGAGGGAGCGGAAGAGAACCCTGCCCCTCGAGTTTCGCCCTTCAGAAGCAGGCCGTGGCGAAGGCGTGTCGTGTGTCCTACACACGCCTGCCAACTCACCGACGCGGGATAAAACCCGACCCCACCAGGCGAGGCCGCGGTGGCGGCCAAAGTCCACCCTGGGGTTATCCTTTCGAGGGCTTACCCGGGGTGCCCGGCAACGGACACTTAAGGAGGACACCTTGCGGTTTTAGTCGAGACACGACATAACCACCCCCGCTGGCCAGCGCAGCGGGGGGGTATCCGAAGGGATTTCCGCACGAAAAAAAAAAAAAAAAGGAGGTGCGAAATAAGGTCACGTGACCTGAAGCCAAATGTTTCCCTAAAATGGCGTCGCCCCGCCTACTGCAAATAGTGTTGTCGATGCCCATATCGACAAAAAAGCTATACTGGCACATTTGTATGTAAAGGTTATACATTTATTTTTTCTGTTATTAATGTTTTGTTTCAAACACAATTCGTATAACTTATCTACTTTTTGTTTATCATTCATCTAACTATGACTAATATCGGACATAAGGAGGTACTCAAACAACACATTAATCCTTCACACGCCGGTCAGTTTAGGGCATGCAGAGGTACAAACTACATTTCATCTCATTGCATTAGAGCCACAGAAGAAAGCTAGTATTATTATATAATTCATACGACATAGCCTAAATACCATAAATACCTTGTGTTACATACATACACATAACTTCACGCCTGTATCCCCGAAGGGGTAGGCAGAGGTGTATTACAAACCCACGATTCGCCAGTTATGTTAAAGGTCCCAATGTAAGGGGCCTATTGCCATCTACCAGGCACATTATTAAGCGAGCGATAATTAACATTTATGAATGCACGAAATATCTACATATAACTACGAAAAGTCAGAGGTGTGTGCCCGGGACGACTGGGGATCGAACTCGAGACCTCGTCTCAGCAGTCCGCTACGTACACCACTAGGCTACCTTGTGTTAATTGTGGTTAAATATGGTTTCAGAAAGGGATTTCAGTGACATGGATATTAATTTAACTCCCGATGAGATTTAGGAACAGGCAAAAGCTGTTGTTAATAATCCATTTTCAAATTGTTCTAATTTTACTTTAAATTTTAACTGATAATCAATATACTTGTTTCATTAGATGTGTGTGTAGTATTTTAATTTCCTCACATAATCGAAATGAAAAGTAAAGTGGGTGAATGTCACCATTTCACCCGAGGTTGACTTTCAACCCTTGTGTAACAATCTACTATTACAAGAAGCGCTAAGGTGGTCTGGCAGTCAGACAATCAATGGTTGCCCTTGTTTTTAAACTTTTAGGTAATTACTATGTACTAAAAAGAAATAACTTGATATTTTCCAACCATAAGATTCGTACACTCGAACCACTGGTTTTAAAACATTGATATGTGCGCACGGCCTTTCCACAGTGTGAACAGCGCCATCTATCGAGACTTTGAAAACGCGTTTGAAAGGTCCCAATTTATCGTGATTTTGAAAGATTTTTCTCCATAATTTTTTTTAATATATAAATATAATCATTCTCGGGCTTAACTTTATGGATTAAATTTTGTTGAATTTTTGCTGTATTCCTGATAATTTGGATTAAGCTACCTGTTTTTTTTTTAATTATACTGATTGTGTATTGCTGCCTTGAACCATGTAAAAGTCCATTACACTCATCACATTTTAAAGACCTTGTCAATTACGTGGCTGGGAAGCCTGCTATGTGCAGACAGCTTCGCCCCTAAGCTTCAAAACTTGCCGAGAAAGAAATTCTGGAAACCCAGCACATTCTCCAATAATCTCCAATAGCACCTTCATTAGTAACTAAATTTTGTTTCTTCAAATCTTCAATTATATTTTGGAATGTAAGAACTTTCTGCTTTAACCTGCGGCTTTGATTGAGGACCTTTATTTTTATTTGCTGTATCTTCACTTGCCTCGATAACTGCCGCATTTTTTCTTTTGTTTTAGCAGCCAACATCGGAAAGTTATATAACATTATATTTTATAAGTATAATATGACGAATGAAAACTATTTTTTAAAATGGCGATTGCTTTAAAAATTTGCAATAATTTATCTTAAGGTATAAAAAATTATGTGTTAATTTTATTTACAATTTTATCTAACCGGGTGTAGATATATAATATGCATGTCTCTAAATGCAATAAAAGCACAAATAAAAAGAACTATTAACAAATATACTAGTATCATCGCAAACTTAAACATAACATAACTTCACGCCTGTATCCCCGAAAGGGTAGGCAGAGGTGTATTACACACCCACGATTTGCCAGTTATGTTAAAGTCCCAATGTAATAGGGGGCGAGCCTATTGCCATCTACCGGGCACATTGTCAAGCGAGCGACAATTATCATTTTATTATAACATAACTTAAACTAATTTAATAATTCCAGTAATAAACAACTAACGGCCTAATGTTCAAACGATACTGAACTATATAAATATATTTCTGTCGCAACAATTCGCCTTAAAGCGACGGTGACAGAATGAGAGTTGAGGGCAACTTAAAATAGAGTGGTGTTTGAGCATTTGCCCGTAAGAAAGATGAAAGAAGAAAGACTCGCATTACAAGGTGGTAAAATATCAGTTGCACATTGTTCTTCGGCTGGAAGATAACTTAGTGCTATAACAAAAACAAACCATTAATTATACAAGCATTCTATTTCTGTCATATTTTAAGACTTGCAATGTGTGCATTTCAGACTGATGTGTGTAAGTTAAATAAAAAATATGAAGCTCACCTCTTGTACACCTTTATTATCCATTTTTGTTGACAATGCCACTCTAGGTTCCATTGACGAACAAGTAAACTGAAAAATATATAAAAATTATAAGCACTATAATACTTTACAATGTATATTTAAAGATATATATTACATATATGCAGAGGCCAAATAAATACTTACTGGAAAAAAGTGGGCACCAATCATCTTTCGGGTGTACCACATCTAATATTTTATTTATATAATCTGTTTCAAAATGCTGGGAACATATTCTCAAGATTGCTCCTGGTTTTATGTTTTCTTTAGCTATGGTATCCATCCAAAGCTTTTTAAGTGTTTCTTTGTGTTGTTTTTTAAGCTGTAGAGCAAACTAAAATGAATAATTCTAGACCATTCATTACTGAATACAAAAAACTTTTGACACATTACTTTTGTTATATTCACTTTACTGATGAGATGATACACATTGAAGATGATTATTGCGTCCAGAAAATTTTGGAATAAGTTTACCTCTCAGAGTATATATGCATTAATACAGTTTTATCGATAGTAGTTAATACATAAACAGGTGAGAAACAACACTACTTTTAAATGTAAACAATGCAAATGTTTTCTTGTTTGTATTAAATTTATAAAATGTAATAAGTACATATTACAGTAAATATCCGGAAATCAAATCTAAAATCCTAATTACTTATTTACAGGAAGTAATCCATGCGCAAAATATGCCTTAACATCGAAAAATGGAAACTAACCTGATAAATGACAATCCCCCGTCATTCCATCGAGAATTCGAATTGCATCCTCTGATACGACACTTTTTCATGTTGTTTACCGTTTACTTAACCTTTCAAATGGGACAATATGCACCGAAACTAACACACTTCAATAAAAAACTGAAAATTATCTGCGAATTTCGTGAAACTGACGGCTAAAGTACTTATGAAAGTGCATATAAATTATTGGAAAGTGCAATCCTAAAATGGCGGATGTGCTTCAAGGCCGAGCTTGGTGACGTCACAGAGTAATATCAACAGAAATTTGAGTGATGACATACATTGTATTTGCTTTGTATTCGTAAATCATGGCGTGTTAGAAGAGTCAAACCCATGTGTCAAAATACACTTTTTAGATTATTTCGACATGAGAATGACTACATTTTTCATTTCTATTCCCTCATCGATCCCTATTTATCCTGTTTGACGGTATACGTTGATAGTTGATGCTGTGCAGGTTTTAGTAGGTATTTGACAGTTTGTCTAAGAAACAGTTTTGATCGAAGTGTGCGCATTTTCATACATTTGTTTCTGTAGAACAAGTTTGTCTCAAGACTGTCTTGAGGTCTTGAGTCTAATGAGCTCTTGTCTTAGCCTTACTAATCTAACCAAAGAATCGTAACTATTGAAAAGGCCACTGATTTTCCGGGTTCGACATACTAAAGATAGTGCAAGATAGAGCACGTTGCACCATAGAGCACGTCAATAGATTCAACAAACCTAAAACCCAAAACCTATTTTTTACACTGCAAAAACATAGCGGATATAGCCATAGAGCTCTTGATCTCTGTTAAAATCTGTATCTGTGAAGCCGTTTATGTAAAGTAAAATTTTATATTAACATTATTCTACAAGTAATAATTGAACTTTCGTGCAATTTACTGTAGGTAATGAGTTAAAGATGATACATTTTAAAGACAACAAAAATAAATCGGCACTTAGTACAAGATGGGCTCAAATGTCGAAGCAAGAACAAATAATCGAGCGAAAGAAAATGGAGATACAGGCCAAGTTCGATGCCCAAAAGCAAGCTGCCGCACTTGCCGCACAGGCCAAATTATCCAAGTATGCTTATTATGAAAATGCTTTACTAGATATTTACAATATACGAACATGTGGCGTGTTAAGGCTATATAAAATTTTGTCGAAATGTATGTTCACAATTTCCAAAGGCACACAGCTACAAATTCGTTTCTATTACCTAATACAGTTTAGGTTATGGCCTACGCAATTCTCATGTAGTATAAATCATTATCATCAAATCATTTTGTGATTCTTCTAGTGACATACCAGACAGAACCTTGCCATGTTATCACACCCATGTTTAAATTCCAGTATGTACACCGAAATTGAGCTGATTGATATCTAAAATATTATTTTTTCTATACGTTGATGTCTATATATCTCTCTCTCTATATATATAAATTAATTGTGGAATATTAAGAATTTACTAGAAAGTTACACAACAGTATCACAAATATAAGAAGTAAATTTTTTTTTTGTTTGTTTATATTTATAAGAAGTATTTGCGTGATAACCTGCTATAATTATTATAAATTTCCTATGAACCATAGAGTTATGTTTATTTTCACAAATATGTTTTGTTTGCTATTATTCAATTGCTACAGATATATACATCTCCAAAATAAAACTATTTAAGTATTATCTTTTACAGCCCCACACAATCTGACGATAAAGGGTCGGTAAACATATTTTCCAATGATGGCAGCTTCATGAATCAATTTAAAGCATTATTAGAGAAGCAGAAGCAAGAAACAAAAGAAAAGGAAGAACATGAAAAGCAAACTGAAGAAGATGTAATCCAAGAAGCAACTGAGCAAGTCCCAATGGATGAGGAATTTGATAGAGAATATGCTGCTCAGAAAGCTGAAGAACGAAGGAAGTCAGGGTCAGGAGATAGGGGTCAAAGGTATTTTGTTAAACCATTAAAACTTAAGGATTTTCTGATGCTCTGATTCTTCACTTGTTGTAGGTATATAACAATAGAAATTTCTGTTTGACAATTGCATGGTATCATCTCAGGCATCTTATTACAGTATTATAGTTCTAAATGGCCCTCTTGATCTAGGGAGCCAGATAGCAGTTACTCCTGTAAAAACCAAGTTAATGAAATGATGAAAGGAGTTGGAGAATGGACTTTGAGCTCCAAAGTGCAAGTATGATGATAGTCTAGCCAATAGTTGTTAACAAAAGAAATTCAGAATAAAAAAACATGTAGGTACAGTCAACAACAGAAGTTGCTTAGCAAATTGTAATCTATTGATAGTGTTGCCAGGTCCGATTTGTTTTAAATCGGTACAGGAGGTGAAAAAAATTGGGATTTAGGTTTGCAGATTGGGACAGTAAATAAAAAACAAGGAGTTTTTTTTAAGTCTGGGTTTAATTTATTGCATTAAATGCAATAAATAACTTTTATTACTTTTACAGTGTGTTAGTTATACAGAAATATAAAACAATTTAAAATACAAAAAGCTTATTCGAAGTGGTTTCCAGTGGCTGCAATGCAGTACTTAGTACTGCAATGGCGTTTAGAGCAAGCCATACTCTCTAAAACTGACCATAAATCATAATCCAGCAGATTAAGATCGGGACTAGACGACAGCCAGTCTTCAGCTCTGATGAAGTCCGAAACGTTTGTTTCCAACCAAGACTGCGTAGACCGAGCTTTATGACCCGGCGCCGAGTCTTGCTGGAAGGACCATTCTTGGTTATTGAACAAGGTGTTGTTAAGGGGCTTCACTACCTTCTTAACAATGGTATCTTGGCCGTGACCGATTGATTAAGGGACATTCGCAATGCACGACTCCTCTCTCTCACTCTCATTACGCTCTCTCGTTCATGCGATGCGCTAGTGATGTTATGTGACGCTGATGTGTGTCATTTTGAATTTGACATAGTGATGTAATGACTAAAAATTACGTAGCGTAAATATACATTTTCTTATGAGAAAACTTTTCATTTTTTGATTAATAGGGACATTTAGCGTCCCGATCAGGTTCAAATCGGGACGCGTCTACAGACCCCTGAAAATCGGAACGTCCCGCGCAAACCGGGACACCTGGCAACACTATCTATTGATCACCTTAGCTCTTAACATTTTCATGAAATAAAATGTGAATAATAATTATTATCTTTTTCTTTTGGGGATTTAAACATTCCTATGTAAAAAAGGTTTGTAAATATTTTAGTGTTAACCAAGACTATCTATGTATGGTGTCTATGTAAATACTTCAATTTGTGAACCTTTTTTCTTTTTGGGCAGAATGGTCTTCTATACTCATATAATATTAATTTGCACTTGTTTTTAACTAAGTGCCAATCTCAGTTGCTGTCCAATACTTGAAGGTCCACTCTCACACCTACCTTTTATTATTGAATTATTTTGGCTTTAACGGGAGCGTGGGATGTGTAACCCCCCAAAACAAGATAAAGCTGCGCCAGGACTTCATCTTCTTTACTTTTACTTTACTTTTTTTTTCATTGTTCAAAGTTCTTTATTTGTTGAATATGGTACAAAAAGTGATGTTTACATTATGATGTAGGATCTCATATTCTGCCGGTTCTGGCGTACAAATTTTACATTTAGATTTAATTAAATAATTATCCAAAACTTGCAATACAATATAAAATAATTCAAATAAGTATTAAGTAAGTTTCTCATATAGTTTCATTATTTGTCATTATTTTGATATATGATGAAAACACATAGTGGTTTGGAGATTATGATATATCGCACCTAGGCATAAAATGCCGAGGTGAGATACATACCTACAAACAGGTACAGCTACAGGCGTATCAAACGTAAGGTAAGCTATTGATCTGTAGATAAATATTTTTTGTTTAATTTACAGAGAAAAACATCGTCGGTGGAACGATAGAGGCAATCGCAATCGTCCTCATAGCCCCACTACGCCAATATTGGAAGATAGGAAGAAATTTGTGGATAATAAAGGCAGCACACATAATATACCTGCTCTTATGCAAATTCCTATAATGGCACCACCTCATCAGCCTTCAGATTCTGATCATAAGCCCTGGATGTTGTCACCTAATTCAGATGAAGATGGTGATTCCAATGAACCACCCAGTAATATGGCCCCTACTCCAATGGGACCTCCACCCATGCCACCTGGCCTTATGGCTCCGAGTCTCATGGGCCCCATGCCTGGCATGGGTCCTGGTCCAGGCTTGGGACCTGGACCTAATATGGGACCTGGATCCAACATGGGGCCTGGTCCTAACATGGGACCTGGTCCTAACATGGGTCCTGGTCCAAACATGGGTACAGGTCCAAATATTGGACATGGCCCTAATATGGGTAATTCTGGGCCAGGTCCAAATAATATTGTATCTGGACCAAATATGGGACCAGGTCCTAATATGGGTCCCGGTCCCAATATGGGCCAGAGGATGGGAATAGGAATTCCAGGACCGAACATGGGTCCTGGACCTAAAATGGGTCCAAGGTCTAACATGGGTCCAGGGCCTAATATGGGTCCTGGTTCTAATATAGGTCCAGGGTCAAACATTAGTTCGGGACCTAATATGGGTCCAGGGCATAATATGGGACCTGGCCCTAATATGGGACCTGGCCCTAATATGGGACCAGGCCCTAATATGGGACCAGGTCCTATGATGGGTCCAAGAGGGCCAATGCCTCCAATGCCTCCTGGTGGTCCTATGCCACCATTTATGGGAGGACCTCCTGGTCCCCCTAATTTCCCAATGCCCCCAAATTTCATGGGCCCAAATGGCCCTTGCGGCCCAATGCCACCTATGTGCGGCCCAAATATGCAAGGACCAGGACCCAACGGTCCTATGCCTCCATTTTTTGGTCCACCATTTCCAAATCCTATGATGGGGCCAAATGGTCCTCCAAATTCTATGAATAACGGTAATATGCCTTTTATGGGGCCACGTCCTCCATTCCCACCTAACGGCCCACCGAATTTTGGAAACGGCAATGGACCTCCTATGCCATTCATGCCTCCGAATCCTCCTTTGCCGCCAAGCACAATGCCTAGCCACATGCCGGACTCGAAATCATTTGATAAGTCGTTGATACCTCAAAATCCGGCAAACGCGTCGCAAATGAATGTTAAACCGCCGTCAAAGAAAGACAAGGATAATAAGCCAGGACCATTTAAGACATCTCAAGGTAAAGATTGTCCGGCTATAGAATTATATACCCGCCATTGTATTGTTACGGTTTCTACTTTAATAACGAAATTTTAACAATTGATATATCCAGAGCTTTCTGATATTTAAGAATACATACATCATAGTGTAGTGTAACTATACATTTTTTTTAAAGTCGTGTATAACCTATCTAAATTTATATTAAAAAACATGAATTAAGCTTCAATGCATTTTATTATAATTAATTATCAGAAAGGCTGTGCATGTAAATTCAGTAGATACATTTGCATGAATCAACCCTAATGATGGCATTCAAGACCAAGATGCATAAAGCTAAACATAGGTTTACTTTTTGATTGTGTCGATATTTTCTTTTGAAAATTCAATCATTCGATAAAATTATGACAATGCATAATTGGATGAATGAATTTTATTACTAGGCCAAGACTATTTGACTTTCTACAATACTTAGAATTTGTAATAATTCTATATTTTACCATTGTAACTTCAATAAGCCCAAAGTGTTCAAAACATTGAATCTATTAGGGTTGATCTGTGTACATTAGTAGGTTAGTGCCCGTGGTTCGACAGCAGACATATTTTGACTCGTGGTGTGTAGTTCTCGCAGATTCGTTGCCGCCCGCTGTCCATCGCGCCGCCTCCGAAGTCGCGTGCAACGGTGACCATTGGGAAAATGTGCTGAAAGCAATACACACACAAGATCAGTCCTTGTGGTAAAAATATTTTGATCCCGACAGGAGGATACGTGCTATATTCTTTTTTATATTTACAATTCTTTGTCGCAACTATCATGGAACTGTGTAGTAAATTTGCCATAGTATACACCATACATCTCATACTCTTACACTAACAAAACACTACTACCCTATTATTATTTCGCAAGTGGTTATTTTAAATCAGATTTAAAATAATATGCAAATATCTTTCTAGAATATTGTAAAAAATAAACTTTGTGTAGTGCAAACTTTTTTGAATTATTTACGGCACGGTTCCACCAGGCTATTTGCAGGTTAAATAAGCCTTAAACAAAAACATCCTTTGTTGTTATTTACACACTACACAATATAACTGCACATAGCAAATTCTTGCAGGTTCCTCCACAACACTAACTCGAACGAGTACAAGGCGTTCAGGGAATTAATTAAGAAGTACAGGAGTGAACAGATGGATAGAAAACCTGAGGTGAAACCAGAAGATAAATATGAGCCCGAGTTTAGCCTGGAGGATGACGATAGTAATGATGACAAACCCTATTTTAAAGAAGATAGAGACAGGTAAAAAAATTCTCAGTGCTTATTTTAGCTAGCTAGAAACCATTATTCTCAAAAATATGAGATGGATAAACACACTGCTTGATCAATCTTTTTGTTTGCTCATGGAGCAGGCTTTTTTATGTTTATATCCCAAAAAATAGTTTGCCAATTAGTCCGTGTTCTGCGGTTTTTCTTCTACTTCATTAGATACTAGTTGTTACCCGCGGCTTCGCCCGCGTGATTTTCTATTCCCGTTCCCAATTCGCTTGGGCACCTCTTCCAGGGATAAAAAGTAGCCTATGTGTTGTTCCAGACTATAATCTATCAATATGCCAAATTTCAGCCAGATCCATTCAGCAGTTAGAGTGTGATTGAGTAACAAACATCCAAACATGAAAACATCTTCACAAACTTTCATGTTTATAATTAGTAGGAAGTAGGATAGACTATTTAGTAAATACCATTAACAATCTTAGTAGTGTTTACTGCCATGGCTTTCATCTATTCTATTTCCAGTTCAAATGTCAATGCTTTTTCATTGGAACCATTATTTAGTTGCTTTCCTTTTTATCTCCAAGTCCCAGACCGCGTCTGTTGTTCTGAACTATTCTGTAGACCCAAGACAAAGTGATACGGAAGACTTTTACAGATATCTAATACCTTTAAACGAGCAATTCTTGTATATAATATGTGTATATATATATAATTTGAATCTCGAAAACGGCTTCAACGATGTTAATTAAATTTAGTGTATGTGGCGTTACGGGGGCGATAAATCGATCTAGCTAGGTTTCATTTTCAAACAACGAGAAAAAAAACCGAGCAAGCCTCTCCAGATATTAATAATTATAGAACTAAATTATAAAAATGTAAGAATATCAATACCGCCAATATCATCTGTTTTGGTTGCAACCTTTTTCGGATTCGAACCAACTGAAACCGCACTCCGTCTCGGGTCTTCAGACGCCAGGGTGTAAGATGGCCCCATAAGTGATTTCCCTCGCCGTGCGTCGGGCCGGGAGAGTTCTAAATCTCACTCGGTGGAGGCGGCGGCGGCCCACGTGCTCGCGCTCCGCACCATTGCACCAATCATGCTGCCGAGCGAGAGGACTCCCACCCCGATTGCCGCCACGAGGTTACGCCTCAGCACCTGCCACGCCGGGCACTCTACCAGCGTGTGCAGCCCCGAGTCCTCGCTCGCGTCGCAGTGATGGCGCTCAGACGTTGGTTCCTTCCTGATCCGATGCAGGTGTTCCCCTTACCAAAGATCACCTGCGTAAGTCGGTACGAGGGGCTTCGTGTCGCCTCTCTAGCCAATCCTCCATGATGGCATTACCGCCGCGCCGCTATTACGGCGTGCCCGCTTACTTTTAATTTTGGTGATTTACCAATCGCTGCAAAATAAAATTATTATTTTCGTTGATATTTTATTTTGTCAATTTTGTCAACTTGATTGGCATACAGGTAAGAACATTCTGTCATGTTAGTAAATGTAAAACTAAAGATAATGGTTAACAGAGCTTTATTTTTCTAGTTACCCACACCACCATTCTCAATTCTCATTCAAACGTGAGCAGACTAGCTCTCAGAGTGATGAAGAATCTGACAGCAAAAGAGAGAGACGTAAAAAAAAGAAATCTAGGTGGAGTGATGATCCCCCACCAGCTGACATTAAACCGCCAGGTATTTTGGCGGCACTGCCGACTAATGTTGGACCAGGCTCCGGCCCAGGTACGTTATGTCAGATGGCGGAGCGCGCCCGGGAGAGATTTAGAACTCTCCCAGCCCGCCGAGCCCACAACATGCTCGCCAAGCGTCGCAGGCGACTCAGGCGCCGGAGGTCGCTTAACGACCTCCGTCCTCCATGAGCGCAGGTCTGGGGGTGGCAGGTGAGGCCGCCTGTCACCCCAGCAGAAGCAGGCCGGGACGGCGGGGCGACTAGCGCCCCTCCCCCAAACCGGGGCAAGTCCCCGTCTTGCCCCGGTTTGGGGGAGGGGCGTGGTTCCGAAACCGGAGGGGGCCATCTCGAAACCGGAGATGGCCCAGGGTCAGTCGGGGTGCGAGGGATATGCTCTATGGGCAACCTTACACCACGGCGTCTTCAGACCCGAGACGACGTGCGGTTTTAGTCGGTTCAAGCCCGACATAACCGCCCCCGCTGCCCGGCGGGGGGGTATCCGAAGGGATTTCCGCACGAAAAAAAAAGGTACGTTAGTTATATCATCTGTATCTTTACATAGTTTAAAACAAAGTCGCTACCCGCCCTCTGTACGCTAAGATCTTCTAAACTACCTAACGGTTTTTGATGCGGCTTTCATCAATATAGTATACGTTGTTTTCTGTTAACTTATTGAAGTGAATATTAGTGAATTGAAGCCAAGCCAACCTCACCTATACTCAAGTACACCTGACGAGGCTCTGGCGTAGGCTCTCGTCTCAGGATCGCGACGTCAGACAGCAGTCGTTCCCTAAAAGCCGTATAAAGGCTAAGCAGAGCTCAGCCTCCGATTTAAAAGCCTCGCATGCAACAGCACTACAAAGATGATGATGAAGAAATAACTTGCTATTAAAAGTAATGCTCACCAAACTAAAATTAAGTAAGGTGCACAGCATTCATCACTTTAATTAGGCGTGACGATTACATTGCAACTATGGTATTCCAGCGTGTTGTTAACCTGCTACATTATTCATACTATTCGATACAGTATTTTACGTAAACAGGCATTGTTTAAAAAATTTCAGTTTATTTAAAACTAACAAAATTAAATAGCAAACACCAAAGTACTCTTAATAATGATCGTGACCGTGTCTGAGTGGTATGCGTATAAAATTAGCGTTTGACTAGATTCTATGGTTGCCATGAAGTTCATAGATGGGTCATCATCATCATCGTCATCATCATCACCAAAGCATTGTGTTCCGATTGCATCCGAAGCCAAACCTTTTCACACACTAAAAAAGACGTAATGTTCATGGTTCTGCTAATTTTAAGGTCATATATTTTTTTAGGTTTGTCAACAATCGATGAAGAGGGTATGAGATTGACAGCCATGCATCGCAGCAACCAGGCTTTGATGCAATACGCAATGACTAACTACGGCACCACCAACTTAAGTGGAGAGGATTGGAAAAAGTGTGAGGACAACTTCAAGTTGAACCTGCTTTATCAGGTTAGTTTCTGTACCTACATGTTTAGTCTGTTAATAATTGAACGTGACATAGTCATTTTATTGTACGAATGTTTGGTTTTTTGAACGGATTAGAAGTTATGAATGGTACACTTCCAAGTTGACAGAAAGAAATGCTTAAATTAAAGATTAACTGACGTGTGCTTAACAAAAGGGTTACCTCAGAGGTTGCCATAAGAGCTTATAAAATCCATAGATTCAGTAGTTCTTTTAGAGTTCATTTTTTAATAGAAATAATACAAGATACGTATTTAGAAAATGACGAAAATAACTGTAATAGACAACATTATTCGCTACAATTTTTATACATGAATACAGTAGGTTCTTGAATAATTTATCAAAATGGTAAATGTAACTCACCAGGACATGTTGAAGAAAAGGCAGGAAGTGGAACGTTTAGCTGCTGCTGGCAAGTACAAATATGAGTATGACAGTGATGAAGATACTGCAGAGGGCACATGGGAACATAAGTAAGTCATGCAAAAAAGCACATCGACTACAGGTATAAGTGCCTGCAAACATTTTGAACAAAAGTTGGAAGTTCGCACATGTGCCTATGCGGACCAACCAAAGAACGAATTTAATTGGTTGTTGGTTGGACTGATCAACCAATGATGCGAGCCCTTTAAACCCGTAATTATTTATCTATGATTGATTAATTGACGTTCTTCGCCCGTCGCGCTCCGCACTATCACCAAGGAGACCTAAAATACACTTTCAGTGCAGCTAGAGTACATTGTCAGTCATTATATATAATTAAATTTTGCGTATAGTCGTTACGATTTCCATTTACGCGTGTACGATTATGATGTCGACATGAGTTTCGATATTAATTACTAATATAAGTAACGCATTCTTGGGAAACCATATGAAACATACAAAAGTAACAGGTGGCGCTGTCTCTCATATGATGATGTGTGTTAATAAGAACACGGATAAAAACAGTCCACTTCTACACATAATACAGTACAATGAATAACATTCGCTTAAACTTCCGACAATATCATATTTTCAAATTATTTACTTATTAATGAACTAGCTGTGCCCGCGACTTCGTCCGCGTGGATTTCGATTACAAATTAGGGTTTTAGTTTTTCTGCGCGGTATCAATTTTTTTTCTAAAATGAAAGTAGCTGATATTACGCTTTGTAACATTAGTACATTACCTATTTGCCAGTGAAAGTCCCTTCAAAATCGGCCCCGCCATTCCAGAGTAAATCAGATTTTATTCACAATTTGGTAGGTTTTTTTTTAGCGCTAATCCCTAATTTTTTGGTACAATTAAAGTTTGAAAGGTTAAATTTGATAAAACAGAAAGAAACACAGTACATTTTTGTTTTGAGTATCGTCTATACTTTCATGTGCCATCATTAAAAATCTGCTATTTTAATATTTATAACAGACACTTCAATTTTATTTATTTGTGAAATTAAAATGAATTGATAATTAAAAAAAAAAGAAGATAAGAACGGATGAAACATTTTACACTGGTCTGTTACTATTCTTCATTTAATAAACTGGGTTAAACAATTCATTTCGTCTATAGGATACCAATTTAATTAATTGGTTTTATGTTAATCGTAGGTTACGAGCTAAAGAAATGAATGCAACTGAGAAATGGGCGACGGAGTTAACTAAACAGGCAGCTGGTAAACATCATATTGGGGATTTCTTACCCCCCGAGGAGCTTAAGAAGTGAGTATGATATCAAAACCAATTTTTTCTTTCTTTTTCTATTCATCTCATCTTATACATGTATATATATATAATATATATCTTAGTACGAGTATGAGTCTACTCTACCCTTACTTGTACGACACCCACTAGCTCTACTAAAATGAATGACTGGTCCATTCCATCCTTGTGCGTCTAGGCGATGTCATCTGGGTGTACAATTCTTAAACGCCTAATACAAGCAATTTAGCTTAGCTGGTGGGTTAAGAATATTAGTAATTTCGGTTACATATTTTTTATACAAAAAAGTGGAACCATTTCACATATTACTCAGTTGAAATGATTCAACATTATTGGTGTCAATTGTTCACCTTGCATTTAAATCATTCAGGTGAACAAACGCCACTTTTATTATAATTCAAAAGGATTTTATTCACCTACGTGTAACATCATCAATTTAAAAAAAAAATTGTTCAAATAAATACATGTTTTTATCTTATAATCTAGTACAATGTCCCACACAATTGCTTTCTACAAACTCTAATAGACTTTATCATCATCATTTTAGCGTTACTCTCGGTTGCATCCGACGCTTCCACTTCGGAGACCAGGATCCGCTTATTTCTTCTCCTTTTGACTTGGCTTTTATGGGAGCGAATGCCGTCTGATCTCCCAACCCCGATATGAAAGCCTGCATCAGAGTCTCGTTGGCTTGGCCCAGAAGATGTTGTCGCGGCCCCAAACACTATCATGAGGTCACAATCATTATAACATGCTATGTTACTATGAAATTAAAGTTATTTATTTATTTAAGTTAAAATATTATTACAGATTCATGGAGAAATATTCGGCAGTGAAAAGTGGCAAGGAGCCAGACTTGAGCGATTATAAAGAGTTCAAATTGAAGGAAGACAATGTCGGTAAGTCGCCTAAGTATTCTGATGAGTATTTTTTTGGCATAATTCACTGTAAGAGTAATTTGTAACTGTCATACTCATACTGTTTGTGGTATGCCAACCAGTAGTGTAATGGGAGCAAAGTTCAAATAGCCAACTAATTAGGTGTCGTGTGATCTATACCAATTGGCATTGCACAGTGCTTGCGCAAAGAAAAACAAACCGGCCAAGTGTGAGTTGGACTCGCCCATGAAGGGTTCCGTAGCAGTAAGTAACATAATAATGTTTTTTTAATTTTTGTATTTGAGTTGATTGAATGAAAGGTAAATTGTGGTTTACGATTTTTGACGTATTAAAAAAAAGTAGTTTTATCATTCTTTTATTTTAGAAGTTACAGGAGGGGGGGGGGCACATTTTACCAGTTTGGAAGTGTCTCTCGCGCAAACTATTCAATTTAGAAGAAAATGATATTAGAAATCTCAATATCATTTTTGAAGACCTATCCATGTCCTAGACGCACGGGTTTGATGAGAAAGAATTTCAGTTTCAGTTCTAGGTATGGGAAACCTCAGGGCACGCCGCAATAGCGGCGGTAAGGCCCATCATGGAGGATTGGCTGGAGAGGCGACACGGAAGCCTCTCGTACCGACTGACGCAGGTGATCTCCGGGAAGGGGTGCTTCGAGGACCACCTGCATCGGATCAGGAAGGAGCCAACGCCTGAGTGTCATCACTGCGACGCGAGCGAGGACTCAGGGCTGCACACGCTGGCGGACTGCCCGGCGTGGGAGGCGCCGAGGCGTGACCTCGTGGCAGCCATCGGGGTGGGAGTCCTCTCGCTCGGCAGCATGATTGCGGCAATGGTGCGAAGCGCGAGCGCGTGGGCCGCCGCCACCTCCTTCTGCGAGCATGTAATGCTCGCGAAGGAGGTGGCGGAGCGCGCCCGGGAGAGACTTAGAACTCTCCCGGTCCGCCGAGCCCGCAACTTGTTCGCCGCGCGTCGCAGGCGACTCAGGCGCCGGAGGTCGCTTAACGACCTCCGTCCTCCATGAGCGCAGGCCTGGGGGTGGCGGGTGAGGCCACCTGTCACCCCAGCAGAAGCAGGCCGGGACGGTGGGGCGACTAGCGCCCCTCCCCCAAACCGGGGCAAGACGGGGACACCGTGGTTCCCAAACCCGAGGGGGCCATCTCGAAACCGGAGATGGCCCAGGGTCAGTCGGGGTGCGAGGGATATGCTCTATGGGCAACCTTACACCCCGGCGTCTGTAGACCCGAGACGGCGTGCGGTTTTAGTCGGTTCAAGCCCGACATAACCGCCCCCGCTGGCACGCGGGGGGGTATCCGAAGGGATTTCCGCACGATAAAAAAAAAAAAATTGTTTTATTGTTTATTTTTGTGTGTAAATCTTAATGCGGTTCATAGAATACATCTACTTACCAAGTTTCAACAGCATACTACAGACATATTATAGACATATTACATATTACAGACATATTATAGTGTCGGAAAAAATTGGCTGTGACATACGGAGGGACAGACAGACAGTCATGACGAATCCATAAGGGTTCCGTTTTTTGCCATTTGGCTACGGAATCCTAAAATAACATTCCGTTTTTTTTTTTGTGAATAATGTATTTGCACTTAGTTACAGTTTGTTCTAATTAATTAGATTCATTTATTAACTTATTCTACAGCTATTAGATTAACTAATTCTTCAGCTTGCTGAATAATGATCTCAGTTATTATAGTTTATGAAAAAGAATTATTATTGAAAAAACAACAAATATATCTTAGACGTCAGAGAGTTTACCTAAAGAATATAGAGAGAATAAAGATATATAACCTCTCGCATACCTCACAAAGTTAGAGTCAGCTCTTATGATGGCATCCAAATTCTATTATACGCCCAATGTAATAATTAGGTTACACGCTTAAACTACACGTATGTACTAACACTACTTATTTGTAAGATGATCAAAGCATCCAGCTCCAGCGCTTGACAGTCGATTTATTACAAAACCAGTATAAATTGAGACTCAATCTCAATAACGGTTTAGACTAGGTGTCAATTATACTGGTTATACGTGGTCTCACTACCAGGGATACCGAAGACCGGGCGAAGTGAGTACAAAAAGTAGGTAAAAAAAAATCTCGGGTGCAATCGAAAGTATCGCTAAGATGTTAATGATATTGTATATGTATGCAATGAAATCATTACTAAAATTAATGTTTCGAAAGGAATGTTCCAAATCCCATATTTCAATACTTGGATGCAGTCCAACCGCGGCAAAACAATGTAGTAAATTCTATGCAACCTAAGAACACCTTTGATTTCCGTCACCTTGGATCTTGGATTTGTTACTACTTTAGATTAATTTTTAAATATTATTGTTACTTCCTTTTTTTTGCATTTATTGCATAAAACTTTACTATGGTGAAATAATATAAATATTATTACGTCCGTGGAAAATAATTCTGATTTCGTATCGAAATTATAACTATTGAAATATGAAACGTAAATTTCAGATGGTAAATGAGACATTATTTTGTTTTAGGTTTCAAGATGCTACAGAAGTTGGGATGGAGTGAAGGGCAGGGTCTCGGCGCAGAAGGTTCAGGAATAGTGGAACCTATAAACAAGTATGTATATTATATCTTATTCTGACAATTATATCGTTAACGATTGCTCAGTTGATTGGTTGAGCCTGATTCGGTTCAGCCATTAAGAACTTCCGCTGCCTTATGTATGCGCACGGCCGCGGGTGCCCGGACTGTGTCCTGTTTCGTGCAAATACGTATCCTGCTCTATGTATTTGCACAACCCGCACCCGCATAAGGCAGTAGGCGGCCTAAAATCTACGCATAAATGATTCTGGTTTAAGAACTGGTATATGATTATAAAGAGTTGTTATTAAAATAAAACTAATCTTACTGATTATGTACCGATTCACCATGCCTTTATGTCTTGAAGTTTATGGTCATTTAAAAGTACTCGAATTTGCTTAATTGTTACTTAGTGTATTTACGTAGAGTAATATACATTTCGTATATGGCTTATTTTATTTATTA
This sequence comes from Cybosia mesomella, assembly GCA_946251805.1. NCBI lineage: Eukaryota > Metazoa > Arthropoda > Insecta > Lepidoptera > Erebidae > Cybosia > Cybosia mesomella. The sequence goes on from OX276404.1 coordinate 11,285,953, forward strand.
AAATTTGTTTTATTTCAATGTTTTAATAATGTAAGTTTTTTTTCAATTTAATAAGCGTTTGATATTAATAAGCATTGATATGAACTCACATTGATCACGATAATATACTTGTATTTAAGACTTCCAATAGTAACAATTTAATTCTTTCGACTTCTACTCGTTTCTTATTTATGCATACTTGTATAGGCAAGGTATTCGTTCGTAAGAATTTAGCAGAAACTTGTACCAGTGGCTCCGATGTTTGTCAGTTTACACCAAGGAATCATTCTAAGTTTACTCTAGACCGTTTGTTTATACACCAAAGCCACCGGCCAGCGTGGCGGGTGAAATGGCGGTAAAAGTTACACCGCCAGCAAAGTCCGCCGTTCTAAAATGAGGCTGTCGTCATTACCCGGTAGCTTTTGGTGTGTAGACGACCTAAAAAATACTAGCTTAGAGTATGCTTAAAGTCCTTTTTGTGCTGCAGAGCAAACCAACCAGTGGCTAACCTCGGTCTAGGCGCCAACACATCGGACGTCGTGTCTCCGGAGGACGATGAGTTCGACGCCTATCGCAAGCGGATGATGCTTGCTTACCGCTTTAGGCCAAATCCTTTGGTAAACCATTGCAATGTGATGTATCAATCTGGTGGTTTAGACCATACGCTGCCTTGAGCGGTACCTGACACGGGCGTCTATCGCATCGTGTGACGAGCGATCCGCCTAAGGCTATCTACACACCAAAGCCGCCGGGCTAGTTTTGTCTTTAATCGTACGGTGGCGGTACGTTTGGTGTATAGATAGCCTAATGCAGCGCCGCACTTATTTATATGTAGTACCGAAAATCAAATTTCACTATATGTGGGTGCCTATGCCTTCCGAGAGACAGGCGTGAGCATATGTATCTATACTATTATAAAATTGTAAACTAGTCTTATTTATACATTGGAGATATTAAAAAAACGGTTAAATGAACGATTCAGAACTAAACATATTTTTTATTGTCTGTTCGCTATGGACGCAAAATCTACCGAACGGATTTTGATGCTGTTTTTTTTCTATTGGAAAAGTCATAGTCAGACTTAAAATCTGCCGTATGTTTAATTGTAATTGGTTAAGTACAACCAGAGATATGGCCAAAAAACCGCGGGCATCGACTGGTGTATTTGTAAACATATAATTGTTCTTTAGCTATAGAATTTTGGGCTTTTACTTTCTTAACACAACCTTGAAAAAGAAAAAAGCCAAAGCATTAATATGTACCTTTAAAATAAAACTATTTTTAACGGATTCCATCGCGATTTATTTGGTTTTATTTCATTATTTACACTGATCCTGACGTTTAGATTGCTTTTCAACAGCACTGGAAGACTCGCCATGTTTCATAGACGCCGTTAAAATAGTTATATTAACATGCGAATTCGCTGAAACTTACTACAATATCACATATTAACCTTTTCTTTTTTGTTCCAGAATAACCCACGACGACCTTATTATTAAGACGACTGTTTTAAACTTAAGTTATGTAGCTAGGTTAAATACTGCCACGTAGTTCGCAGTTTGTGTAAACTATGCAGAATTTATAGCCCATTTAGAATTTATTAATTTCATCCCAACGATGTACCTATGTGTTGTATGTATACCAAGTCGACTGCCAAATGAAGTGATAGCTGGATTGTGAAAAATTCAATATTCATGTTAAATGGTATTCAAGTACAAGTAACGGGACATGTAATGTGAAATAAAGTATCTTGATGTCGATTTCTGTGTAAGAAATCATGTGGTTTTAAATAACTGGTTATTAGTTTAAAGGTTGTTTATAATAATAACAAAACATCTTCCATTTTTATTGTACTATAGCACCGTATGGTAATTTTAAAATAAACTTTTAATATTTTATTTTGGTGTTTTATTTTTTTTACTTTTTCATTCATAAACCTCTATATTTAATAGATTTGCTATGCCATGAACCCTACTATTGAATGAATGGATGGACTGTTGTGACTTAATCACGCCAGAAAGACTGGACAGATTTAGATGAAATTTGGCACAGAGATCGATTTTATAGTATTTAAGCTACCTATACTTTTTATTAAGTGAATACTTTTCTGTGGATCGTGGTAGCGGGATCAGGATTCCGCGCGAGTGGAACCGTAGGTAATAGTTAGTAATTTATAACATAAATTAACCACCATGAACATAATGGGCAGTTTTAACAACACTATAGCTTACCAATTCAAGATTACACAAGTGTAACTAATGTCCAGATTTTATTTAAATATCTTTTTAACTTAAAGCAATTGGAAAAACCGACAGCGATTCCTAGATAATTTTCAGTTATTATGTTAAATAGTTCAAGAACACTAAATTGAAAAGCAATTTTGATTTATACCAAGAAGTTGTTCGCAGCGATACAAATGAAATGTTTGAGCATGAATTTAGGATGCTTGTGAACATGATAATAATCGTTTTCTACAGATCTAAACGATCTCATTAACGATGAGTCAAATCGGTTCTCAGAGCTATTACGTCGGAGCGAGCGCCACTAGTCTACACTGTTTAAATTTAGAATATGAATGACAAAAATCTCTTGTGATAGTCAACATACTTAGTACTCAAACAGATTTCAAAGTGTACGTTACAGATTTAGTGTGTATTCGAGTTACAGTCAGCTGAAAATATGACTATACACAAAAGTGCCAGCTATCAGGTGTACCGTCACTTGCATTCAAGCAGTAGTGACTCGTCAAGTTCAAGTTCATCTACAGTGAGCTCTGATACGCCACTTAAGAGGTAAGGCGTGTTTTAACTATTTTTGTTTGAATTTTCATCTTCATTATCTGAATGCAAATCCCGGCGGACCCAGACTCGAACGAGAATTGGTCGACATGACAATTAGTCGAAAACCCCTTTGAGCGACAGGGATAATTAGTCGGCATAAAATTGTTCGACAAGTCAATTGAACGAGAACGATTACTAGTCGACAACTCGTGGACACCGCGATATAGGTTAGAGGGGTTATTGCGGAGGTCTCTGAGAAATAACCCTTCGTGTTAGGTCACTTGTGATAATGCACGTAGAAATAGGAGCCCCGCGAAGCGGCGGCGCTCCGTCGAAATCATTAAATAAAGAAATAAATAAATAAAAGTTTATTGCAAAGCTTCGGAACAGTATTTTACATTGCACCCACAAAATATATTAATGGGGATGCCGACGCAAAACTAATTGTAGATGGCAGCAGCAAATGACCAAACAAAACAACAATTAATAAGGAGGCCATAAACAATAACAAAGATGCGCCCTCTGTAGGGATAAAAGCGCAGTTGGCATCGCCATTGCACGTCCATGAAGGTCAAAGGATATTACATTACTTTTTTTTTTTTTTTTTGTTCTTTTGTTCATTAACTAATGACTAAGATATAAAAGATAACTATCTACAGGTAACTAATATACATTTACCTAACTAAACCGACATCAACGAGTTTAATAATTTGAATAATATGTCGACCAATTGACTTGTCGGTTAATTGTCATTCATTGTCGACCTGAGCTTTCAAATTTTTTTTTGGTTACTTTTCGTTCAATCACTTTAATATTATGGGATTAAAGTGATTGAATTTGGTTTTTATATAAAATGATATTCGTTTCTTTTTTATTGTAGTAAGGTAGCAAATTAGTACCTACCTACACGGGCCAAACTGATAGTGTAACGTTGCACGTGACAATATTAACGTTTACACCACCGGAGGTGTCTAACGCACGTTGCTACTTTCAACGATAAATAAATAAATATTCTAGGTCATTTTACACAACGCTATCTAGGCCCAAAGTAAGATAGCATAACTAGCTCGTGTTGTCGGTTCCAGAAGGCGGATAAACATACACATACCTACACATAGATACTGTTTTTTGTAAATACTTACCTACTACATTATTATACAAAGAAACAATCAGACCAATGCAAATAGACATATTCATATATAAAAATATTCACACAGTCGAACCCGCGACATCTGACTTAATAGTCAAACGCTCTATCGCTAATTCATAAAGATAATATAATTATCTATACAGAAGCTATCAATCAATCAATTAGTCTATTGCTGTCCACTGCTGGACATAGGCCTCTCCCATTGTACGCTAGATATAGCACTCGATCCTCCGCTCCGCCTTGCGCATCCAGTCTATCCCAGCTACCTTTTTCAGGTCGTCCGTCCATCTTGCTTGGGGACATAAGAATAGAGAGCGGTTATAACATCGCTATTAATCTTCATTCTTGACTGTATTATACTAAAACTAGCTGTGTCCCACGGCTTCGCCTGTGGCATACTTCGCCCCGTGGCACCATTTCATCCCAAACATAAATGATTATTAGTTCTGCAATAATACTGAACGGAAATTTGTCTGATTTGTTGATATTCATGATTAATGCTCCGCTCTCCTGGGTAGTAGCTTCCTCGATAAATCGGCTAACACTTAAATGATTTTTCAATTCGGATTCCTGAGATTAGCGCGTTCAAGCAAACAATAAACTCTTCAGCTTTTAATAATAAGTATAGATTGAATACATGTAGTCAGCACTGTTTCACTAATGTAACGGCACTATGAATATGTTTCACATATGAGTGTTTTCACAACCCATTTTGAGCACTTACTCATAATGTAATACGTGTGGCACGATAGATAGACAATACAAGCGTAACATCTGCGAATCTATACGAGGCGTAAACAGTCTATATTTAGATTTACGAAGGATTTCTCAGTAACGAATCATTAGTTCTGTGAAGGATTTTCGCGCCATTTATATTTATATTGATGTGAGTCATATAAAATGGTTCTAGTTTGCATTTGTTCACCTTCGTTCGGTTCGTCTGCACCCGGCATTAGAAGAAAGTGCTTCGGTCCGAGCCCAGTCAGAATGGTTCCGCTTTTATTTCTTTATCAGAACGGCCGTGAATTTTGACGTGGCTTGTCTTTACGTATAAGGAGAATATAACTCAAAATCACTAAAAATAATTTCCCATTTAAATGTCCACCCTTCGCAAAATGTTAGACTAACCTTGTAGATAAGTTCTTACCTATAACCACAATACACTAAGATTACCGATTATAACCTTAAATAGGTACCAGAAAAACATTAAATAAATTTATTTACAACTAGCTGATGCCCGCGATCCGCCCACGTGGATGTCGGTTACGTATTTGTCATATATCCCTGGTTCTACTCAACTAATTGTAATCAATCATACGGCAGATATTAAGTCTGACCAAGACCTTTCTAACCGCCGATAAAACTGGATAGCAAAAAAAATAAGCCTTTTTATTTAACCTTAATAACTAAGCTAAAGGTAGCTGGGATAGACTGGATGCGCAAGACGGAGGATCGGGTGTTATGGCGTAAAATGGGAGAGGATTATGTCCAGCAGTGGACTTCAATAGGCTAATTGATTGATTGATTGAACTAAGTTCTTAAACTAATATAAGCATACCTAAATAATAGGAAAAGGTGACATACCAATCAAAAACAATAAGCTGACATCTGGTTACAAAATGCAAAGTTCATAAGCTACTGGGACATCGCTATGAGAATGATAACCAGAGATGTTACACGCCCCTTACTCTTTCTCCCTTCACAACGTAGAATGTCGTAGAATATTTATTTATATTTATTTATTTATAAAAAAAAAAAAATACAATTCGGGTGATCTAACTCAGCGGTTACATACAATAAAATATTTTTCACCTGCTCCTTTAGGCACGCGGTGTATTCCGCCTTAGCGCTATGAAAGAAGCTGGATGTGTTGCAGTGTTATCATCATCATTTTAGTGTTGTGTCCTGATTGCATCCGAGGCCTCCACCTCGAAGCCAGGAGTTCACTTGCCGGCTTTTCCTTCTCTACTTCACACGATCTTGAGCAACACTTAACTTATAATGTCTGTAGGTTCAATCGCCTGCTGCGTTTGTCAGTCGCCCGCCATTGGTCCTTCTTCAGGAGGAGCAGACCAGGACTCAGGCTACGGGATCGATCGGTCTCCGACACTGGACTGTGTGGCATCGTCGATAATGGTTAGTACCTACCTATGTTTTTATTTTACCTTCCACTATAAGACCTAAGTTATGCAGGTATGGCACTAGGTTTGACTCACATTGCTTATAGATAGGCATATTAATTAGTTTACATTATTTTTATTGTATTCCATTATTATTGGAGAAGGGCGTGAGTGCATGTATGTATGTGCTAGTATTACAGTAGATATTTAATTACGTATCAAATCACCTAGGACCTAATGCTCCCAACAGTCGGTGTTGGGAGCAATAGGTCCTAGGTAATTATTTGAGTCTAATCTGTGCATAATCACTTTACTTTACACTTTTTTTTACACTTTTACACTTTACACAGAATAGACTCAAAAAAATAATGACGACTTTAAATACTTCTGCTACATTTAGTGACACAAGTCTAACAGATAACAGGTTATTAGGACAACTGCTAATTCCGCTCATTTGAACGAGTTTTAACAAACTTTCTATAAATATAGATACCCATCTAAATTGTGATAAATTCCTAGTTTAGCACTTTAAAAGTGGCCGCAGTAATATTATCGTTTTCATAAGAATATATTACGTTTTATGATTCAATAATTAATTTTCTGTAAGAGAAATCTCTTGTGTCTAACAATAAAATTGTTACGGGTAACTTCTGCAATAGGTACCTATAGTTTATCACTGCGAAGCAAGCGAGGACTCAGGGCTGCCCACGCTGGCGGACTGCCCAGCGTTGGAGGCACCGAGGCGTGACCTAGTAGCTGCCATCGGGGTGGGAGTCCTCTCGCTCGGCAGCATGATTGCGGCAATGGTGCGGAGCGCGAGCGCGTGGGCCGCCGCCACCTCCTTCTGCGAGCAAGTAATGCTCGCGAAGGAGAGGGCGGAGCGCGCCCAGGAGAGATTTAGAACTCTCCCGGCCCGCCGAGCCCGCAACTTGCTCGCCGCGCATCGCAGGCGACTCAGGCGCCGGAGGTCGCTTAACGACCTCCGTCCTCCCAAGGTTTGGGAACCACAGTGTCCCCGTCTTGCCCCGGTTTGGGGGAGGGGCGCTAGCAGCAGCAGGAGCAGGCCGGGAGGCCTGCTTCTGCTGGGGTGACAGGCGGCCTTACCTGCCACCCCCAGGCCTGCGCTCATGGAGGACGGAGGTCGTTAAGCGACCTCCGGCGCCTGAGTCGCCTGCGATGCGCGGCGAGCAAGTTGCGGGCTCGGCGGGCCGGGAGAGTTCTAAATCTCTCCTGGGCGCGCTCCGCCCTCTCCTTCGCGAGCATTACTTGCTCGCAGAAGGAGGTGGCGGCGGCCCACGCGCTCGCGCTCCGCACCATTGCCGCAATCATGCTGCCGAGCGAGAGGACTCCCACCCCGAGGGCTGCCACGAGGTCACGCCTCGGCGCCTCCCACGCCGGGCAGTCCGCCAGCGTGTGCAGCCCTGAGTCCTCGCTCATAAAAGGTATATACCTACTTATAGTTTGGGCACGCCGCAATAGCGGCGGTAAGGCCCATCATGGAGGATTGGCTAGACTTTTTTCTTTTTCTTTTCGTGCGGAAATCCCTTCGGATACCCTTCCCGCCGGCCAGCGGGGGCGGTTATGTCGGGCTTTACTGTGACCGGCTAAAACCGCACGCCGTCTCGGGTCTGAAAACGCCGGGGTGTAAGAGAGAGCATATCCCTCGCACCCCGACTGACCCTAGGCCATCTCCGGTTTCGAGATGGCCCCCTCGAGTTTGGGGAAGGGGCGCTGTTCCGGCCTGCTTCTGCTGGGGTGACAGGCGGCTCATCTGCCACCCCCAGGCCTGCACTCATGGAGGTCGGAGGTCGTTAAGCGACCTCCGGCGCCTGAGTCGCCTGCGACGCGCGGCGAGCGCGTTGCGGGCTCGGCGGGCCGGAAGAGTTTTAAATCTCTCCCGGGCATAGCTTTAAACCTAAGTTACATTACTCGGCAAGGATCTTACGGGCAAATTTTATGGGCCCTAGTGGTTCAGAAATTGTATCGTAATCATAATTTACCTCTCGTATAGAATAATATTATGTTTATTTTATGTGTGCGCCTTTAATTACCTATTCATTGCACAAGTAGTTTATAAAACAAAATTCCTGCCCTTTTTCAACTTTGCCATATTTATGAAATTAATAAGTGATTACGTATTAACATCGCCTGCAAGTATAACTATAGCCCTCATGATAGTTTATTTTATGAAATGTGAAGAGTTCATTCAATGAGAATATTGTCATTGTCCAATGACAAAGTTTCCGTATACATTCCAAATCTTTATAGTTATTGTAGAATGAATGTAGGTGGTTTTACGAAACATAACATTCACCAAAGCTAATTTTGTCTCAGTTTATCTCACCACGTGGTACAATTTGTCTATCAACAACAGATCCGGAACGGGCGTACCTGGACACACCAGCTGAGCCCCTTCGTCGCTCGCTGCAGGCGTTTGGCAAGGATTCAACTGAAATGCCCAAACTTTATATCACGTGAGTGGTTGGAGTTCCACCGATTCTAGCGTTGATGCTTGTCTGCAGATGACTACTCAGAACGGTTTATGCACGGTAAATGAACGAGAGGCGATTTCCGCACGAAAAAAAAAGGTACTGAGTGATTAATAAACCAAGTGTAGGAGGTAAATATAAGTGGGCAAGTCAGTTGGGATCAACCGCGCAAAATGCTGATAATTTGAAAAAAAAGCACATGAAAGTACCAGGTGGTGTTGAGTAAAAACCTGCTTACCCTCAGTAACGGCTACGGCGAAAGATACTTGCCTCCGGATAACTTTTGGCCTAGGGCGATGTGGAAGTGACTCATGTCCTAGGTTCTCCGCTTGTTTCTCTAATTAGTAAAGCACACTAGCGACAGGTCCGGTAGGTTCGTCGTCTAAGTATTCTTAAAGAGCGATGAATATGGTACAAACTTCCACTCAACTGTAACTCTACTCGGCAAAGAACTGCCGCTCTATGGGGTCGCGAAAAACTTCTATGAAAAATAAATCAGGAGAGGCATCAGTCCATATGCTTTGATACAGACCAATGTCTGACCAAACCGTAACCCTGGCTATGTGGAAGAAATCCTCTATAGAAATTACCGTGCGAGGGTGGGAGGTACCGTGGGAGGGTTTAGTACCGGGGGTTTCTCATCATACTGAGGTAGCAAACAATCACGAAGCACAAACTGTGATAAATATTTGGGACGTGTCTAGGTAGCTCAGTTGGTCAGAGTATTTCCCATGTAAGCGACTGGTGGCGGGTTCAAGTCCCGTCCTAGATATTTACTTTTTCCGATCTAAATCTATTAGTAAGTAATTCATTTCAAATCACTACTACTTCATAGTTATGTTAATTTACATGCATTTATCTTTTATTTATGATAATATAAGAACACGTGTTTATTCGTAAGTAATCAAGATTATAGAGTGATGGATAGTGTCTTTATCAAGAAAATGCTGGCTCGTTGCCGTCGCGCCATTTGTGTTCAAGTTTTATTTTCTTCGATTTAATGTTTTAGACGTAATCTAGCCGATTTCATAAGATAAAATAATGTTATTTTTTTCTGCTTTTGCCTAAATAGCCACGCCAGCTCCATCGTATCCTGAGCTTACAATAATCACATTACATATTTCTATGCTACCAAAATTTCATACGTCATTTTATAACTTAGAATGGCAGCTAAGTTGTGTTATTTCTTAAAACATTTAAATAGTTTTACGCGTAGGTACTCAGACATTGTACACGCTGACGGGTTGCCCGGCGTGGGAGGCGCCGAGGCGTGACCTCGTGGCAGCCATCGGGGTGGGAGTCCTCTCGTTCGGCAGCATGATTGCGGCAATGGTGCGGAGCGCGAGCGCGTGGGCCGCCGCCACCCCCTTCTGCGAGCATGTAATGCTCGCGAAGGAGATGGCGGAGCGCGCCCGGGAGAGATTTAGAACTCCCCGGACCGCCGAGCCCGCAACTTGCTCGCCGCGCGTCGCAGGCGCCGAAGGTCGCTTAACGACCTCCGTCCTCCATGAGCGCAGGCCTGGGAGTGGCGGGTGAGGCCACCTGTCACCCCAGCAGAAGCAGGCCGGGACGGGGGGCGACTAGCGCCCCTCCCCCAAACCGGGGCAAGACGGGGACACCGTGGTTCCCAAACCCGAGGGGGCCATCTCGAAACCGGAGATGGCCCAGGGTCAGTCGGGGTGCGAGGGATATGCTCTATGGGCAACCTTACACCCCGGCGTCTGTAGACCCGAGACGGCGTGCGGTTTTAGTCGGTTCAAGCCCGACATAACCGCCCCCGCTGGCACGCGGGGGGGTATCCGAAGGGATTTCCGCACGACAAAAAAAAAAAAAAAAGGTACTCAGACATTGGGGTGCGACTGGTTGGATCACCTCCAAGTTTGGTGCACCCTGGGCAACGTGGGCGATGACGCATCATTGATTGCTCTCTGGAGTAGCTGGCGTCAACGTCAACGGCCAAGAGTCTGACCAATCGGCCCTTTTCAGGGCCAACTGACCCCATTGCACGAGGGGGTCGGGGCACGGCGGGCCTGCATGGCCCGCGGGGGTGGGGGCCACTCCAGGTACCCCTCTGCTGTTATCAGAGGGGACACTGCGAATGGCCCAGGGTCAGTCGGAGTGCGAGGGATATGCTCTATGGGTAACCTTACACCCCGGCGTCTGTAGACCCGAGACGGCGTGCGGTTTTAGTCGGTTCAAGCCCGACATAACCGCCCCCGCTGGCTGGCGGGGGGGTATCCGAAGGGATTTCCGCACAAATAAAAAAAAAAAAGGTACTCAGACATTTTAAAGTTATTCTGATATCATCAAATATCGTCGTAGATATCGGTATCGTAGATATCGTCAAAAAAGAATTTTGTTTCAAATATACAGACAGAGAAAAAACTATTTTGTATATGAAAGTTAGGATCCCATGTAGGCGCCGCTGCAGGGAATATCGTGACATCGGTGACAATAATTGCACATAAATAATATCAAATGACAAATGAATATTAAATATATTGACAGGTTCGCGATATAATAGGTTGGGGAAAAAGTCTTTTCGCATTTTATATGAATATTCAAAACATTTTTTAATATAGTTTATTTACATTTAACTAAAGTATGTAGGTACCATTTTGTTCGATAACTTTTTGCCATCTTATAGGTAGGGACATGATCCCATTGCTATAGAAATTTTTGGGCTTCTGATCAAAAAACTGCGTCAAGTAGTTTTGGCAGTCCTCTCGTCATGTTAACCTGACACTGCCTAAAGAATTCTGAAGAGACCGAAACAGGTGGAAATCTGAAGGTGCCAGGTCAGGACTATACGGCGGATGCATTAACACCTCCCAGCCAAACTCTCTTAATTTTTGCTGAGTGGTTAAAGATGTGTGAGGTCTAGCGTTATCATGATGAAAAACCACACCCCTTCTGTTGATTAATTCCGGCCGCTTTCTCTCAACTTCTTGCTTTAATCTTATTAGTTGTTCGCAGTAGAGTTCTGAATCGATGGTCCTGCCTGGTGGTAACTGCTCATAATGAATAATGCCCTTCCAATCCCACCACATACACAGCATCACCTTGTTGCGAGTTAACCCGGGTTTCGCCACAGTCTGTGAAGCCTGACCGGCCTTTGACCATGACCTTTTTCGCACTGTCTTGTCGTACGTGATCCACTTTTCATCACCAGTTATCAATTTCTTCAAAAATGGTTCGGTTTCATTACGTCGTAATAAAGAATCACAAATGAGTACACGGTTCATTAGGTTTCTTTCAGAGAGCTCGTGAGGTACCCAAATATCGGGGTGCGACTGGTTGGATCACCTCCAAGTTTGTTGCACCCTGGGCAACGTGGGCGATGACGCATCATTGATTGCTCCTCTAGAGTAGCTGGCGTCAACGTCAACGGCCAAGAGTCTGACCAACCGGCCCTTTTCAGGGCCAGCTAACCCCATTGCACGAGGGGGTCGGGGTTTGGCGGGCCTGCAAGGCCCGCGGGGGGGGGGTCGCTCCAGGTAACCCTCTGCTCTGATCAGAGGGGACACTGCGAATGGCCCAGGGTCAGTCGGAGTGCGAGGGATATGCTCTATGAGTAACCTTACACCCCGGCGTCTGTAGACCCGAGACACCGTGCGGTTTTAGTCGGTTCAAACCCGACATAACCACCCCCGCTGGCCGGCGGGGGGGTATCCGAAGGGATTTCCGCACAACGAAAAAAAAAAAAAGGTACCCAAATATCGAGCTTTTTTGTGTACCCATTTTATTACAAATGCGCCAAAACTGTTTTGTGGTCAATTCCCAGTTCTTCAGCTACGTCGCGCGTCGTAACTACTTATATGCCGATCTTGCTCCACTTTTTCAAAAATAGCATCCATTTTATCCGTTACAGGGCGACCATTGCGAGTGCATCTTTGACATCAAAATTTCCGGATTGAAAACGCTTGAACCAAATTTGTGCTACTCTCACAGACACTGCACTAGGTCCCTAAACATCGTAAATTTTTTTCGCGGCTTGCTTTGCATTTTTACCTTTTTTGTAGTGAAATTTAAATGTATCTAATTTCTGCATTAGATTCACTAATCTTGACGGTAAGAAAAACAAATGAAAATCACGCATTTTCATAATTTGAATTTGGAATTATCTTCTTTAAAATTTAAACTTTTAAATGATACCAAAACCAGCCAGGTACAAATAGTATAGCCAAAGAGGTTTTATTACAAGTTCATACATAGATACTATATGCGAAAAGACTTTTTCCCCAACATATTATGTTGACTGTTTAATTCCTGGCGTAAGTACATAATATTTACCCCCCCCCCCCGCTGGCCAGGTATCCGAAGGGATTTCCGTACAAAAAAAAATTTCAAAAAAAGGTACATAATATTTCAAGACTTAACTAGAACTAGACTCAAAATAAAAATGAATCTAAAAATAAAAATATGTATTTTATTTTCAAGTTTATATTTCGTACCGGGGCCGGGTTTTGAGTAGATCTTGTAAACTGTACCTGTACCTTAGGGTTGATTCCGTTGAAATTGGTTTGTATAAATGTTTCATGCCGAACCATAAGCTACTTTTATCTAAATTTTTTATTTTGGGCACATTTTTATCATCCGCGCACCAATTCGTTGTATCCAAAGTTAGCACTTTGGAGCCCCGCATAAAGAGTCTGAGATCCTAGTCACAACTATTATTTAATGTGTATCGAGGTCTCCTGTCCCTATAAATATATATTCATTCATTAAGAACTGTACCCAAAAATAGCAAATATAAGTGATTTGATATCATCATACGACTATACCTTCTAATTTTAGTTGACTTGTCTAAAGAAACAAACGATAGCCTGAACTTAAATCGATCACCGCCATCTAGCATTACAAACTATAACTAAACGGTCATAATAAAGCCACAGAGCATATATTAAATTACTTTACGTTAAGCATGACTGGTATGAGACATATAAGAACAGCCATAATGTACATTTAGTGTACATGTCTCTTTATATAGTACATTTTTCGAATATTGTAGTGTAGTATGTAGTAAGCGTAAGCTAAAATTATTGAAAGGAAAAGCATTCCTGGGAGGAATTAACGGCATCGTCTCATAGTCATTCTCACGACGGCCGTTGCCATTAGTTAGAGACGGATGCGTAAATATCGAGTACCTAAATTAAAATGTGCTTTTTCGTTCCTCCCTTAACGTCGGCAGTTTAATGTTCTCTGGATGCCAATTCACCTCAATTAAATTAACCCCACTTTAATAGTCTATTGACCACCATAGATATAGGAAGTATGATTGACACACATTTCTTTCGGGTTGTTAGAACTTAATGATTAGGGTTTGGGTACGAAAACTACGGGACTCTCAAAACTATATAACGTTATATTATAAGCTGTGCCATTCCATCATTAACTTAATAACAGTGCTGTTAAATTATCCTGAACCAACTTGTCCACCTACTGAATAAGTGAAAAAGAAAAGAGTTTTCCTGTTATCAATTTACCTAATACTTATAGCTAAAATTTTATCCTCTGCGGTCTAATATTAAAATGGTAGTCTCTAATGAATAATATTTCGTCCATATTAACTACTAAGAGCTTATATATCTTTTATAATTTTATATGACTACGTAAATACCTGATGTATGGCGTTCTAGTAACATTTCGTAGCCCAAGTTAACGAAGAGGATTTGGCGTAGACTGGGTGAGGAGGAGTAGAGTTGAAATAATACGAAATAATACAGTTGATGTTTATTCTGCGTCTCACACCGAAAAGAGAAATCAAATGATCGTTACATAGCGTTTTATAACCGCGTACAATGATAAAAACTCAAAAATATACAACTCGATAATTCGTTTGTAGTATAACATAACTTGACGCCTGTGTCCCCGAAGGGGTAGGCAGAGGTGTATTACGCACCCACGATTCGCCAGTTATGTTAAGGTCCCAATGTAATAGGGGGCGAGCCTATTGCCATCTACCGGGCATATTATTAAGCGAGCGATAATTAACATTTAACACATAAACAACACATAAATAAATAAAAACAATTAACAAAAACAGTAGAACTTAAGCAAAATATATATACTTAAATTTAATTGACATAATGTTATTATCTAATCAGAAATCAACAATTGAAAGACTAATCTCAAGTCTGTATAATATAATTAAATACTAATTACCAGTAATGTATAATTTAATTTGATGGTGACGTCACTACTTCCCCTCGTCACGAGTACATTTAAAACATTCTGGCACACGCTTTTCCCTCATGGGTCGGATGAGCCAATATAAGCCACCCAAAATTAAAAGCGGACCCCGGGCTCCAAGGTGAAAGCCTTGGATACCACCGGATTTAAAAGGCAGTAACGCCAATCCATATGTTATAGTCGCGACTCTAAAAAATCGTGACTACTCGTCAACTCGTGACTAGAGATTTTAACGGGCCGTTGCATAGTGCACTCTCCCGTGCCGTAGAAGGTGCACCGGGCGGCGGAGATCGCAGAACGATCTCCGTCCTCCATGAGCGCGGACCTGGGGGTGATGATCGGGGCTAGCCGTCACCCTAGCAGAAGCAGGCCCAGGACGGTGGCGCGTCGTGTTCGCGCGTGTTTCTCTTAGGAGAATGGGAATCCCCCCTTCTCCAATATGGCATCGAGCCGGTCGGGGTCTCTGGGATATCCTTCCTAGGGCACACCAGATTACGTACCGTACCGCCCCGTACCATATGGCTGACGCAAAGGAGACACCGTGCGGTGTCTAATAAAGGCATGGTTCCGAACGAAAGCATATAAAAAATAACAAAACTCGGCCTCTCTCTTTATAATATTAGTATAGATTATTACAGATAACAAATTTATTCAGAGGGTAGATAAAATCAAATGCCATGAAGGTACAGGTAATATCAGAACCTGGGGTGCTCTCGTCTTCATAAATATTGTTATTTGTTTTTATTACAGAATATTTCTGTACCTTTTTTTTTTTCGTGCGGAAATCCCTTCGGATACCCCCCCGCCGGCCACAGCGGTAGGTACAGAAATATTCGGTTCAAGCCCGACATAACCGCCCGGTTATGTCGGGCTTGAACCGAATATTTCTGTACCTTCTTTTTTTTTTTTTTTTTTATCGTGCGGAAATCCCTTCGGATACCCCCCCGCCGGCCAGCGGGGGCTGTTATGTCGGGCTTGCACCGACTAAAACCGCACGCCGTCTCGGGTCTTCAGACGCCGGGGTGTAAGGTTACCCATAGAGCATATCCCTCGCACCTCGACTGACCCTGGGCCATCTCACCACTAACAGCATCGCTCATCCTGTCTCCTCTGAAAGCAGAGGAGTACGGAGAGCGATGTGTTCCCGCCACGTTGGGTATTGGCCGACGATCAATGCCAACCCTATGAAGGGGTGAAGGGGAAGCCATTGACCGCCGCCCAGGGTGTACCGGCCGCTCCGATTCCGTTCCCCCCGGACTGCAGCGGGATCGGAATCGGAGCGACACTCGAGGAGGTTACCCAACACACACCCCAATATTTCTGTACCTATGTGAAAGGAAGTGCCTAGTAGGGAAATAGGCTATAATTAGGTAGGTATATCACGTAAGAGCTCGTGTCACTGCTGAATAATTTTCAGTACCTAATTTCTCTGACCCACATACTACTATTTAGCTAGCAATTAACATAATAACAGGTTGCTAGGTAAAGATAAAACGTATTACAGCTATTAACAAAATATTTAGTGTAAAAATATTTTCGATTTGTTCTTTTTCGTCAATTTCCATTTTTACTTTATGTGTAGTTTGTTCACATTCCTAGTGTGTTGCAATTCTGCTGTGATAAAGCGTAATTATGTACCTACTCATATCTATATAATATATAGTGAGTATATAATATATTATCCCTGTACCTACTTTAAGTATTTGCATATATCGGATGTAGCAAAAACATGAATGCACACAGCACTCTCAGCACAATTGTTAGCATACTTTAGTGTGACGAGTCTGTGTGTGTGCCTAAAAGTATATAATATGATCGAGATGGTTCTTAGGTATAAATAAATTTGTGTTGGGGTTTTTATTTTTAAATTAGTCTACACTATACAACAGTAAGTAGGTAAATAGTAGGTGTATGGTATGGTATGGCATGGTATCACGGGCTGGTATCCGCAACTCCACGACAAGGCGCGGTTTTTGCGTGAGGGTGGGCATTTTATTCGATCCACCCCAGCTCATTGAAGAACGCTAGCAAGCTATTCACGCTGCCGGCGATCTCCCGGAGCGTACCTGTGTTTCCGAAGTACTTAACCCTGTATGTGGCGGTTGCAGGGCAGTGTAGGAGCACGTGTGCCGCTGTTTCTTCCTCTCTCATGCAGGCACTGCAGAGAGGGCTGTCGGTGATTCCTAAAATAAAAAGGTGTTTATTGAAGGAGCCATGCCCCGTGATTGCAGCTGTGGCCGTGCGCAGTTGCCGTTTGGTCAGTTGTCGAAGACGCCTGGTCAGTCTATTTTCAAGCACAGGGAGTGCTTCCCTCGCCTGTCTGCAAACTTCCAGATTTATCCAATAGCTGTTGTGTTGATCTCTCGTTCGTTTGTTTACTATGGTTCGTAGGTATGCAAAGGGGATCGGTATTATGGGCTCAGGTCCCATTATCACCATGTCAGATCCTCTCCTGGCAAGCTCATCTGCCGCATAATTGCCGCGCGAGCTGCTGTGGCCCTTGATCCATTGCAGAGTTATATTGTTGAAGTGGCCTATTTGGTTCAATTTAAGATGGCTAATACTGGATATTAGTCCCGAGTTTATAGTATGGCTGTTTAAAGCTTGCAGCACGGCCATGCTGTCGGAGAGCATGCGTATTGAGTGGCCTTCCACTCTCCTGGCCATTACCGCTGAAGCTGCCAGGGTAATCCCCATGCATTCAGCTTGAAATACTGTGTTATGGGTCCCCAGCGGTGTTGAGATGGATATATTAAGGTCCTCCGAGAAGACGCCAGCCCCGGTGCCTGTTCCAGTTTTTGATCCATCTGTGAAGATGCGTAATTCTGTTGGGCGTAAAGCCTCACAGCGGTGGTCCTCATGAAGTTGGATCTTGTATTTTTTATCGAATACGTGTTGTTTGGGTACACGATCATTTATTGCTCCTATCATAGGTATCTCCTTTGTGAGATCTGTGAGCAGTGAGGTGTGTCGTGTGTTTCTCTCGCTCCATAGGTTGAGTGCCCTTAGGCGTATAGCCGCAGCTGTTGCTTCTTGGCGGATGAACAGATCCAAGGGTGGGAGTCCGAGCATGGCTTCCATTGCCGCAGTGGGGGTAGTTTTCATGCATCCACTGGTTGCCATGCAGGCTAGTCTTTGGGTCCGTTGTAGTTTAGCCGCTATTGTGCTGTTTTCGGTCCTTGGCCACCAGACGATAGCGCCATACGCTATCATGGGGCGGATTACTGTTTCGTAAAGCCACAGGATGATTTTCGGTGTTAGCCCCCATTTTTTACCAATCATTCTTCTGCACTGCCAGAAGGTAATCCCGGCCTTTTGTAATTTATTGTCTAGGTGGTAATCGGTATTCGCCTAATACCCTTTTGTTCGTGAACATAACTAACTCGGTTTTGTTCGGATTGACCGATAGTTCAAATTCCCCGCACCATTTTTCTACGATGCGTAAGGCTTGTTGGGTTAAGTTACAGACCGTTCCCGCTACCTTTCCTGAGATAAGGATTGTTAGGTCGTCGGCGTAGCCTATTGTGTAGTCTCGGTTTTTGTTCCTTGCCTTGTGATTAAGTCATCTATCACTAAATTCCACAGGAGGGGAGAGATAACTCCACCCTGCGGGCAGCCTTTGGCTATCAGAGCTGTCTGATCTTCTTCCCCAAGGCGAACTACTCTTTTGCTGAGCATGTTTGTTATCCAGTCTGATAGTACCGGTTCCGCTCCAATAGTAGGTGTATGCAAGTATGAATAATTTATTAATTAATATTGTTTTGATAACATTTTCCAAACAAGTGGTAACATGGTGACCTATCGCTAAGTACACCTGATTTACAATCTATGATTGTAACTTAACTATGAGTTTAATGTTGTTAGCATGGTTTATTTTGGTTTATGTTTTATTATTTAATATTTTATTACACTAATACACCTTCCTTACAGCTGTGATTGTTCTGATTCAGCTACAAATCGATTGTTAAAATTTCAGCCGCGTTCCAAAATACTCCTGCCCCCGTAGCTCGTAGCACGTAGCACGTAGACTTCTGTTGTGTCGTGCAGACTTTGACCAATGAACGACTCATAGTGAATGTAGTCTTGTCCTATATATGGGTATTGAATATACAACACTCGGGGTAATAGCAGTTACCCAGGTGATAGTTTTTTATTTATTTGGGAGCTTCCACTTTTTAATTAATTAGAAACGCTTTAATGTTATGTTATTGTTATATTATTTATTGTGTCAGTACACACATATCTTCATTTGCATCGGCTTTATAGCTTTACAAAATGGTATTTATTGTAGATAAGCTTTATGGATAAATTTTATACTGATTAGTGATATTGTTATTATTACTATTGAATAGGATGACGAATCATACTATAAAACGCCCATTTGAGCCTATCATGCCACGATCAACATTAGGCGTCCTAGGCGTGTTGAATCGCAATGGGGTGAACTAAATAACCCCAAAAAATCCCACTAAATAACACAAACTAAAGCTACTTTGAACTATCAGCTTAATAAACTAAGTAAATATATATGCAGATTGAATTGAATGATTCTTGAGTAAAATGTGATAGTCAAGGTTACCGCATTACAAATATATAATATTTCGAACGGAAATCAAATTTTCCGCCATATTTTCTTACATACATATGATTGCAATCAATATTCTGCGCAATGTACCACTGCGCATGTTTCCCTGGCACCGGTGGTTTCACTTCTAATTTTAAACAATAATTGTATTGGCACAAGGTCGAAAATTCTTTATTCTAGTTTTCATAACCCAGATGACAGCTCTCCTGTATTGTAAGTGGACAGTGTGCACTAGGTATATCCAAAGAATGGACTAAATACGTATTATAAACTAACAGTGGTATTAAAAATCGGCATTTTTACATAAAATTTTCGTTTATATTAAACGAACTTGTGTCTTAGTGATTTGATTTAGTGAATTTACGTGGTGTAATTTCGAAATAATAATTATATTGGAATGTTTGGTCAAAATAAATTGTGTTTATATATTAATTCTGGCGTCTATAAAAACATTTTAGCTAATTAATTAATGTTCCTTTGGCGTAAATATTGATAAGTGTGGATTTAATTTGTTAAGTGTATTTAACATATAGCTATTATAATAACCTCTCTAGAAACTAGGTAGCTATCCATGCAATGCTGTTGGGTAAAACATCTATTTCTTATATAAAAATGGTAGTAACATAAGTGTAAGGGTTGGTCTCTAAAATTGGCCATTTTTATTACGATATAAAAATATAGGGCGTAAAACATGTTTGTAATAACAATATTGTCTTATCTACTTACGCAAACCTTATCTAACTTCCACATAGTAACTCGCTAACATAAATGACAAACCATATTGCGATAGATTTAAAAAAAATGTTGAAAAAACTCTGATAATATCCATTCTTCTGGTATAATATTATTAGTTTTGTTTTCTGATAAATTATAATTTTTGTTTACTATATAAACTACGTGGTATCATTACATGTAGGGGCTATTCAACATATTCGATAGTCAAGACAGATAACCTCTGTTTAATTAAAAGAAATAAAAATTAAACATATATATATAATACACCTAAATCGATATTATAAATCAATTACTTAACATGAATTCGATAGAACTGAAATAAACCTTCTTATAGGTACCGAATTCTATTGCAATTTAGATATTATGTGTTATCTTGTCTATAAGTACTTACTATAGTATTGACAGGACATAGTAGCCATGGTCGCTGAAATGCAATCTAAATGTCGGGAATACGAGTATCGATATAAAAACGCGATAAAATTTGTTAAAATTAGTTTTATATCAATGTGGAGGGCGTATGTAACTTTTGACCACATCAATAGAAGTGCTCAAAAATAAGAAGTTTAATTAGTAAATATGATTTTTTTCGAATACCTCCCAAAACATCTTGATTATGTTAAGTAACTATTACTTACATGGGATGATTGTGTAGGTAATATTAAAATGAAAGTTAAACTATGCGTGTTGTGTCATTGCATGTAATCCAATGAAATTGTAAGTCATCGCGTCGTAGACTGTAACACTACTTACCATTCTTGATACTTGTCTTCCGGTATCGATAGTTATAAAGAATAATATAATACTTATCAAGCACGACTTTTACCTATTTAGCTTAATTATTAATGTCAATCCGTAATCTGTATTTACAATGCGATCTAAGTTTAGGTAGAGTATTATAAAGAAAACCTTCTATTTATTTAAATACAATCTTTGTACTTGGGGATTATCGTAATGCCACGGGGACTTACAGACATTCAAGGAATGGATATTTAAAATCTTTAACTAAACTACAAAATCTTTCATATGACGTTATAGACTGCATTGCGTGCAATTAATAGCATGATGAAGAAAAGTTAAAACTGCTACGAATTAATTCTACTAATGATAAAATACTATCTTATCGTGCAGATAATATATAAAACGCCAAGATATCATTCAATACAATGATAATACGTCAAAACCTATCTGCGAGTTTCAATAAATCAATATATGTGGAAACACTTCTGATGTGACATGGTGGTCCAATTAATAATTATTAAGAAATTTCAGTTATCTTCTGTGTGAATTTAATAAAATTTCTGTCGTTGTAATTTGGAATGTGTTTGTTGAAATTTTAATAAAAGTGTACTAAAAGTATGTGCGAGTGTAATTTGGCGTTGCTTTAATTAAAATCGTGTAACAAACGTGTATATAAAATACCAAGTCATTAGTCGCCTGAAGAGAATATTTCGGTAAGTCTGTAATTAAATATTAATTAATATGTACTTCAGAACTTGACGCTCACTTTCTCTTAACCGAAACTCTGCCGAAGCCTTACCGATTCTGAAAGTGAGGATAGAAGTAGGTACTAACTAAAAGGGTACATAATATATTATGTACAAACGTTTGCTATAAGAATACTCAATATTGAGGTCAACTCGCCTTTATACATCAAACTGTATTTATGATTACTTCTCCGTGGGCCTACTAATTACTGTATACAATAAAGAATTGAATAAAAGTCTTTCAGTTATATGTAACGTATAGATCAACGATACGAGAATCGACGACGATAATTTATAGACCCAAACGCTAACAATAGGTCCTCTGCGAGTTATACCCAAAACCTGCATTGATGATTCTGACCACCACATACCGCTTCAGACCCACTCAAGAATGCTTTTGTAGAACTTTTGAAGATGCTTCTGGTAAAGGCCCACCTTGGAACACTTTAACGCAACTAGAATTATTTTTAACTTTTGAATTGAAACAGCATCCGCTTTTGATATACTAAGCAGTCTATAGAGCGCTACAGTCTGACCCCAAAAAAGTGGAAAAGGCCGAAATGTATGCAGAGACATTATTTGTTGCACGTGACATGTCGACAAATACTGTTACTCCCATACATTTCGGATTTTTCCACTGGCGTTATAACCAATAGAATTTAGCTTTGTCTAGGCCCCCTGTTTTATTATAGACAAGTACTGTCATTTAATAAGTGTTAATGGAATTGTATATAAGTGTCCTAGTGAATAACTTTTTTCAGCCAAAGTTCCTCGATTTTTATTTTTATCCCATTAACATTAACCGTAGGGCTCTGTCTCACCAAATAAATATGGACAATTCTGGGCCAACACCGTTGGCAAGGCCGTAGGTATATCTCCGTTTATGAGTTCCGTATATTATAATAAATTACAAGAAGTACTTACCCACTCAGTAGGCCTTTATAGAAGTATTTATAGAAGTTTAGTAGTTTTATGCCAATCATGCCCTTATTTTCTAGGTACAGCATGGAGTGCGACAAGTTTAATCCTTACCGTATAGACGAGATATAGCCTGCTTGCAGCTTTTTGAGAGCTTATAATGCCAAGGTACTAAATTATTTGCATGTGCATGTCTTAGTTTGTTTTAATCTATTTGTGTTATCTTGGGGCTACCATCAAGCATACATCCGAAAGTTCGGGCTCGCATGAAACACGAACAAAAGACGTAGCAATTACGTACCATGAATAAAGGCCGGGTCTGAGGGCGAATAGAAGGGCTTAGGTAGCCTGTAGAAGGGTTATTGCCGTCGTGGTGTTTCACAAGCTACATTCTCAAAGGAGGGGAGGCAATGCTTCCCGCACTCCATGGTGAGGCTGCCTGCGTCGATGGGCAGCCAATGGCTGCTGGGGTTCCTCGAGATTTCCTTCTTAGGGTAGGCCTGGGATCCCCTGCAATAGGCTCCTCGTTTGGCTTTAGTCGGTTCGATTCCGACATAGATACTTCTTCGCTAGCCCCGGCGAGGTGTTTTAGGCCTCGAGGGGGTTAATAAAGTGTTCATAATAAAAAAGATAGAATAAAGGCCAAACGAGGTTTCACATGCCCGATTGCCGAATAAATGGGTTTCATGGTACCAATTATATACTTGTCCGCAACTTCGAATGTTTTCATGGTAGGCTACTTATCTTTTTTACCACTCTTTTTCTAATCATAACAATCCTTGTGTTTACATTTAAGATAAAGGCCAAACGAGGTTTCACATGCCCGATTGCCGAATAAATGGGTTTCATGGTACCAATTATATACTTGTCCGCAACTTCGAATGTTTTCATGGTAGGCTACTTATCTTTTTTACCACTCTTTTTCTAATCATAACAATCCTTGTGTTTACATTTAATAGAGACTATGTATATGGCGATACCTTATTGACACTCATAACGAAATACTATGATATTAAAATATGACATAAAATTGTAAACTTAAACAAACTAAATTGAGGAAAATGAGGTAATCAGAAATACACTATTCTTTCTTTTAGAGAAAAAGAGGACAAAAGTAGTACCGAATTGCAGACTACAAGAGTTACATTACTATACTAGTGATATTTCTGACATCATACCAGTCGCCCCGCCACCACGGTTTGGTGCAGGCGGTTACCATTAAAGAACCTAAATAAAATAGATAAAGAAATAAAATTGATAAAAGAAAGATAAAACGTAAACGAGTATAATATTGTTATGAAATTCTAAAATTAAGATTCGAGACGTTTAGTTATGACTCACGATTTGAAAGGCGCAGGTTAGATATTAATAGATTACGCGATATTTATAGATATAAATTTCTATTGAATTTGTTACGCTTTGCGTATCAATGTGAAATAACAATTTTACTAACAACATGGCTAATGCGCCCACAGCATTCTTTCACGATACAAATACTAGTTTTGTAAACAAACAATATCTTACTTATTGAAGTGAAAAAAAATAAAATAACGGAATTTATCGCGAAGGACCGGTTACCACGGTTGCTGAAAAGCAACTGAAAACTCGTGAATAGTGTGACGTTGGCACCACCTATGAGCTCACCGCGAAGTACCCAGTCGTAGCCGATGTTCCACCGCACCGCACGACATCTCACGCCGAACGAGTCCGGTCATACTTGGGTAGATTACGACTCTCTCAGACAAATACGCCCCGACTATGCGGCGAAGGTAGAGAGCCACTTCGTGATAGACGAGCGCCTCCCTAGTGCAACTACAGGGCAGAGTGTTGAAAACGTTGGGGATGTCCACCGCTAACATCACTGCGCCCCGGGCAACTGCTTCCCTCGCAAGAGCCCTCTCGCGCATGATCGCACTCACGGTGGAGCGCCCCCGGCGGAAGTCATATTGGCCATCCGCCAGGTCCAGCCCCACTCCAGAGAGGTGCTCGACGAGACGCTTCGTTTTAATTCTTTCAAAAGGTTTGCATACCTCGTCCAGCAACACTATGGGCCGGTAGGCGGTCGGCGAGTCCGCCGGGCGCCCCTTCTTACGGGCTAGGTCCCAGCCCACGCTCGCACCGCGTATGTACCTACTTATAATAGCGAGTAGGTAAAATTTAAATCTATAGGTTAGGTAAAATTTATTATAGGTAAAAAAAAAAAAAAAAAGGTATTGTTGTCTGGCGCCGGAGGTCGCTTAACGACCGCCGTCCTCCATGAGCGCAGGCCTGGGGGTGGCGGGTGAGGCCACCTGTCACCCCAGCAGAAGCAGGCCGGGACGGTGGGGCGACTAGCGCCCCAAACCGGGGCAAGACGGGGACACCGTGGTTCCCAAACCGAGGGGGCCATCTCGAAACCGGAGATGGCCCAGGGTCAGTCGGGGTGCGAGGGATATGCTCTATGGGCAACCTTACACCCCGGCGTCTGTAGACCCGAGACGGCGTGCGGTTTTAGTCGGTTCAAGCCCGACATAACCGCCCCCGCTGGCACGCGGGGGGGTATCCGAAGGGATTTCCGCACGGAAAAAAAAAAAGGTATTGTTGTCTGTAGGTGTGACAGTATAGGCGGCCACACTTAGGTACCTATTATATTGGGGTGTGTGTTGGGTAACCTCCTCGAGTGTCGCTCCGATTCCGATCCCGCTGCAGTCCGGGGGGAGCGGAATCGGAGCGGCCGGTACACCCTGGGCGGCGGTCAATGGCTTCCCCTTCACCCCTTCATAGGGTTGGCATTGATCGTCGGCCAATACCCAACGTGGCGGGAACACATCGCTCTCCGTACTCCTCTGCTTTCAGAGGAGACAGGATGATTTCCGCACGATAAAAAAAAAAAAAAAAAAAAAAAAAAAAAAAAAAAAGGTACCTATTATATTAAAATGTAATTTACTTATTTGAATAAATATCTGCTTAGTAAGTAATCGATTCATACACTATATTCAGGTAATATTCTAATATATTCTAATAAGTTTTTATAAATCTTTTGTGAAGAATGACATTATGGCAGATCTTTAAAATATTTCGTGATCTAGAGTAGTAATAGCCTTTTCAAGTAATAATTATATTTTTAGAATCGTTGCCATCTACCTTATATCGAAAAGTTACAATTTTGTTAATAACTTAATATGTAATCAAATAATAAGTGCTATAGAAATCTACTTAAACCAGTGAAGGTGATCTTCGCTAGGAGTTCTGCGTATGAACTCTACAACTAAGAAAGTACGCCACCATTTTCCATGACTCCAAGGTAGGAATGCGAGTCTTTCATTAGATGGATAAAAACCCTTTGTCTACAGGAAACCAATACGTCTGGCGCAAATAATCGTGCGATTCTTACAGATAAATGTCGCTACAAAGATACTAAAACAAGAGTTGCAAACTTGTCGTTTTGTGAATATGAAGTCGCTTTGTAAAATTCTTTGTGTAAATATCACTGAGAGACGAATACAGCTCGTTGCGCATTAATCGTATTAAGCTGGGTCCACATTTGTAGCATTTCTGTGTATCGTATCTCCGTTACGTGGCCTCAACGCGTATCATGATCGCTAGTTTGGACACAAGATGATAGCCGTTAACAGTACACGCCGTATCTGATACAGCCCGATCCGCACTAAACGCGTATCTTGATACACCTCGTATCCGATACGCGTATCACGATCGGTGGGTTGGACGTATTTTGATACTGTATCACGATACTGCATATGTGATACACCGCGAACCATCCTGTGTCGGTTTTTTAGCGGTGATCAAAGAGGATACACGTCGTATCGAACAAGTTTTGGACGTGAATGATCGGAAGAAAAACGAAGCGTCCATATTTGTAAAGTTAAAGCCGATACACTAACATGAGATAGCTTTTACTAAGTATGGACGCGTTTTTTATACGAAATACGCCTTAATGATACGATATGGACAAAATGTGCGTCCATATTTATGATACGAACTTCAGAGTGGAAAAGCGTACACGGCCATTCGACCCTAAAAGTTCGCCGTCAAAAGAATTAACTTCGCGTCAGAACCTTCGAGCTCTCTACTGCAATTTCATAATAGTACCCAAACGGTGTCATAATTTCTTTTTTAACCCCCCACGCAAAAACATCGGGCTGTTATAGGTTTGATGTTTTTGTGTATGTCTATCTGTGACATCATCGCTTCCGAACAGAAGAACCGATTTTGATTTTGTTTTTTTCTTTGAAACGTGAATTAGTCTGGAGTGTCCTTATCTATTTCGGGAATTTTTATTATATTTAATTAGATTTTTAGGGTTCCGTAACCATAGGGTAACCTAAACCTACACCTAAAAACGGCACCCTATGCACTAATATGGCTCTGCTGTCCGTCCGTCTGTCGCCGGCTATTTCTATATCTCATGAACCGTGATAGCTAGACAGTTGAATTTTCACAGATGGTGTATTTCTGTTACCGCTATAACAACAAATACTAGAAACAAAATAAAATAAATATTTAAAGGGTAACAAGGAACGTGATCATTTGCCGTTTTTTGCTCGATATTAATAACGGCACTAACCCGGCTGTATCTCATGAATCGTGATAGGTAGACGGTTGGAATTTTCACAGATGATGTATAATTTCTGTTACCGCTATAACAACAAATACTAAAAAATAGAATAAAATAAATAAGGGGGCACCCATACAACAAACGTAATTTTTTTTGCTCGTTTTTGATAACAGTAACAGCTAGACGCTTGACACATTAACAAAATATTTAGTTGTATATTTACTTAAAAATAAATTATTAAATTAAAATAAAACAAATATTTAAGGGGGCTCCCATATCACAAACGTGATTTGTTTTGCTCGTTTTTGCTCGATGTTGATAACGTCAACAGGTTGATAATGGTGCGGAACCCTCCGTGGACGAGTCCGATTTCCACTTGGCCGGTTTATATTATTAAATTACTTGTAATTAGGCAAAACATTTTTAAATTAGTACGTAAGAAATAATATCTTTAATCAGTACTATAGTCCCGAAAAGTGATTCTTAGAAGCATGCATATTTAAGTAGTAATTGAGCTGAGTGAGACGAAGTCGAGTGAAAGCTCCTCATACCAGACTTCAGGATTTTCTTTGCCACAGGTCTCCTCCTAAACTACTAATCCAATCAGAACCAAATTTGGTATGATTAAAGAGGTCAATCAGAGGAAGGTTTATGGACTTATTTTGAAAAAATTAATGCTACCACAGAGGAATGATCACCGTTAAAAAAATTCCAGATGCAATTACATAATAACCGCTCGAGACACTGTGACCAAACTTTACACGCTCAGAAAGCATGTCCAGAGTTGTGACTTTCAAAAAGAATTTTCAAAATCGGACTTGCCACGGAGGAATGATCACTGTTCAAAATTTTCAAAATCTGATTCCGCAATAGCGGTCAAATCTATTGGACAACTTTTGGCGCCAAAACAGTCGTCCAAAACTCTCGAATAACTATCAATTCAAATCACGATGTCTCACTCAGCTCAACATTGCAAGCAGCGATTCGCCTTGCAGACCTAGTATATTGTATGCCTAGTATAATATAGATATATCTTAAAATATAATATCCATACTTGACACGAACCCTGTAGGTGTACGTATTATTTAAGCGCAGCGCAAACATTGAAATCAAAGAATTAAAGTAGTCTTTACTTGTTAACACAGTTTTATTATTTTAAAATTGACTTGCAAAATATGTTACTATTTGTCTGTAATAGTGTATAATGTCTTATTCTTGTTAATTTGTGTTTTGTACTTAAACACAGAAAACGACTTGTAGTATAGTGTGGCACATTATCATCAGGTTTCATGTGATTTATGGACAAATTGTTAAAAGCGATACATTTTTACAAGATTTTGTATTTCAATGGTGTTAATCACCGTTTTCCATAGAAATCTTTTTTTTTTAAGAATATTAGTAACCGAAATTACTAACATTCCCCCTAACCCCTCCAGCTAAATTGCTTGTGTTAGGAGTGGGTTCACGTCGGTAGTGTAATGGCCAGGATTCGAACCCGGGACCTCTCGATCGTAGGGTCGACTCCTTAACCACTAAGCTACCGACGCTTCATTCTTCTTCTTTTCTTAATACCTTGAATGATATACGGTGTGGTTAATAATAAGAATGTTGTATCTGTGTAGGTCCGCGGGAGGGTCGAGCAGTGCCGTCGGATTAGAGGAGGCGAGTGACGGTAGCGACGCGGAGCGCCCGCGCAAGGGGCATCACCTTCGTGTTCCCACACCGGCTTTCCCGGGACAGTAAGTACAATATAACCACTTTGTTTATAAACTGCTCATGACGAGACAAATGTTGTAATGTCCTATAATCTTCCACTTTCTTTCTTTTAAAGTATCCGATGCTCTTCTTCAGGTTATAAACTATCTCTATGTCCAATCTCAACATCGGTTTAGCAGTCTTGAAAACCAAAAAGCTATCAGTAAAGCTAGTATAGTTATTTACTAGATGTTTTAATATGATTTGAAAATAAAGAGTTACACCGGTCTTAAGACCGGAGAGGACGCGCGGTTTTAGTCAGCTCAAGCCCGACATAACCGCCTCGCTGGCCGGCGGGGAGATAGCCGAGGGGATTACCGCACGAAAAAAAAAACAATGAAAAAAAAGGTACTTATGATGCAATTAGACTAGGTAGAGGTCTAGTAAAAGCTTTATTGATTGTGTGAGGGCTTCAAACTTTCATATATTTCTCTGGAAGTCCTTAGAACAATTGAAAGTATTAGATATTTTTGAACTTGATCAATCGGTCTAAATTGAAAAATACGGTATTACCGGTTGGTAATACCGTATTTTTAATAACAGAAGCTCTAAAGGCATGATTCTGCAAACGCGGACTGATGCGAATCAGCCCACAACGACGAAGCGTTACGCACCGTGTAGGCATCGTACACTTACCAATAAAATATATACATATATTAATTTAGCGCTGAAACACAAATCTGTGAGGCGCGCTATACGTACACTGAACAACGCTACCTGTGTTTACCTGATTTTAAGCCTAAATTTTATACAATAATAATAATAAAAAATAAAAAATAATAAAATTAAAACTAAGACTAAGAAAAACAACCATAGGCTGAGAACCCTCAGCCTATGATTGTTTTTCTTACTGCTTACTTCATAGTTTTAATTATATTATTTTGTCACTCATTACAATATAACAGAACACGCAATACATACCTTCATAATAGAGCGTCAGTCGAGTCGACAGGCAGCTGTGCCAATAAAGTATATAGGTATATTCGCACAAATTCTAGTCACTCTACTCAATCGATAATGGTAAAATTTAGGCTTAAAATCAGGTAAACACAGGTAGCGTGGTTCAGTGTACGTGCAGCGCGCCTTACAGATTTGTGTTTCAGCGCTAAATTAATATTATATTTTATTGGTAAGTGTAGGATGAGTCGAGTACACAGTGTGTCACGCTTCGTCGTTGTGGGCTGATTCGCATCAGTCCGCGTTTGCAGAATCATGCCTTTAGAGCTTCTGTTTTTAAGGCTTACCAAGCAGAGCCTATCAGTGTATTAAGCCACAGATTACCTAATAGTTGGTAGTTTAGTTACAACTACTTTTATTGCAAATTTTAATAAATAGACATTTGAAAACATCCGTTCCACACACTCCTCCACCTAAACATGAACACAAAAAAAACCTGTTTACATAAACACAATAGATATATAATTGTATTATTATTCTGAGTTTTACCAACATAATAACAAAACGCCTAATACCTTGTAGAACGTTTCAGTGTGATATGAACATGAACACAATTATGTGTTTATGCGTTATAACATATTATGATATCTTAAAATGTAAATATGAAACAGATTCTCTGTAGACTGTAGATAAGACTTATAACAATTTAGTTTGCTTTTAACGCCTTTGGATCGCTAGGTACATCGTGTGCTAACTGGAATAAAAACCTGAAATATGTTTGTAAATGCGCTCTAAATATGCAGTGAATTATGTGTTAGTTCAAATGGAAAGAAAAGATAGTGAACATGTTGTAACAAGAACAGTACGGTGGTCTTTAAGGCGAGAAAGTCTGCCTCTTGCTACCATCCGACGAGCTCTGGTAAACACACGTCGGAGTATATCGCCTGATAACTTACTTTGGCGGCGTCGGTAAGTGAACTGATTAATTATAAAATAATATATTTCTTCTTTTATACCAGAATCTTAAACTATGAACTGTTACTAATATAATAACTCTTTTCAAAGGGAGTATTCTGATGTAAATATCTATACAAAATTATTTATTGTAATGTGAGACTACGGCGGCGTTAACGTGTTATCACGTAGACCATCTGTTTTTGCATCGTGCCAAAACAGATTGTCGCTTGTTTGATTAAAAACCCTGTTATTTTAGCGAAAAATACTTTGACATCATCGAGTACATAAATGAAGGTGGCAGAACAAAACTTTGCTTTAGGCTGAAGCTACATTCAAGAGTTAATGTGCAATGCTGTAGAGAGAGCGAAATGAGATAACTACACATCGCATGGCTAGCACTGCCTGCACTGGCTACATTTTTTTTTTATATTTAGGACACTTCAATTTGACTTCACCTCGCCTGATGGTAAGCTGAAGGTAAAGTCTCAGCGACTAAGCATGGTGATTACGATAATGTGCAACCTACACATGTAAGTAATTTTAAGGGTTTCGTTTTTAACGTGGGCAACCTTACACCCCGGCGTCTGCAGACCCGAGACGGCGTGCGGTTTTAGTCGGTTCAAGCCCGACATAACCGCCCCCGCTGGCCGGCGGGGGGGTATCCGAGGAGATTTCCACACGAAAAAAAAAAAAAAAAGGTACGGACCTCCTGGGGTGCTTGGTTGGGGACCTCCACGCGGTGCACCCTGGGCAACGGAGACGGCAGCGCCTCTCTCCTAGGGCGGGAGAGACGCTGCCGCCTACGGCCAACTCCGACCGAGGCGAGGACGGCCCTGTTGAGGGCTGTTCGGAAGCTTTCCACGTGTCCCTCTGATTAGCAGATGGCACAGTAGAGAGCAAGTAAGGGGGCCATCTCGAAACCGGAGATGGCCCAGGGTCAGTCGGGGTGCGTGGGATATGCTCTATGGGCAACTTTACACCCCGGCGTCTTAAGGCCCGAGGCGGCGTGCGATTTTAGTCGGTTTAAGCCCGCTGGCCGGCGGGGGGGTATCCGAAGGGATTTCCGCACAAAAAAAAA
Source organism: Cybosia mesomella (assembly GCA_946251805.1). Taxonomy (NCBI): domain Eukaryota; kingdom Metazoa; phylum Arthropoda; class Insecta; order Lepidoptera; family Erebidae; genus Cybosia; species Cybosia mesomella. The sequence goes on from OX276404.1 coordinate 11,317,627, forward strand.
AAAAGGTAGTGCTGAAGTGAAGCATATTTTGTTCAATACGACTTTCCTACATTCTGAAATCGCAGTAACTCGAAAACCATGCTGCTTAGGGAAAAAAGCGTTCATTATGTTTGTGGTAGAGACGAAATGTTTTCCAGTAGCTCTCTCTCGTTGAAGAAATATATGCCAAAAAGTAAATAAAAAAGAAAATTGCACACACAATGTATAGGGACTTTACACGATTTCTTTATGATGGTATCCCTAACATGCTAAAATTCAGTTTGGATTCAGATTGGAGGACTTTAATAAATACTGATTTCCAAACTATACGCGAAGCTAAATGTGGCGATGAACTCTAAATACTTTGATCCCACACGGACGGGTGCGGGATCAAGACATTAACGATGACGTGGTCGACCGCACGAACTAGGTTTAGTACCTGAGATCTGTACTTCACGTGACTGGTGACATCGATTTCGATTGCCAAAATGTCGGTTACGTTGAAAGGGCAAGTTTATAAAACCATCATTAGGCCTGTCCTTTTACATGGGTGTGATAGTGGGGCCATTGCTGGAGCGAAACAAACAAGAGCTGCGTGTCACGGAGATGCATATGCTGCAGTCGATGCCCGCATCCGCGGCACCCTTCATGTCTGAGACATTGTAGATAAAATGCAAGAGTGTCGCCTTCGCTGGTATGGACACCTTTTTTTTTTTTTTCGTGCGGAAATCCCTTCGGATACCCCCCGCCGGCCAGTGGGGGCGGTTATGTCGGGCTTGCACCGACTAAAACCGCAAGCCGTCTCGGGTCTTCAGACACCGGGGTGTAAGGTTACCCATAGAGCATATCCCTCGCACCCCGACTAACCCTGGGCCATCTCACCACTAACAGCATCGCTCATCCTGTCTCCTCTGCAAGCAGAGGAGTACGGAGAGCGATGTGTTCCCGCCACGTTTGGCCGACGATCAATGCCAACCCTATGAAGGGGAAGCCATTGACCGCCGCCCAGGGTGTACCGGCCGCACCGATTCCGTTCCCCCCGGACTGCAGCGGGATCGGAATCGGAGCGACACTCGAGGAGGTTACCCAACACACACCCCCCTCCAACACACACCCCTGGTACGGCAACCTGGTGGTAGTGCAGTCTGTTAAAGTGGACAAAAAAATGTTACAGTTCTAACATTAACTAGTTAATTTGCAGAATTCCAAGGTAATCTAGGCCATGCACACGGTAAAGGTTAATAAAACAGGTTCTTTGCTTGAATAAAACATTCTGAATCAGTGTAATTATTTATTTACTTGGTTTAGTTATACGCCACGGGAGCGACCGAAGCGAACAGGTGGACACCACGTGCCCCGACGCGGATAGATATAGGTTAGGTTACTTGTGGTAATGCAAGAAAAATAGGAGGCCCCGCTAGGCGAGCATCATCATTCAAGTAGCTAGTTCATGACAAATGTATGACAAAAAAAAAACAAAAAAAATTGTGTGGATTAGTAGGTAGTTCCAAGCATAATGTTGCACTCGTGCAAAAATTTATGAATGAGCTAGTATGCTCCGATCAGTGCACTCGGGTTATCGGTTTTACGTTCTGAGTAGTAAATTGACCGTGATGCTGATATAATAAGACAATTTCTCCCGCTCAAATAACGTGCTATCGTGTATTATCAACAAATTAACAAATTGATAATGTTTATAGCTACATTGTTAAATACACGTTCAGCTCGAAATGACCTTCATACAGTAAGTAACAAAACTAGTGTCCGATCAATAAGAGGCACATAGGTCCTTCTCATCCTCTTGGTTTGGCTTATACGGTTTTTATCGGAGTGACTGTTATCTGACCTCTCAACCAGGACTGGAACTCCGGCCTCTGGACTTGGTCCTTCAATCAGCAGGTGCCTACTAGCTACCTACCCCTAGTCCTTATTAACAAATATCAGAATCAAAAATCCCTGCAAGGACAACACTTCTTCAATTACCGTTCTCCGTTGGGAGATTGGAGATATCCCTTCCCCTCACAGCAAATGTCTAATACAAATTAACTGGAAATACTTGTGGCGGTACCACATATATCCAGCGCCATCTAGCGACAACAAGTTGAACTAATGCGTTACTACTGACAGAGAACCAAGCTTACTAATTTTTTAGTTTTTTTTAAAGCTTTATCGACATAGCTCAAAAAATTAGTAAGCTGAAGTGGCAGTGGGCCGGCCATATCTCGCGAAGAACCGACAACCGCTGGGGTAAACCGCGACTCTGCAAACGTAGTGTAGGACGCCCTCCGGCCAGGTAGGATGACGATCTGCGAAAGACTGCGGGCAGATGCTGGATGCGGCAAGCTGTAGACAGGGCGCTATGGCGCTCATTAGGGGAGACCTATGTCCAGCAGTGGACTAATAAAGGTTGATGATAATGATGATGATGATGCGTCCGCGGCCCGCCAGGCGTGATCACCTTGCCTGGTCGAAGGATCCCTTTGTGTTGGAGGAACATCACACCCCGTTCGACCACATACATAATATAATATTCTAAAAATATAATAAAAAAAAACTTTCATGTTTATAATATCAGTAGGATCTTTGGTCATAGAACATCTCCATCCATTTTGTTGAGAATTCAGTAGTGTATTCATCAAAGAATATTTAAAGAGGAAAAAAAAAAGTGAAAATAATTTATAATAAACCACAACTTTTAGGCACATAAATAAGAGATTTAACGAAAGGAATGCATGTAGGCTAATACCACAGTATGGCATCCTGCATTCACACAAGTCATTTGAAGTGCAAGATGCCTACTTATAGTCCAGTTGAGCCATTCGTGCAGATAATGCTGAGGCTACATAAGCGCACGATGTGACTTGCGATAAGGAAGCTGTAAAACGGCAATAAAACGGTTAATTGCTGCACTATACACAGGATATCACTGGCGAACTTTGAGTTGCTCATACAATAGGAATAACATTAATAGTTAAATCTAATCTAATATTATGAAAATACAGGCTTTAGCTTAGTTTGGGAACCAGTTATAGTATAATGAGAATATAAAAATACGCTTTAGGTTTAAAACCAGCATTGTATACATTTATTGTTGAAACAAATAAATAATTGATTAATATTATTATAACATAACATAACTTCACGCCTGTATCCCTGAAGGGGTAGGCAGAGGTGTATTACACACCCACGATTCGCCAGTTATGTTAAGGTCTCAATGTAATAGGGGGCGAGCCTCTACCGGGCACATTATTAAGCGTGCGATAATTAACATTTATTAATGCACACATAACTACGAAAAGTCAGAGGTGTGTGTTCTTAGGGTTCCGTTGCCAAATGGCAAAAAACGGAACCCTTATAGATTCGTCATGTCTGTCTGTCTGTCCGTCCGTATGTCACAGCCACTTTTCTCCGAAACTATAAGAACTATGCTGTTGAAACTTGATAAGTAGATGTATTCTGTGAACCGCATTAAGATTTTCACACAAAAATAGAAAAAAACATTAAATTTTGGGGGTTCCCCATACTTAGAACTGAAACTCAACATTTTTTTTTCATCAAACCTATACGTGTGTTGTATCTATGGATAGGTCTTCAAAAATGATTTAGAGGTTTCTAAAATCATTTTTTTCTAAACTGAATAGTTTGCAAGAGAGACACTTCCAAAGTGGTAAATAGTGTTCCCCCCCCCCCCCCGGTAACTTCTAAAATAAGAGAATGATAAAACTAAAAAAAATATATGATGTACATTACCATGTAAACTTCCACCGAAAATTGGTTTGAACGAGATCCAATAAGTAGTTTTTCCAGTAAGTTTTTTAATACGACATAAATCGTAAACCGCAATTTACGTTTCATTCAATCAACTCAAATATAAAAATTAAAAAAAAAACATAATTATGTTTTCTTTCGCACTTGGCCGCTTTTCGTATAATGGTATTTATAAATTACTACCTCGAAAACCGCTCTGACAACATGGACGATTTTTTAGGTAGATTTCGATGAAATCGATCTACCTATTGGTTTCTTGACTACTGTCGAATTTAAAAAAAAATTCTTCATAGGAGGTCTAGTTATGACCCCCTGAGTCCGAAATGATCACTGGTCAAAAAGTTTATATATCGAGCCTGTTATGGAAAAACATCGTAAACGACAGAATATAGGTATTTCACTTTTTTATCGTAACGTAAATCTAAAATTATTTAGACCCTAATTCAAAGACCCTTAAACTCATATTTGCATAAACATCAAAATTACAACAGGAAATATATAGTATCGCAAACGACAAAAGTCAAAGTTTCCTATATTAGAACAATCAGAACTATCGTAACCAACTTATCGTAAGTAACGTTTGTCACTTACGATAAAATAGATAGTTCTAAGATCTGCCCAAAATCTGTGTTGCGTTTAATTATCATATAAGCATTCTGTTCATTTTCCAGATCTGGCGGACAACCAGTTCGGTTTCCGCCAGGTGCGCTCCACCGTGAAAGTGATTATGCGCGCTAGGCGCCTGGAGGAGGAAGTAGTCTCGCAGGGTGGGGCGGTGGTCTCTAGACATCGCCAACGCCTTCAACACCCTACCCTGTTGCTGCGTTAGGGAGGCTCTCGCGTATCACGGAGTGCCTCCATACCTCCGCCGCATTGTCGAGGCATACCTATCCGATAGGGCCATAGTTTACCCGAGCTGGCTAGTGCCAGGGCGGCGAGAAGTGTCGTGCAGTGTTCCACAGGGGTCGGTCCTAGGGCCACTCCTGTGGAACATCGGATACGACTGGGTGCTGCGCGGTCCGTTGCTCGAGGGTGTCAGCATAACTTGTTACGCTGACGACACCCTCTTTATGGCGCGGGGAGCAAAGTACCGAAGCGCGGCACTAAAGGCCACGGCAGGGGTTGCTCAAGTCGTGGGTCGAATACGGCGGCTGGGACTCGAGGTGGCTCTCCACAAATCCAAGGCTATGTGTTTTCACAGGCCTCGGAAGGGGCCACCTGCGGGAACCAGCATAACCGTAGGGGGTGTAAGCATCGGCATCGAGCCCACGATGAAGTACCTTGGGCTCGTACTCGATAGCCGATGGGACTTCAGACCTCACCTCCGAAGTCTGGTCCCGAAACTGAGGGGGGCTGCGGCTGCGCTATCGCGGCTGATGCCCAACATTAAGGGACCCAACGCCCCCACTAGGAGACTGTACCTGGGGATCGTGCGAAGCATGGCCCTGTACGGGTCTCCCGTATGGGTGGAGACTCTGGCGGCCCGCAACATGGCTGTTCTAAACAGCCTGTTAAAAGTGATGGCCGTCAGAGTCATCAGGGGGTAACGCACGATCTCCGTCGAGGTGGCATCCCTCCTAGCCGGGATCCCTCCGTGGGATCTGGAAGCGAGAGCCCTTGCGTTGCTGTACCAATTACGCAAGGAGGCGCTGGAGCGGGACCATAGGTCGGAGCCCCGAGAAATCAGGGCTCAGCGGTCCTAGCTCCGCCGGGAACTCATGGATACATGGAGGGTGCTACTTGAGAATCCCAGGTGGGGGGAATCCACCATTGCGGCGGTTAGGCCGATCATGAAGGAGTGGCTGGAGAGGCACAACGGTGACCTCTCCTACGGGATGTGCCAGATATTTACCGGACAGGGGTGCTTCGGTAAGTATCTATGGCGCATCCACCGGGAGACGACGCCGCAGTGCCAGCACTGCGAGGATCCTGGGGAAAACACGGCGCTACACGGTGGTGGAGTGCCCTGCGTGGGCGAGTCAACGCCGGGATCTCATTGCGGTTTCGTTGGAGACCATCGTGAGGGCCGTGGTCTCAAACGGGAGCAAGTGGCAATCCGCCGCCTCTTTCTGCGATCAGGTAATGCGCGCGAAAGAGTCGGCGGAGAGGGAGCGGGAGAGAACCCTGCCCCCCGAGTTCCGCAGTCTCCGGTGTCCTCGCCGCAGACTCGTCTATGCCCGAGACTACCGACCTCCATGATCGGGGTCTGAAGACGGCAGTTGACCGACTCGCCGTCCTTACAGAAGCAGGCCGTGGCGGAGCCGTGTCGTGTGTGTCCTACACACGCCTGCCAACTCACCGACGCGGGATAAAACCCGACCCCACCAGGCGAAGCCGCGGGGGCGGCCAAATTCCGCCGATAATCCTTTCGAGGGCTTACCCGGGGTGCCCGGCAATGGACACTTGGGCAGGACACCGTGTGGTTTTGTCGGTCCGATTCCGATACGGTGCGGGGGCGGTTATGTCCAGCTTGAACCGACTAAAATTATACCTGATATAAGATGAAACACAATAATTACCTCTAAATAGAAAGAAAAGTATTAGCGTGAACGACGATTTTTGAAAAACAAGATGAAAACACTTTTATCTTAAGCGACAAAGTACTCATTGTTTAACTCTTTCTGCAATAATTTAATTGATAATACGTAGAGCTTAACGTGTTTTGAATTTAAAAATTTAAATATACAAAAACCGGACATGTCTTATTAACAAGTAAAAATAACCAATAAAATACCTCTCCTGTAAAATTGTATTTGTGTCGCTTACGATGTTCTTCCATAACAGGCTCGATATATAAATATATGTATGTATGGTTCCACTTCCCAAAATTTGCGGCACTCTCATGGTCGCATTTTTGCCCAGATCGCTTTCAAATTGCGGTCAAAAATTGCTTGGGTGTAAACTTAGTTTAAGTTCGTGAACGGGTGGAATCCGGCCTAAGGGGACGGTAGGGCCTCACTTTTTGTGAAATCAGTTTTTCCTCAAAATTTCACGTTCCATGAAAGATATTCGAACCGTTCTAATTTTATCTCATAGTATACATGAATACCAACAACTTTTAATTATAAACCTATAAGATTAAAACTTTAACTAAAAGTGGAGGGGGCAAAAACCAAAATTTTTCGGGAAAAAAATCATAACTTCTAACCTGTGAACATTCTTGGCGTCGGAAACATTTTTAATCTATAGGCCATTTTTAAGTCTAAAATAAATGTTTGAAAAGGTTTTCGCTATAAGTTACCGTTTTCGAGAAAAAAAAATTAAACATGTTAAAAATGTGCTCGGCGTGGGTCATAGAAGAAGCTAGGTCATAGAGGGGCAAAAAAATATTTCTAACCGCTAGGTTATTTTTTGCTCTAAAATAATTGTTCGAAACGTTTTTTGCTCAAATTTACCGTTTTCGAGAAAAAGAAAAAAAATAGTGCGGTACGGAAATCTTCACGAAATATTGTTTAAAGTCCGTAGTTCTCTATTTAAAATAATATTTATTGCTTCACGAAATCTACCTGTGCGTTCCCCCTGCGGGAACGGATTTTTTTTTATTTAGACTAGGTTTTGCTTTTTAAGTGTATCCATATAGGTTTTTCATCTGAAAAACGTTATTTTACGTGAAAGTATTCTAATCCTACAATCCTACTAATATTATAAATGTGAAAGTTTGTGTAGATGTTTGGACGTCTGAATGTTTGTTACTCAATCACGCTGTAACGGTTAAACCGATCTGGCTGAAATTTGGTACAGGGATAGATTATTATCTGGAATGACACAAAGGCTTTATATCCCTGCAATAAGTTCCCGTGACTCGGGAACGGGAACAGAATTCCACGCGGGTGAAGCCGCGGGCAACAGCCAGTAAAATATATAAACTCGTTTAAGTAATTTATTTTAAACTACATCTACACATTTTAGTCAATTTAATTTAACGGATTTTCAACGGTAAAATCCAGCCTCTACAAGAAATCCAGTTTATCCCTTATCGCTTCTTCTACATTAGGTAGGTATGATATATCTATTATTAAACACTGTATTATCATGCATACCCAACCAGTACATTCTAGAATTAGTAATAAGTTTTCACCAATAGATGACACTAATAGTTTCATATTTAAAATATGAAGAAATACTTATTTTGGCCATATTAAGCTGTGTAAAGGTAGAATAATATTATGTAATCTGTGGTATTATCATCCATTCGAGTACCAATACTGGTTGCATCAAAAGCTTGCACGTTGAAACTTGGTGTACCCTCTCCTACTCCCTTTCCCTATAGATTGGGTTATTTTGACTTTTACGGGAGCGACATCCCTCTGATTTCTAAACCCACATTGAGATAAAAACTCAGTACGTTTTACGTATAGCAGTTACCTATAACGTTTCATAACTTTTTAGGTCAGTCAAACATTCTTCGGTTCCACTTTAATGGGGGTAATGTAAATACCTATTTGATAAGATAACCCAGCTTCGAACGAGGTCACATTTCCTGGAAGCGTGCATTAATGGGATATTGGAGTTCGCACTAGTAGAGTGAAAAGAAGTGAAAGAATTTTACATAAGAGTAGCTGATGCCCGCGGCTCCGCCTGTGCGGAGGCGCTCGTTTTTTGGTCGTAAGTCCGGTTTTACTTAAACCTACTGCAGATTTTTACGAATTTTCTTATAGCAAAAACCACATCAAAATCCTTTCAGTAGTTTTTGCGTCCATCGTTCACAAACAGACAAGAATTCCAAAAATATTTTGTGTTCAGAATCGTTCATTTAACACAACTTATTTCCAAATTGATAAAAGTATAGATGAAAATTGGAGTGTAGATACGAATTCTCTCCCCCCCCCCCCCTTTCCGGGACAAGATAGGGACACCGCGGTTTCCAAACCCGAGCGGGCCATCTCGAAACCGGAGATGGACCTGGGTCAGTAGAGGTGCGACGGAAATGCCTTATAAGGGCCACCTTACACCCACCGGGTCTGAAGACCCGAGACGGCGTGCAGTTTTAGTCGGTTAAAGACCGACATAACCTCCCCCGCTGACCGGCGGGGAAGTATGTGAGGGGATTTCCGCATGAAAAAAAAGGTACGTATTCTTTTCATAATTCATTGTAGGAGTGTTTGGAATGTAAAACGAAGGCTGCCGGAGGGTCGAGGTCAAGTACAACGCTGTAACCTGCGCCGCGCCGCCGTTGAGCTTTATTGCGTATTTATTTTCAAGGATCTGTATTACATTACAAAATATTCAGAGATAACAATTTTATCTACACTCAAATCGAAAAATTCGAATTACGAATTCAAAGACGATTCTATACATACGCACTTTATAAACGCAAATACATAAAATTAAAAATAATAGTTATTTATGCAACTGTGGTATAATGAGGGGTATTAAAACATGAATGTGGGTTTATCACACGAAGCGAAGCTGAGTGTGATAATAGTATCACATGAGTGTTTTAATACCTAATTATACAGTTGCATACAAGGCTTTATCTACACCCATGATAAACTAATAATACATCTTCAGAGAATGATGTACTGCCCTTTGATATTTTCCAATTCATGAAAACTTGGTACGCCTTTTCATACTGTTTTCTAGATTTTTCCGGTAGTAATTTGTTAGAAATGTCCTTTGCTGCATTCGAAATGTCTGGAGGTGTGTTATCAAAACTTGAATCGCTCATTTTCGTAAGTAAACAAAACAATTTGCAAAAATAATAGCGAAGAAAAATAGCGGGAATTCGAATTCGAACGAATAAGCTTTATTTTTTTTTTTACGGCGCGCCGCCACTGTGGTAGTGCAATGCAACGCGCGTGAATGACAGTTCTTTTTTTGAAACTCATACAGATTCCACGCATCGAGCGGTAAGAATTTGGCTGTCTGATGAGTAACCCTTTGCGCGGAAGAGATTAAAAAAGCGAAAGGAGTGTTATTATGAAATTTCATACAACATTATAACACCCGTTCGGATGATATTATGGTTATTAGGACATTGGATGTATTAATGTTGGCAATAAGCTAACTGTTTCAGAATCTTTTATAGAGGATTTAAAGCATGGGTGTAGATAAAGCTTATTATAGCACCGCCAACTGTATCATAAAACTCATTATAGTACCGCTATCTTTTTTTATTCATTAAACTAGTCTAAGGTTTTAGGCTGAATATGAAAAAAAAAGCGCACGCATGCGCAGTTCGAACTTTTAAAATAATGGCGTACGCTAAATTACTTCCTTGTAACCTACCTACCTTGTTTAATTTAAATTTTTCCTGTGAGTGAAGATAAAGTAGTGTATGAAACTGCATATAACTTCATCTCGAAACCGGAGATGGCCCAGGGTCAGTCGGGGTGCGAGGGATATGCTCTATGGGCAACCTTACACCCCGGCGTCTGTAGACCCGAGACGGCGTGCGGTTTTAGTCGGTTCAAGCCCGACATAACCGCCCCCGCTGGCACGCGGGGGGGGTATCCGAAGGGATTTCCGCACGATAAAAAAAAAAAAAAAAAAAAAAGGTATTAAAACACTCGAGTCAACCTATTATAAACAGACTCTCGTGTTTTAATACCCCTTCTTATATGACAGTTGCATAAACTACTATTTCAATCTTGATTGTTAACCATCTGAATGTTTTGTTTTCAAATCAAATTCTTTATTCACTAGAACATGGTAAACCTGTAGCGTTTAATCATATTCTGTCACATGATGGTGTGCAATATTATCGTGTTATGTTATGCTGATTGACGGACACGGCTCTGGCACAAGCACAGAAATAATAATGAGAGTTTCTGTGTGCACAGGCTTTCCTCTCCAGCTTGGGAGGTCGGACGCCGGACGGCATAAACATCATCCTTACCTCCCATAAACTTCAAGGTATTCATAAGAAGCAGAAGAAATCACAGGAGAGGAGGCCCCGGCTTTGAATGCAAACGGGGTTTTGATTATTTTTTCTGTAAAATGTTAAACTGGGTTCAATGGTATTATTACCTACTGACCTAATGCAGATGGTGAATATTGAACTGAGATTTCTATATTTTGTTAAGTGAAGCTGACCTCACTTGCAAGGGTACACCTACTAATAGACGAACGAGACTCCGGCGCAGGCTTCCTTAAGGGTTTGGCAGGTCAGATGGCAGTCGCTCCAATAAAAGCCGTATGAACCGAGGTAAGTAACTCCTTGGTAGAGTACGTTCGGGAATAGATTCTTGAAGGTTCAAATGAGATCAGTATAGGCTAGTAATGCATATCTTACAATAACAAGCTTACCAAGTAGTTACATTAAAACATGATAACCAAGGTGAAGTGTTCAAATTATTTCTCCATTTACTCAAGTGTCTAATTGACACTGCTTTGACCTTAGTCTCTCAGACTCAATAAAACCCAGTCAATTTAGCATAACCTTTCGTATGTCATATGAACTTGTGCAGGTAATAAATCGGTAGGTATGAATGACACACCAAGTATATAAGGCAGATGTAAGTGGGCAGGCAAGCCGGGGTCGACCTTGCAGAACATATACTAATCAAATCAATGAGGTATTGAAAAAAGGGCAGGTCAAAAGCACTCGAAACCGGTGGGCTTGCATGAAACGTTTAATGACAGTGAAGGAAGCTCGTGAAGCAAGATAAGGACAGAAAAGCAGATGGCGGGCTGTTGTATCTGCCTACCCCAGGGGAACAAGGCGTGAGTATATGTATGTATGTATGAATTCTAGCTTATTTGGATGCGAACTTATAGAAAATTAACTTTACATAACAATCAGTTAAAGGCTTAGCTGAGAACATGGTTTCTTAAAAAGTGGAGTACTCGTTAACGCGTACTACTTGGGATTTTGGGTTACCTACACCAGTTAAACGTATGGGTACGCGATAAGTAATGTAAGTAGGTAGGTACCTACATAATGATGGGGTTCCTTAATTTTCAGGTTAGTTAGTAGGCAAAACAAGAATATCCGGCGCTTTCACGTAAAGGTTTGAAATTCCATCTACCCTTTCATACAAATTTTCATCCCCTATTTGAACCCCATCAAATCCTTTTTCGTGATAAAAGGTAGCATATGTACTATCCCAAGCTCTAGTCCATCTCTGTACCACATTACATCATAATCGGTTCAGTAGTTTAGGCGTGAAAGCGTAACAGACAGACAGACGGACAGTTGCTTTCGCATCTATAATATTAGTATGGATATGGATATTAATATTTATATTGAGATTAGTTATTAAAATCTTGGTATATTTTTTTAAAATGTAGGTATAATGTTATTAATCCGGGGTATAATTAGGTGGATCGTGTGCTTGTTTGCTACCCTAATCGTATATAAAAACTATCATCAACACAATCATCGTTAAAACAGCAATTTTAATTGAACAAGTCTTATTTACAAAAGGAAGTGTTACCTTTTGAGCTGATGTGTATTTTGAAGTTAAAACTTCGATCTTCGGGCTATTTCATGGTAGGGTTTAGCGTGAACGAAGTGTCACGTCTCGTCTTCGGGCCCGATTTCCCGATGCCAACTGCCCGAAACTTCGAATGTACGTTTCATGGTAGGCCTACTTCTGTCGCCGAAGGTTACCAAACTCCTATAAAAAACTAACTACTAGCTATTTTTAAGGCGAGTACCTTCTCGTTTGTCACTTTTTTCACCCTATCCACTGTAGGTATTTCACTCGGTGGAAAATGCGAAATACTAAATAATATAAAAAATAGGTAAATAAAAATTATTTTGTTGTCTTATCTTTCGGAGTTTCCAGGTTATCTAAAAATGTTATCTCTAGAAGCGTTATTGAAAAATTCAAGCAACCATTAACAGCACAATATTGTCTATAATTGCACTTTGCCATAATTAAATAAATAATAAATAAATATTCTACACAGCGCTTTCTAGACCCAAAGTGGCATAGTTTAACTAGCATGTGTTATGGGTTCCAGAATGCGGATAAACATACTTATATTTTTTTTTTTGTTAATACATACATTATACATAGAAACACCTAGACCAATGCAAATATACATATTCATGCATACAAATATTTGCACTGAGCGGGAATCGAACCCGCGTCCCCTGCCGTGCCAACAGAGGCCGTCTTATTTCGTCGAATAATCATGTAAGTACATGTACTTATTCCAATCAAATATTGGCAAATAGCACGCTTACTCTTTACAGACTGGTTGTTGGCTGAGCGTTAGCCGGATCGCGCTTAGTTATACCAACTATTAGGTAATCTGTGGTTGGGGTGTGTGTTGGGTAACCTCCTCGAGTGTCGCTCCGATTCCGATTCCGCTGCAGTCCGGGGGGAACGGAATCGGAGCGGCCGGTACACCCTGGGCGGCGGTCAATGGCTTCCCCTTCACCCCTTCATAGGGTTGGCATTGATCGTCGGCCAATACCCAACGTGGCGGGAACACATCGCTCTCCGTACTCCTCTGCTTTCAGAGGAGACAGGATGAGCGATGCTGTTAGTGGTGAGATGGCCCAGGGTCAGCCGGGGTGCGAGGGATATGCTCTATGGGTAACCTTACACCCCGGCGTCTGAAGACCCGAGACGGCGTGCGGTTTTAGTCGGTGCAAGCCCGACATAACCGCCCCCGCTGGCCGGCGGGGGGGTATCCGAAGGGATTTCCGCACGATAAAAAAAAAAAAAAAAAAGGTAATCTGTGGTTATACCTCGCGTTTTGACCGTTTCTATAAAGATATTACAATACTGTTTGATCTTAGTATATATTATGTATTATTGGCGTATTTGAGGTGTATTATTAGGAATTAGGACTTACATTTCGTGAGTTAGGTACCCATATCTTTCAGTGCGCTTCAGTATTAGTGGCGCTGTGTATTCCGTAGCGGATATGGTACAATTGAAGATGTAGTGACCAAGTTAGAGAAAGGTATGCTTAGACGGTTCGGATACGGAGATAGGATGAACGAAAGAAGATGTACGGAAATGATTTATTAGGCGAGGGTGAATGGGGAACCAGTCAAAGGTTTGCCTAGGCGTACATTATATGATCGCAGAAGGAATGCGTAACCGGTGTGCAAGTATGAAAGTAGAAGAAATGAAAGGTGTAAGCCAGGATCGTAGCAAGTGGAAAGATGGCGTCTCTACGTACCCCAATGGGAAAGAGTCGTGATATGTGTATGTATATTATGTGGTTCAATCGGGTTCAATATTACTTCCATCCTATCACCTTTCATCAAGGCCACTAACCTGTTTTATCATTACATCAAGGAAATTCCAATTGTAAAAGTGTTAACCTCTGTGGGCGTATGACGTGATTTGTCCGCCGATATTTATGCCAAGTATGACGTTCGGCGACACTCCCTCGTGTTTTTGCCAAAATATTGCTGATGTGACGTCACACACGAATTATTTTGCTCCGGAACGAAATATATGAAAACCGCCGCGAAACTGATTAATGTTCTAAAACACAACACGTCATTTCATTACTTTTATATTGACCGTTGTTACGTATAGTCTGGTGTAAGTATGTAGAAGTGTACGGGTTTTATGAGCACATATTATAAGGTCATTTAGCAGCTATAAAAAAAAAAAATTGAAACCGGCAGGTCTGTATGACAGGTAGAGAAAACTTATGAGGTACGTAAGTGTTCTGCTTTCAGAGGAGACAGGATGAGCGATGCTGTTAGTGGTGAGATGGCCCAGGGTCAGTCGGGGTGCGAGGGATATGCTCTATGGGTAACCTTACACGCCGGCGTCTGAAGACCCGAGACGGCGTGCGGTTTTAGTCGGTGCGAGCCCGACATAACCGCCCCCGCTGGCCGACGGGGGGGTATCCGTAGGGATTTCCGCACGAAAAAAAAAAAAAAAAAAAAAAAAGGTACGTAAGCGTAATAAATATGCAATTATGTGCTGTTGTCTCTGCCTATCATAGAAGCACAGGGGCTTGTATACGTTTGAAACTTCGGTCGGATACTATAAAAATAAGTATTTAAAATGGAATCCTGCCGTTTGGCAAAATATGTTTCATCAAACACTTCCCAAAAAACTTATCGTATAGTTTCATTTCCCAAAAGAATCTTTAGCAAATCTATATTTCGCACTTTAATCACTTCGTCAAATATTCATTTGGCAACTTTTTAATTGCTCAATTTTTATTAAGTCAAATATACATTAAGCAATAATGGAAAGACCGCAACATATCTCGCAGAACTAAAGTGAGGCTGGTACGCACATTGGTGTTCTCAATCTTCTTTTATGGCGCTGAATCCTGGACCATGAGGAAAACGGAGAGAGCACGGATTGATGCTTTTGAGATGTGGTGTTGGAGACGGATGCTACGCATTCCTTGGACCGCATACCGAACCAATATGTCTATTCTCAAGGAACTCGGCATAACAACAAGGCTGTCCACTATCTGTTTCCAACGGATACTACGATATTTCGGCCACATGGCTCGTGCAAACCCTGATAGCTTGGAAAAGCTGATGGTAGTTGGACAGGTTGACGGGAAAAGACCACGCGGTCGCTCACCTACTCGTTAGTCGGACGCAGTCAAGAAACTTACTGGCCTGCCAATACCAGAAGCCATCAAGACCGCCGCGGATAGAACCAGATGGAGAAATTTAGTGCATCGGGTTGTCGACGAGACTTCTACTACTGGACACGACCTTCAGCAATGAAGATAGCGACTAAGAAGAGAAGACATTAAGTAAATGCTTTATTTTGTAAAAAATTATATTCCAAAAGTAAGTTTGTTAAAAAAATTTCATATAACTTACGTAGGCTAGATCGGAACTGCCAGAAAAGTGGGTTAGCAATATAATTATTATAGAACTTCTTACCTGTAAATTATTTGTCCAAGGTGAAACAAACACCCATTATTAGAATTCATTAAGCTACTTTTGTCGTTGACTGTACGTCAATCAGCAGGGTTACTGGCTTGAAGGTGAGCTTGACTTGGGCCCCGAAGATCTTGGTGTGGCTCCATATACCGATGAACTGTATTGTATCCACAAGTACCTAAGGAACCGGACCGGAAAATAAGACCACCCCACCAACCATCAAACAGATTAAAAATTAATTTGCTTTACCTACCTACTTATGTTATGTGGAGTTAAATGCGTGATGTACATTAAATTAAACAGTGTTTGTCTATTTATTTTAACGCATGAGTCAAAGTCAGTTGAATACGATGGAAGCAGAAATGAATTCTCTTTTAATAGGACTATGGTTGACCTAAATGTGTCGGCTTTTTATGTAGCGTATCTTTTGAGGTTTGCTAAATGATGTCAGCAGCATGCGGTTAAAGTAGGTCGTGTATCTTGTTGTGGTCTTGGGGTAAGATAAACTGTCATCTTGCAATATAGGTACTAACAGTAAGTATACACATACATATGACGTCAGAAACTAGAAAAAAAATAACACATGCCAAAAGCACAGATTACTTAATCATATGTTTGTAACTTTTTGGTACTTACATTTGAAATTTTGTCAATTTTGTATTACTTTTAAGGTGTTGTACCTACCTATTCATACAAGGGATTTTTGTTAAATTTTACTGACATCAAGTCCGTTCCGAAACTTTGTACACGTGTTAAAAATAACAATGTGACATAAATTAAAAAGAAAAAAAATACAATAAATCATGTTCTTTATATATAAAAATGAATTGCTGTTCGTTAGTCACACTAAAACTCGAGAACGGCTAGACCGATTTGGCTAATTTTGGTCTTGAATTATTTGTGGAGGTCCAGAGAAGGTTTAAAAGGTGAATAAATATGGAAGTAGTTATCGATTGAGGCAGTACGAAGTCTGCCAGGTCAGCTAGTAGTTGATAAAACAATATAAAAAATCCGTTCCCGCAGGGGGAACGCACAGGTAGATTTCGTGAAGCAATTAATATTATTTTATATAGAGAACTACGGACTTTAAACAGTTTAATTTTTTTTTCTCGAAAACGGTAACTTTTAGCGAAAAACTTTTCAGACATTTATTGTAGACTTAAAAATGGCCTATCGATTAAAAATGTTTCCGACGCCAAGAATGTTCACCGGTTAGAAGTTATGATTTTTTTCCCGAAAAATTTTGGTTTTTCCCCCCTCCACTTTTAGTTAAAGTTTTAATCTTATAGGTTTATAATTAAAAGTTGTTGGTATTCATGTATACTATGGGATAAAATTAGAACGGTTCGAATATCTTTCATGGAACGTGAAATTTGGAGGAAAAACTGATTTCACAAAAAGTGAGGCCCTACCGTCCCCTTAGGCCGGATTCCACCCGTTCACGAACCGCAATTTTTGACCGCAGTTTGAAAGCGATCGGGGCAAAAATGCAACCGTGAGAGTGCCGCAAATTTTGGGAAGTGGAACCATACATACATATATATATATATATATATATAAACTTTCTGACCAGTGGTCATTTCAGACTCAGGGGGTCATAACTAGACCTCCTATGAAGATTTTTTTTTAAAATTCGACAGTAGTCAAGAAACACACGAGAAAAAAAAAATAAAAAATAAATAAAGGTAGATCGATTTCATCGAAATCTGCCTAAAACTAAACAACCATTAATGTAAGTAGATATTTAAAAAACCAATGTAGTGGGCTTTATTTCAATCAGCGTATGTAGAGCAACCGAGGCCTTTTTAAGCCCATACTTACTTCTTATTCTTTGAAAACGAGAAGACGAAAGGAGTTATTGCGAGGCATACCTACAATTAACTGATATTAAATGAGACTGACGTGAATGTGCTAGGAAAAGCATGACTCTACTACAAACAACAATTTAAAACTAAACTTCATTTAGATACTATACCTACGTTTACATTTTTATTTATAAATAAATAAATATTCCAGGAAATTCAACAAAGCTCTATCTAGACCCAATGCAGCATAGCTTAACTACCTGGTTATAATGTGGGCCTTAGAATGCAGTTAAACATTACTTAGATACATTTTCTTCTGTAAATACATACAATAATTTCGCACAGAAACACCCAAATAATACAAATAGATGTATTCATGCATACAAATATTTGCACTGAGCCCGCGACCTCCGACGTAGCAGTGCAATGCTCTACCACCACGCGCGCCATCGCTACGAAACTGGTCAATGTGTCCAGCAGTGGACTGCAATTAGGGTGACTGATTGAAACAAATACTTAGTAACTACTTACTTTAAATTAATCGAGTGTTGTGCAAGTAACTATAATAAAATAAACTAAACGTATCCGTTTTCCTCAAAGCACTTACGTTACTAATATGTATACAATATTTAGGGAAACGGGCGAGTGAAAAATACTTGAGTCACGATTATTTCTAAAACTATGTTAGAAGCAATACATAAACAAACAGATCGTTCAGCTTCCGTCAACAATTCCTATCACAGGATAAAATTAATGATGATGATCGCGAATCCCGTTTTGCAGCGACACGATCATATCAGGAGTATGCTTACGTTATACATGTGTCCTAAATATAGACGCGATGTTAACGTGATCTTATTGATCTAGAGCATTCGAGGTGGTTTTGATCAACGGTGTTTGAATTTTCGCACGTCAGTGCTTCCATAATGTTGAACACTTCTGAAAAGGAATATTTACAACATGCCTAGAGACTAGCACATGTTTATTGAGTACTAGCTGATGCCCGCGGCTCCGCCCGCACTGATGGGTTATCGTTTTTTGGTCATATCTCCGGTTTTACTAAACCAATTGCAATCAAACATACAGCAGATTTTATTTCGGACCAAGACCTTTCTAATAGTAAAAACCGCATCAAAATCCGCTCAGTAGTTTTTGGTCCGTCGCAAACAAACAGACATTGTACTTTAAAATAATGTATTACTTATATCACACTTGTTAAGTAGAACGGGAGATATGATTATAATACGATAACCGACCTCCGCGCAGGCGGAGCCGCGGGCATCAACTATTTTGTTCTATGGACGCATAACATAACAGATCTCAGATATCAGAAGAAAATATGCATATTTGCAGCCATTATTTATTTTTATTAGTCATGCATGGTTTTTATTCTTTAGGACTTTTTACGCTATTTGAATTATGGAAACATTATACAAATACCTAAGAGTTATTTTTACCTCGACATACTTTATCTTTCTTATATATAAAAATGAATTGCTGTTCGTTAGTCTCGCTAAAACTCGAGAACGGCTGGACCGATTTGGCTAATTTTGGTCTTGAATTATTTTTGGAGGTCCAGGGAAGGCTTAAAAGGTTTGTCATCGATTGAGGCAGTACGAAGTCTGCCGGGTCAGCTAGTACCTTTTTTTTTTTTTTTTCGTGCGGAAATCCCTTCGGATACCCCCCCGCGTGCCAGCGGGGGCGGTTATGTCGGGCTTGAACCGACTAAAACCGCACGCCATCTCGGGTCTACAGACGCCGGGGTGTAAGGTTGCCCATAGAGCATATCCCTCGCACCCCGACAACATATCCCTCGCACCCCGACAGCATGTCCCTCGCACCCCGACCAGCATATCCCTCGCACCCCGACCCCTCGCACCCCGACGGGTCAGCTAGTACGTAATATTAATAAATACTGTCGGTCGCTTTTCTTTTCCTCTTTTAAAATTACTGAAATTATTAATAAAAAAATCAAAAAACCCGACTGCCTTAAAAAGACGAAAAAAGTTTGATAGCAGGCGGTACCCTCTTTCAGTTTATGATTTGTAAATGGGTCCCGCTGCAATCAAACTTGTTTCGGTCTTTTTAGGGTCTTTTCAGTCGGGTCTTTCAATCTTCTATTCTTATTCTATCGTATATTGGACTGACAGCTTGATCCTTTAAATCTAAATGTCGCCGGTAACCCTGGGGTTATCCTTTCGAGGGCTTACCCGGGGTGCCCGGCAATGGATACTTGGGCAGGACAGGACACCGTGCGGTTTTAGTCGATGCACGACATAACCGCCCCCGCTGAGCGGCGGGGGTGTATCCGAAGGGATTTCCGCACGTTAAAAAAAAAGCATGATGTGCAGCAACGTCCAATCAATTAGCTTATTGCAGTCTTCTTCTGGACATAGGCCTCTCGCAATAAGCGATATTGCGCCCATGTTCTGCCTTCTGCATCCAGTCTATCCCAGCTAATAGGCATAATATAATTAATAAAGATATAATATAATGTAACATTATTTCCCGCATCATTGCCTCAAAACAAGCATAATTATTCTATAATGTAGATAACATAAGATACCGGCAAGGATTTATGGTGCTAGATTAAGTCCACCTATGTCACATTGTCATACCCTTATCAAATTATGAAAACAAAAATGTTCTTCACAGTCTCGTTTAATTAATTTTATTTATTTTTCATTTAATGCATTATATAACAACATAAATATTACTATCTATATGTGCTCGACATGTACAATATTGCATTAAGCTGATTAAATTAGTGCTTCCTACTTTAAAATTGTGTGAAGACACTAATTGCACGCTTATCCACTGTATCTTATATGTATGTTAGAGTCATATACAAGTCATCAACAATGTAAAATATTTATCAAAAACAATGATATATCTATTAAAAAACGAACATCCAAACATTGTTAATTTTTCTCATAACTTTGATTTTCTGAAACTATATCAAAAAGATCATAACAGGTGCTGTGAACAAATCAATTATATTATAAATTGTAGTAGACTCACTGCACTAGTTTTTGTAACCACAACGAAATATTACGAATCCCCTAAAGTTTGTTCCCTGTTGCCTAGGAGAATCCTGACAGGGAAGGTGCCGAATGTATTGATCTACCCAACCCCAGCCGTAGTTCCAGATTTATAATCATAATAGGTTGGTAGTTAGTGTTTAGTATGATTACAAATAAAGGATACGATTAAATGTTGTATCTAACTTTGATCAAAATGAACCACTTTAGTACATTCGCAGTGAATACCTACATCATAACGGGAATACAAATCATAATTGTTCTCTGTATAGAACTACGGCGCAGAATAGCTAGAAGTGAGGTTCGAAATTTTTTAAGTTCGATGAAGCATGTGCATCTAGATAAATCATTTCATAGCTTACCCGTTCTATTATAACGCTTAGATTAAAATAATATTTCCAAATAGATTACAGTTGATTCTGGAATTTATAGAATACACCTGGCGTAAGAGGTAAGCACTTAGAGTGCTTACCTTTCGTGCGGAAATCCCTTCGGATACACCCCCCCCCCCCCCCGCCGGCCAGCGGGGGCTTCTATGTCGGGCTTGAACCCGGAACTGATACGGAAATGATAATTTCTCTTTTTTTTTAAAGGGGAAGTGGGGAAGGTATACATTGAGTCAGAAATCGTTCGCTGCATTCTGGTACTATGTACATATCTTCTAATTTGTGATTCTGGCCAGTAGAATATTATTATTCATATAGGTAGGTAAAGCATGGTATGACAGTTTATTATATCTATCCCAAGAAGCTTAATCTATCCAATATCTATTACGTTCCGTACAGTAGTTCCAGTTGAAAAGAGCAAACTTGATCGTTAAGTTTAGGCTTTTCAAACGGAATTTTATTTATATTCAAAAGTACCTTTTTTTCTTTCTTTTCTTTCTTTTTTTTTCGTGCGGAAATTCCCTCGAATACCTCTCCGCCGCCGGCCAGCGGGGTCGGTTATGTCGGGCTTGAACCGACTAAAACCGCACGCCGTCTCGGGTCTTCAGACACCGGGGTGTAAGGTTGCCCATAGAGCATATCCCTCGCACCCCGATAATCAAAAGTACAGTATTGCCCATTGATATTTCGAGTCATAACAAAATAACTTATATATCTATTTAGTTTAGTTGCCTTTTTTATGAAAGTTCTTCATTCGCATTCCCAATTTAGGAATCATAAGTCCTAAAAATAAAAAAAATCGTAAAAGTACCTTTTTTTTTTTTTTCGTGCGGAAATCCCCTCGGATACCCCCCCGCCGGCCAGCCGGGGCGGTTATGTCGGGCTTGAACCAACTAAAACCAGTAGTATATTATTGGGCATTCTGCCCCACCTGTCGCTCGGCGATCACAGCTCGCCTCGCTCCAAACGGTGAGACAGAATACCCAATAATACACAATCGAATACGAAGATTTAGTTTTTACTATCCTCAACGAATAATGTTTGATTGATGTAATCAGAAACAAAGGCAATGTTTGTAGTTTGCTTTTGCGCGCCCACAACTAGTAGCACAGTCGTCTGACATGCAGACTTTGCGCTTAGTGTGTTAATTCATCGCATTAGCAATCAAAACCATAAGACATTGTTTGATGTTTGCTTTTGCGCGCCCACAACTAGTAGCACAGTCGTCTGACATACAGACTTTGCGCTTAGTGTGTTAATTCATCGCATTAGCAATCAGAACCAAAAGACAATGTTTGTAGTTTGCTTTGCGCGCCCACAACTAGTAGCACAGTCGTCTGACATGCAGACTTTGCGCTTAGTGTGTTAATTCATCACATTAGCAATCAAAACCATAAGACAATGTTTGATGTTTGGTAAAACAAACAAAAGTACAACGGTAAATATGGTATTTATTAATAAAAAACATGAATTAGTTACAGAAATGAATTAATGGAATATTCCTTATATAACTGAAAAAATCATAATTAATATGAACTAAATTTAGGGGGTTCGTCGAACAATGTGTCAACAGACTGCACTAAGGCTTGCAACTTACGCCATTGTAGGGAATCTTGGTCGGTCTGAAATTTTATTCGAACTTGCGCCTTTTTCCATAGTTCTTGGGAGTCGGTTTCGCGTGCGTCGCTAGTCTGATAGACTTTGAGGTCGATGTAGTAATCACCCGTTGTGGTTGCCGTTCGTCGTTCGCTGCCGTTAGCAATTCTGTTTGAAGTATGGTGACAACACGGGTGATGATGAAGGGTTACAATGTTCGGCTCGTTCCCGACAGATGCCAAATATGTCTGCAGGGGTATGCTTTTTTCTGAAACAAGCATTGTTTAATTACTATACACGACAAAAAAAAACAATCTACAATTTTGTACATTAGTTGTCAAGGTAACAGCGAATTATATTCGAGGATCTAATAAAGTTTTCTGATTCTAGTACTGTATAAGTAACTAACTCACTATTGTATAAGTTATAATTATAAAAAATTGTTGCTACACAAACCGACTGACGAATTAAATATAGCTTATTACACAAATGAATTTAAATATGGTTAACCTCATCTCCACGATTAGGTATTTACTGCTAAATTAATTAATACATTGTCCATAATTACCTTATACTAGCAGGCGATTTTTTTACTAGAGTTGTTTTGCGTTTGTTCGTAACAGGCGTACTTTTACGCCCGGCTCGAGCAGAGTATTCACTATCTTTAGCAGAGGTGTATATTTGATCACATTCGGAGTCAGACCTGAAACATTTATATAATTGTTTAATTAGTTATATCAATTTTAGTGTGTGTACTAAAACTCTTGATTCATTCGTGTTCACAAATAAATTTCTTGATGGAAGAGTTATATCTATTAGAGACTTTGAACTATATTGATAATGCAATGACATAAAGTATACTCAAACAAATTCAACACAAATATTAGCAGGACTGTAAAATTGATGTTTTACGCTAAACTAATAACTCGATTACGCTGTGGGAGTAAGAGAGTAATACATATAATTATGAAATTGACATTATAAGTACTTACATTTTAAATGAATTCCGATGACTTCGATCACTTCAAGTGCTTCAAGTCAATACTTTAACTGAAAGACTGCACTGTAAATGTAGTGTTGAATAGTCAATACTTTGTATCGTACTGGAGCTCGATCGTAATGTGAGGTGTACTTTGAAAATTAATTGATTATAAGCTAGAATGGGTGTGACAGACTGTTAAATTAAACATTCATGTAATTCATTAAAATATAACAAATAAACTAACATTTTTTCTTGGGCGTATTATATCTGATGAAAAAATAAAGACTAAGATATTTGATTAATAGTCAACGCAGCGGAAAGACTTAGGGCTGTCCAACCAACAACGTTCAAATTATACGTTACTAGCAAAATCTCCTAGCTTCGCATGGGTAATAGAGAATATTATAAGGTTACATCTTTTTTTGACTGTAGGTGTATGAATTTTAAAAAGATCAACATACTGTTGTTTAAAGTTAAATAGATTCATTTAGATTTATTAAAGAAAACTATATGACAATTCATTAACTAGATTTTGAGCTTATCACGTTAGACAGACGAACAAACGCTCGAAGACTTCTTATTTTGTGTTTGAGCATAAATATACAGTAACAATATAATAAATGTGAATGTATGACAACCCTATTTATAAAGCTGACTGGTGAAAATATTAAGTAGAGCGCACGTGTACCTACGTAGTATTTATGTATTAACAAATATTTTATTGATTTATTTGAAAAAAGGCGTATGATTCACTGTTATAATAGGTTGATATGATTTTTCTTCTATAACTAATAAAAAAATATTTGTTGCTTAAAAGTCGCAAACTGTAAAATATGAAAATGAAATATTTTAGTAGTGGTAAAGAGTAGCCGTTTACAGTATATTATAATAAAATGTACGTTAAACATAGTAATAAAATATACACTTGAAGAGTATATAATAAGTTTATTCAAGTCAAAATTTTACAGGTAATTATTACTACATATATATATTCTATATAAACTTCATCACATTTTGTATTGGAAAATTGATAATTTTAACTAGTAGCATCAACGAGTTTTATGGATTACGACACATTGGTGTTTCAGTACATGAGAAGAACAAAGTATAGGAGGAGCGCATTCACAATTCATGAGTAAATCCCTATACTTTGCGCTCTCGTTGAACGCTAGCGCTAATTACTTAATACCTAATTAATAAAATCTTCACTTATTTTTTTAGGAAAACACGTAGATTGGTACCTAATTTTCGGCGTTAATACATAAGATACGATAGCGAACCACTCAAGGATATGAGAAGAACGAAACTAACCCCAGTCAAGCCGAGTAATCCATGCTGATTCCTATTGGTTCGTGATAACAGCGTGGTTCTATACCACCTTAAATGCAATTCAATTTCATATAAGGTACATTTTGCAAGTTCGTTAATATAAAAATAATTAGTTTCATCCATGTACCGTAAGCCTAATTTAAATTTTATTTTTTAGGAATACATATACTTGACTCCTAACCTTCGCAATTCATTTATATTTTGACGCTTACTTACCATCGAATAATCATTATAATATTGTGATGATTATGCATGTTATCCCTGTCTATCAAACTTAGAGGATCGAAAATCGTGAATATTTGTTGTAAGTATTAAATGAGTGAAAATTAGACTCAGTTATAAGATATATTTTGTGTTTCCATTAGTTAATGTATCTATTAAATAAAACTAATCATGCCTTACTGTTCGGCTTGCGAATTATCAGTAGAAAATAATAGATGGTCTGGTCATTTATGTTGCGAGCTGTGATCGCCGAGCGACAGGTGGGGCAGAATGCCCAATAATATACTACTAAAACCGCACGCCGTCTCGGGTCTGCAGACGCTGGGGTGTAAGGTTGCCCATAGAGCATATCCCTCGCACCCCGACTCTCATCTCCGGTTTCGAGATGGCCCCCTCGGGTTTGGGAACCACGGTGTCCCCGTCTTGCCCCGGTTTGGGGGAGGGGCGCTAGTCGCCCCACCGTCCCGGCCTGCTTCTGCTGGGGTGACAGGCGCCCTCACCTGCCACCCCCAGGCCTGCGCTCATGGAGGACGGAGGTCGTTAAGCGACCTCCGGCGCCTGAGTCGCCTGCGACGCGCGGCGAGCATGTTGCGGGCTCGGCGGGCCGGGAGGGTTCTGAACCTCTCCCGGGCGCGCTCCGCCATCTCCTTCGCGAGCATCACATGCTCGCAAAAGGAGGTGGCGGCGGCCCACGCGCTCGCGCACCGCACCATTGCCGCAATCATGCTGCCGAGCGAGAGGACTCCCACCCCGATGGCTGCCACGAGGTCACGCCTCGGCACCTCCCACGCCGGGCAGTCCGCCAGCGTGTGCAGCCCTGAGTCCTCGCTCGCGTCACAGTGGTGACACTCAGGCGTTGGCTCCTTCCTGATCCGATGCAGGTGGTCCCCGAAGCACCCCTTCCCGGAGATAACCTGCGTCAGTCAGTACGAGAGGCTTCCGTGTCGCCTCTCTAGCCAATCCTCCATGATGGGCCTTACCGCCGCTATTGCGGCGTGCCCTGCGCTTGGTCGCCCAAGTCATTAGTTTGCTTCCCGGTAACCTTGGTAATCCCGGTTTATGTGTACGGTGGCTACAACTGGCTTACTATCGACACAGATTACTAAATAGTTACCTATCGATTGAAGTGAATAGGTTTTATGCTTAGTGTAAAATTTATACCTTCAATCTACAATAATATTTTGCATTTAAGACTAGGTAATGTGAGTACATTACCTAGTCTTAAATGCATATTATTAATGATAACCCATCTAGGTTATGACTTATATTTGAATGGTAATTACCTACTTATTATATATTATGGTTTATGAGTAGGTATATCGCTACATTACGTAGATATAGTAAAAATTTGGCACTTTATTAGTCAGGTAGATGCCACACGATCATCAGGCGATCGCGACGTCATATTCTTCATTCATTGCACATTCAATACGCCGCGCAGCCAGTTGTGACTGGCGTGGCGTGGCAAACTAAAGTGGGGGCGGCTAACTCGTAAACCGGTGTCTGTCAGTTCGCAAACAGCCGACGCTGTGTCAAATTGTGTTTTCGAACGTAACACGAGTTGCGGGCGGTCACCGAACGTACAAGAAATGTCACTGTATCCCGATAATTTTCGGCGCCCTACATAATATTTACGAACTCTTGTGAAATAATTATATTTTAAACCGTTGAACGATCGTTTGATTGTTGTCTAGTTACGTGGTGTGATTCAAGTGATTCGTTTCATAAATAAACTGACGTTTTATCTATCATAATTTAACCCCATTTGGTAAAATAAATTTCAAATGCACTTTGGCAAGGTCTATTCAGTTTTCGCGTTTGAAAATGTCTGCTGACTCACTTTTGTAGCTAATCAGAATATCGCAACGAATCGCTCTCCGTAGTGACCTTATTTTAGTTGAGTCTATTTGGTTCGTCGGACATAAGGTTGAAAGACATGACCTTCTAGATGAAGGAGTCCTATCCTGATGAAATTATGCTGTGTTTCGTTCAGAGCTTTGGAGACGCAGAACATGCATATAGCAAAAACCTTGAGATTAATGGGAATGTAGATTCTAATTTGAAATACACCAAGGAGGGTAAATTAGTACCTGCACAAACTGATTATAAAGAAACTGAAGATCAGATTGTGAAACTTCGTCGAGCGCCGCAAGCTCTTGTGTCTGGGAAGTCTTCGAGGCTGTCATCAGGAAGCCGGTTCACAGAGGTGAAGAGAAGCTTTAGTGACCGCTTCTCTGTCATTGCTGATGCAGGTGGTAAAAGGCCTGCTAGGAATCTTTTGACCATTAGGAAAACTTGGTAAATACCATATTTAATTTATATCACTATTCTTTATAATTATTACTTATATAATAAACTATGTCTTACATAAAAATATACGGGGAACATTTTTAAAGTAAAGTGATGAAAGATAAATCCTTCATTCTTATATTAATATCCTGATAGCTAACCATCGTCATTCATGTTACAAAATGTTTATTTTTAGTTGATATACATCTTATTATGCGAGTAGGGTGAGATTGTGTGGACTTCTTTTGATTGAGAATGATGAAGAAGTGCTGTAAGATAATTCGTTATGGAATTCTTTAGAAGGTCACCTCTATTGGACAAAAAAAGACTGCTGTCTCATAGCCTATAACAACTTATTATTTTAGCTTTATAAAAAAAGATATTACAAACAATAAATAAATGCATACTGTATAATATATCCATTTCGGTGAGCGGGATTAGAACCTTTGACATAATAGTTGAATGTTCTACCGCTATAGTTATTAATGATTTCATTATTGAATATGCTTACAAGTTATTGTAATGTGAATTATGTAAATATAATTGAATATAATTGGCCACATTCAACCATGAACTTCATAAGAACCAGACTAATTCCATGGATATTTTGATATTTCAAAACCTATGGTAAAAATAATTGTAAGTAGTTATTTATAAGTAGAAAGATTTGCTATTACTAATTCCATAAATAATATGATCCATGAGTAACAATAAAAGCCAGTGCCACATACCATGGCATGGTAATTAAGGACTTCCTCATTCCACTACTAGTCCTAGTTGCAACAAAGCTAGTTTATCTGAACCTGGGGTCTGTTCTCCTACAATTTCTCCTCCTTCTTATAAAAAAATATTTGGCTTTGCTTAAAAGAACACAAACTAAAAAACAACAT
The DNA here is from genome assembly GCA_946251805.1 of Cybosia mesomella. NCBI lineage: Eukaryota > Metazoa > Arthropoda > Insecta > Lepidoptera > Erebidae > Cybosia > Cybosia mesomella. Next base: position 11,345,693 of record OX276404.1, read on the forward strand.
TTTACAGAAAATAGTGCATAATAAAACCTCTCTCTCTGTGTTAAAAAAAATGTAGATACAAATCTATTTCTGTTACAAACAAAATATGAAGACTAAACCTTTTTTAGCACCACTTTAACCCCTATAACCAAGATGAGATTTGACAATCTGGTTTTATATTGCCTTTATTATTATTTCCAATGTGGAAACTGACAGTCAATGAGACGGATCAATTATAACGTCTATGGGGTCTATGGTTCTTCTATTTCTCCAAGTCATATTTCCTCAGTTTAATAAAATTACCTATTCTATCTATATATCCTAAGCATTGTGGGCTTGATTCCCATATTCTATTGTCAATCAATGATAGCCTAGTCCAGTGGTGGACATATACTCTTCTCAAAGTGTACCATGCACCGTTTGTACCTTTCATATCGAGTCTAGCTCAGCTACCTTTTTTAAGTTGTACAGTCCATCTTGCTCACACCATTATATTCAATTTATTTCATAAAGAACATTACATTGTGCGGAAAAAATATACAGTACTAGCCTTTGGAACCATAAGGGATAAAGGGCATGCCAGTATCAGCAAGAATTATGAAAGAAGGAAGGAGAGAATATTCGACAAATAATATTCAGGTACACATAGCCGTATCAATGGCCGTTTCTGCTAAAACTGATAATTTTCAAAACTAAGATATGTTTACAGCACTGCCCTGCAAGCAAGCTGACTCATCTATGCTTATATCATTGCTATGACAGACATCACTTTTACGCTTATATTAGTAATAGTTTCATTAGTGAGTACATACAATACATAAAATATGTTGTTGCCAGTACCTTGAACCCTTGATCCAAGTATGAAACATTAATTAATACCCAAACCACAGTGCCACCAAAATTTTTAATCATGATCAAGTCTTTGAAAGCTAGATAAAGCTAGAGAAAATATTATTTACATACAAATACTCACGTCTTTATTCCTCCGGGAAAGTTAGGGGAACAGCCTAAAGGGGGCATATAACGTAATTTTTCAAAATAATTTGTTGAATTGGCACACGGTATGGTGAGAAACGCAACAGTAGTGCAGCAACCCACAAAAGACAACGAGGGTGACAGTAAAGGAGGCACAGGGAACTAAAATCGAAATTAATCGGCGGTAAATTGGAGGAGTCGGATATATAATAAACTAACTGATGTTGGCGTTTTTGGCCACGTAAAATACTGATCTTGTTCCCGCGACCTACAGGAAAATATTCTAAACTATAGTCTATCTCTGTGTCAAATTCATCTATACTCTCAGCCGTTTTTGCGTGTAAGAGTAACAAACATCCAACCATCCTCACAAACTTTCACATTCATAATATTAGTAGCATGGATTCCTCTCACTAGAAGCTAGCTAGCAAAATATATAGATTACTGAAAGCGATAAAGTTAACATTTTTCTAATCTCTAAACTTGTTTCCGAATAAGATACAGTGTCTGTTGCATATACATTCGTATATCTGCTTTATTCTTTTTTATAATAAATATATCTGCAATATGCCATAAAAGTAACCAGAAAATAATAGACAGGATACATGTCGAAGTAATGATTTCCATATGGATGCGCCTTGTTTATTTGCTAAAATAAACCAGTATGAATCAGCATTATTCTACTTACCACACTACCAGTGCAGAACAATCTCAGTATGTTCGGAATGGATGTTCGCTGCAAACTGAACAATGAAACCTACATCGAGAGCGACATCAAAATAGCCGCTCGTAAACTCGAAGACCTAAACAAAGGGTTTTCGTTCCTGCGCGAAATGCTACTCTCAGGTTTTCAGCTTTCGGCAGATTGCAGCAGCTTTTAGAGTCCCGAGGACTTTTACTACTACGACTACTTTTTCAGAATTTTAGCGCTTGACCCATGGCTAATCCACGAAGGAGCTCTTTCAAGTAACTCCCTCTCGTATTCAGAACAACAGTGCAAACATAAACCCATCCCAAATCAAACGGTTCAATCAATAACTCTTTTCTTTCTACATTTGAAGATTTGCAGTTCTTTAACAAGACGCGTGTTTACCTCCACCTACAATACAATCTCAAGTTAAGCATTAACTGAGTCTGGATTTAACCGAGGTCAATTAAAACCGAACAGTTCAGTTGAATGGATGAGTACTGCATCCGTTCAACTGAGCTGTTCGGTTTTAATTGACCTCGGTTTCTATCATTAAAGTCTTAAAGAAAATATATTTTAACTCCGCACCTTAAATAGTGTGGGCAAATAGCGTGCTATTGTCTTTGCTTATCCCGAAAGGAGAAAGGCGTGTGACCGCGTGTGTCTAGATGTACTAGGTGGTAAACAAACACTCGCCTTGTGCGCATTTGCCACCGGCACCAGTCATGTCTTCCGCCCTATAAACTGCCGCAACTTCCGAGATCTCACATGAACGTTGACCGACTACTCTACTATTATTACTCTTAGTAGGAGTAGAAGAGAACGAGAATATTGTAATTAATTAACAATAATACCTATTATCACCTATCTACAGGTATTATCTTCTGTGAAGGGTGTGACATCTTATCCTGATATTACTGACTTGACTCTTACAGTCTGTTAACAGCTACCGGGATCCGCTTTATGACGTCATCATAGAAGCAACTACTCAAATAGCGCCTTCTTCAAACATAAACGGTAATGGTGTCATTGAAATTGAGTTGGAGTAAATATGACCCTTAGCAAGAACAAAGTAAAACGTCCTACGTCATCAAGCTACATTAGGGTTTCGCATGACGTACTTTCTTATGAAAATATGAACCCGTGTTTTCTAAACAATGTATTGAAGGTCGAGAATTTGAAAGAGTGGAAGGGAAATATGTTTACTCATTACTTAAGTGATTACTAACCCCCCCAGGCTCATAACATATTATTGCTGTTATATCTATGTGTTGCCAAATTTTTGTTAAGACGCCTCGTGTCTTCCTCCCCATGTCGTGACCTTGAGTAGAACCCTATAGCGGTCATGGTTAATTGACTTGCCTTAAATGAACATGACTGTTATTATTAACACCCCATACGTGTTGACTTGTTAAGTACGAAACTTATTTCTCGTTATGGATAAATTTAACGAATATAATAGGTATTATTGTTAATTATCGCTCGCTTAATAATGTGCCCGGTAGATGGCAATAGGCTCGCCCCCTATTACATTTTGACCTAAACATAACTGGCGAATCGTGGGTGTGTAATACACCTCTGCCTACCCCTTCGGGGATACAGGCGTGAAGTTATGTTATGTTATAATAAATTTAACGAAGTGATATCGATAATAGTGCTTCTTTGAATTGTTTCTTTTTGCTTTTAGGAAGAAAAAGCCTACTTAATTTACTTGAAGTTAGGTAGGTACATAGGTAGGTAGTACAGGTAAGGATATTAATAGCACGGTTAAATCAAACTAAAGTTTGCAGCTACAAATTTCATACACCTGCTTCTGGTTAGAAATAAATGAACATTATGTATCTGCGTTTTTCAAAAGTTTACTCCTAAGCGGGTGAAATAGGTGTTGAAAGTTTATGTGGGAAGTACGGCACTTTTGGAAATAGAAGCATGAAAATTCATATTATTTATATGAATTTTCATGCATACTAATGACTAGAAATTAAATCGGTTTTTCAGAATTTCACCCCTTTTTGTTTTTTTTTTAAGTGCGGAAATCCTTTCGGGTACCCCCCCGCCGGCCAGCGGGGGTGGTTAAGTCGTGTCTCGACTAAAACCGCACGGTGTCCTCCCCAAGTATCCGTTGCCGGGCACCCCGGGTAAGCCCTCGAAAGGATAACCCCAGGGTTGCCGGCGGAGAATTTCACCCCTAAAGAAATAAGGGATTAACGGGTGTATGAAAGTTCGTAATTTTCAAAGTAAAGTCAATTCATTTTAAAGCTTCTAATAGCTATCTTATATTTGCCATTGGACTTTCGGTTCCAACAGCTATGGCGATGCAATCGGGTTATAGGTATTTTTTTACGAATTTTTACCCGTGGGTAGCCGGGTCCCGGGTAGCTAGTATTTTACATAGAACTCATGGAGTCACATCACTCATAGAACTAAACATGAACAAATTTTTCAAAACATTTTTATAGCGATAATATAATTTTGATCATAGCATAAATATAGTCATGAAATACAAATAGATTTAGATCGGAAAAAGAGAATATCTAGGACGGGACTTGAACTCGCGAACAGTCCCTTACAGGGGGAATGCTCTAACCAACTGATCTACGAATTCGAAATTCTCCGATAATTATTTAAGTCTCGAATATAACGTCTATATTTCAAAAATAACGTCATATTTACGTAGATAATTCAATAATCTGGTACCTTATTCTTTTTTTTTTTTTATTGTGCGGAAATCCCTTCGGATACCCCCCCGCCGATCAGCGGGGGCGGTTATGTCGGGCTTGAACCGACTAAAACCGCACGCGGTCTCGGGTCTACAGACGCCGGGGTGTAAGGTTACCCATAGAGCATATCCCTCGCACTCCGACTGACCCTGGGCCATTCGCAGTGTCCCCTCTGATAACAGCAGAGGGGTACCTGGAGCGGCCCCCACCCGCGCGGGCCTTGCAGGCCCACCATACCGCGACCCCCTCGTGCAATGGGGTCAGCTGGCCCTGAAAAGGGCCGGTTGGTCAGACTCTTGGCCATTGACGTTGACGCCAGCTACTCCAGAGGAGCAATCAATGATGCGTCAACGCCCACGTTGCCCAGGGTGCACCAAACTTGGAGGTGATCCAACCAGTCGCACCCCAATAATCTGGTACCTAATCAATAAACTTGGAAATGTAAAAATTACGGTCGAAAACAATTTGTAATCTCACACTGTCTCACACATAGCGCGCGGTAACCCGCGAGCCGATGGAGATAGCAAGTTCTGTAAGTACACCTAAGGGTCGCGCTTTTAGCGAGAAAACCAGCATAAGATTCACAAACGAATTATTCAATTATGTTTAAAGGATTTTAGACAATGCTCACCTTGCCGAAAACTAGTCATACAAATATGTACATTTTACATAATTTATATTATATGGTTTTGTTGCTGTCTTTTGCGACTAATATGCGTATCATACTACAGGCTATCCAATAGTATCTAATAAACTTCTCGCAAAAGTTGATGACCGATCTGAAGAAGATCCAGGAGTTGGAACTTGCGCATATAAGAGTACAATATCATGTAACGGGCAATTTCATTTATTATTTTTGTACACGTTTATAAACCATAGTATGAATTTTAATTTTTGAAACATTTCAATGATAACGAAAAATCATCTTGCAAAAATCTAACCACGAGCTTCAGAGCGGTCATCAGGTTTAGCGAGACCTCTACTCGTACTATGTATAAAGTCAAATAGCAAAAAGAAAATCAACAAAAATAGCACTTACGACTTAGCCTGTCTAGTTCTAGTGTGTACGAGACAAGCAATTAATTAAAGACTTAACGGTAGGCTCTTAGCAGTAATTAGCGATGACTAGGTACAGAAATCTCTTATAAACATCATAACAGATTAGTTTGCTATTAAGTGTGTGGACATGGCGTCAATTCAAGATGTAGCGATGATTCAATAATATATCGAAGAAACGTAAAAATTATGAAATCTTATTGCGCAGTTATAACTTTTACACTTGACTTTCACTATGGAATTCTGAAACATAGAAATGTTATCTCTGAAATGTAAACATTCCAGAATATTCGAATGTTCTGTTTGCCGGATTATTTACGTCCCTTTCTTTCCTTATTCCCATTCTCCTCTTTTCCCTTTCTCTCTCTTGCAGCGCTAGGTATGTTTTCGCGTTGCAATAAAGCTGATAAGGAAAACGTTATATAAAAAAGCTTCTGATAACAAGAACACTTCCTTGTAAATTCTTAAGAAAACGAAATGCTACTTAGCAGAAATGGCTAGTTAAAAGGTTCAATTGGTTTTTGAATCATCATTGGTTTTTCCAACGTGTCAGAAAACGTCTAGTCTAGAGGTCAAATTACTCCGTGAAGAGCAAAATTTGCGAAATGCACGCGTTTTAAATAACGATGGACTTAAAGCTTTGCTCTGCTTGTTATTATCATTTTTATAACCGTGAAAATTATTTTTATTTATAATATTAAATTATAATAGTATAAATGAAATAAAAGTCTAGCAATCTTTAGAATGATTAACACATTTTTCTGCATCACGACACGCTCGAATACTTTTAGACTATAAAAGGAACGTATGAAGCAGTGCCTATTGAACGCACACCGCTGGTGTCGCAACTTTATGATAGATTCTCACCATGTGTTGGCGACCTACATAACACTGAACGCGCGGTACTAAAATAACCGGTACGTTAAGGCCAGGCCAGGACAAAGTGTTTTATAAATGATCGCTTAATGAATTAAATGATGCAGCCCAGTATAACTTCAGAACTTCAAAGAAGAAACCTGATGTATTATCCGTTTAATATTATTCTATACTAATTCATAAATTCTGTTAATCTAATTTCATGAGTTCCTCAAAGCTCTCATTAGTTACAACGTTACCTAAAAGTCGTAAATAAATCACTTTAATAACCCGCTTGAGAGATTCGAGAGGGTCAAGTGGCTGCAAAAGAATAAGAGCAGAATTGAAAAATGTATAGACAGGTCGCCTTGCTATATACATTTTTTCAGATCAACACATGATACACCAAACTCGTAACCAAGTGAAGTAACCTAGTTAGTTAAAACGATGTCATACATTTAATCTGTCTTGTGGGCGTCTGTTTCCTAGCATACTTTACTTACAAATAACTTTGCCTGTTATCTTTCGCCTCTTAAAATTCTGAACCCAACAACTTCTGTCGGAAATTTTATTTGATTAATATTCAGGTGTCGTTCAGATGATGCCACACTTTGTAAAATAAAGGATGCCTTCTACTTTGTCTTGGGTGGCCTCTTAAATTATCGACTAGCAAAACCGCGATTACGAGTCCTTATAGTATTCTTGACATTGGCCGCGATTACCGTCCATTTGAAGTGGAACAAGTCGGTTTCCACTACCCAGCCCACAATTATTAGGCTATCAGGGTGATTTTTTATGCAGCTTTCCTCTCTCGCAGCACTAAAGAGAAAAAACTTACCTACCCATTGCTGGTCAAGGTTAGCTACTGCTTAACCAGACGGTGATCGGTGTCAGATTCAGTTGTCTTTGAAACTTTCGGCTTAGTGTGAGTCTTTCTAGAGCTTTTCTTCATTGCAGCGTATTAGATCCACTATTCTTGTCCATTGCCCATCACAGATATGTTGTCTGGGTCTGTGCCATACCATGTCCACCGCTTCGAAAGAATTCAGAAATAGTGAATACGCCCGCTCCTAGCCCTTTGCTCTCTGCTCTTCAGAGATACGCAGAGGAACTGATTACACCAAAACGTGTGCCACTCCTGCTTTGCAACAACATTAGCTGAAAGCAAGAATAGCTTTTGTAGAGAAAGGATAAAAGGCGGTGCCATTTTTTCTTTTTTCAGAGTGCACCACGAAGCGGTTTTCTAAACCAGCATCCCAATCCAGTTGAACCAACCGTAACATAATTTTAATTCAATAATAATGATACTTTTTCACTGTCAAGTTTATGCTCTTAGTGTTCATGACGCGTTGGTTATCAAATTAAAATGAGGGATACTATCGGATCGGATCAAATAAGAATAGCCTTGAATTAAATCCACAGGGTTTCACTTCAACCTTGTGTACATTACGGACAAGTAAAAGCGCTTCCTAAAAAATTGGATTGCTTAGTGAAGACCTTCATTTATATAAAATGCTTAGGTTAAAGGATTAGGTTAGCTGTTATTTATAGCATTGTCTGGTAATATAATACAAGCATACCTAGTTATATTCAATCATAATGTGAGTAGTACATATAAATACATTTAGGATGAACATAATACTTGCAGAGGTTCGTACACCAATCCCTGTACAGAATATTAAACTTTAACACGTAATTTTTGGGTAAGTTTATTTTACTTTGTAGGGTGGTAGTCTTGCTTTTACCAGGAGCAGTGTCTGAGGTCCATAGGTACCTACTATACTGTGGGGCAAACAAGTGAGGCGAGTGCGCAATAAACCTTATTATCAGATGGGATGTGTGCTGCTGTGTGTAAACACACACAGCAGCACACATCCCTTATCTCGTTTTATTATACGTTCAAGTAAGCCGGTTTCGGTGAAGATGGAACCCAACAATTTTAAAATAAATTATATCGGTGCCTTTATTTAGTTTTTTTTGTCATTATCAGTGGGCAATATAATATTTTCATTATTTACACTGGTTCATGTCCCATTTAGACGAAGAAAGTTTTTAAATAAACATGGTTACGAAACCTGTCCTAATTCATGTTGCAATAATTCACGTCCTTTTACTTTATACGCTGACTTTTAAACGTAGGCATGTGTATAAAGGTAAGCGTAATTTTAACATCAGTACATATTTATTAGATAACTGTTAACAGATCGGTTATAATACCTATTACGTATTACGTATCAGCGCTACCGAACACATCCCTACTTTAATCCGATATTCCATTTGATTACATTGACATTGTACTCGTATGTTCTGTTTTTTTCCGATCCATAGGTATTAGTAGATATTTCCGCTCAATAGACAGTTGTCTCCAAGGTCTGTTTGGATTTTCGTCTTTAGCGACATATACACTGTATGTAAGTAGATTATAAATAGACACCTAATTACTGTAATTTACCTTGTATTATATGTATATCTATTTATAATTCGGAAGTCCAATTCTCGTAATAATAAACTATTTTGATTTAAATAAAACGACTTCAATAACCAAAAAGGCACTGAAAAGTGTAAAATAACTGAATTACAGGTTTTTTTTCTAAAGATAAAAAACACGTAAGACTTTTCTGTTGAAGTCGGTGCCGACCCCAAAAACTATGTTATAAAGCATCACAAGCTAAATAGGGTTGCCTACGCGTATGAACGCACAATATACCTGCACGTGGTCGTGTGTATATCGCTGGCGACGACGACGACGCGCGACGTGGAGAACTCACGCATACACATTTACACATAATATCTTAAGTTTGTTCCCGTTTGGATCCACAGCACTCCGCTTTACACTACAGCACAGCCTGCTGTTACTTCAGATTCCAGGGACCGCTTTCTCCTTCTCCTCCTTTATTTTGGCTTAAACGGCTTTTATGCCCGAATTACTGCCGGCTAACCTTCCAACCCTGAAAGGTAACCTGCACCAGAGCCTCCACTTTCCACTCCAATCTCTATTCCACTCTACTCTCTCTACTATACCCCACTCCGCTTTGCTCCACTCCACTCTCCTCTCCACTCCACTTTGCTCGACTCCACTTCGCTCCACTCTACTCCGCTCCACTCCACTCGACACTCCTCTCCACCCTACTCTTCTCTCAGCTTTCAACTCAACTTTCCACTACACTCCATTCTCCACTCCTTTCTGCAATCCTTTTTCCACTCCACTCTCCACTCTCCACTCTTAACTCTTCACTCTTCACTCTCCACTCTCCACTTCACTCCACTCCTCTACGCTTCTTCTATAATTTTGTTCTATGTGCCGTCGGTTTAAATCTATACTTTATCAAAAAGCTAACCTAGTTTGGCACCAATATGGCTTTCCAATGTATGTAGGTACTCCAAAATACCAAATAAAAGACATTTGACGTCATATTCGATCATACACTCGATAATTTCATATTTTATGTTTGCTTTTGAAGAGTTTCCTGCTGCGTCTCCCGATTTCTAGGTCTAATACTAATGAAATTTATACTAGGAATTCAGTGCAGGGTGCGACTGAAATAAATTGAGCTGACGGAGCAGGACTCTTACTTTAAAATAAGTCATCTTACTACGGTCGCGCGCTTACCTAAGGCCGCGCGCTCGTGACACTGTATTTCGGCGATTATTCCTCAATGGTACATCGGTCATGAACCATCTCGCTTTAAAACACTCCTCAGTGTCCACACTATCACCGTGGTAAATTTGGTCAATATCGCGCGAGTGGTTACGGAGGAGTTCAGCCACCAACAAACGGCTATGCCGGGTATAAGACGATAATGAGACCAACTTGAAGTTAATCCAAACCCAATTCAAAAAGCATTCTTAAAATCGGTTTGGTTTATAAACGACGGAAATATCGATGAACATAACAACAACACATGAGCATGACTGAGAATTAAATTCAGTAATCTGTTCCCATCGTAAGAGCGGAAAAGATTCTAAGTAGGTAAGTAATCAAATGTCAATTAGCCCAATTGTAATGTAATAACAAATTAAAAGAAACAAACAGCATAAATAAGGACGGTACTTAGTATACTGGTATAAATATAATTTTATTCGTATTCTCTCAGTTCAGTATCTGTCAGTAGAAAACTGCATCAATTATTATTTTATCTGAACACACTAATTTATACAAAAATGGTCGAAAGAGTAAGTATATAACGTAGTTATGCATTATATCATTTAGATGCAAACTGGTGCAACCCAGTTTCTATATTATAGTTATACCACCTCAGTTTGGTAGATTGGGCGCTTTAAAATATTGTAAATTATTTACTATTCTTAATTAACTGCTTCGTTACCCTCGTCAAACGTAAAAATGTAACTACTGTCGTGTTCGGGTAACAGCGGCGCGTGACGTTTGATTATTCAATTGTTGTTGGTAACGTGGTATGACATCTACTCACCAAATTATATCGTACGTGCCTATTTTCTTGAAGTATGCGAAGCCAGTGCCAAGGCCATCACACTTAAACATACGTGACTAAGCAACTGTTGAATTAACAATTAATATGTCGCGCTGTTCCTCTTTGATGGAACTACTACTTTGATCATACTACCTAGTGCCAAAATATTAGGTACAAGATACTACTTGATACTTATCTTACAGATTATCTGCTTCGAGTATGGAAGTTGGCAAGTGGCCAACGTTCGCGATCGATTCTTAAGATAAGTGCGCCACGTGCTTAGGAAGTCGCCTATCTACTCATTTTATTTCATTTCTATACACGCTGGAGCTGTAAATATACCTGACCGTGTTGTTGTACCTGCTGCATTGCTTTAATGTTTTTCTGAATTTTGAAATACTAAACTAAAACATAATTTTCTTCCAGAGTGGCTGAAAATGTTGATTAATAGTATTCAAACCTGTTTAGTGTTACAGAAACCGTGTTGATCGCTGTTTAAACTTTAATTCTATAAATTTTATGATCTTGTCAGTGGCTATTTTACCGTATACTAAACTACCGAGTGCGTAAACCAAGATTTACAAGCCAACGCTGTTGAAACTTGATAATATATGATAGTATCTTTTTAATTTTTGTAAATCATTCCTAACAGAATTTTGTTACGTCTATGATTTCGACAATTTTGAATAGTAGTTAAGTAGTATTTTACATGCAAGGCAACTCAAGGTTGGTTTAAGAGTTCTATATAAAAAGTTTACTGACTATATTATTACTTTTATTTATTTTATCTTTATGATAACCGAACCGAGTTGTAACAGTTCAAAGGTGTTCATCTTTAGTTAAAGATATTGAACCCAGCGAATTACAATTACAATACAATAGTGCCTCCAGTCGCGATTTACCTACTCTGAAACATATTCCTTTGGAATAGTATACCTAGCGCGCATACCCACTCACTTAAGTCTCCTAACACTACAATATAGAAGGATTTTAACGTGAATACTAGTAGTATAATGAGTATAATGTTTGGAGGCGACGGTAGCTTAGTGGTTAAGGAGTCGACCCTACGATCGAAAAAAAAAAAATAATAATAAAAAAAAAAAAAATATCATCCAATTTAATAGCAAGGTTTGCTATCGACACTATTTATTTGGGAACTATGTATAAACGTTTGCCACAATGCTTAAGGGGACGTACAACACGATGTTTATATTATTATTATTATTGGCTTTTTTTTACTTCGGGCCCACCAACCAGGTGGACACCGAAGTCTTAAAATCACGCAAAAATCAAAATCTTACACCCACTTTTTATCACTTTTCTCGACGTTTCACATGATTCTAAGTCTAATTCAGCAATAAAAAAAATTGTGTCGGTCTGTCTGTTGGTCTGGATGTCTGGATGCCTGGATGTCTGTTTACGCAATAACTCAAGAACCACTTGTCCGATTTAAAAAATTCTTTCGCTAATCATCTTGTTTGGTTAATGGGAAGAACTTATTAGATTTTGGGGTTTGTACGTTCAAGGTTTCGGGTACCTACCATACAAATTGTCCCTAAAAAATCTTAGTTTGGCCCGAAGTTTGACAATCACTGTGTGATTTCCGCCCCACTAGTTTTTTTAAGAATATTAGTAGTATCTAGTAGTCAGACTTAAAAACTGCCGTATGTTTGATTACAAGTTACAAGGTTAAGTATATCCGGTGACATGACCAAAAAACGATAACCGATCTCCGCGCGGGCGGAGCCGCGGGCTTCAGTTAGTGTTTGTACATATTAATAAAATTGAAGTGTCTGTTAGTAGTATTGACATAACAGATTTTCTATACTTGCATATGAATGTATAAACGATACTCACAGCAATATACAATTTTTTTAAATTTTGTCTGTCTGTCTTTCTGTCGTTTGACTTAGGTAATTTCTGAAACGGCTTGGGCGATTTTGCTGACACTTCGCAAGTAGAAAGATAATGTTACAAGGCGTAACAAACGCTATTTTAATTTTTTGACAACCTCTGTGGCGTATAGCGGTAGTGCGTGCGACTGCTAAGTCAGGTCGCGGGTTCGATTCCCGCTCAGTGCAAATATGTAAATTTGCATTGGTCTGGGTGTTTCTATGTATAATATGTATTTATTTACAAAATAATGTATCTAAGTATGTTTATCCGCATTCTAGAACCCATATGACAAGCACTGCTTAGTTCAGGTCTAAATAGCGTTGTATAAAAGGACAAATCCTAGATACACACATACGTATACACACATATATTGAAGTGTTTTTCCCTCAAGAGTATTGACAACAACCTGCCATCTGCTCCTATCGTCACACACTTCGCTAGCTTCTTCTATGGTCACTAAACCTTTTTTTTTTTTTTTTATATTTAGGACACGTCAATTTAACTTCACCTCACCTGATGTTAAGCTGAAGGGAAAGTCTCAGGAAACAGGGTCACCATTACATACACGTACCATGTTAACAATGGTGGCACTCAGCTTGACGGCCTCATCAGAAAAGAATTGTCGTCGCAGCACCGGATGACACCCACCGGTCCCACTAGTGCTGCGACCACAATCCCCCTGCCCGGCTATGCACTTGCTGACCCCTGAACGCAATCAAACCGAAATTGGATTACTATGGAGGGTTTTTCGCAATCGTGCACGGTGGTACCCACCCGGTCGAATTTTGTGACAAATTTGTGTCATCAAATTTCTACCACCAGTCTATCATGCAAGTTCGTCGGTTTCAGCATAAGAGACTGCACTGCCTCATGCGTGTCACGCTGGTCACACATGTGAGCGCCCACATGAGTGCATACCTACGATGTAGCTCATGCAGCGCAGACCCTAAAAGCTCTGAAACTCCCTTTTTTTAACGTGTGGAAATCCTCACGAGCTTCACCCCATCGGTGCCAACGATGGGATGGGCGTGTCGGACATGGAACTACTAAAACCACACGGTGTCCTCCCCAAGTGTCCATTGCCGTATACCGCGGGTCAGCCATCGAAAGGATATCTCCAGGGTTACCAGCGGACTTTGGCCGCCATCACGGCCTCTCCTATGGGGTCGGGTTTCATCCCGCGACGGTGAGTTGGCAGGCGTGTGTAGGACACACACTACACGCCTCCCTCTTGGCCTGCTTCTGGAAGGACAGCGAGTCGGCCAACTGCCGTCCTCAGGCCCCGATCATGGAAGTCGCGGGATAGTCCCGGGCGTAGACGAGTCTGTGGCGTCCTCGCCGCAGACTGCGGTACTCTGGGGGCAGGGTTCTTTCCCGCTCCCTCTCCGCCGCCTTCTTGCAGAAGGAGGCGGCGGCGTACAACCCCTGAAACCTCTGACGTAAATATGTGACTGGTAGTAGCCATCACTCATCATAACCAGAGAGGAATATAATTATATTTATTTACGTAAATCCTCTGCAACATATTAAACCTCTTATTATCTCTACAAATAAATAAAATTGAAGTATTTGTTTGTAACATTAAAATATCAGGTTTTAAATACTTAAATGCTTATGAGTCTACAATATATTATTAAAAAAAACCGGTCAAGTGCGAGTCTGACTCGCCCATGAAGGGTTCCGTAGCGGCAAGTAAATTATTTATATTTAATTTGATTGAATGAAAGGTAATGCGGTTTACGATTAATAACGTATTAAAAAAAAAACTACTCTAGATCTCGTTCAAACCAATTTTCGGTGGAAGTTTACATGGTAATTTACTTTTTTTTTTTACGGTGTCCTCCCCAAATGTCCGTTGCCGGGCACCCCGGGTAAGCCCTCGAAAGGATGTGGTAATGTACATCATATATTTTTTTTAGTTATATCATTCTCCCTGGGGTTATCCTTTCGAGGGCTTACCCGGGGTGCCCGGCAACGGACACTTGGGGAGGACACCGTGCGGTTTTAGTCGAGACACGACATAACCACCCCCGCTGGCCAGCGGGGGGGTATCCGAAGGGATTTCTGCACGTAAAAAAAAAAAAAAAAGTTATATCATTCTCTTATTCAAGAAGTTGAAGGGGGGGAACACATTTTACCACTTTCGAAGTGTCTCTCGCGCAAACTATTCAGTTAGAAAAAAAAAATATAAGAAACCTCAATATAATTTTTGAAGACCTATATTCATAGATCACACGTCCCATACGTGACACGTCCGTACGTTTGATGAAAAAAATTTTTTGAGTTTCAGTTCTAAGTTTAAATCCCCAAAATTGACTGTTTTTTCCTATTTTTGTGTGAATCTGAATGCGGTTCACATAATACATCTACTTACCAAGTTTCAACAGCATAGTTCTTATAGTTTCGGAAAAAAAAAAGTTTGGTAGTGGCTGTGACATACGGACGGGCAGACACACAGACATGACGAATCTATAAGGGTTCCGGTTTTTGCCATTTGCCAACGGAAAGGAATTTCAATCACACAAGTGTTAGTCTGAATTATGTAATCTCTGGAACGGCTGGGCCGATTTTGACGGGACTTTTACTGGCAGATAAGTAATATTATAAGGTGTAACATTAGCTACTTTCATTTTAAAAAAGAACTTCGTTTTTTGCGCAAAAGAACTAAAACCCACACACATTATTGCATTATAAGAAAATGACTCATACAGGAACTGATAGATAATGGAAAACGGTTGCTCACGTATCATCGCCTTCTAAATACGTTTAACACATAAAGTGTATAATTATGTATGTTTAAAGACATGATATTCGAATAGCAACATAACACAAAACATATGTTGCAAATACCTATAAAACTGGTTTCATTTCCATTTGAATCAAACTGGTTTATACACCTGAGTTTATACAGCGCAGCAAGAATTACGATTTGCTTAGAGCATCTACGTCATACAAAGCTTAATTGCAGAAATAAACCCATAACCATAAATATTAACGTTAACAATGATGTGAAAACGATTAGCTGTAATTATCGATCGGGTAGTGAATATGTTGAGATGACCCAGGGTTACGTAGTAACTATTTAGTAATCTGTGCCCAGGGTCAGTCGGGGTGCGAGGGATATGCACTATGGGCAACCTTACACTCCGGCGTCTTTAGACCCGAGACGGCGTGCGGTTTTAGTCGGTTCTGGGCCGACATAAGGGGGGGGGGGGGGTATCCGGAGGGATTTCCGCACGAAAAAAAAAGTGGACAGTATTTGTTAGTGGACAGTATTTGCCTCGTATATAACTAGTGGTTTAACAAATTCTAATTTATTAATCATCTTAGCTCTTAAACCTTTCACAAAATAATAAACAAAAAACGAAAGATATAAAATTTTTATTCTGTGGATTATAAAACTACACTATTATTAGGATCATGTATTCCAATGTAAAAAACGTTTGTAAATATTTAAGTGTTAATTCACTTTTGTCGTAGACTATACAAGTACCTATATGCTGCGGAAATGCGATAACTGCTTTCAATTATACTGCAGCATCTTGTGTCATATTACCGAAGTTAAACATACAAACTGAAAAAGTATGAAGATAAAAACAAAATTAACAATAGTGAACTCGATAAAAAACACAAGCAAAGATAACTGCCTGATATCCTTCAATTAAGTATAATGTTGAAGATACTGTGTGAATTTATAAGTAAAGGTGATTTTAATAATTTGGTTTTTAATTGTTTATTTTAAATTACAATAAGTAAATGTACAAATGTGGTTACAAATTTTATATCCAACTAAACTAAACTAAATAAAATAAATAATTAAAAGAAACTTAAACCTAAAATGCATCGTGGAATTCCTCCGCATCGCATGCTTCCTGTGGTAACGTGCCCAGAAGACCGGCAGCATTGCCACGTTGTATGGCAATACTTATTCTCTGTGCTAAAAAGAAGCCAGCCTTCTGGTCACGAGAAGCTTCGATCATACGTGTTGCAATCTCCCTGAAGAGACTGCGAGCACTCAGACCCCATGCCCCTAACGTTTCGACTCCAAACGGCACAAATTCATAATCTCCAATTAAATTTGAGTATTTGCGCCGTTTGAGAGTCTCCGCAGAAGCAGCAGCAGCACCGGCACAGCCAGCCGTGTTGGCTATATGGGTAGGAGCGATGGTATCGACGCATGTTGCGTCCCAAACCAGAGTCCTACCCATTTTCCATGGCATTAATGACATACCGTCTGGTCTCTTGCCATCGTCGTGTGCCAAACCATTTGGTTCAAGTACAGCTGGCACACCGGCAGTGACAAGAGCGCGTCGGATTATGTCATTGAAGCTGGCGTGCCGTGGTATTCGCCCAGCGCTCCTGCAGCACGATAAGCCATGGTGTCCGAACCTGTCGACGGCTTCTCCACAGCGACATCGATGCGGAGAAACACGGGGCACCTAAACGAAGGCATGTTGCAATGCGGAAGGTAGTGTCATCTAACATAGTTCCTACGTTAGATGACGGAAGAGCTTGAAACCAAAGACCCGACTCCCATACTCCTACCACCAGCAAACGGGCACGCGCTGCAGCATTAGAACATGTATTTATTAAATGTTGTCTTACTAAGCTGCAAAGCGGCCCGTCTCACTGTCGCTGAAAGAAAAGGTTCTTTGGGAAATCGGTGTTCGGGCATGCAATTTTCCAAGCATTTACTGCATTAGTTTTACACAATACTTCAGAGTTAACCAGTGTAGGTGCAAGGATTTTCCTGGTTAATTCTTCCGTACTGTGGACCGAGGATAGGAACGCTGGTAAGCTTACATCCGAAATTTTGCGAACACCGAGCCCACCCAAGCGAATCGGTAGAGACGCTTGTAGTGAAGCTCGGTCATTCAAGGCCACATTTAAGATTTTTGTGAGGGTGCTTTGTATAATTTTGTCCATTTATTATAAAAGTGTTAAATGTGATATTGTCGGAAGTTTACGCGAATGTTACACATTGAAATAAAACTATTTTTAACGGATTCTATCGCGGTTTATTTGATGTTATTTTATATTTTACATTGAACCCGATGTTTCGGTTACTTTTCAGCAGCCATGCAGTTTGAGAGTCTCCCCGTGACCATGGGTGCTGAAAAGCAACCGAAACGTCGGGTTCAATGTAAAATATAAAATACCATCAAATGAACCGCGATAGAATCCGTTAAAAATAGTTTTATTTCAAAGTGTTAAATGTTTGAAAAAATGGGAAGATCTGAGGGCATGGGTGAATTTTGGAACAAAAAGGCAATACCGAAGAATAGTAAAAGCACAATTGATATTAATTTTGAGTATCGATCTGAAATATCACAAAAATCAGGCATCTTCTAAAATTGGGGACCCAAGGAGGCGTTAGTGCGCCTTTTTCAATAATTTTAATATTCGGTGCTAATGAATTAAATTTTGAAATTGTTGAAATTTTGGCCAAATCATCATTTAAAAAAAGTTCACATTTATTTACAAAAAAAAAACAGGAAAATTTAAAAACGTAAAAAAAAAACTTGGAAGTTCAAAATCAATCGTTGCCATTTATGTTTTAAAGATTGTTTCATGTAAATGTTGGCCATGGCTACGTTTTCCTTTTTTACTTTTTTGATATTAGATTCCAATCTAATATCAAAAAAGTAACTCTTTTTCGAGCATATCGGCTGGTAGGTATATCACTTTAACACGTGTAATGTTGTCTTCTAGTGCTTAAATCGATGCTGGGTTATCGGCATAAATAACAGATTATACATACCTTCACAAAAATAGTCCAACGGATTCAAATCGCACAATTTAGGCGGCCAATTCACTGGTCAGATGAGAGAGATGCCACTGAATTCCAAAATTTGACTTCACGTATAGATCACCTAAAACGTGGTAGTTGCTAACATTTACATGAAATAATCTTGGAACATAAATGGCAAGGATTGATCTTGAGCCCCCAATATTTTTTTAAAATATTTTACAGTTTCCGTGGCAGAAAAGAAACAAAGGTAGGACGATCTCTGAGCCTGTTTTTCTCACTGCTGGATAAAGGCAAATCTTTCAATTCCTCTTTCCTTCACTCTGTTGAGAGAATGTTGAGAATTTTGTGTAGGTATGGGAAGAGCGTATGGAGCGGGGCCAGTTTCCGAAATTGTGGAAGACAGGGAAACTGGTTCTCATCCGAAAGGTGGGGCGCCCGGCGGACTCGCCATCCGCTTACCGGCCCATAGTGTTGCTTGACGAGGTGTGCAAACTCTTTGAAAGAGTCATAGCAAAGCGCCTCGTCGAGCATCTTTCAAGAGTGGGGCCGGACCTGGCGGATTGCCAATATGGCTTCCGCCAGAGGCGCTCCACCGTGGATGCCATCATGCGCGTGAGGACTTTGGCGGAGGATGCAGTCGCCCGGGGTGAGGTGATGTTGGCGGTGTCTCTGGACATCGCCAACGCGTTCAACACCCTGCCCTGGAGTTGCATTAGAGAGGCACTCGTGTATCACGAAGTGCCTCTCTACCTTCGCCGCATAGTCGGGGCGTATCTGTCGGAGAGAGCCGTTATCTACCCAAGTATGACTGGTCTCGGTCGGCGTGAGATGTGGTGCGGTGTTCCACAGGGGTCGGTATTAGGGCCGCTCCTGTGGAATATCGGCTACGACTGGGTGCTTCGCGGTGACCTCATAGGCGGTGCCGCCGTCATTTGCTACGCGGATGACACGCTCGTGACGGCGTGCGGCAGGACGTACCGCGAAGCAACCCTAAAGGCCACGGCCGCGGTTGCCCAAGTCGTGGGGCGGATCCGGCGGCTGGGTCTCAAGGTGGCTCTGCACAAATCTGAGGCCTTATTCTTTCATGGGCCTCAGAGCGAGCCACCAAATGGATCCAGCCTTATGGTAGGAGGCATTCGCATCGGCATCGAACCCCAAATGAAGTATTTGGGGCTTGTACTCGACGGCCGGTGGGACTTCGGAAAACATCTCCGAAGTTTGGGCCCCAAGCTGAAGGGCACAGCTAACGCTCTGGCGCGGCTGTTGCCCAACATGAGGGGACCCGATGACTCCTGCAGGAGACTCTACGGGGGGATTGTGCGGTCCATGGCCCTATATGGGTGCCCAGTGTGGGCAGAGGCCCTGAAGGCCAACAATGCCCGGCTACTGCGGGAACCGCAGCGGGTAATGGCCAACAGGGTCATAAGGGGGTATCGCACGATCTCCTTCGAAGCGGCGAGTCTCCTTGCCGGAACTCCACCATGGGATCTGGAGGCGAGAGCCCTTGCAGCCCTTTATAAGTGGCGCAAGGAGGCGTGGGAGCTGGGATGGAATCCGGAGTCTCGAGAAATCGAGGCCCAGAAATCCCAGCTCCACCAGGCCATCCTGGTGGAGTGGAAGGAACGACTTGGGCAACCAAGCGCAGGGCACGCCGTTGTAGAGGCGGTAAGACCCGTCATGGAGGATTGGCTCGAGAGGCGACACGGAAGCCTCTCGTACCGATTGACGCAGGTGATCTCCGGCAAGGGTAGCTTCGGGGATCACCTGCATCGGATCAGGAAGGAGCCAACGTCTGAGTGCCACCACTGCGACGCGAACGAGGACTCGGGGCTGCACACGCTGGTACAATGCCCGGCGTGGGATGTACCGAGGCGTGATCTCGTGGCAGCCATCGGGGTGGGAGTCCTCTCACTCGGCACCATGATTGCGGCCATGGTGCGGAGTGCGAGCGCGTGGGCTGCCGCCGCCTCCTTCTGCGATCAAGTAATGCTCGAGAAGGAGGCGGCGGAGCGGGCTCGGGAGAGATTTAGAACCCTCCCGGCCCGCCAAGCCCGCAATATGCGCGCCGCGCGGCGCAGGCGACTCAGACGCCGGAGGTCGCTTAACGACCTCCGTCCTCCATGAGCGCAGGCCTGGGGGTGACAGGTGGAGCCGCCTGTCACCCTAGCAGAAGCAGGCCGGGGCGGCGGGGCGAAGAGCGCTCTTCCCCCGAACCGGGGCAAGACGGGAACACCGTGGTTCCCAAACCCGAGGGGGCCTTCTCAAAACCGGAGATGGCCCTGGGTCAGCTGGGGTGCGAGGGGCATGCCTTATGGGCCACCTTACACCCCGGCGTCTGAAGACCCGAGGCGGCGTGCGGTTTTAGTCGGTTCAAGTCCGACATAACCTCCTTCGCTGGCCGGCGGGGGGGTATCCGAAGGGATTTCCGCACGAAAAAAAAAAAAAAAAAAAAAGGTATGGGAAGAGCGTGGGCGAAGAAATACTTAACAATAGTTATTATGGAAAACTACCATCACATATAGCCTATCCGAATGTTTGCTTTTCCGCAATACCTATCAGTTTATCGGGATCAGATAATGTCACACGACTGTACAACATATCTAAATAATCGCCATATGTTTATGTATGTGAAGATAAAGTATCAATAATGTTTGTATATCAATCATTTTCCTGTCCATTATTGTGAAATTACATAAAATTCATATTCATGGTGCAGCTAGTGTGGAGTTACGTACTAATTCATTAATGATATGATTGTTGTACTGAATCTGAATCCATTAGAAATAGGACCAAAGACAGAACGTTTAATACAACCTAAAGGTAACTCTATATCTATCAATATAAGCGGTCCATTGCAATCCTATGAGCATTTTGCAGCAAAAACAGGCGGCGACTGACCAGGGGGATTATCACCCTACCAGACTACCCTAAGTACTTATTATCGGCTTAATGGGATAAGGTAATAACAAATTAGCAGTACACTGTATTTTTTACGGCTTAAAAGAGCGTCGAAGGCCTTACCTCTTACCCTTTTGTGTTTCACATATTGTTCTTTTGCTTCCTCCAACTCGCAAGCGGCGCAAATGCACGAGTGATTCGTTTTATATCAGAGGAGATACAAATGAAGCATGCAAAGTACTGAAATAGCGTCTCATATTGTAAGGTAGTGAAAGTATTACTGACCAATATTTACTGACCAGTAGAGATCTTGAACAAAACTGTCAAATACCAACACCATCCATCTACATTAAAGATATCTTGCAGTTATCATAGGAGTAGGTATCATTTAGACTGCACCCGTACACTATGCACAGATGCGAGCTGGCGCGTATAAACAAACAATAATTCTGTTATTTTGTTGTATATCTAAACAGCTTCTTATCACAAAAAATATACAAATACGATAAGATTAGTAGATATACAAAAGCTGTTGTAGATACTGTAAACCCAAGGTTAAATCTTCCCTCAGCGCTACATTGCGTATTGGTAGTTCTATTGATAATGTAGGAAGACTCATTGTTTATACATTGAAGATTTGTTTTTTTTTTGCGAGATACACAGTGCCATATTAATAAATAATCATTCAGCCGGATTTGCCATATAAAAACAATCATCTCAAGTATTCATCTTTCTAACATATTTTGATTCGATTCGATTGATGGAGCGATACACACGGTTTCAATAGTGAAACCGTGTGTATCGCTCCGTCTAGCGATTCCCTGCCATTTAGATCAGCTTCTTAGTCTATCTAGGGGAGGTACTTAAGGAGTATGTAAGTCCCTATTACTATATTATATAGTCAACACTATTTTGTGTCTTGTGGTTTTGATAGTGATCAACTTTAGATTTAAACCTATTCTGTATAACTATAGGGACTATGCCAAACATAGCAATTAGTTTTATCAATAAGCAAACAACAGCGATTATGTAGATACCCGGCTTTTGATTTGGCACGTTCTTCGGGAAGAAGAGTGAGGCCGATTAAGATTACCTTATTTCATATAAATCTTTAGGCTTTCACGGCCGGTGTTGCATGTAGAATATACTGCTTCCGGGTTGTTTGGCCGTGGTCCATATGAAGCTTGTGTTCCAAACGTTTCGTAGATCACTGCGGTCGACATCTTCTGTGGCTCAATCTGGGCGCCGACGAGTGCGTAGAACTCTCCTCGGCGGCGACATCTCTGCGAGTGACTGCGAGTGATCGACGAAACGTTTGGAACACACGTTTCATATGAACCACCGCCAAACAGCTCGGAAGCAGTATATTTTCTACATTACCTTATTTCGTTTTTTTTTTGTTTTTTTTTTTTAATATTCAAACCGTCAATTGACTGCGCCCAGCAGGAGGGTGAGAAGCTAGGGCGTAGTTCAAAAGATATGGGCCACCATCCCAGATGATGACGATCCTAAAATGACGGCCTCAGCATGCTTTTTCACGCCCCGCTTGAAGAACCCGGGATTGTAAGAAGAAGGAAACAGGTGTGTGGGTAGGGCATTCCAACTCTTTATGGTTTGGAATACTTTAGAAACAAACGGTTTTAACTAATCTATAGAGTTATCAAACTATCAGTCTGTTGTGCGATAAGAACGCTCTACAAAATCGAAGCCTGCCGATTTTAGCTGAAGTCTCACTCTTTTTCGAGTCGGGTATGCACAGCTTTTATACCTACTTGGGAATATCAAATGCAATCATTTTTTATTTATCTTGATCTTGTTGCTAAATTATTATTATCTTGGTTATAAATCTCCAGGAATGCACTGAATATATCCCTGAAGAACAAACCATAGTTATCCTGTTTCATTGGATAAATAATGTTGCATAACTACAACAGGAGATTACGCGGAAGCACCATAAACTTCCTCTAAGTACACTGTACATTGTTGAAGCCAGTATATTAATATTTCTCGGCGTATAAGTACCTTTTTTTTTTTCGTGCGGAAATCCCTTCGGATACCCCCCCGCCGGCCAGCGGGGGCGGTTATGTCGGGCTTGAACCGACTAAAACTGCATGCCGTCTCGGGTCTTCAGACGCCGGGTTGTAAGGTAGCATATCCCTCGCACAAAACATCGATAACCATAAAAGGATTATCTAAAACGAGATATTTATTTTTTATTGGATTTATAATTATTTGTTACATACTCTCTATCACTTTCAAATGTATTGTTGTGTGTACCAAACTCATCTCATTATAAAATACAAAATATAATATCCAATCTGCTGATTGTCCTTAAAATTGACAACTTCTAATTTCGCGACTGATATTTGCATTAACAGCAACATTATCAATTATATCCTATTTATGACAGTGCTTTTTGGTTCGTATTACGAGGGAAGGTCCAAAAGTTCGTGGAATGAAGGGGATGGTGTAGGGATAGGGGCGGTCGCTTAATGTTATACTACTTGGGGACTCATCATTAGTATATAAATAGAGTTTCAACCCTATTGCTACATTCGTTCACGAACACTCGCCTGCTAAACAAGTCAATCTGGCAGAAAACTGAAACCATGGAGAAAATTGAACACCGTGCCAGGATAAAATTCCTTACGAAGCAAGGAAAGAATGGCCAAACCATTTTAAATGAAATGCAAGCAGTTTATGGGCAGGATTGCCCTGGTAAATCCATGATTTATAAGTGTCATTTTTTTTAAACATGGTCGAAAGTCGATTGAAGACGACCCCCGCTTTCGTCGGCCAGATGAGGCCACCACATCAGACATTATCGAAATAGTTGAAAAATTTGTACTGGAGGACGCCCGTTTGAAGAAAAAACAGTTATCTGCATTAATTGGAGTATCAGATACCACTATTTTGCGGATCCTACATGGCCATCTGGGTATGACAAAAGTCAGTGCAAGATGGGTACCGAGAATGCTCACACCGCTTCTGAAACAGCAGCGCGTCGATGCTTCAAAGCAATTTTTGGAGTTCATCTCCACACAGATGAACCTGCACAGATTTTGGAACGGATTGTTGCTGGAGATGAGACATGGGTCCATCACTTTGGGCCTGAGTCAAAACAGGAGTCCATGCAATGGCATAAAAAGGGCACACCACCCCCAAAGA
The DNA here is from genome assembly GCA_946251805.1 of Cybosia mesomella. NCBI lineage: Eukaryota > Metazoa > Arthropoda > Insecta > Lepidoptera > Erebidae > Cybosia > Cybosia mesomella. The sequence continues at coordinate 11,370,110 of OX276404.1, forward strand.
AATTCAAGGTGTCAGTATCGGCTGGAAAGTGGATAGCTACTGTTTTCTGAGATTGTAAGGGGTTAATACTGATTGATTACAAAGAAAAGGCAAGAAGTATAACTGGAGAATACTAAGCATCGATACTAAACAAATTAACGTAGGCCATCAAAGAAAAACGTCGAGGAAAATTGACTAAGGGTGTGTTGCTCTTGCAAGACAACGCACCAACCAGTTCACAAGAGCAGAGTTGCAATGGTTGCTCTGCACACGCCCGGCTTCGAACTAGTTCTTCTAGCTTGTACTTCGTAGTAGAAGGTGGGTACCTTACAGTCGAGACCTGGCCCCTAGTGATTTTCATTGGTTCCCCAATTTAAAAAAGACTTAAGGGGGAAGGAAATTTTCTGACGACAAAGAGGTGAAGGAGACAATTTTGGCCCATTTTGAGGCGACAGACAAAAATATTATTTCGACGGTTTAGAAAAAATAATTCATAGAGCTTAAGGGTGATTATATTGAGAAGGAAAAATAGATTTATTGTTTCATTTAATTTTGAACCCTTTCATTCCACGAACTATTGGACCTCCCCTCGTAGGTGTGAAAATTGTTTAACATTACAGATTACATAGTTATGGCAGTGTACAGCGTAAATAGTTATTTCATCCCTCCTGTTTGGAAAGTTTCATTTTCATGGGTAGATAGCCGGGTGGAAAGTAGCTTATTCCATCCCTAGGGTGGAAAGTAATTTTTTTTTTAATTTTAAGATTTGCCATGGAGTCCATGATAATTAAGTTACGTCATAATTGCCTGGATATCATGACGCTTTTTTTTACATGGCCGCCTAGATGCACATCTCATGATCGTGATAACAATGTAATCAATAGATTCGATTCTTTTCTAATGTTGGCCGTATGTACGTGAATTATAACTTTTTTTTTCAGAATTAAAAAAAACAATTTTAGTTTGCTAAATAATTAGCATGAGATTAAATGTAAATAAATACCTTGTGTTAATTGTGGTAAAAATGGTTTCGGAAAGTGATTCCAGTGATATGGATATTAATTTAACTCCCGATGAGTTTAAAGAACAGGAAAAAGCTGTTGTTAATAATCTATTTCCAATTTTTCTAATTTTACTTTAAATTTTAACTGATTATCAATATACCTGTTTCATTAAATGTGTGTGTAGTATTTTAATTTCCTCACATAGTCGAAATGAAAAGTAGAGTATTTAACTCGGGTGAATGTCACCCATTTCACCCTTGGACTATTGGCGCTCTCACTTCGTTCGAGCGCCAGAAATATCTCGGGTGAAATGGCTAACTTTCAACCCTTGTGTAACAATCTACTATTACACATCTGTGGTGATAAAGTGTTGAACAATTTCATGGTACACACATTGTGCCATGAAATCGTTTTCTTACAGCCGATGTATTACCTCTACTCATCAGCATCGTCATAGCGATTTGCCTATCGACCACAGCTTGCTCTTTTGAGTCTGGGGTCTGCTTATTGTTTTCAATTTATATGTTGGCTTTTGTGGGAGCGAGTGCTGTCTGACCTCCCAACCCCGAGAGGAAAGCCTGTGCCAGAGTCTCGTCCATTGCTTGGCAGGTGCACCGACTAGCAGGTGAGGCAGGCCCCGGCTCCAAAGTTGTCCAAAAAAAAAAAATGGTTCCTGTACATCTCTACTCCTCTCTGTAATAACTCTACTTATTTCGTTTTCTCCCTGAATTATTTTTTGCACATATCGCATACAACACTAAAATAAAATAATACGATACCATTTTATAATTCATAGGTATTCTGTTCACAAGTGTTATTTAATGCTAAATCGTTTCGATTCTATGTTAGTCTATGAAACTTAACAGCTGTTCATAGCAGGCACGTTTTCCACCCACACTCGAGCAAACTTGTACATTTTAATAGAACATCAGGGCTATATTATATTATACAAGTACCTTTGTAATTTGTTTGAAAAAGTGCAACCTGTAGCAAGCAATTGTGAAATATGTCTCGACTCCTCTTCGGTAAAGCCTTCTGTTTTTCATCAATCGTTAGCTGTATTAAACGAGATATTACTACTGATCTAATCGACAGCTATTTACAACACGGTTTAGGTATTGTCGATCGATAATTGTAAATCAAATTCACACTTATACGTATCGTTCCGGCTTAGTATCAGTAGTCCGATTAAATATTTTAGTTGATACACGACATAACCACCCCTGCTGGCCGGCGGGGGGGTAATCCCAAGGGATTTCCGCACGTAAAAAAAAAGGCCGATGATCGAACTACTGAGACTTTTTCGGCTCAGTAGTCCCATGATGCAGATGATTATAAATCATCGGACTACTGAGTCTTTTAGTCCGATTCGACATTCCGAAATAAGAAATGGATGCAGTAGTATTAACAAGTCACGTTATCGAAATCCAATTTTCCGGACTAGTGGTTTATCAATTTCATTTCAATTATATTCAATTATCGATCGACAATACCTAACCGTGTTGTAAATAGCTGTCGATTAGATCAGTAGTAATATCTCGTTTAATACAGCTAACGATTGATGAAAAACAGAAGGCTTTACCGATCATCCGATTACTGAGCCGAAAGTCTCAGTAGTTCGATCATCGGACTACTGATACTATCGGATCGTTCCTACCTAGCAGGTGTCTACCCTGTTAAAAAATGTTACCAATGTTTTAGCCACATTCACAATAAATGTGGATATTCATTGTTTGTACATTTATATTGTGTATCGTATATTTGGGATCGGTAAAAAATGTTTTACTTGCAGATTATTTATTTTCACGGTCCTTTTTAAAGAATGTAAGCTAGTTACATGGTTTTATTACGAGATACTTTGATAAAACGCTAATCGCATTATATATAGGGTACGTCCATCTCGATGTGTTTTATCCAAAATATTTTGTAATAAATACTTAGACGTTGCTAAAATTGCATTGTGCACATTAAGTATAACGTTGAAAGTATAAGGTATTTGCCTATATAATTTTTTACACGAAGAAGCTGGAGAATCTACATTGTTAATAGACAGAAAGATATTTTAAAATATCCATAGTAACTAATCAAATTTCAATGCAAATTGTTTTCTCTTTTATGGGTGTTTCTAAAATGTATGGGGAATTGGAGGAACTTCCTTATAGTACCTGAAAAATGGAATAGGCTATGTTAAATAAAAATAAATATGAAAGAAATATAACGTGGTCAAATGTATCAAAGCCGAAGAAACGTCTACGTATATCTTACCTCACAAAGCCGCCAAGGGGGGAAAACGCTTTTTCGTTCAATGGCACAAGGATAGGCGAATCTCGAACACCTTGTGGTAATTTGATGAAATACTTTACACTGCTTGGAATTAAGACTCCTACAAAACAGAACATTAAAAAACCATAGCGTATTACATAGATACTAGAAATTTCATTTGAAATCATAGATAAATTGCTCACCTTTAGAGTCATATCGATATCTGCGTAGTAAAGTTTGCATTGATGGATTCTGCACGTTGGACAGCACTACAATTGCACATGGCTGTAAATTAAGTTATGATCACTACACACACTGGGTACTTCCCTAATCGACGGTTTAGTCCTGATTTGTTACCTTTTTTGTTGTATGTTGTTTATCATCATCTTCATCGTCGTAAATTTTTGAGCCCAGAAATTTTTCGTGCTCGATACTATCCAAAGGCTCTGAATCCGTATGAGTTGGAGACTTTGCTTCAGTTGGATTTCCTGTCATATAACTATATAGCAGCATTCTCTAGAAATAGTAATTATCACTAAACTTTATAGACGAGTTAACGAATGTAAGACATGCCTAATGTACCTACATTTTCGATTTGATGTATGTTACACAGTACTAGAAGAGTAACGCTAATAAACTTCATGATTAATGCACCTGCGTTTCGCCAATGAAGTGATCAGCAAACCAGGAATTGGCTTTACTATATTTTATAAACAAAGTTACTAGTTATCTTTGAATTCGAGTAGGGTTCTTCAAATATCACTTTTTGTTTTGAAAATATGTTTTAAATGTATATGTAATAACATTTACCTTCTTGAACGAAATTTGTGTTCTTAGTTGAATTAGCAAAGACTGCGGGACAAGTTGATAGAGTTCCTGCTATGGCAGATAATTGCGACGTAAGTTTTCACCAAAAATATAGTTTACTGCTTAGCGTCATAATGTGACGTGGAACGTTAGTTCACAATATGTTAGTTCTCACAATAATGATGACAGTGATTTGTGAAGGACAAGGCCTTTGTAGTCCTCATTGATTAGTTCTTTATTGTTTATTATTTATGTTAGAGATTACTCAGAGCGCTCTTATTGATGAAGTATTTTCAATAACTCCTTCATCACCTAGTTTTTTCGTTAACTCTGTTAGAAAGATATTCCTGTTGTTTCAAGTACATGACTTAAGGTCTCTTGGTATTCAGATAGTTCCGACGAAGATTTTAAAATGCGTACACAAAATTTCGTGTCTGTGCCGTTGAAGAATTCCTTTACCTGGATATCGATTCAAATCATGCTTACCATAAAATGCATTGAAATTGAAACTGAACCAACATCTATTAATACAACTACGATAAGAGGAAGTGGTTCTAATTCAGCTTGCAACATTTGACCTTCATAAAATAACCTACAAACATTGCAAGTTAAATAAAAGCTTTTAAAACACTGATAGTTGCCGAAATCGAATAGATGGGGCATTAACCTTAAAAAAATCGACTACTTGATGACCACTAGTATATTAAAATTTGCATTCACTATTGTAAGTACTTAAATAAGTACTCTAAGAAGTATACACTAATGAGATTCGTGAATTGTGACGACCGATAATAGTAGTTTATGCAACTGTCATATAAGAAGGGGTATTAAAACACGAGAGTCTGTATATCGCATGAGGCGAAGCTGGCGAAGCCGAATGCGATAATAGGTTGACTCGAGTGTTTTAATACCTAAGTTATATGTAGTTTCATACACTACTTTATCTTCACTCATAGGATAAAATTGAAATTAAACAAAGTACGTAGGTTACAAGGAAGTAATTTAGCGTGCGCCATTTTTTTCACAGTTCGAACTGCGCATACGTGCGCCTTTTTTTCAATATTCAGCCTAAAACCTTAGACTAGTTTAATGAATAAAAAAAGATGGCGGTGCCATAATTGGTTTTATGATACAGTTGGCGGTACTATAATAAGTTTATTTTTAATTTTATGTATATGCGTTTATAAAGTGCGTATGTATAGAATTCGTAATTCGAATTTTTCGATTTAACTGTAGATAAATTACGTTTACTTTATTGTGAGAAAGTAAAGAGCAAATGCAAGGTAAATCAATTTGAAACATATTTCATGGAATCATCATCATCATCAACCTATTCTAGTCCACTGCTGGACATAGATCTCCCCTAATGAGCGCCATAGCGCCCTGTCTTCAGCTTGCCGCATTTCATGGAATACTGATGGAGTTTAGGAAAATAACTGGATCGATTATAATTTCGTACCTGGTAATCGTAAATAACATAGAAGTTTACACATGGAACAAAATCAACAGACAGGCCTGTAACTTTTATTGTTTAGTTTTGCTCGGTTAGCACTGGCTTTATAAGTTTTACTATCATATTTATGTACCATTTACAACAAGTTATTTATCTGACGATCTGAATGTGATCACTTTAGTTCAGCAATCGTAGCTTCAAATTAAAAAAAGCTTGTTTAAATTTCGTTTACTAGCTTTGGCTTCCCCGAATCAAATCACTACAAGGGAGAATTTTTGTGAAGTTTAATTTAAGAATATGCAGTCATTTTTTTTTTATAAAAGCAACTGTAGTTATTACCATTTTAAAAAGCGTAATCTGGACTATTTTATACAGCACTACAAAGTCAATTTCATTGAAATAAAACTTTTTAACGGATTCTATCGCGATTTATTTGATGCTATTTTATATTTTACATTGATCCCGACGACTTTTCGGTTGCTTTTGTTGCTGAAAAGTAACCGAAACGTAATTTGTGACGTTCGCGTAAACTTCCGATAATATCATTTAAATATGTCAAAAAGTTATAAGTAAAGTTTTTTTTAATAGTGAAATTTTATCATATTTTGTTATTAGCACAACCCGTTATTAACATAACCCTACATTGCATGCTGTGCTTATATCTAGTAGAATATAATCACCCAATGACTTATTTGTAAACTATGCAGTGTAGGTATGTAATACTGGTTGTATTCAGTTTTGTGAAAAAAAAATGCCAGCCTTACCCTAATAAACGTTTAGGTTAAGATTGACATTTAATTTTACTCAAACTCTTTAACTGCCACTAATTACAATAATTGTGATTCCAAGTATTGTCAGCAAGACAGATACATTCTGCAACTAACACACTACTCTTGGAGGACTGATGATACCTTGTAAATGTAATAGGATAGTACCACCATTATATTCTTCTTCACTATTTCAGTTGTAGAAGCACTTTGAGCATCAATTTTAATTAGAAAAAGAGGACAAGGGCAGTACTCGATCAAATTGTGGCGTAATTCAAACTACACTATGAATAAATCCATTGTTTTTATAAGACAATGATCTCGAGGTATCCGTACCTAGCAATTTAAAATAAAAAGTGAGGTAGGTTTGACTTTAATATGACCTTTAGTAGCAAGAGAAAACACTAGAGTAAATATGTAAATAAAAAATATAAACATCCGAATTGAGAACCTCCTACTTTTTCGAAGTCAGTTAAAAAGTGATAATCAGCATCAATTTCATCAGAAGTATTTAATGTATTTGAAGTTAAGTGGGAGAAAACGAGAATCAGTATGAGAAGCATATAAAGACCATTACTGACCCAACCATATTAAAGTCCCCATCTAATTAATCAATGTGCTTAATCAGATGCGCCAATCCCAATTGGGAAAAGAGCAGCAGACGATGATCTGCCTGCCCTTTGCCCAATTGGGGTCGGCGCAAGTGCCAGACGTCGTTTCCTTAGTTACTCCTTTTCTTGCCATGGTCGTCTTTCATGCAACCCATCAATCTTTTGGGCCATCTCTTGGGCCTGCCTCTGTTTCCAAAACCCTCTACATTGATAGTTTAAAACTTTCTAACACCATTACTATCATCTCTTCACATAAGTACAATATCCAGTCCATATACTCACTCGCTTTTCAACTTAGTCACTCGCTTTTCAAGTTTTCCCAGCCCGAACTCAAAACCTTCATAAATGTTCAGAAATCGTGGAGAATATTACGAAATATGTAAATAAGAATATTAGAATGGGTTTTATAATTCAATCATTATGTATATGATCTATACATCGTTATCTATTCTTTATCGGTTTTATTATAGCTGTAACAACTAAATAAAACTTAATGAAGGATATGTTAGCCTTTATTGGTTCAGGCCGTGGCGGAGGCGTGTCGTGTGTGTCCTCACACGCCTGCCAACTCACCGAAGCGGGATAAAACCCGACCCCAACAGGAGAGGCTGCGGTGGCGGCCAAAGTCCGCCGGTTACGCTGGGGATAACCCCAGCGTAACCGGCGGACTCCCCCCTCTCGAAAGGTTATCCTTTCGAAGGGCTTACCCGGGGTGCCCGGCAATGGACACTTGGGGAGGACACCGTGTGGTTTTAGTCGGTCCGATTCCGACACGCCCACCTCATCGTCGGCACCGATGGGGTGAAGCCCGTGGGGGCTTCCACACGTAAAAAAAAGCCTTTAATGTTTGTATAGCAATCTTATTGATATTATAAATGTGAAAGTTTGTGAGGATGGATGGTGAATGTTTGTTATTTATTCACGTGAAAACGGCTGAACAAATCAGGATATAATTGGCACAGAGATAGATCATATTCTGGCATCGTGGGCATCATAGTCTCATGCATAGTCTGTTTCTGTGGGTCGCGGAAACGGGATCAATATTACACGCGGCATAACCGCGGGCAATATTGGTTCAACATTTTGTATACTTACTGAACAAATTACAAACAAACGGGTAAGTATTATAATAATTTAAATTTAATTATAACCATCTTGCCCCGATGTCTTTGTAAGGTGAGAATAGTTTCTCTATCATTTTCCTTATGATGCGTGAATGATTTTGCTTGGTTAAATCAGATTGAAACGTCAGTCAGAATCTAATCCAAGTGACATCAAAATTACTAAAACCTCGAACTTGACGAACATGACGTTGAGGCATATGTCCTTGAACATAATACCCCAGATTATAATCGGAGAATTTTGTTTGTATCCCTGTTCCTTTAAGGCGCTCCAAGAGAAAATTACCTTAACGATGTCAAGGAGAACGTTCATTTAACTTTGTGGCCTTCGGCAACTGCGTAATCTTCCCAGGGTTCTTTTGGGCCCTGTTGTTTATATTAAGTCAGTTTTAAAAGGGAGCATAATCATATTTATTACTGGCTGCTGCCGGCTCGGGTGACATACTGACCCCATTAGAGTGAACCACAGAAACATATTCCTAGGATAAAAGTAGCTTATGTGCCATTCCGGACTACAATCTATCGCGGTGCCAAATTTTGTCCAGATCCGTTCAGCCACTCTGCTGTGATTGATTGAAAACATTTATCCGTTCATCTATCCATTGTTCCTAACATTTGCATTTATCAAGTAGTAGGATAAGGTTTTTTTTAAATACTACATAAATTGGATTGTGGAAAGAATAGTACAATGGTAGTTACTGCCTATTTCTTGAAGAAATGTCTTCCAGCAGACTTCTACTAACGGCTCAAAATTCATAAGCCTATACCAGAGAGATTCGTAAAGGCATCTTGTTCTGTTTAACGATCTTGTGCAGTAAGGATTCGTACCTTTTTACCTATACGAGCAAGAAGAAACCCCTTTTCCTGACAATTCTGCCAATCCCGACCCATTATCAATAAATGAATTGTGTCTGTAAATTGGGGATATTTAAAATAAAATACTTGTTGAAATAAAACTATTTTTAACGGATTCTATCGCGATTTATTTGATTTGATTTTATATTTTACATTGATCCCGATCCCGGTCACGAGCCTCCCAATGACCATGGCTGCTGAAAAGCAACCGAAACGTCGCGCGTCGGGACCAATGTAAAATATAAAATAACATCAAATAAACCGCGATAGAATCCGTTAAAAATAGTTTTATTTCAATGTGTGACATTCGTGTAAACTTCCGACAATATCATAAAATACTTGGCTTATGTTGAATGAACGAGTCTGAACAGGACTGGTTAAGAAGAACCGGAGATATGACAAACAACGATAACCGACCTCCGTGCGGACGGAGCCGCGGGCCTCAACTAGTAACTGTTTTGACTATTGCTGATAGTTGTGAAAATGGATCTTTAGAACTTTAAGTAAACTGTAACTGTGTAAACTATAAGTGCTTAATTATTGTCTAATTTTAAGTTCTGTATCATCGTTAAGTGCATGTTTACATTGTAAACATGGGACTCGGGTTTCTCTTTTAATACGGAACTTATTTCATTGGCTAATACGCGTCCATGAGAGTCTTCATGACGGATGTTTTCATTACAATAATTAACTTTTGTCCTTGAATTAATTAGTGATCTTTAGTACAATTAGAGCATTATAATTTATCCTGAATTAAGTGTGGAATGAAATCTGCTTCTACTAGTCGTAAATACTATTTTCCTTACAATAAATAACTCGTCCTCGAATTAATTAATGATCATTATTCAAACTTAATTAATTCTGAAGTATGGAATGAAATCTGTTTGCCAGTCTACCTACTAGGTACCAGTCATAAGTGGTCTCGCAATAGTGAAAGCTTGTAGGTACTGCCTGTGAATCTCAATATATTTTTATATCATTAGGCATACATTTTTTTCATTCATTAGCCAGTTATTGCTGACCTTTGGTTATCCTACTAATATTATTTGTAGACCTCTGTGGCGTAGCAGTAGCGCGTTCGATTGTTAAGCTGGAGTACGCGGGTTCGATTCCCGCTCAGTGCAACTATTTGTTTGCTTGAATATGGCTATTTGGATTGGTCTGGGAGTTTCTATGTATAGTATGTATGTATTTACAAAAGAAAACGTATCTAAGTATGTTTATCCGTATTCTAGAACCCATAACTCAAGCTAGTTAAGCTATGCTCACTTTGGGACCCCACCACCGCGCCCCACCAGGCGAGGCCGCGCTGGGGGCCAAGGTCCGCCGGTAAACCTGGTGTTATCCTTTCGAGGACTTATCCGGGGTGCCCGGCAATGGACACTTGGGCAGGACACGGTGCGGTTTTAGTCGGTACATGCACGACATAACCGCCTCCGCTGGCCGGCGGGGAGGTATCCGAAGGGATTACCGCACGTAAAAAAAAAACCATGCTCACTTTGGGTCCTAATATCGTAGAGTATTAGTATTAGAGAATAACGCGAAGTTTGTAAGTATATATGTTTGTTACTGTTTCACGCAAAAACGGTTGAACGCATCTGGCTGAAATTTGGTACAGATACGGATTGGTACGTATAGATAGTCTGGAATGACACCTAGGCTAGTTTTATCCCTGGAATAGGTTCCCATGTGAAGCGAATACCGCGATCAGAATTCGACGCAGGCGGAGCCGCGTTCAACAGCTAGTTATTCGTATTTGATCGTATGTAATTACAATGGCACGTAGGTAGGTAACGTACCATTTTAGTGTAATATAATCAGCGGATACTAGTTTTTATTGCAAGAAATGATTGTTGTCCACAAAATAGTTTTGTACGTCATCATTATTTAAACAAATGCGTTCGTATTATACTTTATAAACACAGACGGTAAGGTCGTGTCGAATAGATCAAGTTTCTGCTCATACTGTGAAAGTATTTCACGATCATATTTTTTGTAGTAGATGTACATTTCGGTTAGAAGTCTGTTGTGATGAAGACTTATATTAAGATTGATAAATACCTTTAAGCTTCATTTCACAAACTATCGTGTACGAATTTAGTGCTATTTTGTAGTAGGTTCGAAGTGAAAATTGTGCGTATTATGACAAAAGGAAAAGTGCCCAACAGACACAGAGGGCGACCCTCTTTTGTGGTGACTCAATCTAACTTTACAAGACGTAGAAGTTATAGGCTTACAAGGTGTGTTCGTTTTTAATGCCGGTCCCTATATGTTTCATTTTATAAAGTAACTAGCTGTGCTCGCGGTTTTTAGATTCGATTTCGATTTTTAGGGTTTTAGTTCATTTACTCGGAGCCCTAATTATTTTTTTAAAATGCAAGTACAGGTTACTTTAATGTTAGGTAATGTTACGCCTTGTAACATTACCTATCTGCCAATGAAAGTCCCGTCAAAATCGGCCCAGCCGTTCCAGAGATTACATCTTTCAATCAGACAGAAAGACGGACAGACAGACAGCCAAACAGAAAGACAAACATTTTCAAAATTGTATTTTTGTTATAAGTATCGTGTATACATTCAAGTGCAATCATTAAAACTCTGTTGTTTTAATATTACAAACAGACACTTCAATTTTATTTATATGGATAGATCTTGTTTCGTTTGACTTCATACATATTTTAAGACATAACTGTATCTATACAACACGAATGTGATCAATAGGTATGCTGATTGCTTAGTTAAACCTATTAAACTTAAGGCGCTGTCTGCACGTAAATATGCTTATTTGTTGTCTCTAAGATTATTTCTCTCTCTCTCTCTCTAAGATTACTGATGCTAGACAGTTGTTTTTTTAGGGTTCCGTTGCCAAATGGCAAAAAACGGAACCCTTATAGATTCGTCATGTCTGTCTGTCCGTCTATATGCTGTTGAAACTTGGTAAGTAGATGTATTCTGTGAACCGCAATAAGATTTTCATACAAAAATAGAAAAAAAAACAATAAATTTTGGGGGTCCCCATACTTACGAACCATACGAACCCATACGAACTGAAACTCAAAAATTTTTTTTTCATCAAACCCATACGTGTGTGGTATCTATGGATAGGTCTTTCAAAATAATATAATATAATAATATCATTCAACAATTAAATGATAATGATTTATTTATCTGTTTGCCGCCAAACAAATCAAACAGATAAATAAATCATTTAAAAATATGACGGATCTGAGGATGTTAATTTGTAGATATTCCACTAGCTGAATAAATTTTCTTTATATTTATAACAAAAAATATATATGTCGTCGCTAAAAATATTGAGATAATGTAAACGAAAAATTTCTTTCAAAGAGTGTTTCTTTGCAATTTTTTTAACAAGATACTGCTCTATTTATCCAAAATGTTTTTGAATGTGCGTCAACAGTAGATAATTAGCTGTATATATAAAAAAAACAACTGTCTAGCATCAGTAATCTTAGACAGAGAGAGAAATAATCTTAAAGACAAGAAATAAGCATAATTATGCTAGTTTACGTGCAGACAGCGCCTTAATTAAGTATGATACTTGTTTGATGTTCGAGATGTTTTCAGTACTTACCTACTTACTTACACAACACGAAAGTTATATATAATCTATTTAACTTAATTATGAGATCACTAACGAATATCTGCGATTTCGCCCGCATTCTGTTCTCGTTCCCGCTTCCCATGAGGACCTATTCCAGGAATAAGAAGTTGCCTATGTGTTTCCTATTCCAGCCATAATCTATCCCTGTACCAAATTTCAGCGAAATCCGGTCAGCCGTTTTAAGAGTAACAAACATTCATACATACATTCATACTTACAAACTTTCACAACTATAATATGAGTAGGATTTGGGAATTCGCCTTATTAAACTTAAGTATTTAACTTAATCTGTAGACCCGAAATGGCGTGCGGTTTTAGTCGGTTCAAGCCCGACAAAACCGCCCCCGCTGGGGGGGGTATCCGAAGGGTTTCCGCACGAAAAAAAAAGGTACCTGTTCGGTTCGGGGTGCGAGGGAAATGCTTCATGGGCCACCTTGAACGCCAACGTCTGAAGACCCGAGACGGCGTGCGGTTTTAGTCGGTACAAGCACGACATACCCACCCCCGCTGGCCACGGGGTAGGGGCTATCGAGGGGATATCCGCACGAAAAAATCTACCTGTTCGGTATTCGAGATTTTTTGTGTATTTACACAACACGAATGCTAGCAATATGCTGCCATGCTATTGGCTATGGCGGATATGATATCTCACCACGGATTCAGCTGTCGTGATTTATAAACACACTTACAGAACACCACCACTGATTGGTAAGTTAACTTCACACTAAGCGCCTGCGCTGCGTCGTGTGTACCCATGCGGGCGCCTGGTTCGCGAAAATAATACTGAGCTGATTTCATGCAGATAATTTGCACAAAATCATGCAAGAAATACCGTACGGCATGCACGCCGTGCGAGCTCCCGCATGCCTTACACGCACGACGCAGAGCCGCGCCGGCGGCGCTTAGCATTGTTGAAGTCTGAAAAGTATAAAATAATAACCCTAGATCCTGACATCTGTGACGCTAAGAAGGGGCACAGAACAACTCCAGGGAAAATGGTGGCCTAGCAATCAATACAAACCAAAGTTCATTTTATGACTTAGTGATCGATTCGCACTAATTTCGCACACTTCGTGCGATACGACCCTATACGGTGTCTGACAGTCTGACAATCTAACGTAACTCCAGAAGGCAGCAGAAGATTAACGTTCTCTATTTGCTTGTTTCAGGTCAACCGGCAATTTCGCAGCAGGCGCGGCGGGTGGCGGGGTCGGGGTCCCGCGCTCCGCCCCCGCCACCCCGCTGCAACAAGAACCTCATCCACCCCGCACCACTAAACATGATAAGTAAGACAAAGTTGTTCCTTTTTTCTTAGTACAGTCAGCGTCAAAAATAGATGACAAAATTTTAGTTTGAATTTTTTTTAAAGAAATGTTTAAGTTTAAGTATAATTGAAAAATATTTTAATGTGCAAAACAGCATTTTCATTACGAAATATAAATTATAATGCTCAAATACTAAGAGGTAGCTCAGTGGTTAAGAAGTCTCAGGTTTGAAACCTGGCCATTATACTATCGATGTGAACCCACTCTTAACAAGCAATCGGATACCCCTCCGCCGGCCAGCGGGGGTGGTTATGTCGTGTATCGACTAAAATAGCACGGTGTCCTCCCCAAGTGTCCGAGAGGTAATATACTAAGTAATGTGTAAAGTAAAGTGTAATATACTAGTAATTTCTGTTAATAGAATTATTTATTCAAAAAAAAAAATAAAGAAAAAAACTTCAAATCTGTTAATATGCATCTACTTTTGATGCTGGCCTACCTATAGAATGTTTATGCTGTCTATTTTATTTTTAATCCGTAACGACTGAAGTAACACTTAATATACTTGGACTTAAATTTAGAGTTGTGTTTCAGTACTAAATTCCCCAGGAACTCAAATTCTCTATGTTGGGGTCTGATACAACGTAGCTAGTTAATACATTAAGTTGCATCTCCTCGCAATTGCTTATCTGTATAGGAAATCTGTGTCCTTAGGTTAGTTAGGTATCTTGTGATTTAACACGTGATTTTATAAGTAAGTCATCTTGCCAATCGGTTAAACGATTACAAACATCTATCATTTATCTAATGGTTATATTATACACTGGCTGACACAGCAAACGTTGTACTGCCATCAATAAATTATCAAAGAAATTGAAAGTAAGTATGAAAATACAGAATGAAATGTCCAAGTGACGCGACACTTCATGTTCTTAAATGACTTCACGTCAAAGAACGATGACGGAATTTTTGTATTGTTCATACAACTAAAATACTCGACATATTCTCACACCTACCTGACGATTATACTTACTATTACAAAAAATTGACAATCGATCGAGCCCTTTCGAAGGAATTCGTCCACAAACATCGTGCCAATAGATATTTATATATAAGATTACTAGCTGACCCGACAAACTTCGTTCCGCGCTTAAATCAAATTATGTTGGTTACTTTATCAGCAGAATTGATTTCGTAAATGTCACATATTTTTAATTATCCTTATTGCTAGTATAGGCATAGTATCCCGAGGATGCCCTCTCAAATAGGCAGAGACAAATTTAACAAGTTGAATTCCTGAGACGAGCTCAGCCGAATACAAGGGATTTTCGATTTTGCGTATTTTTTTTGCGATTTTTTGCGATTTTTTTTTATCTTGCAATGGTTCACCCCAGCACGAATCTATTACCGAAAACAGCAACTCGATAGCTCATCTCCTTCATACCCAAAACCGTGACAGAAAATTGGCAACGACGACGACGTCGACAACGACGACGTCGACGACAACTCCATAGCAATAGGGCTTTTCTAAAGAAAATCCCTAAAAAATCTACCCACCCGTTCTCAATTTATAAACGGTATCACTAACTCGATTTTTGTTTTATATTTTTGTGTTCAGAATCGTTCATCTATACTTTACCAATACCAAAATACCAATAAATAAAATTTAAGTATCTGTGTGTCATATTAAAATAGAAGATTTATAATGATGCATTATAACAAAAATACAATTTTATAAATTTTTGGTTATCTGTTTGAAATAGGTTATCTCTGGAATGACTGTACCGATTTTGATGGGACTTTCACTGACAGATAGGGTATGGTTACAAGACGTAATATAGGCTACGAACATAACCCAATTTTTTCATATCTCGAATGTACAGACACGACATCTGCGTAGAAAAACAACAAGTACTTAACCCAGTACCCCAAACAAAAGTAACAAAACAAACATTAAATTGACAATCAAAATTTCGAAAACCCGAGTTACTATGTTTTTCTTAGCAGGTCGATAAAACTTTTAGTAACATAATATTAACCTTATATATATATGAACAGTGTAATACAATTTTTATCTACACGTGCGAAATACAAGTTTAAATGATATCTTGTATCGTTATCTAGGTAATTTGGTGCGATAATGATCGCACAATAATTACATGTCGGCACTTTACGGTTTATTCAGTGGTGTATTCGTCTTATATCGAATCAACCGTTTGCAGCAACGAATACCTAATGAACTATAAAATACTATTTCTAAAAAGTAAATGTAAATTGCATACATTTGTAGCTTGGTATACTTAGCAATGGGATAAGTCATACGTTTGTGATATTATTTGGAAGCAATGGAGTCTTTAATTCACGAGACGGAGCAATATGTTGGACGAGCCGTTACGACGTTGACAACCTTTGTTTTTGGAAGATTCAGGTAATTCATACTAAATTATGTAATTTTTTTTTCTTTTTTGTTTATCATAATAACAAAAGACTTTATAATCTAGGTAGACCAGGTAGTGTGAGAGAGATCACGAATAGAAAAAAAAATCATACAAATATTACAGAATTTTTACAGCGGTCCTGCGAAAACATTATTTAGGAATATTAATTGAATTTTGAACGATTTAGAATGATGTGGCTTGCTATAATATTATGTTACTTGTCCTATGTATATATTCTCACGTCCTACACAGCACTTTCTTGAAGTTTCTTTCGTTTTTAAACGCAATAACGATTCTAATTCGGTATACCAATTTAACAAAGCGCTAAATTACTACAAAAATAATATCTTAGTACAAATAAGCGATAAACGCAATGAAACATTGTATATTATCTTTCTTATGCCGAGCTTATCGATATCTGATCGAAAAGAATTCAGACGAGTTGTTATTAGTCGTTGCTGACACAAATTTAACCTCCAAATACGTTTTTGTTTTGTTTTAATTTAAATATTTCTTAACGGGACTTATCTGTTGTTATCTTCGGTATCTACATGCTGTAAAGGTCAAAGACATTTTATATTACATTTGAGCTGAGCGAGCAAAGCTCTCATACCCGGCATAGCCGTTTGTTGGTGGCTGAACTCCTCCGTAAACACTTGCGCGATCTTGACCAAAACCACGGTGGTAGTGTGGACACCGAGGAGTGTTTTGAAGCGAGTTGATTCATGTCCGATGTACCATTGTGGAATAGTCACCGAAAAACAGTTTCACGAGCGCGCGGCCTTAGATAAGCGCGCGGCCGTAGTAAGATGTCTTATTTTCAAGTAAGAGTCCTGCTCGCTCAGCTCAATTTATTTCAGTCGCACTCTGCACTGAATTCCTAGTTAAACAGTAGCGTGGCGGGAACACACCGCTCTCCGTACTCCTCTGCTTTCAGAGGAGACAGGATGAGCGATGCTGTTAGTGGTGAGATGGCCCAGGGTCTGCCGGGGTGCGAGGGATATGCTCTATGGGTAACCTTACACCCCGGCGTCTGAAGACCCGAGACGGCGTGCGGTTTTAGTCGGTGCAAGCCCGACATAACCGCCCCCGCTGGCCGGTGGGGGGGTATCCGAAGGGATTTCCGCACGATAAAAAAAAAAAAAAGGTAGGTAGGTAATATAAAATAAAATCGGCCATGTGCGAGTCGGACTCGTGCACGAAGGGTGCCGTACCATTATACAGTGGGAGCTCCCCTTAATTTATTTCTTGAATGGGGGTCCCTCTGAAATATTTATTTTATTCTGTTTTTCGTAGTTGCTGTTATAGCGGCAACAGAAATACATCATCTGTAAAATTTCGGCTGTGTATCATGGTGCATGTGTGGTGACAGACGGACTGACGGACAGCGGAACCTTAGTAATAGGTCTCGTTTTACCCTTAGGGTACGGAACCTTAAAAACGCGTGTGCTTATTGAATTATTATAAATAAAACTAATATTCCAATAATAATTTTTTTACTATATGTTACAAAAAAATCCTAAATAATAATTGTTTATGGTCTTTGGAGGACTCAAATTATTTATTTTATTATTTCACACAATTTGGTGTACGGCAAGTCCGTGTCACCGTTTCTGCAGATTTTATTTCTAAAATCTCGAGTCGCTAATTAGGTGTTGCATTTCATAGTTTCGGTTCGGTTTCGGAAATATAGTTGTAAGTGCATCTGACCATCGGGAAAAATCCCAGTCCTGCTATATTATGTTATTATGTGGCAACTTCAAAGAATTGTTACTCTTATTCATTTTGCTCCGTAAGTAATAATTCCATTTGAAATAATCTTAACACAGAGATGTGTGATGATGACATTTGTCGAGAGGTAAAGGCCTCTCAACAAATGTCAAATGTCACTGCAGTTACGTTATGTAAAAAAAAATATAGTGTGGGTCGAGTGTTGATCGAGTGGAGCTCGTGTTGAAAATATAACAGCCATCCTTCTCAAGTTAATCATTTTAGCCACTCAACTGCTGATTAGGGTGAAATCCAATATAATAACTCCCACAAGTTCAATGTTATTTGAGAGGAATATGTATTATAAGTACCTACTTAGAATGAAGGACGTGATACGCGTAATTTATATAGGTGCTGACATCTAAATGTGACTCACAGTCTGTGGGTCTTTCCGTCAAATTGTATGTAGTAATTACACTAATTTACGCAGAATTGTTTTAGCTATGAGACATTGTTCTGCCTCATTTATCCAAATGTGTTTCACGATAATCACGTTCAGCACCAGATACCGTTGTTTACTGTTTGTTGTTATTGACTACGAAAAACACAAGAAAATACTGTGTAGATGTGAAATCTGCTTAAGTATACTCTTCTCTTCATCCGATCGCTTATACCGGCTGCATCCAAAGCTTGAAATTTGGAGCCCCTGCAGGGTCCGCCCTCCTACAACTTGATTAAGTATTTGGTTGTACATTATGCCTTTCTGAATCCCGAATGGAAAGCTTGCGCCTGAGTCTCGTATATATGTATGTATGTATTTACAAAAAAAGTATATAAGTATGTTTATCCGCATTCTAAAACTCACAACTCAAGCTAGTTAAACTAGGGGCGCAATGCATTCTGCTGTTGCAAAGTTGAGCCGAGTGTTTTTTTTTTCAATTGAATACCATTGAATTGTTTTTTCGGTGATTATTACTCCGTTGCTAAACCGAGTTTCAAGTTTCTTTTTCTGTCTTAAGCCAATAGTTAAGTTGCACATTTTGGGCGCCAAAATTGTGTTCTCAACATTGATCATTTTTATTGTTTTTTTTTTCTAAACCTTCTGTGTATGAAGTTGTATTTACAAGCCAAGTTTGGTCAAAATTGGTCGATTGCTTTAGGAGGAGCAGCGTCACAACCGAAATACGCCGAGTGGAGTATAAAGAACTTTTCGCTCGACTTCGTCTCACTCTCAGCTCAACTACGTGTGTACAGCGCTGTGTAGAATGTCGTAGAATATTTATTAAAAAAAAATATTAGTAGGTGAGGTTGCAGGTGAGGTTTTCTTAGACCCCGAAGATCTTGGTAGGCTCCACACACCCATGCGTCTTACCTTACTTACGTCCATACTTACGCCTGTGTGAACCGGCTGTTGGTGCAAGCTTTTATGGAATGCGGTAACCCCTCACCAGTAGATAGGACTGTGTCCATGTTTTAAATAGATTGTATCAAATATTGAAATCTCTTTAATATTCTCTAGCCCTTGACTCCTTGCACGAGCCTAAAATCATCATTATCGTCTTAGCGTTGTGTCCCGATTGCATACTCTAATCCATCCTACTAATATAATAAACGCGGAAGTTTGTAAGTATGGATGGATGGATGGATGGATGTTTGTTACTCTTTCACTCAAGGAGGAATAACGAAAAAGCATTTTTTTTAAAATTTTGTGTTATAAAAATTTAAATTCACGAGAACAAAGTCGTGGGCAAAGCCAGTTAAATATTAAATAAATAAACTTAAATATATGTATGTAAGTAGGTAAGTGTTGATTATAATGTATTGTGTTATTGTAATCTCTAGTACGTGTGTCCAATTTTAGATGTAAATGTAACGCATTTAATATATCTTCATCTCACCTACCTACATAATATGGAATAAACAAGAGGCCAACGACTGCTGACGCCACAAAAGATTGATCTATTTTTATTTATATCGACACACTTTCAAAGTACGCGAAGGATATACATAACACAATATTTGAAACAGCCAGGTATTCTTGTAACCCGTGGGGCGACTAGCGCCCCTCCCCCAAACCGGGGCAAGACGGGGACACCGTGGTTCCCAAACCCGAGGGGGCCATCTCGAAACCGGAGATGGCCCAGGGTCAGTCGGGGTGCGAGGGATATGCTCTATGGGCAACCTTACACCCCGGCGTCTGTAGACCCGAGACGGCGTGCGGTTTTAGTCGGTTCAAGCCCGACATAACCGCCCCCGCTGGCACGCGGGGGGGTATCCGAAGGGATTTCCGCACGATAAAAAAAAAAAAAAGGTATTCTTGTAACCCCATAAAGCATATATGCCGCGCACCGCTACTGACCCTGGGCCATCTCCGGTTACCCCGGCGTGTTAAGACCCGGGACGGTGTGCGGTTTTAGTCGGTTCAAGCCCGACATAACCGCCCCCGCTGGCCGAGGGGGAGGGTACCCGAAGGGTTTTCCGCACGAAAAAAAATATTTTTTCTTGTAACCGCTTACAACGTTTTCCGGTTAAAATCTATACCTCTGTCGTATTGAGAAACCCATCTATTTTCAATATCTGTAATTGTTATGGTTTGTCGATTTATTCTAGATTTCGCCGTTGAAAATAAAAATACGTCTAATGAAATTCAAACTACGTTAACACATTTAACTCGGAGTATTTAATTAAGTAAAACGTGAGAATTCAGATTAAGTATAATCTTAATTTTCACGTTTAATATAAATTATATCTATACCATTATAAAATTATAAGTATACATTGAAGATATTTAAAAAAAAGTTGGTTTATGTTAAATTAACGATTCTGAACACATATTTTTTTTAATTCTTGTTTTTTTGTCTGTTTATCTATTTGTCTGTTTGTTCGCGATGGACGTAAAAACTACTACACGGATTTCAATGCGGATTTGTCTATTAGAGAGGTCTTGTTCAGATTTTAGATCTGCCGTATTTTTGATTGCAATTGTTTAAGTAGAACCGGAGATATGACTAAAAAAGCGGCCAAGTGCGAGTCGGACTCGCCCATTAAGGGGTTCCGTAGCAGCAAGTAACATAATAATGTTTTTTTTTTAATTTTTAAATTTGAGTTAATTGAATGAAAGGTAAATTGCGGTTTACGATTTAAGACGTTTTAAAAAAAAACTACTTACTTGATCTCGTTCAAACCAATTTTCGTTGGAAGTTTACATCGTAATGTACATCATATATTTTTTTTAGTTTATCGTTCTCTTATCTTAGAAGTTACAGGACACATACACACACACATTTTACCACTTTTACAGTTTACAGTTTAGAAAAAAATGACATTAGAAACCTCAATATCATTTTTGAAGACCTATCTATAGACACCACACACGTATGGGTTTGACGAAAAAATAATTTTGAGTTTTAGTTCTATGTATGGGGACCCCCAAAATTCATTGTTTTTTTTTTCTATTTTTGTGTGAAAATCTTAATGCGGTTCACAGAATACATCTACTTACCAAGTTTCAACAGCATTGTTCTTATAGTTTCGGAAAAAATTGGCTGTGACATACGGACGGACAGACAGACAGACATGACGAATGTATAAGGGTTCCGTTTCCGTTTCGTATCCCTCTCACAACATAATATGTGGGTAACTAGAGCTAGGAGGTCTGTACTCATTGGAAAAAGTTGCTCTCGCTTTACTAAACCGTACGAAAAAATGCAACCGAAAGTTTAGTCTCTATTTGAAGTTCATCCCGACTTGACAAAACTCATCTAACTATGAACACAGATAGTGTAATTAGCTACTCATTAAGCTCTTTATTACACATGATTGGATGACTGTCGCCTGGGGGAGGGGCAACCGGGGCAAGACGGGGACACCGTGGCTTCCAAACCCGAGGGGGCTATCTCGAAACCGGAGAGGGCCATCTCGAAACCGGAGATGGCCCGGGGTCAGGCGGGATGCGAGGGATATGCTCTATGGGCAACCTTACACCCCGGCGTCTGAAGACCCGAGACGGCGTGCGGGTTTAGTCGGTTCAAGCCCGACATAACCGCCCCCGCTGGCCGGCGGCGGGGGGGTATCCGAAGGGATTTCCGCACGAAAAAAAAAGGTACCTACTTTTGAAGTTATTAAAATGGTATCTTTTAATAAAAAGGCAAAGTAATTCAAACTCCATGTTGCTTTGTTGAAAAACTTGACCTTATTATCAAGTTTCTTTTATAACTATCAGACCGATGTGCCAAGTTTTTAGTTTTTTGGCGATGCTTTTCATTTTCTATGTCAGTATGTATACCTAAGTAAAACGTTCTAGATTACTAACGTATTATTAGTTATTATTATTAATAAAATGCTGTACGGGGATATTGTGGAACTGGACGAACACTGGACTAGACATTTCAGGAGAATTGACGTTGTCAGCAAGTACGATGAATTAGCAGAAGATTTTTGTATAATATAAGAGATGCATAGACACAATACAAGAAATAAAATCTAGTGGGGCGGAAATCACACAGTAATTGTCAAACTTCGGGCCAAACTTAGATATTTTTGTTGCAGTATTTTTATTCAAAATTTCAGACCTTAGGCTTTATGCATATTATTCGACGTGTCTTTATATATTGAGCAATAAATATGAAGAAAATGAAATCAAATCAAACGTCTTCGACGTCAAAAACACAAAAAAATGATTTTTTTAGGGACAATTTGTATGGCAGGTACCCGAAACCTTGAACGTACAAACGCCAAAATCTAATCAGTTTTTCCACACAACCAAACAAGATGATTGGCGAAAGAATTTTTTAAATCGGATAAGTGGTTCTTGAGTTATTGCGTTAACAGACATCCAGACCAACAGACAGACCGACACAAATTTTTTTTTTGCTTAATTAGACTTATAATCATGTGAAACGTCGAGAAAAGTGATAAAAAGTGGGTGTAAGATTATGATTTTTTTTGCGTGATTTTAAGACTTCGGTGTCCACCTGGTTGGTGGCCCGAAGTAATAATACTTTGAACATTCAGTATATTACAGAAGCGATCGTACTTATCACCTTTTTTGTACCCTTTTTTTTTACATTTGGAAGCCTCCACAGGCTTCACTCCATCGCTGCCAACGATGAGATAGGTGTGTCGTCACGGTGTCCTACCCAAGTTTCCCTTTCCCGGGTAAGCTCTCGAAAGGATAGCCCCAGGGTTACCAACGGACTTTGGTCGCCATCGCTGCCTCGCCTGTAGGGTTAGGTTTGATTTAGCCCCTCGTCGTCGCGATGATAGATCGGTTTGCTCCGTTTTATAAATAAATAATAATAATAAATATTCTATGACATTTTACTGGTGGTAGAAATTTGATGACACAAATTTGTCACAAAATTCGGCCGGGTAGGTACCACCGTGCACGATGTCGAAAAACCCTCCATAGTAATCCAATTTCGGTTTGATTGCATTCAGGGGTCAGCAAGTGCATAGCCGGGCAGGGGGATTGTGGTCGCAGCACTAGTGGGACCGGTGGGTGTCACGCGGTGCTGCGACGATAATCCTCTTCTGATGAGGCCGTCAAGCTGAGTGCCACCATTGTTTACATGGTACGTGTATGTAATGGTGACCCTCTTTCCTGAGACTTTACCTTCAGCTTACCATCAGGCGAGGTGAAGTCAAATTGACGTGTCCTAAAAATAAAAAAAATAAAAAATTCTACACAGCGCTTTCTAGACCCAAAGTAAGCATAGTTTACCTAGCTTGTGTCATGGGTTCCAGAATGCGGATAAACATACTAATATACTTTTTTTTTGTAAATACATACATATTATACATAGAAACACCCAGACCAATGCAAATAGACATATTCATGCATACAAATATTTGCACTGAGCGGGAATCGAACCCGCGTCCCCTGTCGTAGCAGTCGAATGCACTACCGCTACGCCACAGAGGCCGTCATAAAGCTTTCTCTGTATCGCACACCGCATGTCCACAACTTGATATCTTTTTGAATTATTAATAATTTATAAATACGGTTTAACTTATCTATAAAGATGTTCAATATTTAGATCGATGTACGATAAAGAGGATGCTCTACAAAACCAAAGCATGCTTGTTATTCATTCATAATTTGAATTAGCTAATCTCTGAAATGGCTGGGCCGATTTTGATGAGAATTTCACTGGCAGATAGTTAATATTATAAAGCGTAACATAGGCTAGTTTTATTTTAGAAACAGAATTAGGGTTCCGCGCAAAAACGAAGTCGCGGTCACAGCTAGTATAATATGTACTGGTATTTAAAATTATGAATAATAACTGTGTGTTTGTTTATTATATTCATTTATTATTCTGACGTTTGTTTGCTTTACTTCATTCCTGTTTTCGGACAGTTATTTGTACCTGTCAAGGCAAGCCCCGTTATAATTGTTTCAGTTCAAGAGATTAGCCCCGACAAGAAACACAGATGAAAATATAAAAGCGTATGTTTGTTTAAGTTTAAAAGCGTGCAAAAATAACCTTAAAAATATATTAAAGAAAAGTCTCTATTGCGTTATCACGGATAGTCCAATTTGTTTTATACTAGCCGTTACCCGCGGCTCCGCCCTCATGCAATACTGATCCCGCTCTACCGACACAGGGAACTATTCATGGGTGTACTATAATTTATATACCTACCTACCAGACTATAATTTGTCTCTGCGCCTATGTTTAACCAGGTTCGTACAGCCGTTTTTACATAATTGAGTATCAAACATCCATCTATCCTCAAATTAAACACCGAGGATGTATATATGAATAAGGTGATGAATTGGGGTTTCAGTAAACCTATACCGTGGTACATTGTAGGCCGATGTGACGTTTTGATAGAGACACACATTTTAGACCGTCTGTCACAGCTAAATGTCTCTTGATTAATATTAATTTGTACTTTAAAGTACAATGGGAAAGAGCTGGTAATGTTATAAAATAAGATATTTAATATCCGAAATTCATCACAGTTGTTTGATGGCAAGACAATTTCACACGACTAAAATAATATAACAGTTCGTTCCCACCTGGCAGATAGCAGATGTTGTGATACCACACGAGAAGATTATTCACTCGTTTAGATAGCTATAGAGAAGCAGAACATCTCGACTTCGAAATATCGTTAGACCAACTCCGGAGTGACTCATACGGATCATGACCAGAATAACTTAAGGAATTATACAGTTTGGTATCTGTTTTTTAATACAGCTGGCAAATAAACATACGGTAAGATCGTGCAAGTTGCAAGCGATTTACATGACCTAGACGTCAGTATCCATAGGTTATGAAAATACAAACCGGTCATGTGCGAGTTGGACTCGTACACAGAAGGTTTCGTACAAACCTAGATTAAGGGAGATTTAAAATTCCGTTCTTTTCCTTTTGTCTCTAAAAAGGACAGGGGATAAACAATGAGATATGACATGGTTTCCATGAATATGTAGAAACTCTCGAAACACGAGTGTGTTTGATCTTCGTGGCTATGTTTGAATTTAGAAGATTAAGATCACAGAATGCGCCGTCGGGGGCTTGGCTTAGGACTTGGAAGAAATTCGCTAGTAACTCGGAAACCTTCGTCCATATGTCAAGCAGTTGGCAGTCATAGAATGCTTTGCTCCCATTCAGTTTGAACATACTTAGGGGGAATATGTCACATCGAACGCCGTTTCGGATTTGCTCCTGCTAGAGCAGTGACTTGCTGCATCGGTTCCTCTCTGGCTGGCCCTCGTGAAGGCTGGTCCAGGTATTTCGCGGGACGTAAGAGAACTGGTTCTCTGTTAACCCGTTTCTGTTACTTCTTAGGAGAATTTCGCGAAACCAATTAGTGCACGATACAACAATCTTAATAGAAGGTTATTTGAGCTGTGTCAAGTTTATCTGATATCTGCGCGTATCTTGGAAATTTTAGTGACATTATGTGATTGATCACCGAGTCACTAAGTTGGATATTATTATGTCATATTGATATAGTTGTGTACTCTGTACGTACTTCTGATGTTGTAGAGTCAACAAGTAACGGTATAGTTGTTTGCTAATTAATATGATTTGACATATTTTTGAAATATTCAACAAATGTAATTTATTAATCGTATTAAATTATTCCAATATTTACTCTTTATGAGTAAATATTGGAATCATACATATATTAGGCCGTTACATATGAAATTGCCGTTTTTCTTGAAGAAATTGGAGGAAACCCAATTTTCAGTACTAACATTTTTGCATTTTTTTTAGGAATGACAAATCCAAATTTTATGATTTTTTTTTTGTGTATGAATGAGACAACATTACGCTAACAAACAGTAACTTTTATTACATTTTTGAAAAGTGACAGCTGTTAAGTAATACAAAATTTATCATCAAAATGGATGATAGCATTTAGGAAGTACTGTTTTTGAAGATCGAATTAATTTATCAAGCGGCCAATAAAAACAAAATTTAATTCAGAGTTGTAAAATCTTGAAATCAACTTTCAAACAAAATATAAATAATGGAAATAGCTATTAAATTACAGGAATAACGAACTCATGAATTTGTTAAGAAAATTTCCGCAATTTCATAGGTCCTATTATCACAATAGTCATAACACAAATTGGTCGATCGTTTGTGGTAGGTTTTAGAGATAAAATATGCAGGGCATAATATTGGAATTAGGGTGTATGAGATCGGCTGCCCACCAAGATCTTTGTGTAAAATTGTCTGGCGCAGGCTTTCCTCTTGAGGCTTAGGGAGTTAGACGGCAGTTGCTCCCGTAAAAGTAAAATAAACCACATCATGAGGAGAACGCGTACGGGAGCGAAATCAGGTTCCCGATGTGCAAGCCAATCCCGGTTGTATTCAATGCATCCGGGGTTGGCGAGATCCACTTCCCGCGGTTCACTTTTATACAGGAAATAGGTACCTATTTCCTGTATAAAAAGTAGACTATGTCCTGTTCCCGGTCGTACTCTACCTGTGTGCAAATTTCTGCCAATTCCATCCAGTTCTTTTTAAATGATTGCAAACGAAAAATAAACTAACTAATACTACAAAAACAAAGATAAGCTTTAATTAAAAAAATATTTCCCTAAATGCGTCTTTATTACGTGTACATGTACATTTATTGAGCCAATTTGTCCAATCAACGGAGATAATGTTAATGTTTCCCGTGCGCCCGCGTTTAGTACGAGTAGGCTTCAGATGTACAGACAGCACGAACATTGACTTTTGTATGAAAACGAGCAACTGGGTTTATCATTTTTCAAAACGTATCTAGTTGTAATATAAAAATAAGAAAAATAAATGTTGAGATTAATGAGTTTGAAATTTGCGCCACAATGTCATAAGAATACCACTTTTTGTTTACAAAGAGATTCTATTTATCTTTAAGATTGATACACATCGTTGCTGAAACTGGCTGTAGAAAGCCTTTGTCTACAGTATAGTCCATTACTATTTTATTTCTTATCTCTGGTACGACATTTGTTGCATCCGATTCCGTCGATTCTTCTCTTGGGATAGTTGAAGTAAAAGGTTCTCGATACTTATATTAGTGACTGAGACTTTCTCTTTTTAATTTCCCTATTGGTGGCTGCCCTTGTTTTTGGAAAATCCTCTACGAGCATATTTGTGATGTGTTCGGCCTTATCCTAGCTTTATATAAATTTTCTTCTTCATAGCCCCGAAATACGTTTTTCTTTGCTGCTCAGGACTAAGTGTTGGTTCAAATCGAGGAGTACAAACTCAAAGAAAGTAGACATGCGTTTCCCGAGTACATTCTGTTCCGTAGTCTATAGTCTGTAGTCTAGGTGTACTAGGCATATTTTCTACTTAAACACCGCACGTATACCATCCATCAATACTTTCAATTGTCCTCTTTGACCACATATTTCACCATTTCTTAGGTTGGACCATTGTTAAAATAGAACATATTCTGAATAATACATGTCTGACAATGGAAGCACACATGCGTTTGTTTTGTGTCAGATCCGAGAATTTTATAGAATTTTTTTTATTTTTATAATTCCATTGTCTTCTTACCGTACATTGGTTGTTTATAAACATTGTCACTTTACTTGCTTGCTAACACTGTTTCCATTCAGTGTACTTTCGCGCTGCAATCACACTGTACCGTTCCGGTGTTCGGAAGAGCGGATAGGGGACGCGCTCAGGTGATTCGTGTCTTCCGTCGATCACACGATTCTACATACCCTTTCTCTCCGTTCTTATCGATGACAATGGCACTTGATCTCTGTGTAAGCTGGCCGGAGTCTTCGTATTACTATATAATGAAACACGAGGTCGTTGTACAACGTAGTTTACATCTACTTTATCCCTAAGTATTATATACAATAATTACGTTTTGTTCTATGTAAACCACGGTAAATTTTTAATGATGTGCTATTTTCGGAAAATATTCTACGAGCATTTAATTTGTTTTGGTTCGCCCGTGACTTACTATCTTATCGTAGCGATAAATTAGTTCGACTCGATACACAATCGATATTATAACTACATACATTTATGTACAACTGTTTTCAACAGTTATTCTCGCGAGCGCAGACGGACCGCTACATTCACTGTCTTGTTACGTGGTATATAATTCATAATTATTCGATGAATGTTGGTAAAAACTCGTGTCTCATATTTGTTCTGTATAGAAAAGAAAAAAGTGTGGATAATATTTCTATAGATTCGTGCCGGTCTGTCATATTATCAGTGAAGTGTATGGAAATGTGCTAGCAATATCACGTTCCATATAAGTCGTGATTTCAGTGTCATTTGCCTGTGTACTTCGCTTTTGTTTATATTGGTTTTAAACTGGATCGTGGGCATATTTTGAATCTAGTGAATATGTCGTTATACTTAGAGTAATATTCTTTAGACCTGTTTAAAACGTCCTCTTTTACTCAACTGAACAATTTCCACTGACCCCGCATATCATGGTGGCGTGATCATTTATGTCATCGTGCTGTTAGAACATACAGCGAATTTTACTTTTTTTTATTTCGTTGTTTATCAGTTATTAAGCACTGTAATCCTGATATTATGTGTTTTATATTTTTGTTATCATATGATATTGCTTGCATATCTAATCTTATGATAAATTTGGCATACAAAACTTGTTTTAGTTTCCCGATTAGTCTCGTTTTATAACTCTCTCATAGTAGCCTTTTTATAACTTTGGGAAATTGCAGTGAAGTTTTCAAGGGTTATTATCATTATTACAGTTGAATTTTGTCTTCATGACCATTTTTACCGATCATTAGGTAATCGACGCACGAAACATTTCGTAAATACTGGCAGTGTTTTTCTACGTAGTTATAGATAAAGCCAAAGATCAATTAAAAGAGGTCGTCTCCTAAGTATTCTGTGGATAAAACGATTTTTCGTTAGTTGATTGGCATTTCATTTTTGTGGTAACATTTTTTAAATTGTCACGAGATTGCGTATAATTTTGAAGTGCAGTCACTTTAAAACTTCTAGGTAGAATGAAATCTCAATGAATGAATCAGAATTGATTACAATCTAATCTGTATCTATATCTTTACTTCATTTCGTGATTCATAACTAACTTCTTTAATCTTTGTGGAATATTTCATGTTTATCTGAGTCTTCATTACAAGCGCAATTATTTAGTCATGTTTTAAATTCTGACTGGTTTTCAGTACAACTAAAATGATAAATATTTATTTCTATAGGTTCAATTATGTTGGTTTCTTTTCCTAGGCGAAGATGTAAAATGACCAAATTTTATTGTGTAACGAACTGTGCCTATATTTGTAACTGGACTGTGAGTGAACTGTAATTTTGAAGAAAATGGTGGATAACGCCTCATTTGAATATTCGGAGGAATCTAGCGGAGAAAGCGGTTATACTAATGGACGTCTCAACGGGTGAGGCTTAGATTTTTGTGGACCTTTTCATAATTTATCTAGTAATATAATATATAGATAATACTGGGACTGGGTCGCAAGTCACAGTAACTGGAACTGCGGGAATGGATCCGGGCACCCGTACGGTGTCTGTGGGAAGCTAAGAAAGAGTTCTCTGACACAGGTACAGAAAAATAACGCTATAATACCTTGAGCTACACCCTACCATATTAGGTACCTTGCATCTACACCATAAATTCTATAACCATTCATAATGCGTTACGTAGGTATCTATAGTAACATTATGCAAGCATTGAATGTTATATTACCTACTCTGCACCAGGCTTGTTACACAAGTTAAATATTTTATAGAATTAAAATAGTCGTAAAAGAGTTACTAGACAATGCTAAGTTTAATTCACCCTGTCCTCCATACCCTGGGGTTATCCTTTCGAGGGCTTACCCGGGGTGCCTGGCAACGGATACTTGGGGAGGACACCGTGCGGTTTTAGTCGATTCACGACATAACCATCCCGCTGGCCGGCGGGGGGGGGGGGTATCCGACGGGATTTCCCCACGTAAAAAAAAACCCTGTCCTCCTTATTATAAACGTCGAGTAACAAAGAACTAGGTACTCATAAAATAAACTATCAGTTTTCATTGGGTAATATTTAAACCTGAATTTTTGTTAGTCCATTTAAGAAGGGCGAATATGTTAAAGATATGAATCCATTCGTAAGGCTAGCATTAAGATAATTTGAAGTTGGTTAAGGCCAAGCCCGTATTCTTGGCGTGCGATTATTCCTGCAGGATTTTGGGACAAGGAAATGGTATGAAGCTACACGCATTTATTCCGCAAACAAATCTTTGTTTTAAGACAGAATCTATCTTCCCCCGCCGCAATTCGAATAAGTGCGATATTTTGTGCTTAATAGAGCATTTACTATTATTTAGGTATTTACTTTTGGCTGTAAAATTGAGAAAATCGCGAGCAATTGTGTGCAAGTAAAAATTCAATAAGTACGCAAGTTATAAAGAGATTTCGCAGTGCTTGCTTGGCCAAAGAGTACATATTGGTCTTCGTTTACAGAACCTACGATACAGATCAATATTTTTAATCTCTATAAATCGGAAAAAGTCACCATATAGGTCTGAATTTATCCCATCTGAAAATGCAACAAGACACGAAAGAAATGTGTAATACTTATTGATAATTCAAGAATGATTGCAATGGTTCCGCTCCACACGTTCTGAATAATAAAAAACCTATCTGTTCCCTGTTATCCGTATTTATTAAAATTCAATTACTTGCGTAGATACTTGCGTCATTTAATGTTTAATGTATTTAGCGCAAAAAAGACCCTTAACAGCTTACTGCTTTAGCAATAAGATATATATTGGTATGGCAGATATTTTTTAAGATGGGATCCTAAATCCCGTATGGATGCATTATAACCTCGGACAAACACAGTTCGCGGTCAGTTATAAGTGGCTCCTTCGTTTTGGTGTTCGCGTTCTTATTACGTATTAGTCTGTTCGAAAATGGTTGTGTTCTTTCTGAAGTAAGTCTTTTTTTTGTTGCTTGTACGTAACCTATGTCATTTTTATTAGGGTTCCCACGGGACCCTATAGTAAAACGGGACTATTACTAAGGCTCCCTTATTAAGGGGGGCTCCGATTGTATAGATAATGATACGGAACCCTTCGTGTACGAGTCCGACTCACACTTGGCCGGTTTTTTTTTTTTGCTTAAGATTTTTAAACTTCTATTGTGTCTATAATGTCAATTTGTATATTACGGTTTGATTTTTCCTTCCCGATAAATTTTTCCAGAAAAATTAAATAGGAATATAATCTGCGCCATTTCCTGAAATAATCTATAAACCGTAATACAGTGTTAAGGAAGTAAAAAAAAAAAGAAGTTATTTGACAAAAATAAATAGAAATATGATTAAGCAGCTGCGCTATTTTTAATAATAAAATAAATTGGGTTATAGAAAAAAGGCTTTTTGATATTTTATTCTACCGTGCGTTGAAATCCAATGTTTCCTTTTTTGGTTACGTTGATATCACAAGTACGTATTGGTAAAAATATGTATTCTAAGTAGTTAATCTAGTCTGTGATGCATTTCAAAATGGTGAAAAATAACAAATAGTGTAGAATTAGTCCATACTTAAAGTCATTAAGATAAATTAATTCATAAATGTTACATAAAAAAAAAATGTAGATAGTAAAAAATGTAAACTAGGCGGCTAATAATTTTCAGTACCTTGAGCTCGAGTGCGCTCTTATGTTCTCACTACAGTTGCTACACAAGTTTAGAAGACACGTATATATACTGTACAGTACTATATATATACTTACTGAATTCTAAAACGTAAAGTAAACTTTAGGTACATTGAGCTTGGGGTGTGTGTTGGGTAACCTCCTCGAGTGTCGCTCCGATTCCGATCCCGCTGCAGTCCGGGGGGAACGGAATCGGAGCGGCCGGTACACCCTGGGCGGCGGTCAATGGCTTCCCCTTCACCCCTTCATAGGGTTGGCATTGATCGTCGGCCAATACCCAACGTGGCGGGAACACATCGCTCTCCGTACTCCTCTGCTTTCAGAGGAGACAGGATGAGCGATGCTGTTAGTGGTGAGATGGCCCAGGGTCAGCCGGGGTGCGAGGGATATGCTCTATGGGTAACCTTACACCCCGGCGTCTGAAGACCCGAGACGGCGTGCGGTTTTAGTCGGTTGGCCGGCGAGGGGGTATCCGAAGGGATTTCCGCACGATAAAAAAAAAAAAAAAAAAAAGGTACATTGAGCTTGCGCGTCGCAGGCAACTCAGGCGCCGGAGGTCGCTTAACGACCTCCGTCCTCCATGAGCGCAGGCCTGGGGGTGGCGGGTGAGGCCACCTGTCACCCCAGCAGAAGCAGGCCGGGACGGTGGGGCGACTAGCGCCCCTCCCCCAAACCGGGGCAAGACGGGGACACCGTGGTTCCCAAACCCGAGGGGGCCATCTCGAAACCGGAGATGGCCCAGGGTCAGTCAGGATGCGAGGGATATGCTCTATGGGCAACCTTACACCCCGGCGTCTGTAGACCCGAGACGGCGTGCGGTTTTAGTCGGTTCAAGCCCGACATAACCGCCCCCGCTGGCACGCGGGGGGGTATCCGAAGGGATTTCCGCACGATAAAAAAAAAAAAAAAAAAGGTGTGTGTTAAAGTTAGCTTTAACGCACACTAACGTGGGGTTGTGTTTCTACTTACACTGACTCATATTGTACTACGATTTTTGTTTTAATTAAAATTATAATTGTATAATGAGACTTCTAAAGCTGAATGTGTGAAAGTGAATGCAAGCAAGTTGAAAGTTATTGTTTTAGAGAGGAATGAAGAAATGACTGCATGTACTGGTATGATGTGAAATTAAGAGTTCGTTTTGGTGCCTGGTAGTTTTTTGATGAGAGACGGAAGCGATAAGTGCTGAAATAGATATATCTGGTGGTTGATAATGGCGTGGGGTCCTTAACTTAGAGAGCGAGAATTGGGTATGACAGAGAAATCATGAAAGCAGAATCCACGCAGCGCAACTGCTATGTTACCGACGCGACGTTTGGTTGTTGACACAAACTATGCTTACCATTATAATAGGGGGCTTTCCACTTGATACTCCCCCCCTCTCCCCCATAGAAACTTACTATTCCATTTGGATCCCCCAAGGGGTTTATGGATACTCAGTGTTACTCCTGGACCCCTTAACATCAAAGAGTTCAAATATTAATCTTCTAAATAAAATGTATCATACTGTCTTTTAATCACGAATACGAATAAAATAAGATAGGAGTGAAAAGTAGGTACTCTGTCACTCTTTCAGACTCGTAAACTATCTCTATCAAATCATATTGATAGATAGATAGATCGATTCGATTTCGATTTCGATTCGATCATTCGATGTTTTAAAACTACTGTTTTATCCAGTAATAGTGGTCAGGTAAATTATTGAGTACGAAAAGAAAAGAGACTATATTTTGCAAAAAATTTACACTGCTTTTTTGGACAGTTGTGTAAAATAAGTATAAATGATAAAAATAACAAAGCAATAGAATAGCCAAGTTTTAGCGTAACGAATTCGTTACAATTTTAACACACCTATTCATTTAATCTCACCTTAACTTTAGTGAAATCTTTATTCGTAAAGCTGCGTCGGCAATTTGTACCAAATACTTAGACGGCCCAGGTGTCTGATGTAGCAAGATAAGCAAGGTACTTAGGTAGGTTCATGTCTCGTGGACTCTAGCTAGACCACGAATAAGGTAATAGTTGACTAGGCTCTTTCCTCTTTTTGAGCCAAAAATTTGACAAAATTAGTCATTAAATATGATTGAGTACATCGTAAATTTGTCTGACAGTTCAATGATAGCCGTTTCCGTTTTCATAACGATGTTTAACATTAATCGATCATTGTGTTCATTTGTTACTAGCCGAGCGTGTTGAACTGTAAACAGAACATTTTGTTTCGTTTATTTGTGTCATATATGCTATCTTTATAGCTATAACACTCGCCAACATACTTGTTTGTACTTGGTTCTTGTGTTGTTAATGTTTGGTTTATGTATGGTTACAACAATGATTTACATGTCCTTTATATAAAGTTACGTTCTTAACCCTTGACCCGTCGCGTGGGGTCTTTAAAAGCCCAGCTCTCAAAAAAATGCAAATAATTACATTTAATTCCCACTATTCTCTAACTTTGTGTAGCTTCCTAAAACTTGATGCTCAAATGGGTAAGACGCAGCTCTTGCGCTCACACCGTTAGGTACAGACATATATTTTAGCGCTACAAAAAAAAATTAGCGAAAATAATAGAGTTGTAGGAGAGTGGAACCCCTTTTTTTCTCCGTGCGGAAATCAACTCGGACTCCCTCGTCGGCCAGCGGGGCGGTTGTGTCGGGCATGAACAGACTAAAATCGCAAGCCGTCTGGGGTCTTTAGATGCCGGGGTGTAAGGTGGCCTCATAAGGCATGTCCCTCGCACCTCGACTGACCCAGGACAATCTCCGGTTTCGAGATGGCCCTCTCGGGTTTGGGAACCCCGTCTTACCCCCGGAAAAAGGGAGACGGGGGGACGCGCTACGCGCCGCCGCCCCTACCTACTTATGCTAGGGTGACAGGCGGCTTCACATGTCACCCGAGCGATTTCCGACGTCTGGGTCGCCTCCGCGCATTGCGGAGGAGAGTGGACCCTTTCTTTTTTGTGAGGAAATCGGAAATCCCTTCGGATACCCCCCCGTCGGCCAGCGGGGGCGGTTATGTCGGGCTTGAACCGACTAAAATCGCACGCCGTCTCGGCTCCAAAGTGCAACTGTAAGCAACCGAGATTGGCGCTCGAATGAAAAATACAGGTCATATAATTATTACATGTTATCAAATTGAGCTCTAACAGTATCTATCTACTCATTTGTTGTTGTTAGTAAAGTAGCCATATTGATATTGACCAATGGAAACAACCTGGGTGACCATTTCGCTTTAGATTTTTTTTTTTTGGAAAGAATATTAGCAACCAAAATTACTAATATTCCCCCTAACCCCTCCAGCTTAGCTTAATTGCTTGTGTTAGGAGTGGGTTCGAATAAATTATTTTGTACCTACGTACTTTTACTTTGTGAAGCATATTTTCTAACTAGAAACACATCATGTGCTGAGTGTCGTTCTTTTGCGTATACTGTATCATATGTTTCACTGGAAACTATCTACCAAAATACAAAAATTAATAACAAAAAAGGTTACTTATCTTGATTATACTTAATATATAATTGTAATACTTACTAAAATATAAGGTATGTAATAACGCCGATGAATTACTGTATACTGAGTCATATGATTTTGACTGAAAACTGTCTCCCAAAATACAGGCGCCAGCCTAGTTTGGGAACCAGTATCAGAAACGTTTGTGACTCTCACTACAGCATAGTATAAGACAATAATTGTAGATTTTCTCTAAGACCAATAAAACATTATTATTATAGTGTCACACACAATATCAGTACCTTCCCGCCGGCCAGCGTGGGCGGTTATGTCGGGCTTGAACCGACTAAACTTGGTAATTAAGTGCATGTCACGTGGTTCTATAATGATTAATGGGTTGGGCAGTAGCGTCATGTGCACGGCGACCATGGCATTATGCAAATTGCTCTTATTCACAGGAACTTCGTTTTTGCTTTGCTGTGAGTACGTTCCATAACTATTGATGTAGGTATCGCCTGGTTATCAGTAGATATTTAACTAACTCATTTTTTTTTCTCGCATTTTGGTTGAGTTTTGTCGTGGTAGAGCATCGTAGAAAAAAGAGTTGGGAGAGCACTTGAACGGCGATTTTCCTGAACATACATACACCAACATAGTGTATAGCACTATAAAAAAAAACTAACTGATGCCCGCTTCTCCACCCGCGCTGAGGTCGGTTACAGTTTTTTAGGGATTTTCTTTAGAAATCGTCGTTGCCAATTTTCTGTCACGGTTTTGGGTATGAAGGAGATGAGCTATCGAGTTGCTGTTTTCGATAATAGATTCGTGCTGGGGTGAACCATTGCAAGATAAAGAAAAAATCGCAAAAAATCGCAAAAAAAAAACGCAAAATCGAAAATTCTTTGTATTCGGCTGAGCTCGTCTCAGGAATTCAACTTGTTTGGTCATATCTCCGGTTTTACTTAACTAATTGCAATCAAACAAATGACAGATTTTAAGTCTGACCGAGACCTTTCTAATAGTAAAAAAAACCGCATCAAAATCCCATCAATCGTTTTTGCGTAGGTACATCGCTAACAAACAGATGTACAAACAAACTGACAAGAATTCAAAAAGAAATATTTTCGTGTTCAAAAACTATCATTTAACATAACACAAGTTTTTTTAAATATCTTCAATGTACAGACACGACTACTTTACAATTTCATAATAGTATAGATTCATTTGCACAATAAAACTTTAGAATAAGTATCACAATTATCTATTAAGGGTAAAAGAACTGGCGGCCAAAGTCCGCCGGTAACCCTGGGGTTATCCTTTCGAGGGCTTACCCGGGGTGCCCGGCAACGGACACTTGGGGAGGACACCGTGTGGTTTTAGTCGGTCCGATTCCGACACGCCCACCCCATCGTCGGCACTGATGGGGTGAAGCCCGAGGGGGTTTCCACACGCTAAAAAAAAGGGTAAATGAATAAAACTATTATAATGTGGAACGTTGTTAGTAGATACTAGGTTTTTAGCTTGACTACTTCTTAAGTCAAATTGTTAGGTAATGTGGTAGGTAATTGCGTGGTATTGCTTAGAGTAGGTACTAAATGTAATTAATATTTATAAAGTTTTTCTCAAACTGGAGTCTAATGTACACTTCGCGTACTTGATATATAGCATTTTTATGTTTATTTTTAGATAAATTCTGGAAAATTAAAAAAATTTAGCTAATTCAAGGCGGTCTTTGTAGGGTAATTAACAAAATTATTCTTCGTCGTCTACGCAAGACTTGACTGCGTGACAGAACAGATAGTATGTACTTATAAGATAAATATCATCTCTATATACTGGATTTTAAGTCAAACCAGTAAATTGAGTTATTGCATAACTTAGCGGCATCCAAGCATGTTGATACGGCAGTGTCTTCCCATCATGGTTGAAGTACGTTGTGTAATTGGATTGACAGTTACGCGCTACTTAGTTTGACGATTGTACGCACCGTTTCAGAAGCAGCTGTAATAAAACACAAATGTATAATTACTATGCAGCAACCGCAGTATTCATAAACCACGCTCAATATTTATTAAATAGCGACAGACTTTCTGTACGTCCAAACGTTCTAGAATATAATACCGATACTAGAAGGTTAATTGTCCTGTTTTAATATTGTAGTTCCGATATTTTATATGTGTATTAATAACCTGCTGATTTTGCCTGACTTCACGCGGGTGCTGACTTTTCCCATCGATTTTCCATATTTTTTCTATGATATTTCTAAATTTTCTAATTGGTTCCTGCATGCGGATAAACATACTTGATTTTTGTTTTCCTAGATACGAGTACATATCTACATATTTATACATAGTAACACACATTCAAATTTGTCTGGGTGTTTATATGCATTTCTATCTATTTCTATTACACATTTGTGGAATGAATTTACATATTCATGCCTACAGATTTTGAATTGAGCGGGATCACCCAAATACTTAAAAGATTTCGGAAACTATGATATTTCTTTATTGTTTTTTTTTATATTTATGACACGTCAATTTGACTTCACCTCGCCTGATGGTAAGCTGAAGATAAAGTCTAAGGAAAGAGGGTCACCATTACATACACGTACCATGTTAACAATAGTGGCACTCAGCTTGACGGCCTCATCAGAAGAGGATTGTCGTCGCAGCACCGCGTGACACCAACCGGTCCCACTAGTGCTGCGACCACAATCCCCCTGCCCGGCTATGCACTTGCTGACCCCTGACCGCAATCAAACCGAAATTGGATTACTATGGAGGGTTTTTCGCAATCGTGCACGGTGGTACCCACCCGGCCGAATTTTGTGACAAATTTGTGTCATTAAATTTCTACCACCAGTGCAATAAGATTTTCATTTATAAATGCAATAAGAATTATTTGAACAGACGATGCCAATTGCCGATATACCTACGTAACGTAATTACGTTATATCTATTTTATCTACAATTTATTGCTCTTGCTATGGCTTCTACAAGTATATGGTATATTTATTCTTTATTGCATAATAAAATAAGGTATTCTGCGAGGTTATCAACATTGACCTGATTCCTTCTCGTTGTAGCTACTATGTTAGAAGTAATGTTTCAAAACAAAGGTGCTTGTTAGTCCTGAAGTTATACTTGTACAATATACACGTAAAACTGCTGATTGACAGATGAGACTCCCTTCACAGGCTTCCCCCTCGGGGTTAGGGGGTCAGAGGACAGTCACTTCCGTAAAAACCAAATTTTTGGAGAAGGAGGAGTAGAAGAGCGGTTCTAAAGTGCAAACTTTGGATGCGACCGGGTTTGCCATTTGGATTATAATGAACGAGTATAAGTACCTTTTTTTTCCGTGCGGAAATCCCTTCGGATGATGATGATGATGATAATTTCTCTCTTTTTTTAAAGGGGAAGTGGGGAAGGTATACATTGAGTCAGAAATCGTTCGCTGCATTCTGGCCAGTATTATATTATTCATGTAGCATGTAAAGCATGGTATGACCGTTTATTATATCTATCCCAAGAAGCTTAATCTATCCAATATCTATTATACGTTCCGTACAGTAGTTCCAGTTGAAAAGAGCAAACTTGATCGTTAAGTTTAGGCTTTTCAGATGGAATTTTATTTATATTCAAAAGTACCTTTTTTTCTTTTTTTTCTTTCTTTTTTTTTCGTGCGGAAATTCCCTCGAATATCTCTCCGCCGCCGACCAGCGGGGGCGGTTATGTCGGACTTGAACCGACTAAAACCGCACGCCGTCTCGGGTCTTCAGACGCCGGGGTGTAAGGTTGCCCAGCATAGAGCATATCCGCAGCACCTCGACTGACCCTGGGGACCGAGTATAAGTACCTTTTTTTTTTAATGTGCGGAAATCCCTTCGGATACCCCCCCGCCGGCCAGCGGGGGCGGTTATGTCGGGCTTGAACCGACTAAAACCGTACGCCGTCTCGGGTCTACAGACGCCGGGGTTTAAGGTTACCCATAGAACATATCCCTCGCACCTCGACTGACCCTGGGCCATTCGCAGTGTCCCCTCTGATAACAGCTGAGGGGTACCTGGAGCGACCACTCCCCCCCGCGGGACTTGCAGGCCCGCCATGCCCCGACTCCCTCGTGCAATGGGGTCAGCTGGCCCTGAAAAGGGCCGGTTGGTCAGACTCTTGGCCGTTGACGTTGACGCCAGCTACTCCAGAGGAGCAATCAATGATGCGTCATCGCCCACGTTGCCCAGGGTGCACCAAACTTGGAGGTGATCCAACCAGTCGCACCCCCGAGTATAAGTACCTATATAGGTACGAGTATAAGTACCTACCTATAATAGTCTTTTCTACTTATTAGGGATTTAAATGGCAATATACGCAGGCACACACCCCCTCCTACCGATATCAGTTACCTCACCCCGACCCTACGATCGTAGGACAGATTTTAGATTTGACTGTAATGTGTGCGCGCAAAATCGATTCATCTCGCTCCGATGATGTGTAAATGTTTAAATAATGCCAACCATGACATTTAAAATTTACTCACACATCAACACCACCGTACATGTACACGAACTATGCATGTTGTAATTGCAAGACGATCATCCGATCGACGACATGTTGCCGGGGTACGCAAGCCACTATTAAATAGATAAAATCATCAAATATCTCCTTATCGTCATCATCATACAGATTTATATATTTATTATTTACTTTAAACAAACAAATGATCATAACATTATAGTAGGATATTTGTTAGAATACTATGGGACAATATTAAGAATGACAAATGTACGTTGTTAAACTGGATTACGAATAAAAGTTCAGTATACCCCCGTTTCTTGACTTGGCACTTCTCCAAACCGCACAGCGCTTAGTGTTTGTGAAGCACTAGACAAAGAGCACACAAGTTGGAACGCTTAGCGCTCTTAGCGGTGGCTGTATAGTTTATCAAAATATGCTGGATTTCAGTTCAAAATTCCATTCAACTAATATAAGTTCTCACAGGTTTAGTTTAACTTGACTGCAGTTTTCGTCTTTACTGAAATCCACTCTGAGGCTGGATTTCTACAACGATAGGAATTGCGATTAAGACAAGCTTTGCATGCTACTGGGATTGTTTGTGTTTCATTCTATTATCATTTACATCCTATTTATCGCGTGTTTACAAATACTTCTTTAGCCCAGTACTTGCATAGTGTTATGCTAAAGAAGCATCCTGACATAGATCGATATATATAAGAAGGGTATGGCGGAGGTCCGCCGACGATTCAGAGGGTACTTGTGAAATTGAACGAAGATATAAGAATTCCGCAAAGCGACGCGACGCTCCGTCAACATCGCTTACTAATTCGTAAGATACAAAAATGCCTATTCACTTTCCACTCACACATAGTCGAAATCAAGTACTATTCCACTATACTAACTATACACTGAGAAAAATGTACCCCTCGTTTTAATAGGAATTCTAAACAATTTAACAGGTTTACCTCATAAAAACCGACATAAAAATCTACGTTTGGACGCCTAGTCCAAACGTAGATATTAACAGGAAACTGATATAACATCATGCACAAGCCAAGCATGGATGTGGACTGACGACGGCAAGAGACCACCATGCTAATGTGACGTGTATGTACTGAAGAATTATCAGGAAGTAATGTTCATAAATAGGGGTGGACCGATATATTAGAACGTAGTCATGTTCCTATTACTGATAGGTTATCCGGCGTAATGACAATATGTAAAGTAATATTAAAGGGAATCCCGATAAATTTACTAAACAGGACTGATATAACATAGAAGTTTCCCTATAAAGTATCTGTATGTACCAATATGTTAAAAAGAAATCCTGATAAATCAACACGACTGTAATCATGTATTTAAGGTACATCTGATAAATTAAAATGCTTTCCTGATACTTTTAAGAGTATACTACTCGTATTATTTGGGTTCTGTATGATATTTCGTAGTGGTTTATTGTAAAATCTTAATTACTGTACTCATGTATATAAGGTATTCATCTGTTATATTAATAGTCCTTCATGATATATTTAAGAGTATACTACTCGTATTATCTGGGTT
The DNA here is from genome assembly GCA_946251805.1 of Cybosia mesomella. Classification (NCBI taxonomy): domain Eukaryota; kingdom Metazoa; phylum Arthropoda; class Insecta; order Lepidoptera; family Erebidae; genus Cybosia; species Cybosia mesomella. The sequence continues at coordinate 11,411,669 of OX276404.1, forward strand.
CTGTTTTATACTTTATAGTGCTTTTTTAGTAAAATCTTCATTACTCATTATAGTTTATCGTGAGGTTCATCACAGACCAGCAGGATACGTGCGCCGGATTTTACGCTAATTAATAATCAACTTTATCGACGATTACACACTGTTCAAAATCGTATGAGCGTGCATATAATCGTCGATAAAGTTAATTATTAATCAGCGTAAAATCCGGCACACGTATCCGTTCGGTCTGCGCTGCAACTCACGATAAACTATAAAGAGTAATGAAGATTTTACAAAAAAGCAATATAAAGTATAATACAGATAATTAACATTTTACAACAAATACTACATTGAAATTATATAAAAAATAGTAAAATAAAAAATAGGTAGGTTACATAAGGGGTGTGTGTTGGGTAACCTCCTCGAGTGTCGCTCCGATTCCGATCCCGCTGCAGTCCGGGGGGAACGGAATCGGAGCGGCCGGTACACCCTGGGCGGCGGTCAATGGCTTCCCCTTCACCCCTTCATAGGGTTGGCATTGATCGTCGGCCAATACCCAACGTGGCGGGAACACATCGCTCTCCGTACTCCTCTGCTTTCAGAGGAGACAGGATGAGCGATGCTGTTAGTGGTGAGATGGCCCAGGGTCAGCCGGGGTGCGAGGGATATGCTCTATGGGTAACCTTACACCCCGGCGTCTGAAGACCCGAGACGGCGTGCGGTTTTAGTCGGTGCAAGCCCGACATAACCTCCCCCGCTGGCCGGCGGGGGGGTATCCGAAGGGATTTCCGCACGATAAAAAAAAAAAGGTAGGTTACATAAGACAAAATTTATTCAAATAATAAACACTTGTGAAATATCGAAATCGTACAAGTCGTAAGGCTGGTTTCGCATAGCTGTGCGGGAGACCCGTGTGGATCGCCCGTGCGGGCCTGGTGCGGGCTCCCGGAGCGGAGACGAATGCAAGGCGCTAGAACATCGTTTGCAGCGACCCGGAACGTGTCACTTACGGAAAAATTCGCATCAATCTTTTTTTTTGTCATAAATCAGGGCTGCATCTAGTGACATTTCATCAAAGATGATGGAACATAATTTTTTCTTTTCCTCCCATTCTGCAACCTGGAAAACAATTTGTAGTTTATAATGCATTTTTTTTAAATATCTTCCTGAATGACTGCAGAGGTCTCTGGTTTGAGTCTCAGGTCAGAACCAAATGTTTGCACAATCTGCAAGTATTTGATTCAGAGTTTGGAGGGTGTTTTCTGGGTATAATATGTATGGTATTAATACACAAAATTATTATTACACAAAATTATAAACCAAAAATATAATTTCATAATTATATGTTTAATACAAAGATAACTTAACTAAGATGCTGGATGCGGCAAGCTGAAGACAGGGCGCTATGGCGCTCATTAGGGGAGACCTATGTCCAGCAGGGGCGAAGTAGGGGGGGAAGTACAGCTATAGGTAAATAAAATAACAGGCAATATAAAACATTTTGTCTACTCATTTTATGACTAACAACTTATTATTATACATAAACTAAAACTAATATAAATAAACGACCTACAAACCTTTTATCGGTTCCTGATGTGCGTACGTGTGATCGAAGTGTCTTTTGCGTGTGTATGGGTGATCCAAAAGAGGATCCACATTTTCTAAAATAAGAAGTAAACATTTTAACTTACTACAAGATAAGTGATGAAATTTACTCTTAGGAAACTAAGCAATTAATACTTTTAATGTTTATTGATAATAATAAATAGATTGATACTTATTTCTTTATCTTACCAGTATTGGCCTGAGGTATTCCACTTAAAATTTCGTGATCAGTTAACAGGGTTGGGAGCGCCAGATTTGTGAGCCGTTCCTTCGGCGTAATAAACTTCTCTTCGAAGTGTTTTTGACAAACAAACACTTGCGAAAGCTGCTGAGCTGATAACAATCTCAGATCATCACGGTTAAGACACTTCAACCATTTTTTGAGTCTTTTCTACGTACGGGGAAAACGGTGTAAAATAGCGTCCTTTCGCGATCTTTTACAAACACAACACTTGTGATACATATTAGAATATTATGTAACAAAAGTACAACAAAGGGTTTTATTACGATAAAATGGAGAGGATAAGCACAACGAGTTCACTCGATCAACAAAGAATCTGATCTGCAATGAAAACAAGAATTGACATGACATTGACTTGACAAATTTAACAACCATGCACCCGATATTTTTGGGCCAATCACCGACTACGGTACTGATAATTCATTGAGGATGTAACATTATATTTATGGGATGTACGTATATAATACAGGTTGCTACGTATTATTCATACTATACGGACGTTAAAAATATGCTGCTAGAAGCATAATATATCAGCATTTCATGTTAATTTAACGTTGCGTCATGTCAATATAATGATATTGACATGTCAATATTTGATTCTTAATATCATGATATTTTATGCGTTTGTCACGTAATATCATGAGTACAAAACCATTTATTTTATCGGTCACTCCCTTCATTAATAATAATCTGTAAATAATAAAATACAGTGTGATATCTCAGAATGAAATGATAGATTAACAAACCGTCACTATATAACATGGGTCAGAAGTTTACCTAATAAGTTGCATAACGAGGCATGATAATTTGAGCATCCTAGCAGCACGTTTTTTAATTATACCTAAATAATTTAAGGATGGGATTAGCGTCCCGATAAATTGACAGTTATCAATGAAATTTTCACTGTAGAACTTATAATTCATTCCGATACCGATATAATTTATTACCTTACGTGTATTTTTGCATGACGCGAATTAGCCACTTCTCTCACAGCATACGTTTAAATTTTCAACATAAAAACAATTTTGTATAAGGCGAATTGTCAAAAATAACAGGGACAAGCAGGGCGAGAGAGTGCGTGGCGGTACGTGCAACGTTGGGCCAAAGAAGCATTTGTAACGCAATAACATAATTTGTCTCCGCAAAAGCTTGTGCAGCCCAACATGGATGTGTGTGTTGGGCTAAATAAGGATACGTGGATCTTTTTTTCACAATTTGTCCGCCCAAAAGTTTCTTTAGTCCAACACTACTGCAAGTGCTGGGTTAAAGTAGCATTTGTAAACACGTCTATTTGTCTATTGTTCACAGGCAGACAAAGCATCTCTCGGGGTCAGCACCTTCAGTCCGAGTCGCAGCGACAGGAACCGTCGACACGACTGAGACCAAAGATGCGAAGCAGCCCAGCAAGTCGCGACAAAAGAAGTTCCATAGACACTTTCCACAGGTTGGGCCGGAAGAGAAAGTGCTCAATTGTAAGTACACTTGTAATAAGGGTTGCGAGTTTATTAGTTCGAGTTACGTTACTAATACCAATTTTTTATTCATTTGATCCATTATATTTTCTTTCTTTTAGCCAGGAGTACCACTTATTCTAAATGTACAACATAATTATATCTGTCACAAGTAACGTCTTGATAAAAACCAGTCCGACGATCATGTAGTTAAATCATATTTATCCACAGGTTAAAGACTATCTCCAAATATGACTAAGTATCTCTATTTATATACAATAATAACAATATCTCAAATATATGGAAATACTTGCGAGGTGACTGACTGACTATCAATCCTACTCGATATAAACACGAAACTTTGTAAGTATGTATGTATGAATGTGTGCTATTCTTTCGCGCAAAAACGGCTGAAAGGATCTGGATGGAATTTGGCACAGAGATTGATTATGGTCTAGAATATAATAGGCTACTTTTTATCGCGGGAGTAGGTTCCTGTTGGGTGGCGGGAACGGGCTCAGAATTTAATGCGGACAGAGCCGCGGGCAACGGGTAGTAGAGAGATCATTCATTAATGTATTAACTTATGTAAACACTTATAATTTTATAATTATTATTAACTAATGAAACATAGGACAGTGGACGCCGGGCTCCATAGTACAAGCTTTTGGGTACTACTGAGATTGGCGCGTGAATGATTTTTAAATATGCATAAAAACACATTTAAAAATGTAAAAAATAGTAACCCACCGGCTTCGAGTACAGGGATCAAGCCACCGGCGGTTAGTGCACCAGAGAGAGAACCTCCTCACAATACGTGCCGTGTCGAGGAGTACCGCTTTCTTCATCAAGCCCTTGACCCAACTATCTAACGCGAGCCTCTTTAGATGTTGGTCGAGGCTCTTGGCAATCAGTCCGTGAACCGATACGACTATCGGAACACTAATTGCTGAATCCACATCCTGTATGTCGACAACCTCGTGAGTCAAGTTGATTTTTACTATAATCACTTATTTTTCGTGCAAATATCCTTACGAACACCCTCCTCCGCCGGCCAGCGCGGGTGGTTATGTCGGCCTCGAACCGAACCGCACGCCGTCTCGGGTCTCTAATGCCAGGGTGTAAGGGGGCCCAATAAGGCGATTCCCTCGCACCCCGACTGAGCCTGGGCCATCAACGGCGTTAAGACGGCAACTTCGGGCGTGGGAGCTACGGTGTCATTGCCATTTTACCCCGGATAGGGGAGCGCTCGTCACACGGCCGCCCCGGCCTGCTTCTGTTGGGGTGACAGGCGCCTCACCTGTCACCCCCAGGAATGCGCTCCTGGAAGACGTAGGCCAAGTCTGCATAATCAATGTATATCTTATCAGATACACATATAACATACGTACAGATAACAACCCGATAACATCCAAAGTGCGAGCTCGGGATCCGCTCTCCTACTCTTTCTCTTGTTTTAGCTTATCTTGGATATTGCGAGAGCGACTGCTGGCTGACCTCTTAACCCCGAGAGGAAAACCTTCACTAGAGTCTCATCCGTCAATCAGCAGGTGTACCAGCTTGCAGGTGAGGTTAGCCTGGGCCCTGAAGATCTTAAGGCCCTGTCTGGACGCAAGCTACCATAATTATGCTTATTTTTTGTTTCTAAGATTATTTCTCTCTCTCTCTCTCTAAGATTACTGATGCTAGACAGTTAATTTTTTTTATATATACAGCTAATTATCTACCGTTCACGCACATCCAAAAACATTTTGGATAAATAGAGCAGTTTCTTGTTAAAAAAATTGCAAAGAAACACTCTTTGAAATAAATTTTTCGTTTCAATTATCTCAATATTTTTAGCGATGACATATATATTTTTTGTTACAAATATAAAGAAAATTTAATCAACTAGTGGGATATCTACAAATTAACATCCTCAAATCCGTCATATTTTTTAAATGATTTATTTATCTGTTTGATTTGTTTGATTTGTTTGGCGGCAAACGGATAAATAAATCATTTAAAAAATATGACGGATTTGAGGATGTTAATTTGTAGATATCCCACTAGTTGATTAAATTTTCTTTATATTTGTAATAAAAAATATATATGTCATCGCTAAAAATATTGAGATAATTGAAACGAAAAATTTATTTCAAAGAGTGTTTCTTTGCAATTTTTTTAACAAGAAACTGCTCTATTTATCCAAAATGTTTTTGGATGTGCATGAACAGTAGATAATTAGCTGTATATATAAAAAAAAACAACTGTCTAGCATCAGTACTCTTATAGAGAGAGAGAAATAATCGTAGAAACAAAAAATAAGCATAATTATGGTAGCTTGCGTCCAGACAGGGCCTTAATGGAGCTCCTAAAACACCCCACACTAATCTGTTTTATTAAAATTAAACCTTGAAAATGTCATGTATAAAACCTATTGAAAGTAGATAGGTACATGTCGTTTCATTTTGTCTAAGTTAGCTCAATCCTTTGATTATATAAAAATCAAAGGCTCAATCATGCCATCGAAATAACCGTTACTGGCTATGATAATATATATTAGTGAAAAAATAAAGACACTGGTCTATGCTCGCGATTCATGCAATCTGCTAATATAAATAATAATAATCGAAAGGATATTACTTTTTACGATTTTACATTTTAGCCCGATTCCGCATAAAAGTAATGTAGCGAGCTATCCACATGCCATCTATTATTATTCCTAATTTGTATAATTGTACAATTATCTATACAATTGTATAAACAATTGTGAATTAGTTGTGCCTGTACATTGGAGATATAGGAAAAAATGAACGATTCTGAACACAATTTTTTTTTCTTTGAATTCTTGACGATTTGTTTGTTGTTCACGATATACGCACAAACTACTACACGGATTTTGATGCGGTTTTTTCTATTAGAAAGGTCTTGGTCAGACTTAAAATCTGCCGTATGTTTGATTGCTATTGGTTCTGTGGAACCGGAGTTATAACCAAACAATGGCGGAGCCGCGGGCATCAGCTAGTAATTTATACTTACTGTACCGGCGTTTGACTTGCACGTCGCCTCGGAACGAATGAAAGTCCGGCTTAGAAGGGTTTTGTAGAGCGTATTCTCGTATCTATGACAGGCAGTTTGATACCTTTATATCAAATTGTCAGTCTGATGTGCTATAGAGAGAACGCTCTACAAAATTGAAACAAGCCGGTCTTAATCGAACCCTCACTTTTCTAACCGAACGGGCCAAACCAAACACCGGGTAGGTACTGTAATTACGGGGGTGTGTGTTGGGAAACCTCCTCGAGTGTCGCTCCGATTCCGATCCCGCTGCAGTCCGGGGGGAACGGAATCGGAGCGGCCGGTACACCCTGGGCGGCGGTCAATGGCTTCCCCTTCATAGGGTTGGCATTGATCGTCGGCCAATACCCAACGTGGCGGGAACACATCGCTCTCCGTACTCCTCTGCTTTCAGAGGAGACAGTATGAGCGATGCTGTTAGTGGTGAGATGGCCCAGGGTCAGCCGGGGTGCGAGGGATATGCTCTATGGGTAACCTTACACCCCGGCGTCTGTAGACCCGAGACGGCGTGCGGTTTTAGTCGGTTCAAGCCCGATATGACCGCCCCAGGCCGGCGGGGGGGTATCAGTAGGGATTTCCGCACGAAAAAAAAAGGTACTGTAATTCGAGGGATATGCTCTATGGGCAATCTTACACCCCGGCGTTTTAAGACCCGAGACGGCGCGCGGTTTTAGTCGGTCCATGCCCGACATGACCGCACACCCGCTGGCCGGCGGGGGGGTATCCGAAGGAATTTCCGCACGAAAAAAAAAAATTTTTTTACTATAGGAAAGTACCCAATAAATTATGAGTTTGTTTGTCAAAGTGTTTACTTACCTCATCGCGTCGTCATTTAAAAACAGTACACTATACTCGTAGGTAGGTTACAAGTATCAGGGTAGGTATAGTTTACACTGTATAGATAATAGGTGGAGATATAAAAATTAGGTCAGTAAATATGACCTATTATTTGATATACTTTGTTGCCACTAATTAACAAAACGATAACTAGGTAATAAAAATATTATTATTATGTACAAAGTTACACTAATGGTAAAGAACAAGAATCCATTATCGCTATACCTACTGCGTTTACGCTATTAATTGTTTTTAATTATATTTTAAATCATATTTTGCAAGTACTGCAATATTAATGACAAAATATTATCTTGGCATAATATTAATTCCTTACAATGACAAGCAATTAAAACCGCCCGTAACATTATCAACATAAATTACATCAAGATACTTATATTAGATAGCGGTGCCCTGGTTACAAGGTGAAGGCCCCGGATGCACCCTCGACACCACGCTGAGATGATGACTATGATAAAAGAATATTATAGATGTGAATATGTTACTATCCTTAAAATGCTCCTCCGACAAACGCTGACAGTCGCGGCGCGGCGCGCTGCGTTGAGCAGAACTGTGACTATCCAACGTTAGTAGTATAAAAATAACTTTTTCATCTGTCCTGTTCGGAAAGTTTAATTTTCATAGGTAGATAGCTGGGTGGAAAGTAGCTTATTTCATCCCTAGGGTGGAAAGTATTTTTTTTTAATTTTATGTATTGCCATGGAGAACATGATAATTTAATTACGTCATAATACCTTGATAATCATGATGCTTTTTTTTACATGGCCGCCTAAATTCACATCTCATGACCAACTCGTTTAAAATGTAACGAATAGATTCGATTTTCAAAACTTTTCTAATATTGGTAGTATGTAACTTTTTTTCAGTCTGAATAAAAAAACTATTTAAGTTTGCTAAAGAATTAGCGGGAAAACGAAATCAATATAAATAAATACCTTGTGTTACATACATACACATAACTTCACGCCTGTATCCCCGAAGGGGTAGGCAGAGGTGTATTACAAACCCACGATTCGCCAGTTATGTTAAAGGTCCCAATGTAAGGGGCCTATTGCCATCTACCAGGCACATTATTAAGCGAGCGATAATTAACATTTATGAATGCACACATAACTACGAAAAGTCAGAGGTGTGTGCCCGGGACGACTGGGGATCGAACTCGAGACCTCGTCTCAGCAGTCTGCTACGTACACCACTAGGCTACCTTGTGTTAATTGTGGTTAAATATGGTTTCAGAAAGGGATTTCAGTGACATGGATATTAATTTAACTCCCGATGAGATTTAAGAACAGGCAAAAGCTGTTGTTAATAATCTATTTTCAAATTGTTCTAATTTTACTTTAAATTTTAACTGATAATCAATATACTTGTTTCATTAGATGTGTGTGTAGTATTTTAATTTCCTCACATAATCGAAATGAAAAGTAAAGTGTTTACCCCGGGTGAATGTCACCATTTCACCCTCGAACTATTGGCGCTCTCACTACGTTCGAGCGCCAGAAATATCTCGGGTGAAATGACTGACTTTCAACCCTTGTGTAACAATTTACTATTACAAGAAGCGCTAAGGTCTGGTCTGGCAGTCAGACAATCAATTGTTGCCCTTGTTTTTAAACTTTTAGATAATTACTATGTACTAAAAAGAAATAACTTGATATTTTCCAACCATGAAGGTTGTGTAGGTACATCGAGGATATTATCAAAATATTGAGAGGTTATAAACTACCGACCTACTGTTATTCGTAATTAGCTTTTATTCTCCGTCTACGGTTATGTCTATATTCAATGTCAAATATTCTTCACGTTGTCTTGAAGCAATAAATAATACTATATACATAAATATTGTTTGAGGTATCAGCGAATATTAGAATTAAATAATTGAGGATTAATTTGTCAATATTATTACGAGTACCGCCCCCGCTGGGCGGCTGGGGGGTATCCGAAGGGATTTCCGCACGAAAAAAAAAGAAGTTGTTTTAGTGTCACCTTAAATCCTGCTGCTGTTAAGAAATGTAGGTACACGGAAAAAATTAATTAGTTGAATCAACCTTAATTCAACCGATTTTTTGTGTTAATATAGCACCTACATTGAAAATTTGTTGAATCAAACAAACAAAAATTGTTGCTTGTAAAAGGTAAATTTAACCAAACCAAGTGAAGTTGTTTTAACACTGTCTTGAAATGGTAATATTAACTAGTTTAATAATAGGTTGCCAGTACTTTCAACTTTTCAACTATTTTATTTTGGTTGATATAGCACCTACCTTTAAGATTTGTTGAATCAACTAATCTGAAATATGTTGCTTGTAAAAGGTAAATTTAACCAAACCAAATTAGGTTGTTTTAACACTATTTTGAAATCGTTATTTTTACTATAATAATAAACCTGTATTTTTAAGTATATGGTGCTAAGTTGTAACTACTACTTATCTTAATGTAGAATCGACACGTAGCAATAGGTTAGAATAACCTAAATTTGGTGGTAAAATTAACCTACGTATATTGGTCTTCTTAACTGTTTTGTAAATGTAGTATTGACATGTGCAATTAAGTTGAAGCTACCTAATTTTTATGATAAAGCGAACCTGTATTTTTAGGTTGAAATAACTTGTGGTGTTTTGTTAAATGAACCTCTGCTTTGTGGTAAAATCTACCTAGATCGTAATAGTATTTTTGACAAATGTGTAATGTAGAATCGACATGTAGCAATAGGTTAGAATAACCTAAATTTGGTGGTAAAATTAACCTGCGTATATTGGTATTCTTAACTGTTGTAAATGTAGTATTGACATGTGAAGTTAAGTTGAAACTACCTAATTTTTATGATAATCTTAACCTGTATTTTTAGGTTGAAATAACTTGTGGTGTTTTGTTAAATTAACCTCTGCTTTATGGTAAAATCTACCTAGATCATAATAGTATTTTTGACAAAAGTGTTATGTAGAATCAACATGTAGCAATAGGTTAGAATAACCTAAATTGAGTGGTAAAATTAGCCTGTTGTAAATGTAGTATTGACATGTGACATTTAGTTAAAATTACTTGTTTTTGGTAAAATCAACCTGCATTTATTAGTAATATCTACCTACAACGTATGTAATATTGTAGGTAGATATTACTAATAAATTCAGTTAAAATTACTTGTTTTTGGTAAAATCAACCTCTATTTATTAGTAATATCTACCTACAATATTACATATATTGTAGGTAGATACTACTAATAAATGCAGGTTGATTACTTGTTTTTGGTAAAATCAACCTGCATTTATTAGTAGTATCTACCTACAATATATGTAATATTGTAGGTAGATACTACTACTATATACTACTAATAAATGCAGGTTGATTTTACCAAAAACAAGTAATTTTAACTAAATTTGTTAGTAATATCTACCTGCAATATTACATATATTGTAGGTAGATATTACTAATAAATACAGGTTGATTTTACCAAAAACAAGTAATTTAATAGATATACCTGCAATAATGCAGATTGATTTTACAAACATCATAATATATCAAATTCTGTACAAACAAATACTTTTACATTTCAGATTAAGGTACAAATCAATGCAGGCTTATTCTACAATACACTTTCATCAAAATACTTACTTACATGAAAAGGAAATCTAATTATAGTCAATAAATAAAAAATATAGATTTATTAAGAAAAAAACATTTTATTTACCCTTAAATAACATAAAGTACCCGTCAATAAGAACTTTTACATAATAATCAAGAAAATATCTAATAAATAAAACATAATATGAAAGTATCTACATTGTGTATAAAGACATTTCACGAATACTTCTGGGGATTATAGTACCCGTCAATATGAACAACTTTTACAATAGAATCAACCCTGTTAGCGCGAAAAAAAAACAGCTGTTCCATACTTACTGTTTAGCTAGTAGCTATTGAACTTTTGTATGGAACAGCTGATGTTTTTTCGCGCTAACGAGTTGGTTCCATTGCAAAAGTTGTTCATATTGAAGGGTACTATAACCCCCCGAAGTATTCAGGCCATGTCTTGATACACCTTGTATAAATAGTGGATTAAACAATTTACGTAACGAGTTATTACTGTCATTCATTATCTGTTAAAAAATATTGTTTTATCTTGCAGTAGACTTCTCCATAACAAATTATATGACACACCGTTGGAAAACTAGATACTAGAGCACGTTGTAGGACTTGCAGGAGCAGAACTTGTGCTTTCCGATGCAGTTTCCTGTGAAATAACAAACCAAGTTAAAATTTTAGATTTTCTAATTTGCTATAAGTAAGTACCTACCATATATATACAGGATCCTGGTAGATGGCACAAACTAAGGAAGGCCTATACCCAGCAGTGGGTGAAGTCGGGCTGTGGATGATGATGATGATGAAGTACCTACCTACCTATAGCCCGTGCGATTTAACAAGAGACTTCACGCTGTGAAGTCAACAAAAAAAACGCAACAGAAGTAGATATATCATCGAATGATTTAAAATGACTAATAAAAATGTATAACTACACTAATAGGTACTATCGATAGTGACCGCAAGAAGGCAAGTGCGGAGTGCCGCGGGGCATGCGGGAGAGGGGTCGCATTCCAGCAAAGTCTCAAGTTAAGTCGCACTCGCACGGGTTATACCTACCTACCTACCTAGGTGATAAGTACCTTAATCTAAGTAACTAAGGTAACTTAATCTAAAGTTTATACCTAATTAAAGTTTAAAAAACTTCAGAAGCCGACTTCAAGTTGATTTCGGCTCCATCATCAGATCGACTTTAAACCTTCAATAAATTGTAGTGCTTTAAAATACTTAATGAAAAAATTATCAAACGCACTAGTCGCCCCTACGATTTTCGAAAGTTCTCGATTTCTCTGGGATGCCATCATCAGATCCTGGTATGACAGTCACAATCTATCTAGGTGTAAAGTTCTCATCAATACAAATTAATCAAACCCAAACACAAGGTAACTGCTGTAAATCGTTGAGGAGTTCCCTCGACTGTCTTTCGGCTCCATCATCAGATCGACTTTGAACCTTCATTAAATTGTAGGGCTTAATAAAAAAATTATCAAACGCACTAGTCGCCCCTACGATTTTCGAAAGTTCCTCTCGATTTCTCTGGGATGTTATCATCAGAACTTCGTTTTCTCATCATGGTACTACAAACGGAATATGTTCTTTCCAACAAAAACAAAATCATCGAAATCGGTTATAAACGACGAAGTTATCCGCGAACAAACATACAAAAATATATATACCTACCTATACGATCGAATTGAGAAACCTCCTTTTTTTGAAGTCGGTTAAAAATAACATTGTTTTTTGTTAAAATAACATTATGTGATGTGTTTGATACTACATTTCGTTAGTGATTCCATAACTTGGTAAGTACCTAAATAAATAAATAGGTACCCTTGATAGGTTGCTGTAGGTAAGGTAGATAATAAGAACCGCTAAGCACTGGCACTCACTGCCAGCTTGTTTCCCCTGAAGACTACCAGGTATCTACCTACCTCCTAGGTCAGCCACATCGTCACTTTCTATCAGGTAAGATTAAAATTCAAAATAAAAATAATACAGGTATAGATAGGTTTACTTACATGTGTTATTTTTTATAGTTTCTTTACGCCGACTCTGAACAATATTCTCTCTTTTACATGCGGCACTAATTCTTTTAAATCTGTATCTTGTATATCTGCCAGTAGGTCTACAGTGATTTCATTATCTGAAAAACAAAACAAAAATATTATTTAGGCTAGGTAAAATATTATTTACTTACTTTCGGTCGGTAGGTACGCGATCTCGGTACCTAGTTTACTATGAAAATTAACTAGGTAGGTAGGTACCTAAAAACTACCTAAAATCTAGGTTAATTTTACGTATTACCTCTTGTTCATTCTAGGTACCTACCTACTCAGTGCTGGTTTATGTAGTTACTTGCCTACCTACTTGTAGATAAATTACTAATTTAGCTTCATTGATATCATCATGATCAGACAGTAAGTAAGTAAGTAGGTAAGATAAGTAAATTAATTGAATAAAACAATGGCGTTTCATGGTACCTATCTAGGTAGTAAAGTAGGTAGGTACTTACCACAAAAAAATGTAATAGTCTCATCAGAGAATCTCCATTCCTAGAGATACACCGCCACCAGAGATTTCTCAAAATCTTCCATATTTAGACACGTAAAGTATCTATCAACGTTTAAAAATAAAAGGTGAGTTTAGTGATCTAAATTCACCTATAATTTTTTTCAATTACGCCACTTTTAATTTTTTTATTTATACACACACGCACTGCCACCGACTAATCGCTTCGCTTTTGGAAATTGGAATGAAAGATGACGCCAGCCAGATTGACGCGCGGCCGCCATACCCCTCCCTACCCCTACCGCGATGCGCTTGCACACATCCTGTTCTTGCGTGAGCATGCAGGGCGGAGAGAGAGCGAGAAAGGAAAGAACCACCTTGGCAAAAAAGCGCCCCGCGCCGCGTGGCTTGTCGGCAAGTGTCGGTCGGTTTATCAAAGAAAACGCGCCTACCTACATACCTATGTAGGTAAACTTAGATTTTTAAAACTAGTTCGGTAGGTAGGTAAGGTACGCAGCGGATTTTGATGCGGTTTTTTTAATAGATAGAGTGATTAATTTGTATTGATGAGAACTTTACACCTAGATAGATTGTGACTGTCATTAGGGGTCTGATGATGAAGACGAAGGACAGTTAAGGGAACTCCTCAACGGTTCACAGTAGCTATCTTGTGTTTGGACTTAATTCATTTATATTGATGAGCACTTTGTTCCTATATGGGTTATAAGTGCCATTACAGGTCTGATGATGGAGACCATAGACAGTCGAGAGAATTCAAACTACTTTGTAATGAAATGTTAGGTGTTTACAACTATTCACAACAGTTATTTTACCAATTTAATTTGTTGTTTAAAATGTTTGCAAATAGTTGAATAAATTTTGTAAATTTAACTACGTTTGTTTGCTGATTCAGCTTATGCAATATTGTTGATTTAAACATTATTTATTAGTTGTTTTAAATTCTAGCAAAAGGTTAAAATATTTTTGTTATTTTGACTAAATGTATCTCTTGATTCTACTTTGTAATGAAATGTTAGGTGTTTACAACTATTCACAATAGTAATTTTACCAATTTAATTTGTTGTTTAAAATGTTTGCAAATAGTTGTATAAATTTTGTAAATTTAACTACGTTAGCTTGCTAATTCAACTTTTGCAATATTGTTGATTTAAACATTATTTATTAGTTGTTTTAAATTTCTAGCAAAATTTTAAAATATTTTTGGGATTTTGACTAAATGTATCTGTTGATTCTACTTTGTTATGAAATGTTAGGTTTTTACAACTATTCACAATAGTTATTTTACCAATTTAATTTGTTTTTTAAAACGTTTGCAAATAGTTGAATAAATTTAGTAAATTTAACTACGTTTGCTTGCTAATTCAACTTATGCAATATTGTTGATTTAAACATTATTTATTAGTTGTTTTAAATTACTAGCAAAAGGTTAAAATATTTTTGTTATTTTGACTAAATGTATTTGTTGATTCTACTTTGTAATGAAACGTTAGGTGTTTACAACTATTTACAATAGGTTATTTTACCAATTTAATTTGTTGTTTAAAATGTTTGCAAATAGTTGAATAAATTTTGTAAATTTAACTATGTTCGCTTGCTAATTCAACTTTTGCAATATAGTTGATTTAAACATTATTTATTAGTTGTTTTAAATTTCTAGCACAAGGTTAAAATATTTTTGTTATTTTGACTAAATGTATCTGTTGATTCTACTTTGTAATGAAACGTTAGGTGTTTACAACTATTCACAATAGGTTATTTTACCAATTTAATTTGTTGTTTAAAATGTTTGCAAATAGTTGAATAAATTTTGTAAATTTAACTATGTTCGCTTGCTAATTCAACTTTTGCAATATAGTTGATTTAAACATTATTTATTATTTGTTTTCAATTTCTAGCAAAAGGTTAAAATATTTTTGTTATTTTGACTAAATGTATCTGTTGATTCTACTTTGTAATGAAACGTTAGGTGTTTACAACTATTCACAATAGGTTATTTTACCAATTTAATTTGTTGTTTAAAACGTTTGCAAACAGTTGAATAAATTTTGTAAATTTAACTATGTTCGCTTGCTAATTCTACTTATGCAATATTGTTGATTTAAATATTATTTATTAGTTGTTTTAAATTTCTAGCAAAAGGTTAAAATATTTTTGTTATTTTGACTAAATGTATCTGTTGATTCTACTTTGTAATGAAATGTTAGGTGTTTACAACTATATTCACACTAGTTAATTTAACTAATCGTATAGTTGATTGGAACATTTGAAAATAGTTGAATCAATTTTGTAAATTTGACTAAGTTCATTTGCTGATTCAACTTAACATTATGTTGAAATTACCGAATTATTAGTTAAATTGACCGCTATGCGATTATACATGAAAAAATATGTTAGCCTAACCCATTTTTTTGGTTGTAACAACAAAAAAAAACAACTTTTTTTTATTTGTTGTATTGAATGTAGTACTACGGTTGTCGTAACGCAATTTATGGTAGACTCAACTGTTAAGAAATCAACATTCAGAAATTCAACTAATAGTTTTTTCCGTGTAGGTAAAGGTATATCATGAAGAGATTCTAAACAGCGTTCTAAGTTTGAGTGTCAATTCTCGTAATAAAAAGATGTTCAAATAAAAACAACATTTTGTTAAAAATATTGAAAGTTTGGTTACGAGAACACTTTTTTTTTAATTTGGGAGATGAACATGAGATCGAGACTCGATTGAGACTGAATTTTAAATATCTTTTCATCACGAGAATTGGCCCCCTCGGTTAAGATCTTCAAGAATGAGAACCCTTATCCTTAAAGCGATCTCTTATGAAGGTTACAGCTTACAGACATGAAATACGATTTTTGGGCCTAAAACAAAATGGGTATTCACCCAATACTGATTAATTACTTTTCTTTACTTTCTTTTTTCAATTGTAATACGTGTTTTAGCCAGCGTAGCATCGTAAGAATTCTAAGATTACACTATAGATACCTACCTAACTTAAAGAAACTGTCCTTAGTTAATTCTGTTCGAGCTACGAGCTAGAAATATATGTTACCTGTTAGTTATAAATAGGTACAATTGGTACAATGTATATAATCTCCAAACTGGGTGACCTGTCTGTCAGTCAACCTCTTCCCAATACCTTATAGTAGGTATGACGTTTTTCACAAATACAAAAAGATCCATCATTTTTCAAGATTAAATAAACGTTATGCTGGTTTGTCACTTTAATGGTATTAACTAAGACGGACAAACAGCTGAGATAATAGTTGTTAGGGCACTTACGACATTTTTTTTTTAAATTACCTTCTCTTTTATTGCAGATTACTCGTGTGCATTGGTAGGTGATCTTCTACTTCAAGGTCACCTGTACATCACGAAGAACTACTTCGCTTTCTACTCAAATGTTTTCGGTTACGTGACCAAGGTGAGCAGGTTTAACTGTGTCAGTCTCACTCACTTGAGACAATTATTCAATTTTGGCTTTGTAATTTATAGTTCAATGTACTGATGTGTTCGTTGATAATGATTAATATCTGGGTTTTCTTTCTAAAAATGAAACCTAGCTAGATCGATTTTAACCCCCGAAACATCCTGTATACTAAAATTCATGAAAATTGTTGGAGCCGTTTCGGAGATTCAGATTATATATATACTAACTGTTACCCGCGGCTTCGCCCATGGAATCCTATTCCACCGCCAAAACCTATATAAGATATTATGTATCTAAGTATGTTTATCCGTATTATGTGTAGAATGTCGTAAAATATTTATTTATATATTATGTTCTTATTTTATTGTATACTTATAACCTAAACTTTTCAGCTAATATATTTGTGTTAAGAACAGTACATAACAGTTTCTATGTAACTTTCAGCTGCTAATACCAACAACATCAGTCCTGCGAATCACGAAGGAGAAGGTTGCGCGTATCATTCCCAATGCAGTAGGAGTTTGCACTCGTGATGAGCGACATGTGTTCGGTTCCCTGCTATCCAGGGACTCCACGTATAAGCTCATGATGCATGTATGGAAGGCAGCCAGAGCACCCGAACAGGCTGCGCCTAAACCACAAGTAAGTATTCTGCATCCTATCATAGTTGTCCCGGTGGCCTACAAACCTTCCACTTTGACGCCCAGGGTCCGTTTTCCAACTTCTTTATGCCACAGCGCTGCCGTCCTCAAACTAAAAACCGGCTAAGTGGAAAAGTAAATTTCGAACTAGAGCTGAAAAATATTTTATCTACACTCAAATCGAAAAATTCGAATTACGAATTCAAAGACGATTCTATAGGTACATACGCACTGGGGTGTGTGTTGGGTAACCTCCTCGAGTGTCGCTCCGATTCCGATCCCGCTGCAGTCCGGGGGGAACGGAATCGTAGCGGCCGGTACACCCTGGGCGGCGGTCAATGGCTTCCCCTTCACCCCTTCATAGGGTTGGCATTGATCGTCGGCCAATACCCAACGTGGCGGGAACACATCGCTCTCCGTACTCCTCTGCTTTCAGAGGAGACAGGATGAGCGATGCTGTTAGTGGTGAGATGGCCCAGGGTCAGCCGGGGTGCGAGGGATATGCTCTGTGGGTAACCTTACACCCCGGCGTCTGAAGACCCGAGACGGCGTGCGGTTTTAGTCGGTGCAAGCCCGACATAACCGCCCCCGCTGGCCGGCGGGGGGTATCCGAAGGGATTTCCGCACGATAAAAAAAAAAAAAAGGTACATACGCACTTTATAAACGCATATACATAAAATTTAAAATAAGACTTATTAAAGTACCGCCAACTGTATCATAAAACTCATAATAGCACCACTATCTTTTTTATTCATTAAACTAGTCTAAGGTTTTAGGCTGAATAAAAAAAAGTGCACGCATGCGCATGCGCATTCGAACTGTGAAAAAAATGGCGCACGCTAAATTACTTCCTTGTAACCTATCTACTTTGTTTAATTTCAATTTTTCCTATGAGTGAAGATAAAGTAGTGTATGAAACTGCATATAACTTAGGTATTAAAACACTCGGGTCAACCTATTATCGCATTCGGCTTCGCCTCATGCGATAAACAGACTCTCGTGTTTTAATACCCCTTCTTATATGACAGTTGCATAAACTACTATTACATTCTATGCTAGTATTTTCTATGAATCTGCAATTACATCATCATATATCAGATAACGGATATATTTTTGAGTATTTACGAGAATTGGGGCCTCAACATAACTGGCGAATCGTGGGTGTGTAATACACCTCTGCCTACCTCTTCGGGGATAAAGGCGTGAAGTTATGATTATTTTATGTTATTTACGAGAATAAAGTTCTAGTCTATGCTATTATAACATTGTAAATAAGCTGTGTCTGTACATTGAAGATATTTTTTTTTTGTATTAGGAAGATTTTGGTCATACCTACTTAAAATCTGCCGTATGTTTGATTGCAATTAGTTAAGTAGAACCGGCCAAAAAAACGTGCGGGCCGCGAGCATCAGCTATAACATCATAAAATATTTGTCTAAAGTTAAGATGTGAAAATTGACCAGAAGTCAGTTAGCCATCTTTTAGCTTGAGGACGGCAAAGCGTTCGTCCCGGTTGTGTCCAAAGCTTTGACCTTGGAGCTCGGGGTCCGCTAGCTAAACTAGCGGCACGCTATGATGGCCGTTTTGACGTTTGTCCGCTCATAAAGTTTCGTAAAAATAAATACTAAGTTTGAAGGAGTAAATTTCTGTTCTTCATTGTCAATAGTGAGGTGCAGTGTATTTATTTACGACACAACATGGTATTTATGTTTTTCGAAATTCGAAATTTAAACAATGAATTAAATATCCAAAACTGTAGATGTGACTCGCATTTGATTTGATTTTTTTCTATTTTAAATTGAGATTTCACATAACTACTTCAACGTGTCAAAACGGCCATCATAGCGTGCCGTATAGCTAGCCCTAGCGGCTATAGTAGTCCAATAGGAATTATTTCTATTTATGTTTCTTATCTTGGGAGCAACTGTCGTCTGACCCTCCAACCCTGACAGGAAAGCTTACGCCTGAGTCTCGTTCCTTCATCAGCTAGTGTGCCAGCTTGCAGCTGACGTTGGCTTGGGTTCCGAAGTTCCCGGTGAAGCCCCACCAAACTGCTTCTAACCATCTATATTTGGCATATTGGCTATTTCGGGAGCTATTACACACGGGCGTGGTTCTAGAATGAATATAGAAGAGAGGATGGATACGATACAGAGTTTAGTTGATTCTGATTTATGATTAGATTAACTAACAAACTGAAAGGGCAAAAATCTAGTATACTAAATATTTACAAACAAATTTTCTATGCAACGGAAACTGATTGTTGACGTTAACTTGACTCGACGACTTATTTTCATATTCGATACGGAAATTTGACTCTAGACTTTATTTCCTGTCACGCAAGCGTGTGTCGTTCAAAGCATTGGTGAGAAAGTATATTGAAGTCCAATGAAACCTATGAAACTAACCATTAATCCTTTCGAGTATCACCGCTGTATAGTATCGAAATTCTAACAGCGGTTGAAAATTTGAAATGTATGTACGGTCACAGAATAAATAATAGTACAAGTACACCCTCCTCCTTCCCATGGTCTTCCCAGCCTCTTGGCTATTAAGACCGAATCACGGGAGGTGCACGCCTTACTTGCGACTGCTCTTTCGGGCGTGCACTTTCTTGACTCCCACAAATTCTGTCCCGGCCCTCTCCCCATTCAGGGGCGGCTACAAGCGAAGGCCGCGATTGCGGCTGACAACACAGTGACGGCTTCGCCGCTCGCTCGGTTCCTGTGCTGCCCGTCAAGCGATCTCCAGCAGCGACCGCTGCGCATGCCACCTGTGCGCGAAGTCCCGCAGCAACCGAAAGTTGGCCTCCGAGGAGACGAGGTCGCAGTAGTAGACTGGGCCCTCCCCCTCACGCAAAATCCCGTCGAGCATCGTGTCCCGGGCAGCGCCATACAGCGGGCAATACCACAGTATGTGTTCCACTGTTTCCTCCCCATCACCACAATAGCAATGGGGAGTTGATGCAAGAGTCATGTCGAACAACCTCTTACGGAAACACCCGTGGCCGGTTAGAATTTGCGAAACTTTATAGTCAGGCTCGACCCAGGTCGCCCTGAGGCGAGCCAACACTTCCGGAAAGAATCGAAACAGGTCCCTACCCTTGTCCTCAACCTCCCATCTCTGCTGCCAGGAGGCAACAGTCTCCTCCGAAATTTTCTTCCTCTCGGTTCTGAACTCGCCCCGGTTAAGGTGTCGGACGTTGTCCAGTCTGCCCGCACGAGTCACCTCCAAGTCGGCGGGTAACACCCCCGCCAGAACCGGCAGCGCCGGAGTGCTGACCGAGCGGTAGGCTTTGGTCAGAAGGACCAGAGCCGCTCTCAGCGTCCTCAACAATGCGGAGCGGATCACGTGAAATGCCGCCCGTCTCCACCAACACCCCGCCGCGTAAGTGATAATGGCAGCAAAGGTGCCGTGGTACAGGGTCTTAAGGGCCCTATACCGTATTCCCCAGGATGCAGCGGATACGCGCGACATCTTACCAAAGGCAGCTGTGGCCTTTTCCCCAATGTACACCGCGTGCTCCCTGAAGCAGAACGTTGTGTCGACTACCACCCCCAGGACCTTGGTCGATCGTACGCCGACAACTGAGATTCCGTCGAGTCTTATAGTCGGAGGCCGGCCAGGCAGCTTACCCTTCAAGGTCATCGAAGATGACTTCGAAGTGGAAAAACCCAGTCTGTTCCTTTTACCCCAGTCAGTCACCAGGTTTAAGGCCCGCGAAGCAGTGTCCTCAATGCCGGCGCGAGAGTTGGACTCGACGAGGATCGTAACATCATCAGCATACGCGACCAGATGCACTCCGTCTGGGTATGGCAGCCGAAACAAATCGTCCATAAGCAGGTTCCACAGAGCCGGGCCCAGCACAGAACCCTGCGGACACCCCATCGTGGATGTTTTGGACGACGGCGCGTGAAGTATGAGCCCAGCATCCTGTATACATTGGGGGGACACCCTCCGTTTTTTGCCTTCAGTAGTATCATGGGCCACCACGCATTGTCGAAGGCGCCCGAAATTACCAGAAAAATAGCCTGGACGTATTTGGCCCTACTTGCCGAAACCGTGTCCTGAAGGGACTCTAATGCTGATAGGGTCGAACGACCTGGGGTGAAGCCGTGCTGGCAGGTGGAGGTATTGCGCAGAATGTTAGGGGCGCACCTAAGCATAACCCGCTCCAGGATTTTGCCCAGAACCGAGAGTAGCGTGATGGGGCGATACGCTTTAGGATCGGATAGAGGCTTGCCGTTTCCCTTCGGGAGCACGACCAGTCTTCCGTCCTTCCACGCATCAGGAAATGTGCCCTCCTCTACGCATTTGCCGAGAACACGCGTCAGCTCGGAGCCAGCCACGGGCCACGCATGTTTAACCATGCGGGCCGTAATCCCGTCGATTCCCGGAGCTGTGTTATGAAGATCCTTGACTATATCCCGTATTTCCCCCCATGATGGAGGGAGCGCGTCCCGGCCCGGGGGCGTGCAGGCCGCCATGAGCCGAACCGGCTGTCGTTATCGGGGGTGTCGTCGGGGCACAGTGAATTTACCAGATTGCTCATGGCAGACCCCACATCCCCGGGATGGGCCCCCATGTACTCAACCGCGTATAGTACGTTGGACGGTAGGCGATGTCGTCCGTTGGCCATACGATACGCAGGGCCCCAAGGATCGCGGTTGCCGGAGTTTGCGAGTTCCCGGAAAAAGTCAAGCTGCGCCCGCTCCATCATGAGTCTGTACCGGCGCCTGCACTCGCTGAGTGTCCGCTTGAGCGAGTCACGAATGGCATCGGACAGATTTTTACACTTGGACTTTTGATAGGCTCTGCGAGCCTTATTGTGAGCGCGTCGTGCCTCGTCGAGGGCTGGCGTCCACCATTCGTGCCCCCTCGCGCGGTTGCCGCCAGATACAGAACCGAGTGCCCTTTCCGCAGCCTGCCCCATGAGGTGGGTGAGGGAGCGGCACAGATGTCCGGCGTCCCTCGTCCAGTCCAGTTGTCCGATGGACTCGCTGATCCCCGCTCGGTAGAGCTCCCAGTCCGCACCACGCTCCCGAAACCTCCTTGGCTCTTCCGACGGCTGACTATGGCTGCTCTCTCCAGATGTTCGGGTGAAGTTAATAGTGGTGACAATCAGCCTGTGGTCACACACGTTGGCATCCGGGTGTATCTCCCACTTCGCTACCGGAACTCCCCCCCTCGCAAGCGTGACATCAATGTAGGATTCGCCGTTTGTTGTGGAGAATGTGGGAATATGGCCTTCTACGTATAGTACAAGTACAGAAGACCCTCTGTTTTGATGTTCACGAATGCCGCCTTTTTACGTGCCTATTAATTATTATTAGCAACGGACCGCACGCCAGCCGCGCCGTCATTGAGTTCTATTGCCCGGCGCGAAGGTCGACATTACTCCGCACCTTGCCGAAGATAGGGTTGTCATTTTTTGAAACTTCGTCGGTGGCAAACGAGCGTACGGTCCGCCTGATCGTAAGCGGATACGGTAGCTTTGCACTATTGTCTATTCTGTGGCGCAAGTATCGACTATGCCAGAATAAGGTACCCGTCTAGCACAACTATGCTTATTGCTTGGCAACTCTCGTTGCAGGACATAACGACACCCGTCTCTTTTTCACAGTAGTGCACAAAAAGAGATTATGTGCGGAAATCCCTTCGGATACCCCCCCCGCCGGCCAGCGGGGGCGGTTATGTCGGGCTTGAACCGACTAAAACCGCACGCCGTCTCAATATAATTTCTCGCTCGAGAAAGAGTCACGTGTCACAGTTGGTTTAGACCGGCTGATAAGCGTTTTATAGTCTAGGAGCTAGCAACCAAATTCATTAAAAAAAACAATATATTTACTTACTGATTACTTTTTATTGGTTTACGTAAGTAAATACTAAAGGTAACGCGGGCGTGACCTGTATTTATTGCTTACTTAACTGCAAATGCCTTACTTTTATATACTTTTTTTACCATCTTTAAATTGCCGGTTGTTAAATTTAATTGTTGCATATATGCAACACCTACAAAACAATTTTAATACATATTCCACTGGGAAACATGCACATGGTGATTGTGGAGGTATATTTCTAAAAAGTTCTATAAGTTTGCTGCCTGGATTACTTTGAACACAATTTTCAAAATTTTCTATGAAAGTGGTTTCTAAATTTTGTACATACTCTATAAAATCTTTTGGTGGCATTTTTAAGCTGCCATAAATACTAGATTGGTTGTTGAATGCTTTGTATCTAGTAAATCGATTAGTCTCGTCTAAGCCTGCAACTGATCTTGAAATTTCATCTATTAAAAATTTGAAATTTTGATCATTGTTTCTGCAACCCGCAGCAATGCAATATTTCATTGCCCTTATTTTATACATCGTATACAATATGCGCTTGCGACGTTGGTATGCGGGAGACACGCGCGCGAGTGTCGCGGCCCACGGCGGGGCAACCACTGAATAAGCAACCCCGGGGATTCCGCCGGCATGTACTTATAATTTCTCGCAGATCGGCGGAGTGACACCCCCCTGGTACGGTTAGTAGGCATTTCTTTCTACTGGTTACGCCTGCTCAGACAGATTGGTAAAAATCTTGAACAAAGGTCAGAAAGTCCGCGCATATGCATTTTACGGGCCAACTGAAAAAAACAAAACAAAAGGACTGATCAACCAATGACGTGGACCCTTGAGCCCGTGATTTATTTATGTTATCTACTAGCTGACCCGGAAAACTTCGTGCTGCCTTAGAATCAAGTTATGTTCGTTACCTTATCAGCTGATATTCGTGAATATCTCTTTTTTTTTTATCCTAATTGCTAGTATAGGCACAGGATTCAGCGGGGGCAGTCTTGAAGCCTTAGATGGCCCAGGGTCAACCGGGGTGCGAGGGAATCGTCTTTTTTAGCCACCTTACACATTAGAGACCCGAGACAGCGTGCGGTTTTGGTCGGTTCGCGTCCGACATAACTACCATACCCATTCTGGCCGGCGGCCTAAAATAGGAGAACTCATTATTGCGCATCTAGAGTACACTGTCAAGATTTTTGCCCCTACCTATACCAGTAAACACTGTTTTGCACTGGTTAGGCTTGATGTTAGACTGGGTAATTGAGTAAAATAACCCAGTAACCAATATCGAATTTTTACGACAGATCTAGATACGTGAAAATTTTGTTAAACGATTTTTTTTCTGATATATGCCACTGAATTAATAGCATTTTTTATACTAGTGGATACATATCAGACTACGTGATACAATAAAAAAAATTCGCCAATACCGTGGTATAATTAAAAATAAATTATGTAAAACATTTTTTTTTCTAATTCATTACAGGCATTTATGACGCATATTAAACGCTTATTGCATCTCGTTTAAAGAGTTGTATGATATAGTGTATCATTTTCGCGTTAAATGTTACTAGTAATAGTAAAAAAAAATATTACTCGATAACTATGTGAAATTTTAAATCAGGAGTTTTACCGTCACTTTTGTAAAAATGTATACTTACGTTTAATTAAAAAACGAGAATGTCTAATATTAACTTCTCAATAAACAGTGGAACTGGCAAAACCTACCTGTCTGCTTCTAGTTCCAATGCTCGATAATTAGGTACACCGGTAAGATCTCACCTCATTTCTGACACAAGTCCAATATGAAATATTATTATCTTACTTAACATTTTAAATGTGAAAGTTTGTGAAGAATGGGTTGCGGAAACAGGATCAGACATCCACGCGGGCCTAGCCGCTGGCAACAGCCATTTTTATCATATAACAATTATTAAACTTCTTAATTGCTTTTATAGGATCTGCCGGCATCAGAAGTGGAATTAGAAGTATCAGAATATTCCCCAGAAGATGATAGTAGTTCAGCCGGCGGAGACCACCACGATGGGTCCACACCGCCCGTCAGGCGAGAATCCGAGGCCATCATTGCTGCTGGTAATTATCACATACATAATGTTTTTACTTTTTTTGATTATTAGCATCGCCACGCGGTTTCACCTGTGTAAGTCCTGGTAATATCGGAATAAGTAAATATAAGTAGACTATGTTACTTGTTATTCCGTGTTATTTATTATGTGTTGTACTTCTATATAATCGTGAAATCATTTTTGAAATCGGTTCAATAGTTTAGAGGTTATCGATTATAAATAAACCAATGTTTACTGTTTATAATATTAATATAGAAGGATTAGACTAGACTAGCCGCGGTAGCCTAGTGGTATGGGTAATGGACTGCTGAGACGAGGTCTCGGGTTCGATCCCAGGTTTTACCATGGCACACACCAATGACTTTTCTATGCGTTTCGAAGTTATGTGTGTATTTATCGCAGGCTTATAAGTGCCCGGTTAATGGCAATAGGCTCGCCACCTATTACATTGGGACCTAAACATAAACTGGCGAAATGTGGGTGCTAGCACCTCTGCCTACCCCTTCGGGGATATAGGCGTGAGTTTATGTTATGTTATGTTATATATTACTAGGTTTTGCCCGCGGCTCCGCCCGCGTAGATGTCGGTTATCGCGACAAAACATAGCCTATGTCCTTTCCCAAGGTCTAATCTACCCCTGTACCAAATTTCAGCAAATCGGTTCAGTGGTTTAGGTGTGAAAGCGTAACAGACAGACAGACAGACAGAGTTACTTTCACATTTATATATTAGTAAGGATAGAAGATTATATATTATTCTCTGGTCTGATGATTACTCTATGGCCGTTAAGGTGCTTATTAGAATATCATTTTCGGATTCATAAGTACATTACTTAGCAAGTAGTATGCTTTCACGAATGGTTTTACAGCTAACCCAGGCATTACGATATTAAAATATATCCACAATGCCTGGGAGACTTTACAAGATGCTATTGGTGTATTCTGTGACCTCTCTGAACCCTTTGATTCCGTTTAACATTACTCTTGTGAAAACTCATGTATTATGGTATTGAAAACACAGAGCAGATACGTACAAAGAAACCCATTATCGATCTATCCTTGGTAATACCAAGGATAGATCCTTGTGGCAGCAACAGCTGATCCAGTTGAACTTACTTAAAGTTATGTACTTATGTACTTATGTAAAGTTACCCATAGAGCATATCCCTCGCACCCCGACTGACCCTGGGCCATCTCCGGTTTCGAGATGGCACCCTTACTTGCTCTCCACTGTGCCATCTGCTAATCAGAGGGACACGTGGAAAGATTCCGAACAGCCCTCAACAGGGCCGTCCTCGCCTCGGTCGGAGTTGGCCGTAGGCGGCAGCGTCTCACCCACCCTAGGAGAGAGGCGCTGCCGCCTCCGTTGCCCAGGGTGCACCGCGTGGAGGTCCCCAACCAAGCACCCCTCTACATTTCTACCTAGTAAGCAAATATAAAGCTAATATAAATTAAAAACATAAAATGTTCTGTTTTTAATATTCTATTAAGGATTTGCTATTCTTATACAATTGCGTGGTTATCGGTGAAATAATATAAAAGCGCTACCCCAGCTTATCGCATCGTAATAGGCGAGAATTTCCGTAATCGACCTCGCAGCGTATGTAAACGTACAGCCCACGAAAAAGTACCCGGTTGACAACAAACGCTCGTCCCTTATTACATGAGTTATGTCGCTAAAATATGTATATTTTATTTTTTTCGTAAGGAATAAATTTCTGACAAAAGTTTTCAACCAAAAAATCTACTTTTACCTTGTCTTAAGCAGTCGAGAGTCACGCCCGGCGCTGTTCACCACAGTTATATAGTGTCAGTATCTGTGTAGCCGCAGGTGCAGCAGTGATCCAGCCAGCTTTACTGACGGGAGGCGCGAGTGCTTCGGCCGCCGCCAGCTCTTCGCGCGACTCGCCGCGCTACTGGCGTACGCTTCTCGCCGCTGCTGCACTGCTCACGTTCTCCGCAGCGCTACTCGCCTACAGGCTCTACCAGGCCACTCACCAGGCACAGGTCAGTTACCCTTACAGCTCTTCGTCCCTGTTAGTGAACTCACAGCTCCCCCAACTGTGTTCTTCCTCTATAAGCTCTACTAGACCGTTCACTATACCCCGATTAAATAACATTTGAGCAATTAGACCACACTATCGTCACGTCGTCACATCGATCCCCACGAAACTATAATTCTAGTACCAGTAAAATTAAATCGAATTCTTTTTCCATATTTCACGCTTTGATAATATGAAAGGAATATTTGACGTACGACCTTGACGTTTGTTTACCAGATCTCACATTCATAATCTGAATAGCGGTTACAAATAGGAAATATTTTCCTCAATCGTTGTTAAAGACGCATGGTTATTTGCTGTCGCGTGTGACTGGTATTGCATGAAACACGGCTAAAGTTATTTTAAATAACTACGTAGATAGAAAAATATTTTGACAATTTCTGTAACCATTCTAACCCCTCCAGCAAAGTTAAATTGCTTGTTTTAGAAATATGCTCGCGTTGGTAGTGTAATTAAAATTGGAATAGTGTAACGGCGGTTTAGTATCAATGATCTACTTGCGAAAAAATTGAAATAACTCGCTATAATGGCCATGCCCCCTCCCCCCCCCCCCGGCAGGCGGACCCGGCGCGGCTGTCGGGCTCGGAGCTGTACTCGGAGCTGGTGCGGTGGCGCGCGCGCCTGCACGGCCGCGCCGCCGACGAGCTGCACGCCTACCTCTCCACCAACCTGCTGCTGCTTGCCAAGGTACCATGCGTCACACGTTACATGATATACGTTACATGGTATAGATCACACGTCACATGTTACACGTTACATCATACAGGTAACATGTTATACTTTACATGATACAGGTTACACGTTACATGTTACACGTCTCACGTTACACGTTACATGTTACACGTCACACGTTACATGATACAGGCCACTCGTCACAAGTTATATGATATAGGTCACATGTTACACGTTACACGTTACATGTTACACGTCACACGTTACATGATACAGGCCACACTTCACACGTTATATAGATCACACGTCACAAGTTACACGTTACACCATACAGGTCACATGTTATATTTTACATGACACAGGTACATCACATGTTACACGTTGCATGATACAGGCCACATGTCACATGTTACGCGTCACACGTGACATGCCACTCACCGCCAGACGCCTGGGCATAGAACTCATTTATCTGTTATTTATATTAAGCTAGATTTGAAAAAGTTTGGACATTCCTATGATAGTTTATGAGTTACTGCAGATCTACAGCACTAAATACAACTCAAAGAATACTCTTTTAATATTACCTCTTAGATATTTTTTTTTATAATAACGAAAAATTTAATAATCCATTGAACGTTGCATTTTCAGGTGCGACAATCCTTAGAAGCATTATCGGGTGTGATTCTTACCGACATCGCTCAAACCGGCGCGGCCGATATAAACATTGACGTGCCCAACGAAACTGCCTTCAGTTAACCCGAACCTTTAGAGAATACAAACTGAATGATAGTTGGTATAAAGCTTAATTATAACGGCAGGCTGCACACTGACATTGCTACAATATTAGCATCCAAAGTTATAATTTAAAATCACGACTGAAATGTCTTCGTTTTATTTAAGTGTGTAGCCGGCTTTAGTCGTCGAAGTCAGACATAGAAACGCGTGTAGTCGTGTAAGTCAGCGAGACGAAGTGATACTAGAATTACATTTATTTATTCCTATAGTTTATGTTTTATGGACTGTTATGGTTTTGTGACTAAATCAGTGAAGCGATCTGTTTATGTAAAGCCTATCGTTTGTTAATTTTATCTTCGACTTCATATCACGTTAAAACTAGATTCTGGTTCACACAATATGCTTGAATTGGAAATCAATATCTTGGTATATTAATGTAATTCATTCAACGAATTTGTCATCTAAAAATTTATTCATCGCTATCCTTGAATAATTTAATCTATTTAAATATTAAAACCTTGTACAAAATTCGTAACAAAATATATAAAAAAAGTAATTTCGTGATTATTTCAGTATCACATATTTGTATAGAAACGTCGACAAAATCCATGTGATGTCTATAAGGCATAGCTATCCTATATTAATTGGTGTCAAACACTAAGTCGTAACGTAGGTAAGATGTGTATGCGTCGAGGTGTACTCATGTCGATTAAGTTCAAACTATAAAAGTGAATGTCTAAAACATTAACCCATAATCCAAAGGTTTCATTCTATAGATAGTTTTAATTGAATCACATTTGTTCGTCTCGATGTTTAATTAAATAGATATTTTCATAATCACAATTATATAACTTCAGCAATTTATTCGTATTGTGTAAAAAACACAATGGTAAGATTAGTTTTTATTCAGTGATCAAACTCATGAGCTGATATCAGCTACACGATACGATGAATCGTCACAATTCAAATAAATACAGATTATGTACTTTTAATGCTCAACAGAAAATTAAATCTGCCTACATAAACGTACATTTAAAATTTCACTTCAATATACTAATATTGGTATAATAATATACCAATTTTGTCTTTGTTACCCTTTTTTCAATTATTTTTCATTCGTTGTGGCAATAGGCTCGCCCCCTATTACATTGGGACCTTAACATAACTGGCGAATCGTGGGTGTGTAATACACCTCTGCCTACCCCTTCGGGGATACAGGCGTGAAGTTATGTTATGTTATGTTTTCATTTGTTCCCTCCTTGCCTTGTCAATTCTAGTATTATGAAACTGAACAGTTAAACTAATATATGTACCCCCAGTCCGATTTGAAGAAATCTTTTTAGATGACCCTTCTTTGCCGTGGATGGGCTATCAAACTTGCCACTACTCGTTCTTACAGAGTAGTACCATACACATTGAAGGCGCGTGAATTCGTACGGACGTTAACCTTTATGCCACGACAGGTGAAGGAAGACGACTCCCCCAGTGGACCAATGATTGCTATTGGTCGATCTTACCCAGTATTAACGATAGCTTTTCTGTGTATATCGATAAATTTTCAAATGTTTACGATTTCTCGTACTGTGTAGCTACAACTGTATCACTTCATCCTCAATCTTGTACAAACAAATTATTCTGATATGGTAATCGTTAATTTGTCACCTATTAGATTAGATTAGAAAGGTGACAAATTAACGATTGGCGTATACATTCATTTTTTACGTACTTGTCTCAATTCTATTCGTATTATATTCCTATAGTAGTTGTTGAAATTAGACACTTGTCCAAACTATTATGAAGTTATTATTATAAGCAATTCACATAATTATGGTGATATAATTGCAGTTATTGTGAGAATTGTCAAAGCGGGTTATTGAAGAGTATACAATTGTGAATGTGATAGTGTCGGAAGGCAGCGGTGCTAGTATATAAATAAGAATTAATTGTAACCAACATTCCTTTTGAGCAAGTATCCCCTGAATGTTGAGTCTGCTAGGCCAAATGTTCGCTTGTTCGATCGTTTGCCAAATTTCGTGAGGGCCTGCGCTGCGTCGTGCGTATGCACGCAAGCGGGCACCTGTTTCTTACAAATAATACTAAAATAATTTCGTGCAGATAATGTGCACTAAATTGTGCAAAAAAATCGATACGATTTTACGACGTGCGGGCGCCCGCATGCGTGACACGTACGAGCCAGCGCAGGCCCTAATATTTCTTGCCAATATGTGTTAGTCGTAAAGCGACTTTAATTGTAGACGGCACAAATATTTTTGTACCTTTTTTTTTTTTTTTTTTTTTTTTTCGTGCGGAAATCCCTTCGGATACCCCCCCGCGTGCCAGCGGGGGCGGTTATGTCGGGCTTGAACCGACTAAAACCGCACGCCGTCTCGGGTCTACAGACGCCGGGGTGTAAGGTTGCCCATAGAGCATATCCCTCGCACCCCGACTGACCCTGGGCCATCTCCGGTTTCGAGATGGCCCCCTCGGGAATATTTTTGTACCTAACGTTCCTGTGTTGTTCTTATAAGTTAACATTTTACATAGTATTTGGCGTAAACATGATCAAAAGTTCTTAAAAAGTATGCTGCTATATCGACAATAATATTAGAATGAGCATAGATTGAATTCCTCCTAACAGGAGCAACGACACAGGAATCGTTAGGTGCAGGAGTTAAGGTCTATGCACACCGAGCGCTGTGATCCAATAATTTAACAAGCGCAAAATACAGATGTAGGAAGAGCGTATCAAGTAGTAGTTTTATGTATGTCACCTGCAGAATTTTTAATATAGAAATCACGTCTCAAAGAAAGGACCATTTTAAAAAAAAACACATAACACAACATAACACTGCGTTACTAATGTTACTTTTGAGGTACCTTAATTACTAAGTTTATATTGTTTTATAAAATACTAATTTTAATAGGATCATTTTTGTTTTTTTTTACTCGGTTGCCGTAATTCCTTTTAACAAGAACAAGTACGGTAACCTTATTTCACATATTTATGAGAACGATTTTTGTTGTTACCATTTGCGTAGTGACTATTGTTTTAATTATGGTCTTAATGTTCTGTTACAGTTAGGTAATATAGTAGGTAAGTCTCGCGATTACAGCATATCGACGGGCGACAATGACAGTTCACAAGAAAATTAACATAACATAACTAATGGCAATAGGCTCGCCCCCTATTACATTGGGACTTTAACATAACTGGCGAATCGTGGGTGTATAATACACCTCTGCCTACCTCTTCGGGGATACAGGCGTGAAGTTATGTTATGTTAAAATTGCTTCTCAGTAATATGTTTATGACGTCATTTGGGATTCTTTCCTTTTGAACATTTGCTGTCGCTTGCAACCTTTTGTCGATATAGTTACTAACATAAGCTCCTCTTTATAAAATTCGCACAAAGCGTTCGGTGTGCATGAGTCTGATTAGCATGATTCGATGGTAATACCTAGTGAGGCTAACGTCATAAGAAAATAGAACCGAATGTTCAGTTTTACGACAATTTTGAAAAGTTTTTCATAGTGTTGTTTAGATTAATAATTATGTACGTACTTGTAAAGATTGTGTAATTAATTTTTTATTATTCTAGTCTTTGGTAAAGCTCAAGGATTTGTTATTTGGTTCTATGGGGTTAGTACTTAGGATACGATTTTAGATTTCGTAAGTTGGGTATAGAATGTGCAATCAAAAATTGTTACAAAGATTATAAGTTTCACGCGTTCTTTTAATATTTGCCGTAGGTTCAAATACCTTTGATGCTATATTGTAAAAATAAGTTAAGTTCTTTTGAATAATTCGATATATTACAAGAAATTATATAGACGTGCTAGATAATTATTTTAATTGGAACGTTTTACACGAAGTTTATGTACAAAATTTGTTAAATATAAACACATACGTTTATTAGCTGTTGTTAACATTTCACTTGTGCTAAGGGCCTAATTGTTATAGGTTACCATCCGTGCCAAAGTCGGCCAACGCTGTATTCCAAACTGAAAATTAGGCCTTCTTATTGTATTCCTTTGCGGCCATCACAAGCTATCTAATACAGAATCTCCTGATTGAACAATATCATTATAGATGTACCATGATCACAAAAAAACAAATATCCTTAATGATGTCCAATGCTTTAAAAATCCAATTATTATTGATCTACCATGATACAAAAAACCAAGTTTGGGTTTTTTACCAGTTTTTTTTTTCATTACCCACGTCATGCATAAAACGAAAATCTGGGATATTCCTGATTTGATTTAAAAGCAGTAATATATGTTAGTTTGGAAATTTTGGATTAGATGAATACTTGCGTAAAGCCGTTAGTCGTGTAGACATTTAATCGACTATATTGCCAGCAGTCGATAATCGACACAAATAGTTGAATAGTCGTGCTCAGTTAGTCGTCAAGGCAACACTATTTATATTTCATACTATGTAAGGCTGTTCATGTCCTATACGAGTCATTAAATTTATGGGGAATAATTAATATTGCCAAAGACAAAAACATTAGATTAATTGAAATATCAAAAATAGAAATACATAGTAAGGTTTGTACAATAGTTAGTTTAAGTGCGAGCAATTATCATTTAGTTATTGTCATTGTAAATATGATGGTTTTACGTAAAGTTAATGTTTGGGTGCATAGCCGCAGAAACGTATATTTTCTACATTATTTTTATGATCTTATCTATTTAAATCATGTTTTAATTTGTTATTTTATAGTAATCATGCTTTTACAATGACATTCGAATGTTTTAATAATGTATTCATATGCAATTTATAAAGAACAAGTGACTAGTAAAATATTTTCTAGTGCAAAGGGCCATACCGACCATGGTTGAATTTAAGAGGTCAAATCTCCAACGCTGATAGTTTTCTGTCGGCAGCTTTTACACAACATCCATGGTTGGTTTTACCCCGAAGCACCTTAGTGATTTTTAACGGTATCCGCGCACTTAGTCTATAGTCGTTGAGAGTATACAGAAATATAAATGTTACTCGATGAGGAATCAATGCATTTCCTATGAAGTCGTGAGTTGATGTATAAGGAACTATTTTAAAATATTATTGTACTAGTAATGATTTAAAACTTATTTCCATTAAGTGTTTGCTGCTATTTAATTAGAATTATGTTATTATATATTATCTTGGCGCGTAATTGGGTACTTGACTTATAGTTGAGAGTTCCTTTTTATTAAACGTCAAAATGGTGAGCTCTATGAAACTTTGTATGAAATAACGAACTATGCTGTCATACTTCAATAAGAAGAAGAATTGTCAAATAATAGTAATATCTGTGGTTGGGTTGAGTGGATGATTAAAAATAAATAAAAACGATAAAATAAGGACAGATGTAATTTTCACCACTCTTTTACCATTATATTATTTTACCTAGGTAAAGAGTACCCAATTCAGAGTCGGATTATCTCGACCGGACTGTAGTGCGCGAGCTTAGTTGAAATTAATTAAAACAAAATATTATTGTTTATGGGTGATAGAACTGATTAATTGGTATTATTGTTTATGGCTTAAGAATACACGTAAGAATTGTTAATGGACGTATGCATGATTTTGCGTTTGTTTGTATATTTTGTTTCAAGTTGTGATTCGTTTGTTGATTTTTTGTAAATATTAGATACATGAGTTAACTAAATATAAAGTTGTTTTATTGTAAATACATTACCTACCAGAGCAACATCGTGTCTGCATGATGTCAGCGTCAATCATTTCTGGCCGCGAGCGCAACTAGGCTTAGCCAACATTCAAGAGATGGCCGTATAAAAATAATTTCTTTAATAATAATTATTAGTAATAGTTTTATTTTGCACAATTGAGTTTATAATATTTATCACTATTTTCCATTACAGGTCAATAAAGGTATTTAGACATTGTATTATAGGGCACATAGGCTATAGCCTATATGCCATGGTAATAAAATGTTGATTATGCCATTACTACGTTCGCAGGCTCATTTATGCATTAGTTTTAGAAGTCTGGGGATCTGAATTTTGCAGCAGCAGGGAAATGTCCACATTACATAAAATAATACCTACATTGCAGTTCTTTTTTCGCACACAGCAACTCATCGATGGAGAAACAGGGGTTAGAAGCTTTAGAACTACTTCTCGATAAGACTAGATAGTAAATATGACTAGTTCGCTATAGGACTAAATCTCAATATGACTACATCGTGTATGGACTAGATCTCATTTGGATTAATTTACCATTGGCCCATATAGCGTATTGACAATATAGGTAAATTCTAGCACAGCTTGCTCTTTTATC
Source organism: Cybosia mesomella (assembly GCA_946251805.1). NCBI lineage: Eukaryota > Metazoa > Arthropoda > Insecta > Lepidoptera > Erebidae > Cybosia > Cybosia mesomella. The sequence continues at coordinate 11,446,726 of OX276404.1, forward strand.
TTTAAATCTATCACATAAATCTGCCGTTCATTGGATGTTCATGTACAGAGTACTAAGAGGATTTGACAATTTTACAACAATTTGAGCTGAACAGGAAATATCGTGGAGAGGAGAATCAGGAGATCTGGCGTACGGTCTGGCAACTTTTGTGGCGAAACGGTAGCGTGCTCGACTACTAAGTCAGAGGTCGCGGGTTGGATTTGCATTGGTTTGGGTGTTTCAATGTATAATATGTATATATTATACATTGAAACACCCAAACCTATATATATATAATGTATGTATATATGTACCCAAAATAATAAAATACATTATCTATGTATGTTAACCCGCATTCTAGAACCCATATGACAAGCTAAGCTTAGTTTGGGTTCAGATTATTTTATCTCGTGACTAACACTACCAGTGAGACAGTCAATTTGAAGAAAAGATTAAAAATAAAAAAAAATACGAATTTTGTTCAATATTTTTATTAAAAATAAGAAAAAATATCAAATACATTGTTATACAACCTCGGTTCATCAATAAATATTTATTTTTAATTAATAACATCTGCATTCGTGCCTCTATACAAAATGTTAGAAATAGAACAGGCAATAAAAATTGCTAATCTAAAATGTCTTCTACTTGCTATCTTAACAATATTAATAACAGGAAGATACATGACGCATAACTTAACATTTCTACCATTTCGGTGTGTGCGAGAATCATTGCCAATGGTAATTGCTGTGAGGAGAAACTAACGAAAATGTTAGTGGCGACGCAGTACAGTTAACGACAAAAGTAACTTAAAAACTGTAATATATTTACCCTCTTAGCTCTTGAAACCGTTTATAAAATAATAGAAAAATTATGCAATACATCAACTTTGTCCCCGGGGGATTCTAAAACGACCTATATCGATTATATTGATACTGTAGGTACCTACTTATATTCTTTTGATAAGACGCGAAGGGTTTTGGCAATACGTTCGTCGTGTGTATAGTCACCAGTGTTGGCTTAACACAGTCAAATTGACCACCACTTGGCCCTAAAACTTTACACAATATACTTAATGAACAAAAATTTAAATAAAAATTGTCCTCTGAAGACTACAAGAATAATATAAATATACATCTATTGTTTGCTGATTTTTCTCAATGTAAAGATCGTTTGTTAATTTGTTAGTGGTCAGCAACTTCTGAGGGCGACTGTACCTAGTTGCTAAGGAACTTTTCCTGAGTCTGTATTTCAAGAAAATTATAACCTGGGAATTTCCAAGTCTTATAGGCAAGCATGTTCCATCATCGACCACTTCTCCACTTATAAGCAAATGCGATAGTGGTCAAACGCGGGACTATGAATAATTGGTACCTTCCTGGGGTTGTTTGGGGCAAAGGTATGACTTGGTACAAAGGCAAAGGGCAAAGGTACGGCGTGTAATGTTCATAAAAGCTAATGAAATCAATACACCTCACGATATTCGAATACCTCCTATGAGGTACTCAACAAAGCTTTGTTCCAAACATTTGCTTGCGTGTGTGTGTGTGTTTGTGTGTGTGTGTGTGTGTGTGTGTGTGTGTGTGTGGTTATGTCGGGTTATCACCTAAAATAGAATTTCTAAAGTAAAATAAAATGCATCAATAATCTGAAATATTTCGGCAGACTACGTGATCGCTAAGGTCTTACATGTTGCCGGTTTGGATCCCAAATATCTTACTTTTCTTCTAAAATGATACCTACAGCTTCGCCAGCATGACGACAGCATGATGACAGCATCTAATCGCAACTTACTATAATAGTTAAGTATCCAATATATATAGAGTCTATTTAAAAATTCAAGTTCTATTTCTATTAAAGATATCAAAATGAACAACGAACGAGATAAATATGATACAACAGTTTGTATTTACATTGCGAGGTATCAAATCCCTATTGACCGAGCAGGATTATTGCCTGCAATACCTACCGATTTTATTATTGACTCCGTTAATTGAAAAAATAAGATATGTAAAATTGATTTTAGAACTGCCGTCTTCAAGCTAAAAAGCTGCTAAGTACAAACGCATAACGAGCTGAGTTGAAAAATAAGGAAATACATAATTAAAACAAATGGTTTTTAATACGTACCAAATTGTTAATGGCACATTTTTATTTTTGATATCAAATTTAAATTTAACCAAAAAATGATTGTAAAACGTGGCAATTTTAGAATTGATATTTTTTAATTACTTATGTCCATTAATTTAAAATATTCCTAGACAGTTTTGATGTTTGAGAGGTCACTTAGCCGCCTTTGAGCTTGAGGACGGCCGAAAACGAATCGGTTTGGGTATGCTGATAGTTGACACTCATCTCTTTTGAAGGAGCCTTTCTATATTACAATAAATGTTATTTTAAATCTAACCTCACTGAATTATTTCAGTGAGGTTAGATTTAAAATAACATTGATTGCTTCCTATCTTAAATATATTTCGTTTTATATTACAAGAAATTACCAATCAATAGTTAACAGGCACGCTGGATCTCGAATACACAATATTTACGATTAGGCATTGTTACTTTGAGGGGCAACTGTTATAGAGCATCATTATGCTGCCGCAAATTTAAATATCGTAAGACTAGTTGAATAAAAAATAGGGCGAATAGAAAGAAAATGCTCATTTTTAAATAATGTCTTTTACAATATTCAAACACATCCCAAACTTATCCAGACTCGCACAAAACTCGAACGAAACACGTTGCATTTAGATATCATAAAAATTTGGGTAAAATTAGGTTCAACGAAGTGTCACGTGCCGTCTTCGGGCCCGATTGTGCAGTTATATGCACATAATTACATTGAAATACTTAGTTCATAGTTTTAGTTAAAAGAATATAACTGAAAAAAAAAATCTGACAATTTTATAGATTAATTTCTATTCATCCCGTTTTTATCGATAGGTAGGTAATTATGTTATTACTTGTCTAATTTGGCAGTTGTTTTATTTTATAATTATTACATAAGTATTTATTTAGTTCACCTCGGAACTCTTTCATTTAGTAGTCCAGTCAAAATAGACAAAAATAAGTCATAACTTAGGAATAATTCGCATAGAGCTGAAAATTGGCAGAGACGTTAAATACATCATTATAAATAAAATGTCAAAAATCCCCTTCGATCCTACTTCTGCAAAAAAAAAATTCAAGGTCAAACGTACAAAATTAAGGTTTTTTCCATTTTTCTCGAAAACGGTAAGTTTTATCGTGAAAATAGGCCAGACAAAGTTGTAGATCATACAATTCTCTACAAAAATGGTCCAGTCACTTTTTCTCTTACGACTCACCATTCGTGAGATATCGCGGTTTTAATAATTAGAAAATTCATACGTTATTTAACGTCTCTGCCAATTTTCAGCTATATGCGAATTATTCCTTAGTCAAATGTCTATTTTGACTGGACTATTATATATATTATATATATATGAGGTACTAGAGGTATTTCACCCAGGTGAAATTATTCGCCATTATTTGTTTTTTGTTCACCTTGGAGTTGAACTCAGGTGAACAAAAATGAAAATGAAATTTGACAACAAAACAACAGCTTAGGCTATAGCTGTTGTTTTGTTGTCAAATTTCCATTTATTTCCATCTTGCTAGCTACCGAGGAGGCGAGTTATAGCAATATTATTTATTCTTTGATAGAGTTCTCTGCTTCTCAGCATGTTGTACTAGGTGTTTATCGGTGGCTAGTCCCTTCCTGGCTCGTACTGAGTCCATGTATGCCTTAGCACGGTTCACGCCATCCCATTTCTCGCCCCAATGTAGATATTCTTCTTCAGTGCGTGGCTTCCAGAATGGATCGATGTCTATGACCTGGAAAAAAGTTGAAATGTTTCAAATTTCCATGACGTATTCCGGTGGGATCAGTTGGAAGATTACAGGGATTGATATTGTCGGAAGTTTACGCGAATGTCACACATTGAAATAAAACTATTTTTAACGGATTCTATCGCGATTTATTTGATGTTATTTTATATTTTACATAGATCCCGACGTTTCGGTCGCTTTTCAGCAGCCATGAGCATGGTCACGGGAAGACGGTAAAATATAAAATAACATCAAATAAATCGCGATAGAATCCGTTAAAAATAGTTTTATTTCAATGATTACAGGGATTTTTAGTTATGACAATGAAATTTTAAAGCAATTAGTATGCTAATTTTGCCAATAGATTTAGTTTGGAAAAAGTGAACATCCAGGACGCACCGAGACACGTAATATATAAAAGAATCTCAAATATCTAGGACGTGTCCGGTAGCTCAGTTGGTCAGAGTATTCCCCCTGTAAGGGACTGGTCGCGGGTTCAAGTCCCGTCCTGGATGTTCACTTTTTCCGAATTAAATCTAATAGTTTTTTTTTTCAATACATAATTATTAATACAAACCTCCCAATGACTGAATAACATCTGCGGTGCGGCCAGTCCCGAGGTATGCGTCCTCAATTCAAGTGCGAACTTAAAACTTTCAGCAACCGGCATCAGCGCCTGCACACGAAACGACGCCGAGCCTGTCTGCATGTCGCTTCCAACGATTCGTCCACCGCGACGACCCAGGGCTGCGTATAGTTTACCTGGAATACAAGAAATTTAACACTATTTATTGTTGTTTGTTTTTTCTTCAAAGAGTAGGCAGGTACTAGGAAATGAAATTACTAGTATTCCTGTTAACCCCGCCAACTAAGCTAAATTGCTTGCGTTAAGAGTGGGTTCACTTCGGTAATGTTACGACCAGAATTCGAAACACTGGACCCAGGGATCGTAAGGCTAACTCGTTACCCATTAAGCTACCGACGCTTTATCATTGTACGGCTTCACCAAGATCCGTGGGACCCAAATCAACTCCACCTGTAAGCCGGTACACCCGCTGATTGAGCGACGAGACCCAATCAGCGCAGGATTTCCTCACGGGGTTGTGGGGTCAGGTGGCAGTCGCTTCCGTAAAAGCTAACCAATCCATACGGAAAGAGGCTAGCCCTCTTATCACATGGGACAAAAAGGATGTACCTAGCTAGCATATAAGCGTATAATACGCCTTTCTCAGAGGTAGACCTTCGTATAAATAAATATATAGAAATACTTAGCGATCAATTATTTTTTGAAGTTATACTTCTTTTAGCGCGTTAGGGACAAATGATGAGAGTATTTTCTTACGATGCGCGCGCACACCGTCTCGAAAAACCGACACAATGAAGTTAACTAGAAAACCGACAACCTGAAATTAGCTAGTCAACATTTTACTTTGAGTACGTTTGTAGAATTTTTGAAGATAGTTGACGGTATATATTATTTATTTACATCATAAACTACAATACATTTTCACTTTATTATGTATACAAATATATCCGTATAGGTACCTAGATACTGTAAATATAATTCCTTGCTAACTATATGAAACCCATTGTCAATGTTTTCACAATTACTCTTCGCTATAAAAGTATTTATATTATTTATAATTATAATATATATATATTATATATAATATATAAATAGTATATAATATATATTATAATTTAAATACTAATTGAGATCGGGTTGCGAGGGAAATGCCTTATGGGTCACCTTACACCCGTCTGAAGACCCGAGACAGCGTGTGGTTCTAGTCGGTTCAAGCTCGTCATAACCTACCCCGCTGGCCGGCGGGGGGATACGAGGTATACAAGGGGATTTCGGCACGAAAAAAAAAGGTACTATTTGAGATACTTTAAAAAATAGTAAGCAACGCGTCACAGCCAGCGCGCCGAGCAACAAAAAACCGCAACTCTGCAGGAAGCCTAAAAAGTTGGAACAGCCAAAAAAAGTTCGCCTCGTGATATCACCGGGTTCGTTTGACAAATATTCAGTGGTCAGCGGCCTAGAAAAATTCCTTGCTTCTTACAGATTCGACGCGGCCATTTTAAGATGAAAGGGGGACTTCCGGTTATGGGCGTGCATCCGGTTCAATTGGTCACGTCCGCAAGACGTCTAGAGAGCACTACGGTTGTATTTGTCCAATAAATAAGGGAGCTTTTTGTAGACACAGAAATTTGAGCCCGCAGCAGGAATGTTAACGAAAAAATAATAACATATTGGTAACGGAAAACACACAGTACAATAATTGGCGGAACAGTCGCATCGGTCAAGACTCGATATAAAAACAAACGATTTTTGAACTCGCGAGTATCCGACGGATTGGAATGTTAGGCTGGTGCCACAATGATATATTGCTGGTTTTATTTTGTAATTCTTGGCTTACGGCTGTCTAAAGTCGACCACAAAAATACAATATAAGTACTAGCTGTTTAGGGCTCCACTTGAGTGGAGTTCTAATCCCGCCGCAACCCATGGGAACCTATTCCAGGGATAAAATAGTCTGTGTTATTTCAAACTATAATCTATCCCTCTACCAAATTTTTGGCTTACCATAACGGTAAGCCAAGCTCGTAATCGTTTTTACCAAACAGAGATAAAAGTTAAACAAGGCGTTTTATAGTTGCACATATCAATATACTAGCGACCCGCCCCGGCTTCGCACGGGTGCAATGGATGTTATTATACATATAAACCTTCCTCTTCAATCACTCTATCTATTTAAAAAATCGCATCAAAATCCGTTGCGTTGTTTCAAAGATTTAAGCATACATAGGGACATAGGGACAGAGAAAGCGACTTTGTTTTATACTATGTAGTGATATAAAAATCAATGCCACTTTTCGTTGTAATTTTATAACTCAAGAATGGGCTCACCTATCCAAACCAAACGTTTAGGCTTTGTTCGGACTATTTAGTAGATGGTTTATGTGAAGTTTGCACAAAATCGAGCGGTTCTTCATTTATCACATTTTTTGTAACAAATGAATTCAAGAAATGGCGGATCATTTTGACGTAGCGAAGCACGTACCGGGCCGCTAGTATATGTATATATATATACTTGTACATATAATTTAAGTTCTATTTTTTCTATATGAATTTCCAAATAGCCAATATTTTAGTTTGAAATATCAACATTACTTGTCTTCAGTATCTCTATGTTATAACTGTTGTGTATCATAATTTGTGTAAGACGAGCAACCGTTCAAAAATAGCTTTTTTCTCCGAAATGACCATCAGTGAGTGACCAGTACAAACAGCGCTCTATATCCCCAAACATCCGAATGCTTCCTGTAAAATGTTTACACATCTTTTCCGAGGTTTTATTTTTATATCGAACGAACACGTATTGCAGGTCCATTACTATAAACAGCCGCTCAATGGTCGGCAGTGGTGATCGGTGACGTAATAAAGTGTGGTTGCAATTTGACTCGGCCCAGAGGAGCCCATTTCCTGTGGTTTTCATTCAGTAAATAGTAATTATTCTTTATGAATGGTCCGACGCAGTTCGACTATGAGAAAGTTATTTCTTTGAGCTATGGGTTATTGATTGAGCTAATGGCGAATTTCACGTGGTAAATCGATTTGAGGGATAATTATGTTCAGACCACATAGTTTGTGAAGGTATTTCTGAGGAATGTACAAGTAATCTTGCGATTGACCGCTTCGTAATTTAAGTGGTTACGTACAAGTCGGTGGGGTCGAGGATGATGTCATTGTGATACCAGATTTTAAATTTCAATAAGTTATCTATATATTATTATTATACCTACATACTAGTATTATGAATGCGAAACCACTGAACAGATTTTATTATTTATATAAATGCAGCTTATGTCCTTACATAGGCTGCCTTTTGTCGCGTAGAAATGACTTGAAAGAGTTCAAATAGCAGTTAAAAGTTTGTACGAAAGTTCGTAATCAATCAATAGATTTTGATGGGTAGGTACAGAAGATGTATCGTCGGGATGAGGTCAAGATATCGCTCAAAAGCTGTACCTAAAGCTTCACATTACATTTCCACTTACAATGCTGCTCACCCGCTTATGTAATATGCACACGCTCGACTGCAATTTAAGCCAATTTACACTCGAAGTGGCCTTGCGATTTCCGGTAAGAATAGAATCACATCACTTCCTGTGGGGGACTTGCGACGTGTGGGTAATTTGAGCATTCTCTGCATAATCAGCTAGTTATTATTGTAACAATATTTACTTTTTTATAACACTTTGCTATGCCCGTGACTTCTTCCGCGTGGACTTAATTCTGGGTTTTAATGTTATTGCGCTGAACCATAATTCTTAAAAAAAATGGCCACGTTACGCCATATAGCATCAGCCAGTGAAAATTCAGTCAGCTATTAGTCAAGTCAATCAGATAGAAAGACTGAGGATTTTTTACAGTTTAGGATGTAATGGGAATTAATGCTGAGGTGAAGAAATGAAAGAGAATTTATAATTGAAAAAATTACCACAATCTTTCTTTAAATTGTAACGTAAAGAAATAAACTGTGGTCTCGTCTAATGGTAAGCACTCATCGTAAACATGTAATGCCAGTGTAACAGATTAACTAGGCAGTTTTGTTGCAAACTGAACTTTTCTATAATTTTGATTTTGTACCTTTTAGTCGTAGGACCAAAGATAACAAAGTTATTAACGAAAATAGATAAAATTTGAGAACATACCTATTTATAAAAATCTTTTTATAAGTCTAGATTTCATGGATTTCCTTTTATTTCATTTACCATGTTTCAAAGTCAAAATCAAAGTCTTTATTTTTCAAAATAGTGCAACGTAATTACATCTTTTTGACGTCAAAATCTGCTTAAAACTAAGTTTACCACCGCTTCCTAGGCCCTAGTGGAGAAGAAACGGCGCAACAAACTCCACTACGGCATTTTCGAGACGTCATATTATAAATAGTGATTTCTTAAGACTAAATATGGACGAATGTACACTTTTGTCTCGTGTCAAGATAAATAAAGGTATATAAAAGAAAACAAAAGTTAAAATAAAAATTTAACCAAAGTTAAACGTTAAAATAATTTAAAAAAGTTAAAATATGGTAAAAAAAGGTTGCCTACTACAATATTATGCTGTAGTTGTAGCATTAAGAGGGGCCTGCACCATGCTCAAGCCAGACATTTTTGTCTTTAAGGTAATCATCTGTCCTATAGTATGCTTTTTTACATAGTTTGTTAGAGAGATCTGACCCTTATGATTGACCCTATCGATTGATGCCATAAAAGTATAGCGTGTTATTTAGATTTTATCAGGTTCGATTACTGAGTGTGGCAATCGAGTTCACGAAAAATTTTGAATGCAGCTTAAGTTGTTTTTAAAATCAAAATGAAGTCTTCTTTCGGTATAATTAACTATTTACAATATTTAAGTGTGGCGTCGCCGTGGGACGCTCTGTATATGAAGGTATACATGAATACACATGTAATCGTTCCTGAATAAATATCTGGATGAAAACTGTCTTTTAAGGTACAAGAAACTACAAGAGCTTATCAAGTTAAAGACGTAGAGTTAAGTACAAATGGTAGATAATCCAAAGGAGTGATCCAGTTATTACTAGATCACTGCAACTACAGCTATTCATACAAAGTTTTAAGGGTTATTACCCTTAAAATTTTGTATGAATAGTATCTCTGTTTAATATATTCAAAAATAAAACATTACTATTATATAGGTGTATTTTTTCTGTGGTTGTAAGCAACTACGAAGCAAATACACTATCGACACTACGACTAACCATAACGGTGTATGATAACCAAGTAAGTATAGATGTTCCCCTGTAGCTATACAGGCAACTTATCCCCCAGCAAGTTAATTCACAGTTACGTTAAAAAATAACAGTTCAGTTCGCGTAGTTAGGTGGGTTCTTGCTTAGACCGTTGTGCCCTATTTCCCCATCCGCGTGCTAAGGGCAGGACATCCGTCAGACAGATGCCCACGTACACTTTGCTTATAAGGTGAGTAAAAAGCTTACGGAACTGTTGGAGATGGGATTTTAATTATTTATTTTATTCCTAGTTTCATGACGGTATTAATGGGAAAAATAGGATTGAAATGTCTCTTTAAAAAAAATGTGTATGATAGATAACAAAAAAATATTTTTTTTAAATCCATGTTTGTCTGTCCCTTTTTCTTTCAGTCTGTTTCATCATTATTCATCATTCATCATCAACCTATTCTAGTCCACTGCTGGACATAGGTTTCCCCAATGAGCGCCATAGCGCCCTGTCTTCAGCTTGTCGCATCCAGCATCTGCCCGCAGTCTTTCGCAGATCGTCATCCCACCTGGCCGGAGGGCGTCCTACACTACGTTTGCCGAGTCGCGGTCTCCACTCAAGAACACGTTTACCCCAGCGGTTGTCGGTTCTTCGCGATGTTTCGGGTAATTTCATTTAGGGATCCGCGCTAAGAAAATTAAACCTCAGGACTAAGTCCACGTAGGGCACGCCGCAATAGCGGCGGTAAGGCCCATCATGGAGGATTGGCTGGAGAGGCGACACGGAAGCCTCTCGTACCGACTGACGCAGGTGATCTCCGGGAAGGGGTGCTTCGGGGACCACCTGCATCGGATCAGGAAGGAGCCAACGCCTGAGTGTCATCACTGCGATGCGAGCGAGGACTCAGGGCTGCACACGCTGGCGGACTGCCCGGCGTGGGAGGCGCCGAGGCGTGACCTCGTGGCAGCCATCGGGGTGGGAGTCCTCTCGCTCGGCAGCATGATTGCGGTAATGGTGCGGAGCGCGAGCGCGTGGGAATGCTCGCGAAGGAGGTGGCGGAGCGCGCCCGGGAGAGACTTAGAACTCTCCCGGTCCGCCGAGCCCGCAACTTGCTCGCCGCGCGTCGCAGGCGACTCAGGCGTCGGAGGTCGCTTAACGACCTCCGTCCTCCATGAGCGCAGGCCTGGGGGTGGCGGGTGAGGCCACCTGTCACCCCAGCAGAAGCAGGCCGGGACGGTGGGGCGACTAGCGCCCCTCCCCCAAACCGGGGCAAGACGGGGACACCGTGGTTCCCAAACCCGAGGGGGCCATCTCGAAACCGGAGATGGCCCAGGGTCAGTCGGGGTGCGAGGGATATGCTCTATGGGCAACCTTACACCCCGGCGTCTGTAGACCCGAGACGGCGTGCGGTTTTAGTCGGTTCAAGCTCGACATAACCGCCTCCGCTGGCACGCGGGGGGGTATCCGAAGGGATTTCCGCACGATAATAAAGAAAAAAAAAAAGAAAAAACTAAGTCCACGTGGACGAAGTTGTGGGCACAGCTAGTTGTAAAATATAATGAATATGATAACATTATGATAACATTATATTTCTATCGTTCACCATCAGGGTGTAATATTTGTTAAATGTAAATTATACTATTCACTTAGGTCTAGTTATACACCATACTCTGTCAGTTAAGTTAACAGCCCATTAAGTATCTTAACGGGCTGTTAAAGTTTCTGAGCGTACCATCATGCCCTAACAGACGATTTTATCTTCCTTAATCAGGCGTTAAATTTGTTTACTGCTGAGTAGTAGTTGAAATAATAAAGGTAAGTTAAATCACTAACAGATTATTACTGATGTCAAAATGGACGCAGCGTATAGCATTTATTTGAAGAAGATATTTTGAAAATTATTAGTAATTTGAAAAAACATACATCTGTTACTTCAAAGTTTTGCTAACATTCGACTGTTAGTTTTTGCACCCACCTCACGGTTTTTACTACAATATGGTACATTACAAAAAAAATAACTTTTGGCTATGAACAGTGTCTATGAATAGTTTTCATAACAATAAAGTGATTAATAATTGGCTGTAAACAGTACAGGGCCCTACTAACACCTTTAGGGCCCCAGTCAACCTCACATGCTAGTCAATGCACTTGTTAAACAACAGATGAAGCCCTGGCGCTGGTTTTCCTCCCGTAAATGGGAGGTCGAACGGTAGTCGCTCTCATAAGAGTCAAAACAAACCATTAAAAGGAGGAGCATGAGAGGGCATCCCGAGCTCCAAGTTCGAGCTTTGGATGCGACTGGGATGAGCGCTCGGATGAAGAGTTTCATAGATCATTAGTATCATCATCATCAACCTCTAATAGTGCTCTGCTGGACATAGGTCTCTCCTAATGATTAATAATACGGATGAATATCTTTAGGTAATATAACGGCTTTGTACTCATTATTCGAGTGTGTTCTATCCTATAACATGTATTACAGCATCTTATCTACACTAATATTATAAAGAGGAAGGTATATTTCCCAGGACTAGCTCATTAACGCAGAGCCGAAGCTAGAACTACGTAAAGTGCACAGTCTTTCCCTTTTATAGCCTAGGCAACTACGAATGGATGCTGGCAAATTCAACCTCTAAGGATGTAAAATAGTAGTTCAATATTTTTTAATTGACTGCTGGGTTATCATAAGCAAGGGTGAAGTCAAGAAGATACGGGCAACCATACTAGATGCTGATGTTCTAAAACTAGTGGTCCTGGCGTTGACGCCCCCGAAAGATGCTTTTCCACCCCTCGCTTAAAGAACCCGGGATTGTAAGAAGAAGGGAACACGTGTGCGGGTAAACCATCCTCTTTTGGCTTGAGACTCTGGTATTTATCAAAATAATCAATTAAGGGTATAAAACAAGTGTCAAAGTTTGCACGGTGAAAATTGTAAATAAAGTTTCTTATATCACCATGGACCATAATTATGGACCATAGAAAGAACGGACAATAGTTTTTCTTTAGGTGTTCTGAGGTAATGAATGTATCATCACGATTACTTATTAGTTTCACACGATAAGTGAAAGAGACTATTCTTAGACGAGAATCTAGAACGCGGATATGTAAATGGCTGTCTGTAAGTAACATTAATATGCCGGTGGTACACTAGCCGTGATGCAGACAAGTCGTAACTCCTACTCGTACGCACATGATTTACTATTTTCCCACGACTGTGGTAGCGTTAGCAAAACAATTGCCGTAACGAATTCATTAGAGATCTCGGTGTAGCTGAATCTGGGGATGATCGGTTATGAGCACAGTAAAAATGTACAAATCAAAGTAATGGTAAAAAAAACAAGTGCGTGTGTCTCATACGAATAGTTAAAAAAAAAACTGTTGAATGGTTAATCATAACCTTGAATTTGGTGAGAAATTGCATTTTATAAATATTGCTGCTGTTATTATGGCCACTGATTTTTTCACACGACGCCAACCTTGTCGTGTTTGATATAAAAAATGTATTTGTTCGCAGCGGTAATTTGTCGACTTAATATTTTAAAAGAGCCTCCAAATTGTACATCATGCTATCCATAAGAAATGTTTATGTTGCATATTGCAATTGCGTATGTAACTTTTTTCAATTTTATAGTAATTTTTTGATATTTTTACTTTATTGTTATTTAGTGGACGACTAACTCGTGGCTCATACACAATCTATAGTAATATTATAGAGAGGCCGAATTTTGTGAGTTTGTTTATATGTTGAGAGTAATCTCGGAACCACTGCTCTTATCGGAAAAAACTTTTAACATTTCAAAGGTACATTATCCCCAATTGAGATATGATGTGTAAATTACGATGGCTTGAGTTAAGAAAAGCTCATATAAACCGAAGTGAAACGAGGGCGGATTGCTATACCTACCAGATGTATCGTGTTTGAGCCACCGGGAACTAGGTACTTGAAGGCTTGCAAAAGTAGTTCGGCCTTTGGGGAATCTATTCGTCAAATCAAATACCGAGCAGCAGTTGAATGTGATGGGGAACGAAGCGACCGTCGGTGGATTGGAGATCATCTGTTCATCGCAGGAACTTACGGCCTTGTCTATGTTTATTTGTTATGTTAATAATATTTAGGCCACAAGTAGAACGGAAGCACCATCTGTTTTCTAACACATACACTAATGATTAAGTGCCTGTTTATACAGTTAGTGGGATCAAAACAATATGTAACTTCAATGTCGTGATAAATAAAATAATTACTTGTAGGTATGGCACGTTACACTTCCTGATTGTTTAAATAAAGTGAGTTAGATTTTATTACTATGGTGTTTTAAAAACGATAAACAAGTGTCGGTCGACTATAAATTTTAATACAATTATGAGTAGGTTTGATACCGGGACCGCCGACGTCGCCGCCGTCTCAAAAATGGCAGTTCCGGTAGTTCTCAAATCAAATCAAATATCTCTACAACACTTACACAAGTCACAAAGTAACACTTATGAATATTGCTTCTACATTTAGTACCAGATTCGCAAGGCTTATAAGAAAAGAATCTGACAATACAAATTCTTAGGGGGGTATCCGAGGGGATTTCCGCACGAAAAAAAAAAAAGGTGCAGACTATGGACTTTATCGTATAGAGTAACTGTACTATAGACAAAAATATGCGTAGCATCTCAGTCTTTTTGTTTATTTTAGTTTCTAATTTTTGACATTTGGCAAAGAGGTTGCTTGGAACCTGAAGGGAAAAAGAAGCATACATGACAGGGCAGGATAAGGCTATTTCTAATGCACGACGATACATTGGATAGTACTCGTATCCAGCACATCTTACGTTACCCCGTTCAGATTGTGTATTATATCGCTTTTTTCATAGGTTTAAAGGTGGTGGCATTACAGCCAAGTTCCAAGCGTCGGTAGCTTAGTGGTTAAGGAGTCGGCCTCACGATCGAGACGTTCCGGGTTCGAATCCTGGCCATTACAATACCGATGTTAACCCACTCCTAACACTAGCAATTTAGCTTAGCTGGAGGGGTTAACGGGATTAACGAGAATACTAGTGATTTCGGTTACAAAAAAATATGCAATTTGTAATTTGCAAAAAAATTTGATGGCATTCAGCATAGACAGTAAAGGCATGTAGAAGAGGAGGAAGTATGATATATGTTATAAATAATTCGGTACATTTATGTAATTCTCTAGTTTTTATCAAACTATACAATAAGCCCAAGTTCTATTTTTAGACCGAATCGCGTGTCAACCAATGAACTGCTTTGTTCATTATGTGACCCACAACCATTAGAAACTAACAAGTTCATAGTGCTTATTTTTAGGCTTATGACGAACTTCTGTGCCGTAAATTTGACTCATCACGCCATCATTAGGACTATTTTTAGGAACACCATTGTGTGTAACTATAGTTGCTTTACCCTAATCAAATTCCGATCAGCGGAATATTTCCAACGAAACACTACCTATTTCACTGATTGGAAGAGAAGAATGGGAACAAAGAAATGAAGGCAAGAAAGATTTCCAACTAAGAGTGGATACATCAGTGAAAATTTGTTTAACTAAATTAAGGTCTCACGTTTTACTCAATAAAATTCATTACATATTTATGTGACGGCTCAGCTAAATACCACCTAGAAGCGTTGGAGTAGATAGAGGAAGGGACAAGATGCTCATTAACAATGATGCACTCATCGAGAAAAGGCTTGAGAGCCTTGAACATCAACGCAAAGTTGCAGGCCAATCGGTTTTTTATTGGATGCATTTCGGAGAGTGTGCGCTGGAATGGCACAACTTGATACCTCCTAGCCCTTTCCACCAACGAACGACCAGACGCACAGCGACACACCAGCGCTACATGGTGAATATTCCATTCATACGCACGAAACGTTTCGGAGACGCATCTATTATGCGTACAGCTAAGGAGTGGAATTTCCTGCCCGAGTCTGTGTTTCATGTGTATAAGCTATAAAATCTTTAAGTCTCGAGTGAATAGGTTGTTTCTAGGCAAACGTGCTCCTTCGTAGACCACATCGTCAAATACGACCAGGTGAAATAGAGATCAAACGTGAGTTTAAAATTATAAAAAAAAAGAATTATTACAATCCTCGTTTTTTGTCGGGGGTTCAAAATATAGTAACGCAGTTGAATTCGCCTTGATTGCAATTCCAATAATTGATGGCTCTAAATTGATTTTCGAACAATTTGTTTAGTTTTTATTAAGATGACTCAATGGGCCATATTTGCCCATTTTGTTCTGTTGTCTTTAGTTTTGCTTAATTTTTTTTTAGTATATTATCGAAGTTATCCGGCTAAGCTAAATTGTGTGTGGAGTGTAATGAATACATTGATAGAAGATGGAAGTACATACATTAGACATATCTATAGATTGTAAAAGTGTTAAGTTGGTTTGTGTACACTTCAAAAACTAAAAACTTGTGCATTGATTGAGCGTAAATTTTGAAACGATATACAATTCGATACAAAGGTGGTTTCATCTATTTTTTTAAAAAGGTGTTGCAAGCGGGATACAGCATTTTTATATGAATTTATCCCCGAGCGAAGCCGGGACCCTTGCTGCTAGTTTATTTTATTTCAACCGTCTGATTTATTTTATTGCTTAACGGTTTTAAGATCATTTGACTTTCCATGAGTCACTGCTGACTGTTTTTATGGATCACTGCTGTTAATCCTGGCGTATAAGGAGCAAGGAGTGTGAATGAGATTAGTCCCATTGATAGAGTAAGTATCTTAGTGTCCAAAGTCTGCTGACTTTACCTTTTCTATTTCTAAATTACTAACAGCTTTTTTTGTTAATTGTTTATTCAGCACGTATTGTTCGGTACAGCATTTACTTATAATTATTAATAGAAAATAAGTATTTATTCAATTGTCATCCAAACTGAACGTTTATATAAAACGTCAGCTCAATCGGATACCAAAATGGTTTGCGAATTTTGACGGACAACTTACATACGAACAATGTAAGTTAAATAAAAGCTTTTAAAAACACTTGGCATCACAGTATTTCTTGTAAAACTTGGAAGATTCATCTAATCAAAATCTTAGATCGCTGAAGCGTAATTTGTCACCGAGCGAGTGACCAGGGTTTTCGAATCGAGACTCATTATTCGAAATAAGGTATTTCTTGTTGTGAAATGCACATATTTATGAAAATATCTCTTGTTATTACTCATGTTTGTAGATAATGTGTTTCTCCAGTTGCATCCAAAGTTTGTAGTTTGGAGCCCGAGGTCCCCTTAATGTTTTTGATTGGTATGTCGGCTTTTCTTTTGTCAGATTTTCGGTGCGACTGGCGTCTAACCTCCCAAATCTGAGTCAGAAATCTGCGCTAGAGCCTCGTCCGGTGTTTAGCAGGTGCATCGACTTGGAGGTGAGGTTGGCTTGTGGGCCTCAAAGAAGTGCTCATTTTATGAAATGCTCAATGCTCATTTTGAGATGTGCGCATTTTGAGAAAGAGTCATTATGAGACGTATCAAGTGCGAAGTGCGCATTTTTTGTCCAGTACGCATTATGTGCCGGAGTCAAATATCTAAGTTCTCGGTAGCTGGAGAAAAACGATCTCAAGCAGCGAACATATACTGGAAAACACTAACCACGGATGTGGTGATGTGACCTTATTCTTAATTAGGGCGTGTTCCTGTTTGTTCAGTAATATGGGGATGCAACGGGTGCAATATTAAAACATATACCTCTTAGCGTAGTTCATTGAATTAGGATGTCAGTATATACCTTTTTTTTTTTTTTTTTTTTTTTTATCGTGCGGAAATCCCTTCGGATACCCCCCCGACGGCCAGCGGGGGCGGTTATGTCGGGCTTGCACCGACTAAAACCGCACGCCGTCTCGGGTCTTCAGACGCCGGGGTGTAAGGTTACCCATAGAGCATATCCCTCGCACCCCGGCTGACCCTGGGCCATCTCACCACTAACAGCACTGCCCATCCCGTCCCCTCTGAAAGCAGAGGAGTACGGAGAGCGATGTGTTCCCGCCACGTTGGGCACTGGCCGACGATCAATGCCAACCCTATGAAGGGGTGAAGGGGAAGCCATTGACCGCCGCCCAGGGCGCACCGGCCGCTCCGATTCCGTTCCCCCCGGACTACAGCGGGATCGGAATCGGAGCGACACTCGAGGAGGTTACCCAACACACACCCCTGTCAGTATGTACCTAAGTTTCATCTGAAAAATACGCCTGACGTTATCTAGGTAATTTGTATACGTATCGGATCTTTTAGTACCTATATATATAATTTAATAAACGGTACCGTGTGTTACGTATGTTTCAGTATTTGAAATATTACTCTTTATAAATTTGGGCAAATTTTTAATACCAGTACTAGACTTCAATCTATGACAGTTCCAATACAGTGAAGGTCTCTGCCAATTGAACTAATGAGATAACAGGACAAATAAAAAAAAACTGTATGCGGTCCATCTCAGTAAAGTGAGCTCTTTTACGACATTTCTCTTTGGCGTAAAACCAGAGATGATAAACCTAATTTAAAAATAACAGTTGCATATTTTCTTATTTTCAGCAACTTTTTCATTGATAAGTGCAGTGTTATCTTTGTAATATAAATACATATAACATTATACATAAGACTCCAATTTGCAGAATCTAGCATAGAAACAAAGGAGCCCACGCATATTCTATGCGAGTGTGACGCCTTCATGGCAAAACATCGCCAGTAAAAGGGCCTCATCCCCCTCAAATAAAATATCATACACGTGCGGTTTTAGTCGATGCACGACATAACCGCTCACGCTGGCCGACGGGGGGTATCCGAGGGGATTTCCGCACGTTAAAAAAAATAAATATCTCGCTCGAGAGGCAGCCCTGACAGAGTGAAGTAAAAAGCCTATCCGTGTTGGCTTGCCATTACTCGGCCAACATAACATTTTTACTCGCTTCCTGTCGATGGTTTCCCGTCACGATAACGCATAACATAAGAACAAATTAAATCCGATCAGTGGGAGGATATTCGATAATGACACAAGTCTGCCCTTTCCGTTGAAAAGTAAGAGTTAGAAGTCAGCCGCGGATAAGCAAGCGTCGGTAGCGCCTGCTAGAAAACAGCTGTAATTAAATATTAGAAAATTAAAGCACGTCTCACTATACTGCATATAAAACAGGACGCTTGTAACTGTAAGTAGCAAATAAATGGTTACATTCATATGTTTGAGAAGAAGCTGCTTCGCATCTGTCAGTCGCAGTCTGGTTGATAATCAGCATTTGGCAGGTAGGCATCAGTGTGGCACGTACTGAACCAGGCTCTCTTTAGGTTTTGAAACTTCTTTGAGCTTTTCCCTAGGCTCCTGTACCTCACAGGAGCCAGAGAATACATTTTAATTTGTAAGAGAAAATAGTAGAGAAAAGCGGGATTTCCCGTTCTTATTTGGAATTCTCCAATCAAAGTGGAGAAATAACAATTTTGAGTAAATCGTAACTTAACAACAGATTCTGGTGCCGAAGTTCCTTGAGGCACGGACGGAAAGCGTGTTAAGCCGTCGGTCCCGGTTGTCATACTGTGTACATCTGTGGCATTCGAATAGTTGGAGCCCTAAAAAGTTCAAAAATCTGGTTCA
Source organism: Cybosia mesomella (assembly GCA_946251805.1). Lineage (NCBI taxonomy): Eukaryota > Metazoa > Arthropoda > Insecta > Lepidoptera > Erebidae > Cybosia > Cybosia mesomella. The sequence continues at coordinate 11,465,927 of OX276404.1, forward strand.
ACTTTGATATCGCCAGTGGGTTCTGTAGGTCAGATGGCAGTCACTTCAGGGAAATATTGAAGTTCTAGAATAGTTAGACTGAGACGACCCCAACTGAGCTGCGCCGAAACTCAGTGGCGGCCTGGGGGCTAACAATGACCGTTTAATAGCCATTCAATTGCAGACCTAAACTGACGGCCCCTGTGGCGTAGTGTAGTGCATTGGACTGCTACGACAGGGGTCAATTTCCGCTCAGTGCAAATATTTGTATACACGAATATGTCTATCTGTATTGGTCGGGGTGTTTCTATGTATAATATGTATGCATTTATAAAAAAAAAGTGTATAAGTATGTTTATCCGCATTCTGGAACCCATAACACAAGCTAGTTCAACTATGCTTACTTTGGGTCTAGAAAGCGCTGTGTAGAATGTCGTAGAATAATTATTTGTTTAGAATAGCTTCGTACTTATACCATAACGTTGTATTAAGTCGTTCAGTTTCACGCTCCAAATGTCAATAAACGAACCAAACGCGAACGCGTTTCAGTTTAAGGATATAGTTTAAGATTTAATTTAAGGCATAGCAATTCCGTTTACAAACTTGTATTGAATTGCTCCGAAACTGAATTGTTTATAAGTCATCTTGGTAAGGTCCCTGATTGTCGTAGCCAAAGTATATCACGGTCACCTTGACATGGGCTTCTATTCTAAAGCAGAATTAAACGTTTTGGTTTAAATGTCGAAAGCGATATTTGACAATAATGAAGTGTGACGTCATACTTCTTAATTTCATTCAAATTTCCATAGAACTTACCGTTATGGCGTTTATTAATAAGAAACTGATTTGAGTTGAGTATCAAGTACTCAATTTTGTTAAGCTCAGACCTCAGACGTAATTTGCGCAACACGATGCGCAAAACGGATATTACAACACCTGTATCTTCATTCATGTTATATACCGATTAAGCAAAGCATTTAATCATATATTGTTTTCAATATAATTACGTTAATACCTATATCCATAGTTACAAAGCATTAATATCAGCTTAATTGCTGTGTGTACTTTAGAATATGTTACACACGTATGCATGCAAGTGACACGTGTAGCTATTCAAACTATCAATAGCATATGACACGACTGTACTATATTATTACTGTGGACTATCTATATATATAAGTAAAATTGAAGTGTCTGTTTGTAATATACAAAAAATCCCCTTTAATAACTTTAGCATCAAGCAATATTTTTCACTTTTGTTTGTCTTTCTGTCTTTTTATTGCAGCTAATCACCAAGCGGCTGGATCGACTTTGACGGTATTTTCACTGGCAAATAGCTGCTAGTATATGGCACATCTATGATATTATAAAATACGTTCATTTTAGAACAAATAATTACGGTTCCGCGCAAAAACAATAAAACACAAATTGCACGCGGACGTAGTCTAGCAGTTAGTACACTATAAGTTCATGATTGATCTTAACTAATTAGTAGTTATGGACATGAGAGTTAGAAATTCCGTCGGTATTTTTCTTTATCAACTATGTAGGTACGAGTATGTTCTTATGAACTTATAGAGCACTTGAAAGGTTTCCATCAATGAGTACAGTAATAGTAGCTTTTTTTTTATACCACTAAGGTGGCAGACAAGCACACGGCCCACCTGATGGGAAGCGGTTACCGCGGCCTATGGACGTGTGCAATACCAGTGGCGTCACACTCGCGCTGCCGACCCTGTAAAGGAAAGGGAATGGGAAAGGAGTTTGGGAGGGGATGGGAAAGGAGTTTGGGTTCCGGTGAGTAGCATCCTATGATGTCCGTAACATCATAGGACGTAATGATGTTACGTCCTATCCTACTATATCCAACTAATCTATATAGGTGTATATAAGAAAGTCGTGTTTCGTGCAAGTGATGACAGCATACAACTCCGATTTTCATGACTCTTGATGTTTTAGATTTGTGTCCACCGATAGCGTACTTTTTTGTGTTCTTTTTTGAGGAACTCCCCTTTGTTTGAAATCGAGTGTTTGACTCTGGGTATTAAATAAATTGGCTATAACAACATATTTCTAGCACAAAATACCTATGGATTAAACTTAAAGCTGGTATAAATGTTACTAACGTTTGTCCACAGATTCGCCTGTGAGAAATACTGATCATACTGCTGAGACTTACAGGAACCTATTCCTAGAAAAATACAGTCTGTTCAAAAAGTAAGGTGAATTTTTAATTATCTCAAAAGTTTCATTTATATATCAATATTTATATTATCTTTTTACAACTTTAAATATAATACACCTTTTTCGACGCTTTTTCTTATCATCAAAGCACTTCTGATAAGCACATTTTGGTATAGCCAGCGATACAGTTTTTATGTCCTCAATTGTAGCAAATCTGTGTTCTTACATGGGTTTCTCCAGTTTTTGAAACAGGATAAAGTCGCAGTGAGCTAAATCCGGTGAATATGGTAGCTGAGGCATGATAACGGTGTTGTTTTTGGTCCAAAAATCACTCACAAGTGATACTCCTGCAATAGTTATTCAGTTGAAAAATAAGCAGTTTCGGAACAAACTTTGTTTACATACGTGCCCAAAATATCAACAAGTTGAATCCCTGAGACGAGCTCAGCCGAATACAAGGGATTTTCGATTTAGCGTTTTTTTTTTTTGCGATTTTTTGCGATTTTTTCTTTATCTTGCAATGGTTCACCCCAGCACGAATCTATTACCGAAAACAGCAACTCGATAGCTCATCTCCTTCATACCCAAAACCGTGACAGAAAATTGGCAACGACGACGACGTCGACGACAACTCGATAGCATTAGGGCTTTTCTAAAGAAAATCCCTAAAAAAAAATTCCATGGCATGAGCCAAGTGATATGCTTACGGCATATCGGTAACTTCTCTACTGGTGCGGTGAAGATTGTTCAATACTATTTTGTTTATATCTTCCACATTTTATCTCTAACATGCTTAACCGTAACGTTCATCACTGAAATCTTCTTAGAAGAGCTTGTGCCACTTATAAACATTATTTTTACTTACCGTAGACTCACCGTATACCACTGTCAATATTACGAGTCTTTGAGAGCACTAAATTCCATTTTTATACAAAATTTGATACAATTTAGAAGTGAAATCTTCTTTAAGCGAGTTGAGCACTTTTTGGGCGTTCAAAAATCATGGAAGTCGCGTCATCGCCATTGTGTCGCTATACATATTTTTTTTATAACAACGCCATCTTTGTTGTACCTGATGAACTATTTTGCCCTGATCTTGATGAAGTATAGTCATAATGAACCACATAGATAGCTCTGTGAATATTTGTTTCATTACTTCACTTCTGCCGGCACTCCCGGAGTGCTACTGTTTTTTGTCGATAGAAGAAAATCGCAGATCATACCAAATACTTGTAAATTTTGGTATTGGTATTGGTATGGTTTTTGGATTTGGTACCTCCCACAAGTAAATAAAGAATGCTATATAATTGAAACTGAAAATATATGTTTGTGACAAGTGTACCAACACAACAAAATAAAAAAATCGAGAATCGAATGCAAGTAGCCCACGAAATTTGAAAAGTCACCTTACTTTTTGATTACACCTCGTACATCTGTGCCAAATTTCATGCATGTTTTTGCGCGAAAGAGTTACAAATATCTTTACATCTATCCATTCTTACAAACTTTCACATAGCTTAAGTAGAAAAACCTTAACTAGAATTCTGAACCCGTTCCCGCAATCATGGGAATCTATTCCAGAAATAAAAAGTGTCTGTGTTATCCCAGACTATTATTTACCGCTGTATCAAATTGCAGCCAGATCCGTTCAAACGTTAGAGCGTGATTGAGCCATTATCATCCTCATTGCGATTGCCCAAGTGCGTTCAAAGTTTGCACTTTGGATACCGAGGTACGCTTATTGTTTTTGATTGGCATGTCGGCTTCTCCGGGAGCGGCTACCATGCGACCTCCTAACCCTGAGAGGGAAGCGTGCGCCAGATCACAGGTTTTCAGGTAAGGTTGGCTTGGGCCTTAAGGAAGTTAGCAGGGCCCTCTGAACCCTACTCTACCCTACCTTACTTGAGCGTGAACGAGTAACAAAAATTCAAACATCTTCACAAACTGTCACATTCATAATATTAGTAGGATTACACTACGATGAAATAATAATAGCAAAAATTAAAATGTTTCGTGTAAAATTTAGCCCACATTCCACCAAGATTCAAATGGAGGCCGTCAGCCTCCATACTACAAATACGTAAGTTTTTTACTATCAAAGATTAAACACATGCGGCTCTAAATCACAAATGGTGTTCTCCAAAAAAGTAATGATTTCCGCTCTACCGACTGTGTTGTAAACAGGTGGTCACACTATAATCGTTTAGCGTGTACTACGTAAGGCCTGAGTCAGCCTACATCTGGTCAAATATGTCTCGCGTACGATATGTTTTAATCGTTTATGAACACCTTATATGAACACCCTATATATAGAGAATCAGAGCGGTGTTACGAGTGGGTGGTGATGTTTGTTATGTTCAGTTAGATTGGTTGATTGAATCTTTTTTAGGGTTCCGTTGCCAAATGGCAAAAAACGGAACCCTTATAGATTCGTCATGTGTCTGTCTGTCCGTCCGTATGTCACAGCCACTTTTTTCCGAAACTATAAGAACTATGCTGTTGAAACTTGATATTCTGTGAACCGCATTAAGATTTTCACACAAAATTGAAAAAATACAATAAATTTTGGGGGCATATATACATAGAACTGAAACTCAAATTTTTTTTTTCGTCAAACCCATACCTGTGTGGTATCTATAGATAGTTTAGTAGTGGTAGAGTCAAGCAACAGTCATTTTGGCCGTTGCATGAATGGGCCGACTCGACCGGGGAAGCACCACCCTCTCACAGAATATCGACGCCAAGTAACAGTATTTGAACTGTTGCGTTCCGTTTGGTGAGTGAGAGTGCCGGAGCCCAAACTCCTTTCCCATCCCCTTTCCTTTACAGGGTCGTCAGCGCGAGTGTGACGCCACTGGTGTTGCACACGTCCATAGGCCGCGGTAACCGCTTCCCATCAGGTGGGCCGCGTGCTTGTCTGCCACCTTAGTGGTATAAAAAAAAAGTCTTTAAAATGATATTGACGTTTCTAATATCATTTTTTTCTAAACTGAATAGTTTGCGCGAGAGACACTTCCAAAGTGGTAAAATGTGTCCCCCCCTCCCCTGTAACTTCTAAAATAAGAGAACGATAAAACTAAAAAATATATATGATGTACATTACGATGTAAACTTCCAACGAAAATTGGTTTGAACGAGATCTAGTAAGTAGTTTTTTTTTAAAACGTCTTAAATCGTAAACCGCAATTTACCTTTCATTCAATCAACTCAAATATAAAAATTAAAAGAAAAACATTATTATGTTATTTGCTGCTACGGAACCCTTAATGGGCGAGTCCGACTCGTACTTGGCCGCTTTTTTTTACTTTTTCGGAATGTACAAGATAGTGGCATATAAAATTTGTTTTTACAACTTCTAATGCAAACAGAATTAATTTCAAAATTAAAAAACCTCCGACTCAAATTTATTTATGGCTAAGAACCATCGCGATCGTCAAAATCGGTTCATCCGTTCGGGAGCTATGAGTCCACAGACAGACGTACACACATACACGTCAAACTTATAACACACCGTCATTTTTGCGTCGGGGGTTACTTACCTTTAATTTTATCAACCATATCAGAAGAAAGTTGATATAATATACTATGGCTAGTATTAAAAAGTAAATGGATGCGTTTGTTTGTAGACATATCACATGAGGAGAATTTGACGGATTTTATTATCTTTTCAGTGAAAAACAGTACATGTTATATTATGTAGGTGAAGCCACATGTAAAAACTAGTTACATAAACTATCTTTGAATTTGACGGATTGAAGTTACATACACACAATACATTTGTTTAAAATGATAGTTCTTAGCTATAAGTAAATCACTTTAGCATGTATGAAACGGAAACCACAGTTAGTAACATCGATGTAGATACAGGTCCAGTTATTTATTCTTTATCCTACTGATAACTATTACCTACTCTGGTATGTGTAGCTTAGTGGTTAAAGAGTCAGCCTTAATGTCGCGAGGTCCCAGGTTCGAATCCTGGTCATTACACTACCGACTAAAACACACTTTTAACACAAGCAATTTAGCTTAGCACTTTACCAGAATTTCTAGTAATTTCGGTTACTAAGTACTAAATACTCTTTAAATTAAAAAAGGCCGATATTGCAACATAGGAGCACTACCCGTGCACTCTGTTAAATCTAAACCACGGAATAATCAATAGAATTTCATATATAAGTTTCACCTGGGTTTATTTTACCCCACCATGACCTTCAAAGCCCAATAAATACTTACTTGCATGGCTGCACACCTGCTGATTGACGGAGGAACTCTGGTGAAGACTTTAATTTCGGGATTGGGGGTAAGAGGCAGTAGCTCCCTTGAAAGCGAAGATAAGCAAATTTAAGCAAAAGGGTAAGAGAGCGGACTTCAGACTCTAAAATGCAAGCTTTAGATGCAACTAGGACTAAGGCTGTGTTGATGATGACAAAAGTTTCACCTCGGAACAACGCTTCAATAAATAACGTGGCTAATCTATAAATCTATACATATAAATAACCGTTTTTTACTACATGTATATGAATATAATATACGGTACCTACATACACCAAAATAACATTTTTTACAATTATTGTCTGTCTGTCTGTTTGTTCCGGCTAATCTTTGAAATGGCTGGACCGATTTTGACGGGACTTTCACTGGCAGATAGGTAATGCTACAAGGCGTAACACAAGGTACTTTCATTTTAGAAAAAAACAAGTGTTCCGCGCAAAAGAATCAAAACCATAAACATCGAATACACACGGACGAAGTCGCGGGCACAGCTAGTTTATTAATAAAATTAATATTCACCACGCGCATTCGATTATGTACCGTATCACTGGCAAGATATGTTACTTCGCACGCTTCAGAATATCAGAATCGATCGATCGACACAAGGTTAACAACTACAGATGCAAGGACGTTGCAGTTGGATAAAGTTTCTACTCAAAATTGATAAGACTGGCATTTTAATTATTTGTTAAAAACTGACTATGCTGAGATAGCTTATTACAGTTGTATGTTTATGTATAACGAGATAAGAATATAAAAGGTATAAGCAGAAACGATAACAGTTTACAGTAGGCGGGTTATCCTTTCGAAGGCTTACCCGGGGTGCCCGGTAATGGACTCTCGGGGAAGACACCGTGTGGTTTTAGTTGGTTCGATTCCGACACGCCCACCCCATCGTCGGCACCGTGGGGGTTTCCACAGGTTAAAAAAAACAAAAAAGGCGCGTGAGGTAAATGCAGTATAGGGTGAACATTTTACTTTCCTAGGTCTGCATTTGCGCGGGGACTGTACCTACGTAATGTATGAACTTTCAGTTTTTTCTAACCAATAGTGATTTCCTTTATAAAATACTAATTTTAATCAACAGTACGGTTTAAGTATGCCGGTCTCCTTTGACAAGAGACCTGTAAAATTTCAACTTCACAAAGTCGCATGCAAAAACTAGTTAACAATAAATAAACGGACTAAATAAAAATGTCGCCACCTTCAATAAAGTATCAAACTCATTGTACAAACATATTCCAAGGTAAGTTTACCACAAGTATTCAAGTGGCCATATGAGCCGTGGAAGGAAACTGTAGGCTTCATCGAGTGGGCTTTGAACCCACTACCTCGATGCTGTGGGTAGGTGTAAACAAATTACATAACGCGCGACGTTGCAACAACTGACGCAGGTTATCGAGTACGTGTTGTAATGTTTATTATAGGACTGGTTATGTGCTCTAAGGAAACTGCGGTTGAATATCTATGATTGATTTATGGATTAAAATTATTTTATAACACAGGTGTAGATGTTTCTATGGGTAACCTTACACCCCGGCGCGGCGTCTGTATACCCGAGACGGCGTGCGGTTTTAGTCGGTTCAAGGCCGACATAACCGCCCCCGTTGGCCGGCGGGGGGGTATCCGAAGGGATTTCCGCACGAAAAAAAAAGGTACCACCGTGCACGATTGCGAAAAACCCTGCATAGTAATCCAATTTCGGTTTGATTGCGTTCAGGGGTCAGCAAGTGCATAGCCGAGCAGGGGGATTGTGGTCGCAGCACTGGTGTGACCGATGGGTGTCACGCGGTCCTGCGACGAAAATCCTCTTCTGATGAGGCCGTCAAGCTAAGTGCCACCATTGTTAACATGGTACGTGTATGTAATGGTGACCCTCTTTCCTGAGACTTTACCTTCAGCTATAAGGCGAGGTGAAGTCAAATTGACGTGTCCTAAATATAAAAAAAAATAACAATTAAAAAAAATCATTTTATAGTATTATTATATCGATTTATTATGTGTTCTTTTGTTTATCTACAATATTCCAAATGTTTCAGTTGCTTTTTGTGAAAATAGCTAAATAATTTGGTAAATTTTGTATTGGCGACGACTACCTACTGTCTGAACTCCCAACTCCGAGACGAAAGCCTCTGCCAGAGCCTCGTTCGTTGTTTAGCAGGTGCCATAACTAGCAGGTAAAGCTGGTTTGGGCCTCGAAGGTGTCGGTAGGGCCTCGTAAGGTACGGCAGTATATGTAACACTAGCTGATACAGAAACAGAATAGCCCGCGGATTCGCCCACGTGGAATTCTGTTTCTGTTCCTGTTCCCGATTTCCATTGGAACCTATTCCAGCGATACAAAGTCGCTTATGTGTTATAGTCTGATATCAGCCGTTAGGCCTTTAGAGCGTGATTGAGTAACAAACATCCAAACTTATAAACATCTTCACAAACTTTCACATTTCGAATACTAACTGTCGCCAGCGGCTTAGCCCGTGACATACAATGATCCCCGTGGCATCTATTTAACCCATACTCTTTTTTTCGTGCGGAAACCCCTTCGGGTACCCCCCCCCCCCGCCGGGCAGCGGGGGCGGTTATTTCGGGCTTGAACCGACTAAAACCGCACGAAGTCTCAGGTCTACAGACGCCGGGGTGTAAGTTTACCCATAAAGCATATACCTCGCACCCCGACTGACCCTGAGCCATCTCTGGTTTTGAGATGGCCCCCTCGGATTTGGGAACCACGGTGTCCCCGTCTTGCCCCGGCTTGGGGGAGAGGCGCTAGTCGCCCCACCGTCCTGTCCTGCTGCTGCTGGGGTGACAGGCGGCCTCACCTGCCACCTCCAGGCCTGCTCTCATGGAGGACGGAGGTGGTTAAGCGACCAATTTAACCCATACCTATGTGTCTGTAATTTATTTATTTTTAAAATAATGTATGGATATTTGCCTGATTTATTGTCATATATGATATAACTGCTTCGCTCCCTTGGATAGTAACGTGATGATAAATAGCCTTCCTCGATAATTAGGCTATCCAATACAAACATATTTTTTGCAATGAGTAAGTATCATTAGTCCCTGAGATTAGCACCTTCAACCAAACAAACAAACTCATCAGCTTTATAATATTAGTATAGATTAGTAGGATGTTCAATATTTTGATACTACATGTGCTTCGGCGTCATCATCTCGGCAAGAGACCAGAGGTTTTGCTTCCTTTTTATGTTGTTTGTGAATTTTTAATAGCCGAGTGACCGTTCGCAACACGATTCCCGCGGGCGGTTGAAATTCGATCCCCGTCACACACCTTAGACTTTTCGAAGCAGGTACAGTCAACGACAAATATTGATGGGCACCAAGCCAACAAAAGTTTACCCACTAAAAAATTGTGATCTCTGGGGTTAATAGGGTTCCGTTGGCAAATGGCAAATAAACGGAATCCTTATAGATTCGTCATGTCTGTCTGTCTGTCCGTCCATATGTCACAGTCACTTTCTTCCGAAACTATAAGAACTATGCTGTTGAAACTTGGTAAGTAGATGTATTGTGTGAACCAGATTAAGATTTTCACACAAAAATAGAAAAAAAAACAATATTTTGGGGGCTCCCCATACTTAGAACTGACTTAGAACACAATTTTTTTAAATCTATGGATAGGTCTTCAAAAATGATATTGAAATTACGACTCTATGGCCTAGCGGTAGTGCGTTCGACTGCTAAGCCAAAGGTCGCGGGTTCGCTCAGTGCAAATTTGTATATTTGCATTGGTCTGGGTGTTTCTATGTATAATATGTATTTATTTACAAAAAAAAAGTATTTAAGTATGTTTATCCGCATTCTAGAACCCATATGACAAGCTCTGCTTAGTTTGGGCCTAGATGGCGTTGTGTAATTTGTCCTAGAATATTTATTTATTTATTTCTCAGATCATTTTTCTCTAAAGTGAATAGTTTGCGCCAGAGACACTTCCAAAGCGGTAAAATGTCCCCCCCCCCCTGTAACTTCTAAAATAAGAGAATGATAAAAGTAAAAAATATATATGATGTAAAATTCAAAAATTGGTTTGAACGAGATCTAGTAAGTAGTTTTTTTTAATACGTCATAAATCGTAAAACGCAATTTACATTTCGCACAATCAACTCAAATATAAAATTAAAAAAAAACATTATTATGTCAATTAAATTTTTAAGCATTTTGTATGCTTACTTTTTCTAAAGATTTAGATCGGAAAAAGAGAACATCTAGAACGGGACTTGAACCCGCGACCAGTCCCTTACAGGGGGAATGCTCTGACCAGTTGAGCTATCTAGACACGTCCCAGATATTCGAAATTCTCCGATATATTATATACGTGTTAAGGCAACGCTGGAGCCATCTACCTTAATTCTTGCGAACTACGGAAACAATGAATAACTTTACAGTCATTTTTAAACATTGTTTTTTGATGACTCCGCCTAATTAATTCAATTAAATTTTTAAGCATTTTGTATGCTTACTTTTTCTAAAGATTTAGATCGGAAAAAGAGAACATCTAGAACGAGACTTGAACCCGCGACCAGTCCCTTACAGGGTGAATGCTCTGACCAGCTGAGCTATCTAGACACGTCCCAGATATTCGAAATTCTCCGATATATTATATACGTCTTAAGGCGACGCTGGAGCCATCTACCTTAATACTTGCAAACTACGGAAACAATGAATAACTTTACAGTCATTTTTAAATATTGTATTTTGATGACTCCGCCTAAATAATTCAATTAAATTTTTAAGCATTTTGTATGCTTACTTTTTCTAAAGATTTAGATCGGAAAAAGAGAACATCTAAAACAGGACTTGAACCCGCGACCAGTCCCTTACAGGGTGAATGCTCTGACCAGCTGAGCTATCTAGACACGTCCCAGATATTCGAAATTCTCCGATATATTATATACGTCTTAAGGCGACGCTGGAGCCATCTACCTTAATACTTGCACACTACGGAAACAATGAATAACTTTACAGTTATTTTTAAATATTGTTTTTTGATGAATCCGCCTAAATAATTCAATTATAACTATTTAACTAATATATTTAACTAATAACATTTAAACTTTTAAACCGAAAGGTTTAAGCATGTAATGGCAAAGCATCTGTTTATAATATGTTTCAGTGTTAGTTGAGGCCGAATGGATGTGCGGTTTCAATTTGAACTTAAAAAAAAAAACAAAAAATCGCGCGCACCGTAAAAATTTGCTCTCATCATTTTTCCCAAACGCACCAAAAAACTGTAACTTCAAAAATGAAATTCTAAAAATAAAGGGGCTCCTCACTCTAATATAGATATTGAACATTTAGTATCGTATATAACATAACTTCACACCTGTATCCCCGAAGCGGTATGCAGAGGTGTATTACACGCCCACGATCCGCCAGTTATGTTTAGGTCCCAATGTAATAGGGGGCGAGCCTATTGCCATCTATCGGGGTATCTATTTATTTTAACATTACATTTTATTTATTTATATAGGTATGATAAAAATTCTAATCGTTTGGTATAATCAACTTTTCTCTTAGTTATTATCTACAATACAAGATAAGTTATAAAATCGAGTCCGGAAATCGAGCGGCATGGCGCGTGCGGCACAGTAGGTAGGCACCTATTGGTAATCAAAGTCCACCGGCTATCGGCCCGTACCGGCTTCGTCGGAAATAAAAGTAGTTGATACGTTTATTTCTTAACCAGATATGCCCGCGATTCGTCCTTCTAAAATTCTTCCTTTCTAAAACAAAAGTTAACCGGCCCAACCGTTACAAAGATTAACTAATTCAAACAGACAGAAAGACAGACAAAATGTTTAAAAATTGCTTGTTGTTAAATACGTAATTATTTAAAACCTGTTATTTCAATATTACAAACATATACATTAACTTTATTACATAACTGAAAATCTAGTGGGGCAGAAATCACACAGTGATTGTCAAACTTCGGGCCAAACTTAGATATTTTTGTTGCAGTATTTTTATTCAAAATTGTTTTTAATAATAAGTAGTCGTATCCCTCCCACATCCCACTAATCCTATCTCTAAATGAAATCAAATCAAACGTCTTCGACGTCAAAAACACAAAAAAAAAAAATTTTAGGGACAATTTGTATGGTAGGTTCGGGGGGGGGGGGGGTATCCGAAGGGATTTCCGCACGAAAAAAGGTACCCGAAACCTTGAACGTACAAACCCCAAAATCTAATCACTTCTTCGCATTAACCAAACAAGATGATTGGCGAAAGAATTTTTTAAATCGGATAAGTGGTTCTTGAGTTATTGCGAAAACAGATTTTTTTTGCTTAATTAGACTTAGAATCATGTGAAACGTCGAGAAAAGTGATAAAAAGTGGGTGTAGAATTTTGATTTTTTTTGCGTGATTTTAAGACTTCGGTGTCCACCACCTGGTTGGTGGCCCGAAGTAATAATAATAAATATAAGATTAACCAACGGCTGTACCGCCAGGAAGAATAATAGTTGATCAGATTATAGTTGATAACTTAGCTACATATGGTTGCTCAGTAATACTTGCAACACCTTGGTTGTAGTTAGGTAATTAGAAAAGCGTGGCCTCGAGATTTCCTGGCCTTCTGTTTTCATAACAAATAAATGAAAATTGTGAGGTAAATACGACTTAGCCTCCAATGGAATTGACATGCAAATTTATGAACATTAAAATGAGGTCTCTCAGTACCGACGAACTCACAGGGGCCAAGGAATATGAGTAACGAATAATGAACGGTAGTTAAGTGATGTGCAACCATAGAAGTCCCTTTATAAGTCAAATGGTTGACACTTTTTTCTTGCGGAAATCCCCTCGCAAAGCCCCACTGCTGTTCAGCGGGGAAGGTTATGTCGGGGCCGTCTCGAATCTTCAGATATGGGGTGTGAGGTGGCGGCCCATAAGGCATTTCCCTAAAGCAATAGCAAAAGCAAGACACTTCGTCTTGCTTGACTAGATTTCACCGATGAATATAAACGCAATAATTCAAATTGTACTGTGTTAGCATATTTTATCTAATGAATGTCATTGAGTAAACGTGATAACTAAGTTTAGTTACACGGATTTTCACTGGTGAAATTCAACCTTGGCATAGCTATGTAATAATAAGAGTTTCTAATAAGAGAGTTTAACTCTCTACTTTTCAATATAGCCGCTTGCAATCCTACGAGCTCACAAACCTCAATAAATTTTATAATAATAATATTCAATTAAATTCTGCGAACAGCGCCTACGTGGCTGTATCCCGTCGAAGTTTCGGAATTCGACGAGGCTTTGAGGTCGATCGTGAAGTCTATCCTGAATGTCGCCCTTGATGAGACTCAGTGGAGACAGGCGACACTTCCTGTTAGGTACGGCGGTATCGGGGTGCGGTGTGCTCGGGATGTGGGGGTGCCGGCTTTCTTGGGGTCAGCGCATGGGGTGTCGGGCCTTGTCACTTTAATTCTTGGCTCCAATGGTGACGGGGTGAGCGTGCCTTTTGCAGCTGATGCCGAGTCAGTTTGGGTGGTCCGCAGTTCGGGAGCGGCGAGCCCTGTTTCTCGTTGTGTTCAGCGCGCTTGGGACGACGTTGTTGCTGGGCAGGTTAAGGCCCAATTGTTAGAGGGTGCCTCAGGAGCTGATGTGGCCAGACTCCGAGCTGTGGCTCAGCCGGAATCAGGAGCATGCGGCTGCCCGCACTGCCTTCACCTCACCTAGGGACCTTGCTAGACGACGACTCATTGCGTGTGGCGGTGGCGCTCCGCCTGGGCTGCAGGGTGTGCGAATCCCATAGATGCACCTGTGGTTCCATGGTGGAGGCCGATGGTCACCATGCACTGAGTTGTCGTAGGTGCGCAGGTAGGTTATCACTGCGACGCGAGCGAGGACTCAGGGCTGCACACGCTGGCGGACTGCCCGGCGTGGGAGGCGAAGAGGCGTGACCTCGTGGCAGCCATCGGGGTGGGAGTCCTCTCGCTCGGCAGCATGATTGCGGCAATGGTGCGGAGCGCGAGCGCGTGGGCCGCCGCCGCCTCCTTCTGCGAGCATGTAATATTCGCGAAGGAGGTGGCGGAGCGCGCCCGGGAGAGGCTTAGAACTCTCCCGGTCCGCCGAGCCCGCAACTTGCTCGCCGCGCGTCGCAGGCGAGTCAGGCGCCGGAGGTCGCTTAACGACCTCCGTCCTCCATGAGCGCAGGCCTGGGGGTGGCGGGTGAGGCCACCTGTCACCCCAGCAGAAGCAGGCCGGAACGGAGGGCAAACCGGGGCAAGACGGGGACACCGTGGTTCCCAAACCCGAGGGGGCCATCTCGAAACCGGAGATGGCCCAGGGTCAGTCGGGGTGCGGGGGATATGCTCTATGGGCAACCTTACACCCCGGCGTCTGTAGACCCGAGACGGCGTGCGGTTTTAGTCGGTTCAAGCCCGACATAACCGCCCCCGCTGGCACGCGGGGGGTATCCGAAGGGATTTCCGCACGATAAAAAAAAAAAAAAAAAAGGTGCGCAGGTAGGTTCCCGTCCCGTCCCGTCCGGCGTCACCATGCTCTCAACGACATAGTCCGGAGTGCCCTGGCTTCGGCAGATGTCCCGTACCTGCTTGAGCCGCCCAGTCTTAGCAGGTCTTTTTTTTTTTTTTTTTTATATTTAGGACACGTCAATTTGACTTCACCTCGCCTGATGGTAAGCTGAAGGTAAAGTCTCAGGAAAGAGGGTCACCATTACATACACGTACCATGTTAACAATGGTGGCACTCAGCTTGACGGCCTCATCAGAAGAGGATTGTCGTCGCAGCACCGCGTGACACCCGCCGGTCCCACTAGTGCTGCGACCACAATCCCCCTGCCCGGCTATGCACTTGCTGACCCCTGAACGCAATCAAACCGAAATTTGATTACTATGGAGGGTTTTTCGCAATCGTGCACGGTGGTACCCACCCGGCCGAATTTTGTGACCAATTTGTGTCATCAAATTTCTACCACCAGTAAATCTGATGGCAGGAGGCCGGATGGTATGACTTTGGTGCCATGGAAGAGCGGTAAGTGCCTGGTATGGGACGCCACGTGCGTCAGCATTGTCGCTCCAAGCCACCTCGGTCGTACGGTCCGGTTTCCGGCCGCTGCTGCCGAGGATGCAGCTGCTGGGAAGCGGCTCAAGTACGAGGCGTAACAGGCCCGGTATCACTTCGTTCCCTTCGCGGTGGAGACGATGGGTTGTTGGAGCGTGGAAGCAAAACGCTTTGTGGAGGACATAGGGCGTAGATTGAGAGAGAAGTCGGGTGACTCCCGCGCCGGATCGTACCTGGTGCAGAGGCTGGCCATCGCCATTCAAAGAGGTAATGCCGCCAGTGTGATGGGCACTTTTGCACCAGGTACAGGTTTGGGCGGTCTTCTTTAGACGAACATAAATATCTATTTATGTAATTTAATTTAAAAGGTTATGAACTGACTTATTTTCGAGTTATTATAAATAATCTAATTATATTATATTCAAAAGTAAATATATAATTTATTAAATTTTTAAGTCATTAGTATGCTTAATTTTCCTATAGATTTAGATCGGAAAAAGAGAACATCTAGGACGGGACTTGAACCCGCGATTAGTCCCTTACAGGGGGAATGCTCTGACGAACTGAGCCACCTACACACTCCCAGATATTCGGAATTCTCCGATATATAATATACGTCTCAAGGCGACGCTGGAGCCATCTGCCGCAATTTTTGCGAACTAATAATAATATTATTACGATATAAGCTAAAAGGCATAAGTACCCAAGTCATTAACAACGATAAGGAGACTGAATAATAACGTTGGTAGTTATAGAGAACTAAAAGCGTGCAATATTTATATAAATTGGAACCGTGGTTATAAAGATTCCATTAGATTAGAGGAATGAAAACGATTATGGCAACGTCGCACAATTTTAATATTCCATTTCTCCTATTCTGTGTAACAATGAACTAGTAATGAACGGATGACTGTAAATAAAGTAAAACCTAACCTTTTTCCAACCAGTTTCACATAGTAATACCTTTATAGAAATCCCTTTTAGATCTAACAGATAATTCATATTAATATTATAAAGCTGAAGAGTTTATTTGTTTGAACGCACTAATCTCAGGAACTACTGGTTCGACATGAAAAATTATTTTTGTGTTGGATAGCCCATTCAGGGAGGAAGGTTATAGGCTATATATCACCACACTACTATTCAGGGGAGCGAAGCAGTAATCATATATGTCAAGAAATCGGGCAAATTTCCATACATTATTGTAAAACTAATAAATTACAGGCTTGTAGGTATGGGTCAAATAGGTGCCACGGGGATCGAAGTATGTCACGGGCGAAGCCGCGGGGAACACCTATATTATTGAGCTGAGCGAAGCGAAGCTCTTATACGTGGCTAAGCCATTTCGTCGAGACTGTACTCCTCCGTAACCACAATACCGATCTTGACCAAATTTGCCATGGTGATAGTGTAGACACCGCTGAGTGTTTAGAGGGGTCAACTGTTCAAATACCATGTACCATTGAGGAATAATCATTGAAAAACAGTTTCAAGAGCGCGCGGCCTTAGCTATGCGCGCGACCTTAGTAAGATGCCTTATTTTTCAAGTAAGAGTCTGCGCGCTCAGCTCAGTTTATTTCAGTCGCACCCTGCACTGAATTCCTAGTTATATAAATTGGCAAGCTGGGATATTGGATACATACATGTCGTCCATATTATAACGATGTGTTGCAAGTAACAAAATACAGCTCCACCTAGTTTCACAATTAAAAAATATATATACGCATTGCATGCATATACCTAGGTTAATAATATTCTTGCTGACCTTTCGAATAAAGGGTTCAGGTCAGCACGCTTCATGTTAAGCCGCGACAGCTGTTGAGCGATTCCATCCATTTACGTTACGTCTAACAGTCTTTCTCCTGCGTAGGCGGATAATTTAAATGGTGGTTAAACGGATTCAGATTCATCTTCATTTTTAATGCATTAACCAACATGCTATTATCATTTAAATCATTTGCAGGTTTCGGGTAAATACATAAATACTATTTACAAAAATGTTCCATATGTACGAATGCAAATTGAAACAGTTGTAAGATACGTTATTAATTTATATTTATTTATTTATATTTATTTAATTGATTTTCTATTTTAAAAGGAAAGGTAGTACCTACTGTGGTACTCAGGGGGTTGAGTACCACGCGTGTATGAAGTGATGAAATTACAACGGTCAAATAGGATAATATGTTATTTATTTTTATACCACTTGCACTTCCTAGTTATATTATTAGGGACTTTACGCGGTTCTTTTAACTTTTATTAGCGAACGACATACGTCCCAACGTATATCGCGGACTCGGCCCAAGGATAGGGCTTAAAGCGGGGTTCTTCCCAGGATACTTTTCTCAGCTTCAATCGGAACGGCTCCACTAGGCCCGTTCAGATCCCGAATGACCAGGCAGCGATTGTTTTATCTCGTTCCTCATTCAAATTTTAAATTTATACAATAGTTTTATTTAAACTCTGACACATAATGGCCAGGTAACCGCATCGTGGTGTGAAATGAGGTTCAGACACCACATCAGCTACGCCCTTAATGGTCATTTATGTGACAGCCTGATTCCCTAGGCATTCTAAATCTGGGACACAAAAAAAAAAAATTATGCGAATTGTCCCTTACAATGGGAATAACGAAGCAATCTTTGTAATAATTAGTAAACGATAGTAGAATCTCAAATTATAGCAATTAAACTGTAAGAAATACTGAAACACACGAACAAAGAAAAATTGCTTCATTCTTGGCCAGGCAAAAAACCCAGGTTAAAAGAAACCTGGCCACAATCAGCCTCATCACAGAAAAGTTATTGGTATCACTTGCCGATACATTTTAAGGTTTGCCCTGAAAGGACTTAGTAACACAGTACTTTTAAGACCTACCTAACTAGAAAGAAAGATGACATAAAATTATTTATGTCGCCTACACATTACTAAAATATTTTTTACAACAATACCAACGAGAAAGAACTTACTCTATAAAGAAAAGTCTGATCGAAAACTAACTTTCAATCATCGTCGGCGCTTATGTCCAGAACGATTTGACTCTCTTACAAAGTTCAGATCACATCTCTTGATATCAGACAAAAAAAATAATTGCCTAACTCCTACGCTATAACATCCCGAATCTAACAAAACAAATCTATTTATCTTCAGCAGCGCAGCAATATGAAATAAACAGAGAACGCATATTATGAATAAAATGTTACACACAATACATTATCTCCTATTATACAACATATCTTAAATAAGAGTTATGGTCACGCAGATAGGCATCTGTAAAAGAAAACAATCATAGGATCCAACTTGCACATAGATCTGTTTGAAATTGAACTTTAAAACGTCAATAAAGTTATACGAAACCATCGATAATTACCTTTGAACTATAATTGCACACAACAATTCATAAAATATTCAATCTTTATTTATCTAGCCTCTTTATTAGTATCACACATAAAATACAAAAAAAATAATCATGTCCACACGACATTCAACGTCAAATAAATATAATGACATTTACACATATTTTACTTAAATAACGCATCTTCTGTTGATAAATGGTTTTAGAAAATTGGTATGTATAATATCTTGCCATGATGAGTTATTCATTTTCCCCACGACATAGTTGGTGTTTGAAATTCTCCTGATAATAATAAACGGCCCTTTGTACGGCTTACAAAGTTTCTTACTCCTTCCCGAAATACGTCTTGGACTGTATATCAGAACCAGCTGATCTGGTCGGTATACCACGAATTTCACCTTCTTGTCGTAGTAAGCTTTCTGCCTCCTTTGTGCGTTTCTTATATTCACCTTTGCTCGTTGCACGAGATAATTTGCACGTGCATGTCTGGACGCATATGACTCGTTCGTAGACTCTTGATTTACTTCGAAGTTTGATTGCAGAATCGGCTCTCGTGCGAACAACAACATGTGTGGAGACATACCTGTATGCTTCGTGGCGTTATATGCAAATGACACCATGTTTACAGCTTTGGGCACGAAAAACCCATTGCGGAACCTCGACAACGTCTTCGCGATTCCGAAGTGACCTCCCGACCATGGATGATCATGTAGTTCCTCGAGAGTTGTCTTCAGTAGTTCTCTCGGCAGCACAACATTTTTCTTTAATAAAAATCCTTTGTAGTTTGTTGCATCATTATTTGTTAAGCCATTCCTTAGTGATCTACAGAAAAGATCTGCGCACTGTTTTACTACCACTGTATCGGTGCTGATGTTATGCATCTCTATATCATCCGATACTGGTGTGTTTATATCGTCAACCTCTATCTTTAAAGGATAACGACTTGGGTAATCAGCAACAATATTGCTCTTGCCGGTTCGATGTACGACGTCGAAATCCACATCTTGTATTGGATCCTTCACCAAGTCTGATCGTTCCGTAACTGACCTGTACGGAGCTGTATGTACAGGAATATCATCTGACAATCCGCATCCGCCCGTGCTACCGTTGTCGAACGTGACTCCATTCTCGCAGTCTTGTACTGCTTGCACCAAACGACTCCTTTTGTTCGCTGGGATGCCCCCATCGATTAATTGCTTGGATTCTTCAGACTTAAATATTTCATTATTAAAACTACGATTAGGGAAATAATCAATGGTTTCATTTATTGCTTTATAATTAAATAACATATTATTTGTGTTTATAATATTTAACGATGTGCACTTTGAAGCCTTACTCACGGTTTTATTGTCATATCTGCGTGTCCAATTTACTTTGAAGCCCTTAATCCATAAACAGTTCTTTCTGAAATCAATTGATACAGCATTAGCAAACATGAACGATTGACCTAAGACTAAATCTAATTCAATGTTATTTAATACAATGAAATTCACTCTAACTAAAATGTTCGCTAAAATCATGTTCACGTTGACTTCACCGCAGATAGTTGCCGAAGAACCAGTTATGCTTCTGATGTGCGTCAACGACGTTGACGGTTTTATTTGTAGGTTCAAGCTTCTAGCTAAAGCTTTGCTCATAGCATTTACCGTAGCTCCAGTATCCAGTAATGCTTCGATGTCAGAATTATTAATTGTAACTTTAATAAATGGCGACAACTGACCAGAAAAATTGCTTCCGTTGTGACGTTGATCTGCACTCGCAGACTCGATATGCTCCATGCTCATTACATTTCTCTCTCGAGGCCGGAAAAACTGTCGGCTCGAAGTTGGAGTATCTCTTCTGTTAGATCCCGAAGAATTCGGGTTACTGGGGAAAATATTAGTGTTAGCAATGTTCCGAGGTCTTAGGTTGTATCTCGGAGTGCGGAAATTGTCCCCTTCATCCCGTGGACTCGACGATGACGGAGCTTGACGTACATCGTAAGATGTCGTGTCTCCTCTATTCCCGTAGCGGTTATGGAATCCGACTTGACGGTTATATCCTTGTGGAGGGTTCGTAGGTAAATTCTGTATTCTATCCCCCTGCACGTCGGGTTGTACTTCCGATAATTGCAACAGCGCGTCGCGGAGTTCTTTTTTATCGCTGTACACCCTTGCCGCTAAAATATTTCGAAATCTTGGCGACATTGACTTCAGAAATCTACTTATTATCTTTTTATCATCGGTAACCTTCGCTTTAGTAGCCAAGTTACACAATCTGTACCAATAGGTAACCAAGTTCTCCTCTTTGGCTTGATACGCTGAATAGAACAACTCTAAATCATCGCCATGGGAAGGAAACTCTTCTTCTAACAGTGAGCACACTTGTTCGAAAGTTAACTCTTCGTTAAAAATCGACTTGTAAAAGTGTAATGCCGCGCCCTCGAGGTAGGCAGCTAATATTGTGGCTTTGTCAGCCAACATAAATTTATTTATGGCGAATACGACATTGAAGTCTCTCAAAAAACTTTGGAATGAGACACCGTCAGTGCCACCAAATTTCTTTGATTCGGCCATCTTAATGGTAGTAATACAATATATAAAATAAATTCAAATTTGTTATCTGTTTAAGGCGTCGATCCAATATTGCACGACGTCTTCCTTCTCAAGGTACGGGGTCGATCAATCCACTGCCAACTGCAGAACGTTGGCGTTTCCACCTCCGAATTCTATGGAAACCGGCGCCTCCACCAAAGCTGTGGTACTCAGGGGGTTGAGTACCACGCGTGTATGAAGTGATGAAATTACAACGATCAAATAGGATAATATGTTATTTATTTTTATACCACTTGCACTTCCTACTTATATTATTAGGGACTTTACGCGGTTCTTTTAACTTTTATTAGCGAACTGGGACGTATATCGCGGACTCGGCCCAAGGATAGGGCTTAAAGCGGGGTTCTTCCCAGGATACTTTTCTCAGCTTCAATCGGAACGGCTCCACTAGGCCCGTTCAGATCCCGAATGACCAGGCAGCGATTGTTTTATCTCGTTCCTCATTCAAATTTTAAATTTATACAATAGTTTTATTTAAACTCTGACACATAATGGCCAGGTAACCGCATCGTGGTGTGAAATGAGGTTCAGACACCACACTACTGATGTAAATGGGGCAGATTAAAGATGTATTGGAAAAAGGACTCGAAACCGGTGGGCTTGCATGAAAGCTTTAATGACAGTAGAGGAAGCTCGTGTACTGTGTAAGGATAAAAGCAGATGGCGGGTTGTTTTCTCTGCCTACCATGGAGGGAATAACGCATGAGTATATGTATGTATGTTTGTAAAAGGAAATTAATTATCGGCAACTATACAAACAAATAATTTTTTTTTAAGAATATTAGTAACCGTAATAACTAATATTCCCCCTAACCCATCTAGCTAAGCTTAATTGCTTGTGTTAGGAGTGGGTTCACGTCGTTAGTGTAATGGCCAGGATTCGAACCCGGGATCTCTAGATCGTAGGGTCGACTCCTTAACCACTAAGATTCCGACGCAAATACAGACACAGGACGATTATATCATCTGTAGATCAAATATTTTTTTTACATGTGTAGGGAACGTACGCGTACTTTAATAGTACTTACTAGTACTCACCACTTACATATTAATACTTAATTAAATTCAATTCTGCTTTTTTTATAACAGCCAACTTTTTTATTGTCCTTGGGTAGGACAGCGTTAGACTGTACTAATAATGTTAGCATAGTATTATATGGTTCAGGATCGCGTGTTTTCAACTGTGATAATTATTTAAAGTTTTAACGACCGAGTAGATTGCAGAGAGTTGGCAGTCTGGTTGTTACAAATGAGCTAAGTTTTCGTTTGTAATACCAATTAAGGCAGGAGGGGCGGATACTATCACTTTCGTGTTCCTAATATCGTGTTATTTTCCATCAAGATACGTATGACAGGCCAAAGTTAATATTTCTGATCACGAATGTTCCGTGATTAAGATTACTTAATATTCCTGGTAGTGATCTAGTACTTACTTGATTTAGAAATAGGTCACTCTAGCAGAAGCGAACCCAGGGTGGCGGCGCGTTGTGTTTCCGCGCGCGTCCCTATAGGGGAGGGGATTTTGATCCCCAATAACCCGTCGGGTTCGCCAGAGGTTGGTGGCCGGGGCCGGTCGGCATCTCTGGGATATCCTTTCTAGGGCACACCAGATTCCCCGGCCACACAGGCCGATGTGAGGAAACACCCTGCAGTTTAAATCGGTTTGAGTCCGACATGACCACTTCATGGTTAGTTCCGGTGGAGTGAAGCCCGAAAGGGTATACACCCGAAAAAAGAAAGGTATTACAGTCGAAAGGTACAATGGCCAAAGAGGTCTAATAAGGTTTTTTTTATTGACATTCATTATAAAAAGTCCCTATTAACAACAACAAGAATTCAGATTTACACTGTTGACATTGTCACACTTTTATCAAGTAACTACCCTGAAAGTTAAGCTTTACCCTTATTCGATTTCCAAATTAATGTTTCAATGGACAGTCTTGTAACAAAAAACTGAATATTCTAAATTTTCTATGATCATACTAATATGTGAAAGTTTGTGTAAATGTTTGGATGTTTGATACTCAATAACACTCAACAGATTACAGTCTGGAATAATACATAGGCTGCTTTATATCTTTGGACTATGTTCCTATGGGACGGGATCAATTTTCTACGCGGGCAGAGCCGCGGGTAACAGCTAGTATCCATAATTACAAAAAAAATAGTTAAACTATATTTGTGCTTTCCTTAGACCAAATAGGTATGTAACGTAATATATTTTTTCAGTCTCTTACTTATTCGTAATCCTCAAAAAGGTACATCTAAATGACTTGACAAAAGCAACAACGGATTTAGTTAGAAAAAAATGAACCTAATTGGGTTTCGCACTCCTAAGTCCATACTTATAGAAAAAATCTTTCTGATGTTCAGGAACAAATAGTCATAGGGTTGGTGCATTTTTTAAGGTACATCACACGAACGTGAATTCTGTTTTTAACATAGAAATAACAGGTTTTAAATAAAATGATGAATGATGAAATAAATGCATATGAGTGTAAGTACGATATATGTATATACCAAAAAAGCAATTTTTGAAGACGGCGTGCGGTTTTAGTCGGTTCAAGCCCGACAAAAGGCGGCGGGGGGGGTATCCTAAGGGATTTCCGCACGAAAAAAAAGGTATTTTCGTATAGGTAATATTATAAGGCGTAATATAGCCTACTTATATTTTAGAAATAGTATAATGGTTTCGCGCAAAAAAATTAAAAATCTGAATCAACGCGCAGGCACAGCTATATATTATATTTGTACGATGCTAGCTGTGCTACACAATTTTCATTACTTGATGCTTTCGAAATTAAAAATGTATCTTGTAACTATGAAATCAACGAATTAAATAATTTAGAAGGTACACGGTCATTAACATACGCACTTACCTTTTTAACAAAATAACT
This sequence comes from Cybosia mesomella, assembly GCA_946251805.1. Classification (NCBI taxonomy): domain Eukaryota; kingdom Metazoa; phylum Arthropoda; class Insecta; order Lepidoptera; family Erebidae; genus Cybosia; species Cybosia mesomella. The sequence goes on from OX276404.1 coordinate 11,490,259, forward strand.
TTCTTTGTCTTCACCTTAACCTCAAGTGTTAACATAGTACTAAAATATACAATAGTAAATCGCTTGATAAAAAATAAAATGTTTTGCCCCTTTTACATAATACGTAATCATAATAATAAAACTTTATGCAAAATGATTTTATTTTCCTTTTTTATCAGTAAGAGCTTTTTTATTACTCGTTCGTGGATAAAGAAATGAAGAAAGCAAAACAAATTAATGTGTTGACGCATGTTACTACGTAACTACAAATTTTAAATGGTGCTATTCGTATGAAGATATTAACAATGAAAATTCGCCAGTAAGACAGACATTGGCTTTGATCAATAAGTACAAGCGAATAATCAGATTTTTTTTCTTTTTAATGAAAATTAGGAACAGAATCTCACAGATTGCCAATAAATAATATGTTTTTTTCCTCAATAGACTCAGTTCGGTAAAAGAGAACATTCAGCATACCAATTGCTTCAAAAATTTCATTTAAATATTAGTACATACAACATTTTTTATTTTTATACTTCAAATGTTTATTTTTAATCCCCGACGCAAAAACTATGGAGTGTTATAAGTTTGGCGTGTCTGTGGCATCGTAGCTCCCAAACGGATGAACTGATTTTAATTTTGTTTGAAAGGTGAATTAGTCGGGAGTGTTCTTAGCTAGCTCAGGGGTTTAATACATTTTAAATTTCGTCATCAGTGAGTTTAGGTATTGAAACAGCACCTTACGGTGTTTATAAGCTTGAACAATGAATCACGTATACAATTGTAATTATTTTCTTCAAATTTAACTTCCGAACAAACGTTTTTGACAACCCTTTTAATGGTGCGCGTGCCGATGCCTGTACCGTAGTGGGAAGGTGCCAAGAGCGCTGCAAAAAACGCTGACCACTCGTTGTCAAGTACCTCTTTAGGCATCTTTGTCTAGTTTCCCTTATACAAAAGCTTGAGTGCTCTTCTGTTACCCACGTTTATGACGACTCTTAGAAACGTGATCATACTGAGTTTTTTTTAATGGATTTTGGTTTCGAACAAAAAATATGGTATGGTAAAGGTATTTATTGCCAGTAATACTCTATGGTCTGATTCCATTTTTTATTTCCTGGCTATCTATAAGAGGTGAAAACAGAGACATTAATTATAGGTATTTCTAATATATCGTATAAAAGTATTTTAAAAAAAATGCTCACTTTGGATCTAGATAGCGTTGTGCAGAAGGTCCTAGAATATTTACTTAATTGTAGGGTGTGCTTGTCGTCGGTGCACATGTAGAATTGAAATATTTCATATAGTAATATTCGTAAGTAAATAATATTTAAAAATCAATGTCTGTTTGTTCGTAATTAGGTTATTCGTAATTCGAATCATGCGGTGCCACACCGTCCATCCGATTTGTTGCATAGTGCAATAATTGGACCAGTACTACAACGCGCTAAAAACAATTCAGTTTCGGGCCGCTCAGCGGAGAGAGAGAGATGGCTGTACACTGCGTATAGCTCCATCTCTCTCCCTCATATGAGCGGTGTGAAACTGAATTGTTTCTAGTACGTCGTGGTAAGGACCTGTAATCCGTTTATAGAAACGAAAAAAAGAGTTTCTTTTTACGAAATTATCCCGAGAAGGGTCATCTAGTTAATATAAAATAATAATAATATAAATTTAAGCTATCACAATAATATATTTATTACCTGTGTTTCACCTGCGTATTGCGTTGTATTCTATATTAGCTAGTACCTTTCTACGTTTGCAAAACTTCAAGTTATTTTTAATGTCTAGAAATAGGTAAAGATAAAACATAAACACATAAACATCAAAAATTCGCCTTGTAACTTGACCGTGTGTATTCAAATCTATAGGGAGGGACTGGTTAAGTCGATATAAAGAGTGTAAAACTAAAGTTATTAAAATTGGATTTTACCAGTGACAATTCGTATAACTAAACTGAGTTTTCTCATTTTACCCAATGACATTCATTGAGTTAAATGTGCTAAAATGAATTCAGCGGTGAAAGCCAGCCTTAGATTATAATATACCTAGTTCCAAATGAATAGCATTTTAATGGGTTGTTTAAAATTTATTCGTTTAATCGCATAATCACTTCTTACAGAAAATATTAATTAATCATTATAACAACGGCAAGGGCACGGAGCGGTCGTAAGAAACTTATAAACCTACTATTTACATATTTGTAATGTATAAAGAATTTAATTACTGCTTTCATAAAATATTAGCAATAACTAACTGTAATCTTTATGCCAGAATTACAGATTAGTACAGTAGGTGCAATGAACCAATCATTTTTTATGCAATGTTAACTAGCTAAAAGGTCAAGGAGACACAAAAGTCACGAAAGCGAACGGGCCCTCTGACCGCCTTGCCGATGGTGAACGTCGGTGTCCAAATACTTACTTCCTTATTCTTGATGAACGAATCATTTTATACAATATGGGCGCTGCTCCGCCCTCGTGGACGTCAGTTATCGTTTTTTGGTCATATATCCGGTTCTCCTTAACCAATTGCAATCATATATACCTAAAGCAGATTTTAAGTCAGACCAAGAACTTTTCTATTTAAAAAAAAACCGCATCAAAATCTGTTCAGTAGTTTTTGCGCCCTTCGCGAACAAACAGACAAGACTACCGAAAATCAATTTTTACTGTTCAGAATCGTTCATTTAACATAACCAAAGATTTTTGTTTTTAATATATCCAATGTACAGACACAAGAATTTAGGATTTTATAATATACAGTTTAAAGTTAATACTTTACAAATTCGTTTAATTGCTTACATGTTACGCTCAAGCACCGAAAATGCTCACTAAGCGTAAACCGGTCAAAACGCGTTCAGGTTACTGTAAAATGTCCACATAATTGTAATATCACCACAGTTCGTGCTAGCTCCTGCTTCACGTACTGCTGGAAACCTTTTCGACAAACGATAATTTGCGATCGTTGAAAGGATACAAGTGTTTATGAAGCGTAGTGGCAAGTGAAGATCGTCACCGGCTACCACTCTCTATATATACAGTTGTATAACACGAATAAGTACAACAATATAATAATAGAAACTTTATTTAAGAATTCACCTTCTACGTAAGTATTTTTGTTGAAGGTTTGATGGTAACCTTTCGTGACGCTGGCCAAGTCGTTATTCATTTTTTATTTAAGGCCCTCATTGCCCACAGGCAATGAGGGGATCGTGTAGGGCGAGTAATGAGCTGTAGAATAAACATGACTGGCAAGATAGCGTCGGTAGCTTAGTGGTTAAGGAGTCGGCCTCACGATCGAGAGGTCTCGGTAGTGTATGACCAGGATTCGACCTGGTCATACACTACCGACGACAAGCTATAAAGCTTAGCTGGACGGGGTTAGGGGGAATACTAGTGATTTCGATTACTAATATTCTTATTAAAAAAAACGCGATGTTTATAATTAAATATGAACCTCTTGCGAATTATGGGATAGGTACAGTTTAGGGGTGCTTGGTTGGGGACCTCCACGTCGTGCACCCTGGGCAACGGAGACAGCAGCGCCTCTCTTCCAGGGCGGGGGAGACGCTGCCGCCTACGGCCAACTCCGACCGAGGCGAGGACGGCCCTGTTGAGGGCTGTTCGGAAGCTTTACACGTGTCCCTCTGACTAGCAGATGGCACAGTGGAGAGCAACCGGAGATTGCCCAGGGTCAGTCGGGGTGCGAGGGATATGCTAGTCGGTTCAAGCCCGACATAACCGACCCGCTGGCCGGCGGGGGGGTATCCGAAGGGATTTCCACACGAAAAAAAAAGGTACAGTTTAGTGTTTAAAGCGATAACGCCAATGGAAACCTTCAATAATGTATAGGATTCATGTAATTATTAATGTGACTACAAAAATTTAATCCAATAGGTACCTTTAAACGGGGGTGTGTGTTGGTGGGGTGTGTGTTGGGTAACCTCCTTGAGTGTCGCTCCGATTCCGATCCCGCTGCAGTCCGGGGGGAACGGAATCGGAGCGGCCGGTACACCCTGGGCGGCGGTCAATGGCTTCCCCTTCACCCCTTCATAGGGTTGGCATTGATCGTCAGCCAATACCCAACGTGGCGGGAACACATCGCTCTCCGTACTCCTCTGCTTTCAGTGGAGACAGGATGAGCGATGCTGTTAGTGGTGAGATGGCCCAGGGTCAGCCGGGGTGCGAGGGATATGCTCTATGGGTAACCTTACACCCCGGCGTCTGAAGACCCGGACGGCGTGCGGTTTTAGTCGGTGCAAGCCCGACATAACCGTCCCCGCTGGCCGGCGGGGGGGTATCCGAAGGGATTTCCGCACGATAAAAAAAAAAAAAGGTACCTTTAAACGAGCAATATATATATATGTTTATATACATATAAAATCAGAATTTAGTACACAGGGAGTTTCGGGGGCGATAAATTGATCTAGCTAGGTTTCATTTTTAGAAAAAATAACCCAGATTTTGAATTTTAAGTAAGTATAGTGACCTGCGTAATTTTTGTAACGCATATTACGCAAATCCTTTCCGTTTCCCAATTTTATATTGTAACGCATGCCAGGCATTAGCTTGGACGCCCTCATCTGGGCCTTGACCGGGTAACCGGTCATCTCAGGCTAGGCTAGGGCGTCCCCCGAAGCGGCGTAAAGAGGGAGCTCCCGGACCACAAACCTAAAGGAATATAAAGCCAAGCCAACGACCCTCCCTTATTGAAGGGAGGAGATGAACTTTTCGAGGCAGAGGCCCAAAGCCTGATAACACGACTCCACGCACCCTAGCTGGGGTGTAGTGATGAAGTATTTGTGCATTAGCTTGTGCCTATACGAAGGACAGCAATGAGGTCAAGACGACAACATTATAAGCTTCTTCACAAGGGTTCTTTCTAGGGTGGAAATGCGTGTGACACAACTGATGATATAAACGTCCACAGGCTACGATGACCGCTTTCCATAAGACGGATCGGATGGTTGTTTGTTATCTTAATTATACAAAAAATAAGTTGAAAATATGAGGTGAATGATTTTAAAGAATATTACTTGACCATAGGTACAGTCGCCCTCAGAACTTGCTAAACATTAACAAATTAACAAACAATCTTTACATTGAAATCTTCTTTAATATATAAAAATCAATTGATGTCCGTTAGTCTCGCTAAAACTCGTGAACGGCTGGATCGATTTGGCTAATTTTGGTCTTGAATTATTTGTGGAGGTCCAGAGAAGGTTTAAAAGGTAAATAAATATGGAAATTGTTATCGATTGAGGCAGTACAAAGACTGCCGGGTCAGCTAGTCTTCTTCTTCTTTATATATAAAAATGAATTGCTGTTCGTTAGTCTCACTAAAACTCGAGAACGGCTGGACCGATTTGGCTAATTTTGGTCTTGAATTATTTGTGGAGGTCCAGAGAAGGTTTAAAGGGTGAATAAATATGGAAGTTGTTATCGATTGAGGCAGTACGAAGTCTGCCGGGTCAGCTAGTCTTCTCTTATATATAAAAATGAATTGCTGTTCGTTAGTCTCGCTAAAACTCGAGAACGGCTGGACCGATTTGGCTAATTTTGGTCTTGAATTATTTGTGGAGGTCCAGAGAAGGTTTAAAAGGTTTGTCATCGATTCAGGCAGTACGAAGTCTGCCGGGTCAGCTAGTCAATCAATAAATAATTGATGATAATTATTACTATAATCTTCAGAAGACAAATTTACTATTTTTAAAGTCTTATTTATTATTTTATGAAAAGTTTTAGAGCTAAGGTGGTCGGTAACTTGGAATGTGTTAATATCCTAATATATGCTAATACCCATGGCGACAGTACATTGTGTAGGTACCTACCGAGGTTGCAAAAATACAAACTGCAAAATCTATATAAAATAATCAAAATCCAAAGTTCACACTCTTCGCAAAACACGCTTTATTTGAGAAGCAACGTTCGAATCTCTTCACATTTATTACGTACTAGCATCGCCGCTCGGTTTCACCCGCTTAAGTCCTTATCTCGTGGGAATACCGGGATAAAAAGTAGCCTATGTTACTCAGGAATAATGTAGCATTCTAACGGTCAAATCTTTTTGAAACCGGTCACGTAGTTTCGGAGCCTATTCAATGCAAACAAACAAAAAATCAAATCTTTCCTCTTTATAATATTATAGTATAGATACAGAATAACAAGACGATTGACCACGTGCCATAGGTTCCAACAGCTATGCATATACATACTGTGTTCCCCGAGACTCATATAACCCGATATAAACAACATATAACCACAACTGCAAGCAGGTACGTATAGTACTATAGCGACTGTGTCCATTCATAAGAAGCGGTTCATTCATGCGGCCGCGAGGTGAATGGGAGCGAGCGAGATAGGAGATATAAGGTCGCGTTACATTAACAATGGAATCTTTTCGAATTCTCATCAATGAGTTGAAATCCTGTTCTACGAATACATGAATGGTATTGTTTTGTGTATAAAACAATTGTATATGTTCCTACGATGGACGGTGGTAGCGCTTTTGTTGTTCAAGTGACTGTTACAAGAAACAACACTTACTTTTACAGGAATTCCCACTTTTTGTTCTTTTTTTTCTTAAAGCACTCGAATGAAGTGGAGATAATCCTGCGTTTAATTTTAAACCGAGGGTCTTTAAGACTTTGAGCTACTATGTCTAGTAAGTTAGTAGGTGCAATGAACTGTTTATGTTTTAATCAACAAGTTAATCCTGTTTACTATGAGTGAAATGAATATCGATAAATTGTTATTGATATCTATTCTCTTAGTTCAACACCCACACTATGGTGAAGGTGTTAACTTTACAACGGATACCGACCATAATCGTAAAATAATAATAAAATTAACCCTATTAATGTTTATTTTATACACCGCGCAATATCTGTGGACGCACCTTTGCAACAGAGCAACAAGATTGTGTAAAAAAAACATCGTCGGTAGGAAGTCAACTCGTCGCAACCAAACAGTTTTGATCCGCGGAGAAAAACATATTTTATGACGTCATACAACGACATAGTAATTCGAAACTTGCTATAATATTCCATAATAGTCGTATTGAAAAGTTCTAACGATAAGTGAAACAACGTCTTTATTTCAAATTTTGATGAAATGTATTTTGATACATAACAACTAATGAAAATGGTTATAGGTTAATATAATTGCGAATTGGAATACCAATTAAATTATTAGTCTAATATTTTTAATTTCATCTTTATATATTTTCTAGAAATTTGAACAGAAGAATTTCTGTAACTATCCACAAAGGTAATTTTCAAGATATTGTAAAAATGCTTGAAAAAACAATTGGCGAGTGTACTCAAAACGTTTTAAATACCCTTTCTATAATTTTCAACAATTTAATCTTTGATCAAAGAAATGTTCACGCGCCAAATTGACAGGAAAGCTTCGAAAGAATCAAGTCATACTGGTCGCAGTCGAAGGTGGTTATACCGGGCGCGTAGGCTAGGTCGTACCTGCCTCGGCGCGCTGCTGCCAGTCCGAGCTTGCCCGACCTCATGACGCGACACACCGCACGCGACCCGAACACGCACGAACGCCGAATATCGAACACCGTTCACAATTTTTAAACAAATCGAACTTTAAATTCATATCTGAATGAACGATTATTGATTTATTTATTAGTGTTTAATTGTTAGTGCAAGCAAAAATGCAAGTGTTAACCCCTTTGATTTTGGCGTGGGCACTTTGCGGGGTTCGAGCTGTGATAAGAACACCGTTGGAGGCGTTCAGGCCTTCAGCTGAGCTGCACCTGAGGAGACCAGATAAGCTGTCGTTTCTACCACATAAGAAACTGTCATCAGCGCAGAAAGGAGACCTGAAGATTTTATATCAGACTGGGGTAAGTTAAAGAGCTTCTTATATTTTTTTATATTACTACGTGTGTGTGTGCAAAAGTTTTTAATAACGACTGATGAAAGTAAGGCACCTACTTACTGTTATGTTAATATGTTGGCATTGAGGTTGGAAGTCAACCTTCAAATAATTAAGTTTGTCGCACTAATAAATGTAACGAATGTATGTTAAATTGCAGTAATTACCGGTGCGCTGTGTCGGCATGAATTGGCGATAAATTAAGATAACTAAGTAAATAATTATAAATTATGAACGAAATGAATACCTTATTGGAACATTGTTTTACAATTTATTTTTTGAAAGTAGAAGTCGTGATGGCTATCACGAGTTGAGTTTTAAAGGAAATCATTAGGTACCTGTTTCTGTTTCCCGGCGTCTTAAGACCCGAAACGGCGTGCGGTTTTAGTCGGTTCAAGCCCGACATAACCGCCCCCGCTGGAAACACCCCGCTCTCCAGCGGGGGCGGTATCCGAAGGGATTTCCGCACGAAAAAAAAAAAAAAACCTGTTTCTGAAATACAGCCGTGCAGTTTATTTTTTTTTAGATACAGACTATAAAACTATGCTACGATTATTCATTTTTAAGAATGTTATTGTTATTAGACGTACTGAAGATCTAGAAGGAGTAACTGATTTTGTACGCAATCATTTTGAAGTTTTTTACAATCAAACTATTGAAGTTGCTACTGCCAAATTATACATGCTGAGCGACAATATATTATCTGTACATGCTGCAATCAATATAGGTACTAGAGAATACTGTCTTTTAGGTTACATAAATAATATGATATTTTGACACTCGATTTTTAAGGGGAAAGCAACTAGCTACATAAGCTTTTAACAATTGAGATATTAAGTCCTATTAAGGACTACATGTATTCATTTTTGTAACTTTAAAGTCAGACACGAGAAGCAAAATATCCTGTGTCAATGGAATTCATCTTAAGTATAACATTGATGACGCATCATTTGTAGGTCTTCCCGAATATAATTAGTGAGGTTCCACGAAGGGATCCACCCATCAATTTAACCAATTAAAAAACATAAATAGTGCGAGAACGTCGACCACATATTTAATTTCATACACAGAAAGGAACTTGTGACTAATCTCTACCGAGAAACCGAATATGAAAAAAATATGCAGAGAAATAACCGCATTCTTAAGAATCTAGACAGCGGATATCACTTTTACAAGTCTCTTAGCAAATCTAACAAGAAATTAGCTAACAACACAATAAACAAGCTCTTATAGCAATAAAAATAATAGTAGTTCCGGATGTCAAGTTTTGTCAGTTACAATTTTAAAAACAACGGCAATTACTTCCACGCTTCCAATTTTAAAGTCAATATGAATACACCTAATCGCTTTAACCTAGGTTCCCAATTACTTTTGGTTGATAATAGTTTTAAAATATAATTTTATGTATTCAAATATGGACACTAAAGCCAAGTAGCATATGATACAAATCGTCAATCATAAAGATTTCTACGAAATTGTATTACAAAATGGAAGCGTTGCGCGGGAGCGTAGGCGCGCGCGTAACACCAGTGGCGGCAGGTGTTCATTCACTCATTCTTATCTTGACAGCTTCGATGACTTACGGGCCGAGCCTCGCTCCCGGCCCGTGTGTGCTATTTGCTATGAAAAAAAAAACGATTTTTTATGTCATTGCCTTTAAGCCCATTCGTAACGGTAACGTCTTTCGATCGATCGTCTCTTTAAGCGTTGGAATTTAAAGTTATCTGGTAGTTTATTCATATTTCGTTTCATGGGTAGGGTAAATCTTGACAGATATACGCGTATCAACCGACATTTTTTGAGCTTCGTTATTCATAATAAAAAAGGCAATTGAGCCATTGTGCAGGTTTAAAAGACGGCAATGTTCGCAGTTATCAAGTATTCAGTCACACAGCGGGTGTTGGAGTGCCAACTGCTAAATAATAGGCGAGTTTAGTGCTCTCAAGATTTGAATAACAAAACTACTAGAGGCTGTTTGTGATCTGCCCGCGCGACAGTGCGACACACCTCTCAAGTCCTGTCGGGCTCTTTGAAATAGTGAATGATAACGTTCTGAATAGATTCGTCACATATATTGTGTTGTGTCATTATGAAATGTTGTCATTAAAATTTATGTTTTTTTTTAATATCTCGGAGAATGTAGAACTAAATTTCAAGAGTGCGAATAATATTATTTGAATTTTCTCCACATAAATGTAGGTAGGTGATGAGATGAAATTAGTTTCGGATATAAATCATCACCCCTATTTGTCAAGATTGAATCTTGGTACAATTTAGAAGTGCTAAAAGATGTCGCCTTTCACAAGAGCGATATTATCAAACTCCGCGACAACCTCAGTGTGTAACCCGGCAATGTTGAATAGGATAATAGCCTTACAATTGGGCCACAATTGTCTCCTTCGGCGAATCCAATATTGGATTGAGACCTGCGATTTATGTTAATGTCAATACGTAAAATCATATATAATCAAGCGAAATAAATATTCAAAAAAACGTTGTATTCTTATACAGTTTCGTTCAATGAATTCAAATTGTTTTAACGTAAGATTTAAAATTTGTATCTATGGTATTGTGGTGGCTATGTACACCACAATAAAATGGGGTAAGACATTTTAATAAATGAACTACAGTTGACTTAAAACCGGTAAGTATGAAAAGAAGAATAATACCACTTTCATGGAATTGTGTATTGTAAAATGCTGGTCAATACATATTAAGTTAATCTATCAAAGAACGGAATTATGGATTGAACAGAATTGTACATTTAATATGATTCCCAAATTATGTGCCATATATAACACATTATTTTCTGTGGTAAATACATTAGACACTAGCCATAAAGTCCCTACATCATTATATAAAACAGGATTTAGCCAGTTCACTCTATTTGCAGATCATCAATCATTATTAAAACATTATTAGACGTTGACCTCGGGCGACTCGCCCTGTTTTTGTGATACGCCAATTTTCCATTATACAATGGATAGTTCCGTGTTTTGTAGGCAGGTGTGAAGTAAGATGTTTATAGAAGGTAAGGAAACTACTTTTTCACATCTATAATCAAACGAATAACAGCAAGTATACTTTGAGTAAAGCTTTTGCGTTTAACGACCAGAAGTTTTAAACCAAACAAACGGATATAGTACAGTCAACTTGACAAATTCTAATTTGTTAATCACTTTATTTCTTAAAACGTTCTTAAAGTAATATACAAAACATGAAAAACATTAACTTTGTCCCTTGGGGATAGGGATAAAACTACATGTATATTCATTCTGTTCCAATGTAAAAAAAATGATTGTAAATAATAAAGACTTAATCTACTTAAGTCGTTGATTATACCTAAATTGGGAAGAGAACTCGTAAATATTTTAAGCTGTTGTAATGACGCAAACCAAGACGCAATTTATTATTAATTCCCTCATTAAAGCAAGACTCAATACGCTGCTAAGGAAACAGTTTAGGAGTAATAAACATTTTTATTCCACAGTGACATTTTATTAAACCCATACATTGAGCTATTAAATACCGCAGATAGTGTTGCAACGCAATTTTTAGCGATAACAAAAAGAAAGATAGGTATGGCCGATGAGGACGTCCAAGTTGCATAATTCAACTAGAACCATACATTTAAAAGTCGTAAATACGCTGATTATGCAAAAAAAAAACCTAACTCAGTTGAACTTAATGTGTTTCAAGAAAAGGTTTTCATTTTGCATTCAAAGTCTGGCGCCATTTAATTGATCTATTATAATATATTTAACATTTAAATATTTTGATAATAACTGATTCATAATGAATGCTTGATGATAAATCACTGCACAAATTGAAACTGGATTTCTCGTGAATATGTTGTAAATGAGACGTGATTTTAAATTATCGGGGAGTAGAAATTCCTTTAGACTTACGTATCATCTTTCACAAGATGGAAATAGATACAACCTATACTTCTATACTAATATTATAAAGAGGAAAGATTTATTGATTTATAATCGATAAACTCTGAAATTACTGACTTGATTTCAAAAAATCTTTCACCATTAGAATGCTACATTATCCCTAAATAACTTCTTTTTACCCCGATATTCCCACGAAATCTGGACTTACGCGGGTGAAACCGCGTGGGTATGCTAGTAATCAACATAGCCAAACGTCTTGCGACCGCAAATAGATTTAAACATACATAAACATAACTTCACGCCTGTATCCCCGAAGGGGTAGGCAGAGGTGTATTGCACACCCACGATACGCCAGTTATGTTTAGGTCCCAGGGGGCGAGCCTATTACCATCTACCAGGCACATTACTAAGTAAGCGATAATCAACATTTTTAATACACACATAACTACGAAATCTCAGAGGGGTGGTGCCCGGGCGACTAGGGAATCGAACTCGAGACCTCGTCTCGGCAGTCCGTTACGTACACCACTGGGCTATCGTCGCTACTAGATAGGTACAACATTTTTGCTGTGGAAAGATGGTGTTGATATCAATAGGCAGAATTATTAAGCAGCATATTAATGAAGAAATTAATGCGTAAAGAAGTGTTAATCGACAACAGTTATGTAAATCAACAGATTACTTCAGCATAATTGAGCGATAATGCTGCTTGACGCATGTCTAAGGCGTGAATTATACTAAAAAGGTATAAAGCATAAACTGTAAGGCAATTTCAACGAAAAAATGTACATATCAACATGATCGCAGATCAAAGCGCGTCTTCATTGGTTTTATTTATTTATTAAATGAGAATATTTGCTGTTTGTAAGTCGACTTACGTACACATTAAATTATTATTTTTTTCTTTTCGGGTGTCTTGAACTTAAAATTTTACTCTCTTTCTTATGACATCTCACTTAATGTAATTTTTTTGGAGAGTGTATCTATGTAGTTAATATTTTGTAATTGATGTGTAAAGTTTACACGAATGTTACACATTGATCAATGTCAATCAATCTATCAATGTAAAATATAAAATAACATCAAATAAACCGCGATAGAATTCGTTAAAAATAGTTTTATTTCAATTGATGTGTAAATTTAACGACCTAAAGTCCAATACACAGTGCTTCGCTTGCTAATGCATCTTAAGTGCCTGTCCGTTTTCTATTACGGACGACTAATCAATGTAGCTTTGTGGTTAATAAGTCGGCTTACGATCGAGAGGTCCCAGGTACAGTCTCACTCCTAACACAAGTTAGCTTACCTAGAGGGGTTAACAGGAATACAATAATAATTTCAATTATTACTACTCTTTGAAAAAAAAATAGCTGGCGAAATAAAGGTAATAGTAGGCCTCTGCACACTTCTTAGAGGATGTAAAGGAGTGATGGTGGCGTGTTGTATGAAATAATAGTTGTATTTGCATGTGCAGTAAGCAGAAAATTATAATAGTTGAAATTATTAATAGTTATAAAAATAGTTTTAGACTACAATAGGTATGCATGTAGAATTTAGAATGTAATACTGTATCGCGGTTTGTGTGTTATTTATTATATGTCTAACAATGTCTGATAACTGACCTTGATAAATAAAGGATAAGGTTTACCTTGATCGTTTCAACAATAAAATAACATGAGACAAAGTATTCTATTAAACAGTTATGCAACATACAATTATGAAATTATTCATGCCTTTCTTCCTCCGGAGTAGTCAGAGGTAACAGCTTGCCAGCTTCTTCTGTCTTTACACATTTCACGCGAGCTTCCTCTGCTGTAATTAAATCTTTCATGCACGTCCACCGGTTTCGAGTGCTTTTGTAATGTTAACTTGGATCCCAGAGATCTTCGGGATTCCCTACATACACCAATTACGATTATTATTCCCGGGTACAGTCAACGACAGAAGTTGGTGAACACTAAAATATTTAAAAACCATTTTTTACATAGGAATACATGAACCAATAATGAATTTTAGTATTTGTCCCATGGGACTAGTGGGACAGACCCGTTTTATAATCCCCAGAGGTCAAAGTTAATGTTATTCATATTATTTATGAAAGGGTAAGGAGCTAAGGTGATCAATAGATTAGAATTTGTTAAGCGACTTCTGTCGTTGACTGTCGTCTTAGGCGTCAAAAAGAATCTGTCAAGACCTTCAAGGTAGAGACCATCATTTTAGGAACTCCAATATCTGGAATCGTGGCCCGTAACTTCTGGACTACATCATAGCTTCTTATCATCCAGCAGGGTGCAGTCAATTGACGGACTCACTATAAAGAGAAAATATAAACAAAACATGACTAAAAAAAGTCCAATCAACTGAAAAATAAAATCAATAGGAGGAGATAATTTCCGCTTCGCTACGGATGGTGCAGGCAATAAGCGTGACACCGGGACACGCGTCAAGAAAACAGTACAAAAAAGTGCTTACTTCGACTCCAAGTCGAACCAAGGGCCTGATTTTTGTGTACGCAACTAAAATATTCATTGGTGGTTTACAATTGTGTTGTGGTCAAGTACGGGTTATAATAGGGACGGTGTGTATTTATACTCCATGAGTAAACTGCATATGTCTGCTGGCAAGGGATACATATATGATATACTAGCCGATTCTGGGTCTGGGATTCGGAGGTCGGTTATCGTTTTTCTGTCATATCTCCGGTTCTGCAGAACCAATTGCAATCAAATAAACTGTAGATTTTAAGCTAAACAAGACTTTTCTAATAGAACAAACGGCATCAAAATCCGTTCAATAAGTTTTGCGTCCATCGCGAACAAACAGACAAGAATTCCAAAAACTATATTTTTGTGTTCAGAATCGTAAATTTAACATAACCCAAGTATTTTCTTTTAAATATCACTATCGTACAGACACAACTAATTAAAAGTTTTATAATAGTATAGATAGATATATAAACCAAATCATTGAAAGAAGGAGTAGGAGAGCGGATTTTTGAACAGTTTTTTACTGGTGAAATTCAGTCTTAATCGATTTGAAACCTAATACTGAAATATTTTGCTCTTGTTAACCCAGTTCTATCCCTCATAATCTATATTTATAAAAATAAAGTCGTGTTAGTGATACCGTTTATAATTCGAGAACGGATGGATTCATTTTCATGATCTTTGATTTTTAGATTTGCCTCCGCCTATACTCCGGAATCTCCACGGTTACCCCACCGCCGCGGATGGTGTCGGATTCGAACTGACAAAAACCGCACGCTTCTCGAGTCTCTAATTGTTGTTGTTGTCGTACAACCGGGTTGTAAGTTGACCCAATAAGACAATTCCCTCGCAATCCGCCGAGTCTGGGTCATCTACGGCTTTACGGCCCCCCGGGATACTGTGCCTATACTAGCAATTATGAAATTTAAAATAAGATACATTCACAAAATAAATCCAGCTGATAAGGTAACCAACATAGCTGTATTCTAAGGTGGAGCGAAGTTTGCCGGGTCAGCTGGTTAAAAATAAATAAGAAGTTAGGAAATCCCCTCGCATACCCCCCCCCCCCGCCACATTTTAAGCAAACATATGTATTATTCCTACAATTCCGGGTCCTTCAAGCGACGTGTGAAGAAGCAAAAGATGAGGTCGTCAAGCTGAAGGCCATGGCCCGATGTAGCATTATTAGTAGCTATCTTTTTTATTTTTTCGTGCGGAAATCTCTTCGGATGGGTATCCGAAGAGATTTCGGCGGGCGGGCGGTTATGTCGGGATTGAACCGACCAAAACCGCACGATGACCATAATAATAATCTGTAATAGTAATACTATTTCCTCACCACAAGCCAGAACAGACTATGTTTACAATGTTCAACTAAGATAAGCTACTTTAAAAATGAAGAAAGGAGGAAGGATAGAAATAATAAATGCAAATCTTCCACATTCTACCTGTGGGTTGCTGGTGCCTGTGATAAGTAACAAGGCCTGAATTACAGGTCACCAGGTTAAATGATAAGCTAAAGGTGACGTCATATTTACAAACCTTCCAAAAAACAAATCTTCAAACAGAGACTAATACATCTCATACGTTTTCGTGCCGATAAATTCAAGCGGGATTACCGTGGAAGTCCGACTAGGCCGGCTTCCGTCTCAAGGGGAGGCCACGTGCGTCTTCAATGGACCGCTCCGGATGCCCTGTGCCACAATAGGGACGACTGTATACTTAGACATGCTAAGCAATAGAGTAAAAGGACGTATGTGTGTATTCGTGTATGGGCGCTTACGGTTTTTTACATAATTGTGAATGCGTCCTGTGTACTTGTAATATGAGGAAGTGCGTCTTAGAGTCGAGATTTTTAAGTTCTTTATGTGAAGTGTTTGAATGTTGACTCGATGGTATTGAGGTTGTCTGTTTGTTTAGAAATCTTCTTTTCAAAATAATGCTATCTAATGTTTTTTTTAAGTAAAGAGGGCTTTGAAAAGCATTTCTGAGTTTTTAATTTCTGAGTGAATAAAATAAAACAATTGTTGGTCACTATTTGGCATTTGTGATGATCAGAATGTATATATAATCAAGCCCTTCTATCTCCAGGGTAGGCAGAGACAACAGCCATCTATGTGTACCCTTTTGGCATGCCAGTTCTTGCTTTTAATACACATAAACACTGATTAATTTGTAGCCTTGAAAATATAATTGATATATTATGAATTCTTTCACCACATACCATTTTTTTAAGTTATTTTATTCAAGCTAGGCATTTATTCATTTTTTATACACTCACGTATTTTATCCTTGAAAGGATAGGCAAAAGCGAAGGAGAGGCATATCAACATCCTTATTTCACAATTTATGTATCTAGTCACACGTAATAAGCAGACCTATTGCCATCCACAAAGCCTTCTGCTAGACTCTTTACTGAATTGAAAAAAAAACTAAATAACATTTTACCCACGCCGGGAATCGAACTCAAAAAACGGCACTCGTTTCAACCAATACACCACTGAAAACATTCAAACGTTGTTTAAATCCCAAACAAGTTTCAATTTAGCGTGCAACACGTACTTACCAAAATGTTTACATTCACGTATGTATAATAGCACACGTACATTATACAAGGTGTTTCATAACTGCCGGTGTCATTGGACACATATGTATGACATATACGACGAGTACGACAATGTATTTGTACACACATGAGACGATTACGACGCGTGGCCATTCATTCAATAGGAACAAACCGAAACACGACGCGTTGATGTCTTTTAAACGCGAGATCGTAATACATATGATACGGTCTTAATTACCCGTTTGCGTGATTTATAGAGTATAGTAAAATTAGAATAGAATGAAATTTAAATATTTTATTTAATTATAGTTATGCGTTGGGTTAAATGTCTACGAGTTATTATAGCCATCATAAAACGAATTTTGCCATTTATGTAATTAATTTTATACGGCTCTTGTTTATGATGTTAGCTCTTTTATTTATTTATGACGGCACAGTGGTGTAGCAGTGGAATGTTCGTGAAACAGAGCTCGCGGGTTCAACTCCTGGTCAGTGCAAATATTTGTATGTATTGGCATTGGTCTAGGTGTATGGGCCCACCAATATCTTCGGGCTGCTGATGAACGGACGAGGTTTTGTGTGTTTGTCTGTTTGTTCGCGATGGACGCAAGCACTCCTGAACGGAAGTTAATGCATTTTTTTTCTATTAGAAAGGTCTTGGTCAGTCTTAAGATCTGTCGTATGTTTGATTGCAATTAGTAAATAAGTAGAAGATACGATACGATAGAACGACAACCTCTGTGACGTGCTGGTAGAGCGTTTGACTTGTGCGTCAGAACTGAGTTCTTACGTTGTCCTCAATAACTTCAATGTATATTGAAAAAAATATATAAATATAAATAAATAATGATAAAAATAATAATATAAATATATGATAAACTTTGGAATCAATTTAAGACCACTAATTGACCAGCAACAATATGCCCCTTTTTGTTGTTGTCATACAGATGACATTATAAAAAGACACGTCATGTCTATACCTACAGATAGGTGTCATGATTCACTAACTCACTTCTATCTAGTTTCTGCGTCCCATTCCACATTCGGAATTCAAAACTCATTCCCGTCTCACCCAGGAATCGTGACTCAGTTTTTGTTTTAAAAAGCTTGTCTAGTAATATACCTACATAGAATGTTTCACTCAATAAAATTAATTGAGGAAGGGGCTCCTATCATTGGCGATATCCGCTCTTAAAAAAATGTCCAGATGAACGGATGGTGGTGAAAAGGACATTGCGACGTCCGATGAATGGGTTAGATCAGCGTTTCTCAAACTTTATTATGCTCAGGCCCAGTTATTTTAATGCAGTTGTTTTGTTTTCATGCGTAAATCACCCCTCAGCGGCCCTAGGGGGTGGTTATGTCAGTTTCGAACTGAGTAAAACCGCGCGCCGTCTCGGGTCTTCAGACGCCGAGGTGTAAATCTAGGCCCATACGGCATTTCCCTCGCACTCCGGCTGACCCGGGCAATCTCCGGTTTCGAGATGGCCCTCTGGGTTTTGGAATCATCACGATGTCCCAGTCTTGCCGCCGGAAAGCATGACCCATCACGTGTTTTTAACCCTACGAGTGACTATATGGCAAATTAACTTCGGGACCGAGCCGGTACACCTGCTGATTAATGCTGCGGCTCTGGCATAGGCCTTTCTCTCGGTGTTGGGAGGTCACATGGCATCAACTGTTTATGGGACTAATCCCACCCTTATTCACACTACTGTAACTCCTGTACACCAGGATGAACAATAGTGATCCACGAACTCACCGAGAAGTCCCAGGGAAAGTTAAAGTGTTTTGGAACCCGCATTGAAATTAATCAGAAGTAAATTGGAGGAGTTAGCAACACAATAATTACACCTTCCTCCTTAGTAAACGGGTGAAAAAAAAACACAAATAGGCAAACTACATATAAAAGAGACAAGCACCACAGACACAAATTTTGTGGGTTCTAGGTGAGCTATATCTGATTCCAATAATATTAAATTATAATAAATTTAACCCCAATTGATACGAGATCCGCATAGTATACAGCTCCATTTGTGATCTGTAAACTATTCAACATAACAGTACGTTCATTCTGCCTAATACTACATTCCCAAAGTATATGATGGGCAGTTTGGTCATATTTAGAATAAGGTGTTGAACACTGACAAAGCGGCGACAAAAAGACATACGAGTCAATTGAAAAGGAGGAGAAGGGATTTGTAAGCGAACCTTGGGCTCCGAGGCTCGGCTTCTAGGAAAACTGAGTTCTGGTTTATTGCAAATAAGGGTTAAGGGTTCCTAAAAAGATAAGCATAGCGGTGTTGGTAACAGTATTCCATTGCCCCATTTTAATCTTCATCTATACTTATAATAAAGCTGAAGAGTTTGAACGCAC
This sequence comes from Cybosia mesomella, assembly GCA_946251805.1. Lineage (NCBI taxonomy): Eukaryota > Metazoa > Arthropoda > Insecta > Lepidoptera > Erebidae > Cybosia > Cybosia mesomella. The sequence continues at coordinate 11,509,464 of OX276404.1, forward strand.
TAATATCTGGAATTCTCTGTGCAATTTGAAAAATTCTTTTCGCATTTATTAGACCAGTTTTGGGTAAGCTTATAGGCTATATATCTTCACGCTTCGGCTCTTAAGAGCCGAGCAATAAGAATAAAAAATAAGAAAGACACGTGCGGCAAAGAATCGAGTATGGCAGGTGAAACTGCGAGGCATATAGACATATACATAAAGGGGCGTATTTAAGTCAAAATCTAATCAAAACCTGCACATTGTACTTAAAAGAAACATCCACATCCTCAAATCAAGTGTATATCAGCCGGCTATAGCCGTAGGCTCCGTCTAATTGCTCTCGTAATAACATGTGACCGAAGGCTATGGGGTAATTACTGGATTAGTAATTTGTTCTCGGTTACCAGCTACCTGTGTTCCCGGAATGGTGTAGAGCATCCGGCGTCCGTCGCCCGGGGCTAACAATCTTTGTACATAATTTATTGTACCGTATATTATAAGTTGTGTTGAAAGAAGTCTGACGTGTTGAAAGTCAATGGTTTGAAACCTACCATCTGATCTTATATACATGTATTTGTTTTACATGTGTACACTTATATTTTTCTTTTCAAAAGGAATATTAGTAACCGAAATTACTAGTATTCTCCCTAACCCCTTCAGCTAAGCTAAATTGCTTGTGTAAAAGATTCGTGTTGGTAGTATAATGGCTAGGATTTGAACCCGAGACCTCTATATGTCGTAATCGTAAACGTATACCATTATATTCTGTTATAAATGCGAAAGTTTGGATGGATGTATGAATGTTTGTTACTCAATTATGCAAAAACGGTTGAACGGAACTAGATGAAGCTTGAAATTATAGTCTTGAATAGAACATAACATAACATAACATAAACTCACGCCTATATCCCCGAAGGGGTAGGCAGAGGTGCTAGCACCCACATTTCGCCAGTTTATGTTTAGGTCCCAATGTAATAGGTGGCGAGCCTATTGCCATTAACCGGGCACTTATAAACCTGCGATAAATACACACATAACTTCGAAAAGCATCGAAAAGTCATTGGTGTGTGCCATGGTAAAACCTGGGATCGAACCCGAGACCTCGTCTCAGCAGTCTATTACCCATACCACTAGGCTATTGAATAGAACATAGCCTAATTTTTATCCCAGGAATAGGTTCTTGTGATTTGCGGGCACGGGATCATATTCCATGCAGGTGGAGCCGCAGCTAGGAAAGATATTAAGCTCTTTATAGACAATGATAACAAGAAAATGAACAGCTTGCGTGATCGACCTGGATGAACCTTGACAACCAACAATATAATATAGTCGGAATTTTACGCGCATGTCACACATTGAAATAAAACTATTTTAACTGATTCTATGGCGATTTATTTGATGTTATTGTATTATACCTTCAATATTATAGTAATATAGCAGTAATAGACTTTATGAAGTCACGCTATTAGTTCCTTTTGATGAAATGAATTATTTAAAGTTATTATTTACTTAAAAGCACCCCTTTGGGAGCTAAACCATAACGTCTTTAAATTTATTTCATTCAAAATTAACATTACCTACACTTTATGAAGTTTACGCGGATAAGACACTTTTTTCCGGGGAAAGGGTTCACCTTTTTTGTTCGTAACCAAAGCTGAAAAGCAACCGAAACGTTGAGAAAATCGTCGAGATTCGATCACACAAAAGATGTTCTAAAAGCCTTCCTTGGTTTAAATATAAAATCCAGATCCAGAGCATGGAAATGTACACAACAACTGAACACTGTTCAGAACTCTTACCTACTTAATATTTTTTTAAAGCTTTAAAGCTTATTTAATATGTTAATTAAGTGCACATATTAGGAACTTTTTAAAGGTTTACACTGGATATCACTCCGTGAGTGAAGATCCGTTCAATTAAATCTTACGTACACAATGAAATTCATTGAGAAATTTACTGTCACAAGTTTATATTCATCGCTGAAATCCAATCTAAACGCTAAAATATTTTTGTCGGAACCACACTTTTCTTCAGTGAAAATCTAAAATTTGCAAGCTGAAACACAGAAAGAAATAGACATACATAAGTCTTATATATTAGAATAAGACAGTAGGCGTATGGAGAAGGTTGTGGAAGGTCGGTGCGGCTAACAAATTATTTCATTAGAGTGGGCGCGGCGCTGGCGGCGCGCGCGCCACCTGTTCGGCGACCGGATGCCGCGCCCCCCGCCCCGCACACCCCTACGACACCCGACAAGGGACTGAGCCTGTGATTACAGTACCAGCGAAGAGCAATAGCGAGCATTTCGTACTATTTCGTGTCATTTTTTTTATCTATATTATTGACGTAGCGGTGAAGCGTTCGACTACTAAGTCAGAGGTCGCGGGTTCAATTCTTAGTGCAAATATTTAAATGCATACGTATATTTGCATTGGTTTGGGTGTTTCTATGTTCAATTCGTATTTATTTACAGAAAAACTTTATTGCGGCGATAACCCAGTGGCTTATGAAAAATTTTTATGTAGAGAATTTTGTATTCTACAATATTGATAATAAATACAGATAGCAAAAAACCCATAGGAAATGAGATATTTACAAAAAATACGCAAAAAACCGATTTTTGTGACCGTTGACCTTGAAATTTAATAGTTGCGTACACCCTACCATATGTAGGTTTTGAGACAACTTTTAGGGTGTCAATATACAAGTATTTACAGACTTACAGCTGGGTATCTCGAAATCCGAAATTCTTACCTAATTTAAGCATAAATGACTGGACTAAAGCACTTATTTATTATTTTGATCAACACCCGAGAGTTTGTATGAATAAAAATTTAAAAAGCTTTCTTAGAATGTTTTTCTCACAACAGCATAGGCACTTTTTTCACGCGAGGAAACCTACTCCACCAAATTGAATCAATGGATGTGAATAAAACTTGAGAACCCAATCTAAGAATATCCACGTGACTATTTAACTACTCTTTTAACTTTTACCTCCTTCAGGTCCCTACTAAAAAAAATTGTTTGTCTCTCGCTCAAATTAAGGAGTGCCAATCGAATGTAATATATCAACAGCCCGCACCATTCAAATATATAAAGCTAAACAATTTTAATTTATCATTGTCGATATCTCGATAATGATCTTGAACGTTGAGTATTAGCAACTGGCTGTATCACTCATATCCACACTCGTTAATGCTTCTCAGGAGCAAAATTAAATAACAGTACCTACAGTAATTTTGTGGTGATTACATCAGGCGGAATTATCTAAGTATATTTATCTGCATTATAGAACACATAATACAAATTTAGGTAAAGTATGCTTTTGGTTTGGGTCTAGATATGGCTGTATAGAATGTCCTTGAAATAGTAAAAATAAAGTTCAAATTAGTTTTTTATTTACATAAGGTAATCATCTAAATTGTTAAAATGTAGAAAATATGACATATCAGAAGAAATGTTTGCCAAAAAGTGCTAAAATTATTGACTTTTGGTATGAGAGGATATTATAGTTTGTCATTTAACTCATTGTTGATGTTTTTAATAACATTTTAATACTTGTGTTTCATGAGAAAACTTTGGAAAGTTGCATCATAGGTTCTGCTTTTCATATACTTAATTAAGACTAATAGATTTTCCATACAACCGTACAGTCATACAATTATTATTGTATAAGGAAAGATTTCAGATTCAAATTATAGATAACAAAGTATCGCTTACCGCTCATCGCTTAATGCCTTGGGGTCTCACTGAGACCTTCGATTTACGTGCTATTTTATACCCTAATGACAGGATGAGAAGGTTGGATTTAATATATTTCCACGATAGTTGCTAATTTTGACTTTAGAAAAGAACAAAAGCGAAACGTCCTATAGTACTGTCGCCCCCAGCATTTCGTGTCCCAGATAACGTTTTCGAAAAATCTTTTACCAGCATTCGACGTCTCCGCAGGCATCAACAACAGCCAGTCGTTTGTATAGTAAGCGATCGTGTTCATTATTAAATTAACGACACGATAGCGCAAAACGGTAATCGTTGTCATAAACATGTGCAAAACATCCTTTTACATATTCACCGGACCGAGATCGATGATAAAACTGTTAAATACAAACAGCGTAGTACTATTGTTGTTTTGTTCACCTTATTAAGGATTCAAAAGAGGCCGAATTGTAATTTTCTTACGGCCGGCATTAGCATTCAGGTCGTCGCCGAGACTCCGTTAAATGAAGGCAAACTCTTGACGAAGTAAGTCAACAACCCATACAATGTATGTGGTATGGCTTTTTGTTTGTTACACAAAAGGGCTGTATCCGGTGTTTGGAAGATTCCAACTGAGGCTGATTCCGCGAAATCTATCGCAATTCACAAGAAACGGGAAGCATATCCGGAACAACGAAAAAAATATTCTTTTTTCCACACCTATTTATGTGTTAAACAGGGCTGTCGAAGTGTTTCTTGAATGCTAATATAATGGCATTAGTTTTACAATGTTTTTTTTTAAAATGTATTATGCTGGATAGGTTCCTTACTAAATGTTCATAACATTCTACGAGTATTATAAGAACAAGAGAGCATTGTTTAATAGGAATACTATATGAAATTATTGTTCCTTCCCTGTTATAAAAACATATATTATGTAAATAAATGTCATTGTAATATTTTATTGTCACGCAATGAGTAAACCAACATTATAAAGTTTATATTTATCCTTATTGTTATTAAGACTATGGATTCTTATAGCTATACATAAGTAATAGATTGTGAAGTAAATCATTTCATATCTATTTTTGGGGCCTTACTCATTTACATTTAGAACCATACAATTATCTGCAGATACACAAATACATATAATGTCCTTCTGTGACTCCAATTTATGTGTTTACATTTTGTTGTTATTGCGTGATACTTCTGGATACCCGATGTCTAAATTATTACGCAGTATATCCTATTTGCTATGATTAATCTTTTACCTTATTACGATGTACCTACATTTTTATAGGTACTAACTCTGGTTAGAAGGAGTATTTATAATCCATATTTTGCCAACCCCAAAAATATTTTTTGGTTTATTATCGCCTACTGAGCAAATATTCGAGCTTCGTGTCTCTACTGAATTTTCTTAACGAATTTTTGAACTTTGCTTTTCGGTAGTCCATATTTTACAACAATAATACAATACAAAACAACAATTATATTTTTAAGAAATTACAAAGATAAATAGAGATTTTTCGACTAGATATTATATTATTTTTATATTATTTATAGATAAGCTAAGCGGCGATAGCCCAGTGGCGTACGTAATGGACCGCTGAGACGAGGTTTCGAGTTCGATCCCCAGTCGCCCCGGGCACACACCTCTGACTTTTCGTAGTTATGTGTGCATTAATAAATGTTAATTATCGCCCGCTTAATAATGTGCCCGGTAGATGGCAATAGGCTCACCCCCTATTACATTGGGACCTTAACATAACTGGCGAATCGTGGGTGTGTAATACACCTCTGCCTATCCCTTCGGGGATACAGGCGTGAAGTTATGAAGTTATGTTTATTATATTAGGTATACCGTAATCCTTCCTCACTTCACTTATTATGATTAAACTTTTTTTTTGATTTGACATTTCTTACTATGATTTAGAATAAATAATGTCTAGGTCTCTGTCTAGCCAAGTGCCCCTATAGTTAGAAAAGGTTACACGAATAATATGTAGGATGTAAGTATATAATAAAATATATTCTCCATATAAAATAATGAATTAAAGAATGTTGATTGAAACAAAAAAGTTATAATGTTGACACAAATTAAACTAGTACAGTCGTAAACAAGCGGCACAAAAAATATTCATCGGATGTTGATCGTTTCCAATTAATTACAACAATTTATAAGGCAGTAATAACTAAATTACAGCCGGCGTAAACGCAGTAGCCCTGCAAGTTGTGCGCAGAAAAAAATCTTCCCACAGCTTACAGGTTGCCGAATGGCACGTCTTCCGGTCGGAAGTACGACCGATGGTCCTTTTCGACACATAAAAAAATAATGAATGCATTCAGAGCGCACATGTTCATATTGTGATTCGTTTTTGGAACGTTATGATTAACATCGATTTAAAGTCGTGTCTCAGAATAATCTCTTTCATTACGTATCCTGGGATGGCAGGTGTCTTAGGAACACCTTCCTTTTTTCCCACGCTGACTTCTTTTGTGGTAATGATTAATTCTTTTCCTAACTTAGTATTCTTAAGTCAAACTGTCTTGGTGAATATATCGATGGCGACGCAAGTTGAATGATAAACAATTACATGCGAAATTTGATAGATTCTTTGCATAGAAATCGTGCAGTCGCACATCTTTGAAGAAAATCGTAGGTTTTGAATGTTGTATTTCTTAGTTTGTATTATGTTTATTGTTGCGTGTTATAATTTGTCAAGGAAAAAATACTTTGTAATAAAAGTGAATATACGCACTATAAACAGTACTAAACATTTTACGTTCCTATTAGCTTTATAATATGGTCATGAATTTCAGCCTTCGAACCCTTGCCATATTAAGGTCATTAACAGTATACTGATAAGAATTTTCTGTTATTTTCAGGGTTCAGAGGAGGACCTTCCAGACTGCAGGCCGAGACAGGTGTGCAGTAAAGTTGATCTGTATGATACAACGCAACCTTGGATAGAGAGGAAGTGTCGTTGTTTGGGGCATAGGCCATGTTCTAGGTCAGTATATTTTTATTTTTTAATTACGTTAATTCATAAACTATAATTCTGAGATAGATGTATCTAGTTTCGCTCTCTATTAGTTACTATTAATGTTGTAGCTTGTCATAATATTTTTTAATTGTCAGTTGGCACTGACGCAGGCGAAATCGATGAAATGCTAACTAACTTTCACGTTTATAATATTGCTATGGATAAAAACGTTTGCTCATTGCAATAATTTAATCACGATGGCTTCACATTTAAGATTCGTCTTCATATTCGTAATTACATTTTTATATGTTTAAACTTAACGACAGAAAAAATACTATTTCTTAATTACTTCACTGTTTGATACTGTCATTTTTTGTTTTATTTGCAGGACTAAAATAAACTTTATATAAAAGATATCATCCTATTTGATGAGCTTAGGTAAATAATATTATACACCCACATTTCACGGGTTATACTTTTTCTGATTCTAAGTATTACGGATGAGCTTATAGTCATCTTCGAATGTGTAACTTACGATAACGTAAAAGATTATACTCGTAAGTGTTCATCTTCGTCTCATAGTACAGTCGTCCTCAGAAGTTGCTGAACACTAACACATTTACAAACGATCTTTACATTGAAATAAATCCGTGAATAATTGTTTCATAATTATTTTTGTAATATTCAGAGGACACTCATTTAACTACTTACATATTTGTAATTTTTATTTATTGTTTAAAGTAGTTTTAGAGTGAAGATATCAATAGATAACAAAATACAAGGTAACTTTGAATGTGTCAAGTAAATACCGATGGCGACTGTATCGTGTTCGACATCAGCACGAGAGAATTAAGTGTGTACAATCGAGGCACTGACGCCTTGAAATAAGGATTATTGCCTAGTATTGGAGTTTAAATCTCTCACGTTAGACACATAGCTAGTCATGTTTTGGAGAAGTGTTTCATCAATGAACTGCGTAGCTTCTAAATACCAAATTAAAGTGAATGGAAGCTATTCGAGGCCACCGAAGCCTCTTTCGTTTATGTTGTGTTTAATATGAATTGACTGTGCTTAGGGCTTTCGTCAATTACGTATTGATAATATGGGTCACATTTTATTTGTTTATGAAATATATCCATATAAAAACATCCTTTACCCGAGGGTTTTTTTAAAGGTCATAGTTTAGATAAAACTGTGTTTATTGCTATAGGTTTGCAAAAAGCATGTTTATTCAATTAATCTGTCTTAAATAGTTTTATTTTTTATGGTTTTTGATATTATGAACATTCGTGTTACTTATTTTTTATAATATAAATAAATTCGTTTGAAGTTTTTCCGTTTTATAGTTACTGCTATAATTTATTTTAATTTTAATTTCATTTTGTCTCATTCTAGTGATCTAACTGCGGACGACAACCACACCCTGGCGGATAAAACTACCCTGTATAAAACTTGCGAGCCTGTGAAACGTCTTCCAAAATGCCGATACTTCAAAGATGCCGCTTGGATTATTTACTCATTCTCAGACAGCAACGCAACCCAGCAGATCGTCAACTGTCATTGCCCTAAGTTCTCAGTGACTTATCTGTTGAAGAAATTACCGTATACGACACCTAGCGGTGAACAAGGGAACCAGTATCAGTTTGCGTGCTCGCCGCTAAGCGTAAGTTACTTTTACTATAGTTGTTTGGGCCGTGTGACGATAGATGGAACTAGTAGATAGATTTAATTATTTATAGACAGTACGATTGTTGTTTGACTGACGAGTCTCTGGCGCAGGATTTCCTCTCGGATTTGAGTACAGACGGCAGTTGCTTCTGTTAAAGCCAAAGCAACTAAACTATGAAAAGGAGAAGTAGGAGAGTGAACCTCGGGCACCAAAGTGCAAGGTTTGGATGTAACTGGGATTGGCGCTACGATGATGATGTATGATTGTTACTTGAATAACTTCATAATGTTTTATATTACAATATTCCTAAGAAACCTTTAAAGCTATCATAAGATATTAATTATCTTCTATTTATCTTTACAGAGGCTGCGCTGTTCGAGAAAGGAACCTTGCAAGTTGTTCAGCGCGAGGCGACGACACGAACAAATCGATGAAGTCAACGCGAACACGATCTGTCAATGCCCAAGAGGTCACACTTGCCCAAAGCATCATACGGAGACTGGTGTTCTTACCGGTATAACTTATGCTTCAGAAGACATCCGCACCTACCACGGGTACTGCATGCCCGAGCCTCCACCAGACGCCTACAGATTCGTGGGAGACAAAGATTGAATGCAAAAAGTGACTACCAATACCACTTCTCATTATGTGTGATATCCAAATCAAAATGCACCGTAAACCGTGCAATTTAATGGAGTGAATACACAACGATGTTGGCTTTGCTCATTACCTGTTTAGTACAAAAAGTGTTGGCATGTTTGGTTTTAAAAAGAACGACTAATTTGTTAAATGATTTATGCGATAGTGATGTCTACAACTATGGTTTTGAAAACCGATACTCCGTGTATCAATCGGACGCTAGTCTCATGACGTGACGCAATCAAAATACGTAAGAACAAAAATTTTACTCGTAAATGTACAACGAGGTTTAAAAGTGATACAGATACTGTAAATAATTTAAGTATTTCGTATTACGCACTGTTTCTGTTATAATCGTGTAAATAATTCTAGTGTAAGCCGAATCATTCCAAACGTTTAGTTTAAATTATTATTTTTCATATTTTTTATTATATACTTGCCATACTCACGTAGCTAGTTTGTTGCGTTTGTTCCAAGTCTTCCATTCCAGTCAAGAAGACAAAGTTATGTCCATTGTTTTGTTTATGTTAACAAATTGTATAATAATAATTTTTGTTATACGAAAACGCGTTATTGGATAGCGATATTTATAAGCTTGTATTTTTATTTAATTTGATTGTAGCAAATACCAGAATTGCTGAAATCTATAGCATCGGTTATAGATTAAAAAAGCGACATAATAATTTGTGAACAGTAATGACAATTTTAATTGTTTGAAGAAGCAAATAGTTTTGACACCACAACTTAATAGTAACACAACGAATAAAAATATATTGTTTGTTTTTACTAGTGGGCGATTTATAGAAAACTTTCATAACGCTGTATTTATGTAAATATGATAGAATGTTGGTTTTTGTGTAATGATACCCAAGATATGGTATGTCTTCCTTTGTTTGTTTTATTATGTATAGGTAATAATAAGTTAAATTATTGACAGAAAAATAAATGTTTCGATATCAATTTTCGTTCTAGTTTTGTTCATTTCCTTTTCATATGTACCTGCCGTGTATGAATATTATGTAAAATCTTGGCATGACTTACATTCGTGCATACAGTTACGCTTTTTTCCAATTAGGGCAGGCAGAGACTATGTTTTCATATGCTATAGTCTTGGCAAACACCTTTCGTTTTTTTCTAATTATAATATTGTTTTCATACATGCTCGCCAGTTAGGGATACTCTTGACCTGCCCTTTGTTTAGAAAGTCCTGTCATAAAGGCTTCAATTGAACAAAAACATTCTTTATCGTATTTAACACTTTAAGTCAATCAGAGTAGTGGTATACTTCATAAATCTAAAGGAACTCCTTCCTGTAAACGTTCAAATAAAATTGTTGGAAGGCTTTCATGGAATGGTTTCATCAGACAGCAGTATGGGTGACTAAAAGTGTAGGCTTTTTCTTACCTTAGTGGTATAAGAAGTGCCACTTGTACTTTTTGATTACTTGATTTACTCAAAAGATCTTCAAAATTCTATACCTACTGTATACATACTACATACTGTGTGTGATATTATTATTCTAGTTGCAAGAAGAATGATAATGTTTAACTCATGTTCTTTAAAAAATCAATATTGGAACAGTTTCTATACAAAAATGAGTAGGTACATAAGTGATCTTAAAGTAATTTAGGAATACAGAACCTACAGTACAATACAGTGGTATTGCCTAATCGGGATGAACACTACTGTTTAAGTTAAATCCGTTGCTTTCTATTTGACGGCCAAGTGACATATTTTGTAAAAGGATTGTTGAAAAGAGATTATTTTTTTACGTGCGGAAATCCCTTCGGATACCCCCCCGCCGGCGAGCGGGGGTGGTTATGTCGGGCATGAACCGACTAAAACCGCACGGTGTCCGTCCCAAGTGTCCGTTGCCGGGCACCCCGGGTAAGCCCTCGAAAGGATTACCCCAGGGACACATTGATTCTAATGAAAATTTTTAAGCAATTAGTGTGCTTACTTTTCCTACAGATTTAGATCGGACTTCTTAGTTCGCTAGAATTACAGTAGGTGGCTCCAGCGTCGCCCCGAGATGTAAATAATATATCGGAGAGTTTCGAATATCTGGAACGTGTCTAGGTAGTTCAGTTGGTCAGAGAATTCCTCCTGTAAGGAATTGATCGCGGGTTCAAGTCCCGGCCTAGATGTTCTCCTTTTCCGATCTAAATCTATATGGAGACATTGTATAAAACAAATATACTTCCTGAAAAAAAAACTTCAAAAGAACCGATCAAAAATTCCACGTTCCTGAACAGACGCCCGACGGGTTATAGCATATTTAAGAATTGCAATATTACTACAAAAAGGTGCTCTGTAGAAATATGCTAAGCCTGTAAAATGCATTTAATTGATGTCTCACACGCGTGCTATGTGTGTAATCACTTACTCACCGACACTTGTGATCTGGGATCGCTCCGATACGGGTTCATTGACATGCGCTAGCAATGGACCGCATTTGCGAGATTTTCATCATCATTATACATCCATTTACGAACAATTACTGCCGCGGTAACCCGTAAATACAAGCACCCTACAACTGCTGTTCTATATAAGGACAGGTGCACGTATTCTGAGATGTTTAATAACATAATTATGGGAGTATTGTTATTTTCATAGTGTCGATCTTTTAGCATGTGTGTGTTAAACTAGGCTAGTGCTACGCGACCCTGAGCAACCTGTTATGAGAATAAAAATTATCTTATATTCTTTTATAAATTTGAGTCTAAAATTTAAATCAAATCCATCCAGACGATTTTGCGTTACCGAGTAATATATATTTTTTAATATTTATTTATAATAATATTCATCACTAGACTTTGTCAGCGGCTCCGTCCGAGTAGAATATGTTCAGTAGGTATGTACCTATGCCCAGTTCCGAGAATCGCAGGAATCTATTCCCGGCATGAAAAGTATCCTATTTCCTGTAGCGGTTAAACAGCATAGTCATAAGATCCATAAATTGGTGTCCGGTAATAAAAAGTTATGGGTCTCTGTCGAACGGAGGGCTTGCAAAGCCATTTGCCCCTGCCGCCGCGAATACGCTTAATTTACTTCTGGAGCTGCAGTGGGTTGGGTTTTAGTCTACCATTGCAATAACTTTACTCATGGGATGAGATGGTCCTTCAAACAGGTCAGAGCATCAGTGAGCAAGGTGGATCATGGCCCAACGGTTAATGTTGGGACATTGTCAACATGAAAACTTTCATACAGCAATGTAGGTGGCGAATTAGTTCAGCATGCTTCCGAGAGATGGCGTAGACTAGTATCGCCATAGTAACGTTTGTTTCGAGTAAGGAACTACAAAAATATTGTTTTCATTAAGAATGCTGTCATTATAGTCTTTTGAAGCCCTTAATTAATACACAGATGTTGTAACATACCTAGAGGGTAACGTAGAGGGTGTGTATGTTCAACTTGGTGTTTATTTGTACCTACGACTACGTTTAATAAATGAAGTGTCATTATCATTGCCATTTGTTTTACAATGTATTTTTTTTAAAATAAATGGTCGACAATTCTCGTCGTTCCAGAACATGTTATCAGCCAACATGATGAGGGTGGACCCTTAAACTATGTTTATTGAGTGCCCGGATCCGATCACTACAATGTTAAGTTTTGATAAATCAATAATTTGTGCTTTTTGAGTTTGATTGCATTTTGCAGTAATTTTAGTGTAGAGTAGTCCTAGGGTATATCAGGAGCCCCAGGTACCTCAACTTACTGTGCTTGTAATAGGTGTATCAGCTTGCAGGTGAGGTTAGGCATCTTCAATCTTGGTGGGGCCCCACAAATCTAACAATAAATATACTAAATATACAGTATTATAATATAGGAGTGAAAAAGTCTCATGGTTTTTTAAATATTTTTCTAAATATTATGAAAACCATTTGCTGAAAGTTTTGTCTACAATTTAAGTGTCTTGGGTAGTAAATTCCTTTTAAACTTGACTCTGTTTGTAGTAATACGAATAAAAGCATGAGGCTTCAAGTTTTATGCGAACCAAGGGTATATCAGTCATGGCATAAGATCAAGATGGTGCAACGCTGACAGCGCAACGCACCCTCGTCATATGAACAAAACAACATATCATTAAAACTCCGGGCTTCTGTAGATGAGAAGCGTCTTTCCAGTCAGGGTAATCTCCATAATAAGGTAGGTAGGACACGGCGGCAACCTTATTATGGAGATTAGATGATGATTTCTTTTATTTCACATCTGTCACACACAGCGGAACAACTTTAGCTCAAGGTAAGAATGATACGAGTGTTAATTGGCTTACATTTTATATTAATATGATTCATAAATTTAAAATACAATAGATTGGTTATGTAAAAGAGACAAAATATGCTTAGGTGTGTCAAAGCGATTTTGGATGTGAATAATTTCTAGAAAAATAACTTCTGGAATTTTCAAATGTGCCTCAATTTAGCGATAAAATTATATAAATGGGGGATTGCATACATTGCACAAATAACAGCACCGTGTCTATTAAGGATGAATACAATAGTCGTGATAATTAGCATTGTTCATTTCGATGCTTTTCTCTGTACTAAGTAAAGGGATTTATTTTATTTTATTCATTCAAAATATAAGCACACAAAAATATCATCAACTTAAAATGGAAAGAGTAGAATAACGGCACTGCTTATTTTTTAAAGAAATATTATCCATTACACCGCCGAGAGAAGATCTTGAGGAAGAAGAAAAGAATATCTTATCGTGAATGTAGGTACACTACACATACACAATGAAATATTTAGGTACACATAGAGTTGCGAGGGATATGCTCTATGGGCAACCTTACACCCCGGCGTTTTAAGACCCGAGACGGCGTACGGTTTTAGTCGGTTCAAGCGCGACATAACCGCCCGGGGGGGCAGCGGGGCCGAAGGGATTTACGCACGAAAAAAAAAGAAAAGGTACACATAGAGTGAAATTCGAAAAGGATAGGACGTTATCGACAGATTGAACTGAATGTTAATCTCACATTGTCTTACACATCTTCCGATCCGATAGATACAGCAATCGTCATCATCACCATCTTATCGTTGTGTCCTGATTGCATCCGAGTTTACATCTCGGAGTCCAGCACGATTTTGAGCATCCGTGGTAGTGAGACCATTGGCACGCATGTCATCCCTTACGACGGCAAACCAGCATTTCTTGGGTGCCCGGTCAGGCATTTGTTACCCATGTAACCTGGTGGTTGCCGCAAGACGTGGCCGCATCAGCGAAGGCGACACTCCTGAATTTTATCTGCGATGTCTCGGACATGAAGGCTGCCGCGGATGCGGGAGTTCTTTACGGGATCTTTGCGCATGATTCCGCACGTCCACCGCAGCATATTCATCTCTGTGACATACAATACAGCTCCTGTTTGTGTCGCTCCAGCAATGGCCACAATTCACACCCGTGTAAAGGGACAGGCCTAATGATGGTTTTATAGAACTGCCCTTTTAACCTAAACGGCATTTTGGGGTCACAAATGACACCATTCATCTCACACCACTTGGCCCACGCGGCTGCAATGCATGCCTCGACGTTGCAATAGATGTCACTAGTCGCACGATTCCAGGTACCTAACCTGGTCCTTGCGCTCGACCAAGTCATCGCGTATGCGGACGGGTGTGGGATCTGTAGAGTTCAATGCCATGTACTCGGTCTTCGCCACATTTAGCTTTAGACCGCCGTTCTCAAGCGCTCATTTCCATGTCTTCAAACGTCGCACCAATCTGTCTATGTCCAAGTCCTAAGCCATGCATCCGTGACCTTTCTAATATAGTTAGAAGTCACGGATGCAAGAATCACCCTGCCTTATAACACTGCTCTGCGGCAAAGGCTAAAAGTAGTTTATACAAAATGTCAGCCTCGCGACGTGTCTCGAACCGAGATGAGATCATTTATAACCACCGGGTTCACTGCCAATTACGCAACACAAGGTCAGTAAATTTCTCTTCATGGGAGAATTCTAGCTTACTGAGAAGACCTACGTGAATAAATTAATCTCATCACGCCTCTCTCCTAGGGACAGAGAACCAGCGGATCATTTCCTTGTCCTTACACATCTCGCGAAATTCCATCTCTCTTAATTACATGTTTCTGAAAAATGCACCAATTTTAGGTTTCTGATTTTAAGCGTTTTATCTTATTCGAGTTCTAACGCGAACGACTTATCCACTTACCTACAATTTTACTAAATTTTTTACTTGTTCCGTAATCATTCGTTCTACACGTGGAAACCACTTCAGCGTACGTTTTCAGATCTTGTCACTACATCGTCTTATAAGTCTTATGAGAGTGGGGTACTCTCATATATTGCATGTTAATAAAATAAACACGAGAAAAGTGAAATTTCCATATACGTCTCACGATGTCTCTTTTTGAGACGAATATAGATTTTTTCTCAAGCCAGGCCATTACTTTCCAGATAGATAAGGAATAGCAAATTTCTACCCAATTTGGAGTAACTTGTTGATGCTTATCTCCTGTTGGTAAATAGGAGGCTGAGACATCTCAGGTACGAGTTTAGGGTGGGTACAGCGCGAGTCAAAACTTCGGTGGTTTCGGTTGCTCTCTGTTAGTCAGCTCATAAGCTTGTTTGAACAATTCAGTTGGGAAATTAATAAAAGCTTTTAAAAGTAGTGCAGTCGTTCAGAAATAAAGTAAAAGAAAAATCTATAAAACTAAATATACGCTTTGTATATTTAGTATTATAGATTTTATAGACAACATCAAAGTGAAATAGTAAAAATTAACAGTCATAAGATAGTTATGACTATGAATTTTTGCTATCTCACTTCACTTTGCACATATTTGAGGAAGGCTCGATGAGAATATTCATGTTAAGATATTGTTGTAGGGTAATAGCTAAATATGTACTTATGTAACACACTTTCAAAGTTATTCAACTGATAACTATTAAGTTGGCTATGTCATTAAGCTGGAGGGAAGTATAAATAGTATACTTACCTCCAGTTTCTTCTATTGTATCCTACTTCAGCAGTTTTATTTTGAAGTTCTGAATGTATTGAGAGACGCGTAGCTTACTTACTTCATTAAACAAAAAGTTTTGTTCGAAATTTAAGCATATAAATTGTTGAACATACAAAGGAATGAGCAATTCAAAAGTTGATCTATAGTTTGTTACACTATTTCATTTCTATAGCAAAAAATCAAAACGAGCTTAGTTGATAGGGCTCAGCCCTGATGAGTCACCTTCTAAAATTTTGTTGGAAGGTTTAAAAGACCTTTTTTTTTTCGTGCGGAAATCCCTTCGGATACCCCCCCGCCGGCCAGCGGGGGCGGATCTGTTTATGCCTGTGGCCTAGGTGAATCAAAATCTTCTCAGAATTTTAATTCTATATTTAGAAGTTCGCAAGATGGAGTACTTCCTCTAATCAGAAAATGCGATGCGTCGGCAGCAGCGGCTCAACACAAAGAACCGGTTAAGCTTTTACGTGCAAGAATTACTGTTTGTCATTTCTATGATTGTTATCATTTCGCTATCAGAAACGTGACTATGACAGATTGCTTGGTTTACACAAAACGAAACCTCGTACTCATATTTTCATAGAAGTATGAATTAATCGTCCTAAGAATCGGCACAATTTAGCAAAATACGATCTAATCATGCTTTTTGCGCTTTAAGTGTTCAGTCACGATATTTGTTTACTTCTTAGCTTAAGTGGCCAAAGAAATGGTTTATTAGTACGGGTGATAATATCCATTTTTATATCAGAAAGCTTAAGAAAGCTGAAATTATCAAGCCTAAGAGACTTGATAACTTCAACCTTCCTCAACAACAGGTAAGAAATTAATGTATAAGGTTTTGTAGAGATAGGAGCAATACCATTGAACGCGTTTAACGTTGAGCGATTATAAAACGAGTGTTGGAACTCCTAAGGGTAGCTTTCATCAATAAAAGTAATTGCCATTAAATGAATCTTAACTGAATTGAGAGTAGAATACCGTAAAATTTGTAGTTATGGCAATTTTTTTTAATGTTTATGTATTCAGTGAGCTGAGTAAAACGTCCAGTGAGCAAACGATCACTGCCAACAAAAAGGATTTTACATCAGAAAAGTCATAAGCCAATATAAAAAATAACATGGGTATTATAATATAATTTACCACTATAAAATAAACAACCACATAAAAAAAAAGGTAACTTTTTAGAAGAATAACAAAGATAAGTGTACTCGTCGATAGGAGTCAGAATAAGCCAGTTTCATATAGTGTATCTAATCAGAGATTGCGATAGAATAACGTAACAAATGGCTCCGGAAAACACCCGCCAGGTTCCGCTAATTCGCACAATAAATCAGCTTTTTTACGAACGTAAAAACGCCCTTCATTGAGCTTTTAACCTGTGTGGATCGTAATAGTCGTTAATTGTTTGTGAATGCACGACGGTAGAGCAAAAACAAAGGTTTGCTTTCATCGCACTAAGGATAAATGGCTGGCTGTGATCAAAATAAAGATCTCTGTTTTGTTTGTTATTGACTTCCTCAGTGGTACTGGTAAGGTTTCAATATATAGGATGGACAAAGTATTATTAGTTTTGCTTTGTTATTAAATTCTTAGTAATCGTTTATAGTAGTGAAAGGCCACTAAGGGATAGGTCTGTTCTCTATTCGATATTCATAGTCAGAAGCCTTAATAAAACCTTTTGTTATGTGGGACTGAAAACATAGTCGTAACATAAAGATAAGACGTAATTGATAACAATAAATTGGACTCGAACTCAAATACATACATCACAAATTTTCAGTCGACATAAAGATGACACGTACATGTTCCGGCGCTTAGGTTGGCACGTCGGGAAGAAGAGAGAGAGTCCGGTTGATACCGACTTACTAAATTTTCTAAACTACTAAAGTTCTGATGTGATATGTCGCTCAACGACCTCCGTCCTCCATGAGCGCAGGCCTGGAGGTGGCAGGTGAGGCCGCCTGTCACCCCAGCAGAAGCAGACCGGGACGGTGGGGCGACTAGCGCCCCTCCCCCAAACCGGGGCAAGACGGGGACACCGTATGGTTCCCAAACCCGAGGGGGCCATCTCGAATCCGGAGATGGCCCAGGGTCAGTCGGGGTGCGAGGGATATGCTCTATGGGCAACCTTACACCCCAGCGTCTGTAGACCCGAGACGGCGTGCGGTTTTAGTCGGCTCAAGCCCGACATAACCGCCCCCGCTGGCCGGCGGGGGGTATCCGAAGGGATTTTCACACGAAAAAAAAAAGGTATTTGAGTTCGTTTGCAATTGAATGACTGTCATTTTATTACGACGGCCTACGGACAGCTTACGGATTTTATTGACGGCCTATGTGGCGTAGCGGTAGTGCATTCGACTGCTACGACAGGGGACGCGGGTTCGATTCCCGCTCAGTGCAAATATTTGTATGCATGAATATGTCTATTTGCATTGGTCTGGGTGTTTCTATGTATAATATGTATGTATTTACAAAAAAAAAAGTATATAAGTATGTTTATCCGCATTCTGGAACCCATAACACAAGCTAGTTAAACTATGCTTACTTTGGGTCTAGAAAGCGCTGTGTAGAATGTCGTAGAATATTTATATTTATTACTGGAGCCGGCGATTGAGTCTTCGCACATGAGTCTGACAGGCCGTCAGGCTGATGTGCGACAGAGAGAACGCTCTACAAAACCGAAGTAAGTCGATATTAGCCGAACTCTCCTCTTCCCGACGAGCCAACCCAAACGCCGGGCACCGCAATCAAATGACTGTCATTCAATGGGAGACGGACTCAAATACCCAAATCACATTACAACTTTTTAGTTAGAATAAAGTTGAGACGTAATTGTTAACATTAAATTGGAGACGAACTCAAATATATTACAACTCTACAAACTAGAAATGTTAATCTAGATTTACTATAACTGCTACAGAAGAAGAAATATTTAACGATAAGCTTCTTAAATGGTACATGAACTACACGGTATCTGACCAGTAAAAGGCGATAAGGGAGTCGTAAGACGGGTTCGTCAGGTCGTAATAAGGTCAACCGTAAACTGAAGACCTGGTAAGTTCATCACACAAGCGGTTTAATTGTATATACTGTAAAGATTACTGTTAGATTCATGAAGGATTGCTATATACTGCAAGTTACATAGATATATTCCGCATAAAACATTATCCCTCACTGGCGCAGTCGGGTAAAAAGATAGTTTACTAAAAACCAAGATTATTTATGCTACTTTGTATGTTAAGAAGATTGGCAATTTTCGTACATGTATATATTTACGTAGATACGCTCTTGTAGAAATTGTTTAAAATAGCTAATGCGCACTTTTGAGCATAGTGCAAGAATCAGCCAGAGCTTACTACAGTCGTAATTGCATGGACCTCATGGCTGTATATCTGTTTTAACACCTACATTTCACTCATTATATTTTCAATCCCATGTAATAGGGGCTTACCTATGGTCATCAACCGGACGATGTTTATATTGCGATGGCTTATTTCGTAGCACCCACGGACGGAAAGTAGACGGAAAAAATACTGAAAATTAGGTATTGCAATACTTTTATTTACATGTTTTGCGACTAATAAATGGAATTCGATTTAAAAAGGGTAAATCTTGTAAAAAACTTTACTTTATTTTTTTTTCCTATTCGTAAGTATAGTGTATTAAGGGCGTTCGATTGGTAATCGAGAAAGTTGGTACTGTTGGTGGCCAATCCCATGTAAAATGTTACCAGCGCAAACCAACCCACAGCACAAGTATTTTGCTTAGCTACTCACAGTAAGGTATTCAAGTATTCTTTAAAAAAAGTAGCATCAGATTGTTTGTAGTTGTGTAAGAAAAAGGGTACAATGGGATGCCTGTAACGCATTAAGCGCTACGTAGAGAAGGCTCATTATTTTACGAATAGGAAGAGTAATTGAATTTCCTCTCGCACAATAAGTTTTATTACGTTAATGTCACGACTGGACTTTTTGCCGAAAGTGAAATTACGTAGGTTGCGGTTATTTTCGTGGGATTTCATCATTTTGATATAGATGTTGAATAAGATTATCCTTTATGAGAACTGTGAAAGTAGTCTGTGTTAATGTTTCTCACATAAATGACATTTATTGTATAATAGTTATAGAAGAAGAGTATTTAAGCTTATATAAAAATGCACCGGACATCACATTAGCAATTTCTATAGAAGAAATTGAAAACAAAGAAAAACAAATTGCCGTCAGGAGACGCCCGGGAATTTTATTAATATTTAGCTAGCTATTTAAATAGCTACGTAATTGAAATAAAACTATTTTTAACGGATTCTATCGCGATTTGTTTGATGTTATTTTATATTTTACATTGATTCCGACGTTTCGGTTGCTTTTCAGCAGCCATGGTGACGGGGAGACTAAAGATGGTTGTTGTCTTGTAGTTTTAAGTGTAAGTTATCTCAAAGTACCCGAACTATGTTGAATTGTTGGTGTTACAATTTACGCAGAATGAGTGACCCCGTGACCATGGCTGCTGAAAAGCAACCGAAACGTCGGGATCAATGTAAAATATAAAATAACATCAAATAAATCGCTATAGAATCCATTGAAAAATAGTTTTATTTCAATGTGTGACATTCGCGTAAACTTCCGACAATATCATATCAAATCAAATCAAATCAAATAATTTATTTGCCAGAATATGGTACAATAGATGTTATAATTAGCGAGGTATTACATAGCGAGGTAATTATTGATTTTCTGTAAATATTAATAACATAACATAACTTCACGCCTGTATCTCCGAAGGGGTAGGCAGGGGTGTATTACACACCCACTATTCGCCAGTTATGTTAAGGTCTCAATGTAATAGGGGGCGAGCCTATTGCCATCTACCGGGCACATTATTAAGCGAGCGATAATTAACATTTATTACCCAATGTAATATTAATAGGTGATATTTTTATATAGCATAAGCGCGTGCATGGCTGAAGGGGTCTTTGGGGCCAATATCACCTCATCAGCAAGCCGGTAAACCTGCTGATTGACAGATGAGGCTCTGAAGCAGGTTTTGGGGGTTAGACGGCAGTCGCTCCCGTAAAAGCAAAGTAAATAAAAATATGGTGTAGGAGACTGGACTTCGGGCTCTAATATCCGGATGATGATGATGACGGGCACGCTCATACAAGGTAGTCGAGAGCGGTGTTATAGAGGGCATGACGATGACGTCATTTCTCGTCATGGCATAAAAATCGGTTTTACTGCAAAAACAAGCGAAAAATATTCATGTTTTTATTTTTAACGTGACTAGAAACAATACTCACTTATTGATATTTTTATTTTGACCGCTTTCCGTACTATGTTGAAGTGATAGTGACAATGCAGTTAGTCGACTTAGTTTTGTGCCGTAACTTAACAGCCATGATATGTTCCTTGATACTTTTTGCTATTGTTCGTGTTCTGTTATAGTTATAGGAATTACCATCTCTCTACTCACTTATACACCACACCTCCTTTTTGGTATCAGTAACGGAACACCGTATAGTTCTAGTCGGTTCGATTCCGACATAGCCACTTCACCGATAGCCCCGGTGACTTGGTACCCATAGGGGTTTACACATTTAAAAAAAAGTGTGTGTGTACTTATGTACGCACGTAAGAAGTTATACTTCTTAAAAGCAACATTTATGAAATTTTGGATTAAATAATATATGACATGGTACTCTTTTGTGAATACGTTCGACTCTTTTGATAGTACTTTTCTTAAAAAAAACAATAGCAGTGTCATCGATGTCAGTTTCTGTCATTGTTTGGTAATGTTGTACGTAAATTTTTTAATGAATGAATATAATTAACTACTTATCAATAATTTCCAGTTTACATATTTTTTCCTTTGCATAAGCCTCATAATCTATCTTGATGCCAAATACCAAGTTTCTAGGTCATCTGGAAGTGCTTTAGGGTGTCGATTTTTCTATATATAACTACAAAAGGTGTTGAAAGAGTCGACAAAACCGTTTTATATGTCCTTCCCAAGGTGCTAAAACTCCTTGCGTATACCAAATTATGTATTCGTCTCAAGTATCTATATGCGACAGATTAATGTATCTACAAGTTTAATTTAGTATAATTTATGTAATGTACTCGCAAAGCGTAATTCCAGCTATATTTTGTCGGGTCCTATAATAATAGGTCACAAGTTCATTACTTGTGGTCACAAGCTGATCCTTCGAACGAACACAGCAACAACCAATAACACTTTGCCTAACCCGAGGATCGAACTTTTAAACGAAATTGCATCAGATGCGCTGCTTGCTCTTATTCTTATATAATGAACCACACAGAGATCAATAGCAGAAGCATTTATCATCAGATTGACTGAGATATAAACTCCAAATGTTTTTACAATTGTACCGCCCAGCTTTTGAAGCATTCGAATTCGTGCAGAATTAATTTGTTGAAACATAAATTAATAAAAGAAAGTTACACAAACACAATTCAATGCAGTCTAGACAAATTGCATTTTAAATGGAATACTTATGAATTGTTACAATTCTGAATAAAGTTTCAATAGATTCTCATAACAATTGGCACAGTTAGAGATCTTCTATAAATTAAACTGTTCGTCATTACGATAATTCGTGCTCACTGAGTCAATTCGCGAAAAGTTTACCGATAATCTGTCGAGATTTAACCAAAATGGTATTTATTATTGGTACGATGAGGTTTTGAATTAAACGAAGCTTCTGTAAAATTGTATATCACCACAGTTATCGGGGTTATTGCTTGCGTAAGCCAATGATTGTAGGCACTTTTGGAAGCTTTTTTGAGAGGGCTGGTCTTGAAAGGAAATATATGTGTCGTGTGTAATGTCCGATGTAAGAATTGCTTACAATTGTGAAGTTACGTATTTGGCCTTGAATCATCGTGTTTAGTAAAAATGTTTCATTCCAGAAAGAAACTAACGTCACTACATAAACCAAACCTGGAATCTTATAAAAGCACACACAATACCACTGCGCCATTAATATATCTAGCTAGACAAAGTAATTAGGATTCAATTTCACAAACAAATACGAGTACATAACGTACGGAGAAAGTACATTTCACCATACCTTACATTTACTGCGATTACCGAGCCTCAAATAAACCTCGCATACATCTTTAAGGGTCAGGAAAGGAATTCCGTTTTCGACGACCACATAAGATGCGATCTAATTATAAGCTTAGAAATTATGCTAGTTGGATATTATTATCTTTGTAGAACACGCCCTTAATTTCTACACAGCATATTCTGTCCATGTCTTATTGCAGAGTGTAATTGAATAGTGAATAGCTTCACTCGTGACTGAAGTAACGTCAGTTGAATAAATAGATGACCTAAAGTCGTGAAACTAGTGTAGGCACTAAAATCAGGTGTACTATGCCAAATCGAATGCCAAATAATCGAATATCAATTGATCGACCACTATAAATCGAACATCCAAATACTCGAACGTTCATGAAATCGAATGTTTAATATATCGAACATTCAATATATCTATACACTCAATACATCGAGAATTCAAAATATCGAATGTTTGTTTGATAGAGCGTTCAACGCATCGCATATTCATTCTATCGAAATATCAATATCGGTCAGGGTCTTAAGACGCCGGTGTCTAAGGTTGCCCATAGAGCATATCCCTCGCACCCCGACTGACCCTGGGCCATTTCCGGTTTCGAGATGGCCCCCTCGGGTTTGGGAACCACGGTGTCCCCATCTTGCCCGGGTTTGGGGGAGGGGCGCTAGTCGCCCCACCTTCCCGGCCTGCTTCTGCTGTGGTGACAGGCGGCCTCACCTGCCACCCCCAGGCCTCATGGAGGACGGAGATCGTTAAGCGACCTCCGGCGCCTGAGTCGCCTGCGACGCGCGGCGAGCATGTTGCGGGCTCGGCGGGCCGGGCGAGTTCTAAATCTCTCCCGGGCGCGCTCCGCCGTCTCCTTCGCGAGCATAACATGCTCGCAGAAGGAGGTGGCGGCGGCCCACCCGCTCGCGATCCGCACCATTGCCGCAATCATGCTGCCGAGCGAGAGGACTCTCACCCCGATGGCTACCACGAGATCACGCCTCGGCGCTTCCCACGCCTCGGCGCTTCCCACGCCGGGCAGTCCGCCAGCGTGTGCAGCCCCGAGAGGACTCAGGGCTGCACACGCTCGCGTCGCAGTGATGACACTCAGGCGTTGGCTCCTTCCTGATCCGATGCAGGTGGTCCCCGAAGCTCTTCTTCCCAGAGATCACCTGCGTCAGTCGGTACGAGAGGCTTCCGTGTCGCCTCTCTAGCCAATCCTCCATGCTGGGCCTTACCGCCGCTATTGCGGCGTGCCCTGCGCTTGGTCGCCCAAGTCGTTCCTTCCACTCCACCACGATGGCCTGGCGGAGCTGGGACTGCACGGTCTCGATTTCCCGAAGCTCGGGGTTTAGTCCCTGCTCCCGCGCCTTTTGCCACTGGTACAGTGGCGAAAGGGCTCTCGCCTCCAGGTCCCATGGCGGAGTTCCGGTAAGGAGACTCACCGCCTCGAAGGAGATCTTGTGTTACCCGCGGATGATCCTGATGGCCATCACCCGCTGCGGAGCGCGCAGCACTTCCGGCCTTCAGGGCCTCCGCCCATATTGGGCACCCAATACAGGGCCATAGACCGCACGATCCCCGCGTAGAGTCTCCTGCAGGAGTCATCGGGCCCCCTCATGTTCGGCAGCAGCCGCGCCAGAGCGAGAGCTGTGCCCTTCAGTTTGGGGGCCCGACTTCGGATGTGCTCTCCGAAGTCCCATCGGCCGTCGAGCACGAGCCCCAAATATTTCATTTGGGGCTTGATGCCGATGCGATTTCCTCCCACGATGACCCGGTGGCTTGCTCCGAGGCCCATGAAAGAACGGGGCCTCAGTTTTATGCAGAGTCACCACGAGACCCAGCCGCCAGATCCGCTCAACGACTTGGGCAACCGCGGTCGTGGCCTTTAGGGTCGCTTCGCGGTACGTCGTTCCGCACGCCGTTACGAGCGTGTCGTCCGCGTAGCACGTGACGGCGGCACTTCCTACGAGCTCACCGCGAAGCACCCAGTCGTATCCGATGTTCCACAGGAGCGGCCCCAAGACCGATCCCTGTGGAACACCGCACGACATTTCACGCCCACCGAGAACGGTCACGGTTGGGTAGCAAATACGCCCCGACTATGCGGCGGAGGTAGAGAGGCACTTCGTGATACACGAGCGCCTCCCTAATGCAACTCCAGGGCAAAGTGTTGAACGCGTTGGCGATGTCCAGGGACACCGCCAACATCACCTCACCCCGGGCTACTGCATCCTCCGCTAGAGCCTTCACGCGCATGATGGCATCCACGGTGGAGCACCTCTGGCGGAAGCCATATATGCCATCAGCCAGGCCCGGCCCCACTCTTGAGAGGTGTTCGACGAGGCGCTTCGCAATTACTCTTTCAAAGAGCTTGCACACCTCGTCGAGCAACACTATGGGCCGATAGGCGGACGGCGAGTCCGCCGGGCGCCCCTCCTTTCGGATGAGGACCAGTTTCCCCGTCTTCCACACGGCCGGAAACAGGCCCCACTCCAAACATGCGCTGAGAAGCCCTCTCAGTCGGGGCTCGAGAGCGTCGTCGACTAGAGCTAGGACCCACGCTCGGCCTGGAATGCCGTCGGGTCCCGGGGCGGTGCGTTTGGCTCTTAACCTTCTCACCGCCAGCTCTAGTTCTATCCAAGTGACCTCGGGCACGTCATCGTCATCCACGTCGGGCGCCATGGGCGACCGAGGCGGAGTCATCTGCGGTGGAACATGTTCCACCGCCCGCACTGGGAACAGGAAGCCAACAACTCCTCCGAGCAGCTCCGGCTGGAGACACCGGGTTAACGGCGGGGCCTTGGGGCGCAGCTTGCCCCTCACCATCCGGTAGGGCCGCCCCCACGGGTCCCGCTCCAGCATCTCCAGCAGCTCGCGGAAGGCGGCCTGTTTGGCCCGCCTTATCTCCGCTCGGAGGGCTCCTCTGGCCTCCCTGTATCCCTCGTATAACTCCGCCTCTCGGGCCTCGGCATCTGCGGGACGGCGACGCCTCCTACGGAATCGGGCCCACCGGCAGTGCGTGATCACGCAGGCCCGTCTGAGTCTCGCGATCTCCGACGACCACCAATCGGCCTGACCCCTCGGATTATAGGGCGGAGCCCTAGGCATCGCCGCGTCGCAGACACGGGTCAAGGCTGACAGGCCTGTCCTGCGCAGGGGCCCAGGCCTGTACGATGGCGGCTTCCAGGAGGAGCTCCCGATCAAGTCGCTTAAGCGCCCAACGTGGCTCGGGTGGAGCCGGTGCAGCCGAATAAGTGTGTACCTATAAAAAGTATAAAATAAAAATTAAATAAAAAAATTAAAAAAACCACCGACACAATAACCTGAGTTCCCTTTAAAAAGTAAAAAATAATGAAAGAAACTCAATCTTAAAGTACCTAAATGTCGAGTACTAATAATTCTAAAAAAAATACATCGCGTTGGGGGACCTGAGACCTGAGTGACATCATTTACGACAAAATAGTCTCGAGGTGAAAAATAAAGAGTGAAAAACTCAGGTGCACAAGGCGGAACAAAAGCCACTGCAGTTCAGAAAGAAATCATCAGAAAAGAACAAGTGAGCCAGTTTAAATCTAAAATAATTCGCGTAGAGCTAAAATTTGAAGTAAGTTAGCTAGACATTTTAGGGGTTTCTATAGCGATTTATAAAGTTACTGTTTAGCTACACCTCCTTAACTCCTTCAATTTACTTCTGATTAATATGATGCAGGTTCCAGGACAGTTATACTTTTCCTGGGACTCCGAGACGCCGTGTCGGTAACCTACGGAATGCTTAAACAATTTCCAGGAAGTCATGGTAACACTTGGGATGAATGTGATAGTTTCTTTTTCATGATTTTACGACTTTAGTTATTAGTTTTAGTCCATTGAAAATTTACATTTGGTTATGCAAAAGTCAGTGAGAGTGGACTAGTATTTTAAGACGAGACTTAGGTTATACAGTGTATAAAAGCGAAGTGTTTATCTACAGAGTAAAGAAAATTACATCGCAAAACGGTGGATAGAATAAAGATAAATGTAAAGTCATTCTGAGCAAATCATATACTAAGCAGTACATTATTAATTTAAGTCTACAATAATATAATTTAAAAACATTCCTTTTAAGCATGCAAACAATGTGCGTCTAGCTCTCATTTACGAAAAATGAAAACTATATTTAAGAGCTTACAATCTAATGCATAGGAGGAAATTTACATTACAACATAAAGCTGAGAAATCACTCACGCCAGTCTTTAAGGTAAAAACCCGTTTAGTCCGAATGAACTGTAATTCCAAATACAGTTTAGAAGCTATAGTGCCAATTGGACATGCAAGTGTATGCCTCCTCGACTTCAATAAGGCGTACCCGCTGTTCTCCAAGCCCTTCATTTGTGAAGCTGACTGTACATCTCAAGCTAGTGTCTGGCAATCATTAGGGGCGACCACCCGTGAACCCATTTCGTTTTGTACCATCATCCAGACATAGGAACTGAAGTTTTTCTAACTAAAGTGAGTGGTTTGAGATGCTACTAATAGGTTGATGGCACGAGTGTGGTAGGTTGATTGCTGAATCAGAATGACTATTTGTTGGAGTAAGTAATTGAAATCAATTTAGGCAACTAATAGGATAAAATAAAATAAAATAAAAAAGCCTTTATTTCTATTGCTTTAAGTACAATACCATTTGCGCAATATGAACACGTTTTATCTTTATGTATTTATCTATAACAAGTTTTTTTATAACAAGTTTTATATTTAATCTGCAATAGTCGCCTCTGCGGCATAGGCCTCCCCTAAACCTTTCCACACGTCCCTTACCCTCGCCACTCTCATCCACTCTCGACCACATCTCCGTACAAATGTACGAACTAACTAACCAGCTAATGGGATATTAATGGCAAAATATTTCTGAAAGCTAAAGAAATAGATTTGATGTTTAGGTGTTGCCTTTTAAAATATGTAGATTAACATAATAGTAACTATGATATTTTGTTTTCCGGTAATGCGACCGATATCTTTGTGTCCAATTATATTTAAGGCATTACAATTTATACAAATTTAATCGTAACTCTGTTGAATTTCACATTTTCCTAAGAATTTTTTAGGGACACAATAATCATAAGCGTGGTTTTTTTTTTTCAATATAACATTTTTTTATTAAATTTCCTTGCGACTTCACCCCGTCAGATGGTAAGCTACTTAAATCTAAATAATGAAGACCACCATTATAGACACCAACAATTCTTAAATCATGGTCTTTAGTTAGACGGTCTCGATAGATAGGTAGGTTTCATGCTTCGCTTAAAGTATTTGAATTTATTTAATAGAAAGGGAGAACGTAAATGCGTGTATTGATACATAACTCAAAATTTTTATGGGCGGCAAAGACGTGCAGAATCGCTTAGTTGGAGATGGTATAATTCAGTGTGTCAGTAGTTTAGTGTAGTGTGTTGTGTAGCCCTGACAGAATTACATATGTAGTGCAAGAGACAAGCCTGGAGCTAACATAAGTGGTAAATATTTTAAATATCTATACCGATGTCGAGGGAAGTATGACTGTATTGTGTGTTGTGAGAGTACAATACACATAGTGTTGTTTTAATAGTTTTGAAGCTTTCTACAGTATAATTTTAAGAAGTTTTGTTTTCGCTTGGTTCTATCAAGCCACGTATCATCTTTTAAATTAGTTGTTCAATTTTAAACTGTCCAACAGTATCCAAGATACTTAAAATAACCGATAATATATTTCTTATATGAGGTACTTTATTCGAGTATATTTTACTATCGATATAAACATATACTTTATAGACTATAAAACTATACGTGTACTTGCATTATAAACCTTTATTAAGTAAATAGGTAATTTCTATACATTCCTCCATGCACGAACTTTCCTTCACTTTCGTGCGTTCAGAATAGCGCTCAAAGCGACTGTCTGTACACAGCTTCATAAACAGTAGCTATCGTAACTTCAATCAACTGTATTCATGTTTTACAATGTTGACGCTAGACACAATTTGTGTTAAGAGGCCGTATAGGTCCCACGGGGCAGCCTGTCACACCGAGAGTGTGGCCCCGTTTCACTACTTAATTATACCCCCTATAAAACAATATTAACAAAGAAGCCGTAGCATATAAATATATTTTTATATTTATTGTATAACGTATGTGTAGCTTCTATCCGTGGCAGCTTTTGAACGGAAAATTGCGATGTTCCAAAATTATTCTTCAAGTCATAAACTCTCTCTAAGCCAAAATTTTACAAATCGTAAATATATTTTTATTTTAAGATGTATAACACTGAAAAATAGATCTCAAAGGAAAAAGAAGTTACTAAGGTTTTCATTATCACTGATGAGTTTGTATTCGGCGAGAATAAAGACTTGCTTTTTTAACACAAAAGTAAATAATTATTATGGTAGTCCATCAGCTGCCACTACAATTATGTAACTTTTCTTTTTAACGATTTGCATAAAACTAGTTTACTTCTTTAATCAACATAGAGTATGCATGAGCGGTTTATAACAGAAATTTCCTGGTGGAGTTTTTATTCATGTGAGAGCTTTTCATTTCAATTGTATCTCTCGGCAATAAATACGTAATTATTGGTATTTGGTGAGGCAGGAGATGTACTAAATATTTGATCATCAATTAAGTGTGGTGATTAAAATTATAGCATAAATGAGTCTATCTTATTACTGAGGTATATACATTGAATTGATGGAAATGAAAAAGTAGTTTGCCATCTAAAGGTTAAAATTATGTTTGAAATGCATAGCAAAGTTTGTTGACAAAATTCCTAACTTAAATTAAAGTTTGATATAAATAGCGACTATGATATCAAAAAAAAAGTTGAACTAAATTGATGAACAACTTCAATTAAGCTGTTCAACAACAGTTTAGTTAGGATCATTAGCGAAACTACTCCATGTCTTGGCCGTGCGTCTTTTACATGTTTGAATCCACTTAAGATGACTGCGTGGCGAATTTTAAACCACTGATAGCGAGAAAAAAAATCGTTGTTGTTGTTTCATAACATTACTACCAGTTAGCGATTAACTTACGCAATTGGAAAGTTTCTAAGTTTATTTTCACATCAGTTTACGCGACCAATCTGGAGTCAATCATAGCACGGATTCATCGTCAGTCACAGATATAAAAATAATCATTAAACAGTAATTACGGACAGCTCCTTTATAACAACTTCAATAACAAACAGGTACGGATTGGAAACTGGTTTTATATCTCATAAGATTACTGGAAAGCGTACAAAAGTAAAAATAGCATGATCACAAAGGGTTTAGAATAATATATAGTACCTGGATAAGATGTTTATTCTCTCCAACGTTTTCTAAAAACGAAACCTAGCTAGATCAATTTATCGGTCCCGAAACACCCCTTAGCAATCCATGGATTCTCCGCGCGGGTGGCGGGTCCATCGCGTTGCTGAGTTGGGAACTCCGGACAGTGCCTGGGACTTGCGACCCAAGTGTAGGTTTAGAAGGGGCCCCTTTTGTTGATGTACATCAAAACTCACCTTCACTACCCAAGTTCCCCTCCCTGCCTAACCAAATTTGATACGAACCTACTAGTGCCGCTTTAGACATTCGTCCTAGTAATGAGCTTATTGTAGCTCTCGATAGGCCTAGATCTTTAAGTAGGTTATAGAGAGATTTTGCTGGTATACCTCTCGCTCCCACTTCCACTGCATACAAATTAACCACGTAACCGTTTTTGATTAATTCGTTTGTGAGATCATTTTCTTTATTGTGTGGTCCTTCGGTATATTTTTTTCCCACGGTACAGTAAGTTCCACAAGAACCACATGTTTTAACCTCTTAGAATAAAGGAATATGTCAGGTCTAGATGACGAAACCCCAACATCCTCCGGAATTTTATAGTGCTTTTCATACGTGTCGATTAGGAGAGTCCAATCTGGGGCAGTATCTAAGATTGAATAAGGTTTGTTCCTGGATGTTATGGATGAACCTTCAGACACAAAGTTAATATGACGTCTGTTAGTAGTCAATCCTTTTTGGGTTCTAGCTACTGCCGGACTCATTGCTTCACGTATGATGATAAGCACCTTATCGTGGCGGCGTGAGTATTGGCCTCTATCGAGAAGCACCCTACATCCTACTAATATGTGTCTAGCCGTCCCTATTGCTTCACCACAAGTATAACATTGTTTTTATGTGGCCTTCCCCCACCTTACCAGATTACTCTGGTCTGGTAGGGTCATCTGAAAGGCGTTAAGATAGCATTTTAACAGGGCCGGCGACCAGTCATAGATCAAGGTGCGCCTCACATGCGTACATATATATATGTACTTTGAGCTACTTCTGACTACTTCACAACTTGAAAACTATTTAATCTACATATATGAATTTTGGCACTGAATGTGCCAAAGGCACCCATACAGTTCTCAAATATTTTATCAGCGAAGTCGATAACAACGCATATTCTTAATATTAATGTTGGCTCTCTTGTTCGTTTTTGATGGTACAGTATAGATATAAGCATTGCCCGTTTAAAGGTATTCCATTATGGGTCCTGTTTAACCGCTATAGGCAGGAATAGCTGTAATGTATTCTATATCAAAGACACAAATTTAGATCAAGTTTGCCAATATGAATATAGTTTCTAGGTGCATCCCATTTGAAAATTTATTATGGAGTAATGGATGTACCTAATTATGTATTACTAGTTGATGCTAGCGACTCCGCCCGCGTGGATCTCGGTTATTGCGACTTTTAGTCATATCTCCGGTTCCACTCAAACAATTGCAATCAAACTTACAACAGATATTAAGACCGACCTAAACCTTCCTAATAGCTATATATAATAATAATAGCTCAGTTGGTCAGAGTATTTTCCCTGTAAGGGAATGGTCGCGGGTTCATGTCCCGTCCTGGATGTTCTTTTTTCCGATATAAATCTATAGAAAAAGTTAGCATACTAATTGCTTAAGAATTCTATAGAATTAATGTGGCGTACTAATCTAAAAAAAATTTAAAAAAAATGATGATGAACATCATTGTTGCCGTAGTTCGCAAAGAATTACGGTAGATAGCTCCAGCTTCGCACCGAGACGTATAATGTACCGGAGAATTTCGAATATCTAGCACGCGTCCAGGTTGTTCAGTTGGTCAGAGAATTCCCCCCCGTAAATGACTGCTCAAGTTTCGTCCTGAATGTTCTCTTTTTCCGATATAAATCTATAAATATTAACGTTCAAGGATAATATGTTATCACAAAGATTTCGCGAGTTTTTCTATAATAGTGATTTAATAACACACAATTTTATGAAATGTAACGTAAAGGATAAAATCAAATCGACTCTTTTCCTTACATGACGAAAATTGCGAGAACAAGAACCAATAAATAAAAAAGCGGCCAAGTGCGAGTCCGACTCGCCTATGAAGGGTTCCGTAACAGCAAGTAACATAATGTTTTTTTTTAAATTTTATATTTGATTTCATTGAAAGAAAGGTAAATTGCGGTTTACGATTTATAACGTAAAAAAAAACTACTAACTAGATCTCGTTCAAACCAATTTTCGGTAGAAGTTTACATGGTAATGTACATCATATATTTTTTTTAGTTTTATCATTCTCTTATTTTACAAGTTACACACACATTTTACCACTTTGGATGTGTCTCTCGTGCAAACTATTCAGTTTAAAAAAAAATGATATTAGAAACCTCAATATCATTTTTGAAGACCTATCCATAGACCCCGCACGTATGGGTTTGATGAAAACATATTTTTGAGTTTCAGTTCGAAGTATGGGAATCCAGCCCAACCAAAATGCATTGTTTTTTTTTTCTATTTTTGTGTCAACATCTTAATGCGGTTCACAGAATACATCTACTTACCAAGTTTCAACAGCATAGTTATTATAGTTTCGGAAAAAAGTGGCTGTGAAATACGGACGGATAGACAGACAGACATGACGAATCTATAAGGGTTCCGTTTTTTGCCATTTGGCAACGGAACCCTAAAAATCACCAAGGTAATATATAGTATTAGTTATGTAAAATATAACAAGTTTACATTCAGCAGCGTGGTTAATGCTGGGCAAATATCTTATCGAAAAAAAAACCTCTTGTAAAACTGGTTAATGTCGCTTAAGTTAAGTCGGCGGATATCGTTATTGAATATAATGCTCTTTAATAACGCCTAACGTATGAATTGACAAACACTTTAGCAATTTTAAGTAGATTCCGTTTTTCCAGTTGAAATATTTACAACTGTAGGAAGAGGAACCACGAGTTCATAAATTGTTCATGAAATTTAGATATTATGGTTTCACAATGAAGACAAAAGTGGAGTTAAAATTAAATATATCGTTTTCTTTTCTCAAGAATATATAGAATAGAAGAACCGAAATTACTAGTATTCCCGCTAACCCCTCCAGCTAAGCCAAAATGCTTGTATTAGGAGTGGGTACATGTCGGTAGTGTAATGGTGAGGATTCGAACCCGGGACCGCTCGATCGTAAGTCCGGCTCCTTAACCACTAAGCTACCGACGCTTCCCAATTAGCCTTCCCAAAATTATTAGCTTAGAATATGTTTAGACCTCCCTAAACACATTTCTTTTTTATACCACTTATGTGGCAAACAAGCACACGGCTCTCCTGATGGGAAGCAGTTACCGCGGCCTATGGACGTGTACAACACCAGAGGCGTCACACTCGCACTGCCGACCCTGTATAAACCTTCTAATGGCCTTCTTGAAGAACCCCATATTGTAGTCGTTTGGGAAAACCACAGCAGGGAGATTCCAATAACATGTTTATTATCGCTCGCTTAGTAATGTGCCCAGTAGATAGCACTAGGCTCGCACCCTATACATTGGGACCTAAACATAACTGGCGAATCGTGGGTGTGTAATACACCTCTGCCTACCCCTTCGGGGACTATATATATATATATACTACTTACATACACAGATACCTACCAAATGTAGGACACAATACACCGGCGGTCTGATCGCAGACTTAGGAGCTCTTACAGACAAGCACTGAATACAAAAACCACAACCCGTATTAAGTAGGTAGTGTGTCATCACAATGGAACACTCGAACCCCACATGACACAATTTGTATGTTTAATTTGTTTATTTTGTATCTGTTAAATACATATTGTTGTATACAGACTTCTGTCATACAGTATATACGTTATTTTCACAGTGATTATACTGCATTGCAAATCTGACAGTATATGTACAGTTATATGAGACTTATAATGAATGAAAATAGGTTTCGCTTTATTCATTTAAACATAAATGAACATGGCCATGCGATGTAATAGCGTCAATAAAATTATTTATAAATTTACAGTTAACATTAACAAAATCTGGAATTCAATATCATTAAATTATATGTATATAATAGTGTTTGTGAAGTCGTTAAGTTTTAGTAGTTGGTTCTCTGAAAAATCACACGAACACAAAAATAAGACGCAATTAATTTCAAATGTCGTAATTAAAATCTGTGTATTAGTTTCTTTTTTTCAATTTCGACCGATATGCTATAATATAAAATCAATAAACAAGAGACGGAAACGAGCGGCATCGATTTGTTCGAGTTTCCGTTGTTCTCGTCGGATATTCAAAGACTGGTATTTACAGTAAGTCGGTTTATTGTTAACGCTATAATGATGATCTAAAGAAGACCATGACCTCGGAGCCCGAAAAGTGCTACTCGTGTCTGCGCTACTTCTCACTAACATTTCTTTGTAGGATTTACAGGTCTTTTTATTAAATACATTTAGTTGGTCACGTACAGTAAAACATGCCTAGGTTTATTGTCGTTTATATAACAGACTAGCAACCCGCCCTCGCTTCGCCTCGGTTCATATGAGTTTTTTTTTTAAAATAAGCCATGGTATTTCAATTAAATGTTTAAGCATTTTGTATGCTTACTTTTTCTAAAGATTTAGATCGGAAAATTGCTATATCGGAGAATTTCGAATATCTGGGACGTATCTAGATAGCTCAGCTGGTCAGAGCATTCCCCCTGTAAGGGACTGGTCGCGGGTTCAAGTCCAGTTCTAGATGTTATCTTTTTCCGATCTAAGTCTTTAGATTAAGCCATGGTAATTTTCGCCTATGTCCGTCGTGGATACTGAAAGTTTCAAATGGTGATAGATTTTTTGCAATAAGTGCAGTGGTTCCAAATATTACCCTAAACATATAAGCAAATTCAAAAAATTCTGCCTCTTTCTCTATATTATTAGTATAGATATTGTAACAGCAACATAAATGTATTTTATAATGTTACGAGTGCGAAATCCGGTACTGAGATAGAATAAAATAAGTGTTCTTTACTTGTTCGCACCATTATCCCAGCCGTGGCTCAAGACTTGCGGTCATTATGTTCTGTTACTCCTTACTAAGACCACATTGATTATTATGAGAATGGGCCCGTGTGTGCTTTAAAACTAAGCACAGAAAGATCCCAGTTTCCATAGAGCTTATCGTGAAGTGAAAATTTGCATTGTATTGTGTTTTGAGATTTAATAAGCGCATTCAACTGAAGATAATGTAATATCTGATGCAAAGTAATGCACGTAAGTTGCTGAAGCTATTGTCAAACCGCACATTACTGGCATAAAATATATAACGTTATGGTTTTGCTTATATTTTGGAAGTACTGCGGCCTGGTGATGTAAGCATTAACTTTCGAAATCAAAAGTTTGTAGTTTGATACGAAGGCACTTTTGACTCTTAGAAATAACTGTATTAAGAGTTTGTATGTAGGAAGTTTTCTTACGCCAAGCGCCCGTCAATGCCTCATAACGACTATACCTGCCAAGTGCAATGTTTTGGTAAAGGAAATATTTTAAATAATGTTTAAGATAATACATATTATCATTGTTGCAGGTTTACAAATTAATGTTGGAGGGATGTACTATATGTATCAATACTTACTTGTATGTAACAAAGGGTAACAGCAGTATTAAACCAGTTACGAAGCTATACGGTCGTTTTATTGACTACGGATATACGAGTATACATTAGAGACTATCTCTTTACAATGTGTTGGTCTAGGGTCCAATATATGAGGTGCTGGAACCTGGAAAATTACTGAAGAATGAATTACTGAAGAAGAAAGAAGTTTTATCACTTAGGATCAAATTCACTGAGCGCCAGGTATAAATTTTAATTTTACATTGCCGTCAATCAGACATTAGTGAAATTTTCTTAACAGATATAACGCATTGCATGATCCGGAAATAAAATTCGAGATTCTTGCACGGCAGCTGCAGTCGCAGTCACTGGACCAGTAAAGGAGCATATTTTAGGGTGTCTATATCTGATTATAAGGTGCGTTTAGATAGTCAATATATATCGCGGTACTGTCAATGTATTTAAAAAAAATAAAATAAATACATATTCTACGACATTCTACACAGCGCTTTCTAGACCCAAAGTAAGCATAGTTTAACTAGCTTGTATTATGGGCTCCAGAATGCGTTAAACATACTTATATACTTTTTTATTTATAAATACAAACATTATACATAGGAACACTCGGGCCAATGCAAATAGACATATTCACGCATACAAAGATTTGCACTGAGCGGTAATCGAATCCGCGCCCCCTGACGTAGTAGTCGAATGCACTACCGCTACGCCACAGATATGTCGTCGTCAATAATATTTATGTGTGATTGGTGCCTATATTATTGGATCACGATACGGGATCGGGAATTATATTGACTGCCTATACGCGCCCAAGATCTATAAGTTGTTAAGAGAGTTTTGTTAAAAAAAGAACTATTTAATCCAGCTATTGTAAGATGAAGTTAAAGCGTGTGACTTTCAGCCTACTGCTATAGAGCTACTATATAATTATATTATTAAAAACCTACCCACTACTATATAACTAAAACACGTCTTCATTTCTTCCATTGGAATGAGCCATCGTACCTATAATTTTATGTAATGATAGTCACGTCTTGATTGTAGTTTACAATCTGAACGCTGATCACTCAATCTACATTGATTGATCTGACTATTATGTGTCTTACTGTATGTATTTTTAAGTAAGGCAAATCAATTAATTTAAATACTAAGATGGGATACAAGCTCAAAAGAAAAAGTATTTACCATATATTGGAATTATTCTCAACATTAAGTTTTTTTTTATTTGGGTGAACAAACAGCAACACAATACAGTATTTGCATAAGGAAGAGTTCTTTACATGGGTTATAATCGTGTTACCAACGACATTTACCACAGCTTGGTAAGGTAGTAGTAAAAAAATAAAGCGAATACATAACACTAAACAATTATAAGAGGGGGGTTTACCCTTTCAAGGGCTTACCCGGGGTGCCCGGCAATGGACACTTGGGCAGGACACCGTGCGGTTTTAGTGGCTGCACGACATAACCGCTCCCGCTGGCTGGCGGGGGGGGATATCCGAAGGGATTTCCGAACGTAAAAAAAAGAGGGTGGTAGGCCTATTTGAAAGTTTCAATTATCTTATTTCTAAAGGGACTAGGACGCGTAGCCGCAATATCTATATCGTTAAAGTAACCATTATATAAGTTGACTAAGCGATGCATCGGGGAACATGCTCCTACGTTAGTCCGGCAGCAATATGTTGCAAAAAGCTGGCAAGGATTCGGGCAATGCGTCAATAGGTATTATAATAGGTATTAATATATGCAATTTTATTAATTAAGGCTGTACAATCATATCTGTTATCATAAATATAATATAACAACATTGTTTGAAGCAATATACGTCTATTTTCAAGCGTAGGGATATTATATTCTGCAAGTAGTTGTTCGTAGGTTAAGTAGTTACGGTAACATCTGTATTACATAGATCGCATGAACTTCTTCTGGACAGATTCTGAATCCTGCTTACCTATATTTCCTATAGTAAGGGTCCCATATAGACACAAATTCCATTTGAGGTCGCACCAGTGATTTGTAAGGAGATAAGTGGTCGGCCGTATGGCAACATGTATGCTAAGCATGAATGCGGTGCAAGCCCATCTCGCCTAGAAGCCGGTACACCTGCTGATTGGCGGACGAAGATTGGGTTGGGAGGTTAGACGGCATTTAAGTGCAACCAAAAGGAGGAGAAGGAGTAAGTGGGCCCTGGATTTCGAGTTGAAAGTCCTAGTTGCCACTGGGAACAACGCTGAGATGATGATTATTTGAATTTCAACCTTGATTTATTTATCTCGGTATAATTCAGTTTTTCGTGCGGAAATTCCCTCGGATACCCCCCCCCCCGCCGGCCAGCGGGGGCGGTTATGTCGGGCTTGAACCGACTAAAACGGCAGATCTTCAGACGCCGGGGTGTAAGGTTGTTCATAAAGCATATCCCTTGCACCCCGACTCACCCTTGACCATCTCCCTATGTTAATGTACCATACGTTAATGTACCATATGTTAATGTACCTAGATAAAAAACGGTAGTCCCACTTTTCAACTTACTTTTTTTTGCTACACAGTTAATATGATAGGTATGTCTAATTAAAGAAAATTTAACGATGGGAATACTACACACTAGAGGTACAAAGCAAACTCCCACAAATATTTCAAATCATGGAATATAATATATACAGCGAACAATAAAAGCGCATGTGATACATTCAAATCAGCGAGATTATTACTCGTAGTGGTTACGCATTCGAAAATAATACATTCAAAACCATGCGAAAGGTGCTATAGCACTTCAATAATCCACACCCTAGAGTTTGGTGAGAATTGCTCTCTCTCTCTCTCTCTGTCACTAAAGCTTCATTGTACTGTTACTAGGCAAGTGAATATTAACCAAAATGTCCAAAATATATTTTTATTTCAGCAAATAAGGAATAAAATATTAATATTTGGAAAAAACATGTGAAGCTAATAAAAGTGTGCTAAAATTTATCTCTATGAAATTCGAAACGTAAATGTAATTCTGTGGATTTTCTGCACTTTTTGCCACTTTATTAACTCCTCTATAGGTAGCTTGTTCTATGCATCTCTTATTTAATTTTAGTATAGAAGTATCAAGGCTCTCTACTATGGCTTATATTTAAAAAAAATGCTCAAGTATTTGTTAGAAAGCTGGGTATTCTGTCGAAGGTGCAATGGTACTTCACACCGAAACAGTCGCTCAATCTCAATAAAGCACAAGTTCGATCGTGTATGGAGTACTGTTTGTACTTCTGCGACGGCTCAGCTAAATATCAACTTGAAGCACTTGAGTCGATAGAGAAACGGGCCAAGAGGCTCATCAACAGCGATGCACTAGTTGAGACTAGGTTTCAGAGCTTACAACATCGACGTACAGTTTATAGTTTTTTATCGGATGTACTTCGGGGAGTGTGTAATGGAGTTACATAGCTTAATTCCTTCAAGCCCCTTCCACCACCGAACAAACAGACGTACGACGACGCGCCACCGGTATATGGTGAATATTTCACTCATATCAAAATGTTTTGGGAATACATTAATTATGCATACTGCTAAAGAGTGAAATGCCCTGCGGG
The DNA here is from genome assembly GCA_946251805.1 of Cybosia mesomella. NCBI lineage: Eukaryota > Metazoa > Arthropoda > Insecta > Lepidoptera > Erebidae > Cybosia > Cybosia mesomella. The sequence goes on from OX276404.1 coordinate 11,548,998, forward strand.
TCAGTGTTCCCGGAAAGTTATAACCTGGGAGTTACTTCTTGTGTATTGACACTTACTACTTACTTCTTATGGTCTGTGGACTGACAGTCAACGTAGACAGATCATGAACTTTATAGACTGGCTATCAGCGTATACGAGAGAGGATTAGCGATAATATTTTGTTATTGCCAGGCTATGAATAAATAATATAGATGATAAAAGATATACTACAGTATAAATATTTTCATTTTGGCCACATGACACGACATACTTATCCTGAAATTCTTGATCTCATATATACCTTGTTTTTTTAAGTCAGATTAAGTTGTTTTATGTTCAGAGTCCAAAATAATTTGGAAAGGATTTCACCTACAAAAAGACAGCTGTAGGGAAGTCCTAGTGGAAAACTTTTATAACGACACCGAAGCAACTAATACGTGTTTTGGTTACGGTCTCCACAGATGACTTACTTACATACACATAACAAATGACAAAAAAATAACAATGTATCAATCTTGAGGTTATTTTCATATATGACTTGTACAAGCACACTGGTCACGCTGCCTAGACATTGTTCCAATCTCTATTAAGCGCATTCTATCAGTAGCTCCGATATTGCGAACCATTACAGTTTTACCCACTAACACATAAATGCATTTTTGAATAGTGATAATTGATTGAGTCAGAGCAAATCACGACTTATGGTAGCAACTGACCCAGCTTTCAAGACCATTGTCTACCAAATCACTTCCTCATTTTCCATTTTGTGCATTAACCGTAAAAATACCCCACATTTAACTGTTAATGGTACCATTTTTATTGAATATTTGTTTTCAACTTTCAATATTGATAGATATTGTAAAATTCAGATAGGTTCTCTCTTGACAAATAGTTTGTGGCATTTAGTTTGTATATGAACGAAAACTTATTAATAAAATGAATCATTGTATAAAGTGTGGAACAAAATGCATTAATTGAGAAAGTAACACACGTCGTTGAATAAATAAAGGCTCTTAATTTGGTGCATTATGGCTCGCCCCCTATTACATTGGAACCTTAACATACAAATGGTAAATCGTGGGTGTGTAATACACCTCTGCCTACCCCTTCGGGGATACAGGCGTAATGTTATGTTATGTTGTTATGGTTACTGCATTGCACTTACTACTTGTTTTTATAGCTATCTTACTAAGTCCACTAGTCAGTTTGTTTCTCACAGCAGACAATTATTTGTGTTACTACGAATATTTCTTCGAGTCTGGGTTTACCTACTCTCCCATTTCTCCCAAGATACAGTTATAACAGGGTGGAAGAGTTATTCTTTTTTAAATTATCGTATTTCCTAAGTTGACGCATTATAAATGCACGGATATTATAGCAGAGTTTTAAAGCCAAATGCTCGTAAGCAGAACGTCACACCCCAATTCATACGTCGGTGTAGCGAATACTTCTAAATTCTCCATAAAGTAGCTTATCTAGTATGTGGCTAAATAAACCATCAGTTGAAGTGACTGAAAATGAAACTCAAGCCTAATGTTAGCGATACTTGGCAAATTGTCTGCTGGCAGCGGACATTCATGAATTATCATCCATATCTGAAAGTCGGTTAAGGCATACGATCGCGCTCGTTTTAATCCACGCCTTAGTAATCGAAAGCACTTTCCGGGTATGGAAAGCTTTCGATTGCCTTTTAATCTCAATAGAATAATGAATAAGGTGTATTATACTTTAACTGAGAGCAAAATATGATTGAACATTTAACTGACTACTGAAAAGACTTGGAGAGTGACACTCTTAGCGTCTTGCTGGTCTATTAGTAAGGTGACTGCTGGTGCTTATATCCTTGTTGACTTCTTTACTTACTTTCTATGATACAAATAGAAAGTTGAATTGTGGGTTGGCCATATTCTACTCCAACCCTGTAATGGTAAATGTAATTTTCTTTTAAGTACTTAGTCTGGCCATAAATACTGTTACAATTAAAAATAAACAAAATATTGCATTTATATTTGGAATCTGCTATTTTTATATTGTACAATATTTTGCGATATTAAAATGGAGTGGGGTGATGAAGAGAACCGAATCGCTGTGATCGCATTACACAAAGTAGGTATATGGAGCCAAATGCAATTTTTAAAACTCTATACGCTTGGTATTAGTAAAATGTTTGTGTACCGGCCTATTAATAGGTACAATGATACCTCATCTGTTTGTGAAAGAAAAAGATCTGGCCGTTCGTACGAAAAAGGTGGTCAAAGCAGTAAAAGAAAGAAGATTTTATCTCGGAAGATGAAGATGGCACCTAGAACCATGTCGCGTATTTTAAAAGATGACTTAGGACTTGCAGCCTATAAAAGACGTACTGATCATTTCTTAATTGATAATTTAAAAAAGAATAGGGTGGTAAAATCGTAACAACTATTGGAGCGGTACGCAAAAGGAGGTCACAGAAAAAAATTGTTTAGGGATGAGATTTTTTTTACAATTGAGCAACATTTTAACGCACAAAGTGACCGTATTTATGCTCACAGCTCTGAGGAAGCTTCCCAATTAGTCAACAGAGTGCAACGTGGGCATTATCCGACTTCAGCGATGGTTTGGAGGGGTATTAGCTATGAAGGAGTGACTGAGCCATACTTTTGTGAAAAAAATATCAAAACATCGGCACAAGTGTATCAAGATACCATTCTTGAGAATGTAGTGAAGCGCCTTAACAACACCATGTTCAATAACCAAGAATGGTCCTTCAAGCAAGACTCGTCGCCGGGTCATAAAGCGCGGTCTACGCAGTCTTGGTTGGAAACGAACGTTTCGGACTTCATCAGAGCTGAAGACTGGCCGTCGTCTAGCTGGATTATGATTTATGGTCAGTTTTACAGATTACGGCTTGCTCTAAACGTCATAATAATTTGGTGTCCCTAAAACAAATATTAAACTAACACTCTGTAAAAGTAATAAATGTTATCTGCAATTGAAATTTTATGGCAAGATGCGGGATGAAACCCGACCCCACCAGGCGAGGCCGCGGTGGCGGCCAAAGGCCGCCGGTAACCCTAGGGTAATCCATTCGAGGGCTTACCCGGGGTGCCCGGCAATGGACACTTGGGTAGGACACCGTGTGGTTTTAGTCGGTCCGATTCCGACACGCCCACGGGGTGAATCCCGAGGGCGTTTCCACACGTAAAAAAAAAAGACTAAGTACAACATATAGACTCTGTTACTTTTTCCACGTTTTGGCAACTGATCTGATTTGACAGATTCATTTTTAGTTTATAAAGAGATTAAACAAAAATCACAATAATACCAGTAAAATTATATAATACTAGCCGCGTGGACATAGGTCTGGGGTTTAATTTTCTTATTCGCACGTAACGCCTCATGTACGTTAAGTAGTCTAAGTTACGCCCTATAATATCAACTGCAGTAAAAATCCCGTCGAAATCTGCCCTGTCACTGCAGAGATTACCCGGAACAAACACACAGAAGACAGACACATATACAAAATTTACCAAATTGTATTTTTGTTATTTTAATATCACAAACAGACACTGCGACTTTATTTATTTGTACATATATACTTGCGAACTCTGATAAGTACTTATAATTAACTTATCAGGATCATATTTCTTAACAGTAATTTTATTGCATCCGTTTGAAAAAATTAGTATGTGTGTATAACCGTATATTGGAGGTGATTCACCTTTAGCTTTATCGAAAATCCATAGATTTTTATCTATATAAAAAAAATTTGTAATAATTGTCCCATGAGCGAAGCCAGAGCGCGCAGCAGGTACAAAATAAGTTTCATTTCACTCTCATTTGACGTACCGACACACAAACCTTATTCGTGAAGGAAGTGATCAACGAAGTAGTATTTCTGAAACTCATCTAAAGGTATTATGCATGCTCGTCACACTGTCGATTTGGCCTTACGAACTTGATTGGAATTTCAATATTCCTTACCGAGATCTAACAATGCTACCTAAACATTCAATTAAATTTAATTCTTATCGTCTACAGCGTAGTGTATAATATTGTTTGCGTAAAAGTGAGTGCCGTACTAACGCACATGGCTTTGGTAAGCTTATAAACAAGTAAATAAATGGCGTCTGTTTATACATTTTCACGCGGATTTAGTCTTGTTCCGGATTTGGATGAGGGCCGGTTGTCTGGTGAAACTGTCGAATTCCGTTATCTGCGCAAGTGGAGCAGGTGCAACAAATAAGGTACACTTTGAAATCGCTGCATGACTTTATTACACGATCCTAACAAATACATTGTTCTCTTCTTTCTCATTTATATAATTTATAGGTACTCCACTATCCATTCGAGTGTGGCAAAGCCATGGGTAATGCTTGCCAAAGGCTTTTGTATTCATCTTCTTTGTATGCATTTTTCATAGAAGGTTGAATTAAAAACAAGAAAGTTTCTCAAAGATTGTATTGAGGCCAAAGTAGCTCAACGGTTTTATAGTTTTCTCAATAAAAAATGGAAAAAATATAGAAGAGGTTGGTACTCAAAAAATCCGTTCCCGCAGGGGGAACGCACAGGTAGATTTCGTGAAGATTTCCGTAGCGCACAATTTTTTTTCTTTTTCTCGAAAACGGTAAATTTGAGCAAAAAGCGTTTCGGACATTTAATTTAGAGCAAAAAATAACCTTTTTTTTTTTTTTTTTTTTTTTTTCGTGCGGAAATCCCTTCGGATACCGCCCCCGCTGGAGAGCGGGGGGTCTCCACCGGGGGCGGTTATGTCGGGCTTGCACCGACTAAAACCGCACGCCGTCTCGGGTCTTGACCGGGGTGTAAGGTTACCCATAGAGCATATCCCTCGCACCCCGACTGACCCTGGGCCATCTCCGGTTTCGAGATGGCCCCCTTACTTGCTCTCCACTGTGCCCTCTGCTAGTCAGAGGGACACGTGGAAAGCTTCCGAACAGCCCTCAACAGGGCCGTCCTCGCCTCGGTCGGAGTTGGCCGTAGGCGGCAGCGTCTCTCCCGCCCTAGGAGAGAGGCGCTGCCGTCTCCGTTCCCCAGGGTGCACCGCGTGGAGAGCACCCCAGAGCAAAAAATAACCTATCGGTTAGAAATATTTTTTTGCCCCTCTATGACCTATGCTTCTTCTATGACCCACGCCGAGCGCATATTTAACATGTAAAATTTTTTTTTCTCGAAAACTCGTAACTTTTAGCGAAAAACTTTTCAGACATTTATTTTAGACTTAAAAATGGCCTATCGATTAAAAATGTTTCCGACGGCAAGAATGTTCACCGGTTAGAAGTTATGATTTTTTTCCCGAAAAATTTTGGTTTTTCCCCCCTCCACTTTTAGTTAAAGTTTTAATCTTATAGGTTTATAATTAAAAGTTGTTGGTATTCATGTATACTATGGGATAAAATTAGAACGGTTCGAATATCTTTCATGGAACGTGAAATTTTGAGGAAAAACTGATTTCAAAAAAAGTGAGGCCCTACCGTCCCCTTAGGCCGGATTCCACCCGTTCGCGAACTTAAACTAAGTTTACACCCAAGCAATTTTTGACCGCAGTTTGAAAGCGATCGGGGCAAAAATGCGACCGTGAGAGTGCCGCAAATTTTGGGAAGTGGAACCATACATACATATATATATATATATATATATATATATATATAAACTTTTTGACCAGTGGTCATTTCGGACTCAGGGGGTCATAACTAGACCTGCTATGAAGAATTTTTTTTTAAATTCGACAGTAGTCAAGAAACCAATAGGTAGATCGATTTCATCGAAATCTACCTAAAAAGGAAAGAGGATATTTAACGCTTCACTGTGATCTCAAATATCTCATCCTACTATAAAAGTATAAATGTAAAAGTGAAGTTTGTTCCATTTTTACGCAAAAACGGTTCAGCGGATCTGGATGAAATGTGGCACAGAGACAGACAAATCTGCCAGAATCTCACCCGTTAATCAGCAGTATATCGTATTGTATTAGCTGCTGCACGTTGTACCCCAACACCTGCATAATTGAGGATTTGAACGAAGCGACAGAGGTGTGTCTGTCAATGTCGCAGAATTTTGAATAAGACAGATCTAATAGCATTGAATAGTGCCATTGACTCGAAGAAGAAGATCGTAGATATATTTGGTAGGCTGGCAGGTGAGGCAGGCTAGGGCCTGAAGATCTCGGTGGGACCGTATATATTTCTACGAGGTGATGAGTTTTATTACACTTGAAATATTTCTGCTTTCTAACCTGACCTGAAGAAGTAGGATTTAAATTGTGCAGTCACGTAGGAGTGTTTACGTATTTGTTATTCTCTATAGACATTTGAAGTGAATAATAGGTAATATAATTCAACAGAGAACAATGGTCATTGTGGTGCTAGGCGATGGGACCAGCATACTGTACCTGGGCCTCATTATCACTGTCTTTAATTCAGTACCTACTTACTGGTCTACTCAATTGTTCATGATAAAGTTGGACATCGCTCATAGATCTACATATAAAATACAGGAAAACCCAATTGCGCGATCGCATGGATAGTCCAATGTCTATACCTTATCAACTTATTTTTCTCAAGTATTATTGCGAAAAAGTGTGTCTTCTTGAAAACAACATTTTATGAAATTTTGGATTAAGAATATGACATGATACTCCTTTGTGAATACGTTCGAATCTTCAGTTAGTACTTTAAAAAAAAGACAGAATGTCATCGATGTCACTTTCTGTTACTGTTTGTTTATGTTGTACGTATAATTTTTATAAATACTTTTGTTAAATCTCTCCTAGCCTTGGTACATACGTCCTTTGCAAAAATCCTTATATTTAGTAAGAATTTTTGCAAAGGACGTATGTTATACACTGTATATGTACATGTATAACTCACTAAAAATGAAAATTTATGTTGATTCTGCTGGAAGTAACTAGGAACTTGAGCCAACCGGTCAAATGCTGGCTCTATGCTTTCAGCATCAATTTTGCCAATGTCCCATAGTAGAGCTATTAACGAAGAAGATAAAATTTTGCCAATGTCCCGTAGTAGAGCTATTAACGAAGGAGAGTAAATATTTATGAATGAATATAATAAATAAATTATCAAATAAACTAATTATCAATAATTTTAATGTTTTTTTTTTTGTCGGAACCACTAGTCCTGAAAGTTTATGGTAAGAAGTGCTATCTATGAAGAGAGATCTCTGTGTATAGTGCTTCCTATATACCGAGATGTTTACAAACAATGTTTTGAATTTAACATTCGAAACATCAGTTCATCGATTGATAAATATTCGAAGAATCGTTCAGTCGAAGCAGCGTTTGGAGAAAAAAAAGTCGTTTCGCAATAACACAACTTTTCAAAATATGTTGCTCTGTCCACCACTGGACAGCGGAACATAATTTCATAATTTGTCTCTCTGTCCACCAGTGGTGGCCAAATTGGTGGTGGACACCGGGACTAATCGAAAAAAAAAAAACTCTTATCATTTTCCCTAACCCGCCCAACGAAATATTACTTCAAAGAGATCTAACGGTTACAAAGACAGTTTCATTTTATCCTATGGATATTTTATCCTGGATCTTTTACTCACAACTTCGAACAACCAGACAGACTGAATTACATTCACATTTGGATTATTACTGTGGCGATCACTTAATTGTTCTATAAATATTAAGAGTTAATTTTACAAACGGTATACTTGTAAAGTACTCGTATAGTTCCCATGAGATGTTCGAGAGCTATTTTGCATTTGAAACAATTTGATTGCTAACCGCGGTAGCTTAGTGGTATGGGTAATGGACTGCTGAGACGAGGTCTCGGGTTCGATCCCAGGTTTTACCATGGCACACACCAATGACTTGTCGATGCTTTTCGAAGTTATGTGTGTATTTATCGCAGGTTTATAAGTGCCCGGTTAATGGCAATAGGCTCGCCACTAATTACATTGGGACCTAAACATAAACTGGCGAAATGTGGGTGCTAGCACCTCTGCCTACCCCTTCGGGCATATAGGCGTGAGTTTATATTATGTTATGTTATGTTACAATTTGATTGCTTTACGATTTGCGTTTTTGATTCGTTTGTTTAGTTCAGTCTATCTAATAGCGAGCTATCAAGAATCAATAACTGAGCTTGTAAGACAATGAAAGGCAGATTTATAGCGCGTACTAGCACTGCCCACACATTACCATGATATAAAAGAATGTATTAAATAAGTTCAGCATGTTAGATCCTTTGTTTATTGTTTTGAATAACGTCTATAACGTGCATTAAGTTACGTCATATAGGAATCAAAGAAGCAGGTATTAAATCCTCTTGAATTGATGAGGACATTTATTTCAGACTTTACAGGGTATATAGGGCTCCCCCAAACCCCAAACAAACCTAGATGAGGATCTGGCAGAGGCTTTCTTGTTAGAGTTGGTAGCCCCCGGGCTCCCAACTGGGTTCTTTTATACCACTGGGATTAACGATTTGATGATTTAAGAAATTTCAACTTTAACTGCGGTTTAAATACAAGTTTTGATAATAATGTGATTAGTAACCACCTGTGTGAATCTAAAATAACCACCTTGTGTTAAAAACACACAACCTAAAATTTGAATGTTCTAAGTATTCACATATGTGACAAGTAGAACGTGCGATTCCTAGACAAAAATACATTTGTTCATGAAAGTGTGTGAAAGCTTATTTCAATAATAAGTTAGCAATAACGGTCAAGAAAGTGAACTGTATGCCTGCAACGTGTTGATAAACATCGTTAGAAGGATCTTTATAGCACGCTCGCGATTGACTACCGTCGTTTACTTGTACTGTTTGATGGAACAGAATTAATTATTGGGCCTTGTATATATATAAATGAAATAAGAGTTTAGTTTAATTCGTGTTACAAGAAAACGGATACCACTAGTTTCATAGCGATCATAAATCTAGAAATTCATTACATCAATTTATCATCAGGTAATTGCAGATGAAATAAAGATTAAGATTAGATAAAAAGATACACAAGTTGAGTAGGAGTGAGTCTGAGCCGATTGAGGAAGTATCTTTTCTTCACTCTATAGAAGTTGGCAGTCTAGTTAGTCTTGGCTGGTATTTGCGGGTTCAAATACTAATGCCTGAAAAAGATTAACAGTAGCAGAGGTGTACATAGAGAATTTCGTCACGCGTAGGTAGACAGAGGTATTCTGATACATGTATCTCACTAAATATGTTTGGTTACACGTGGGATACGCGCAGTGTACTCATACCCGTATTTTGCTATACCCATATTTTAGATAACACGTAGGTCCCAATGCCGTGTGCCAGACTCCGTACTGCTAAGATAGATTTTGCAAAAAAAAGCTTTTGTACAACCTGATTATCGAAGCCTTTTGTTACAGCTACAGCTGCATCATCGAAGCAGTGAGAGGTCAGTGATTTTGGTTCCTTTAATTCAAAATGGCCCGCTAAATAACCCCGCCTCACTGCTTCAGCGCTGGCAAGCAGCAGGCAGGCAGCAGGTGAGTTGGGAGACAATGATTGGAAACTAAATGGAGCGTAGAGAGCAAGCTTACCCGTGTAGTCGCCGCGGCTACGGTTTGTGGTTGCGCATCTCAATTTCGATATTGTTACAAATTTAGAAAGACGTGCATTACTCCTCTACGCAAATTTCAACGGTATGATTGAATAACTGTATTTTACGAAGCATAGAACAAACCACAGGAAGGACTGTAGGTGAATATTTCATAGGTAAAATTCATTTGGTTGTCTGTCACGTATATAAAGCAAGCTGTACTTAATTATGTATTTGGTCTACAATTAATTAGAAAGGCTTCATTAGAGTAAATAGTAGGTTACATGCTGTAGAACATTTTATTAGCACTTACAAGTAGCTGTAATTTCCTTTGCTGTAAATTCCGCGTAAAGATGTTTAGTCTTGAATTGCTACTTTTGTGCGGGGAAAATATATAACTTATTACATAAGGATTTTAATTTAATTTTTTAATTAAAACGATCTTACAAGAACATTTTTTAATATCTTATATAGCGTTAATATTTTCTTCCTATAATTGACATTTTATAGCATCTGTAGGTATCTCTACTAATATACAACTAATAAAAAAAACTTGAAAGCATTAAAATGATTTTGAATAATAATTGATTATGTATAACGCAATCATGGTATAGGTTATTTATAATTTTAAATTACCCTTTCGTCCAGGTTGCACTGGCCGCGAGCCCAGGCTGACTGACGTGAGCCAGTCAGCCGTTATATTTTATTCGTTAATTTCGTTATCATTATTGTTATGTGAGAGTTTGAGATGTTGAAATAATCTAATTTGATTTAATTGATCACGTACATAATTAGATCGTTTATAAATTATACATAATTTTAGAAATTAAGCATTTTCCGTAACCGTCTGTTCTGTCTATCCTGTACCATCCTACGCGGTGAAGAAAAACAGAAACGGTCCTAAAACTGGAGAACTTGATGCTACTCTTGTAGTTCTACCTAATAAAAAAATAAGGAGAATAGGCACTATATGGCACCCCACAAAGCAAAGGATGAAAAAAACCAGTTGCACGAACTTGTGTGGCGAACACGAATTAGATATGTGTCACAAATGTATAAATCTTCTATATATATAAAACAAAATCATGTTAGTGATGACCAGTACAAACTCAAAAACGGGTGGACCGATTGTCATGATCTTTGATTTTTTAGATTTGTCTAGTAGAATTGCCACGGTTACCCTTCCCCTGCCGGCCATCGAGGGTTATGTCAGACTCGAACCAACCAAAACTTCACGCTGCCTCGGGTCTTTAATGCCAGGTTGCAAGGAGAAATTCACGGAATAAATTCAGCTGGTAAGGTAACCAACATAACTCGATTCTAAGGCGGGACGAAGTTTGCCGGGTCAGCTAGTAGTAGTTATATTTTAGATATTTAATTTTTTGTCGATTTGTTTTGTTACCTTTAATTTAATATTTTTTTATTGCAGGCATTTATGCATTTATGTATGTATGCACTTCGAAAATTTAACAATTATTGGTTTTGTAAGAAATATATGATCTCAATTGAAAGGCTGAACAAAGAATAATTTAGTGTTATTCGTAAGTTTAAATAAGTAAAAAGCAGGATTTAATCATTGTATTAAAATAAATACAAAGAAAATATAACTTTCAATTCAGGAAACCTTCCTAAGGTCGCCTTTTATGATGGTGTAGTCGGACTGACGAAGGTTAGTCTGAAGCGTTGAAAAATAAGATTAGTATTCTAGGGTTAACTAAATTTATGTAGATAAACAAAATTACTTCAGCCTATGTAATCAGTATAAACAAATAAATAATTGTAAGATAGTTGGCAGAGATGTGTATTTCACACCCACGTTTCGCCAGTTATGTTAAGGTCCCAATGTAATAGGGGGCGAGCATATTGCCATCTACCGGGCACATTATTAAGCGAGCGATAATTAACATTTATTAATACACATCTCTGCCTACCTCTTCGGGGATACAGGCGTGAAGTTATGTTATGTAAGATAGTATACCGTTAAAATATAACAAAACTAATTCATTTTTGTAATTAAGTGATTAGTTTCGCACAAAAGGAGAGATGCTTATAGGTTCTAAAAAAAGAAAATTAAACAGGAACTACAGCGGCTGCATCTGCAGCGGTGTCCGTAGGGCGGAATAAACTGGGTGATCGTCGGCGGCTTCTCTTCAGCGGTGGCGCTCGCGCAGTCCCGCTTGCAACGTTGTCGCGGCCGCACGCGCACGCCGCGCCATGAACCGTCCGTTGATTGCACTCTGCGCGCTCGCCGCCCTCTGTACCATCGCCGCTGCCGATGACCCGCCGCGACCCCGACTTATAGACTTTAACCCTTGGGCATGGCTACCCTCTAACCGAAATCGATCTCCATCCATTATGGATTATTTTTTCCCACCATCCCGCACACCTAAACAATCCAATCTAGACCCTCCCGCTGATAGAAAGCCACCCCCAACTACCACGATAGAAAATACCCCCGCTCCGACTACTTTAGAGGAGCGATCCACTACGTATGCGAAAAAAATATCAACCAAAACGAAGTCAACAGCACCCGCAACAAACCCAACCGCTACATCTCCACCAAAAGCCAAAAAGTCAACCCGTAAACCAACCACGACAACTGAGGTAAAAACTACGCAAACGAAAATCGATTACTCTACGCAAACTATGAAAGATTCTTCCGCGACTACATACCGGCCGCCGACAAAGCATTATACGATTCGGCCTATTGTACGCACTACGGAGACGCCTACGGTTCAGGATACGGAAACCACTTTAAATAGTGACAGTACCGAGACAGTTTCTGATATCGATACTATGGGGACGACGGCCGACGGGCCTAAGGAGACGGTTTCTACGTTAACTACCGCTGACGATGTACGTTCTACGGATCCTGGTACCGCGAGTACCGCAACTGTGGAGTCATCTACCCAGACGGATAGCACAATGGAGCCAGCTGACAGTCGTGAGGGATACCTACCACTCCGCGATAAGCCTCAGCAAACCCACGTCAAGATCAACGAGCAAACCAAGAAAGAGGTCAGTGATTTAACACTATTTTCTTTTTCATCTTAATTGTTCACAGTCTAATAGCTGCAACTTTCCTAGCATCTATTATCTTATTTTCACTAGAGATTGATGGTATTTTCTTTACTAAAGGTGAATCTAATCGATGAATAAATACAGAGCGTTTTGTAGGTGTAAACTACGTTAACACCTATGTAAGTAGTAAGTTACCCAGCGGATAGGCGAGAGAACATAAATCCGAGCTAATGTGCCCCAAGTGATAGGTTCCTGAGCATTCACCAGTATCTGTGTTCTCACATTAGCCGTGCAAATTGCAAGGAATTATTTATTTCTTTGAAACTCGATGAAGTGCATTACGGCCGTGAAAAAGCTGTATAAAAACGTATTGTGTTCCGCCCTATGCCCATATGTAAACTCGATTATTACACATTGTTAGCAGTTAGACAGTTTCTATTGCACTGTAATGGTTAATAATTAACGTTTAAATCATTCTCACTAATCATTAATCAAAATATAGTAAAAAAAACTTCGAGTTGGAAGGAAAGTGGTTTACTTTTGTTTGGTGATTATACGTTTTTAATTGCAGAACATACCTATAGAACTTAAACTACACAAACATCAATTATAATAAATCAGGGAATAAGCATAAAACTTACAGTAAAGGTCATTCACCAAAAAGTTTCAGATAAATAGGTAATACGGATTACAAAGATAAACTCCATGTTAACTACATACACGTCTCTGTCCAAATAACATAAAAGTAATACATAAAAGTATTTAGCCATTCTCGATTATGTTCTAACTACCCAAAAAATAAACAATAAGTAATCCATAAGTTAATCCAATAAAAAAAAACGCAGTTATTTAGTAAATACAATATAGTTGTATTCACTAATACGGTCGTTAGGCAATTTGCAACCTCTGGGCAATGTACAAAAAATCTCCTAGAGCCATCGGAATTTTTTCTCACATTAAGGGAGCCGATGATAGATTACGCGGTGACATTTTTAATATTCGAACAGTATTTTTAACAGCTTATACATCATTAAGTTTACTACTTATCTAACAAAGCATACTATTACAACTACGAAGAGAATAGCGCGATCCCAATGATTATTTAATCGTCAACTAAACACGACAAAAACGAACAACATTTAACTGGTTGTATTGTAAATACTAGGTTTATCAGAAAAAATTAAACTTTAATAGAGAAAGTATTAAGGAAACCAAGAAAATCGTAGACAATGCGAATGTTCAAAAGTCATATTGTGACGGCACTTGCCTGTCATTAGCGACTTTGTGGTTGATGTAACTGTGATGGATGCCGAAAATTTTCGGGAGGAAACAAATTTAGCGGAGACACTATACAATGTGAACTTTCTTTACTACACGGTTAATGTATGTGCAATTTCAAAGACAAAATGATCGTTTGATGATTTACAGAATTTCCTTTTAATCTCTTTTTTGTAACTATTACCAAACAGAAGTGCATTTTGTATTTCCTAACAATTTTTATTGAATATTTTTTCTGAAAATAAAATAAGTTTTCCGTAATAAATCTAGTAACTTCTTTAGTTTTCAGTAAGTCAAGACGACATTTTGACATTTTATTTAAAAACAATCACAATATTGACACAACTTTGATAAATGAAATTAATCGTCACTAACGGTCAGAAACTCACAACTTTCTTTTAAATGGAAAACGGTTATAAATGAAAGCTTAACTCTACTTTGACAAAGTTTAGGCTACCGGGTTTTCACGTAACCAGCTAATTCTTTACGTACATAGACTGATAAAACGATTTTTTTCAATATTAATATAACAAGATGAAAATCCATATAGTATTTATGTTTTCATAGCAACATACATAACTGACGTTATTCCATGAAGTTGATTAGCGTTGTAGGTACTGGAACCGCTGGTTACGAGACGCCATCGGGTGAATCTAACGGGTTTGCAGATGCGATGCGGTGCCTGTCAACGTTGAAATATTTGCATTTTGGCCGTTTATTCATAATAAACGTGACTGCCACCGTTATTTACTGCGCTATCGACATCGTTGATATTGAAATATTAATGGAAGTTTTACTTTACATTAGTGTTAGTTAGTTTTATTTTACATTAGTGAGCCATAACTGGTAATAAAATCAGCAGCAGTGAAAAGGCTTTGATTAAAATTTTTGCAACGTTGAGAATATAGTGAAAATGAAACTTGCTTCAAAATGTGAAAAAACTAGAAATAATTTCAATAACACGAGCTCTTACTTGTAATGACGAGTAAATTGTAAACTAACCTAAATTGAATATAGAAGAATACATGCTGATATTCCAATATTCTAGTAAAACACTAGACTGAAACATTATAACCTATGTAAATTTGGTAAGTGGTTTTTAGGTTACAATGTTTGCTGACATAAGTCGGACCGACTAATGTCAGCATATATTATATTAGTATAATAGAAATATACTAATGGAGACATAAAAATAATAAACAACTATTTCAAATAATATCCTATCTGCAAACAGTAAGAAGTACAAACAAAACATAACAATCACGAGAGAAACTAAAATACCCACCAGATAACACTCAACAAGATATTTCCACCATTATCAACTAAATAGCGATTTCTACGGTAGTACTAATTAAATATTTTGTAAACCATAATCTAATTATTGCGTAGGAGTCATTGTTACATGTAATAATGAATGGAATAATGTTGGGAAAGGTCTTGAACTGTTCATATTCTAAGTAACGAGATTTAAAACTTTTATTGCTCACGTTTATAAGATTATCTGATAAGATATGAATGTTTTCATAGAATACACTTGTGTATAGAAAGACAGAGAAATATATTTATATATGCCTGATTAGATATATATTAAACAGTGGTAATACGAATTCTGGATTATACTAATATAATATTCTAGGACGTTCACACAGCACAGTTTAGATAAGACAAACTAAGTATAGCTTGTAAAATGGGTCCTAGAAAGCGGATAAACATACTTATATACTTTATTTTGTAAATACATCTAATAACTTCAAACGAGCTATTATTGTATATATATATATGTATTTATATATACATATATATAATCTGAATCACGGAACCGGCTCCAACCATTTTCATGACATTAAGTATACAGAGGGTTTTCGAAACATCGAAAAAACAATAAAGATCGAAGCTCGGTCACACAGATATTACACATTACACATAAAAACACTTAGACCAATGCAAATAGAAACATTAATTTATACAAATATTTGCGCTGAACGGGTATCAAACTCGCGCCTCCTGACATAGTAGTTTGAAGTACTATGGCCACGCCACAGAGGTCATCTCTGCTGTAGTAATGCTTGTACCTAAGTATTTTGACAAATCAATGTTAATGAACCACGCTGAGCACTTTTCATTAGGAAAGCCGTAGGCTAGTTTGCTGCAATAGTGGTATAAATAGGGACGACGTTGTTTTAATCAATTAATTGTCTTCATTTTAGACTTCTAAGTGGGGTTCACTTAGAATTCTAAAATGAAGACTATCATATATATATATACTATCATATACCTTTCTTCATCTAAAACTAATAATAGATTTTCGTCTATCGAAAGCTGTAATGATAATAATATTTATTTTCCTTACTTCACGATTACTTTTCATAATGACGATATTATACCCTTTCACAATTTAGCGCAAAAAAAGATGACTATTGCGAGGTAATGTATCTGTTGTTGTTGTTTGTTATTTATACAATGACTTATTACAGAAAGTTTGGACGACAAAAGGCACAACGCAAACAAGAGAAAATGAAGGAGAAACATTGACATAATTCATTTGCTATCGATTTTTAAATTAACAAAATGAAATCTCATAAATCTCATTTTTGGCAAAGTGAGAAGCTGATATCTATTTAAAGCGTTTATTATTTATACAAAGACTCATTATATATAGCTGCAGGACAAAAGACACACTAACAATAAATGAAATTGAAACAGTAACACTGGAACAATTTATTTTTTTATGAAACTAAACAAATCTCATTTTGGCAAGTAAAGTGAATCATTCAAAGGTATCGGTCATCGCTAATCGAATCTAATTAATCAGTACGCATTACTGGTAGAAAGTATAAGAAGAGAAAGGGGCTCTGGTACCTAAGAAACAGTGGCTAAGGAACTAACTGGGTTAATACAAGCAACTACTATATAGCTCATTAAAATCGTATTGTTGAAGATAGTAACCAATATGAAGCCGTAAAAGTACCGTATTCATGCATTACAACGTAGTAAGTGTTGGCAATTTTGAAAATGTTGCATAATATATTTCAGAAGCTAAATAAATTATACATACAAAATGCCTATGTCCTATATGCCTATCGGTAGTTATGCATAGGTACATCATTTGGAAAATAACAATACGGGTTACGACAATGAATAGAAAATAATGTACGCACAGCCTACGTAAGATATTTTTCAGTCTCAATTTTATTTGACAATAATCATAGCGCATGTCTTTCATTCCTTTCATTTCATTCATGTCTTTTTCACTCAATGGGTACACCATTGCGTGGAAATTACAATAAATATATTTTAGTTGAAAAGAAGAATTCTTCTATTGTCATTCAAATTTTTTTTAAACCTTAAACGGTTCAATACAAACATACACTTCCGCATTTCTAATATTGAAGTATCACTAACTGGTAATGGATGTTTCATTTAGAATTGTTTAACTCGCTTGATGGATTAGAGAAATATTATTTTGAGCAGCATGACTCGTGACAGTGTCTTCGTTTGTATTCGCGTAAGAAGAAGTAATTTTCGGCTTTGCAGTTAAATTTCACGCTTTTCATTTATCTACGTAAGCTTAACATTTTTACGTAAGACGACGCGCATTCAATTTTTGTTTTCTTATTTGGAACCGATTATAACGAACGTTATCTGTGCACTTTCATTCATTTATTCAATTTCGTTCCATTCTATTAAGATTCAAATAATATATTGCGCAACACAAGATCGAAGTGATCCAGAGTTGTAATTGTAAATTCAATTTGTGTAATAGAAATAAGACAATCGTCTGCTAACAATTGTATTCATGGTAAGAAATACATACCATCTGAAATCAATTTAAGTGAAATGGTAGAGAAGCACGCTCGGCTCTGTCGAGTGTTGATCTTATCGCTCATGAATTAATTGATATACTTAGTAAGAAAATTTTCCTTTTAGGGTTCCGTATATTGAACGAAATATTAAAATTAATAATATATATTTGGCAGGACGTATACTTGTTTGCCATTTAAGAGATATAAAAATGACAATTCAAAAGCTCTCAATTTAGAATTGGTATAATTATATATTACGTACTTGCACATACAATATTCCTTATTGCAGAAAAAGACACCCATGAAGGAGCCAGTAATACCAGCGATAATCATGAATAAACTACTATGTACATCGTAAACTTTTTCGAGATGACGTCAAATCATATAAGAAATCATAACTATACGATTGAGGAGAATCATTCGACGTGGGTTAAATAGATAATGAGGAAAGAACTACATCAATATATTGTGATTACCAATATCATTAAGGATTACAATATTACATCGGCGAGCTGCATACAGCTAATGATATCCTTTCCCAGTTTTTATACATCATTATTTTGTGCAAGATTGAAGCGTGTACATACATATGGATAAAGTGTATCAGTATAACTAGTCACGACATCGAAAGGGTTGTTTAGATCTTAGTGCTAGTGAAAGGTGCGACGCCAGAATAAACGTTAAATTCTAGTTAAGCTAACGGCTGGTGGAGAAAACATGATAAATAAATTAAGACTTTTTATGAAATTGAATTTATTGCCTTCTTAAAGTAGGAAATATTTCACATTTTAAGATATCATAAAGTACGGGGTTTATATTAAAAGTTTTATAATATGTGGTTTTTAGGGTTCCGTACCCTAAGGGTAAAACTGGACCCTATTACTAAGGCTCCGCTGTCCGTCTGTAACCAGGCTGTATCTCATGAACCGTGATAGCTCGATAGTTGTAGCCGCTATGACAAAAAATATTAAAAACGGAAAAAAACATATTAAAAGTATCCCATATAAGAAACGGTGCTTTTTTTGCTGTTTTTTCTCATTTGAAAGAAATATGCCCAATGAGCTTCTTAAGCTAAGAAAGACATAAAAAGAGGCAAGGCGTTAAAAAAAATCGTGTTAACTATGCCCAGTATTGACAGATATTGTTTGCAATTGAAACTGTAGTTGTGAAAGCTAGACCATGAAACGCGTACAATTTTACTGCCAGTATTGCAAAGAAAAGAGCTAAAATGTGCAAATGTACAGTCATATGGGTATAATTTGTAACGACAGTTTATAAAAGACTATTTTTTATGGTGGGGTCCGTAAAGATGCGTTGACGAGTATATGTAGTAAATACTGGTTTCCGTATGTCGTAATTTGCGCTTGTGTGACCGGCATTGACTCCGATCATGCGTTCAAGGCCATATATTACTACGCAAACTATTTCACGTAACAGTATACACGCGAAGAAATGCATGGGGTATATTTCTATTTCGATTCAATGTATGATTTATTGATACTATGTAATTTATCTAAACGCGTGCGTGTACTGCGAGTAGACGATTGACACCGACTTCAACCGAACAGTCTTAAGCGTATTTTTGTCTTGTGAATTAAATCTCTAAATCAATTATTTATCTTTTTTCAGTGCCTGTTTTTAGTTCTTATTGGTTTTTGAAGTGGTTTTACTTTTTTAATGAAAATTTTACTTATTTGTCGCTTTTCTGGTAGTCTTTGTAAACACACCAGTATGAAACCGAACATGTATACTGAACTGCGAATCCATTTAGAGAGAGGTATAGGCGTGATGTTATGTTATGTCATAACATAAATAGTGCCTAAATATGCGATAGCAGCAATGCTGGCATTTATTGAAGAGTTCCGTTGTCTGTCTCCGAAATTTATGATCACATCTTTACGAATGGGAACCAACTAAGAAGGAGACGAAGAATAACAAAAAGGGATTTTTCCAAATCGGTTCAGGCGTCTTCGAGTTATCGGTGAACATATATAACATCGCCCATGAAGGGTTCCGTAGCAGTAAGTAAAATGTTTATATTTGAGTTGATTAAATCTAAGGTAAATTGCGGTTTACGATTTATGCCGTATTAAAAAAAAACTACTTACTAGATCTCGTATAACCAATTTTCGGTGGAAGTTTACATGGTAATGTACATCATATATTTTTTTTAGTTTTATCATTCCCTTATTCTAGAAGGGGGGATACATTTTACCAAGTGTCTCTCGCGCAAACTATTCAGTTTAGAAAAAAATTATATTAGAAACCTCAATAAACATTTTTGAAGACCTATCCATAGATACCACACCACACACGTATGGGTCTGGTGAAAAAATTTTTAGGGATTTTCTTTAGAAAAACCCTATTGCTATCGAGTTGTCGTCGTCGACGTCGTCGTTGCCAATTTTCTGTCACGGTTTTGGGTATGAAGGAGATGAGCTATCGAGTTGCTGTTTTCGGTAATAGATTCGTGCTGGGGTGAACCATTGCAAGATAAAGAAAAAATCGCAAAAAAAAATATCGCAAAATCGAAAATCCCTTGTATTTGGCTGAGCTCGTCTCAGGAATTCAACTTGTTTTTTGTTTCAGTTCTAAGTATGGGGGAACCCCCTAATATTTTTTTTTTTTGTTCTCTATTTTTGTGTGAAAATCTTAATGCGGTTCACAGAATACATCTACTTACCAAGTTTCAACAGCATGGTTCTTATAGTTTCGGAAAAAGTGACTGTGACATACGGACGAACAGACTGACTGACGAACAGACGTATTTTGCCATTTGGCAACGGAGCCCTAAAAAGAAAACGATGCTGACAAATTTAGAACCTTCCTAATTTTTTAAAGTCGGTTAATAACAGCTTGAAATGAAGATAAAACCAGTACAACGATAATTAGATATAAAGCGGTCACCGTAGTCAGGATTGTTTACAAAAACTGAGAAATCATATCCTACTTATCAAGACTGTAAAAATCTTTATATGGTCTTATTGAAGAGACTCATACTGACCATAGATAGTTAAAGTATGAGCGTTAACCGGTGACTCTCTGCCGGTAGCAAGCGATGTTATGGCCTCTTCATGTCACTAAAGTAATAATAAAAATATCGTGGGACATCATACACAGCTCTATCAAGACGTAAAATTAGCATAGCTTGTATTATGTATGGGCTGTAGCATACTTGGATACGATTTTTTTTCGTAAATACATACATATTATACCTACATAGACCAAGAATAAATTTACCGTGACTTAGAAAAACTTGCAACTCCAGAGATTTGACTCGTTGACACCTACAGAGAGCAAAAAGAGAAGTAATACAGAATAATTGGAAAAATTCTTCAGCCCTCTCATACAACCATATAGTTACACTTATTGCCCACGTGTCACATACTTGTTATTTCTTGTGTACTGTGCACATTTACTAACAATAGGGTAATATTGTTTTTGTTCTTAATACTATATAGACTAATACGGTCTGAAATAAAGATTAATTAACATTATATATCATATCAGGTAGGCAGATACTACATCTAACCACTTGCTAAGATCCTGGCATGCATTGCATCGTTCGCTTCTACTTCGATGAGTGTTTGTATACATACTCACAAGTTGCGAGTACTCTTGACCTGGCCCTTCGTTAAAACGTTCTCGATCTGGTGAAAGTACTTACAAAGTGAAGCACTCTCGTAAGCTAAAAAATAAGTGACAAGCCTTTATTTAACTTTTAATGTTTGTATCTAAGTTTGTGAAGGTCAAACATTGCAATACTTCGTCTTATCCAACGGAGTTGAATTTTTGTCTGTTGAATCAGTTCTGATGACTGAAGCATGACCTGAGCCGACATTCAGGATTAGCTCCATATAAAGGAACTGTTTAACATTTAAGATCACCGACGCGAAATTTTGTGTACGCATTTTCAGTTTGTTTTTAAAAATGTTGTTTCAACTCCATCTGCCGTGTCTTGGCTGGTTAGCAGAGTGAATCAGAATTCAGTAAATATTCTTATATTACATATCAGTTTTATATTACAACTTTATACGAAGAACCTACATCTGAACTCGGAACTGCCGTATGTGGCTCACTCAAGTAATTGTTCCGTCCGGTCGAACCCGCAGTAGTCTGCGCCCTAGTTATGGCTTTGTGAATCCTAGTCGCCGCTCTATTCCTCTGGGAATTATATGCGTGTCGAACTTTAGTGATTTAATATCTAACGAACATATAAAGTATGTATGATATGGGATTCGTATGTCAATTGATATCTCGGTAACTTATATGGCCATCACCGAAGTCACGAAATTAATAAAAAAATAGATTCAAATCTAGTTTCGAAAAAGTGTGATAGTGCAGCCTTCTATTCATATGACGTGCTTGACTTTTTAGCTGCCACCTGGCTGGTACCTTCTAAACTTACAAACATGCTTGTTTAATACCTTACTACTAAACCAGTTCAAAACCACTAATCACTAATGTTAAGTAGTTACTTACCAATTATCTCTTTTCCTCACTAATAGAAATAAACCATGCTATTTCTGTAGCTATTTCCCCAATCGAATGGCGTCAACTTTAAACGGGATATCCCGTTGTACCCTACCTCCAAGGATGTAAATGGAAATTTTATAATATTGTGTTGTAATGCCTTAGCATAAAGTGTTAAACCTCATGAATTTATGATAGAAAGCTGTAAGTATCGACGTGCAACCACAAGAATGGTATAAAATTATCGGTTGTAAGGGATTTGAAACATTATTTTAGAACACCCTTGATGTTTTCCGGTTTTAGTTGGTCAGAAAGTACATAGAATGCAGGCCAGGGTAGTGGATCACGAATCTCACATTTTGAAAAGAGAACTCTATCTGTGGATTATTTGAATTAACAAAAGAGATTTCTAGACGGAATCAGTAAGTAAACTTTTATTTTCGTGAAGATTCCGTAGATGGATTTTTCGCCATATATTGGAATCAGATATCGCTTCCTTTGAACTCATAAGGTCTGTGGTGATTTCTCTCTTTTATGGGCAGTTCGACTATTTATCTCTTTTGTCTACCGCTTCCTAAGGAGGGAAGTAGATTTATTATGTATCTAAATCCTCCAATTTACTTCTGATTATTTTCGATTCGTGTTCGAAGACAGTTTAACTTTGTCTAGGACATCCTGAGGATTGGGTGTTTTCGTGAGTTACTGCTGTTAATCCTGGTGTACAGGCATCACAGTAAGGGACGTGAAACGCGAGTGGGATTAGATAATAGAGTTAAAAGATTTTAAGAAATTTATTACCATTACAGCAGAACTTAGAAGTTCGGATTTGAATCTCAACTCAGTGTAAAATATTATCCATATAGGATGATGTATATATTACTGACGTATTAATCACCGACATTATTTTTCAAAATGAGAAAGAATTTGATTTAAAAATCAGAGTACCTATCTATCAATAGCAAAACTGATTGTAGGTAACGCTATTGGATGAAAATAGTTTGAAGTTATTTTAACGTCAATATCAAACCAAATCAAGTTACTCCACATTACCAACTATTTCTTGAACGTTTTAATTGGAAAACGTCAACATTCAGGACGGTTCTGTCATCGAAGTTACATTCAAACTCGATGGCTTCACGTCAATGGAGCTCGCACAAATATTTTTCATTATAAACACAAAGTTAATCCAAACTCAATCCAAACGTAGCGTAGTAACTCTTACAAATAAATCGTGGAAAGAAAGAATAGCACGGAATGATAAGTATCTGGCACATACATTTCACACTAAATTGACATGAAAACAATAACTCCCGTATTTAGTTACAAGTGAATAACATGCTAATAGAAACAATATGACAGAATTATTACGTCTGATGAAGTGACTTATGACTTACACTGAATTCATTTAATTTCAAATCGTGTGTTTTATTCACAGTCTACATTTAATTAATGCTTTACTATTTATCTCATAGTTTTTATCATCATCATTAGCATTATGCTATCTTCATAAGATCGGAGTTTCGAGGTCAGTAGGCAAAAATTTAAATAATTTTTATATACTGGCTATATTAATAAATACATATTCAGTGAAAACAATGACCAGACGGTGGGACCCCGACTGAAATTTTTTGTAAATAGTGAGAATATGGGAGCGCACCAAGACCTCGTTTCCTAAGCGTCATAGCATGATGTTACAAATAGCCTTACCCAACAACAGAGTAAAAATAAACAATATTTTTTTACAGATTAGCACGTACATACAAATAAACTCTTCAGCTTTATTTTTTTAAAGGAATAAAGAACGATTTACTTCTCTGATGGTCTATTTGTAAAGTAACCTCTGCATAAGCTTCATTTCTATGTTGAGAAAGAAAAAATAAAGGTATAGATGGCTGTTATGGTGCATTTTGTTGGTATAAAAAGTAAAATATACTGGCAAAAATCAGTTATGTAAAATAGCTGTAGAGCGTTCAACTCTTTTGTACTAAACCGAGAAATTTGAGTAACTATAAGCATATAGCTTTGAGAATTCATCACTGCATCGAATATGACATCACCGATTAATCGCTAATTATGAGTGGCATCACGTTTAACTGCGTAAAACGCGTTTATCCGGTACGCTTGACACGCGAATTCTACACGCGAAACCTGTCCAAGATCTCGTTACCGTTTGCGATTAGATTGTTCATCTCGTTATAGATACTCACCGAAACGCGTTATGTCCGTTGCATTAACCGTAGCATACTAGGGACGCGTGTGGGACGTACACCTACTTGTGTTATGTCGGATAATACGATGTTCTTTGCAGCATCGGTGTAAGTCTTCTTGACTTATATCGTTAAAAATTGATTGTATTGTCTTAAAAACAATCAAGTATTATTTTTTTACTAATCGTTACCGGATTCTGCAGAATATAAAAAAGTAATAGTGTTATAAGTGTTATAAAAACTTAACTAAATTTAATAAGCCTACGATGATTCTTTGTAGAAAGTCTATTAATAGGTAACTATACCACATATCTATGTCAAAAAATAGTCAGAATATAGACCAGAATATAAGAAGAGTTTCCGAACATTTTATCACGAAACGGTATAACTTGTTGTTATTGTTACTTACCGATAGTGTTTTTTTGTTCAAGATATAACCGTATACCCATTAAAAAGAAATCAGTTTTTATCGTGCCTATAAAAATCAATTTTACTCACCGTATTTTTAAGTCAAATCAGGAAACTCTGGCTAAACCTTCTAAAATGCCGTGACTGCGTCAATATGGCAATTATCTACGGATCACTTATCCATTTTTATTAGGAACTAGCTGACCCATTCCAACTTTCCAACTTGGCGCAAGTGCAAGATAAAAGTTGACAACGTTTTATCGCAATTAGATAAACAGTACGCCATGAATAAATCTACTATACTCAGGTCGGCAGCAGTGGTAACACGGCCATTTAAACTACAAGAGAACCTGCGCTTTGATCAAAGTATTTTTTTTGTGTGTGAGACAGTTTTGTTTCCAGTATAAAATATTTTCAATGTGCTGTTTCAAGCGTCTCACGACGGGTCACGCATGCTTGACTTTTTTATTTATCACCCCGCTTAGGGGTCTATACCTCCAACCAATCACTGAAGCACTGGATTGAGATATAATATTTATACTCTCTAGCCCTTGTCTCCTCCAGCAGTACTCTCACCAGAACTAAACATTTAGTTGAGTTGAAGCATATATGCATAAACATAATGATAATAATATGGAAATTGATGATCAAAAGATTAGTAATCATAAAAGTTATTTTCTATTGTACAAACTGTCCGTTTAAATATGCACTACTGACCGTCATGAATTTTACAATGACCGACTAATTTCTATAAAAATAGTTAAATTATAATGCACACAAGTCAAGACGTCTATAGAATCAACATGAAAATGTATTATTTAATTAGCATTACTTACCGAAACATCCGCTGCGTCATCAAGTTATAAAATAAATAGTTGGCACTAAGAAAGCGAAACTAACAAGTAAATAAGCGTAGAAAGTGTACAAAATTGTTTTCTTGTAT
The DNA here is from genome assembly GCA_946251805.1 of Cybosia mesomella. NCBI lineage: Eukaryota > Metazoa > Arthropoda > Insecta > Lepidoptera > Erebidae > Cybosia > Cybosia mesomella. Next base: position 11,574,641 of record OX276404.1, read on the forward strand.
GTGCTCGAGTCGATACAACAATTTGATTGTAAGCATTACCATATTGTGACAAACACATTTTGCGTGCCACTGTAAATATGACGTATTAGCTTTTGCAAATAAATATTACACACACATTTGCCTGGATATCCGCTTTAGGCAGGCGTACTAACATCCAAATTTCGCACGCTTTGTTTCGGTTCCTTGTATTATAGGTTGGTCTATTGACGTCAACTGGGTTCTTTTACATGAGCTCTGTATTTACTGTAGGATAGAGAACAGCCCTATCCCTTAATTGCCATGTACGACAACCTCGAGAAGAGATACGGTGGCCTTGTATTCTATTTCACCGGAGAACATGCAGTAAATTTACATATCAATATTATTAATTAGAAAATGTAGCACGGTAAAATAGACTATCTAAATAAATATGTTTTAGTCTTTTAGGTTACAAGTAAGACATAAATATGAATGATAGAAAATACGATTCTTCAATAGTTTAGCGAGAAAAGAAGCGATTAATAAAATAGAAAATTACAAAATATAATTGAATGATATTAGATTTTTTATTAATAACTTAGGACTTTTTGTAGTTTTTGTTTATGGTTAAACATCTATATGTAAATAAAAATGAATCGCCGAAACGTATGTACGCGCCTAATTTCCGAACGACTGCACCAAATGTTATTTTCTTTATTGTCAGGACAAGGTATGTATGTATGAAAGAAAAAATAAGGAAAGTCCACAGGTAATTTTTCTGATGTGAAACATATGCCATAATGTAATCTAGTAAATAATGAAAATTCGAATGAGATATGATTATAGAAATGTCAATACTTATGATGACTGCAAATTAGATAATGAGTGACGTATTACGAATGATGAAATACTGATATACATCCACTGATTCTATTAGATAGCTAAACGTTTACATACAAAAACTTATGGCCACTGAATAAAGGAACGTGTGATCACATTTTCACGGCTGTTTGTGCACAAAAACTATTTTATCAGTGGACTTTTAGTATTGGAGTCTTGAAAAGATATTGATTTCTTTACACCATTCAGAAGCTCTATAGTTGTTTTCTTTTCATTGTTATGGTGAAGATCGTTACCTAACTAAATTGGTCAGGTCGATTTAGAGCTATTCGAGCACACCATTGATTGACAGATAATTAAAAACCAGTGTATAATTTTCCCAACGGAAACGCTGCCCTATTATATCTGAAGAAGAAACTGAAGCAATAGTAAAGACTATAAATAAATTGAATCGGAATTCAACCCAGAAAATAATACCTATGAATTAATTTTTCCAGAGTTTAGATAAAATATATTATTGAAATAAAACTTTTTTTAACGGATTCTTTTTTATTTATAATTTATATTGAACCCGACGTTTCGGTTGCTTTTCAGCAGTCATGGTCACGGGGAGACGTATTATTCATTGCTTTTAACACTAGAGAAAGCCCGAAGTAGTAGTGTGATAAATGAATAGTCCATGTTAGTGGGCATTATTTTCACTCTCGGTAAGTCGCGAATACTTATCATGCATTCAGAGCAGCGAGCTAATTGTCACAATGGCACGAAGGATAAACAAAGTGCTAAGTAAATGAGAAAAAGTTTGTTAAACAGCCACACGTAACATGTTTGATTTCTAGTAAAGCAACATATAAGGAACATTCTGAATTAGAACTTTAATTTTATGTGCATTTTAGATTGTTTTGACAGAGAACATCAAAACGACGAGACAAACTCGCATCCACATATCTCCCGCATCAACTCCCCAACAATTGCATTCGATTCATTTTCAACCTTCGAAGATACGATCACGGCTCAACTCATCGTTCGGAGATGGGTTGGTCGCAAGCTGCGTCGCTGACGCAACTTTTAAATTATTAAATTCTCCTACGTCCCTACTTCCTAACCTCTCATATTCAGTTACTTAGCTCTAACCTCAACAAAAATCTACGGTCAGCTAACAATCTTCTTCTCCTCTGTCCCACTTATAATTCTAGTCTCGTTCATTCGTCTTTCCTTGTGCAGGCTATTCTTCTCTGAAATGCGCTTCCTCTCGAAGTCAGCATGTCCACTATACGTGCTATGTTCAAATATAAAGTAAGCCAGCTCTACAGTAACCCATGGTAGTTAAAACAAAATAACTACTATATTATATTTAGACAATAAGTATGCTTGGATATGTGTAAATGTGAGAATGTATATATATTTATATGTATGTGTTGTTGTATATTATGGATATAGTTATTTATTGTACCATCTAATAATAATATTACATCAAAAGCATTCGAGCACCTTCTTCAATTTATTTCTGCATCACCCCAAGTTAGACCGGAAGATAATACCTTTGGCATTAAGTCCGCCTTTGTACATCTCCATGTGCATAAAGTTTTAAATAAATAAACAGATGCCTTCTTTCTATTAGTTCATTATCAATGAAATATACACTTTAATAAGTGTATAATGTTTCATACCACTAATGTGGTAGTATTATCTTTAGGGGGGTAGCCTAGTGGTATGGGTAATGGACTGCTAAGACGAGGTCTCGGGTTCGATCCCAGGTTTTACCATGGCACACACCAATGACTTTTCGATGCTTTTCAAAGTTATGTGTGTATTTATCGCAGGTTTATAAGTGCCCGGTTAATGGCAATAGGCTCGCCACCTATTACATTGGGACCTAAACATAAACTGGCGAAATGTGGGTGCTAGCACCTCTGCCTACCCCTTCGGGGATATAGGCGTGAGTTTATGTTATGTTATCTTTAGGGACAGCCGAGCAATATAATCATACACTGATGTCAATTTTTTTTTACAATCGTCATCTTCATCCGAACGCCATCGCTAATCAAACTTGCAAAGCCGGATTTTTTAATCTGGCTTTTACGGGAGCGCTTGCCGTCTAACCTCTAGAAGAAACTCTGTGCTAGAGCCTCGTTCGTCAATCAGCAGGTACAGTATTTCTTGTAGGCGATATTGGGTTGGCTTCTGAAGGTTTTGGTGGGGTCCCATTCCATACACACTATACTCCAATAAATATATAAATAATGGACAATCATGGAATAGTGAACTTGCTAAGAGAATAGAAAAATATGAATGTTTTTTATATAGGTAGATAGGTTACTATGTGAACAAAGTCCTATTGGGTAGAATAACAATAACTTTTTCAGTGAAAGCATCGGGTTAAATCGATTCGAGAGCTATAATAGTGATTCCAATGTTCCGTATTTGACCTTAGAATCTATCTATTTTTTCTATTCATGGGAAGTAAGAGTCTATTGTGAAGCGAGAGCGCAGACGTAAATCACCATAAAACGGTCTTAATAATAGTGATTTGCAAGAATGAAGTCGGTTTTATGCATTCGTGAATAAGAATGTAAAGATATCATTCGAGTGAGATATGATTAGAAAATGAAATGTTTCGTGTATTTGTTAGAAAGTTAACGTTGGAAAGTACAATTGATATGACGGCATAGGCGCTAAACTGACGAGTCTTAGTGGTACCGCGCTCTATTTGAAATCAGGTGTTTATTGTCGTTCATGTAACACTGCAACACTTAAAAAGACTGCATAGATAGTATGGTGGTAGTAGTAGAAAAAAACAATCGAGGAATTGAAGAAAGATACATAGGTTTAAACGCAATTTAGATGAAAATTTATATTTAGATAAAGTTTTGTTTTTAAGTTCATCTAAATAGGTAACTTCCCTAAAAAAAAATGAATCCGAGTCAGCTCAGTTACCTAGATACTACTTCCATTATAATGCAGTGGTTTTGAGCTTAACGTATAAACAAAAATCTATTGAAAACATATTGATTCAAAATGCGGTTACCATAATGCTTTTGATGATGAGTTTGTTTTAAGACATGAACTTACTGAGTCAAATAGTAATAAAACCTCTCCTTATTATTCATCTTAGTAGGAAGGAAAACAAACACAATGTCTATTACATGATATTGGCAGATATATATTATGAAAACAGTTCATTTAAGCAGAATTCGTTGAAGAAATGAAATTTCCCTAAATAATGAACTGCTCCGGTAAAACGTACCCTGGAAAACTTACTGAGCTCCACTTTTGCTCAGAAACAAGATTTGTCTCAAATCAAGATATAAGATAGGTACACCATGCATCGCTTGGTCTCATCCGTCCTCCATGAGCGCAGGCCTGGGGGTGGCAGGTGAGGCCGCCTGTCACCCCAGCAGAAGCAGGCCGGGACGGTGGGGCGACTAGCGCCCCTCCCCCAAACCGGGGCAAGACGGGGACACCGTGGTTCCCAAACCCGAGTGGGCCATCTCGAAACCGGAGATGGCCCAGGGTCAGTCGGGGTGCGAGGGATATGCTTTATGGGCAACCTTACACCCCGGCGTCTGCAGACCCGAGACGGGGTACGGTTTTAGTCGGTTCAAGCCCGACATAACCGCCCCCGCTAGCCGGCGGGGGGTATCCGAGGGGATTTCCGCACGAAAAAAAAATAAAAAGGTACACCATGCATTTCATCTACCTAAGTGCGATCAACCGTTCGTTTTTTAAGATGTGATCTATAGTACAAGACAATTACAATGATAACTAACCAATCATTAGATATAGCTATTTTAAATTAAATTATTTATCAGATTATATCACCGTATTCATTCGCAACATACCTTGCACTGCTTTCGTTTTTGCCTTTAATTGAATAATTCAAGGCGAATGAAAGAAAAAGGTCAATTATGTTTTGATTTTCACGACAGTTAAATTGGATTAAAAATCGCTATAATGGGAATTGTGAATTGGGAAAAAGCTGGTAATTTAATACCGTATCTCTGATTAAACATTTTATGTTTTTGATATCAATCGTTTCAGCCACAAGTTTCAGTTGTAAATGTTTATCGGTAGGCAAAATATTCGGACCCCGGATCTAACTAGGAATACAGTTATTATTGTCTCTTTTAAGTACCTACGTGTTCGTGATCAATTCTTTACGATTGTTTTTCACTCGCTTTATCATTAATTCCTATTGGTACATGTATCGTATACCTTTAAACGAGCAATTTTTTGTATTTATATATATTTAGGAAACGGCTCCAACGATTTTCATGAAATTTAGTATACAGGGGGTTTCGGGGGTGGGGTGTGTGTTGGGTAACCTCCTCGAGTGTCGCTCCGATTCCGATCCCGCTGCAGTCCGGGGGGAACGGAATCGGAGCGGCCGGTACACCCTGGGCGGCGGTCAATGGCTTCCCCTTCACCCCTTCATAGGGTTGGCATTGATCGTCGGCCAATTCCCAACCTGGCGGTAACACATCGCTCTCCGTACTCCTCTGCTTTCAGAGGAGACAGGATGAGCGATGCTGTTAGCGGTGAGACGGCCCAGGGTCAGCCGGGGTGCGAGGGATATGCTCTATGGGTAACCTTACACCCCGGCGTCTGAAGACCCGAGACGGCGTGCGGTTTTAGTCGGTGCAAGCCCGACATAACCGCCCCCGCTGGCCGGCGGGGGGGTATCCGAAGGGATTTCCGCACGATAAAAAAAAAAAAAAAGGGGGTTTCGGGGCCGATAAATCGATCTAGCTAGGTTTCATTTTTAGAAAACGTCGTAAAGGTCACGCATGTATATTTCTTTAAATTAGGATATATCGTCTCGACCGGGACTAATATAGTTCATCCGTATCCCTACGATCCATGTAATCCGACCGAAAGTTCAGCGCTTTGGATGCAAACTATCAGTAACCAGCAAAGTTATAAATTCAACCATGTCTTCCGCGTGGCCTATAAATTACCTTTTAAAGCATCGGGACCGCTGCGATTGATCTAGAGTTTGAGAGTTCATTGTAATATATGCGATGGCGTCTCTCAGCCCTCGTCCAGAAAATACGGGGCACTTTGAAGTTGAAAATGAGAACCGAATGGCCGTCGGATAGAAAGATATCTGATCTGATAGATAGAAACTTTTAAGATTATTACCCATTTATATACACACACAGACACATAGATAGATGCACACCTTAAATTATAACAGCCATATTTAAAAATATTTTAAACTGGTCCATAAGAGCCTTGATTTCATGAATCGGAAAAGCGCAGGTTCTAACAGTTTTACTAAGTTATCAATGTTTCACAAGTTTTTACCAGCATACGTGTTTCCTTCTTCCTACAGACCCGAGTACATTAAGCGGGGCGTGAAAAAGCATCTGATGAGGCCGTCAAGCTGAGGGCAACCATTGTAACATTATCGACGCCTGTAATGGTGACCCACATTCCTGAGACTTTACCTTCAGTATACCATCAGGCGAGGTAAAGTCATTTTGACGTGACCATTAAAAAAAAAAGCAAAAAAGCCAATATGACCCAACCCACCTGGTAATATAGATTACCTTTGGTTATAACTATTGGAATTTTTAAACCCAAGCAAGTTGTCTATCCTCTGATAATAGGTACAGCATGTTTTTTTTAAATGTGATGGGCATTCTCTGAACACGTGCAGAAAGTCTTCAGAGAAGTATTAAGTTCGGGCTGTCATGCAGATATTCAACAACTAACTAATATAAAACGTAAAACTTACGCTGAAAAGACTCGTACACCTACATACCTGTAACAAAAAAGAGTTATGAATAAAAAGTAACCCAGTGATGTCATAACATGACGAATTCTTACACACATAATAGAGCACTATTATATTAGATGCCTCGAGCGAAAGTGTAGCACTACTGACCTCTCTATTCATTAAAAGATAATCGAAAGTGAAATTAATTCGACTACTAATATTAGTATGACGGATCTCTGACACATGACTTACAGGTGTTTAAGGTTAAATAAGAGATTGACGCTTTTATGAGCTTTGATTTGTAAGCTTTTATTGATATATTTGTCATGAATTTTTATATTTCCTTTAATTCCATGGTGGCAAGGCATACGACCTGTCCATCAGTGATGCGGTCTCTGTCGTCTATAGAAATACTTGATGAGCAAAATGATTATGAATACTTGATGGTTGTAAAATTTAAAGCGTAGGTAATTATCGCAGACTTTAATTTCGTTGTATTAATTATAAGCGTAGTGGGACGGCCTTGTTCTTAAATTTAGGTACTAGTAGTTTAGTTATCTACAACACTAAACAAGTTAGCAATAATAAGGGAATATAGCTACAATTTGCACTTTGCCGAGTGTTTCAGTATTTATTGAACTATTCTCGCTCAAAATAACATGGTCTCAGGTATCACAGTAACTACACATTTTAGTTCCCTTCCCTCGCTCTCAACAAGTTCAATGTTGAACACAAGACGATAAACTTAAATCAATCAATGACAATTGCTCTTTAAGGTAGTAGAGATTTAATTATATGATAATTTTATTATAAGGTAAGTTTTCGTAGGATTACTTTTATGTTTCTATGTCACCTTTGCCCCTAATGCAATTATGTTGGCTTTCTCGATGATATATATAATAAATTAAAATAAAACTATTTTTAACGGATTCTATCGTGATTTATTGGCAACCGAAACGTCGGGATCAATGTAAAATATAAAATAACATCAAATAAATCGCGATAGAATCTGTTAAAATAGTTTTATTTCAATGTGTGACATTCGCGTAAACTTCCGACAATATCATATACTTATAATGAAGTTAGCAAAAATAATAAAAAAATTAAGATTACGACTGGCCTGCCAGAATTAAAATTCCTAAAAAATAATATTATAGCCTGTGTCACTCGGGATGTTTTAAGGATTCTAACGATACATCCAAAGCTAAAGCGTAATTTTGTATATGGAATTTAATGTTATGGTGGAGTAAAAACATTATCTGCACTTTTAGACAGTCGTGTAAATAAACCTCTGCAAAAATAATGAACGTATGAATAAAAAAACCGGCCAAGTGCGAAGCGGACTCCCGCACGACGGGTTCCGTACCATGATCTACCTGTTCCCATTATCAATTTCGAACAAAAAAAGTTGCCAAGTGCGAGTCGGACTCGCTCATTAAGGGTTCCGTAGCAGCAAGTAACATGATAATGTTTTTTATTTTTTTTATATTTGAGTTGATCGAATGAAAGGTAAATTGCGGTTTACGATTTATGACGTATTAAAAAAAAACTACTTACTAGATCTCGCTCAAACCAATTTTCGTTGGCAATTTACATGGTAATGTACATCATATATCTTTATCTACAGCTTTATCATTCTCTTATTTTAGAAGTTACAGGGGGGGGGGGACACATTTTACCACTATGGAAGTGTCTCTCGCGCTAACTATTCAGTTTAGAAAAAAATTATATTAGAAACCTCAATATCATTTTTGAGGACCTATCCAAAGATACCACACACGAATGGGTTAGATGAAAAATTTTTTTTTGAGTTTCAGTTCTAAGTATGGGGACTGCCAAAATTTATAGTTATTTTTCTATTTTAGTGTGAAAATCTTAATGCGGTTCACAGAATACATCTACTTACCAAGTTTCAACAGCATAGTTCTTATAGTTTCGGAAAAAAGTGGCTGTGACATACGGACGGACAGACAGATAGACATGACGAACCTATAAGGGTTTCGTTTTTTGCCATTTGGCAACGGAACCCTAAAAATCACGTTTGTTGTAGGGAAGCCCCCCTTTATTTTAATTTGATTATTTATTTTTAAAGTGAATATATAAATAAATATTCTGTAAATATTTCAAGCGTCTAGCTGTTGCCGTTATCAATATCGACCAAAAACGAGCAAAAAAATCACGTTTGTTGTATGGGCGCCCCCTTTAAATATTTATTTTACTCTGTGTTTTTAGTATTTGTTGTTATAGCAGCAACAGAAATACTTCATCTGTGAAAATTTCAACTGTCTACCTATCACAGTTGATGAGATACAGACTGGTGACAGACGGACGGACGGACAGCAGAGCCTTATTCATAGGGTCCCGTTTTAGGCGCTGTTGAGGCATCCCCATTTTTTTGCGTTTCGTACCCAAAATACAAAATGCTGCTCTGGGTTCGACGCCGAGTCAGAAAATTATCAATAACTTTCATTGGGTTTTCTAAAATTCTAAATATGACCAGCCTACTGTCCTGTATAAATCGGAGAGCTAGCTCGTGATGGCGACGAATGAAAGACGGCTAGATATGCGAATGTTGACATGGATGTGTGGTGTGACAAGAATTAATAAGATTAAGAATGAGTACAATAGAGGAAGTTCTAAGCACCAATCACAGAGAAGTTACGAGGAAATCGCTTGTCCTGGTTTGAACATATAATGCGTACACAGATAAATTGAAAGCACACATGTTGCGTCGACCTCAAATAAATATGGCGTGACAGTGATTTTATTAAAAAGTAAACGGCAATTAATGAATTTCCGTTTATACAGAACACAGGCTCAGAACAATAAACTCGCTCCCTTTTGTACAGGATCAAAGATTGCATTAACAGACTCGTTGTTTTTCTATCAAAGATATGATAGATATAGGTAACCTATGCGCTAATCCTTCAAAATGATTAACCGAGCTTGTTTTCCACTAAATTAAAATTGAGCTCATAAGTTATAACACTTGAGGTTAGAAGAGCAACCGATCAGCTCATTATTGATTGCACAGTTTTACGAGGTAATATTGATTTGCTATGTAGTCATTTTGCACCTTGCACCTTTTGCTATGGAGTCATTTTGCACTTAGGACCTTTTGCTATGGAGTCATTTTGCACTTAGGACCTTTTGCTATGTAGTCATTCTGCAAACTAGACATTTTGCAAAGTAGGTCTTTTATAACCAAGTCAATATAAGTCGAACCCAGTAGATCTTCATTATCAGCTGTGTCGATTTTATATGCCCACTAAATTCCTCCGTCACAGTGAATATGAACTGGTTTTATATTCAATACATTCGATTCTGATGATGGAGTTGAAAAGTAATTCAGCTAACCTGGAGGAGTTAACGACAGTAAAGGCAATAGAATATAATCAAATACTGTTCCAGGGCATATTCGCTTGCAAGACCCAAACTAAGCTAGCTTGTGATTGAATTTACTGCATTTTATGTTAAGAACCGTGAAGACATTGTCATGTACATAAAAACTTATGAAAGGTTTAGTTGAATGGTAAAGGAATGTATAGAGACAATGTATAGAAGACAAATTGTATATAAAATGATTAAATATGCAAACAATGCCGCTACAAAAAAGCAAAGACTCCAAACATTACACGGATTTTTATATGGGGTAAAATATGCGTAAAATACATAAATATTTTAAGAACTGTAAACGTTGGCTGTATATATAATACCTATTTGCCTAATAGATAAAGCTGTGTGGTTCTCGGTGAAATTCCCTTGGGCATACAAGGCGACTCAGAAATAGTTACTTTCATTGCGACAGTTACGGTCCAAGAAAATGTGCCTGTTTGACGCAATAAACTTGGTTTCTATTACGTAGGATCGATAAATGTAGTTGGTGAAATGTTATTAATATATATATATATAAATTATATCCCGCTAGGGTAAGCAAAAGTATATTAACATTAACGTTAATATACTTTTGCTTACCCTTTCGGGGCATTGCTTTAGTAATTACACATCGATGGTACAGGGATCGGGGATATAATGTATGCGATGAAACGTAAATAAAGTAATGTTCCTACCATTTCTTTTGTACTTTCTACACGTTTCATTAACCTACAATTATTCTCACAACAATTTAAAAAGTTCTTACAAAACCAAATGCCGCTATTCAACGGAATTTTGTGAGAACTCAATACTTTAGTAATACGATTTCATATGGGTTTTAACGAGAATATATTACCACTACAAATATACAGTTTATTATGTGCATATCGAACATGAATGGTGAACGTTATTGCTATAGTTTTATTACGGTATATTTACTATAAGCTTTAAGTGCCGTTATTATTTGGCACGCTTCAAGTTTACATAACATACACTACTTTAATTGTCTATCTTTCACTCTAAAATCTATATATACTTAAATCGTACACGATAGTTTCCGAAACTATACTACACGGATTTTCATAAGATTTTATCAATATGTATAGTTGGTGGAGGTTTAATGATAAGAGATGAAAGTAACGTTGTTAAGAAGATTCAGAGTTTGAATGTAGAGGGCTTTAGAAGTAGGAATAATACGGATATAGTTTATTGACCTGTATTCCTGAGACTTTATTAAAATTTCTTTTTATTCCTGGGTTATTATTGGTCTCAGCCGGGTCTGGGAAACTAGACGGCTCCCGTTAAGAATTGGTCTAGAATGTTTGCAACAATATAATTCTTAGAATAATTATAATAAATTCTTTAGGAAAAGAACAAATGAATGAAATAGAAATTAAATGCTTATACCTTAGGCCTGTAATGTATTATGATTCATTTGTTACCACGTTTTTCTTAGTTTCACTTCGTGTCTGTGTTTCTTTCCCTCTGAAGCCAAAAATTAACACTTAATTTTCGACCACTTCTGATCACCCTAAAGCTCTGAAATTTTTTATGTAGGCTAATGCCACCTTACATTTTCATATTAAATCAGAAATAAAAATAAAATAAATAAATTACATTAAAGAAAAATATTTTCTTCTTGTTAGTTCGGAAGGAAAACGTGGTTTTAAAAAGTTTTTTTATTTATTTTTTCAAAGCTGTTGATATCTTCTAAGCTTCAATGCAGTTATTCGCCCGTCTTAAATGAAGTTCAGTTTATTCTTAAGATTTATCGGTTTTATACTTTATTGTAAACGAAGAGAAAATGCAAATAAAACCTAATGACTATGGAAGCAGCACAATGGGCACCCATATCGCTTAGATCAAATTCTACCAGGCAACCTTTGGATGGAAATACTTGATAGGATTGAGTGGTTGTTTAGCGTACACTTCTTTTATTCTTACATGAATACACATTACAAGGACACACTGGTAGTCATAGTTCTCTTTTATTTTCTATTTAAGGACTATTGTCTGCCTATAGATTTATACATGTGTAGTGGGTAATTAGCAAGCACGTAATTACCAGATATAGTAATTAGTCTGAAAATATTTATTTGTGAATCACATAACTGCAACATGTGAAAATCAAGGCCTCAATACTCAACATCTCTTATATCATCGCGCTATAAATTATTTTCAATGCCATATTTTTAAATAGGAATTCTACTAACCGAATTTACTAGTAATTGTGTTAACGCCTCCAGCTAAACTAAATCGGTTCTGTTAGGAGTAGGCTCCCGTCGGTAGTGTTATGGTCCGGTGCAAACCCGCGACCTCTTGATAGCAAGTCTGATACCTTAGCAACTAGGCTACCGAATTAAATGGCTCCTAATACTGTAGTGTGCTCAAGGCATGGTATAGCCTAGTTGAAGTATTAATACATACAAAACATGAGATTCTGATGGAAGTTTGCGAGACCATTACAGATTGAAGTATAATTATTTACACAGTTTTTATCGTTACTTATTTATTGTTATTTTATTATTTACAGCGTAACCATGACTGCATAAAAGCAATCGAAACGTCCGGATCGGTGCCAATAATAATACGTATAACACAAAACAAATCGCGATAAAAACCATTACAAACAGATTTATTCGAAAAACAAATAGATTTAAAGCTATTTTCTATATCACTGAAGCGTTAAATATCATAGGAAATGATCACTAACACCTATGTCGACCTAGCTTTTTATGAGCGAAAATCTGAAGTCTCAACACCACCTAGTTCGAAGGTTTATGTCTTCAAGTGAAAGGCTTTATGCATAAGAAGTCACCACTTTAATAATGACGAATATATCACTTGCTAACTCGGTTTTGGCCATTGTTGGTGCCATACACCATTCGGAAGGTGTCATAAAGAGCGAAAGCTACCTAGAAAGCTGCTGGTTACATAGGCAGAGCTGGATAAGGAAGTATGTGTCATTTAAATCAAACTTTTATGTATCTAGATAATATTAATATGAATGCCAATCTACCTATATACGTTTATTAAGAAAGCAACCATAAATGCGAAATAATAATACAATGAAAAGACTGAAAGAGAGTGAGTGATATTAGACAGAGAAGTTATACTCTGTTGAAGTCGAGTTATAAATGTTCTTATTTAAAATTCGATTTTAACAGAGTCATACAAGGAAAAATCAAGATGAAGGCCTTGATTGTAATGAATCTTTTAAATAAATCGATGTTTCATGTTTTAGGCTGAATTCCATTGATGAATATAAACGCTTTAAAGAAAATTAAATAAAACGATTTAAACTGCCTTAACACATACTTTAATGAATTTCATTGGGTAAAACGTGAAACCTCAACTTAATTAAAAGGATGGTGAACTCTAGCCACACTCAATGAAGAATTTGAATTAAAACTGTTTATATATTCAGTGGAAATTCAACAAAAACAGAAACAAGTACTTGCTATCGCAAAACAGTAGCTCGGTTTTACAAATCCTTTGCTTTTATTTTTACATGTATTTCTAACTTAACCGCATGCATCTTTAACAATAGAGAGATGTTTTCCTATCAACTGTCACGAAGTAGAGGTCGGAATCCGAGCCCTCTCACGAGCTGTGTATATGAACGATGCGAGCAGTTTTAGAAATGAATCTTAAAACTGTAACTTATTCAACTGTACTAAGCTATTTCTAAGCTACGATGAGGTGGATGTTTTCTCATATAATTACCATTTGTATTGTTTTTAGAACAACATGAATATACACACAGGAGTATTATGATAGTACTATATATAATAGTATTATTTTATTATTGTATTGTTATTTAACTTATTCTAATTAAAAGAATTATAGGTGGGCTCATGAGCGAGTTTTTTGACTGCCATGACATGTGCTTAACATTAAAAAGATAAAGTAAGAGTTCAATTCAATCCATCCAAGTGTTAATTTTAAGGAAGGAATCTTCATCCTTGAATATGCCTCTTATCATACAAGTATAGTAATATCAACATATTAGATATATTAAATTTGAGATTCTGATTTAACCCTACATATATTTATATATATGTAGGGTATTTATATATAGGTAGGTAGGTAGGCCCTTCACCCTGGGCGGCGGTCAATGGCTTCTCCTTCACCCCTTCATAGGGTTGGCATTGATCGTCGGCCAATACCCAACGTGGCGGGAACACATCGCTCTCCGTACTCCTCTGCTTTCAGAGGAGACAGGATGAGCGATGCTGTTAGTGGTGAGATGGCCCAGGGTCAGCCGGGGTGCGAGGGATATGCTTTATGGGTAACCTTACACCCCGGCGTCTGAAGACCCGAGACGGCGTGCGGTTTTAGTCGGTTCAAGCCCGACATAACCGCCCCCGCTGGCCGGCGGGGGGGTATCCGAAGGGATTTCCGCACGATAAAAAAAAAAAAAAAAAAAAAAAAAGGTAGGCCCTTCACCCAACCTTTTGCGAAGTGGCAGGTATTCGTATATATTTGGACATCACACCCGGAAGGAAGACAGATCCCGCATGCCACTTGCGGGATAAAACTGAGTGGGCCGTTGATGTACGTCGAATTATGGCGTGGCAGTGGTCCAATCGTTTTAGGTGCAGAATATTGTACAGGGTAGGTTATTTTACTATCATGTGAGCCCCACATCGCCGTCGAGGCTTCTCCATATCACACGATATGTATACGGAGGAGGTACATCTATTCTCGTTAATAAGAAGCCTACCGTCTTTCAGGCCGCAATCCAGGTAGAACGGACGTTAGAATAGGACAGGCGCGAGCAAGGCGAAGACGGAAGCGTCGTATCTGCACCCCGCCTTATCTGTATGTTTTGTGTGTCGTGTCCTTCTATACATTTTCTATAAGGATCATTAAATGGTCGCCGCGTTCACGACGTATCCGAGCCCTACGTCCATTGTGTTTGGCTTGGCCCTCTTAGCGCAAGATTAGGCATACATGGCGAACTCTCCGAAGATCTATAAGTTTGTATTAACAGAGCAATAGCCTAGACAAAAACTTTTCTACGTAGAAAGAGAAAGTATAATACAAATCCTACTTTTTGTCTGTTAAATTTTACAAGTAGGTAACAACCAAAACCGCAAAGTTGGAACAGTTACCAATAGACTTGGTAACTGTTATAACTCTAGTAATAACTATTAGGTTACTTACCCTACTTCATCAACTAGTTTCAAAGCGAATCGAGTTAAATTCGCGAATATTTGCACGTAGCGGTTGTCAAAGGAACAGCAGTGTTCACAGTTATATCTATGTTAGATCACACAAATGATTTAGACATGCTACTTAGTAGTTTGTCACATAGTAGACAAATATGCCTGCTCATTATAAATGAGGAATTCGTGTTACTGGGCTAACGTTAGGCTTTTCTTGGTGAATTTTTGTGGGGTTAAATGGGGTCACTAGATTTATCTAATAGGTGAATAGGTACTTGAGTTTTATACGGGTTATTAATGTGTACATTACATCAAAATTAAATTATACTTCCGCATTAGCTATTGCCCGTGGCTCCGCCCACGTGGTCTATTGATCCTGTTCCTATGACTCACAGGAACCTATTTCTGAGATAGTAAGTGACCTAATCGTTCTCTACCCGTGTGCAAAATCTGGTTGGATTGCTTAAAATACGTAGACTTTGACGGATAGAGTTGATAATTTCATTCTATTACTAAGTAATATTTCACTTAGGGATACGCCGTGGTTATTGGCACATGGCGAAGAGTGAGAGTCCAGCTAAGATCGACTTGCTTCGGTTTTGTAGCGTTCTCTTTATCGTACAGCACCTGTGTAGAGCTTAATATATTTTTAGCATAGTATACCTCGAAACTATGCAAAAATATTAATTAATTAATATTAACATCTTATAAACACAAATGTTTTGACCACTTTATAAAGGTATCATACTATCAGTCCGATGTGCTGTACCTTAAAAGCTAAAGAATTCAAATGTTTTATTCAACTTTGTAAATTTGCATACAGTGAATCCACCTGTATGTGCATCCTAGCCAATTATTTCCAAGTGCGTTATAATCTGCAAACCAATGTGTCGTATTCATACGCAAACAGCAGCGTTTATCGATCATGTGATCATTTGGTCTGCACAAGCGCTCGTTCCGCGCTTACAGTGTATGATTTTATTCTACTAAACGAGTTGAGAATATGTTTATGTAGATCTGTTACTAAGTAGAAATAATTGTAATACTTGATAGTTCAGTATCCCTAAGTGTTTCTCGGGCTTTGTGACGGATTTAATTCTGGTGGTTTTTTTTCGCAAATTTAAATAGAAATGTATTCGTGACCAATTACCACCTAGCGGTTTACAGTCGTCTAGATATTAGTTTCTTAAATTCTTAATACCACTTCGAATAAGTAAGTAAAAACTTCTTCAGGTGCCTTACTGATTAAATTAACTATCTATGAAAAATTTGTTCGAAATCGAACAAGAAGAGATCGAATCGAAAGAGAGAAAATGAATAAAAGGTAAATTTTAGCTAAGTACAACGCGCTGCCTCGCTTGTCAGGGTAGTTACAAATTCATATTGTTGTCTCTCTTGGCTTACAGAATGTACACACAGCGTGAGATTTTGAACTGTTTTCGAACATATTTTTTATTATTTCCCAGTTCATTGATAACATAGGTACATGTATAATATTCACAAAATTATAGCCTTATAGTAGATTCATTTTGCCAATAATATATAAAGTTCATACATATTTCAATGTTTGTGGTTTTAAAATTCTTACAATAGCTAAAGTTTCCTTTTCTATGAGTTGCGTTTAAAAACAAACTGATTAACCAAAGTTATATTATAATTAATAGGTATTTGTTCTATTTACAAAATTTATTTGAATGAAAGTACTTCTTCAGTAAAATATGAATAAATTCCACTTTGTGTGTAAAGTAAATTGCGCTTAAACGAAGTAAAGTAAGTTAAAAAGAAAGAAAGTTCGTGATAGGTATGGATGAGTGCATTCAAAATGTTAACATGTAAACATACAGCCCATCACTAACTATTTGGGACACACTCTTGCTCTACTGAGAGAGCAAGTCACCATGACTGATGTCAATGTCATCACTTGAACATAAACGATTTTTTTGAAAATACAAACATTTTCTAAGTAAATGTGGAGTCCCAAAACATTTTAATATTCGTGTTATTTTCTATACATACAAGTCTAATGAAATAGGCTTGCAATATCTGCTTTATATTTTTTTGACGGTTGCAAAAATATGATAACTTTAGACAGCCGAAAACGAGAAGGCTACGAAAGATGCTAGTTTTATATACTACTAGCTGACCTGGCAAACTTCGTTGCACCATGACTTTAAAGACCCGAGACGGCGTGAGGTTTTGCTCGGTTCGAGTCCGACATAACTACCCCCGCTACCCGTCGGGCGGTTAACCGTGGCCATTTCCGCAAAAAATAAACACAAAATGGGATAGGATAGACGGAGACAAATCTAAAAAATAAAATGTCAAGAAAATCGGTCCAGCCATTCTTGATTTTATCCCGCTCATCACAACAAGACTTTGTTTTATATATAGATATATCATATATATTACCAAAGGAGCAGGCAGAAGTGCAATAAACATGTAAATTTTGCTAAATTTTTGAAGTGAAAACTTCTTTAGGCACGTTGTAAATGTCTGGCCATCAGGGTCATCCGAGGGTACCGCACGATCTCCTTCGAGGCGGCGAGTCTCCTTGCCGGAACTCCGCCATGGGACCTGGAAGCGAAAGCCCTTTCGCAACTGTACCAGTGGCGAAAGGAGGCGCGGGAGCAGGGATTTAACCCCGAGCCTCGAGAAATCGAGGCCGTGCAGTCCCAGCTCCGCCAGGCCATCGTGGTGGAGTGGAAGGAACGACTTGGGCGACCAAGCGCAGGGCACGCCGCAATAGCGGCGGTAAGGCCCATCATGGAGGATTGGCTGGAGAGGCGACACGGAAGCCTCTCGTACCGACTGACGCAGGTGATCTCCGGGAAGGGGTGCTTCGGGGACCACCTGCATCGGATCAGGAAGGAGCCAACGCCTGAGTGTCATCACTGCGACGCGAGCGAGGACTCAGGGCTGCACACGCTGGCGGACTGCCCGGCGTGGGAGGCGCCGAGGCATGACCTCGTGGCAGCCATCGGGGTGGGAGTCCTCTCGCTCGGCAGCATGATTGCAGCAATGGTGGGGAGCGCGAGCGCGTGGGCCGCCGCCACCTCCTTCTGCGAGCATGTAATGCTCGCGAAGGAGGTGGCGGAGCGCGCCCGGGAGAGACTTAGAACTCTCCCGGTCCGCCGAGCCCGCAACTTGCTCGGCGCAGGTGACTCAGCCGCCGGAGGTCGCTTAACGACCTCCGTCCTCCATGAGCGCAGGCCTGGGGGTGGCGGGTGAGGCCACCTGTCACCCCAGTAGAAGCAGGCCGGGACGGTGGGGCGACTAGCGCCCCTCCCCCAAACCGGGGCAAGACGGGGACACCGTGGTTCCCAAACCCGAGGGGGCCATCTCGAAACCTGAGATTGCCCAGGGTCAGTCGGGGTGAGAGGGATATGCTCTATGGGCAACCTTACACCCCGGCGTCTGTAGACCCGAGACGGCGTGCGGTTTTAGTCGGTTCAAGTCCGACATAACCGCCCCCGCTGGCACGCGGGGGGGTATCCGAAGGGATTTCGGCACGATAAAAAAATAAAAAATAAAAGGCGCGTTGTAAATGGGAAAGAATAATTGAATTATGCAACGCACGCAACACTGCACCGTTACCGTTACGTAACCAACATTTTTTATAAATCATATTTTTAAGGGGTTCTTGGCGTCTGTAGACCCGAGACGGCGTGCGGTTTTAGTCGGTTCAAGCCCGACATAACCGCCCTCGCTGGCGCGCGGGGGGGTATCCGAAGGGATATCCGCACGATAAAAAAAAAAAAAAAAAGGGGTCTTGACATTTTAAGGAAAGACAAGAAAGAAAAGAAGGAAAGTCAGTCCATTTTCCTATTCTATATAGAAAGAAAAACACCTGTCTAAAAAAATGTTATTTGTAATAAAAGTATTAGCATACAGCTGATATTTTAAATCCACTAGAATCTTCGGTTATGTTAAATTAATGATTATGAGCACAAACTTTTGTTTTTGGGAATTCTTGACAGTTTGTCTATTTACCTGTTTGTTCGCGATGGATGCAAAAAATACTAAACGGATTTTGATATGGGTTTCTCTATTAGAAATGTCTTGGTCAGACTTAAAATCTGCCGTATGTTTGATTGCAATTGATTAAGCTGCTAAGCAGAACCGGAGATATGTCCGAAAAACGAATACCGACCTCCGTGGGCGCCGAGCCGCAGGCATCAGCTAGTAGGATATATAGTTAGTATTATATTTACCTAATACGTGTAGAATACAGACTATGCATTCTTCTATTCTGGTGAATTTCACACACGGGGCAAAGTTCAGCAGTTGAGAATACAAACTACAAAATAAATTTCTCACAAAGCTCTATACAAAGCGGACTGTTCGTCGTGTGCATCTATGTATGCCTCCTTATCTATGTATTTGACGCTATGCCAGACACGCCTAAGCCATGTATTCAGGATAGTTTGTAATGAAATTTACATTCCTCTGTAATGCTATGGAGCGAATAAATAATTATAGATTTCCTCGGTTAACTGATGGTCTTTGGATTGACTAAAGTGAAAGAGAGTGCCGGCCAGGAGTCTGCACACCTTTTTTATTCTTGCGGAAATCCCCACGTATCCTATTCTTTCGAATTGTCTTGAGACATTCCATGAATGATCTAAATCTATATATCTAATTCCAACACGTAAGAATTTAACTATCACATATATGATACTGACCCAAATACAATAATAACTATAGCATCTGAGTCAGTTACAACTGTTGTAGTAATTGCGCATTTGACATTTGCAGTTAACAAAAATATACAAACGAGATTTTTTATACACCTACTATAAAAAGTTTCATATATAATATTTTTTTGAAGTATTAGGAAACAATTTACCTCATTAGGAAGTCTACAACTACATTTGAAAAGCCTCGAATTATTTATAAATCGACAGGACCCGGAGGGGTAAGAAGATAGGCCATGGTAACTGTTTACATATTTAAGTTTAGTAATATAACGGTAACCCAAAGGTGCCTGCCTATGCAGAGCCGCATGTAACATATTGCAGGTCCTGGGCACTTCGATAAACGAGTCCCTATGACGAAGTATGATATAACAGGACTAATTTATTAAAGCAGCCGGCAAAGTTGTCTGAAATATTAAGTCAAAAATAAGTTGTCAAAAATATTCATCGATAATATCAGTTGTCGTATCGTGATCCTCTAGGGAGGTTTGAAGGATCTCGATGGAGTCCCGAGAAATTGGCAATAGCGCCCAATTTGACAGAGGGTTTCGTGCGTACGCAATTATAGAAAGCAAAATAGCAGAAATGGTTGTTAACCTTCATTTCCATCGCAAAATGCATGTAATGACGTTTAAATATGAGCAAACACGTTATGCAAACACGAGTGCCTGTCTGAATACTTCAGGGAGCATAGTATAAATTATAATGTTATTTGCTGCGACATCTTGAGGGGTCTGAAGTGTTTTTGTGTTGAATATTAGACACACATGTACGTCAATTATAATGTTAGTAAATATTACTTCTTGAGGTTGTAAACACTTTCAATGTGTGAATACAATGTTTTGATAGCAGTAGATAATATACCATGTCACTTATGTGAATGCTCCTAAAGTGATAGGTATAGGTGTGACTAATCATTGATTATAACGGTTTCTAGGTTTTTACGAGGTAAGTAATTATGCAGGCTGGAGTACGCCTTGTCGCATAGATGTAAAAGCTTAACTATGAAGGTAGTTGTACGGGAACGTAAATCTAAGAACAATTTAATATAGTTACAAGTACAGGTCGAAGACATTGTGATCTAACATGGTAGTGTTTAACTACCGTCCTGCGCACTTTGTTCATTTGGATATTCGCACTTTCGCATCATGAATTTAGCTATATCTTCACTTCTTTAATTTCAAGCTTACATTAAGGCACAGAATTAGCACATATTGACCCTTTCCATCTACTACATTATTATGCGCAAATAAGTATAGGTTATACACTTACCAAGTTTGTTACATTTCCTACTAATAATAGTACTATACCTTTTTTTTTTTTTTCGTGCGGAAATCCCTTCGGATACCGCCCCCGCTGGAGAGCGGGGGGTCTCCAGCGGGGGCGGTTATGTCGGGCTTGCACCGACTAAAACCGCACGCCGTCTCGGGTCTTAAGACGCCGGGGTGTAAGGTTACCCATAGAGCATATCCCTCGCACCCCGACTGACCCTGGGCCATCTCCGGTTTCGAGATGGCCCCCTTACTTGCTCTCCACTGTGCCCTCTGCTAATCAGAGGGACACGTGGAAAGCTTCCGAACAGCCCCCAACAGGGCCGTCCTCGCCTCGGTCGGAGTTGGCCGTAGGCGGCAGCGTCTCTCCCACCCTAGGAGAGAGGCGCTGCCGTCTCCGTTGCCCAGGGTGCACCGCGTGGAGGTCCCCAACCAAGCACCCCAATAGTACTATACCTACCTTCTTATTGTGTTATACAATGTATAACGGTTTTGCGTTCCAATAAATAAATATTGTGGGTATTTATGTTATTTTCGTATCCACACTATTGCCCAGCGTATCGGGTGCTTAGGTTTTAATTTTATGAGTAATAGTCGCTTACGACAACAATTATTATTAAAAGAGGTTAAGGCAATCGCTCTTATAGACAGTCTTAACTAAAACCTCTAGAGTTATTAAATTCAGGGCTTATACTTCGCTATTTCTGTCTACAATATAATCACTGTAATTTACGGACTGCAAATAAAACCAGTTAAGCGATGACAACCGTCTTCGCTGGTTATTAAACAGATATCCATTTAGTATTCAATCAATCCAATTCAATCCAATATATGAAAATCAAGGTTTGTTAGTATTTTACATTTAATTGCGATAAAACTTCATTAACTTATATGCCTGAAAAGGTGAGGCTGCAACCGCGTTATAGCAGTTTTAACGAAATTGTGCGGTGCGAATTCAGAATGGGTTATGTTATGGTTAAATCAACGTATAGCTATATTTGAACTTTGAATTCACTTACATTTCAACTATGAGCGCGATAATTCCAGAAATATAATAAAGTTCTTGGTAAAATTACGAAACGTGAAAGTTTAAAAGTTAGGACTAGCCAAAGGATAGATGGCTGTGCATTCCTTTTGGCCTAAGCAGTATGAAAAATTGAAATGAGGCCATTTTTATTCTTGTACTGAGATAAAGTAAAAACAGTTATTAATTACTCCCATATAAAATATTATCAGTACACAATCGTGCACTTCGCAGTCCACATCGTCCATAAACCGAATTTAGTAGGCCATCGAATGCGTTTTTGCTGTTATTTCTCATACACTTGAAGCTCAGCGCATTAGAGCCTACCGCATCTGTGTACGTTTATATGAAACCACATCGTTCGTTAGTAAAGGTTAAAAGGTGCACCAGAGTCAATTAAGTTTACTGATAGTATAGTTACTTCACCCTAGTAGGTCTCCAAGATTACGGAATATACTACAGGAAGTTCTTTCGCAATCCTTGATACGCAGGTGTTCATAAATTTGAAGTAGTCATGTCATAATTAGCAAAGAATTAAAGTTCTGGTTTTATCTGAGTTCCCTGACCACCAACATGATGGCTTGCGTTTGAGTCGGAAAGGAAGTTCTAGTGAAGTAAATGATCAATCTTGTTATAAATGTTGTTCAACGGTAACTGTTGTTGCATTGATGGTATAAATAGCATTCTTGTTCTGTTATTTGTACAAGAATGAAAAAAGGACTGTTTTAAGAAATAGAATTTGAGGTAAAATAAATAACTAAATAACTATAGTGTGCAACTAATTTTAAAATATAAAATCAATTTGAAAGTCAATGAGCAAAAATTGAAAATCAACGCTAAGGATGTGACCTCAGTTATTTCTGTTGGACAGGATAGGTACTTTTACAGTGGAGACGAGAGCCCTTGCAGCCCTTTACAAGTGGCACAAGGAGGCGCGGGAGCTGGGACGGAATCCTGAGCCTCGAAACCTCGTGGCACCAATCGTGGTGGGAGACCTCTCGCTCGGCACCATGATTGCGACCATGGTGCGGATCATGAGCACGTGGGCCGCCACCGCCTCATTCTGCGAGCAAATAATGCTCGAGAAGAAGGCGGCGGAGCGAGCCCGCAACATGTTCGTCGCGCGACGCAGGCGACTCAGACACTGGAGGTCGCTCAATGACCTCCGTCCTCCATGAGCGCAGGCCTGGGGGAGGCAGGTGAGGCCGACTGTCGCCCCAGCAGAAGCAGGCTGAGGCGACAAGCACCCCTTTTTTCTAGGGCAAGGTCCCCACCTTGCCCTAGAAAAAAGGAAAAAACCCTTTGGTTCCCACACCCGAGGGGGCCATTTCAAAGCCTTAGATAGCCTAGGGTTAGCCCAGGGTGCGAGGTAATTGCCTTATGGACGAACTTACACCCTGGCATTAGAGACCCAAAACGATGTGCGGTTATGGTTGGTCCGATTTCGACATAACCAACCCCGCTGGACTCCTGCGTGGGGATTTCAGCATGAAAAAAATAAAGTTACTCTTATGGTTTGAGACACGGGTTTTATTCCTACTATGAATCGTAAAATTTACAAAAGTTAAATAATGGCTAAATATCTATCTCCTTTGAAGAAACAATATG
Organism: Cybosia mesomella; assembly: GCA_946251805.1. Taxonomy (NCBI): domain Eukaryota; kingdom Metazoa; phylum Arthropoda; class Insecta; order Lepidoptera; family Erebidae; genus Cybosia; species Cybosia mesomella. Next base: position 11,598,304 of record OX276404.1, read on the forward strand.
TTAATTTATTTATTATCATTTACCAACATTTGTTTACACGGTTACAAACAACAAAAAATTACATTTAATTAGTTTTAAAGTGTAACAAATAATTAGGGTAAATACAGCATGCTATTATATAAAACTAGGTCTGCAGACCCGAGACGGCGTGCGGTTTTAGGCGGTTCAAGCCCGACATAACCGCCCCCGCTTGCCGGCGGGGGGGGGGGGTATCCGAGGGGATTTCCGCACGAAAAAAAAAAAAAAAAGGTACTTTAAACAAATGTAAACATTTTTGCAATAATGCGTAAACAATACAATGGTATACAAAATAAAGTGTCAACGGCAAGAAATAATTAACTACATAATTTTGTTCTTATAACATTCCCAAAGTGTGGATCGAAACTTGATAAGCGAGTCTGCATGGATATTTACAAGAGCACTGGCTTCTTTTGACGATTTTGAAAATATGGAATCGGTGAGTTAACTATGAGTGGCTATATTCTCAGTTTTGTCTAACATAAATATAAACTAATACATTGATTGCATATCCCAACGATCTCAAATCCGTAGAAAATGTTCCCCAGTTTCCGTAAGTAGTCTTCAATTATGTAAACTGTACCGATAAGAGCCGCTCGTTCGCCGTCGTCTCCCGTCGCAACATCTACATGAGCCTACCGTTGCGTCCAACGGAATTCTCTTCAATATAGCACTGTGTCATCTAGCGGTATGTACTTCTTTTTTTCCTGTTCAATCAACCTTGATTTCAGCATTCGACAAGCTCATCTTACCCAAATTAAACGATTTCGTGTTTAAAAATCTGTTATCTTGGCAAGTGGTCGATTAAATTACTGTTCTTTGGTAATATAATTCAATAAGATTTTACAAGGCATACAAAAAGGTACAATAGTATTATAAGTAATTAGAAACCTAGTCAAATATTCGTGCCTCAGCTCAGGCACATATTATTATGATTTATAATTCCTCAAGCGTAACAGTGAATGTATTTTTAAAGATAAGGCGACAGAGCGAAAATTGTTTCATGAAAAGTGTGACGAGTGTGAATTAATAGTAGAATATCTTTATTCATATGGTCACAAAGTAATGTCAAGGTTAATGCTTCTACATTTATATTTACAGCCAGATTAATAAGTAATGGGATAGCCAATATGGCAATAAAGACTTACGGCTACACTTTTTAATGGCCAATAATGACGATGACTGTTTAAATGTTGTATGGCGAAGTAAGATGCTGCAATTAGCTATTACACGAACCATAAAGGATACATGAAGTACTTAAGTATTATTCCTAGTGTAGTAGGATTACCTATTTTATGTAGAAAAAAGATAATAAGAGTATTGTGTCTTAACTGTGCACTAAGTGAAAATTATTTTCTTATATGCTATGAACAACACATATTACAGTTTTAAGACCATAACCATTAACTACAAGTAGCACCTTACTGGATCAGGTAACGTTATTGAGTTTTAACGTTAGCAAATTTCCAGTTGTAACAAGAATTCTGGAAAAAATGCTCCGTTGATGGCAATAGACTAGATAAAAGACTACGTGGAAACGACGACAGTCTTTTTTACCCTTTCCAAGATATGAAGTTTCTCAGTAAGGTTTAGGTGTTAAATTATTATAGTATAGAAAAAATATTTAGTCTATTTATTTTACTAAGATTATTAACCCCTCAGGGGTCTATAAAAGTAGAAGGTAGACATCATATCCTATAAACTCTTTGCCAACAGTAGTTTCCATAAAACCGTTGAGTAATAGGTTCACTTTACGTTTCGAGTGCACAATCTGTACATCACTGATAAATAGCAAGATCAACAAGTAAAAAGTGGATAGTGGATATAATGTACTTAAACGTGAGCATCTCACTAGCGTCAGTAACTGTAACTTGTAATCTTGTATGGCGATATCTCTTCTGATAGAATGACTCGGAACTGTTACTCGGCCCGGCTGCATTTGCAAATACATCACAGCAGCACGCATGCATTTTGATTCTCGATTTACGATTATTTATGAACGAGAAAGACCTAATGAACACTAGTGTGATTGATCGAGTGTAAGAGAAATTGTTACTAAAAGTATTTGGAGCATGCGGACATGAGAAGTCATTCGATAGTCTAAGCAGCCCAGGTGAGTACGAAATCGGAATTAATTATTAATTAAACAATACCTCGGAGTGTATTGTAATCCGTATTCTTGTACGGATCAGTGTAAATGATCGGTCAGTCACAAATATCAGTGGCGATGTCGGAAACGTGACCGGTGCTCTTGTTTGGATTGCGGTTGACATGACTGCAAGCCGACGAAAGTTCCAACCTACATTTAGCTCAGCACGTATCTACATTTCAGTGGACAGAATTTCCATGCTCTGACGCAGTTCATACTTTATTCGTGCTAGTGTATTGCACTGCGGAATGAATGCAAAGGTTGTTCGCAAATCACCTCCTTTACTTAACTGCTCAGTATGTCTTACACGTTCGTAAGCGAAATTCTCGTACCATTGGCTCGTGCCGCCACGTGACTTGAACTACTAATCCGTATGTTTACTTAAAACTAGGTCAAGTTTACGAGTAACTTGTTGATATTGAGAATGAATTCACTCTCTATCGTAAATCTAGTAAGACCCATGTGTTTACTTAACAAATCTATATTTCCTAAAAGTGTTCTATCTGCAAGAACATCTTAAAAATTCTCTATGACTTGATTTCTTCACCCAATGTCACATGGCAGGGATAGTGAATATAGTCGATCTCTGGCAGCCCAGAACCAGGGATACTATAGGAATTTCTCCACGTGTCGGTTTCTCTGTTAATCTAATCTGACTATACGAACTGATTTTAGAAACGTGTGTTACAGATCCGCATATTCCGCAAACGCGCCGTCATTTCTTTTAGGGTTGCTAAAGCTTAATGGGTTGCGTTTTTGGCGTTTCAGTATTTCTATTGTTATGAGTTTAGATGCCAGTCTGTTTTAATATAATACATAGAGTATACGAATGTATCAAATATTATATGTACTGTATCGTATTTGTATATTAATATCTATTAAAGTTAATTAAACAACAGCTTTCATTGCACATAAATGGTCTCGGGGCATAATAGGTATACAATAAATATTGGCATGATTAAAAAAGTTATATTGATATTATTCGTTATTATAATTATTACATCATTTAAGAAAAGCCGCCAGGGGGGGCGCCTACGTCAGCGTCGGCGCCAAATTCAGCGCAAAAGCCGGCGCCAAAGTCGGCACCTAAGCCGGCGTCGAAATCAGCGCCTAGGCCGGTGCCCAATCCGCCGCCAGAGACTGCGCCTAGTGTGGTGCAGCTCTTGGCGGCTATCGAGAGGCGGCTCGGTGTTCTGGAGGACTGGGCTTACCGTCCCCCACTGGCACGGCCTGCGTCTTTCGCAGCTGCTGCCGGTGGTAAGCCCGGCCCCGCCACCCCAGTGGCCCCAACGTCACAAGGGAAGGGGAAAAAGCGCGGCACCCCCACCCCCGCCACTCCCGCTGCACCCGAGCGTTCCTCCAGAGGGGAGGAATGGGTGGTAGCGGGAGCCGCCAAAAAGGCGAAGAAAGCCGCCAACAAGGCGGCTAAGAAGGCAGCAAAAGCCGCTGCGGCGAAGGCGCCGATTAGGCTCCGCGCCCCACGCTCCACTGCCGTCGTCCTGACGGTGACGATGGAGGGTGTGGAGAAGGGCGTGACCTCAAGGCCCTCGAGATAGAGGGGGGGCTCCGGTGCAAAACAACTCGCACCGGAGCTCGCCTCCTCGAGGTGAATGGCGCCACCAGCGGCCCCAAAGCCGACGCCCTAGCGGCCAAGCTGAGGGAGTCGCTGGATAACGAAGCCGTCCGCGTCACCAGACCCAACAAATGCGCAGGTTTGCGCATTTCGGGTCTGGATGACCTCCGCCGTCGTGGAGGCGGGCGGCTGCCCCCGTGATCAGGTGAGAGCTGGAGAAATCCGCTTCAGCTCCACCGGTCACGGCACAGCAGTCGTCAACTGCCCCGTCGCAGCGGCGCAAAAAATTGCGGACGAACGGAGCCTCCTCGTTGGGGGCTTCCTAAAGGCGCGGGTGCAACTCCTGCAGCCCCGCGGGACCAGGTGCTTCAGGTGCGACCCAGTGCACAGCGGGAGACACCGTGGGGGATCGGTGCTTCCGCTGCAGTCAGCCCGGGTACAAGGCCAGTGCTTGTGATGCTCCGCCGCGCTGCTACAAATGCGTAGCGGAGGGCAAAGCGGCGGAGCACCGGGCGGACAGCAGAACCTGCGCCGCCTCGAGGCCAAAGCCCCGTTCGTCCGCAACGGGTAGCGGGGGTGCCGGTCAAGAGCAGCCACATTTGAGGCGGGATGCGGAGATGGACGTCCATTAATGGACACACCAATCCGCATCCTGCTGGCGAACATAAACCACTGCACCGGTGCTCAGGATCTTCTGTACCAGAGCATCGTGGAGTGGTCTATCAATGTGGTCGTGGACACTGAGCCGTACTGGGTCTACCCCGGAAGCCCGGTGGACCTGGACGGCGTAGCGACCGTCTTCGGGGGTTCCGCCGTGGACACCTCGCGCCTTGCACTCATTGCAAGGTGCAGAGGCTGCGTCGCGGCGGACTATGAGGGCTTGGCTGTCGTGGCCGTCTACTTCTCGCCAAGCCTTGACCAGTACGAGCTTGAGCTAAGGCTCGCTGAACTGGACATTGTTCTCGCTGCGTGCCGTCCTCGTCCTGTCTTGGTCCTGGAAGAGTTCAACTCCTGGTCTCAGGCCTGGGGCCTGGGAAACCAATGACAAGGGGCGAGGACTGGGCCTACACCCGTGGTCTAGAGGTCCTCAACCGGGGGAGTGTCGCCACCTGGGAGCGGCGGGGGCTCAGTTCGGTCGTGGATGTCGCATTCGCGACCCCTGCTCTCGCCCGCCGCGTCCAGGGTTGGCGCGTGGTGGAGGAGGAGGAGACGGATTCCGACCATAAGTATATTCGGTTCAACGTCTCCCCTCCAACTAACCTGCCGCCGACAATCACGAATCCCCCGGATCCACGTTGGGCGCTCAGACGCCTGGATCGGGAGGCTCTCCTGGAGGCATCAATAGTGCAGGCCTGGATTCCGTCACTGGCCAGGCCTGCCGATGTCGACGCAGAGGCGGAATGGTTCAGGAGAGCCATGTCGCATATCTGTGATGCGGCGATGCCTAGGGTTAAGCCCGGCCCGGCAAAGAAACAGGTGTACTGGTGATCAGCGGAGATCGCACAGCTGCGAGCAGCGTTGGTGACCGCTCGCCGCCAGTACACCAGGTTTCGCCGGAGGCGTCGCCGCCCAGACGATGCGGCAGCCCGAGAGGCGGAGCTGAGAGGACCCAGCCTGAGAGGCCGGGTTTATGAGGCGTACAAGGGGGCCAAGAGGACACTCCAGGAAGCCATAAAGCAGGCCAAACGGCGGGCCCGCGAAGAGCTGCTGGAGTCTCTGGATCAGAACCCATGGGGGCGTCCTTACCTAGCGGTCAGGGGCAAAATCCGCCCAAGGGCGCCCCTACTAACCCAGAGCCTCCAGCCGGAGCGGCTGGAGGGGATACTGGGCTCCTTGTTCCCAGCGAGAGCGGAGGAGCACGTCCCTCCGCGTATGGCTCCGCCTCAGGCGCCTGACGCTGATAATAGCGAGAGCGATGTGCCCGAAGTCAGGGAGAGTGAACTGGGGGTAGCAGTGCTCCGGCTTAAAGCCCGGAAATGCACTGCCCCCGGACCCGACGGCATTCCAGGCCAAGCATGGGTCCTGGCCCTAGAGGAAGTAGGGCCTCGACTGGTGGCGCTCTTTAGCGCATGCCTCGAAAGGGGCCAGTTTCCAAAGGCTTGGAAGACGGGGAAACTGGTCCTTATCCGGAAGGCGGGGCGGCCGGCGGACCAGCCATCCGGATACCGGCCGATCGTGTTGCTCGACGAGGTGTGCAAGCTCTTTGAGCGGATTATTGCAGAGCGCCTCGTCGAGCATCTCACGAACGTGGGGCCAGATCTGGCGGATAACCAGTTTGGTTTCCGCCGGGGGCGCTCCACCGTGGAAGCGATCATGCGCGTTAGGCGCCTGGCGGAGGAAGTAGTCTCGCGGGGTGGGGTGGTGGTGGCGGTGTCTCTCGACATTGCCAACGCCTTCAACACCCTACCCTGGAGCTGCGTTAGGGAGGCGCTCGCGTATCACGGAGTGCCTCCTTACCTCCGCCGCATTGTCGAGGCATACCTATCTGAGAGGGCCATAGTTTACCCGAGCTGGCTAGGGCCAGGGCGGCGAGAAGTATCGTGCGGTGTTCCGCAGGGGTCGGTCCTAGGGCCACTCCTGTGGAACATCGGATACGACTGGGCGCTGCACGGTACGTTGCTCGAGGGTGTCAGCATAGTGTGCTATGCTGCCGACACCCTCGATATGGCGCGGGGAGCAACGTACCGAACCGCGGCACTGAAGGCCACGGCAGGGGTTGCTCAAGTCGTGGGTCGAATACGGAGGCTGGGACTCGAGGTGGCTCTCCACAAATCCGAGGCTATGTGTTTTCACGGGCCTCGGAGAGGGCCACCTGCGGGAACCAGCATAACCGTAGGGGGCGTAAGCATCGGCATCGAGCCCACGATGAAGTACCTTGGGTTCGTACTCGATAGCCGATGGGACTTTGGACCTCATCTCCGAAGTCTGGTCCCGAAACTGAGGGGGGCTGCGGCCGCGATATCGCGTCTGATGCTCAACGTCAAGGGACCCAACGCCCCCACTAGGAGACTGTACCTGGGGATCGTGCGAAGCATGGCCCTGTACGGGGCCCCAGTATGGGCGGAGACTCTGGCGGCCCGCAACGTGGCTGTATTAAACAGCCCGTTAAAAGCGATGGCCGTCAGAGTCATCAGGGGGTATCGCACGATCTCCGTCGAGGCGGCATGTCTCCTAGCCGGGACCCCTCCATGGGACCTGGAAGCGAGAGCCCTTGCGCTGCTGTACCAGTGGCGCAAGGAGGCGCTGGAGCGGGGCCATAGGCCGGAGCCCCGAGAAGTCAGGGCTCAGCGGTTCCGGCTCCGCCAGGAACTCATGGAGACATGGAGGGTGCGACTTGAGCACCCAAGTTGGGGGGAATCCACCATTGCGGCGGTGAGACCGATCATGAATGAGTGGTTGGAGAGGGACCATGGGGACCTCTCCTACCGGATGTGCCAGATGGTTACCGGACACGGGTGTTTCGGTAAGTATCTGTGGCGCATCCACCGGGAGACAACGCCGCAGTGCCAGCACTGCGAGGATCCTGGGGAAGATACGGCACTCCACACGTTGGTGGAGTGCCCTGCGTGGGCGAGTCAACGCCGGGATCTCGTTGCGGTCCTGGGCGTGGACGTTCTCTCGTTGGAGACCATGGTGAGGGCCGTGGTCTCCGACGGGAGCAAGTGGCACGCCGCCGCCTCTTTCTGCGAGCAGGTAATGCGCGCGAAAGAGACGGCGGAGAGGGAGCGGGAGAGAACCCTGCCCCCCGAGTTTCGCAGTTTGCGGCGAGGACGCCGCAGACTCATCTACGCCCGGGACTACCGACCTCCATGATCGGGGCCTGAGGACGGCAGTTGGCCGACTCGCCGTCCTTACAGAAGCAGGCCGTGGCGGAGGCGTGTCGTGTGTGCCCTACACACGCCTGCCAACTCACCGAAGCGGGATAAAACCCGACCCCACCAGGCGAGGCCGCTGTGGCGGCCAAAGTCCGCCGGCAACCCTGGGGTTATCCTTTCGAGGGCTTACCCGGGGTGCCCGGCAACGGACATTTGGGGAGGACACCGTGCGGTTTTAGTCGAGACACGACATAACCACCCCCGCTGGCCAGCGGGGGGGTATCCGAAGGGATTTCCGCACGTAAAAAAAAAAAAAAACATTTAAGAAAAGATACTTGTACCGTTTTTTATCTCAGTACCTACTTAGGTTGTGAGGTGCTGTATTTAATTAAATATGAAAATATAAAAAAACTAAGTTTAAAAACTAACTTATTAGTCTTTTTTATATTCAAAACAGACAACCCTAGTGCCGTGATTAAAGATGCGTGTAGAAAATCGTTTTAGCGGAACAGTTTGTAGCATTTTACATACGCGCGCCGATAGGATGCGTTCAATTGCTATCTGTCTAAAACGTTTATGTTACAAAGTTTTTTTAATACACAAATACATTGTAAACCACCATTATAATATATTGAATATAAGGTTAATGATAGGATGCCTTTTTTTCGTACGGAAATCCCCTCAGATACCACTCCGCTGGCCAGCGGGGGAGGTTATATCGGACTTGAACTAACTGGTATCGTTCCTGAATACAATATTATTTCTATCTTCTTAATATTGTTCTTTGCCTTGAAAGTTATCTATATAGAAAACTATCGTAAATACTGTTTTTTCCATAATTACAATTCTAGTTTTACTCGAACCAGGAACATAGTTTCAGCTATGTATGATTGGCACCAGCATTGCTCAATATTCCTAAATCTAATACAGTTATATGAACAGAAATGTCGTGAATCCACCGTACACCCTCGACTTGTCCTTAATGAATTGCAATACAAAGTAATGCGAAACTGAATCCCTTAAAGTCAAAAAAAATCCTTCAAGAGGTGGCAGGTTAAAACATGAAAAATCAGTATTCCAGTGGAATACTACTATGAAGGGTACCAATAATATATGAGTGGTTCTGTTTTGTATTCTATTGCAATACGTTTAAGTCACAACCAAGGACAAATCCTTGCATGTTGTTATTTAGGGGACTGAAAAACCCTCCAATTTCATGGTGGATTCCCCTCTAACCATAAATCACAAAATGGATTTTCGCCATTGAAAGTCTAATTCCATATACCTACCTTTTTTTTCATGCGGAAATCCCTTCGGATACCCCCCCGCCGGCCAGCGGTTATGTCGGACTTTAACCGACTAAAACCGCACGCCGTCTCGGGTCTACAGACGCCGGGGCTATTATGTTATCAGAAGTTCTTAGTATTGATTTTTGATGATATTAATCATCTGTAGCTTAACACTCTAACGGGTTGCCAACTTTGTTTTATCTAAATATTCATATTCTATTTGAAATATCCATTAACAAAAAACTTATACGGACATTGTCTGCTTTCATGTCTTGTTGAAACTAATGGATCCCTTATAAGGTACTAATACAGAATGAGGTCAGACGCCCACCGAACCAACGGTAATGATCGTGAGATTGAAATACAGTACCTACTTGACATAAAATAAATATAATGGATCAAAAATTTGACATTGAATAAATGTTCGCGACTTGGGACTATTTTTGTTGAGTATGAGTAACTTTCTTGTTAAGAGCAAAATATTAAAAGCAATCTATATCTAGGCACTCTCTATATTTATACACTAAGTGAAAACATTACTGAGTTTAAGTTTGAAGATTTGTTTTCGAACTTGATTTCAGTGATTCATGACTTGTAAATTTGAATAGTTTACAGTAAATTCCATAAACGCAAGTAAACCCCAAACCATGACTGATACTTGTCGTATTATAAAGCGTAGATTACAGACAAAATTACATTGACTAATTTTATCCGTAACATCATCGAGAAAGGCTCCATTAATGCTGATGTAATGTGACGGATAACTTGCCTCGTGGTATTTATAGCCATCACAAATTAGACGAAATGACAATATTCGCAATGGAGAATTTAGAGCTTCTAATTTTGGTTATTACTTTAAAACAGACAGTGTAATGGGCACTTTCAAACCATAGTGAACTGAATCTGTTTAAACCACTTAGTGGTTCGGTATCGGTAAAAATGTTAAAGTAGCAAAAATGTTATTAAAAGTTAGTTTATATATAAGCAGCCTTCTTATAATAAATGTTACTTGGCTATTCTTGACACTTTACTTTAATATTTAAAACTGTCGCCAGCTCAAAGAAACTTGGCACTATATCTCGCAAAAGAATGTTAACAAGAACGCTTGCGAGGAATGTAGCGCTATCTTAGTAAGTGGAGGAAATTTGTAGAGACATCTAACCAGAAGATGAATCACATACGAATGTTTTTATTGTAATTAAGCGAGTAGAACTTGAGGCAAAGCTTAATGTTATCCACACTGACAAATTTGTCAAAGTTCAAATTTATTCAAAAATGTATACAGTTATCTATTAGTGTAAGTTTGCGTGAAATTTCCAATTATGCAGAAGTATAAATACAGTCTGATCATAAATCCTGTTACCATTTAAAAGCAATATTAATGCCATGATAATTTGGAATCTCTGAAACAAGCCATAAGATTGGCAGTGCAGAATTTCCCATGGAGAAAGTGCAGGTTTCAATCGATAACAGAACTGGCCTCAACCTTTAGAGGATTGCATTAAAGCCAGGGATAATTTTGAATGAGCTTCATATTCTTTTAGTGCTTACATATTAATGTATAAACTAATGCACACTACAGTAATAATGTTATTAATCTTTATATTGTAACAATATTAATAGCAAGACTAGGTAAGTATAGTATATAAGTCAATAACATGCTTTCCATTTTGATTCGTTCGGTTAGAGACGGAAGAAACTAACGCGTGTGCTATCACAAGTAACCGCAATTAACCCCGAATTCAAGCCTAGGCTAGTGGGCATCCGAGCGTTATTAAAGCCTTACACGGGGGAGAAAGGAGCCATTAACGGGTGAACACTTCAATCCTGTTACGGATAAGAAACGATATTTTTTATTCCAATTAGTACTATCATGACGTAACAAATTATCGATATTTTTCGACGAAGTAAAACGCATACAAAAGAATACGTAATAGGTGAAAGTACATCTGAAGGCCTCATCATCCGGTCTGATAACCTTACACACTATTGTACAGACCAACTTCTAACCGAACAACAATAAGGGAGAGTCGAGCTCATTGAAATGGGCTTTTCATTTTCCTAAATGAGTTGCTAGTTGTAAGGTTACAGATGGATTATTAGGCGTCACCGGTAGCATTGTATAAGTCATCAATGTGGCCAGCCACAATGGTGGCTTTCACATGGCTCTTTGTGTTAGCTTTGAGCTGTCAATAAAGATATTCTCCAAACGTAGTAATGACTGCACTGACGAGACGTTAATTATCGTTGACGATTCGAAGAGCATTATGATTTCGAGAGTGCAATCTGTTTGCTTGTAATACTGACCGAATAAATTCTTCTTTGTTGCAGGTACTTGCGATTTGCTTTACTGATAAAGTAGACATTACATTGAAGTAGGTATACATTAAGCTTGAAAGTATTAGTGCGTACGTGAGGTTTGAAACGATTTCATGCAATTTATGTCAATCACGTACCGCGAACATTTAGTCGAGACATATTCGATGCTTAGTAGAACCTACGGAACTAAATACAGCTATAATTGGTCCGTTTTTTAGAAAGAGATGAAGTAGTAAAATACTTGTGTACTGCAAATCCTTCTATGGGTACATCAACTTTTATGACTTCGAAAGTAATTCGTCTTGGGTGGTTCAAAGAATGAAGTATATCGATACATAAGAGGGCACTCGATCCATAAATCGACAGCATAGCGAAATGCATCTCACGCACATTTGTGGTGTAGTGAAGTGCAAGGTATTTCCCGTTAGCTACAAATTCCACGGAGGTCGCACAATAGCGCAGCGAACGATTGCTTCGATGGATAAATTGGGTTCATATTCTATTGTATTCCCCGAGACTTACGAATAGAGCAGTCATCGGACCGGAAACACGTCGTCAATTTAATTGAAACTTAACTAAAAAACATAAGACACAGAAATTACAGTCGTTCCCTTTGAAACGGTTAAATAAAAGAGCGTCACAACACAGAATACGAGTAGTAGTTTGTCCTAATTTAATATCGGGTGTACCGTTAATTTGAGAGTTCACACCTTCGATGGTTGTTTTCTCGAAGTTTTATAATGTTGAGTTTTGCTGTATGTTACGCGGTTGCAGTCTCTTTTACTCGCCTTGCAGCCTTAGATTTAACATGCTAGATATCACTTAGGTATCTATTTTTTTTTTTCGCTCGGAATTCCCTTCGGATACCCCCCCCCGCTGGCCAGCGGGGGCAGTTATGTCGGGCTTAACTCTTTAAAATGTTCTTCAATAGCTCTTTGTCACGTCATAATTCAATAAAGTCTGTGTTTTGTTCGGCAAGTCTTGAACATTTACGATTATAACGTTCGTACAACGGCTAGGTTTTCTGTAGATAGCTTGTTTTCATTAATCTTCATGTTAATGTTTAGGTTCGCAGGTAGGAATAAAGCTACCTATATATACCTGTGTTACATTAACATCCTCTTCTTTTAGAATGTTTAAAATCGTTTCAGTAGTTTCAGAGTTTATCAATTACAAACAAACATTAGTATCGTGTACAAACAACTTCGTGCAGACGAAGAGATTAGGCAGAGGTGTAATACTTGGCGAGACTTGGCTCTTCTTCTCTTTTCTCTTCTCGCCAAACCTTGACCAGTATGAGCTTGAGCTGTGGCTCGCTGAACTGGACATCGTTCTCGCTGCGTGCCGTCCTCGCCCTGTCTTGGTCCTGGGAGACTTCAACGCCTGGTCTCTGGCTTGGGGCTCCCGGGAAACCAATGCCAAGGGGCGAGTTCTGGAGGACTGGGCCAACACCCGTGGCCTAGAGGTCCTCAACCGGGGGAGTGTCGCCACCTGGGAGCGGCGGGGGCTCAGTTCGGTCGTGGATGTTGCATTCGCGACCCCTGCTCTCACCCGCCGCGTCCAGGGTTGGCGCATGGTGGAGGAGGAGGAGACGTCGTCCGACCATAAGTACATTCGGTTCAACGTCTCCCCTCCACCTAACCTACCGCCGACTATAGCGAACCCCCCGGATCCACATTGGGCGCTCAGACGCCTGGATCGGGAGGCTCTCCTGGAGGCATCCATAGTGCAGGCCTGGATTCCGTCACGGGCCAGGCCTGCCGATGTCGACGCAGAGGCGGAATGGTTCAGGAGAGCCATGTCGCATATCTGCGATGTGGCGATGCCCAGGGTTAAGCCCGGCCCGGCAAAGAAACCGGTGTACTGGTGGTCAGCGGAGATCGCACAGCTACGAGCAGCGTGTGTGACCGCTCGCCGCCGGTACACCAGGTTTCGCCGGAGGCGTCACTGCCCAGACGATGCGGCAGCTCGAGAGGCGGAGCTATACGAAGCGTAAAAGGGGGCCAAGACGACCCTTCAGGTAGCTATAAAGAAGGCCAAACGGCGGGCCCGCGAAGAGCTGCTGGAGTCTCTGGAGCAGAACCCATGGGGGCGCCCTTACCTTGCGGTCAGGGGAAAAATCCGCCCAAGGGCGTCCCTACTGACCCAGAGCCTCCAGCCAGAGCGGCTGGAGGGGATCCTGGGCTCCCTGTTCCCAGTGAGAGCGGAGGATGTCCCTCCACGTATGTCTCCGCCTCAGGCGTCTGACGCTGATAATAGCGAGAGCGATGTGCCCGAAGTCAGGGAGAGTGAGCTAGGGGTAGCAGTGCTCCGACTTAAAGCTCGGAAATGCACTGCCCCCGGACCCGACGGCATTCCAGGCCGAGCATAGGTCCTGGCCCTTGAGGAACTAGGGCCTCGACTGGTGGCGCTCTTTAGCGCATGCCTCGAAAGGGGCCAGTTTCCAAAGGCTTGGAAGACGGGGAAACTGGTCCTTATCCGGAAGGTGGCGGATCAGCCATCCGGTTACCGGCCGATCGTGTTGCTCGACGAGGTGTGCAAGCTCTTTGAGGGGATTATTGCAGAGCGCCTCGTCGAGCATCTCACGAACGTGGGGCCAGATCTGGCGGATAACCAGTTCGGTTTCCGCCAGGGGCGCTCCACCGTGGAAGCGATCATGCGCATTAGGCGCCTGGCGGAGAAAGTAGTCTCGCGGGGTGGGGTGGTGGTGGCGGTGTCTCTTGACATCGCCAACGCCTTCAACATCCTACCCTGGAGCTGCGTTAGGGTGGCTCTCGCGTATCATGGAGTCCCTCCTTACTTCCGCCGCATTGTCGAGGCATACCTATCTGACAGGGCCATAGTTTACCCGAGCTGGCTAGGTCCAGGACGGCGAGAAGTGTCGTGCGGTGTTCCACAGGGGTCGGTCCCAGGGGCACTCCTGTGGAACATCGGATACGACTGGGTGCTGCGCGGTGCGTTGCTCGAGGGTGTCAGCATAGTTTGTTATGCTGACGATACCCTCGTGATGGCGCGGGGAGCAACGTACCGAAGCGCGGCACTAAAGGCCACGGCAGGGGTTGCTCTAGTCGTGGGTCGAATACCGCGGTTGGGCCTCGAGGTGGCTCACCACAAATCCGAGGCTATGTGTTTTCACGGGCCTCGGAGCCCGGCATCGAGCCCACGATGAAGTAACCTTGGGCTCGTACTCGATAGCCGATGGGTCTTCGGACCTCATCTCCGGAGTCTGGTCCCGAAACTGAAAGGGGGCTGCGGCCGCGCTATCGCGGCTGATGCCCACCGTTAAGGGACCCACCATTCAGGGAATCCACCATTGCGGCGGTGAGACCGATCATGAAGGAGTGGTTGGAGAGGGACCATGGGGAACTCTCCTACCGGATGTGCCAGATGGTTACCGGACACGAGTGTTTCGGTAAGTATCTGTGGCGCATCCACCGGGAGACAACGCCGCAGTGCCAGCACTGCGAGGATCCTTGCGAAGACACGGCGCTCCACACGTTGGAGGAGTGCCCTGCGTGGGCGAGTCAATGCCGGGATCTTGTTGCGGTCCTGGACGTGGACATTCTTTCGTTGGAGACCATGGTGAGGGCCGTGGTCTCCGACGGGAGCAAGTGTCACGCCGCCGCCTCTTTCTGCGAGCAGGTAATGTTCGCGAAAGAGACGGCGGAGAGCGGGAGAAAAACCTGCCACTCGAGTTTCGCAGTCTGCGGCGAGGACGCCGCAGACTCATCTACGCCCGGGACTAACGACCTCCATGATCGGGGCCTGAGGACGGCAGTTGGCCGACTTGCCGTCCTTATAGAAGCAGGCCGTGGCGGAGGCGTGTCGTGTGTGCCTTACACACGCCTACCAACTCACCGAAGCGGGATAGAACCCGACCCCACCAGGCGAGGCCGCGGTGGCGGCCAAAGTCCGCCGGCAACCCTGGGGTTATCCTTTCGAGGGCTTACCCGGGGTGCCCGGTAACGGACACTTGGGGAGCACACCGTGCAGTTTTAGTTGATACACGACATAACCACCCCCGCTGGCTGGCGGGGGGGTATACGAAGGGATTTCCGCACGTTAAAAAAAAAAAAAAAAAGAGGTGTAATACTTCTCATTTGGCTGTTTTCTGCACCATGTAATAGCAGTGAACCATAAACTCGCACACAACTGGATCAGATGTTCACATCTATACTGTAAAACGTTAGTCATATTTAGCAGACTACCAACTTTTCAATTTGAACTAGACTGCAGGGGTGAAGATATTATTGTAGAAAATTCTACACAACGGTATCTAGACCCAAAGTAAGCATAGCTTAACTAGCTTGTGATATGGGTTCAAGAATGCAGATCAACTTACTTATATAAGTACATGTTTTGTAAATACATACCTACATATTATATATGGAAATACACAGACCAATACAAATATAGATTCATGCAAAGAAATATTTGACGGAGCGATACTACTAGGGGTTACCCACTGAGTTGGCAGTCAAATGCGCTACGACTACGCAACAGGTTTAACGAAGAAGATGCAACTGTACTGACAATATTTAAGGGTGAAAATAGGCATCAAGTCGTCATAAGACTACCTAGAAACAGAGTCTGTGGCGTGAGAAATGCCTTGGGTCAGCACAATGCTAATATGTTGGTCACGAAGCCTCGATGTATGACTCTTGACGACTGTTGATAGGCATCGGAAAAGCTTAGCTAATTAGCATAGATTTTTATCACAACGATCTTTTGTTAGTTAAACGATTGTCTTTTTAGGGATCCGTACCCAACGGGTAAAATGAGACCATATTATTAAGGCTCCGCTGTCCGTCCGACTGTCACCAGGCTGCATCTCATGAAGATAGTTGAAATATTCGCAGATGATGTATTTCTGTTACTGCTATAACAACAAATACTAAAAACAGAATAGAATAAATGTTTAAGATGGCATTCATATAAAAACGTGATTTTTGTTGCCCGTTTTAGCTCGATAGTGATAACGACAACAGCTAGACGCTTGAAATATTACCAGAATATTTAGTTATACGAGTATATTGGCATGTAACCTTCTTGCGCGAGTCCGACTCTCACTTAGTCGGTATTTTTAACCGCAAAAAAGATGTTGTATTATAAGTTTAACGTGTCGTGTCAGAGTTTATTTTTTTAAATTATTATTTGTCATAAATATTAGTTAATTTTAAGAGATTATGTTCATTATATAATGTGCATTCTATACACCGTTCTACGATGTGATAAGAGGATATTACCGCTGACGTGCTACATACAAAATGGAACTCACTCATATTTTGTTCAAAATTAAATTCAAAGCCATTTTGTAGACAGACTAAAGGTACCAATATCTAGATTTTTGGTAAAAGTCCGCAGTTTGCTGTTAAAGAATGTAGCGGACTACGGGCTCCGAGGTGAAGGCCTCGGATGCGACAGAGAATCAACGTTAAGATGATAATGATGCTGTTAAATTTCTACGCAATCAAGGGAATAAATAATTTTATAATACCACAAAATAATAACCATTTGATAATAACACCTAAATAATCTACTAAGATCTAAAATTCTTCAAAGTATAGATCGAACTTGTAAATAAAAATATTACGGCCGAAAACATTCCAAATCTCATGCTGTCTCGTACATAACTGAAAACCTTGTAAGGCGATGTGCTATTCGCAATATAATATCATATAACCTTCAGTTTATTAGGTCTTGATACTTTGCAGAGACAGGCACGTCCCGTTAATGTAAGAAACGACGATTGCTACTTTTTTAACTGATTTTAATGACTACATTTTAACATGAATGGCATAATTATGGTAATGTATCGCGATATCTAGATCTACACTGAAAAAGGCTACAACGCCATGAACGCAATGCAAATATATTGTACACGAGTTATTGGTAAACGTATCATGCCAATAAAATGCAGTCATTGGAGAAACGTGTTAACTAAATCGGTGTATACATGGATATTAGCTGAACAGATAACGGATCATGAGCTCGTTTTGTATCAGATATAAATAAACTGCCGGGTGTTACGAGCGCTGCATCGATCATCACTAGATAGTAGTGCGGGGAAGACTACACGATTAGCCTTAAGAACAAACATTTTTAACGCTCTTCCGTAGTTCATTGGAGACGACGACGGCGATGCTACGCTTGATGTGTGTGTACTAGGGATGTTATGGAGCTTCGCCTCCGATTCCTAATTCAGCTTCGACACTTTTAAATCACAGGTTTTAACCGGAGTTCTAAGTAGAGCGTTAGCTATGATAATATACTAAATAGTTCATTGCAGAAAACGAGCAAGATTTGCATCACCGGCAGAATCTGACAGTAGTAATGTCCAAACAATACTATCTAATATACTGTTGAGTAGTGATGATGATGATGATAATAATACCATATACCGTTAACATATTATAGTTTCAGATAATTTTTTCATAATGAAAGCTTTACTTAACGAGTACAATGGAGAAAAACTTTCAAACGCTTAAATCTAGTAGTTCAGAAGCAAGCGGACAACTTGTTAGTAGTGCTGTTCTAATCTATGACCCGTTGAGAAAAAGATTGGATGGAGACAAGGTAGCGAAACTTTTGTTTAATAAATATAATTTGCTACTTTTGAAATCAATTCATTTTTAGTCCAGTCATTTTAGCGCGAGATATATGGGCACCCTTGCATTAATTCCAAAGATGAAAATTTGCACGAATGTTAGGGATACCACTATAATTAAATTGTGAAAAATCCCCATCTATACAATGGGTGCAATTTTATTTATTCAAGGTCAAAGGTCCTTATGTAGGTTTTTTGTTTTTTTATTAATAGAATCAATAAATCTGAGAAAATGTTTTATTTTCATAAGCTTTCTCTTAGCATATTTGTATTCTGCCACCACCTTCAACTCCGACTCCGGTTCCGGTTCCAATAGTCGATATTCCAAAATCCTATTCCGACTTCGGTTCCAGTAAAACCACTTCCGTAACATCCCTGGTGTGTGCCACCATGACCAATTTGGCAAAAAGTATATTATTAATTTACATAAACTTGTATTATCACCGTTATACGAGTATACAGGGCCTTCCACAACGATACTAACAGATTAAACAGCATTAACAACGCGACATTATCATTCGGCGAAATATTAAATGATAATTTGCGTTTTAATTAAAGTAGCGACACACATATATACCTACACAATTTATGTCTGTCGGCCAACGCAATAAGTTATTGCGGCTAACTGACTATAATAGATAGCTTTATTAATGACTTCATTATTTATGATCGATACTGAAATGCTTGAAGTAAGTTTCCTATTAATGATCTATAAAGCTATTTTAATCGCTAGTAATATCAAGTGTCGTTCAAGGAGAAAATCTATTCGGTACAAGGCTTTTACTAAGAAGAAAACGATGTATACCAGTAGCACTGGGTAAATATTTGCGGTAGGGAAGCTTATATAGCGTAGATATAATTTTGAACTGTAATTCTGTTCTTAATAAAAAGTACATAAAGTAAGTAACCGTTTTTTGTGCACTAATAGCTTAAAATCTTTGCCATGTTAAAAAAAAACTTGAAATAAATCAAGGGACTATAATTTTTTGAGGTTCTTAACCAGTCAAATTCAACCAATAGGTAAAATAAAATTTGATTCAATTCAATAAAATCAGATTTGTATATATGCATAGCTAGTTACCGTTTAAGCTAATAAAAGCAACTAATCGCTATCAAGGGATTCTAAGGAATCTTAGGAATTACTTTTCTAAGCTTACCTATGAAGCTTTTAACCTTCTAACTCTAACGGTATGATCCGTAGGCGACAGTTAGTTCACGACTTTATAGCACCTATTTATAACATTTAATTGAACCAATATCTATTCAGTTTCCTATTTCCAAAGGGTCAAAGTAAGACCTCAGGGCAACATAGCCACTCTAAAATCAATCTGGTGAGGTATCCAAGGTAACTATGTCACGGGGTTATAGTAATCCGAGTTTCCAAGATAGCGCAATCCGTTATCCGAGAATCGCGCGGCACCGTGAAATTATACAAACCGATCATCAAGACTGGTGACTTTTCATCTCGACCTTTAGGAAAATGATAAAGTTAAGATTATAAACCTAATTTCGGAAATTATATTCATTGCGCACATATCTTATAATAATAATAATTAATTTATATACTCGGAAAATTTTAACAATGCCATCTAGTCCTAAACTAAGCATAGCTTGTAATATGGGTGCCAGAATGCGGATAAAAATTTTCAATATACATAGAGATACCCAGACCAATGCAAATATACACATTGTCACTGAACGGGTATCGAACCCGCAACTTAGCAACGAACCGCTACGCCAGAGGTCGTTAAATCTATATTGATCACTTGTTTCGATTGGCTGAGTCATCAACGTAGAGTCTAAACTTTTGGAGCTAGAAAACTTGGAATTTTGACACTCGATGCCGTTTATGTTACAAGCATCTACTACGTGAGGGTTTTTGGTATATTAACTTTTTTTAAGAGCGGTGCGGTGGTAAATACTTGCTTCTGTTTAGAAATAAATGTACAATTACATTTACAATTATAACAATTTCCGCCGTTAAATTACGATTATGTACAGGAAACGCGTTATAAAAAGGACGATTTAATAGTATTGCTGCTGCAGTAATGTTGTTCTAGACGACAATCTAAAAGGATTTTCAATTTAAGTTAATTACTTTCTCTGCCATAATCATCATTTACTTATAATTTTAGCTGAAATAATCAACAATAAACCACTTTACAAACGATTAAGATGGAAAATCTTATTTGATGTAAGCTCATGATTTGGATAACAGTAAAAGCACGCGTATAAAATATTATCATCATTACGCGGAAGAGGTAAGTTTTCGTAATATATGTACTTCCTTTTTATATATTAATATATTTTATTATGTACTTAACTATACGAGAGATGTAAAATAACCGAATAGGCTTGCTAATCCTTACTTCTTACGTAATGAACTTCATAACATAACGTATACGTAGTAAATGTTGGAATGATGATAATAATATCTCATCGTCATGATGTCATTATGTAAAGTTATGTGTCAGCCTGCAACGGGCTCCGAAGTGGAAGTATTGGATGCAACCGGGACAAATGTTAGGATGATGACGATGATTTGTCAGTCTGCAACGGCATGCGACTGCGACAGGTGAGCACATTATCTTTCCGTAGCGGACACTCAAAGCTACAACATAGACTAGAATACACTCATCGTGTTGCGGTTTCTAGTATAGGTGGATAGACTAACTACATGCTCATTTCCACATTGGATCAAAGTAACCACAGGTACTTCATGTTATAGCAGGCGACATCGTAACACCGGGACTTCGTTAACCAAAGTATATATCCCGGTCTAATAAACTTGAAGAAAACATGTTACAATATCGGTGTATATTCTTCTTATGCGTATACTTTGTGAGAATCAAGATAAATTTGAATGTATTACTAAACCAAATGTAAAATTTATAATAGTCCAGTTGTAATTAGATTTTTTTATGCATTCCTTGGATAATCGGCGCTGCATAACACATATTTGTGTTAGGAATAAGTAGGGCTCGAGCATCAACAATCACGATAGACGATGAAAAAAATGTACGCTTCCGAGTCGAGTATCGCACGGCATAATATCTGTTTCAATAGAGCTGTTGTTTCTAACAATACAACTTGGTGAGATGCATGACAAAAACTTTATAAACACAATAACTTCACGGTTTCCGACCTTGCATTTCACCTCAGAACTGGGCTGTGGTCGTGCCCGAAGATCCCACTCCGTTGAATGTTTCAATTGCATCGTCAAATGTAATACCGTTTTGAGTACCGCTTAATCTTACGACGTAACTATTGTTATGACTGAAAATTGAATACAATAAAGTGAATCTATTACACTGAGAAATTATGGAATAAGCAGTGACACCCTTTATGATGCGAGACTGAATTCAGAAAACACACAGTAGAACAATAAAGAAGCCTTTTTTAATCTAAGGTTGATGGAGTTTTTGCCCTCATGCCCATGCCTCAACTCTAAAGTACCTTAAGCTATATAAGTAATAGCAACACAAATAGACCTTGATATTATAAACCTCTATAATTATATACAGTGTCACTATGAAAGAGAGTCAGTAGGGGGCACTAATAATGCACTGCATAATTTTTGACTTTTCGAAGTTATATGTGTATTTATCGCAGGTTTATAAGTGCCCGGTTAATGGCAATAGGCTGCCTTCCCCTTCGGGGAAATAGGCGTGAGTTTATGTTATGTTATGTTATAATTTTTGGACAACATCAGATTTTGGGTTTGCCAAAATACTGTTGGTGAGTCCAACATTGTTAAGGTTAAAACAAGTTTTAAGTTAAGTGGTTAAGTCCAAAATTGTTAATAACCACATCTGTTAAGGTTGAATTCACGACTTTCATCATTAATCACAAAATTAACTCTCTTTCAGCTGTGTTTTGGACACATTCCATCAGTAAATGTTGCACATCCTCTAACCGATTGTATATAACACAATTAGGTGACTCCACCTATTCCATAAGAAATGCAAACTTTGCTGATGGGGAGCGCCCAGAGCGGAGTCTTAGTGCAAGTTTCATATACTCTATTTAGAGTTTTATCATCAAACAAGAGCGAGCACTCTTTTTTTTATACGTACATGAACCGACTAAAACCGCACGGTGTCCTGCCCAAGTGTCCATTGCCAGGCACCCCGGGTAAGCCCTCGAAAGGATAACCCCTCTCGTGCATCCTACGAGGGGTCTCGCTCTGAATTGTGAATCTGAATCTTCTTTCGATATCGCGTTAAAATTATCACTCCACTGGTTGAAGTAAGAAATTTTATATTTTTTGTATAGTTTCCAATACTCTCATAAATAAGTAATAAATCCTTCCTGTATTGCTAACTTGGACAAATGGCTGACCCCTTAGAGCTATGTGTCCTGTGAGCCCATGCTATATGCTTTTCGAGGCGGAGACGAATTCAAAAATCAAATATATAAAACTGTTCAGTTGTGCTTGAATACTAAAAAGTAAAATTTTATCCC
Source organism: Cybosia mesomella (assembly GCA_946251805.1). Lineage (NCBI taxonomy): Eukaryota > Metazoa > Arthropoda > Insecta > Lepidoptera > Erebidae > Cybosia > Cybosia mesomella. The sequence goes on from OX276404.1 coordinate 11,620,538, forward strand.
TTTTACCGCTTTAGGGGTTAAATTTCAAAAAACCCCACACGAATTATAATATACATACGCACCAAATTTCAAGTCTTTACGATCAACGGTCTAGGCTGTTAGGACTTTGAGTTTTATTGTAGGCATAAGATATAGACGCTAGTTTCCAAAAATATTGAACATTTTGCGTATTGTAAATTTTACGTCATACCAAAAAGTAAAATATTGCATCATCTAAAAAAATAATAATTTATGATTATAAAAATAATACTGAAATAATACAGGAAAAGCTGCATGCGGAAGCTCATTGGGGTAAGCTACAACATACCGATGCGTAATGACCCTTTTTGTAACTTTTTGGTTTGCTTCGAATGCAGGACAGATTGCAGCAAAGAAGCATTTACGACGAGTCTTGTTTTTGATGGTCCCTTTTTAGGAACTATAGCCGCATCCATTGAACGTTCGGTCTCAATGCTACCAATTGGGGCTCGTGGAACTTAACGAGTAATTTCCATCGGAGCCATCCGGTTTCAAGGCTCCAACGATTTTCATGAAATTTAGTACACAGGGGGTTTCGGGGGCGATAAACCGATCTAGCTAGGTTTCAGTTTTAGAAAACGTTGATATAGAGTCACCCAGATATTTATGTGTTAGACTCGAACATATTCACAAAGGAATATCATGTCATATATTTTTATTTACTTATAATGGAATGTTAAAATCATGAAGTACGTAAGATATCCAGTTTGCATAGGTATTTATTATTATATATAATCTTCCATTTTTCCTTCCAAACCACAAATTTATTAATTAATAGTAATACCTTTAAACTTACCTATAATAATAACACCTTAGTGATTAAATTACTGCTTTCAAAGCGTCCATATTTACTGCTTTTCTGGTATAACGCCTGTAGTCAGCGTTAAAAGTTGATGATCATATCCAGAGTGTTAAAAGTAAATGATTTTACAGAGTGTCAACGAGGGCCCGACGCGCCGACGGAGTGAAACTTCTAGGTGAATGCAATCAAAATATCCAGCCGTTTATGTTACAAATTTAACCAAATGCAAGGGCATCAAAACCAATAGGTAAGGAACGCGTGGAGGTATCCAGTTGAAATTCATATCAAATACTGAACTCTTGGTCAAACCTAAAAGTCTGCCGTTTGTTTGATTGCAGTTGGTTAGGTAGATCCGGAGATATGACAAAAAACGATAATCGACCTATAACATAAAATTTTATCGTTGTAATACTTGTAATTGCCCGCAATTTCAGATTTTATTCTGGAATTTATGGCCTCCATTTTCAAGAGTATTTCACAATATGTTTATACCATACCACACATATCTTCTTATAAATATGTAAGCTGGACTACTGTATGCATGATTGCTGCCTTTGTAATATAAAAAATAAGTAAATAATTCTATCTAACAGTATTAAATGACTACCGACTGACGAATAGATTTCTATAAGTACAAAACCATTAACGTAAAAGTGTAGAAATTAATTTACCATAATTTAAAAGTACTTATTTTCTCTTAGCATGAGCAAATTATTCAGAAGCACGTGAAAACTTGACTAGAGAACACATTACATATGTTATTTAAGAACACAATCTTGATAAAAATAGTAATGACCATAAAAAAGAAAGGTTACCAGCATTAGGTATTATGAACAAAATTTGAATAATTATAACTGATGTAAGACCACAGCCGTAAATTCATTCATATCTCTCGAGTTGAATAGTCAATAGTCCGTGGGAAAACAATGTAAAACAAACAGGACTTACAAATGAAAATTACTGAAAAGAATTTGTAAACAATGGACTGTGCTGTAATGCGCAATTAGCGGTAATTATTGCTGCATATTTTTGCAAAGATTTCACACCTCCCTGGTTATGTATTTGTGTACAATGAACCACTTATTAACCTTATAGTAATAATGTGAATTCAATAGAAAGTGATATATGAGAAATGTATACGATATAGGTAAGAAATCGATAGCTTTCCCAATGGAAGAAGAAAATCAGAGCCGAAACCTGGGGTTACTTGACGGATGCTCTGCCGTATATAGACCGTATCGGCAAGAGCAAACGACAAAACGGTGGCGTCACGCCCAACCAAGCCACGCAACGTTAAGTGCACGAGAAGAAATTGCAAAATGATGTGCGAAATTTGTTCACCATCTATGTTTACACGGTAACAATGAATACAGATGTTGAGGGAAACACTTTCATTTACCCGCATTAACATAAATTTACAAACAACACTGTAACATTACGCATCACAAGTTCAGCACGATAAAGGCGAAAATTTTCAACAGAAAAATATGTTCATGCTTGCTCTTGACAAAACATATTTTAGTTCTCTATCTCATCTTAACAAAAGATGAAATGGAAAACTAAAACTTGTTTTGTCAAGAGCTAGGTGATAATTTGTCGGTAAAATATAAAAGGGGATTGTCGTTATTGTCAAAATTAATATAGAAAGAGATAATTTATGGAAAAAAATTGCCTCATGAAGTGAATATATCAAACCTACCGAAAACCAATTGATGAAACCCAAAGCGTATCTTTTTACGGTAGAAAACGACTGCTACATAAGGTTAACTATGCTGAAATAATTGCATGCGATAAATATCTTTACAACCATCAGATAAGTACCGTATTGGTACCGTACAAGAAGAAAGTAAATCGATCTTTTCAAAGCAAATTGAACTGCGTTGCGAGTCAATGATCGTAATGTGGTAAATGAGAAAACAATACTCGTAGATATGTATCGAAACTACACCGGATCAGTGACTAGACAATAATAGTTAAATGCACGTAAGCAATAAATCGCTTTTGGCATACCACTACTCAGTGTTTTCGGAAGACAGCAGTGTATCCGTATACCAACGAACCTTGATAATCACAAGCTTTCCTTTTATTGTTTTCTTCGATTGGACTAGATATGTCTGAGAACGGAAATGTACAATTGGATTTGGTTCGGATACTTTTATCATTTACATTGTTTCGTTAATCGCTTGGTCTACCACTCGATTAACGAAACAATGTGAATCAAGATACATATTTCCGTAAAAACTAAAGTTATTAAATAAATAAAAAACTCGATAGATTCTTTTTGTTCATCATCAGGATCTCTTTCAGATTAACTTGTGAAAGAAGTGGGTGATGGTTTACGGCAAATATTTATATTTTAAGTAATGCTAGTGTCTCCCACCAAAGTGGAATAACAAAAAAAATTAAGATAGGGCAATTTTAGTAAGCTTCGTGAATTTAAAAAAAAGAACAACAGAAATGCCAGAGAAATTAAGAATCGAATCCAAAGTCAGCCTTTATTATCACAGATTTTCTTTTACTTAATCTTTATAACTATAATCATTATAAACAATGACTTTATTTAAATAAATTAATCACTACTGTTGAGTGGAACAGACGTAGAATTGCATTAATTATCATTGATCATTTTTATTCGGACATTAAGAGTTTATTTTTTGAATGTTCAAGATTTTTCCCGACATTTATTGCCCACAATTAGCAAAAATATAAGTGATGTAAGATAGCTGATGATGTTTGAAGACAGCACGGTATAAATCGAATTCACCTTCCTGAATTAGTTCGATTTGTACCTTTTTGACTAAAAAAAAACATTAAATATTCATGATATAAGTTCGATATGTTAAAGTAAAAATATCTAACTGTTCCATATAACGTATCATGTCTGTGTCTAGGTGTCTGCTGATGCATTAAATCAAATTTATTTTTACTTTGTAGGTACTTAAATGTTTTCTCGGGTTAGGTTTGCTGAATAAAACTTAAGACTGCACGATAATTCTAAATAAGGACAATATGATTTATAGAACAATAAAATACAAATTGCATTTGCAAACAATACCAAGGTAGTTAAGCTAGGGGTTAATAAATATCTTGTATCTGCATATGACAACTGTAGGAAAGCGCAGCGAGTGCAAGTCTGTGTTCCATTGACCTACTATGTACTGCAGCCTACATACTGTGTTGGAAACAACGATTAACCCGTGAATATGATGCATGCCACGTACAAAATTACCAGGTAACTACCAATATATGAGAATCAATGCTTATTTGATGACAGGATAATTTTCGTACTATAACGTTTCTAAGTAATAAGCATTTTGCATAGTCATTAATGTGCAGCTGATATATGAAGGAATAAATAGTGCGGTAAATTGAATCAAGAGGACTTTCCTAGGGCACTTACGATTTCTGTTTATCTTGGTCAATTACGCACAATTTATTGCAGACCAACTGTAGAGCAGTTAAGTCAGAAAGCCACTTTTGCAATATTTATTGCTTAGTCTGTACTTTTTAGTTGTATAATATATTTATAATGAATTATTATATTTTGGTATTCGTATACGTTAACATCGCATAGACAGGGTTTCAACAAAAGGTGTCAAGATTATTAGAGATGACAGACCTCGACATTCAATTTCTTTATAATTTTTTTGACGTGCTTACGCACCGTGCAATGCTATCAGTAAAAAGAAACTCAGATTCAAAATACGACGTCGACTATAAATAAAATAAGAAAGTTTGCAAAATGTGTTTGTGGTATCGAAGAAGCCGCATTGTTTAAGTGGACAGTTTTGCTGAGAATAAGTATATAGATTAGCCGTCGGTAGAACGTGGTTTTCTAGGTCATCATCTAGCTATCTACCTGCATTTTTTAAACCAAATTGCAGGGCTACTTATCAGTTTTTCTCTTTCAAAATTATGTATCAGCACCATTTCAGAGAAATTTCATAGATTGTGTATTTTTTGCTATATTTTTTTTACATTCCCGTGCAGTACAGACCCGTGCTTAAGACCAAGCACTCCAAAATAATTTTCAAATGCCACCCATGCCACCTCCCCGCTTTGAAAGCTTTCCCCCGAGCACCGCAAGTGAAATACGTGAGCGTCCGATCTAAATTACTAATTTTGTATTTTTTTGAATATTGAACACAATGGAGTCGATAAAATGTTATTCACAAAATTAAATAATTGAATTAATTTATTTGTACACACCTGTATGTTTGTATGTTTGTAGCCGACTCCTTTGGGTGCGATCTTGACCCACTTTAAACTGCCAGATTTCGTTCAAACTTTGTAGATTTATCGAGGACCGATGACAATACAGTAATTTGATAAAATTATAATAAAATAAAAAGAAACTAAAAAATAAACCGACTCCTTTGGGCGCGATTTTGACCCACTTTAAACGGTCAGATTTCGTTCAAACTTTGTAGATTTATCGAGGACCGATGACAATACACTAATTTGATAAAATTATAATAAAATAAAAAAAAACTGAAAAATAAATAATAGTTTAAAAATCTAGTGGGGCGGAAATCACACAGTGATTGTCAAACTTCGGGCCAAACTTAGATATTTTTGTTGCAGTATTATTATTCAAAATTACAGACCTTAGGCTTTATGCATATTATTCGACGCGTCTTTATATATTGAGCAATAAATATTTCAGTTTCTTTCAGAGTCTGGTTGTTTTATGTAAATATACAATATACGTATTGTCATTGTCACTCAAATGTCAAAGTCAAATACGCGTTACTCTGATAACTCGAAAGAAAGTCACTTGTAAAAGTTTTTTAGGGACAATTTGTATGGTAGGTACCCGAAACCTTGAACGTACAAACCCCAAAATCTAATCAGTTCTTCCCATTAACCAAACAAGATGATTGGCGAAAGAATTTTTTTAATCGGATAAGTGGTTCTTGAGTTATTGCGTAAACAGACATCCAGACATCGAAACCAACAGACAGACCGACACAAAAATTTTTTTTCATGTGAAACGTCGAGAAAAGTGATAAAAAGTGGGTGTAAGATTTTGATTTTTTTTGCGTGATTTTAAGACTTCGGTGTCCACCTGGTTGGTGGCCCGAAGTAAAACAAAAAAACACACTTTTTATAGAAAACCGGACTAAAAAAATAGAAAATAAGTTTTAATCAATTTAAATTAAGAATAGTGTTAAAAATTTCAGTCAATATAAATGAATAACAGTGTAAATAAAAAAAAAGGATTATTTAAAAAAAAGCGCCTTTCTGAGTAAAATAAGTCTATTTCATATATTTTTTATTTAGACGCTTGCCACTTTTTGAATAGGGCTCTGAATCGACGCACACTTGTCACCGCTAGTAGACCAATTTTGCTCTACTGCTCCTATCATACCAATAACAGCACAGACCATGGCCTAGAAGAATGTTCATGCAACATTTCGGCCAAATCTGTTCAGCGGCTTTCAAGTGATGGTCCGAGCATCACTTGAAAGCCGAGGATAAAAAGCAGACCAACAGCCAATTCGAAAAATTACATTTTCGACATCGGTAGCTCCTACAACACACATCAATTACTTTTATGGAAAAATTTCCAATGTAAGGACTTCACTCGTTACGGTTTTATTATATGTATAGATTCAGATTGGAAAAAGAGAACATCTAGGACGGTACTTGGACTCGCGACCAGTCACTTACAGGGGGAATACTATGACCACCTGAGCTACCTAGACACGTCCAAGATATTTGAAATTCTCCGATATATTATATACGTCTCGGGGCGACGCTGGAGCCATCTACCGTAATTCTTGCGAATTACGGAAACAATTAATGATGTTACAATCATTTTTAAGCATTGTTTTTTGAAAATACCTGAAACCAAAAATACTACTTCGACTTATTTTCATATCTACAAAATTTACAGAAGAATTCATTAAAATCGATTAAGCTGTATGGAGGAGAGCCAAAAACACTGTGACACGAGATTCTTATATAATATAAGATACAGAAAGAAATCTGACATCTCAATTTTTTTAGGACGCACTCAAATTAAAACAATAAACACGGACTCACTCTCAGTTACCAGTAGTAGTAGTACTGTATGTATTTGTATAATCTTAACAACCGCCTAATTTCGTGGGGATCGCCGCACGAAAAAAAGGTAAACAATAACATACATATGAATGTGAAGTTATGTTAGATTATTACACCACTAATTTATATGACATTTATTGACATCTTAAAATATTGAAGCTTAACGTGACACAGTTAACTACACAAACGCGATTGAATTAACGGTTACCTAGAGATAATCACCGATTGGGTAAACGAAATTAATCCAGTGATAAATTGGTGAGAGTACCCTTTTTTTTTCGTGCCGAAATCCCTTCGGATATCCCCCCGCCGGCCAGCGGGGGCGGTTATGTCGCGCTGGTGTAAGGTTGCCCATAGAGCATATCCCTCGCACCCCGACTGATGGTAAGAGTACCTAGGTACTGATTTTGTATGAACACCCTTTTTACTCGATACTCACATAATAGTAAAATTTATTGGATAGGGATCGTTGAAGTGATGAAGTAGGTGTGGTAAATCAAAATATTGATAGTAAATAATGTTCTACAAATTGATTTCATACATAATTTCTTTGTATGTTAACGCATATTTCAATTTAAGTGTAGAATTTCTAATATAGCGGCAATATGGTAGCTATTAGATATTCTATACAGCAATGGCTGGAGAGTCTTCTATGAAGAAATTAAAAATGTGTTGAAACTAGTGTTGTAATAATAAGCCTGTATGGAAGATTTTCTTTTACTTTCAAGAGCCAATTAAAATAAAGTGTACTTAATCGATAGCATCAATGAACTTGTAAAATAAGAAATTCAGATTCTTGCATTTACATTTGCAACACAGCGGTATTTTTATTTAATACGACGAGCAAAAATGTACAAAATATTCAAATAAAAAAACATATCAGATGTACTGAATGTGTTTATAAGAACTTCAGTTCATTACTTTAGATGTTGGCTGCAGATTATTATGTGAAACAGTGGTCTTATTGTTTGAACCAATCTTACAGTTAAGAAGAGAATATTGCGAAGTCTATTGTAGTACAAGCATCTGTCAAAACATTGAAGCAGTTGTAAGTGATTTTATCTTTTGACCAATGTTTGTGCTAGTAAATCGTATAGCTGCATCAACATATCATAGAGTGAGATTTGACAAGCCTTTCACATGCCCGGCCCATTTTAGTATAATAACCTTTATTTGAAACAGTTAAAGCTACAGGATTCCAAATGTGAAATGATTATTCTAAATTCAATAGAGATTTTGAGAACGTTAACTGACAATGAAGAAGAGAGTAACGAATTTATAAATTGTTTACACATCTAGAACTGCTATTATCTAGAATGGATACTATATAGTAACTAACTAATATTATATAGATTTGTATAATAAAATTAATAGATATAAAAGTGGTCACGCAAGACCTGTACAGAAAAACGGGTGCAGGGGTTCAGTGCACGAGGTGTTACACTGTCCTAACGAGTTCTCACAACCTCCACTGATAAATAGTTATAGCTTGACTTACAATACGGAATTCACTTGCAGTGACAATAAATAACTTTCAGTTATCATATTTTATACTTCAATTATCCGTTTTTAGATTGTTTTTTGAGAATTCATACACATTAACACATTATTATTATATTATACTTTTAGTTTAAAGTCACACGACTTTCTAATATTCTCTAAAAAGCAGTAATCCTATAGCGTAATTCGCGAAATTGAGTGATAAGTACTATTATACAAAAACATCTTTTGTGAAATGTACAATTTGAGTAATAGCTAACGAGTTGTAAATAACGAAAGTGATACGCAATAATGAGGGTTATTACTATCGGCTGATAGTAATAACACTGATACGGAACAGATGTGTCGGCAATAAATACATAGTAACTATAAATGAAAAAGTCTCAGTTGAAATCCGGAAGCGTCCCAATTATACTCTTTCAAAGTATTTATACGCACGCTTTGCGTTATAATACTTTCTAACCAAGAGTGCCAAACACAAACCATACTACTTCTCTTAATAGATATTCATTGCTACTGAAAAAAGCATCTACTGAACAATGCTTGTAAGTGAATAAAGTTAATAGTAGTGATATAATTAACATTCATTACGCTCATTTATCTACGATCTCTAATTTGGTTAATAGTTTTATCACATATAATCTTATCTAACCGAAGCAGTTAACAGGTTTACAGGTAGCTAGCGTTAAATTTCTCAATGAGTGAGAAAAATAAACATGAAACCCCACAAATCAACCTAAAATCATCAATTAGCTGTCATTATAAAGCAATTTGTCAGGTGCTGTCCGAACGCGCGAAAGAAAGTTTAGCGTCGCGTGCGCACTTCTGTTCTCAATACGTATACGAGGTTAGATAACACATGATTTTTGAGTGGTGTGTGAAATTGATTTTTGAGTGGTGAGTTTGTGCGTTATATGAGAGTTTAATTCACCACTTATAGTTACCAATAAACACTTGCATTGCAGTACGAAAAATAAATTATTCATGGTTTGATGAGCTAGTGTTTTCAATTCGACCATTTCACAATTATTACGATGTCGGTCTGATTCATTCCACCTTGTTCACCTGGGTGATATCACTCGGGTGGAATTTATAACGAAACCAATTCACATGAGAATTTAAAACACCCAGTTAAACAGATCCGACTTAATCCTTATATACAACTATTTATTCTCTTGAATCATCATCCTTGCGTAAGTCCCGATCGCATCCAACTTTCGTAACTCTTGAATTACTTTTTTAAAGTAAATTACAAAAAAAGGAAATTAGTGGATTGGTCCATATATAAAATCAAAAAGATATTGCGAATGGTAAAAAAATGCTCTTGAACCTAATACGGATTCGAGACTATAATTTAGATTTCAAATTATAGGTGAAAATGTACGAATGCCCAGATTACGGCCACAATCTGTAATATACTGTGGTAATATAAAAAAACTATTAAACCTTTTTGTTTGGCCCTTTCTCTGTGGGGCTTTCTATTTTTTATGCTTTGCGGCTACGTATACGTTCACATTGTTTATTTATTTAAGGTGGTTGAAAAACCTTGTTACTTTTATTTGCGTGATCGATTTAAGCTTATCGGTAAATTAATGTTGCAAAAGCTTATAAACTATATTGTTGACTTTGAGTGACTGTATTTTCTAGTTAAAGATTTTTTAATTCAGGGTGTAACTAATATCTCACTGTTAGGTATCAGTCACCTACAGTTTTTGTTTATATAAACTGGGTGGAACGTTTTTTGTTGGTAAACAAGCTCTACTGTTATAATCTTTGAAAGTAGTTTTTCGTAGAATTGTTTATCTAAGTTAAATAACTTGAGGTCATTAACATTTGATTCAGTTAAGGTCTAATAAAGTATATATATATATAGCTAAATAAACGAATCCACTTTTATTTAGCTTTTATAACCGCCTATATTGACCAGAAAAATATATTATACTCATCCCTTACCTAATTCCCTACCCCTACAAGAATGTAAAGGCGTGGGTGTATTACAACAGGAGTAGAAGTATATTAAATACCTAAATTTCAGCAACCATGTTTTGGGTCCCGCATGATTGGGGGCAAGTATATTACGGTAAACGGTCCCCTATCTCATGACTTCGCGCTGCTTCTGAAAATATCTAAAAGAAAAGCTCAATGACACTTGGCTCAGACTCACCCGAGTCTATACACGGATGAGTCGGAGCCAAATGTCATTGAGTCTTTCTTTTAGATATTATTATCTAGTATCTCGATTCGATTAGGTTCTATAACCTAATCGAATCGAGATACAGGATAAAAATATAGAAATCTTTATTGAAACTTTATTGAACATAAACATTTTGCTTTATAATAAACAGGCAGCAGTCAAAATAAAAGCACTCTAAATAAGAAATACATCTGCAAATAGGGTGGAAGACATACATCTATGTCAGTATCGTAAACGTACGCATTGTTGTCTTTTCAAATTAAAGCGGCATCTTTAAGTTCATCTTATACATGCATTTTTTATTATAAAGAATATTAGTAACCGAAATTACTAATATTCCCCCTAACCCCTCCAGCTAAGCTAAATGCTTGTGTTAGGAGTGGGTTCACGTCAGTAGTGTAATGGCCAGGATTCGAACCCGGGACCTCTCGATCGTAGGGTCGACTCCTTAACCACTAAGCTACCGACGCTATAAACTGTTTGGAACCTTTTGAAAGGTGTTCTTAAGATAACTTGTGCTGTACAGACTTGTAATAACATGATGTTATGATGAGACGAGTTTGTGCTCCTAAGGCTAAGTCATGAAGCATTTATTAATTAATAGGCTTTCACTCTGTCACAGTTCATTGATAACCTCTACCTCCAACATTCTCTTTGTAGGTTTTTATATACAACCTACATGGCTTAAGTCTAGAATATTGCAATTAAAATGTACAGTCGACGACAAAAGTAGCTTAATGCAATCAATTCACAAATCGAGTTGGTTGAAAATTTTTTTAAGAATAAATCGCCATTAAATAAATAAACCTTGTCCCCTGAGAATAATAAACATTCAAACACATCAATCAAATTAATTATTGAAATAAAACTATTTTTAAAGGATTCTATCCCCATTTATTTAATGTTATTTTAATATTCACGTATTTCAATGTAAAGATCGTTTAGAAATTTGCTAGTGTACAGCAACTTGATTCGGGTTATTAATTAAGGTTTATTCTGTAAGTGTTTTTTTTTATCTTGGATGTCCATACGAGATACCTATGACTCAGGCCTATGTATGAATAAATCTTTGCTTACTTTCTTTCTTTCCTTCTTTGATATTTTTTATTTAACATTTTATCCTAATCACTCATACACTCCACGGACTTACGCTTCTGACGTTTATCTTCATGAAGAGTTGGCTGGCGTTGAATGCACGCACGCGCACCTCCCGTGTCACTTTCAATTTCGGTGTAAATGTTCCTTATATCTTGTAACACGGTCTTTGTTGTCGCACTGGCCATACAAAATGAAGTCACAAATCTCGTCTACACGGTTAGCAAGGAATGCTGATTTTGATTTTTTTTAAAGAGTTTTTAAAGAGACTAGTAGTGCGAGGGATATGCTCTATGGGCAACCTTACACCCCGGCGTCTGTAGACCCGAGACGGCGTGCGGTTTTAGTCAGTTCAAGCCCGACATAACCGCCCCCGCTGGCTGGCGGGGGGGTATCCGAAGGGATTTCCGCACGAAAAAAAAAAAAGGTACTAGTAGTAAGAATTCGTCGAACTAAAAGAAATTGAAATTCTTTACCAACACACGTGTTTTCTTCTTTCAACAATCCTGGATCCTTTAGGCGGGAAGTGAAAAAGCATCTGATGAGGTCGTGGGCCTATGAAGTAACCTGTGGTCACAGTATGTCACAGCTTGATTTGATATAAAAACGAGATATAAAATAATTTTATAAAAACCGATTCCCTCTCGGTACAAACATATTTTTAGTAACGAATTTTTTTTGATGTTTGCAATTTTAGATATTATACTATTATACTGTGTCTCTATATATATAAATATATATAGAGACACAGTTTAATATAGGTAATATGTCGTTCACAGTATAACGCGAGGACAGAGATGCGGACAACAGCCAGTAATTATGTTTGACAAAAGAAATGCAAACTAATGTAACATTATCAACTGCACACAAAAAAAACTGGCGCATATACAGTTTGAAATCAAAATCAATTTTGTTAAACAAAATTTGATAGTCACGACACTGCTGGCCACCGTGTCTCAACCGATTACTTTTTTATGGTTGGTATTCAAGACATGAACAGTTTTTCAAGAGTTTTTTTATCAAAGGAGACAGTGAAGGCCGATTATTCAAATGTAGTACAAGATACCGAAGCGTCACGAAAACGGTTGTCAAGTAGGTTGAATGAAGTCACAAAACTCTTTTTAAAGCTAAAACTTGTAGGAGTAAGTGCTCTCGTTACGTGCAAATGTTTTTAAAGTGAACAAAATGGAAAGCAGCGTTAAGGGAACACATGGTCGCTAGAACTTTCTAATTGCCTATGCATATCGTTTTAATTAAGGTGTAATTGATTCCTGCAAATAAATATTTATAAATCTATATATATAAAAATGAAACCCGTTTTCCGTTGTCACGACATAGCATGAAAACGGCTTGACCGATTTGGCTGATTTTTATTTTGTAGTTTTCTAATACTCTGTACAAGGTTCTTACGGAAAAAAATATTAAGAAAATCTCTCAGAAAGATTGAAAAATATACATTTAATTTTGCATATTTAAAAAGAAGCGCGTTACGAATGTCAACGTCATTCAATTTAAAACAAAAAAACTCAGTGGTGATCTATGACACCGCAGACATAACCGCGCTAACAAATGTCAACGTCATTCAATTTAAAACAAAAAAATATGTGGTAATCTGTCATACATCCATAACCGCGCTAAAAATAAGGCGGTAAGAAGTTCGCCGGGTCAGCTAGTATAATATAAATAAATAAATGTTCTACGACATTCTACACAGCGCTCTCTAGACCCAAAGTAAGCATAGTTTAACTAGCTTGTGTTATGGGTTCCAGAATGCGGATAAACGTACTTATATACTTTTTTTTTGTAAATAAATACATATTATACATAGAAACACCCAGACCAATGCAAATAGAAATATTTATACATATAAATATTTGCACTGAGCGGGAATCGAACCCGCGCCCCCTGTCGTAGCAGTTGAATGCACTACCGCTACGCCACAGAGGTCGTCAAAAAATATTTTTTTTGCAATAGACGCTAATAGAATAAAAACTTAGGGATGTCTCGCATTTAAATAAACGACGAGTTTAAAGTAGGACATAATTTGGAACGCCCATTGTCTGTTCTGAGCATGTTACTAAGATAGGTCTAATGATAGATCTAATCCAAAGGTAGCTGGTTCATATCCGGCTCGAAGGACCACTTTCATGTATAATGAAAGACACGTGAATGTATTTTAAGTATTGTTTTTATTACAGACTTATTTTTATAACAGAGCATAATGTCAAATTGACGTTTTCTTTTTCTTTTTTTACTGAAGAAGCGAGAGTTGCCAGTTATTAAATTTCATTTAATATGCAAAATGTTACATGTTCAATAAATAATTGAACAACACGCAACAAGCAAAACATGACAACGATCTTCACAACACAGTGTTCCCAGAGAAACAAAATATGTAATTAACACTACTGCATCTATAATATAACTACTTACTTAATATGAAAACGGCGAGCATGCGTATAACAAGGTGCAGCGACAGCTTAACGGCTTATGAATGGATCTGGCATTAAAGAGTTATGAGATCAAATCACCATCCAATAAACTACCAAAGTGAATTCATTTCAAGAACAAGTGTCAAGTTTTGCTGGAGGGGTTTCAAATTATTAAATATTGATACACGTTCGTAATAGTATTATCATCAAAATCAATGTGACACTCTTATTGATAAGCTTTATTCACAAATTGGATAGTATAAAAAGGTTTTAAATAATCTTCTTGCAACAAAAACACTTGCATTATAAAACTTCTGCGTATACTATTTGTAAGATAAATCACTGAAAGCTTATTAGCGATACAGCTTCAAAGAAAATCAGTAGCAAGCGCAGATTCAGTAGGTAAGAAGGCAGAGACGAGGTTGCATAGCTCGTTAATGACAGTTATGGGACGGCACAGAACTATCAATTTTCTCAAAATAAATATTTCTCTTAGGCACGCGGAAGCGACCGCTGTGTTATTCCAACAGGCGGTGCCGCATTAGCCAGCCGCAATCATTGCTGGCGAAAGAGCAATTTCCTCTGTTAACTTTAAGCACGAGATGCCCAGACATTGTAAGGAAAAGCTCCGCAACTCCACGGTCGGTATACGGAAACGATGAAATAATAAATCACATTAATGACGGTAATATGATAGGATTTATGCGTCAGTCCTATCCTACCATGTTTTACAAGAAACAACACCAAACATGAACAACAAAACATCAGAATAACTTATTGCCTTATTTGGTAGAGCAACTTTCCTATAATCTCATGAGTATGAAGTAAATAAATAATGTTTTAAGGTCACGTCACCCGAAGTCTTTTAAACTCGAGTTTGATTAATGAAATGGGATCTTTTTAATGTATCAATGCTCATTCGTTTCTGAAGTACGCGTTCAAATGCATGCGGCCATGTTTAACGAGCTTATTATTCAAAGAGAGTGTCAGCCAAATGAACCACGAACTAGTATTCCATTCATTAATTCAACTCATAATGGGTAGGCGAATAAAACCACATAATAGTGAAATCGCATTACTATGTACTTTGGGGAGCCTAAATTACCACATTGCAAAAACAATACAAACAAAACATTCTAATATCGCCAAGAAATGGGTTAACTTTTCATAAATAATTATACACATTGCTATCGAAGAGCTCATGCTATAAAAAGATGAGCATTTTGAAGCATACTGTATATTTATAGTGTACTAGCTGTTCGAAATAGATCGAGGTATGTTTACTTCGGTAGATCCCAACATGTGTTAAGTTATTTCATTGCTTTTTTGCTTTTTTATTACTTATTTTTGATAGTTGTAACATCGAAATACATTCTGCCCGGTACTTTAATATAATAGCGTGATGATATGAATTATGAAATTTTTATGAGTCAGCTTTTTTGGAAGTCGCATCGGCCGCGGGCGGTATCATAATGGTGATGGTGACGGTCGAATTCTACCCGGCACACTGCCGACGTAGGCCCATTTTTCAGCATAATGCCATAATTCAGTTGTAGACAACTGTAAAAATTTCAATGGTCAAAAACTTTACAATTTTCTTATTTTGCTTCTACTTTCATACAGCATAAGCCTGAAATCTCCATCTTCAGAGTAGAATCCATAAATTGATCGAATCTTTAGTAACATAACCGTTTTTAGGGTTCTCTATCTTTTTTTTTCGTGCGGAAATCCCTTCGGATATTCCTCCGCCGGCCAGCGGGGGCGGTTATGTCGGGTTTGAACCGACTAAAACCACACGCCGTCTCGGGTCTTCAGACGCCGGGGTGTAAGGTGGCCCATAGAGCATATCCCTCGCACCCCGAGGCATATCCCTCGCACTCCAATTCATATCCCTCGCACCCCGAGGGTACCGTACCTCGTAGAACCCCATAAGGAAAAAACGGAGCTATAGGATCACTTCGTTGTCTGTCTGTTTGTCTGTATGTCCATCCAAATTTCACCAAACTGCCCTTGGCACTGTTTGACCTTTTTCTTAGGAACGCGTAGAGGCATCAAGTTGAAATTCATATCCAATACCTGAGTCTGTAACGCCTTGAAGCCGTGAAAAAATCAAACTTCTAGATCAATGCAATCAAAAGGTACAACCGTTTATGTAGCAAATTTCACCAAATTGTCCTTGGCATCAAAACCTATAGGGTATTTCCAGTTAAGCAAGAATTATGAAATTTGGCAAGAAGCAAGGTCTTATAGCACAAGTAACGGGAAAAATTCAAAAACAGTAAATATGTAGTGACCCACATGAAAAAAATGTATGTCTATCTGTCAAGACCTGTAGGCCTACCATGAAATGTACATCTGCAATTGCGGGCCAAAACGAACGAAATAAGTATCATTTTGATACCATTTACTTCGGATTTCATTTATTCGGTAGAGACCATAAAGTATGTTTGGGACTGAATCAAACATATCAAGGAGGTTTTGGTTTACAATATATTTCTATTAAAAAAATTTTATTACAAACCAACACATTAAAATACATTACTCTGTACTGGAATATGATATGATAAACTTTTGATCTTTTCAAATAAGTCGTATAGTATCGTGTTTTCCTTTTGTTTATTTTTTTGGCGGACTGTCAAAATTTCGACTTTTGAGGGTTCAGGTCATTTCATGGTAGGGTTTAGGCCGAATGAACAGTCATGTGTCGTCTTCAGGCCCGATTGCGGGATAAGTGTGTTTTGTATTACCAAGACATGCATTCGATCTGATAAAGTAGGTACTTTGCTATTGTGAGTGCAATCAGCGGCAATTTGAATCTCGCACGTACCAAGATCTTTCGATATAATTATATATAGAATATGTGTCTAATATGGCGTGAAAATTGGACGCCTAAAGTTCAGTTTTTCTTAACATAAGTATTTATAACAGCTCTTAGAAACGCAAATAGCTCGAGGGCACATAAGTTCTGTTTTTTTATTTAATCTGCGTAAAAAAGACTATAATAATGATTTATTTATTTTTCAGAATATAGTCGGGAACAGGCACTCTCAGTACTTATGTATTTCAATTGACTTATATTTATGAACTAATTTTCTTCCTAAAAATGTTTTTAATTCCTAATCTGTTAGTTGCATTGATCAGTGGTAATTGTGCATTCCAATTCAGCCGTGAAATACCTTTAATAATAATCTACTACTATCTACATCATTCGTTAGTAACAATAGTTAAATACATTAAAATAAGCAACACTCAAGCAGCGATATAACCAATTAATAAAATAGGAATAGCCCTGGCTATCACGACTGATATTAAAGTCCATTTCTTACAGAGGAGGGATTGGCCTCTGTAGGTCTAATCGTGATCTAAGCGCTTTGCCAATTTAATATATTGACAGTGTTAAGCTTTCTATGGATAGCAGAGTTTAAAACAAAACAAACCATCAATAATGTGATAGGCATCTTTCTGTTGCGTAATCCTAATATTTACATAACGGACATTTCTGTCATAGATGATTTATTATCTTATCATGGTCAATATTTAAAACAAATTTGGTAATGCAATTCTCATTCAAATGTTCGGTTTAATCTTACGACTTTATAGATAAGTTTGGTATCTTTGTTGCAGTATAATGTAGATTGTAATTTACGACTCATGTGCGTGCAGAGGTACAGACGATCGCCCATTACGCATGTGCAGATCAAGTTTCGCACCATCGCGGTACGAAAGAGCTAGCAAATGACCGTTGTTGGCAAGATTGAACCAACAACTGACAACTGCGAACATTCTTAAAAGAGCCATACAATAACATAATTTATTGAAGGGCGACATCACTCTAAAACGCTTGTAAGAGCTAAACTAGAACTAACGAAGAAAGAGAAAGCTTAAGATTTAAAATGTAACTCTATTTTATTGCACCTATATCCCATAATAGGGCAATTATGTTGGAGAGCCATAAACGTTAATTTTATGTAGCATATAAATAATGTAAGCATTGTTAAGAGATTTGCTTAAAATACTTTCTAACAACAGGTAAGCGATGTTACACGTGCATCTTAACTCAGAAAACTCAGATGAAAACTTTCGGTTGCAATACGCACAAATAGACGCCATCGAGAAAACAAAACAAAATGGTCTGGTATACCTGCGGTTGCAAAGATAACAAAAAGTATTGGAACACGAGTCATGACACCGACAAAATACGAACATAACTGCCGTAATTCACTTTACGATCGTCAAGTACAACAACTGTTAGAACTTGGCGCCACTGGAATCAATTTTCCGTATTTAAATGGTAACAAAACCATTAATTCATTTACAAAGCTATATTGGTGCGTTGTCACACGTCAGATTACACAACGTTTATGATACACACAAATAACGCGTCATAATAGATAAGTTCTAATACAATAGATTCAACAGAAAAACAAAGATTAATTGAGCAGACTGATGGCGACAGCGATTACCGTAAGTTCTGTTAGAACGGGACCAGCTTTTGCGGGCTCCTCCGGTCCGAGCTCCAAGTACGTGTCATGGACAGCTAGATCAGATTATCACAAAAAATACGTACACCAATCTAGTCTTGTTTATGGACTTAATACACTTCTTGCAGTGGTATCGTATTTGGTTTTTGTTAATCTGCAGTTAACCAGAAGCAGTAAAAACTATTAACTGCAAAAGCGAAATGTGTTTCCTGAGGTATCTAATAATCCAGCAGATATTTCAGCAGAATCGTGAGCATTATTTTATATGCAGCTCTGGAATCCATGCCGGGAGTTCAGTAGCGTGCATGCGCATTTATTCGCTAAGGCAAATAGGGCCGTTTACGGGTACTAGCGGTGTTGCGCAAGCCAATTACGTATCCGCAAAGTATTCATTACATAGGGAGAAGCTGAGTAAAATGCATAGGCGCTAGGTGCACCAACAGCCTGGATAAACGTAATGTACGATCGGTACAACCTTATCGGGATATCAGTTCCCTGCAGCCGCGCGTGTCTTTGAATACATAGATGCAGCCGCATCGATATCCGATATCGCATGGAATATTGTCGTGCATATTCGCGCTCGTCCTGGAAGCTGCTGAGAACTCGCATACAATGAAGTTCGTTGCCGACCGTCAGATGTAAATCTGTACCCACTCGATTTCAATGCTTTGCATTGTTCTATTTAACGTCAATTCAAGACAATTTCTCCAACTTTCGTGAGCGTTTATAAGGAAAGTACGCGCCTGTAATGTCAATCTTGGCAATTTTATTGTGTTAGTTATTACTTCGCTTAGCTAATACTATATATATAAACTTTTATTACCTAGAACCTATTTAGCGCATGACAAAAAAAAACGAGACTGAAATTTTCTGTTGTTAGGTCAGTCGAACGTAAAGAATAGTTACAAGGAAGTACAAGGCCCTTCTCGATTTAACTCATTCTAAGCCGATATATTACCAAGTCAATGTAAGTCGTGCGTAAGTAATATCAGCTAACGATTTAAAACGAAACCTATAATTCAGAGCAAAATATGAGTAGTGGACCACGCATGATCTGTGGAACTAATAGTAGATTTAATGCGAGATAAATTCAATTTATCTTATTAGAGGAAAATTATCTTGGTTTGCTGAGACAGGGTAGTGTCGCAGCTAGCGTGGGCCCGTATCGAACAAGTCAAATCTTTAACTACGTCCAACAAGATGGTCGGTCTCGCTCTCCCTTATCTCACGTCCTACGCGTGAAGTTGTAAACGTTTCTCCAAACGTTTATAAGGACAACATGTTCAACACTAAATTGTGCTATAAGCAGTACAGGGAAAGGATACAGTTGTATCCATTTTCCTTATCAATGATTTAATGCAAATGATTAAGAACTAAATCTAAATTGGCTCCATTTAATCTCGATGGCATCTTGTATATTTTAATTAGTTCACTGTACATTTACGACTTCCATTAAATATAATTCAGACATTTAGCATAATACTTATATTATTTCAGACCAATAAGTGTATCAAGTATCTACTTTAAGAAAAGCAAGGGCATTAATTTACCATGCGGCGGACACACTTCGAAATCTTATTTATTTTCGTTTTCACGCTTTGTTTGGGGCTTGTTAAAGAGGTCCAGCTACTTGGAACATACCGTAACAAATTCTCTGCCAGACGGCTACACGACAATCTGTAACCCGATCTGAGAGACGTTCCTTAGTATTTCTCTGAATTGTTTATCTGACTAGTTTCTTCAACGTCACGAATCGATGTTTGACCAAGACATTGGACGTCCGATACAGCACTCGCTTTAGTTACGAGAACACTGCTGTTCGAAGGTTATGTCAAAATATTTCTCGATTTGTGATTGTGATATTTTATTTAGAAAATCTAGAAGTGTTTAGATTGGATTTGTAGTCTTACGTCCTGAGTAACAACTTTAAATCAAATCAAATTTATTTATTGCTGTCATTCCACAATCAGGTATTAGATATAATGTCTGGGTGAGCCTTGATCGGTTTTTGTTTTGACGTTTTCTAAACCTAGCTAGATCAATTTATCGCCCCCGCCAACCCCCGCTATATGTTTACTAAATTTTATGAAAATCTTTGGAGCCGTTTCCGAGATTCAGATTATATACGAGTATATATAATACATAACATATGTAATACATTATTATATTATATATAGCTCGATTACCACTCACTCACTCACTGACACAATTGTTCTCCTAGAAGGAGTAATGAGGGATATGGATGATGTATGGGAAAAATGTAGAGAGAGCTGAGGTGACTATGGGAAAAACCCGAAATGTCAAAAAATTCAAGATGGCGGCCAACATGGTGGTCGTTTCTCCGCCATCTTTGATGACATGGCAACATGGGTGTCATTTTTGATTTCTAGCTTCTGATTTTGATTTTTTTTTAAAAAAGTTGAAAGATCCAAGATGGTGGATAGATTTTTTTATTTAACACTCGCGAGCTGCTTGCAGCTCGCGCACCGCTAAAAATACTAGTATGTATATATACATACATCTATACTAACATTATAAAGCTGAAGAGTTTGTTTGTTGGCTTGAACGCGCTAATCTTATTTTTGTGTTGGATAGCCTATTTATCGGGGCTATATATCATCACGCTACTACCCAGGGAAGCGGAGTAGTGATCATATATGTCAACAAATCGGGGAAAATTCCATACATTATTGTAAAAATAATGCATCTATTGGAGCCGCGGGGGACAGCTAGCATATATATATATATATATCTATATATATATATATATATAGTCACATCTCTTTCCCATTGGGCTAGACAGAGACAACATACTTCCACTTGCTACGATCCTGGCATACGCCATTCGCTTCCTCCACTTTCATAATTGTTTTCATACATGCACGTTGGTTACGGGTACTTCTGACCTGGCCTTTCTACAAAACGTCCTCGATCTGATTGGCAAACGTACGCCTAGGTCAACCTTTACGGGGTTGCCCAGTAACCCTCGCCTCATAAATCTGTTTCGTTAATCTCCTTTCATCCATCCTCTCTACGTGATCGCGATCGGTAGCTTAGTGGTTAAGGAGTCGGCCCTACGATCGAGAGGTCCCGGGTTCGAATATTGGCCATTACACTACCGACGTGAACCCACTCCTAACACAAGCAATTAAGCTTAGCTGGAGGGGTTAGGGGGAAAATTAGTAATTTCGGTTACTAATATTCTTTACAAAAAAAAAGTATATATATATATATACAGTCATACGTTTTAATGTACTGTAACCAAAAACACGGCTGAAATAGTTAAACTTAATAGTCGATAAAATGTTACCAAGCGCCTCATTTTAGAAACTTCTTGTTTACACAAGTATAAACACATATCACTTAATTAACACATATAATAAGCGGTTTTTGTACCTATAATTATTTTACTGATTTAATCTTCCAATCTTAACATCCCAAGAACATGATTTTTACGAACATATTAAATGGTAAGTGGGCTAGTGACGCTTTAGTTTGATCTTATCGCATTTTTACACGCAGTTATTACTTACGACTCTTTAGAAGAATTTTAACTACTTAAGTATTTTTTTAAGTGAAAACTTCTCTAAAATAATTTCAGATAGATATTTCAAATTGTCGTATTGCACAAATGTACAGTCTTTAAAGTCCCCTCGGGTGGGCGCAGTGTGAAATAGAATTCGGTTACAGATACATTTAAACTTGTATTTTTATTGAAGAAAAAAATATAATGTGACGTCAATATGTATTTTTGAGTACACCGCCACCTGCACCATTGTAGAAGCATTGTTTTTCTATAGTACTTTCTTTAAAGTTACCTTATTACAGAATGTGGACTAACAGATATGATAGATGTTGTAAATCTGGTTTTATTTTTATTTTTTAATATACACTGTATTATACACCACCCCTTCATAGGGTTGGCATTGATCGTCGGCCAATACCCAACGTGGCGGGAACACATCGCTCTCCGTACTCCTCTGCTTTCAGAGGAGACAGGATGAGCGATGCTGTTAGTGGTGAGATGGCCCAGGGTCAGCCGGGGTGCGAGGGATATGCTCTAAGGGTAACCTTACACCCCGGCGTCTGAAGACCCGAGACGGCGTTTAAATAAAAAAAAAAAAAAGGTAAATATAATATACTTATGTATTATATACTTAGAGGGTAGCCAAACTACCTATCTAATTTAATTTCTAAAGTTTTTTTTTAATATTAGTAACCGAAATTACTAATATTCCTCCTAACCCCTCCAGCTAAGCTTAATTGCTTGTGTTAGGAATGGGTTCACCTCGGTAGTGTAAAGGCCAGGATTCGAACCCGGGACCTCTCGATCGTAAGGTCGACTGCTTAACCACTAAGCTAACGACGCTTATTAATAAATACTATAAAGATATTATATAAGATATAAATATAGTTTTAAATTTCTATAGAGCATTAACAACACATTTTCAATGATTTAGAAATAAGGCGTAATTTAATTGACGTATCGTTTTTTTTTGTATTATTGGATTACTGGAATCCTACTAAACTATAACTTTCTTCCAGATTTAGAAGGCGTAAACGAGGCATTGTACGAACTAAAAGTTTTATTAATTCGTGGCTGGGTGGAATAAATTTAGCAAACACACACGGCGACGAGACCGCGCGTCGTTGTCGTCATACCGTTAAAACTTGCACGTCACGATATTTAGCAGTGTCAAGTGGCAGCACTATGAAGGGACTCGGTATGGCGGTGTAGTTAGTAGTGTACACGCTACAGAATATAAGTTAGATATGTATATCGCGTTTTTCACGTTTTAATATATCATTGCAGGTTATAGTTCCAATTCCGCCTCCCCCTCGCCCCTCCAAACTAAATATCGGCTATACCCGGGAACATGAAGACTTAGCTCCACGTTGTACCTACCTTTCTTATGCAAACTATGACTAGACCTTTGGCAAAGTAATTACCTGCCTACTAATTTAGATTCGGATTTATAAGTTTGAAGTCTGTGCAATCATCATCAACTTATGACGCTGACTGTACACATAGGGTTTAGTCTTTCTAAAAAATTCCATTTTGTTAATCATTTCAATTGGCCATTTATAAAGAGAACTAGCAATGCAGAAGCTTCATATTATTAACCGACACGAACATCAATATTTCATTTCAACAATATGGAGCTACTTTTTAGGGTTCCGTTGCCAAATGGCAAAAAAACGGAACCCTTATAGATTCATCATGTCTGTCTGTCTGTCCGTCCGTATGTCTCAGCCACTTTTTTCCGAAATTATAAGAACTATTTTGTTGAAACTTGGTAAGCAGAGGTATTCTGTGAACCACATTAAGATTTTCACACAAAAGTAGAAAAAAAACAATAATTTTTGGGGGTTACTTAGTTAGTACTTAGTACTGAAACTCAAAATTTTCTTTTTCTTCAAACCCTTACGTGTGAAGTTCATTGAAGTTTCTAATTTTTTTTTTTCTAAACTGAATAGTTTGCGCGAGAGACACTTCCAAAGTGGTAATAGTAGATTGTTACACAAGGGTTGAAAGTCAGCCATTTCACCTGACATATTTCCATCCGAAAAGTTCGAGGGTGAAATGGCGACATTCACCCGAGGTAAACACTCTACTTTTCATTTCGACTATGTGAGGAAATTAAAATACTACACACAAATTTAATGAAACAGGTATATTGATAATCAGTCCAAATTTAAAGTAAAATTGGAAAAAATGGAAATTGTTTATTAACAACTGCTTTTGCCTGTTCTTTAATCTCATCGGGAGTTGAATTAATATCCATGTCACTAGAATCACTTTCCGAAACCATTATTGACAACAGTTAACACAAGGTATTTATTTACATTAAATCTCGTTTTCCCGCTAATTATTTAGCAAACTTAAATTGTTGTGTTTAATTCGGAAAAAACAAGTTATACTTCACGTACATACTGCCAAAATTAGAAAAGTTTTGAAAATCGAATCTATTGGTTACATTGTAATCGAGTTGGTCACGAGATGTGCATCTAATCGGCTATGTAAAAAAAAAACGTCATGATATCAAGGCATTATGACGTAACTTAATTATCATGGACTATATGGCAAAACTTAAGATTAAAAAAATAATTCTTTCCGCCCTAGGGATGAAATAAGCTACTTTCCACCCGGGTATCTATCGATGAAAATTAAACTTTCCGAACAGGAGAGATGAAAAATGTATTTATACGGACTATAGTATTAAATTAAAAGAAAATGTATTATACGTTTTCCACCTCAATTATTCTCATTATTTGTTTAATCTATATATCGTAATAATGATGAGGAGGAATCGGGGAAAGTTCTATTTGGCTCTATGCAGGAGAAAGCGGTTGTGTTGTGTTTGTAATGTAAGCATTAAATACAACCAGTACAGGTTATCGAATGATTTTGTATATTTTCAGTCAAGTTAAGTCTTGAATCATATGAAATGTCTGCGGAATCCAGATGATCCTTAACCAACTGATCGTTAAAGAATGAAGCCCGTGGGGGTTTCCACACGTAAAAAAAGGGTCATCCTTCGGGTCGAATTTCGTTTTTGTATCTGATATGGGTTGTGGTGGTGGAATAGCGTCGGTAGCTTAGTGGTTAAGGAGTCGACCCTACGATCAAGAGGTCCCGGGTTCGAATCCTGGCCATTACACTACCGACGTGAACCCACGCCTAACACAAGCAATTTAGCTTAGCTGGAGGGGTTAGGGGGAATATTAGTAATTTCGGTTACTAATATTCTTTAAAAAAAAAAAAGGGGCCCCATGGGTAGCAGGAACGGGATCAGAATTCCACGTGGGTGAAGCTGCGGGCAACAGCTAGTATTTGATAACTTGACTTTATGGACACTTTCAAGTTGGAAGAGTTCAAAGTTTGAAGTGTTGTTAATCTTACACAAATTACATGCGTAATTTGTGTAATTAGTAGTACAGGTGCTGCTGCAACCATGGATTATATCTAATGGTAGCATAAATTTATTTTTATTTAAAAAATATCAAAAGGACACTGCTAAAATGAATTTTTATTTTAAAACTAGTGGGGCGGAAATCACACAGTGATTGTCAAACTTCGGGCCAAATTTATTTTTAGGGACAATTTGTATGGCAGGTACCCGAAACCTTGAACGTACAAACCCCAAAATCTAATCAGTTCTTCCCATTAACCAAACAAGATGATTGGCGAAAGAATTTTTCAAATCGGATAAGTGGTTCTTGAGTTATTGCGTAAACAGACATCCAGACCAACAGACAGACCGACACAAAAATTTTTTTTGCTTATTTAGACTTAGAATCATGTGAAATGTGTGAATCGAGAAAAGTGATAAAAAGTGGGTGTAAGATTTTGATTTTTTTTTGCGTGATTTTAAGACTTCCCGAAGTAATTTTCATTCGTTTTGCGATTAAGTAGGTAATGTAATAAAAATATCGAGTATGAACATCCAATTTAAGTGTAATGTGATAAATATTAGGTATGATGAATGATGAAGATTGTGGCTAGTAATTGCTAAACAATGCGAAATTAATGTCAGTCTTCGTGTGAAAGCACATTATGGTGTAATAACACTAGGATTATAGCAAGGTTTTTTCTGCCTGGAAGTAATTGTAATAGGTTGTAGGTATATTAACGATGTGATGTTCACCTTAATGGTTTTAAAACTTTGCACGCTATAATTATTATGTATGCCATAACTAGCGTCACATAAATCAGCATTACGCAATGATGCATAAGTCGATAAAATAAGGTTTTTTGTAATTTTCATTGAGTCTAACCGTATTATGTTATGTATTGTTTTCATGCATAGTATGCATACACTCAAAAACGGGACCAGCTATTAATACCAAATGGCAGATTATGCCCTCTATAGGTATATAAATGAATCCCTGTTTCCATTGATCACGCCATAGCCTGAGAATGACTTTATTCTTTTTTAAGTTTCATTTTTAGGGTTCCGTACCTCAAAAGGAAGAAACGGAACCCTTATAGGATCACTTCGTTGTCCGTCCGTCTGTCAAGACCGTTTTTCTCAGAAACGCGTGGAGGTATCAAACTGAAATTTATATCTAATACTCAGGTCTACTGTCCCTTGGAGCTGTAAAAAAATCAAACTTCTAAACCAAAGCAATCAAAAGATACAGCCGTTAATGCCGCAAATTATCGAAACTCGCACAGGAATCAAAACCTACAGGGTACTTCCCGTGAACTTTAGAATCTTGAAATTTGGTACCAAGTAACGTCTTATAGTACAGATAAAGGAAAAATTGCGAAAACCGAAAATTTTTAGTTACATAATATAATACAAAATATTTTTGAACATTTTAAAGTTACTACTAACATAACTATGACTCGATTGTCGTGATGGGTGAACTTTTACTTATATACCTACAGGTTTGTACGGAACCCTCGGTGTGCAAGTCCACCTCGCACTTGGCCGGTTTTTTATTGGTAATAGGCTCGCTTTTGGTCACTATCTCACCTGTTCGTAAGTTATGACGTGGTCGAAGGTGGAGTACGCTTACCTAGAAGTAATCTGTTCACTCTAGACTTGAAGACTCCCAGGTTATAGCTTACCGAAAATTCAGATTCAGGTAGGGCATTCCACTCTTTAGCAGTACACATGATGAATGTATGGCCGAAACGTTTTGTGCGTATGAGTGGAATATCTACCATGTACCGGTGGCGCGTCTCTGTTTATCTAGTCGTTCGGTGGTGAAAGGGGCTTGAAGGAATTAGGTTATGCAACTCCAGTGCACACTCCCCAATACAAAAAACTGAAAGGCTAGCAACTTCACGGTCGGTTATCGGCACACCCACACTTTGGTATACACTTTGGAAAGTAGGGTTTGGCTGGGATTGGCTCCGATTAGCAGAGAAGAGACATGCCTAGGTCTTAGTTGCGTTGAAGTTGACCCAGTTCGCTTCACCCCAATCGGAGACCACCTTTAAGGACAAGTCCAAACGCTCCACCACTTTCGTCCGTAACCACTTTGTAGAAAGTGGTTACTGAAAGAATAAATAGAAAATGGCGCAGAAGAACAGTTTCACGTGGGTAGAGTCGCGGGCAATAGCTAGTCTCATAGATAAACTAGCTGTTCCTCGCGGCTTCGCCCGTGACATACTTCGATCTCCCATGGCATCTATTTAATCCATACCTACATGCATTCGTTTTACAATAATGTATGAAAATTTACCCGATTTGTTGACATATATGATTACTGCTCCGCTCCCCAAGGTAGAAGCGTGATGATATATAGCCTATAACTTTCCTTGATAAATAGGCTATCCAAAACAAACAACAAAGCAAGAGGCCTCCAGCACAAATAAATGAAAAATGCGAAAAACCAAAATAAAGTGGTACGGAACCCTCGGTGCACGAGTTCGACCGGTTTTTTTAATGATTTTTGACTTCAGTCATAGCGAGTGACATAAAAACACGTTAAGTCGAAGAGCAATTAATAACAAGTTGAATTCCTGAGACGAGGTCAGCCGAATACAAGGGATTTTTTTTTTCTTCGCAATCTTCTTGCAATGGTTCACCCCAGCACGAATCTATTACCGAAAACAGCAACTCCATAGCTCATCTCCTTCATACCCAAAACCGTGACAGAAAATTGGCAACGACTACGTCGACGACGTCGACGACGACAACTCGATAGCAATAGGGCTTTTCTAAAGAAAATCCCTAAAAAAACGTATGTTTATTTATCCGCCTCTATGGCTTGAAGCCCATCAATCAACAATCCATCCAACCATAAGTAATATATTAGCATAGCACATTTTTGGATGAGCCAGAAATCCTTTCGGATACACTCCCGTCGGCCCGCGAGGGTGGTTATGTCGGACCTGAACCGACTAAAACCGCACGCCGTCTCGGGTCTTCAAACGCCGGAGTGTAAGGTAGCCCATCAGGCAAACGCGACATCCGAGTAAGTTAGTAGGAAAGTTCTGTATGTCATGATTTGTGTCGTGACATATACATATACACCAATCATTACTTGATACATTACGGTTAGCGGTATTAGTTTCATGCACCTACCCTGCAACTTCTGCAATCATGCGACATTCCATTAACATTCCCTTGAATTTATATATGTTGAGCCTGCTTAGGTTATTCGTTGGCTTGTTAGTATACATGTCAAAGGTTAACCAACCGTAATTGACTCGCTCAGTTTGTTTAGAATATGCTCATGAGTAAATACTGCATGCTAAGGTTAAATATACTTTAACTAAATGTTTCTAATATGTGAAGGTTTTTTTCGCTAAGTATAAATTGAAATTGATGATGTGATGAAATAACAGGTTCAAAGCACCCGAAACCGGCGGGCTTGCATGAAAAGTTTAATGAGAGTAGGGGAAGCTCGTGAAGAATGTAAGGACAGAAGGTGAAAGGGGTTATATGTAAGAATTTATAAAATCCCACCAACGTATTTAAAAAACCCAATAATGAAAGCTCAGGAACCGAAACCGAAACTATAACCTGCTGCGGTTGAAGCCTTTCACACTTCTGTGTTGATTGCACATGCTCAATTCCGGTAAAAAAAGGTCACGTGACCGCTTATTAAAATATTTTATCTACACCCATGCTTTAAATCCTCTATAAAAGATTCTGAAACAGTTAGCTTATTGCCAACATTAATACATCCAATGTCATAATAACCATAATATCATCCGAACGGGTGTTATAATGTTGTATGAAATTTCATAATAACACTCCTTTCGCTTTTTCAATCTCTTCCGCGCAAAGGGTTACTCATCAGACAGCCAAATTCTTAGCGCTCGATGCGTGGAATCTGTATGAGTTTCAAAAAAAGAACTGTCATTCACGCGCGTTGCATTGCACGACCAGAGCGGCGGCGCACCGTAAAAAAAAATTAAAGCTTATTCGTTCGAATTCGAATTCCCGCTATTTTTCTTCGCTATTATTTTTGCAAATTGTTTTGTTTACTTACGAAAATGAGCAATTCAAGTTTTGATAACACATCTCCAGACATTTCGAATGCAGCAAAGGACATTTCTAACAAATTACTACCGGAAAAATCTAGAAAACAGTATGAAAAGGCGTACCAAGATTTCATGAATTGGAAAATATCAAAGTGCAGTACATCATTCTCTGAAGATGTATTATTAGTTTATCATGGGTGTATATAAAGTCTTGTATGCAACTGTATAATTAGGTATTAAAACACTCATGTGATACTATTATCACACTCAGCTTCGCTTCGTGTGATAAACCCACATTCATGTTTTAATACCCCTCATTATACCACAGTTGCATAAATAACTATTAAACCTTGCGGAACTTTTTTACTATTGGCAAAATTTATACTGTTTTGGTTTTTTGTTCTCCAAAAATTGACTACTTCCGGTTGATTTTCGGCCAACTGGTAATGACACAAAAAATTATCGAGGACGCTCAAGCCGTTTGGACTCAATAATTTGCAGCAAGCAGTACAAAATAAAATTCCGCCCGCCGATCATCACAGTTTTCAGCAGTCATAGATTGTAAGTCATTAGTCATGACAGCGAATACAAGGGCAAACATATCTTTTTAGTGAGTCTCATACATAGCAATGAACGGCTGTTCTACCGACAGTCTATATATTACCCGTTGAATAATACTGGGATTGTCCATTATTAAGTGGAGCCGAAAAACATAGATAGTTAACTAAATTTCTGCCCACATCTTCGGGGCATATTCAGGTATATTCTAAAACGAATGACTTAAATTTAATGTGACTAACCTGCATCGTACAAAACCATCCATATTTCACCTGTTGACAGAAAATATAAAACAAGGTTTTATGATTTTGAAATAATCTCAACTACTGAGATTCATATGCAAACGTATCTTCGGACGATGCCGCAAGCGACGAGCCTTCGGTTTGGGCCATGCCCAATATAACGACTAGCTAAACGAATACAAGAATGTTATATGAATTTCCTCGCAAAAAATAATAATAGGCATACCATCATAATTGGTGAATGTGATTGACGATCTGTGAATGTGTTTTTAATCACGTAATTTTTTTAAGGATTTATAGGATGTGAAACTGGATTACTTAAAAACAAGATTCTTGTTACCGCTATAATTATCGTGCATTCACAGCGATTTTAAATAACTAATTATCGTTTATCTGTATTCCAGCTTTATCCATAGGTACATACATAAGTAATTGCCTAATGGGTATGATACTTGCGATTCTAAATCTTTATAGGTGCCTATAACAGGCATCACTGTACTAGCAGTGAAGATTAACGAGGTTCTGTGTGACACTTCACAACCCCTACACTGCAAAATCTTTATACAAGAGTTTACTGGTGGTACTTGCCAGTAGAGCGAGAAATTCCCTGCAAATTACTTGTCTTAAAAGTAGTCCTTTGTATCGAAATCACAATAAAGAAAGATTATTTACAAGTTGCAGTCCAATATCGAATGTCGATAAAGGCGTAACACGCGAATTCAGCGTTCGCGCAATTCGCGTATTGAACAAATATCTACCACTTTAATGTGTAGACTATAATCCAATTGAGCTTACAATGTTGTCTTCTTCGCATAACTGTAAGAACAATAAAGGTATAAAGTACATAATGGACAACTTCATAGATAAATCAGTGATTAGTAATGGGCGAAGACCATAAGGTCACAGGCCAATCTGTCCTACGATCCAAGCGCCTTTAAAGTGTCTGCGATAAGAAAGCATTTGAGTAAAATATGAAATTGTTCGTTAAATTTATAGAGAATTAACCTGTTGAGAAGGCGTGCTTGGATTCACGTAGGAAAGTCATTGCAATCATTGCAAATTAAACTTTATAGTTTCGAGACAGTACATTAATGTGTTATGTCGATCTTGATTATACAGTAATAGGAATTCATTTTACTTGTATTGTCAACTTACTTATAATTTAGAGGTGGTTTTCATGCATTTAATGGGGTTATTAATAAGAAACTAAGCATTGCTCTTTGTAGGTACCTTAGAACGATGATTTACGTACTGTTATTAAACTTTTCATGCAAGTACGCTGGTTCTGACCTGCCATTTTTCTAATATGTCAATTTTATCATGTATATTCCCCGATCGATCCCGACTCACCTACCCTATTACACGTGCTTATAATAATAATGATTTAACATTGAGTTTTAACGTTAATGAATCATGAATAACTAAGAGAAGTTGATATTTTAATGAGCACTTGTACATCCTAAAATTTACAGTTACTATTTATACCTTATTTGACTAGGCGAAGCTACAAGAAATACAACGTGAGAATCGAAGTCGATTTCTGGATTTTTATCAGTTGGAAATAATTAATAAGTTAATTTTAGACTATCTATAGATACATGTAATAAAATTATCCGGTAGGTATTTGGATTTTGGATACAAAATAAAAATCTTTTCAGTGCTTCGTATTTTTTGTAAGTGTCATTCATAACTTTATTTATTTTGTGTGTGTGTGTTTCGGAAAAATCTTTTATTTCTTAGATTTCGTGGCATTGCTTGTATTTCGTGGTATCCAAGCGTGAAAATGTATAAAATTATTGAAGAATGGTTATCCGAATACCACGAAACATAAATACAAAAGTACACGAAACGCCACTTTTGGTATTTTATCAATAGAATTACGAAACGAGAAGTTGTCTAAACTGAATGTAGGTTTTATTTTACTAAAGCAGGCACAATATTGCTGATTAATATAAATGTATTCTACATAGCCAATAGGTAAATTAATAGAGAGCGTAAATAATTAAATTAACCTCTTGGAGGCTCTAGGAGTATGTTTTAGACCAGTATCTAGATATTTTAACACTGTTATCGGTGCAGCCTACGCATGTAGTAATAATAGACTAAGCAAAACAACATAGACTTGTAGATGCGTATAAATTGATTAAATGGGAACTTGAACCACACTAGACTATTTCAGTTACATTCTATTGAACAGAATCGCTTGGCTATTAAGAACAAACCTGCAGTATGTATATGATTTAACTGAACTTAAAGAGCTAAAATGTCTTAGATAAATTATACAATCTAAGTGTAACCGTGCCTATAGATAAGAAGTTGAAAAGAACTACCTACATAACGCAAGACAGTGATTTTTTAATATTTGCAGTATCGTTAATGTATCTATGAACTCGAAAGATAGGTCATTCGAATTTCAATTGTTATTACAAAAATGATTGATTTTTACGGGAATGACTGCCGTCTGACCTCCCAACTACGATAGGAAAGCCTGCGCTAGAACCTGGTTCTTCAATCAGCAGGTGAACCGCATTTTTTCGTGTATATACTAAATGAGCTAAGTATCCAAATAAAAATACAAATAATAAAATTCAACACTCGTAGACAGAACCGAACCAAAGTGAATGAATGAACCATTAGGTTTAATAAGTTTCAATTATTATTACAGAATATGGATGTTTAATATGGGATTATTAATAGAATAATTTTGATAAAAGAACTCTTTTACTGCATACTGAGAAGCTTTCTCAGTATGCAGTAACAAAGTAAGGTAATCAAGTAATAAACTTTTCAGCCATAGTCAGATACATTAAAATGTACCTATAATAATATATCATAATATAAGATACATAAATAATGTTTGTAGAGTACTGAGGTCGTAGTTAAAGTTACTGATTAAACATTTAAGTAAACCATAAACAATCTTTTTACGAGTAAATATAACAGATAAACGTTTACTACATAGGTATATTAATTATTATTGAAAGTAGCAGTAACGGTCATAAAAATCCTTAAACATCGCAACATCAGAACACGATTTTCGAAGTAGTCCGGAACGAGACTTGAACCACTGAAAACCGTTATCGCAGGCCCTTTAAGCGTAAGAATTGGCGCCACAACTGTAATTAATACTGTGGATATAGGAGTTATGATAGGAAGGTATTTAATGGAGATGGGTTGTAAAGCTTGATGAATGTGTTGACGAAGTGATGAGTAGGTACAGCGAATTTATCTTTGAGTACGTAAGTCTCCATAACCGCTATGAGGCATATGAAGCGTATAGCCGATCTAGCTACTGCTGCTGATATCAATAACACTGGCACGTTACAAAAATGACAGTAGAAATATTTCAAAAAGTAATTGCAATAAAAAAATTGTATTTATTAAATTTCATCATAAATAATTAGTACCAAATGTGTATTTTGTAGCTGAGATACAAAATTAATGTAGACATTACAAGTCGTTTATTATTGTAGTTTTCTAAATGAGCTTCAGTGTTAACGTGTGTGGTAAAAATATCGACAGTCACTTTATGGAACAGATTAGTTACCCTCTAAATAGGCTCATTTGGTTACGCCCTGGAAATCAGAAGATGGAAGGCGACAAAGATTCCTTTGCCCGAGATTTAGTGAGATAAAAAAGCAAAGGAAAGAGTGAAGTGGCCAGATTTGGAGGAGACTTTTGCCCAACAGTGGGACAAAATGAACTAAATTCCATTAAAAAACTACCGTATCCTTTTTCTTCCTTTAAAAGTGATGAAAGAAACATGCATTTGTAATTATTAAATATAGCGTAATCCGTATGCAAATAAATCGGGATTCAGTCGGAAGTAATTATGTTACGTAACACAACTCTGAACTTGTATTGAGGCTGGTCGCGGCCAACGAACGGAGATTGCGTGCGACTATACAGCGACTGCGTAGGCTTGATCGTTTATAATACCCATATACTAACTAATGCTAGCTAGGATGCGTCGCAATGCTTCTATTTTATTTTGATTAGCCTATGCTATTATAATTATTTTTAATAATTATAATAGATTAATTATATATTATTTTGATTAGCGTGGGCCGCCGCCACCTCCTTCTGCGAGCATGTGATGCTCGCGAAGGAGATGGCGGATCGCGCCCGGGAGAGGTTCAGAACTCTCCCGGCCCGCCGAGCCCGCAACATGCTCGCCGCGCGTCGCAGGAGACTCAGGCGCCGGAGGTCGCTTAACGACCTCCGTCCTCCATGAGCGCAGGCCTGGGGGTGGCAGGTGAGGCCGCCTGTCACCCCAGCAGAAGCAGGCCGGGACGGTGGGGCGACTAGCGCCCCTCCCCCAAACCGGTGCAAGACGGGGACACCGGTTCCCAAACCCGAGGGGGCCATATCGAAACCGGAGATGGCCCAGGGTCAGTCAGGGTGCGAGGGATATGCTCTATGGGCAACCTTACACCCCGGCGTCTGTAGACCCGAGACGGCGTGCGGTTTTAGTCGGTTCAAGCCCGACGTAACCGCCCCCGCTGGCACGCGGGGGGGTATCCGAAGGGATTTCCGCACGATTAAAAAACCAAAGCTTCAACGCAATCGGATAAAATGAGAGAAAGTTTTTTTTTCAACCGTATAAATAAATATATGTTTTTATAAAAAGAAGCAATGGTATT
This sequence comes from Cybosia mesomella, assembly GCA_946251805.1. Classification (NCBI taxonomy): domain Eukaryota; kingdom Metazoa; phylum Arthropoda; class Insecta; order Lepidoptera; family Erebidae; genus Cybosia; species Cybosia mesomella. Next base: position 11,655,520 of record OX276404.1, read on the forward strand.
TATTTTTACTAATTTAAATGAAAAATGCAGTGATTTGCTCTGATTCCCTGATCATAATAAACAGCACAAATATCACCTAGTTTGAATACCTACATTTAATAAAACCGACCAAGTGCGAGTTTATTTTATTTTAATATTTTATTTTTGAAGTGAATATACAACTAAATATTCTGTAAATATTTGAAGCGTCTATCTGTTGCCGTTATTAATATCGAGCAAAAGTCAGAAAAAATATCACGTTTCTTGTATGGGAGCCCCGCTTAATAATTATTTTATTCTGTTTAGTATTTGTTATAGCGGCAACAGAAATACATTACTCACATCACTTGTAAAAATTTCAACTGCCTAGCTATAACGGTTCATGAGATACAGTCTGGTGACAGACGGACGGATGGACAGCGGAGTCGTAATAGGGTCCCGTTTCACCCTTTGAGTACAGAACCCTAAAAACAAAATGAACATCTAAGTCTAATACAAAACGTTTCAGGTGTAAAATCCCCAAGATCCCCAAAAGCTATAATGGCGTCAATAACAAAAAGGTGACAAATTTTGATGAGGATAATAAGATTGATAGTTTTTAGGTATTCTGGTTATCAATTGTTATTGTAGAAAGGTAAGTGATGCGTTCAATTTATTTATTTTTATAAAGATTCGTAACAGGATAAAACTACTTAGAATAAAAAAAACATCCGATAAGAACTTAATTAAATTTTAGACTACATTATGCTAAAGGTTTATATGCAAATCCTTGTTAATAATTTACAATTATACCGACATTTAATGTAAATGGGTTCCCGTTCAGTAGCTCGTTAGATGGCGTAGGAGTTAACACAAGCGTTCCATTATCGACCTATAAACCAATTATAAATTGGTATCCTCAAAGCCGTATTCTCAGGTAAAGCTTACTTTTGTGTGCAAATCTGATAATACACGTAGTGTCATTACTAATGGTTGTAATTCTTATTTCATTTTATAGCGAGTTCTTACCAATTTATAGAAGAATAGTATTTTCTAAAGTACTTTTAATTAAGTTACTCCTGCATTGAGGAATTGCCGACTTCATAAATACAACTACTGAAAGAAAAATACAGGCTGGCTCAGAATACGTAATTTTATTATTTGTTGTACAGATACATTATTGTACCTTGTAGGAATAAAATTAACAAATTTCGACACAGAGGTGGCTCTCGAGGCGGTTGCTATGCGAATCTTATAGTAACTAGAAGATATGACTAATGAATATTGAATTTTATTAATTTATTTGGCAAAAAATTGCAAATAAAATCCTAACGAACTCCCATTTCAGTACTAATTTGGATACCTATTTTTAGTATTTCTTCATTCATTATATATTTTTTACAAGTATCAAGTAATCGCGATTGCTGTATAGATTCTACATTAGGTGTTTGATCTGCTATTGGCGTTGGTCTTTCAACGTCGTGAATTAATTATACTCACACTGGCATGAAAAGACTATTCAAGATGCCCTAGACACATTTCTATGCAGCTGTTTAGTAGAATTCTGCAATTAATTGCTTTCAAGCTTTAACCTATCAAAGCAGCTATTGCATGAACAGTTAAACTTGTGAATAAGGATATGGCCGGCTCAATAGATAATTTATTATAAGAAGTCGTTGGTCGTACAAAGTTGAATGTATGTAAGGGGTTCCGCATCTGAAAAGGATCAATAAACCTTTTCAGCATTTAAAATCGGTTTAACACTTTGACAAAGTTATCATTTGATAACTTATTTCTTACTAGCTGATGCCCACGGCTCCGCCCGCGCGGAGGTTGTTATCGTTTTTAGGTCCTATCTCCGGTTCTACTTAACCAATTGCAATCAAACATATGGCAGATTTTAAGTCTGACCAAGATCTTTCTAATAGTAAAAACCCGCATCAAAATCCGTTCAGTAATTTTTGCGTCCATCGCAAAACAAAATAGCTACGCTACATTTTTAATCCCTTTCATATAACATATACATACAGTATAACTTATACCTACTATGTGTATTTTATCAAATGTGTATTTTATCAAATAAGAGACCTTTAAGATATGCAAGATTGTGATGGAGTAATATCAACTGATGAATAGTTTAAGAAAAATGAGTAGATATGGTTTAGACAGCGTGTTGATCTGTACTCCCCAATTTTTGCAAAGAAATATTTTCTTCACACTTTTAAAGAATACATAATCTTTATAACTATAAACAATGCCACATATAAGAAAAATAACAAAAGAAATCGAAATGCAAGAATCACGTCTTATTTATTTAACAAAATTGCACATCAATTGATAACTGCTACCGGTAATTTTAAATTCCATACTTTTCGGTTGGAGAACCCAATACTAAATACCGGTGAAATATGTAACCAGCGTTTATAAGTAACTCTGTCAGAAGCTTGATAATCGATTAAGCCACTATTTTAATTTTGCATCATTTCCGTGACGAAGAAAAAATAAAACCAACCAGAAGATAATGAAATATACGAATCCTACTAATAATAAAAATGAAAAACATAACCAAAAGAAATTTTTTTATTTAATGGTCGTGCATAAAATTCAAAAAACGAACAGTGTAAAGGTGTCGGGCACTGCGCAACTTCAGCCACCATTAAAGCATTTTTTTCAAGACTTCTCTAGAGATAGTTAATCAGGAACAGAAGTTGCTAATGATCCGTTAAGACCAAAATTACAAATGATACTTTTCTTCATCAAGTGCCAATCCCGGTTGTATCCGAAGTTTGTACTTAGAAGTCCACTTTTCTACCCCAGAGCCTTGTCTCCACATTCGTTACTTAATTAGCGGTGTACCGGTTTGCAGGTGAGGTTGGTTTGAGCCCCCAAGATCTTGATGGAGCCCATACAACAAAAAATTACAAACATTATGCTCACAACACAGAAACGTATGAACAATTTAAAAAATAAGAGGCTATGCGTATTATAGCTTTTTTGTAAAGATGCGTCTCAAATTGCTAGTATTCTTGGTATCCTCTTCTATAAGCTAAATACACGTATCTGAAGTAAATTCATGTCGATATAATTAGTATAATGGGTAAGTTTCGATCTTCTATCAATTGTATATGTGATTGGTGCTTATTAATATAAGAATAATAAAGACAAAAGAAAAAGAAAAATATCTGCCGTTCGTACTAGAAAAAGTCGTAGAAGAATAGTCGAAATGCATTTTGCTAGGGAGAGCCGATAGGGTTAGATAGCAATATAAGATGGTATATCGCCTGAAAAATTGGCTATTATTGGGCAGTTGCTATATAGAATGTTGAGACAATAACGGACGACCGAAGTGAATAGTTTATTTGAAATTGAAGTTAAGTAATCTTGGTAGCAATCTCACAGCATGTAAGTGTTCTATACAAAACACACAGCAAACAAAGAGATTAACAACTAGAGTTTATCTCGATAGGTTACATCACGAAGTTGGGATCCTGTCAAGATCGCGAACCATAGATTTGTGTCTATGGTAAACATGTCTGTCTTATGTTGCCCTACCATTGACCTCCTAGTCCTAAATAACGGATTATAATATATACAACTGTTTGTCAAGTGCAGTTCTTGACCTGGCGTTTTCATAGTACATGCTTAAATAAACTGAAATAATAGTTGTTCTGGGTAGAGCAGTTGCTATTCAGAAAGTCAAATACAGCATTATGCAATTTCGAACTAATAACATTTAATATTAAGTTGGTTGCTAGTCTTGAATGCAATCAATAACGTTTAAAATGAAGAAAATAAGAAGCCGTCGAATTTCGACAGTTTACTAGATCACTTATCTGATGTAAAACTGGTCATTCAAAATAATATTATAGGTTCAAAATATATACCTGCACTAGGAGAATTTCGAAGAAAAAACCGACAACACGTGACAAACGATGCTTATCCTAAAACTGCTGGATAATTTAGATCGTTCAACTTAGACGTGACGTCCGGTTATGTTTATGTAGAAAATGCCAATCCGAGGATCTAGCCTGGCTCGTCTCGCCTGAGTCATCTATACCGCTGTACCTTCTTATCGAAAACAGAATCAGTACGGTACTGACAGTCAAAAAGAGCAGTAACTTTGTAAACGATAAAATTCGGCCCCGTAATGAGACTCAGATACAATAGAGTTCTTAGCAAATTATTGTGCTTATTCATGGTGAGCATCAATTTCATATTCAAGTATTACTTCATTGGAACCCAAAGTGAAATCAAATTCAAGAAAAAGTGAATTCTTAGTAAAGCGATTTTTGTTTGGAAAATAATCGATTTCAAAAGGCAAGACTTAAGCACCACGTTCGCCAAATTTACAGTGAAAGTTTATTACGATTAAATACAAAAACAAAAACTGTAATTCAGATAAGAAATATAAAGCATTTCTACCATAGGTGTCGAAGGTCGAATCGAAACACGGACGCTGCGTTATTTAACTTAATAAAAATATTGTGATTTTTATTATTATAGTAATCATTAGCAGAGCAAGCGACCCGTCCGCTTATTACATCCGAGGTGCATTATTCTGTGTAGAAGGGGAGTAAAAATACCTTACGAAATGCAGAATAAAGTTACTTAAAGTCAATATATATAGGCCTTTCGTGCTGAGTAAAACATGGCTCCACCTCCTAGTGTTCATAAAACAGAAAGTATGACCAAAGAAATAGCAGCATTTTTGTGACAAACTACAGTTACGTCTCTAGAAATGTTAACTGCTATACAGGCTTAAGCAGTTAATTCATTAATTATGCTAAGTAATGACATGCCTATGCATAAAAATTTGCAATTATCTTCTTCCGGATCTAATCGATGTATCCGCGTGCCTTCGAGCAAATTAGAAATGCGTTATTACAAAATGCATTTTATAGTAGTCGTAGCAGTTCAGCTAGGTGTTTATAATAAAATGTTTCAAAGACTGCATTTATTAGGTCCGTGTTGCTTGTAAATTGCAATAACAACCATATTTGGTTACCAAAACTGAGTTGTTGATTATCAATGCATCATCCTTTTGAATCACGTTAAATATGGAAAATAAGTTTGGATCATGCATAAGATTCGGTTATAGATATAAAACAGTTCTTTGTTGAGTCACTGGATTAGATCGAATATATTATGTACAACATAACTATTATTATCAAAAAAGTATTTTTATCGGGTAGGTATTAGAAAAAAAGTTTATACACTGATGATAGCCATGAAATTTTTATGATGAAAAACATGTTAATTCTTGTGCAGAATAATGAGAAATAAAAGTTAAGTATAAACAGACACCCAGAACAGAATTTTTCATATCATTCCTTTCAAGCCTAACAAGTTTACGTCTAAAATTAAATTAAAGCGACAAAAAGTAAAACGAAATGTTCAGAAAAAAATAACTACAAAGGATAATCGTCATTTGACAGGTTTATTAACCTGATCCAGCAACAAACGTGACGAAGTAATCGGCAAATCGTAGGGTACATGACCGTGAAGCATTGTAACGAGTAAGAACGAACGCGCACGAATCAATCCTCCCTATTCCAATATAAACTCCTAAATTATCTAACACTTGGAATACTGTTAAAGTTATTCCTGAGCATCTAACCCTACAAAACTCTTAACTTCAAAGCAAAATGTGCAATTAATAACACAATCTACGCAAGAACATTGACATAGAAACCTGTCGGCAAGACAAACGGGATGCATGAGATTGTGGTTCGCGATCCGAGACCAGCCTCGAATGATTTCCCATCATTGTTACGATAACTAATGACAACTCGGTTAAACTGATGCACTTTCAACACAAATTGTTCTACGTACCTTCTAACAAGAATTCATCTTACTTCTTACTCACTTCTATTTGATTGGCAAATATCATTCCATTTAAATTAGTTCCGGTTTTATCATACAGAAAGAAATTCATAAATCAAATGGTTTTTTTTTTCAGACGGTGCCTCTACCAGCCGGGTCGACTTCAGTTCTAGCGAAGCCGACAAAGTATCACTACTATCCACACAATCAACACATCTATTTGTTACCTGAATGCGCTATTCAACAGGTAATTAACACTTTTTCAAATGTGAGATTATGATACACGAACACAGATAAATGAAATGTCTACAAACATTGTAGCCGGTTGGCAGATTATCGTTCGTTTTATTAGGTCTTGAAAGGTTAATTGGCTTAGCAAAAATTATATTTTGCTCTTGGAAACGTGTATTAGCTTTTGTTCTAGATAAAATGCAATGCTACAAGTTTTCGGAAAAAACGGACAACGAGCAGCATGACATCGTGAGTTACATTAGTTCCAAATTGTAGGAACGATGCACCGAATCCGATCAGAAAGTAATAAAAACTCCCGAATCTAATTAGTAGTTTTTACTATAAAGACATTTACTGGTAACAATATTAATCTATTCCTATTATTACCTTACAGGTTTGTAACGCAGTTTACGTACGCCTAAACTACACACAGCCTCTTTGCGCATGCCCGGCCCGGTATCGAGACCCATGCTCTGCCAGTCTTAACGCCGATGACTTGCACACAACGCGACTCACCACCGACTCTAAGAAGAAGGTATACTAGGATTCTAAGATTGTTAGCTCTGGTTGCTTTTGTGTTACTTGCCATCTATCGTGATAAGTTTAACAGTTAGCGTGCAAACACTATTTTGCATCACGAAGGGTCGAAAATTCTAATATTATCGAGGTAACATTTGCAAGTTTACTACAGGCTGTAGATTTTATTACATCTGGTCATTATTTTTCATCAAGAAATTTACATATATTTCCATTTCAACTATTATATAAATCTGATCTATGTCCAGTGAGTGGTGGAACCAAAACACTTTTATATGAGATGGGAACTTTAGGTTTCTGACACCCATACGTAGTATGCACTGCATACTATGCAGAGTAATATTGAAGGTAAATGGGATTTTTTAATTATCAACATTGAACAAGCAGACGTTATTGAATTAACGGATTACATTTTAGATACATTGTAACTTTTTGTCGTTGGAATCAATCTGTTAGTGTTCATAGAAATAGATTTCATTTGGAGTCAATTGTTGGGCACGATCTGTTCTATTTTCATAAGTTAATGATGTTTGTGTGATGATTTGTTGAATTCTAGACATCATTATGGTACCTATTTTATATGTTGAACTGAATGGTTCAAAAAAAGCTCAAATTCAACTAACTAGGAAGACATGTCTTATTAGTTACTATTGTTATATTGATGCTGACTAATATACCCAACGTTTCGTTATATGTATAAGATTTAGGTACATCGAACGAAGTGAGCAGGTTAAATCAATTATTAGGATACCGTACCTCAAAATGTAATAAGGTACCCTTATAAGATCACTCTTTTGTTTAGTCCATCATCTGTTTTCTTTTATTGAAACTTGCTTTGCTTAATGAATACTAGATAGGTATTTTATTGTGTGGGGCGACTAGCGCCCCTCCCCTAAACCGGGGCAAGACGGGGACACCGTGGTTCCCAAATCCGAGGGGGCCATCTCGCAAGTGGAGATGGCCCAGGGTCAGTCAGGGTTCAAGCCCGACATAACCGCCCCCGCCGGTAGTCTCAGTTATTCATGTCTGAATTATATATTCTCTTATTAGTAGGGTGAATTCTATTTAACTCTGTTAACAACCGGATAACTCTTATTTAATATTTTTAGATTTGTCCCTTTTCTGCCCGGAGTTCGTCCCTTAACTCTAGTTAAAAAAAAAATTAGCTCCAAATCTGGTCTTTTTGATTGTACGAATCACTGATATTTTATGTTTTACGTTCCAGTTTGCCAGTAAGGCAGTGACATTGGTAAAGACATGCGAGGCGGTCTCAGAGATGCGTGAATGCCGAGCGCCACGAGACTGGTCACTCTTAGCATTGCAGAACATTAGGACTGGCAAGTCACACTACTTGGTCATCTGCAGATGTCCTGAAGATCATATATTAGGTAACTATTTGTTTAAATTATTAAGATAGGTAAATGGGACTTGACCAGCAACCCTGCAATCCAACAGAAAACGCCACTTCATAGCTTATTTCACAAATTTCTATAAACTCCAGTTAAAACTTATACTACTGATTTCTACTTATAAAAACTATTAAGTAGTATATTTAAAATACTCTTCTTTTTGCGTCACTGTTAACAAATTAAAAGTTGGTAAGATTTTGTAGAACCGATAACGGTGATTAGTTTCTCGATTCTTTTGGGGTCTTTGACACATGTTGTAAGTGAATAAGTATGTCCAAATGTTCAAGAAATTGGCAATGCTTTCTAATGTTAAAACCTTTCCAGTCTATTAAATGCTTCGCACCTCCCATCATGTATCCTGCAAGATATAATTGAACAAGACCTATAAGAGATCAAGAGAAATTTCTTTAAAACTTTGTGTAACAGACCGTATGCGCATTGTTTTAGGTAAAAAAATAACATCCTTGAGAATTAGTATGGATGACACATTATAAAAAAAAACAAATGAGCGTGTATTTTTTTGGATTCATAGCCAAAATATAAATCCACGAAAAATATACTTCTGAAACCATGGATATCACTGAGCTCGCTAAGGTTAAGCTACACTAAGTCAAAGAAAGTCCCCATGATATATGATTTTCAAATAAATCTATATTAAGTACCTCTTAGGTTACTCTGCGTTTCGGCTATTTATTGTGCATATTTATTTAACTCGAAAATACCTATGAGACAAAGGTGTGGTTCTGAACATGTAAACTATTTTCCTGTATTGTTTGTATCAATCAATGCTATAGTAAAACGGTTTCCAAAAACTATTAGATGTTCATTAGCTTGCACTGCATATAGCTTTTTATTGTGAAAAAAATAGCTAAAAATAAATTGTCTTCCAGGTAAAATCGTCACGAAAGTCTTCTAAATGAGCATTTATCTGCCTGGCCAGAACCAGACCAACATTTTAGAGAATTTAACGTAATGAAGTAAAATATAAAAATATTTTAATATATCGGAGAATTTCGCATATCTGGGACGTGTCTAGGTATCCCCGTTGATCAGAGCATTACCCCTGTAAGGGACTGGTCGCGGGTTCAAGTCCCGTCCTAGATGTTGTCTTTTCCGACCTAAATCTATTAAATAACTTTATTTTAAATTAATTCTATTAAAATTTATATGTTACAGAAGGGCCAATGTCACACGACCAGCCAACCTATGCTTCGGTGCCCGGTATAAGAGTCTTCGGGATGATGTGCGTTAGACCGACCACCGCTTATCATTCACGTAAGTAACCTTTAGCACCTATTCAACTGAAGTACTCAACCTTCCAGTCAATTAAGATTTGATTTAATTGGAGATCAGGAGTTTATTTATCATGTTCTTGCCTTCCCACTCATTGGTTACTGTGAAATATGATCGTTTAGATAGATTCAGGATTGGGCTCAAATTTGGTATAGGTACTTGCGTATCTTTAGTGACAATGCGATAATGTGGTACTATGAAGCTCGTCTAATGCGGGTTAGAACGTCTCCATAGGAACTCCTGAACTAAACAAGATAAATCAATCGAGTTTGGGCTAATTTATTTGTCTTGGTCAATACTATGATGCTACATAATATCCAGGGTCTGAAGATGAAGACGGTAGGTGGTCATAGGAACTTCTGAACTAAACAAAATAAACCCGTCATGTTTGGGCTCAATTACTTTGTCTTTTTATGCAATTACTAGATAGCTTATTTTTAAATTCATAATTTATCTGTTACAGCATACAAGAATCGGTTTACCTCTGGTTTAAGCGTCCAGAGCACTACAGGAGCCTACAAAGTGGATTATTCCCAAGTACACTCCTATGCGGACAAGCAACCCGTGTACAATAGATACCACTCACTCAGCTACACTGACCCTTACTACAACAGGAGATCTCGGGTCGCAAGAGTTAGGCGATCGACATCAGATGATCCTCCATTCCCATGGTACAAAGTTATGGAATTAGCACGATCATTACACTGGATCGATTAGAATAAATCCTCCTTTTTAAATTTAGTAAATAGAAAAAAGTTTGTTGGCTTCATAGAGGCTTTATATTAATCGATTCCGCCTCTTTGGATTCAACTTATACTTGAGTGTATTTAATTTCAGAATGCTTTTTCGCTAGTGTATACCGAATTTTGGTTAAAGTTGATTGTTTATTTATTGACTTTCCCACTCTAAACGCGTTTGTTTAGTGCGGCGAAATTTATTCGGATGCCAACGAAATATTCAGTACAACCTGCATTTACTAGAATAATATGTTAAAATAGTTACTTTAATTTATTGAAGTATAAGAGCATTCCGTCTATGTGGGGTGAATATCCAGTTGCTATTTGTAAGAGAATGTATTTCTCGGCGCTAATATTCTCAGTGCTTCTGTATTTTACGTATGCTGAGCCAGGGCAGATTCAGGGCGGGAGGCGGTCATGGTGTCACGGTCAGGTAATTTAATTAGACGCATTATTGTAGTTGATCGTAATAGAGTGGGGGTCATACGGTCGAGGTCTATCGACTATATAACCCCCGTTGATTAGCAAGCTGAATTCGCCTGGGAACCTGATGTTAAGCTGCGAAGATTTTTTATAAAATTTACACGTACTGTTGCTATTATCAAATTAGTAAAATGTTTTAGATTCATCACGATAAATTAGGCATGGGTAGCAATTAGTCGTTACACCCAAAATAATTGAGAGTGATTGTCCTGAGAACTAAGTATTGTTATTTATTTTATTAGAAAAATTGTACGTAAATTAATGCTCAGTATGATTTTAAACCAACATTGCCAGAAATAGATATAATCGTGAATACTAGATATTAAGATTGGGTTGAAAACTACGATAGAATCCCCCACCAACGGTGAATAATTAAAAAAGAAACATTTTTGTTGTACACAAAAGATATGTGATAAGAATCCAGTGTTTATTTTTGTGTTATTTTCAAGTGCATTTATATGTAGCAATTAACATAATTATTTATTTAAGAATCATATTTATACTTAGAATAACAAATTGTAAATAGTAGTGATAGAAATTACAATATTTGTAATTACGAGAAATAAATTTAACTGATCTTTAATTTTATTTATTACTTTTTGATACCATAGCAGGTCAATAGTCAGCAGCAAACAGCTGGCGTTATCGTGCACATGTTCGGTCGTCATCGGATTACCGTCAAAAGACATTCAAAACACAGATCCGTTCATCATTTTTTTCTGCTCAGTTTCTGAATATCTGATCTTGAATCAGAAAAGATCGATGGAAAGTTACGGTAGATTAGTCTACCGTGACAATAAAATATGTCAATTATAACCCGTTATCATACAAAATTATATCACATTAACACTGGTGACTGATAAGCCTTATTTCGATCGCTCTTATATTAGATTTTTTTTATTATTAGATAGAAGTCTAATTAGTACTGATCACCTGAATATACGTCTCGTATGTAAGTTGTAAAGATTTAGGAATTGCGGGAAGCATTTTCATTCAAACAATGAAATGTTTTACTTGACACGATGATAAAAGACTTACCTAATACTTTCTGATCGACGCTAATGTCGCAGGAATACATAGCAGCCATCAGACGTTGAGGTTGTGCTTGGAATGCTTTTTTACAGCCATCCTTTACAGCTGACATTATTTGACCTGTATGAAAAAAAAATTAACGGATGTAAAATTGATCCTTGCGGCACGCCGGTAGCTAAATATTATCAGATATGTGGAAATGCTGGAACCTCCGCCCCCCTAACCCGTCAGGGCTAACGAAGAAATGGCTATGTAAGATTGAGCTGATATCGCCTTGTGTGGTTTAGGTTTAGGATTTCATGAGGCGAGAGTGAACGGGCAACCCGGCAAAGATCGACATTTCATCTAGGCGTATGTATGTTAATCAGATCAAAGACGTTTTACAGAAACAACGAGGTTAAGAGTACCCACAACCGGCGCTCATGTATGAAAACTATTATGAAAGTAGAAGAACCGACAGTCCTATGTTAGGAGCGTAGCAAGTGGAAAAACGTTGTCTCTGCCTACCCCAATGGGAATGAGGCGTGACTTTATGTATGTATGTTGGTTTAGGATGTATCTCGAATCCCCGTTGCTTCCAAAGTTTGTACTTCGGTCTTTCACTCTTTCTCTAGATTTGACATATCTTGACTTTTTAAACAGCCATTTGACTCACACTCCCTCTTGGGGAGGAAAGAGGAAACAGAACCAACAAAAGAAGCCATTTCATCTGACCAGTTCTATGTAAGTGCATGCTACTGCTAGAAAGTACATCAAAAATATTACCTGTCAGCGGTCCAAACGTATATGAAACATCATCTCCGCTTTCCTTTTCCAGCTTCCATTCTTCCACACAGAATGCCACTCCCATCATTGGCTCATCACATAGAGGTCCTGCCAACGACGCCAATTGGAAACCATTTACAAAACTACTCTCATATTCATATCTCGGATCTTCTTTCAATTCGTTTTCATGATGCAAATACTTCGTAACATAATCACTAGTCTGGTTGAGAAGCAAATTCGGACCGCAATTTCTAGGCCCTACAGACCAAATTTGATCAACAATATCTTTCCATTCTGGGAACTTCGTGCAAATGCTGGTAAGTTCATCTTTGAATGCTTGTATAAGTTTCAGCATGCGGTCAGAAAGTCTATGTTTTGTACCATTTATATGTAAATCATCTAGTTTGTTATCCAAGGTGCTGTTTTTAGCAAGGCCTTGTTGAGTTTTGATATGCTGTGAAATTACTTTGAATAATTCAGATGACCTGTCTAATAAGTTAGTTATCTCAATAGGTATTGGCTTCGCTCGAATTTGTATTCTGCTTTGTTTGTTATTTGTATATACAACTATGACTGGATCTATGTCTTTACTGATTTCCTTGTCTATAACGTTTTGTGAATCTATTTCTTCATTAGCCATGTCAATCTTGGGTGGTTTTACTATGGTTTCCCTAAAGGGTACTATGGGTTCTGATACAGTTATAGGGATCTTAGCGTATTGATTCCTGAAAAATGAAAAAAAAGAAAAATTAATTTATTTAGTTTCACTATGGTACGAATTATAAATGTATTACATACTTCACTCCCACTCCCACTCTCACCCCACCCTCATCAATAGTTTACGCAGCGCACGCCTAAAAAGATTTTCATTTCTCTATATTTTTAGGTAGATTTCGATGAAATCGATCTACCTATTGGTTTCTTGACTGCTGTCGAATTTAAAAAAAATTCTTCATAGGAGGTCTAGTTATGACCCCCTGAGTCCGAAATGACCACTGGTCAAAAAGTTTATATATTTATATGTATGTATGGTTCCACTTCCCAAAATTTGCGGCACTCTCACGGTCGCATTTTTGCCCCGATCGCTTTCAAACTGCGGTCAAAAATTGCTTGGGTGTAAACTTAGTTTAAGTTTTTGAACGGGTGGAATCCGGCCTAAGGGGACGTTAGGGCCTAACTTTTTGTGAAATCAGTTTTTCCTCAAAATTTTACGTTCCATGAAAGATATTCGAACCGTTCTAATTTTATCAAATAGTATACATGAATACCAACAACTTTTAATTATAAACCTATAAGATTAAAACTTTAACTAAAAGTGGAGGGGGGAAAAACCAAAATTTTTCGGGAAAAAAATCCTAACTTCTAACCGGTGAACATTGTTGCCGTCGGAAACATTTTTAATCGATAGGCCATTTTTAAGTCTAAAATAAATGTCTGAAAAGTTTTTCGCTAAAAGTTACCGTTTTCGAGAAAAAAAAATTAAACATGTTAATAAAATAATATTAATTGCTTCACGAAATCTACCTGTGCGTTCCCCCTGCGGGAACGGATTTTTTACCATATTGAGATTTTCTTATGGATCTCTATTTTTTTTGAAAATAAATTATATTATATGTTACTCCTAGATATTGTAGCTTTCTATATGTGAAAGAATTATTGAAATCGGTCCAGTAATTTCGGAGCCTATTCGCTACAAACAAAGAAAAAAAACAAAAAACAAATCTTTCCTCTTCATAATATTAGTGTAGATGTATTGAATATTATCAAACATGTAACAGTAAATTAGGAGCCCAGAGTTTTCCGCACGTATAGGAAACCAAGAAGGCACTTTGAATATTTAAATGGCTAAAATTAATAAGACAAATCATTATTGCGCTAAAAAGTGTATTTTTTCTTGAAATGTTAGGTTGCGTGTGTGCAGGTAGGGTGTGTTTGTGTGTGTGCGTGCGTTGCGTGTATATTTGTGTATGACCTTACTGCCGGTTAGTGACCGATCACTAGCGGCCTACTTAATAGAAAGTACTATACTAACATTCTATATCATTTAATTCTATTACTAAATTTTTTAAATCTATGTATAACGGAAAGTAAGTTATTTAACTTACTTTAAATCTTCTAAACATCTCTCCAAATGTACTTCTCCAGCTGTCACCAGTACATGTTCTCCAGTCTCCTGCAGCAACACTTGCACGCAAGAGTCCGCTTGATTAAGTAATTTTAAACCTAAAATACAGAATGATAACGTCTATTTTATTAACTGATATTATAATAAGGTGGGATGACGATCTGCGAAAGACTGTGGGCAGATGCTGGATGCGGCAAGCTGAAGACAGGGCGCTATAGCGCTCATTAGGGGAGACCTATGTCCAGCAGTGGACTAGCATAGGTTGATGATGTTGATGATAACTAAGAGATAAGATATAATTATCTATTGGATTAAACTCACATTTGGATTCTTAGGATTAAGATAAAGAAGTTTATTTGTTAATCACTGTAATAAAACTCAAATACCTTATATGTAGTTATAAATAAATAAGTAATAGAGGTGTAAAAGAAATACTACAGGGGAATGAACCCCACTCAACACTAAAGGTTATAAATTTCATAAGACAAATACCTTTAACTAACTGCGGCAATTGTGACGGATACGTAGGCTCCAACGCTACTCTCAATATAGGCACCACAGAATATTGCATTTCACTGAAGGCTGGGCAGGCAATAGTGCTGCTCAATGTAGCTGTTCTTAGGACATGGTCTTCTAGACCGCCGATACCTGTAATTTATAAAAATTATAGGGTTAATTTTAGAAACCAAAGCTTTTAATAAAAATGCTATTGACTTTAGTCGATTAAAGAATGATCTATATATTGTAAGAAAAAATCTGATTATAGACAGATATATGAAACCCAAAAAATGTCTGTTAACCCTGCGTTAGTTTTTTTCTTGTGGAAGTCCCCTCAGATGCCCCCCCCCCTCCCCGCCGGGCAGTGGGGGCGGTTATGTTGGGCTTGAACCGACTAAAACCGCACGCCGTCTCGGGTCTAATGACATGCGTGACATGGCGTGTAAAGCTGCCCATAGAGCATATCCCTCGCACCCCGACTGACCCTGGGCCATCTCCGGTTTCGAGATGGCCCCCTCGGGTTTGGGAACCACGGTGTCCCCGTCTTGCCCTAGTTTGGGGGAGGGGCGTTAGTCGCCCCACCGTCCCGGCCTGCTTCTGCTGGGGTGACAGGCGGCCTCACCTGCCACCCCCAGGCCTGCGCTCATGGAGGGCGGAGGTCGTTAAGCGACCTCCGGCGCCTGAGTCGCCGGCGACGCGCGGCGAGCATGTTGCGGGCTCGGCGGGCCGGGAGAGTTCTAAATCTCTCCCGGGCACGCTCCGCTCCTTCGCGAGCATTACATGCTCGCAGAAGGAATTGACAGTTTATACAGACAAACCAAATTAAATCGTAACTTCAGTGGAGTAGCACTGAATGGATTACTCGATTTTGTAGAAAAAGTGTTGGTATTATGAAATAATTTCTGTAAGGATTGCAAATTAATTTCCATAAACTAATACAATTGGTTGGTTAACAATACACACTGTTGTGTAATTTAGCTAAAATGAAAAAGTATCTGAGCGAACTTCTCAGGCAAACTTTCGACTTCTTTAATCCCTACTTAAATTAAGAAAACTTTGGGTAGTGGCTGGTTTAGATTACTTGCATTTAACCCAGACGGTTAGTCGGGTTGTTTTAAGGAATGTATACTGCTCATGAGTTTAGGAGCGTTCACCAAATTCCAGGAGTGATGTAGTCATCTTGTAGAGCATAATTAATCAGAATCAAATTATGATTTAATAATAATGATACCACCTGCACATTTCAATACCTTTGGAAAATAGAATCTAGTTAAAAAAAGATTCAAAAATGGAAAACAAAAAGAGTCTAACACCCCTAGTAACTAATAACGTGAGTATTAGCTTTTGTATAAAGTATGTGTATATGATAATACTAACCAATGATATTTCCAGCTATAGCTTCATCAATTGTTTCTAATTCTCTTCCCATTAAAATATATAAAGACTTAATTCTGTAATTAAAAACAACATTGTTAAATTAAATATTGCAAATAATATAGTCATAACCTTGAAATAGTCTATTGTGTACTAGTCTCGTACTTACTCTGTACAAGTTATATGCTCATCACTCATTAAATCTTTTAGTTTCTTATTAGCATTTACTTCGAAATTCACATTAAGTACTTTGGACGGATCATGCTTAGGACCTAAAACATAAACTTTGTCCCCTCTCCTGACTCTGCCACTAAAAATCCTCGCAAAAGCAATAAAAACTGGTTGGTCGTTATCATCTTCTTCAACAATTTCTTTCTCCTGGTCAACCTGTTTCTCTTCAGTGGGTACACCTTCAGTATTATTTTCGTTGCTCTGTTTCTTTTCCTCACGTAGCAGCCGCGCTCTTTCTCTTCTTACAGTCATTTCTTCCGCAGTCAAAGCCTTAGGTTTGTTCTCGGGTAACATACTCTTATCAATACTAAACATTTTCGATACAAAAATAATAATAGGTTTATCATTACTACTATCACAGGCTAAAAAGTCTTCTCTCAGTTTCTGAGTTTCAGGACTAAAAGAATTGAAATCTCTTATTCTTGAGCACATTAGTTTCTCAACCTTCTCGGGTAAGATTTCCTTAGGTGAAGGTAACTTCCTGCATACCATGTTTAGTACTGTGTGTGATAATGGAAGCCACTGGACCATTAGCGACTGAAGTTGGATTCTGGCATCTGTGTGTCTTAGATCTCTAGTTGTAAGCTTTATACCAAGTTTTTCGCATATAAAAGGTACTTTTTCTTTCTCGTTTCTCATAGCTATTGTTTCATACACATTCCAGAGGTTGTCTAGTATTACTTGGACAAATAGGGGCTTCTTTGCTTTTTCTTGGGCACCTTTCATAAAACGTTTCGTTTTAGTGTTCAGATAGAAATCCCCCCATAGTACTTTCCGTAAAATTTCATCCTTTACTCCTAAAAAAAAGAAAAGTTTATGTTTTAGAAAATATCGAAGTTAAACCAAGATAAGTAGAACTTTTTTTCTTGGAAAATTTGCTTGGGATTTGTTTTAATTTTGTTTTACAGTTATTATTATTTTGTTTGTTTATTATCGTTAACCCTTATGAGTTAAAATAATTAATTTTAAACATAATATAGTATAAAAGTATCACACTCTAATCAAACTATAAAAGAAAAACTTTAAGGATAGTCAACCATCACAAGTTCAATAGTATCATAAAAATAAAAGTATCATCAATAGTATTCAATAGTATACTAGTTTTAGTAGAGAATATCTGTATATAATAGTAAGTCATTTTTGCACTAGTAGGTACTTACCTAGGTAACTACCTAGGTAAGTACCTACTAGTGCAAAAATGACTTACTGGTCCCTGGACCCTATTATGGGCAAGAAATAGTGGGCCCAACTATAATTAGTTGTACCCACTATACTTTCCAGTTCTAAAAAGATATCAAGCAAATAAATACATACCAAGTTTTTCCGAGAACAACTTAGCAAATGTATGAATAGTGAATCCCCATCCATCTGCAGCACATGCAAATACAACATTGCCTTGTTCAGGTGAGAAGTACAGGTTAGAATCATCTGAGTCTTCTAGAGCAGAAGTCCAGTCATAGAAGTTGTTATCTTCTTTTTTTAGCTCCTCTTTCTTTTGCTGTGAAAATTTTGCAATAATATTTGTTTGAATATTACTGAAGAATCACTGAAGAATTATGCAGATAAAAAATTAAAAAACGAACAGATGAATGCGAATTTTTTTGCTGAATAATTTGATAAATCATGTACTTCGAAGCTACCATTAATAGAAAGCGTTGCAACATCACTAGAGAAAATTGGGTTGTGACCATGTAAAAAAATCCACCCGGTACGGGGAACGGTAATAATTTCAAAAATAAACTTGATGAACATACAAATTAAACACATTGGATGATCTGTATAAAGATTCAAGTTGTGAAAGGAACAGTAATAACAAATTTATAATGATTTAATGAAATTTTATTTATGTTTTAGTAAGTTGGTAACACAAAATCCTATTAAAGTACAGTCATTCACTAACCTTAGTGTTAATAGATTTAATAGAATTCACAGAATCTTCTACGATATATTTATAAGACAGGGCATAGTTTTAATGTTAATAATATAAAATTTGTAACAAAATTAAATGATAATGTATATGTAACAAAACTAGTGTCCGATCGGTGAAGGTGTATATGTTTAGGTATCAATATTAGGTTCTGTTTATGTAATCCTTTTAGAAAAATAAGTAAAAAAAACCCCACACAAAATGCAATAAAATTTAGGTCAATCAGGAAACTTACATGGCAACACAAGAGGGCCACTTCGTGGGCAGTCTCTCTACTAATTAAAATAAGAAAACACTACCGTTGGTGGACTCAACCTGGTGGTGCAGTGGGGGGCGGTGTTGTGGGCTGCCGTTGGCTGCATAATATTATTGGATATCTAATATGTGGTGTTGTCACATTTTTAGATTTTGGTGAAATAGTGGGTTGTTATGATACTAGGAAATGGCATTTTAAATGTGAATAGTACATTTATTTTCTTTAATATAAGTATCTTTTTTATTAGTTTTGTATTTAGAATACCTATGTGTCCCTTATTGATTGGACAATAGTTTTGTTACATACTGTATAAATAACATTAAAGAAACAATTTCTGAGAATTTCAGATAGCATTATAATCTTGCATTTATGACTGATTAGCGGACTCATTGTCCCAAATAAGGTTTTTAGGAATAATTAAGAATTAGTGAATAAATATGCAGCATACCTGTTTATCAATAGTAATTTCTTCATTTTCCAAAATTTCTGTTGCAAAAAGTTCTCCCATAACGGCATTGACTTGTTCCAACACCTGTGTCAAATGCACATATGCATCTAGTGGTGTTAGCTGCATCTCCAATATGAGACGGTCAATTTTGTTCAGCACTAGTACAGCTTTAATATTCTCGGAGTATGCCTGTTTTAGTACTAATCTAGTTTGTGGGCATACACCTTCAACCACATCCACCTGAAAATAAAAATATTATTACAACAGTATTTCTTTTCTTGTATTACAGATGTGGAAGAACACCAAGAACTATTATTAGTTACTCAAAGATGTCAACCATGTGCTTGTGCCTGGACCTCTTACAAAGAATTTCCTAATATAAAAACTCAATAACTGTCACTGGTTACTAGTTATAATTATGAAATTAATTACTTTACATTTCATAGTATTTAAACATTTTAAATGATATGGCAACTACAACCATTATTTACAAAAAAATTAAATTCAAAGTGGTTAAGTACCTACCTACTTACTATATTAGTAATTAAAAATAACTAATTTAGGTACTGTTCCTTTTTCAATTGATCATTTTCACAAATTTAAGATGGTGCAGTAATTATATTGTGCTTGGATATGACAGATTCTCTTTCTTTATTACATTACTAATTTTTATCAAGTTTTATAGTGTTAAGTAAGCTAGAAACGATTTCATCAGTAATTTCAAATTAAATGATTCTTCTTTCTGTAATTTTCCTTTGGGAAATGGCTAGTTAATGTACCAATTATTTAATAAAGCACTTTTTTAGCTATAAAGAGTTACAAGAGAGTATAAGGATGTTTACATTTGCACTACTCACCACAACAATGGCTCCATCACAAAGTCTCACTGCTGTAGAAACCTCACTTGAAAAATCAATGTGTCCGGGCGAGTCTATCAAGTTTACCAAGTACTCCTGCTGATCTACAGAATGGAACAAGGATATACTACTGCTCTTCATAGTTATTCCTCTCTCCTGTTCATCAGGCCTGCTGTCCAGATACCGCAGCTTCCCTGACATTCTTTGCGATATAATGCCATTACTAGATATCAAGGAATCTGCCAAAGTAGTTTTTCCATGGTCCACGTGCGCCACGATGCAGATATTCCGAATATTTACAGGATTGTTTTGAAGTTCATAAAGTTTTGAGGAGTCTACGAGCCGCATTTTGACAGTTTGCGAGGATATAGGTTACGTAACCGTAGGGCAATAGATGCCAACTAAAATGATAATCTTGAATTTGAATTGGTCACCAATATTGTAAAACTATATGCAAGATAAATTGCACAACATGAATAAATCGTACTGCGACAATATAGCCGTGTGACTTTGACATTGACAGTAAAATAATAGTTCAAAAGCTTGAAGTTTAGAACTAACTTATAGTAGTACTTACTGACAATATAGAGACAAACTATGAATAGTTTACAAATATTATGTATTGTTATTTGCTGAATTCTAAACGATGTGAATATAATTTTGTAAAGACTACATACATTTTTTTTAATAAATTTATGAACAAAATATAATATGTCACTTTGACGATTATGGGTCGTTTACAAGGATAGTTATAATTTAAGTGAAACAAAAAACTGTAGAAAATTATTTTATTATAATCTTGAAAATATATAAAGACAAAAAAAATGCAAGCAAGCGTGATATAGCATAATTGTCAATAGATAGATACTCTTTATTGTACACCAAAACAAAACATACAAATCACTTAGCAATATACATAAAAATTATTTGCGGAATGTGCGGTCTTATCACAATTCTGGAATCTCTTCCTTTGCATGAACTAAATTGCTAGGCATTGGGTAGATAAAGTGGTGTACCTAAAATGAATTATCACAAGAAGAGAAATACAAATATTGTATCTCAATAATACTGCTACACATAAATGTATGCTTCTACCATAGTAGAAGTATATATTTATGTGTACCTTTTTTTTTTTTTTTTTTTTTTTCGTGCGGAAATCCCTTCGGATACCGCCCCCGCTGGATAGCGGGGGGGTCTCCAGCGGGGGCGGTTATGTCGGGCTTGAACCGACTAAAACCGCACGCCGTCTCGGGTCTTAAGACGCCGGGGTGTAAGGTTACCCATAGAGCATATCCCTCGCACCCCGACTGACCCTGGGCCATCTCCGGTTTCGAGATGGCCCCCTTACTTGCTCTCCACTGTGCCATCTGCTAATCAGAGGGACACGTGGAAAGCTTCCGAACACAGCCCTCAACAGGGCCGTCCTCGCCTGGGTCGGAGTTGGCCGTAGGCGGCAGCGTCTCTCCCGCCCTAGGAGAGAGGCGCTGCTGTCTCCGTTGCCCAGGGTGCACCGCGTGGAGGTCCCCAACCAAGCACCCCACATTAATATACGTACCTACGCATATTTTTCTGTTTTAACCATAGTGGCTACAACGTAACACTCACTGCTGTTGGTACGAACATCACAGATTACATAATATTATTCAACATGAATTTGTAATTCTCCATAGGTATTGTAAAATCTGGTTGATCGAATTCTCGCTCGTAAACCCAAGCATTCAAGTTTACGATTATACTAAGCTGAGGAGATCGACCGCATCAACCCTCTAATCTGTGAATTTGAAAGTAGATACAAATCTGAAGCACTGACTGTTTTCAGACCTTTTTTATAACTTAAAGGTATTTTTTGTCCTAAGGTATGTACCTTTTTTTTTTTTTTTCGTGCGGAAATCCCTTCGGATACCGCCCCCGCTGAAGAGCGGGGGGTCTCCAGCGGGGGCAGTTATGTCGGGCTTGAACCGACTAAAACCGCACGCCGTCTCGGGTCTTAAGACGCCGGGGTGTAAGGTTACCCATAGAGCATATCCCTCGCACCCCGACTGACCCTGGGCCATCTCCGGTTTCGAGTTGGCCCCCTTATTTGCTCTCCACTGTGCCATCTGCTAATCAGAGGGACACGTGGAAAGCTTCCGAACAGCCCTCAACAGGGCCGTCCTCGCCTCGGTCGGAGTTGGCCGTAGGCGGCAGCGTCTCTCCCGCCCTAGGAGAGAGGCGCTGCTGTCTCCGTTGCCCAGGGTGCACCGCGTGGAGGTCCTTCAACCAAGCACCCCCCTAAGGTATGTACCTACTACTAAAAGTTTTGGCAAGAACGTACCTAGGTACCTACTAGCGCCAATGAAGGTCATTGTACTTATAATTTGTTGCTTGGATGCAGTAGGTACCGACATATAGTCAGTGACAACAAACGAGAATAACAGTGAGATTTCTGTCATACAACGCGGTATAATACACTTTAGGCTTCTAGTATATATATAATAATCTATGCTTTAGACATTATGATAGTATTGAGATAACCATTATCTCATCATAATCATCAAAGTGTTAGGAAGTAACTATTATCTAATCTAATGCGTTAGTCCAGGTAGCATCTAAAGCTAGTATTTTGGAGCAGGATTTGGCTTATATTGGCTTTTGCGGGAGTGACCGTCGCCTGACCTTCTAACCCCAAAAGGAAAGCCTACGCTAGAGAGATTTGGTAGCTAAAGATTGGCAGGGAAGATTGCCTTGGGCCCCAAATATGCCCTAAATTAATGACTTCCCTTGATTTTTACAGCAGCATTAACAGCTCGCATCATCAATTATACAATAAGTATCGCTTCTATAACAACGTATTCAGCTTAAAAGATTTATGAAATCATAGTTCAAATGAATACTGAAATTGCTCCCATAGCGCAGACTGAGCTCAACTTAAACGCGCCACTTAAAAAGACAGATGGAAGCCCATTATACCTACCAACTTGCAAGTCTTGCGAATGCACACACCAACTACTTTAACTCGTAAATGTCTTTAATATGATTTAAACCAAGACTTGCTTAGAAGTTGTATTTATAACATCAGGCTTGCATGTGCAGTTCTGTAAAGGTAGAAACAAGATAAAAGAGAAAACCAAAACAAGGCACGTTATATATGCAAGGTACCCGGTATTTACCCAGGAATACCAGCAGACCTTAGCCGTATATCGAACAGCAGGTGGCCCTGCTATGCAGTACGGTGGTTTCATGTCGGAGATTCAGCTAGTGATTCGGAAATTGCAGTCAACGTGCAAGCAGAATTAAGACTTCGTAGAGGCCATGGTACAGTCTGCTACGAGAGACGTCGACACCTCTAAATTATTAAATAAGTGCTAAAGCACAGCCACTAGTCCCAGAACTTTGGAAGCCTGACTTCGAAGTTGATGACTCGCATGACGTTCATCGTCGGCTTCCAAATTCCAGCCTAAGCTGTCTGTAATCGATGGCTTAATACCTCTCCATCGATAATGTTAGATCATGCGGATCGTCTCTTTTGAAAACCAACAAAAACAAGGGACTTCATATTTCACTGTGGATAAGTTCTCCAAGCTAAATCACCCAACAAAATATTATACTCGTAACTTATAATAAGGTTAATTATACAATATTGTCAACTGTTTTAAAGGTGCAACAGCTTAACTTCCCATCCCAATATCCAAATTTTACTTACAATTACAATTCTTGAAAAAAAAAACCAGCCAAGTGCGAGTCGGACTCGCCCATAACGGGTTCCGTAGCAGCAAGTAAAATTTTAATATTTGAGTTAATTGAATGAAAGATAAATTAGGGTTTACAATTTATGACATATTCAAAAAAAATACTAGATCTCGTTCAAGCCAATTTTCAGTGGAAGTTTACATGGTAATGTACATCATATATTTGTTTTAGTTTTATCATTCTCTTATTTTAAAAGTTACAGGGGGGGGGGGCATACATTTTACTACTTTCGAAGTGTCTCTCGCGCAAACTATTCAGTTTAGAAAAAAATTATATTAGAAACCTCAATATCATTTTTGAAGACCACAGGTATGGGTTTTATGAAAAAAAAAAAAATTGTTTGATCCCGACGTTTCGGTTGCTGTAACATATAAAATAATATCAAATAAATCGGGATAGAATCCGTTAAAAATAGTTTTATTTCAATGTGTGACATTCGTGTAAACTTCCGACAATATCACGAATCTAAAAGGGTTCGTTTTTAGCCATTTGGCTACGGAACCCTAAAAAAAACTCTTCAAATAGCAACTCATAACTAAATAAAGTTTCTTAGCCGTTTTCAGAACCATCATGCACTGTATTGGATATTACGATTGCTATCTACTGAAAACAAACACATTCTTGTCATATATCTTTTCACAGTAACTTCAAGAGGTTGAGAAAAATAACAAGTTCATAACAAAAATGTTATGTTATTGTTACTCGAAGAATAGCAAAAGATACTCAATTACTTTCCAACAATAGAAGTAATAAAGATACAATAAGCGCGAAAGTATTGATGATGTTTTAAAAAATAGGTATTGAGTCAGCACATTCTTTTGAAGTCGAACATAATGGATAAAGTGGAATGTTTAGGTGCAAAGAAAGCTACTCAAGTAATTTTGGACTACTGGGTCATGGTCATTCCACCAATAGATATAGCTGTTGGTTCACAGCTTATATTTTAAAAGATTAGAGGGAGAGAGCACTAATACTGAAAACGAAAAAATAATCCTACTCTTAAATTTTTAGCTATATGCTTACATAATTACTATCCATTCCATTTCATGACAATCCTTGAAATAGTAAAAATTACGTACTCTCTGTAGGTTCATCGGTTCGACGGCCTCTGTGGCGTAGCGGTAGTGCATTCGGCTGCTACGACAAGGGGCGCGGGTTCGATTCCCGCTCAGTGCAAATATTTGTATGTATAAATATGTCTATTTGCATTCGTCTGGATAATGCTATGTATAATATGTATGTATTTACAAAAAAAAATGAATATAAGTATGTTTATCTGCAATCTGGAACCTATAACACAAGCTAGTTAAACTATGCTTACTTTGGGCCTAGAAAGCGCTATGTAGAATGTCGTAGAATATTTACATTTACATTAAATTGGTAACGAACTTAATCTTTGACGACAAAGAATAAGTACCTCCTGCATTCAATTATTGGCAAATGAATAGAATATAATTTAATACATAATTCATTCATATATTCTATTCTATCCATTTGCAAATACTTACGATGTTAATCAAAAAGCCCGCCCGGATCGTTCCCGGCGCAAATAACAGGTATAATTTGATAATTACCATTTTTTCAATAAAATGTAATACAACATTTCAAGAAAGGAATAATTACAGAAATTTACATGACGACAATTCTACGAATTATTTGTGTCCTACTTATTCCTGTTTCGCATTCCCAATTTTGTTAACTGCCGATCTAAGTGTGAACTATGAATCCCGACCTCTGAAGCCCAGATACGATTGTTATTTGATGCGTTTGAAAATTTGTTAATTGTTGTCAATTGAAGGACATCGAACCATGTAGCTATATACGCGAACGAGGTTATCGATAAAGTTCATTGCTGCCACCTAATAACCAATACCTTCTTTAAATTTAAATCGGAAAAGAGACTGGTTGCTGGTTCAAGTCACGTCCTGTGTGTTCTCTTTTCCGATTTTGGGCTAGTAACGCGCATATTAAGATATAGTGACGTGTCTAATAGGACATGTCCAGATTTAAGGTATTTATCCTGGCCACAGTTTTTCTGTAGTTTAAAGCGCAACATTCATACCACCATTGAACGGAAACATATCTTCGTCTGGTTTAGGCGTATCAACACAGAATTACACATATATTATTACTCACGCCTTTTTTCCTGGCAGACAGGCAGACACAACAGCTCGCCATCTACTTCTGTCCTTACACACTTTATGAGCTTCCTCTACTGTCATTAAACCTTTCATGCAAACCCGCCGGGTTTCTATTTATCTTTATATCGTTAACTTTGACCTACCCTACCAGGGCTCCGGCTTCTAGATTTTTATGTACAGTGGTGGGGTTGTTTCAGGTTTTCTCTCTTCACACTTAATTTCAAGGTAAAAATGTTGACCATCACTTCCTATCCTATCACTTCAACTATCAATATCTGAATAAATTACGAGAGATTGAAAAACTTATCTAAACGTTGAATATGAACTTTTAAATAACATTTTAGTCATAGTATTGAGTAAATAATATTTATTATGCTAAGATATATATAGCAATAAATAGAATTTAGCTTAACCAATACAGCAAATAACGATAATTATAACAAGAATGCTGTCTGCATTCTGTGGCGCCCAACGTGGTGCCTGATGACGTGCAGTTTTATTGCTATGAAATTCGCTTTATTTCATTGTTATATTTCGGAAAACTGTACGACATATATGCTAATCAGTACTAGTTGGCTAGTAAAAATATTTAAATGGGCATCCACTTTATTTCGACTAAAACATTGCATCGTTCCCATAATTTTATTGTTATGTCAAGTACTTGTACTAGTCTCTAGTGAACATGAATAGTCAATTTTTATATTTTTACCGCTTAAGTTTAAAACATAGTGCTCGTTAATTTATGTGAAACTGAATACTTATCACATACTTACATATGTATTTAAATCTAACATTATCAAATTTACATAGTGTATAACTTTCTATATACAGTTCTAACTGTGTGTGGAGAAAATGTCTTTATGATTCTAAACATTTATACGGTATCGTTTAATAAACAGGTAAACAATAAGATCAAACATCTTGTTATATGCCGCTAACTCAGACTAAAAGAATATGTTATTGTGCTATTGTCAGAAAATGTTATCCTTTTAGTCTGAGGCCGCGATCAAAGCAAAGTACAAAGTACTTTGTATAGCTCTGCATGTGTCCCCTATAAAAGTCTGCAGAGTATCAGTCATATCTGTGAGTTCAGTGTACAAATAACTGCTCGACGGCACGAGTACGAATACTCACCGATACAACAATACATAGCAAATACTTGAAATTTGACTAAACGCTATTTAATGGGTTGCATACAGTGCGCTTCCGCTACCCGCTAAAGATCCTTTTTGGGTTTCAAAATATAAGGGCAGAAATCAATAGCTAGTCTTCGTTCTCATATTAAGCATTTTATGAGATCCTGATGACATAACACTTATAAACAAAATTTAAATCGTAAGTTCTTGTTGAGCAAAAACAATTTACCTGCTTACAGGGTGTAAAAAGGCATCTCTCATATCTCTGAGACCGATTTCCACCAATCGATTATTGGATTACGATTATTATCAAACTATGAGAAAACGTGGCACCTCATATTATGCCGTCTTTTGCTCAGACAACAAGCTGTTTTTTGCTAGCCCTCAAGGAGACTGAAGGTAGATCAATGCTCTAGCGCACATTACGGTACTCATAAAATAAAGCTAACCACGCGTTGAACGTAGAATGTAGGCAAAGCGGCGTGCACACATAGTCCTTTTTTAGGAAATATTGCATTCCATAAACAACGCTCTTTGGTTAACAATGTATTTAATGTTACAATTAAAGGTTTCATGTACAGATAACTTACAAAGCGGAGATTATAATGGTTCGTGTAGCATAGCTCAAGCAATAATGAAACCGAATTAAAGGGCTGACAGACATTAAACTTAAATCTAAAAGAACCTTATATGCTAGTTGTAAAAATCTATAAAAAGTACTTATGTGCTAAAAATAAAAGTTCTAATACTAATTATACATATTTACCATCTAACAAGTCCTTGGTGTGAGATTAGCGTCGGTGAAATCTCTATGTTTGTATCTGGATCTGGAGCTAGATAACGCTTGATCGTACGTTATATGTCACAACCTGTGAACCTGTTCGAAATGCCAGCCACTTCTAAGGTATGGACATTCCTTAGGAGTAATTCCCGTAAACATTATGGGTCATGTCATGTTAAAGTTCGCATCGTAACACATGTGGTATTGCTTTGTGGTATTGTGTGTAATTGTGTAACTCAGTGGTTTATATTTCTGCCTACTGTGTAGGGAGGGCATGAGTATATTTTTAATTGCTTGAACGTGGATTCTTAATTATTAAAATAATAATAAATCATAACAAATCAATAATAATTAATTATCCTTTTGTCAGTTCACAATATTTTGTGAACAATTGTAGCAACAGTCAAATATAAACGTGAATGGATTACAATAGAAAGGAATACCAAACCGAATCCCATAATGAAAAGCTTACCGACCAGAGGGCATTATCTACAAGCGGTTCTGAGGATAGAATTACTATAAAGAGCATTTTCTAGTTTAGAAAGTACTCTTTATAATATATGTACCTAGATACGACAAAGATTATCATGCCGATCACGTCGCCATAAGCGCGACTGGTTCAAGATCTCAAAACGGTAAGGATCTGAAATGTACCTACCATTAAGTCAATTGTTCTGAGACAAACATTCAAGAAGACGTTACAGATTTTGTTATAAAAGTTGTAGAAGAAATTTAGTGACTTTAGAGAATGAGGCATGAATATCTGCGTGATATATCGGCGGTAGTGGATATTTAGGGTCAAACTGACAAATACGACTATTACACTTTCCAGATATTTTTTGTCGTACGTACCTTGAGGAAAGAAACATATCATTTCCTGCGTATTATTATCCTGATATTAGTATGGTTTTAGAACATTAGAATTCTAAGGGTCAACATGTGGGCGCTAACCTTGGATACAAATTCTATTTTTATGATCCTCATCTATATTTGTTTAGTAAAAAATCATTTTTATGATAACGTGGGCGAAACCGCAGAGCACGCAGTTGGTTTCACATTATATATGACACCTTAACTAAATAGAACTTGCGGCAGCCAGAAATTCATATTTTCTATTTCACAGAAGCTTACGGGAAGTTTTCCACGTCTTACAATAAAACTTGGAGTGAAATATTTTCACGGATTTTGCCTTACAAAACGACAAAAGGAACCGTCTTTTATACTTGAAAAACTTTGCACCTCGTAGGTGTACCTGAAGCTGTCGAAATTGCGCTATTGCAGCAGTTGCAATTGCATTTCTCTTCGTAATGTCGGTGAGGGTTTACGATCAGATGGACCACTTCCTTGTATGAACAGTCACCTTTAAAAGCTGCTGAGTATAATAAAATTTCCAAAAAATCTTTATATTGAAATAAAAAAAAAATCTGATGTATGTTTTTTTGTAATCTTCAGAGGATAAGTGTTGCGGTAATGTTTCAGGTGATCGGTAACTTGGAATGGTATTAAACTACTTCCGCTAAATTAATTAAGTGTACATTTTTAATTTAGAAATTTACGTTTTCTCGTAGTTTTCATTAGATTCATGCTCATGGTTTATATTATTTAAATTTTAACTTCTATAGAGTACCTAAATCAGAGTAAAGATTAGATTCCAAATATTATTCCTTTACTACTAAGATAAGAAACATAACTTTGCCTTCCGATAGCAAGCCGTTTCTGTAACCAAATACTTAAAGCTGTTAATATAGGAGATGTCACTCACGTGTTGCCAGTGAAAAAGAGAGGAAAGAGGGAAGAATTGATAAATAAATTAATAAAAAAACGGAATGGAAATGGCCATATAAAAGCCAGCTCCACCCCAATATTAAGTATAAGAGGATATACTTTCATACTGGAGCCGACGTATTCGAGTGTGGCTCTACAACATACATAAAAACATGTGGTTTATATTTTTGAATCATTTTTATACGAGTTGAAAAATAATATGCGCTCGTTGCCGCGGCGTCAGTATAATTCACATAGAAAGGTCGAAAGTAAATTTCTATCAAGTGTGATTCGAGGGCGGAGTCACCCAGATTAGTTTAGAATCTACTGAGGGTTAGAATGATCTCATGTACATGTTTTAATTGAATCTCAAATCATCATATTGAGATCACCATTAAATCACCATTTTAAGGCCTTGCGGGTTGTCGGCTCCCGAATTCTCTCATGAAATTATTTGGTAAAAACAGTGTATCAAAACTAATTTGCGTTCGAAGCGAGTGTTTCAAACAAAGTAGGTATATCACGCTCGTATAAGTTCGTTCTAAAGTTCACCACGAAACTATAAAGAAGTTAACTGAAGGTTGAACCTAGATGAAGCTTCTGTGCATAAAGTGTCGGGATAGAATTCCTAGCCAGAAAAAGTATATAGAGCTTTTGTGTTAGCAATTTCTCAGTACGGAGTCAGGAAAAAATACTCGGGTGACGCTACAGCAACAGGCTGAACTAATATGCCTTATAACTTTCTGCGACTCATAAGAACCTATATACCAATGCTAATTTATACCCTAGTATACTTTTTTTCCTGATATATGCCCTTTTTTTTTATCGTGCGGAAATCCCTTCGGTTACCCCCCGCCGCGCCGGCCAGCGGGGGTGGTTATGTCGTGTCTCGACTAAAACCGCACGGTGTCCTCCCCAAGTGTCCGTTGCCGGGCACCCCGGGTAAGCCCTAGAAAGGATAACCCCAGGGTTGCCGGCGGACTTTGGCCACCACCGCGGCCTCACCTGGTGGGGTCGGGTTTTATCCCGCTTCGGTGAGTTGGCAGGCATGTGTAGGGCACACACGACACGCCTCCGCCACGGCCTGCTTCTGTAAAGACGGCGAGTCGGCCAACTGCCGTCCTCTGGCCCCGATCATGGAGGTCGGTAGTCCCGGGCGTAGATGAATCTGCGGCGTCCTCGCCGCAGACTGCGAAACTCGGGGGTTCTCTGGTTCAGGGTTCTCTCCCGCTCCCTCTCCGCCGTCTCTTTCGCGCGCATTACCTGCTCGCAGAAAGAGGCGGCGGCGTGCCACTTGCTCCCGTTGGAGACCACGGCCCTCACCATGGTCTCCAAAGAGAGAACGTCCACGCCCAGGACGGCAACGAGATCCCGGCGTTGACTCGCCCACGCAGGGCACTCCACCAACGTGTGGAGCGCCGTGTCTTCGCCAGGATCCTCGCAGTGCTGGCACTGAGGCGTTGTCTCCCGGTGGATGCGCCACAGATACTTACCGAAACACCCGTGTCCGGTAACCATCTGGCACATCCGGAAGGAGAGGTCCCAATGGTCCCTCTCCAACCACTCCTTCATGATCGGTCTCACCGCCGCAATGGTGGATTCCCCCCACCTTGGGTGCTCAAGTCGCACCCTCCATGTCTCCGTGAGTTCCTGGCGGAGCAGGGACCGCTGAGCCCTGATTTCTCGGAGCTCCGGCCTATGGCCCCGCTCCAGCGCCTCCTTGCGCTACTGGTACAGCAGCGCAAGGGCTCTCGCTTCCAGGTCCCATGGAGGGGTCCCGGCTAGGAGACATGCCGCCTCGACGGAGATCTTGCGATACCCCCTGATGACTCTGACGGCCATCGCTTTTAGCGGGCTGTTTAATACAGCCACGTTGCGGGCCGCCAGAGTCTCCGCCCATACTGGGGCCCCGTACAGGGCCATGCTTCGCACGATCCCCAGGTACAGTCTCCTAGTGGGGGCGTTGGGTCCCTTAACGTTGGGCATCAGCCGCGATAGCGCGGCCGCAGCCACCCTCAGTTTCGGGACCAGATTTCGGAGATGAGGTCCGAAGTCCCATCGGCTATCGAGTACGAGCCCAAGGTACTTCATCGTGGGCTCGATGCCGATGCTTACGCCCTCTACGGTTATGCTGGTTCCCGCAGGTGGCCCCCTCCGAGGCCCGTGGAAACACATAGCCTCGGATTTGTGGAGAGCCACCTCGAGTCCCAGCCGCCGTATTCGACCCACGACTTGAGCAACCCCTGCCGTGGCCCCCCGTTGCTCCCCGCACCATAACGAGGGTGTCGTCAGCATAACATGTTATGCTGACACCCTCGAGCAACGAACCGCGCAGCACCCAGTCGTATCCGATGTTCCACAGGAGTGGCCCTAGGACCGACCCCTGCGGAACACCGCACGACACTTCTCGCCGCCCTGGCCCTAGCCAGCTCGGATAAACTATAGCCCTCTCGGATAGGTATGCCTCGATAATGCGGCGGAGGTAAGGAGGCACTCCGTGATACGCGAGCGCCTCCCTAACGCAGCTCCAGGGTAGGGTGTTGAAGGCGATGTCGAAAGACACCCTCGAGCAACGAACCGCGCAGCACCCAGTCGTATCCGATGTTCCACAGGAGTGGCCCTAGGACCAACCCCTGCGGAACACCGCACGACACTTCTCGCCGCCCTGGCCCTAGCCAGCTCGGATAAACTATAGCCCTCTCGGATAGGTATGCCTCGATAATGCGGAGGAGGTAAGGAGGCACTCCGTGATACGCGAGCGCCTCCCTAACGCAGCTCCAGGGTAGGGTGTTGAAGGCGATGTCGAGAGACACCGCCACCACCACCCCACCCCGCGAGACTACTTCCTCCGCCAGGCGCCTAACGCGCATGATCGCTTCCATGGTGGAGCGCCCCCGGCGGAAACCGAACTGGTTGTCCGCCAGATCTGGCCCCACGTTCGTGAGATGCTCGACGAGGCGCTCTGCAATAATCCGCTCAAAGAGCTTGCACACCTCGTCGAGCAACACGATCGGCCGGTAACCGGATGGCTGGTCCGCCGGCCGCCCCGCCTTCCGGATAAGGACCAGTTTCCCCGTCTTCCAAGCCTTTGGAAACTGGCCCCTTTCGAGGCATGCGCTAAAGAGCGCCACCAGTCGAGGCCCTAGTTCCTCCAGGGCCAGGACTGATATATGCCCTGATCTAGTTTAATTGATTACTAACTTCTGCGAATCAAAAGAGCTCCTTTGGCCAAGACCTGATAGAGGTTGGTGGCCTCACAGCAATAGCTCTGATATCATACAAATCGTGTGGTTTAGCGCAGTGGAGGCTTGTGAAAAAAATTTAGGATCACCTACATAAAAGTACGTCTAATACCGGTTACTTTTCGGCATCAGTCAAATCATGTCAAGTCCAATCGTTCGAGTCCTTGGGCTGTGTGAGAAAAAGGTATCGAGCATAAGGCCTGACGTTAAGTTTAGTATACAATTTAAATTAAAATAACTCTAAGTGTGTCTTAGCTTGTATACCACTTTCTTTTCTATAAGTTTCCGTTTAAAAATAAACAGACAAGGAAGCTACCAAGCAATATCTCATGAAGTACACCATTATTCTTCGCACGTCCGGTTCGCAATTAACCGAGCGCAGTTCGTTTTATGTTACCACAATAACTGCGGCTCCCGAGTCTCTCTCCAGCTTAATGCAGGAGGCGTGTCTGATTCTACATGGAGTGTTTATTTAAGGTTGTGGCCTTGATATGCTACCCTTCTGTAGTATATCTACTCGAGCTAGAAAATGTATAAACGTTAACTTTGAGCTTAACTTTGTTGTCAATTACCAAGTTATATAATCATTTAACAGTCCGAGTGTTAAATAATATGTTACAGAATAATACAAAAAAAATAGCAGTCGCCATACACAAAGTTCAGGCTGTGTTAGTTCTTATTTTCCCCATATTCTACAAAAGTGGGTCTTTGCAGTTACAAAAAGGCAAGGTTTTGAAAGTTCGCCTCGTGTCAATTTTTAACCGACTTAAAAAAGGAGGAGGTTCTATGTTCGTCTGTATCTATTTTTATATGTATGTCCATCGATATTTCTGTCGTTTATGAACTGACCAACGTGGTCCCATATAAATTTTATTAGTATTGGACCTAGAACTCCGAAGATGCGGCAGTAAATTCCTCAAATCCAAAAATAAAGTGAAATTATCTAGAGTTTGATTGAACATGATGTCAAATGTCATTTTGTTTGGTATTTTGGCCCACAGACTTGAGAGACACTGACGGAACATTTCTGATTTATTTTGAAGAATATTAAAATCGATATTTTATGTAGCTGAGGCGGGACCGAACTCCGACAACCTCTACGAATAACTGCGTAACTGCATTCGTTCATAAAATTGATTGAGAAAGGTCAGAATTAATCATTTATTATCTAAAATATTAGGCAGGTCACTGGAATTAGAATAGTAACGAGTACATATTTTTTAGTTATTTATTTATTTATTTTTAAACAATACTACTCTTTTCTAGTAACAAACTATCAGACCCTGACTAACAACTGACAACGACTACGTCAAGACAAATTGCCCAAATGTATACGCAATGAAGAAAATATTGTATCATTTAAGAAAAAGGTGCAGCATATTTTACTATGTAAAGCCTACTACAGTCTGTCAGACTTTGCATGACAATGACATACAAAATTGTTAAATATTAATGCATGGGTATATTCTATTTTTTTTTTATCTTCTTGACCATATTGTACACCGTTGAATGCGGTTTATCACAGAGATCTGTATTTTAATGTTAAGACCTATTTGTAAACCTACCTGTGATAACAATAAACGATAAACAAACAAACAAACAAAATTGTTATATTTTTTACTCGTTACCATGGCGGCGAGTGACGACTGGGTTGAAAATTTGATTTACTTCAACTCCATATCTATGCTTATGTGAGTGTATGTGTGTACAGGGCAAAGAAAAGAGTGCATATTACTGTGTGGCTAGAAAGAAAGAGACTGTGCGTCATAGACAAAATTTAAATGTAATATTCCGTTTGATATCATACAGTCATCGTAACTCTGTAGAAAGGCCGTATATAATTATTGCTGCTGATTCTGCTGTTACAAGACTCGAAGCAATAGGAGCCCTCGATGCAGGACACCGTGTACCTCATTCACTAAGCGAGAAAGGTAACAAGGTAACCTCACCGGCAAGCTGGTACTCTTACTAATTGATGGACGAGGTTCTGGTGCAGATTTTCCTCACGGGGTTGGAAGGTCAGACGGCAGTCACTCCCGGAAAACCCCACATACCAATCAAAAACAGTAAGAGGACCCCGGGCTTCAAAGTGCAAACTTTGGACGCTACCGGGAAATCGCTATGAGGAAGGTGATAATGTAACTTTTTTTTACCCACTTTCATCATAAAGTTGATTCATTTTGAAAATAAATTGTTTTCCAAAAAATATTCACGTTTTATTTAAATTGTTCCTATTAGGGAGTCACAATTCACCAAAATTAAGTTATGTATCATCATGGCAGCTAATAAGCGAGGCAACTGATTTTTTTATCATTCTGCGCTTTTACCATTTTGCTCTTTTAACTTTGTGCGCTTTTACTATTTTGCGAGTGCTTACCATTTTGCGCTTTGAAAGTTATGCGCCCACACCCTGACGAGCTATGCGGTTTGGCGGCAGGACTTTTGACTGTTACGTTTGAGATCGGGGGTTCGATACCCGCTAAGTGAAATTAATTGTATCAAGAGGCAGCTTATTAGCTCTTATACCCGGCATAGCCGTTTGTTGGTGACTGAAGTCCTCCGTAACCACTCTCGCGATCTTGACCAAATTTACCACGGTGATAGTCTGAACACTGAGGAGTGTTTTGAAGCGAGATGGTTCTTGTTCGATGTACCATTGAGGAATAATCACCGAAAAACAGTTTCACGAGCGCGCGGCCTTAGCTAAGCGCGCGACCGTAGTAAGATGTCTTATTTTCAAGTAAGAGTCCTGCTCCCTCAGCTCAATTTATTTCAGTCACATCCTGCACTGAATTCCTAGTATAGATTGCAATACTTGTATCATAATTTCTGATATAAACCATACATTTTTAGTGTAGGAAATATTGTCCCAAATATGTTTGAAAACGGATTACAGCTCCTACAAAAATCGTAGACTGCTCAGCATATCTTTATAAAAAGAACAGATTCTCAAAGAACTTTTTTGAGTATATCAAACGATGTGAGCAGTTATATTAAAGATAGGATTGGCTTCACAAAGGAATACATTTGTCACCTGTCACGAATCAAAACAAAGTAGTATTACATAAACAATTCGTATATAAAGTAAACAGGGTAAATTTACCATCACTTCCTACTCTCAAAGATTTTATGTAATGGTGAAGCCTGATTTTTAAATATTTTCTCATACACAGTTACTTCTGGACATAATCTGTATTACTTGTGGTGGGGCGGTAAACAAACGCTTCTTTTCTTTAAGCTATAACAACTATTAGTGAGTACAAATTTGCACGGTTGGCGCCTCTACCAAATATAATATTTTACAGGGAGGCGTGTTACTCGGTGCCGTTCGGCTCCGAAGGCGTCCTTAATGGTCCAGTACGCGCTTAGTTGGCTTTGGTGGTAGATTTTATAACTTTGCACAGCGAAACCACCGATTGTTGAATACTTTGTAGAAAAAATTAAGTTTAACGTTACCAAATTCACAGAGAAAAAGGCTTGATCCCATATCCAAATTGTGCAAATTACATTGTTTAGAGTCAACGTTGTTTTTAAATTAAAATCATAAACCTGACTTTCAGGACTTTCGAACTTTGCCTGGATCAGTTAGGCTTTACAGGTGGCTGCTAGATATGGATCAGGTTTAACGGAAAAATCCAAGAACTCGATTAGAATATTAAATTACCAGATATAATAATACATATACTCGTATATACAGTCACGCCGCTTTCTTAATGGTTTAGATAAAGACCACATGTTTCCACCTACTAGAATCCTGACGTGCACGTTTCGCTTGTTCTACTTTCATAATTAATGTATAATATCTGTAATTTAATGTATTAAAACTATACCCCGTAAGTATTTTTTATCATAAAATAGTGGTGGTAGGATTTCAAATACCTTAAATGAAAGATTTTATTGTTTGTTATGACGTAGTACTTCTGATTTTTGTTAAATAAAAGATTTATCACACAAATGATACCTAATTATTATAATAAAATACACAAATTATGACTGAAACCGATTAAGAAACCAATTCAATACAAAGGGTTTCGGGTCGTCGTTTATTAACTTTTTTTTAATGATTATATGTATACCCTGTAATGTAACCAGGTTATATATAGTTCTGTCCTGAATGTTCACTTTTTCCGAACTAAATCTATAGATTATATAAATATTACTACTTCGAATGTCTGTGAAATAGTATTCACCAATCTTTGGCGCAAACGCAGAAAACGTAAATATTCATGATTAGATCGTATTATGTAGAAGGTTCCATACATGCCATTGCCTCAAGAATTACGAAAAGGTTCAAATCTATTTAGGGGATATATTGTGGGATGTCGTTAAAAAGAACTACTTACCTTAGCAGGACACAAATAAAATGTGTTCATAAAAGGAGGAAACCCTTGAGACGCGCCTATAGATGATTCACGTCAGAAAATCTGTGCAAATGGGTTTCATATGATATGTTAATTAATGTTTATTAAAACACATACCTAATATAAAGATGTATACACAATAACTTTAATAATAAAAATATTATTTCAAAAGTAATAATAGCGTTATATAATCTGCGTTTTATTTTAGGCTTAAGTTCTGATGACGTGGAGATATCGGGATAAAAAGGCGCCTATGTGACTCACAGATAATGTAGTTTTCTATGAGGGATAGTTTTTTTTTTCTAATATAGATAGAATTTTAATAGTTTATAGAAAAGCAAATAAATTATTTTAATGCCATTAGAGGAACACACACAGCCTAGTCTTCACCTGGTCTGTAAGCGGTATCACTCGCTTAGGGCAACCTGCATTGGAAGCGTAAAGAACGTAGGCTACATCTTTACCAAAACAAGTGCCGTCTTAGTAAGTTTTGAACGCTCGCGTGTTACCGCGTAAATTTTAAATGAAAATTTTTAAAGCCTTTGAGTACCCATGCTAACTTTTCCTAGAATATTAAATCGGAAAAAGTCAATTGAATTTTGACGTGTACATTTACATTACGAAACATAAATTATACAACTCTGAGACATTAAATGAATGAAAATTTCGAAAATCGGAAAATGGTTCAGTTAGCTCCTACTAAAACATAAAGTTAGCAGACTATTATAAATAAATAAATAAATATTCTACGACATTCTACACAGCGCTTTCTTCTTTCCAAAGTAAGCATAGTTTAACTAGCTTGTGTTATGGGTTCCAGAATGCGGATAAACATACTTATATACTTTTTTTTTTTTGTAAATACATACATATTAAACATAGAAACGCCCAGACCAATGCAAATAGACATATTCATGCATAAAAATATTTGCACTGAGCGGGAATCGAACCCGCGCCCCCTGTCGTAGCAGTCGAATGCACTACCGCTACGCCACAGAGGCCGTCAAAGTGAAATAGAAAGTGTCTGTCGCGGGTTTAGGTCCCTTTCTGGATTTTGAATTTTATTTTTTAATTTTGTTATAAATAAGACATAGATTTACACTGCTATTTATTTCGTATAAAAGTTCCTTCAACGTGAAAATAAATACGAAACAAAATGTTACCTTTAACTACTTTATTCCTCACGTTCACTTCCATGACTGTTTCTAGTTTACGTAAACATTTGAAAAGTTTCTGTGCTTCCGTACTGGAGTAACGATAAATCAAATACATCACAAGTAGGTAACACCTCAATTCGTTCCATAACCCATTTTATGACTAATTGCAGTTAAAGTTGTTCAAAGTTCGCAACAAACCGCATCGTTGGCTGCTTTACGACCTGAGCTAACCTCATCGCACTGGGAATTTATTCAGTACACAACCTTACTCTCACCGATGATAGAAAGCGGTTCATTTTGCCTGCAGCTACTTGAATAACTTTGACGCATTCATTTTATAGTGGCACTGGGGACAAAAATGACGTAGTAGTGGCTTATTGAACGCTCTACCGCTACGTGGAGCGTTCGATTGCGAAGAGGTCTGGTTCGATTCCCGCTATTCTATAGATTTACATTAGTCCATGTATTTCTATGTAAAAATATGTATGTGTTTATAGATAAGATCTATCTAAGTTTGTTTATCCGCATTGTAGAACCCAAAATACAAGCTAGTTAAGCTACGCTTGATTCGGGCTTACATAATACTGAGTTACGACAGTACTATTGTTATCTATTCTGTGGCTGTATATAATGTTCTGGAATATTTAATATTTATTATCTATACTATTATAAAATTGCAAATTAGCCGTGCCTGTACATTGGAGATATTTAAAAAAAAACTGGGGTTATCTTAAAAGCAATTCTGAAAACAACAATTCTTTTTTTCGAATTCTTGTTCGTCTGTGTGTTCGCGATGGATGCAAAAACTACTTAACAAATTTTGATGCGGTTTTTTCTTTAAGAAACGAATTGGTTAAGTAGAACCGGAGATATAACCATAAAACGAATAAACTCCGCGCTTGCGGAGCTGCGGGCATCAGCGTTAAACAAAATTTTAAATGAATAAGTGTAGTATTGTCGCTCTCCAACATAGCTTGTCTTGTTAGTTTTGATGTTCGATTTATCTGATAGCAGCGACCTACTTATTACAGTAGACCATACGTGGAACAAGTACGAAAGAAAAATCCTCACTAGTTCCATGGGACAAATTGACACTGGAACTAGTGAGAACAAGCCGTTTGTTTTTCTTGTTATATAATTTGCAACATTTTTTAAAGAAACACGATAATATTAACCTATTTATGTTTGTGAATTGTGGTAAACTATGTTTATATATAATATAAACTGTAAGTAATGGACTAGTGTAGTGATGTACTAATTGGAGCTTTACATTGGTATACCTACTTTTTAAATTAGAACTTTGGATTGAAATATGTCCACATAAGTTCCTATGTAGATACTTTTAAGTAGGTAATTTGTAGGTTTATAATACATTCTTGAACCTTTATTAAAGTCATTTAAAATATAAATTAGAATAAATCATTCTGCAAAACCGGTTACTTACATACCTTTTTTTTTTTTTTTCGTGCGGAAATCCCTTCGGATACCGCCCCCGCTGGAGAGCGGGGGGTCTCCAGCGGGGGCGGTTATGTCGGGCTTGCACCGACTAAAACCGCACGCCGTCTCGGGTCTTAAGACGCCGGGGTGTAAGGTTACCCATAGAGCATATCCCTCGCACCCCGACTGACCCTGGGCCATCTCCGGTTTCGAGATGGCCCCCTTACTTGCTCTCCACTGTGCCCTCTGCTAATCAGAGGGACACGTGGAAAGCTTCCGAACAGCCCCCGACAGGGCCGTCCTCGCCTCGGTCGGAGTTGGCCGTAGGCGGCAGCGTCTCTCCCACCCTAGGAGAGAGGCGCAGCCGTCTCCGTTGCCCAGGGTGCACCGCGTGGAGGTCCCCAACCAAGCACCCCACGAAAAATGGAAATAATTTGGTGTTGTTTTGTTGGTACCTTTATTCTATCCCGGTAGTGGGATTGCTTAAAACACGTTTTGTCCTTGTCACATTACCTTCTATGATATGAAAACATCCTTCCTGTAACCATACAAAGGTTTTACTACATATTGCAGTGTCAATACGTAAACAGTAGTAGGCATTTATGATATAAGATGAATGTAAACAAAATGAAGTAGATATGATTTATTTTTTTAGTGCCAGAGCATCTGTGTAAATGTACAATAAGTATTATTATGTGTTATCGGTTTTTAAATGTAAAAGAAGTCCATGTTTTCCTGTAACTTCGAACAAAGAAGATTTTATAAACATTACCAAATATTTTGTGTTATTATGACAAAAGCAAAATACGGTCTTATTACAAAACACGGTCTAATTGTAAAACCAGGTTTAAATCGTCTTTAGACCATGGTCTAAATAAAGTCATATTACAAAAAGCGTTTTAGGAGTAAACCATAGATTATCTTTGGTCTAAAGATAAACCTGCGTGACCCCTAGTTTAACGGTGGTTTAAAGTGTAATCACAATAATCACATACGTCAAACTTGTCATTTAAGAATTCTATTATTTAGGTTGTTATTATTCGTACATATTTTTGCTCGTAATGGATATTAACGCAGTTGATGAAATGGATATCAAAGATATTGGACATACCACGCTTACCTACCAGACCTCGTATTAGAGTGAACCCCTTTGTGGAACTATCTGAGGCAGCTTTTAGGCAGTATAGATTTTCCAAACGTTTTGCTATGAGAGTTATTGATCTAATTAGGGATGAATTGGCTCAGGATCCTCGGGGATACCCGGTATCTCCTTTTCTTTTCTTTTTCCATTTTATAATTAATTTTACTATGCAACATACAACTTACAGTAGGTATAAAGTTTCGTAATTCGTTTCGAACAACGCGGGAAAACTTCGTTCCGTTTAACATCCATAGATCTTCCAATATTTTAAAACAATGATTGCTAAATAAAGGCATTATAGTGATATTTTATTACTAAATAAAGAATAACTATTTTCCATGAAGTTAAATTTAAAGAAAATATATGTTGTAAATATATTTTTCACCAATCTTAGTAAATATTATTTATTAATGACTTCAGAAAACTTTTGCTTTTGGAGGATACGGAACGTTGCGATCGAATGGTGTCCTAATGAACGAACAATACTTGTAGTTAGCTGTGGTTTTTATTGAAGCCAAGGTTTAAATCATGGTACTAAGTAGTCTACGGTTTATTCAGTTTTTGTAATAAGAAGAAGTTTAAACCCTGGTCTTGAGATTAAGCCTAGACTTTATAGTTCGGGTTTAAACCAGACTTTATTC
Organism: Cybosia mesomella; assembly: GCA_946251805.1. NCBI lineage: Eukaryota > Metazoa > Arthropoda > Insecta > Lepidoptera > Erebidae > Cybosia > Cybosia mesomella. Next base: position 11,697,034 of record OX276404.1, read on the forward strand.
CGTTTTTTGTAATAAGACCGATAGTGACTATGTACAGTGCCTATTTTTTCTAGCAATCTCTATTTATTATCTTCCGGGCTACAAGCAAAGTCTTTACTTGCCTGTGGAAACCTACATAATATGTAACACTGGTTGCACGTAGTTCCACCCTTTACCATTTACCACATTACCATTAACCTCGGTGAGGCAGAGACACGATGTTCTGTCGTGGGAGTCTATTTTTTTTTATACCACTCAAGTGGCAGACAAGCTCACGGCCCACCTGATGGTAAGCGGTTACCGCGGCCTAGGGACGTGTGCAACACCAGGGGCGTCACACTCGCGCTGCCGACCCTAAAAAATTCTATTGCCAGAGGCTTCGAGTATATTCTAGGAAGGAAGTCCCTCGGGACCCCGCCAATAGCAATTCTTTTCACATCACGCTGAGTATATGAATACCTACTTATACCGAAGAAAATCATTTTTTCGTGGTCAAGAGTTTTCACCAATGTGCATTTTTGATCCATATTCAGCGGGCAAATGTGAACTTTCTATGTAGATACCCAACTGTTCTGATCAAATCAGGCAAATAATATTACCTTAAAAACAATCTATCAAAGTTTAAAACTATTTCTTATTTGCGGCTTCACTGCATATGGCGCGCTAGCTCCTAAACTTCTGCTCTAACATTATCCATACTGAGTGAGAGTATTTATCATAAAAAATACGGTATTTCACACGGCGGAACTACATTTTTGCGAGAAGGGTTCTGATATAAAGGTGGAGTCGTTACGCAAATTTCTTTTAGGTCTTTGAGCTATATACCGCCACCTCAATGTATGTAAAATACACAAATTGGGTTTTCCGTAGTGGAAAAATCCAGATGATTTTTTTTGTAATTTATCGTACACGTTCGGAAATTGTTGTAGTTTTTTATTTAACATGAACTTTAAATTGTGGTTCAGTTGTTATCGTTAGGAAGGTATAATAAAGGTACTACCACATTTTTTTTTCGTGCCGATACCCCCCCGCCGGCCAGCGGGGGCGGTTATGTCGGGCTTGAACCGACTAAAACCGCTCGCTGTCTCGGGTCTTAAGACGCCGAGGTGTAAGGTTGCCCATAGAGCATATCCCTCGCACCCGGACTGACCCCGGGCAATTTCCTGTTTCGAGATGGCCCCCTCACTACCTACTACGAGAATAAATCTGTCAATAAAAATATATACCTCGATTATTTTGTAATAAATTTTATAAATTTGTGTTTTCTTAAAATATAAGTTTAATAAGTAATATAGATATATGCTCACGTATTTCTCCCTTCGGGACAGGCAGAGACAACAGCCTGCCTTCAACTTTTATCTATACACACTTGCCGAGTTTCCTATACATAAAATTTCAAACTATTCCATCATCATCATTCGCGGTTGTATCCAAATCTTACACTTTAAATCACGGCGTCCACTCTCCTACTTCTTATCTTGATTTGGCTTTTCTTGGTTTTTACTGTAGCTGACATCCAAGCCAAAGCTTCGTCCGTAAGGTGGTTGACACACTGCCCCGGATCACGCAGCGTAGCGCGGGAGGTTCTCCTTAATAAACTGACCGTGAATGCGTTGTCTATGTTTTGCACTACGCGTTTTTTTAATGCAAAGAGAGAGATAATTATAGGCAGCGCAAGACCACGCACTCCCGCACTACGCTGCGTGATACGGGGCAGTGTGCCCATCGTCTTAACCAGCAAGTGTAACTGAAGATCTTAGTGACACCCCATACGCCCGAATATCAAGTTATTAATTGTTCAATAATGAAATTTTATAGGCTTACTAGCTACGCGCCCTGTGAAGCCAATAATAGTACCTTACCCGTGGACTTTCCTAAATTTTTCTTTCATATACACCTTGTCCTGACAATAACGAACACAAAAAAGAGAATTATCCAATTTATTCCCATTACGGTGATTCATTTTATTTATATATAGATTAGTGCGTTTCATGTATAGCGAGAGTGGACTGAAAGAAACTGAAGCTGTTGGAAAGTAAAAGATAACGTGGAAGATAGCGGTGAACAAGACTTCAATTTGGAAGAGGAGTAGAGAAAATTTATATTTTCTTCGATTAAAATAAAAATAACACACATATTTGAGTTTCAATTTTTCCGACACCCATGCAGCAAAATATATATAAAAAATATTTTGTAATAACTGGATCATTATTACAAAATAAATTTTGTTTAGAATTTGGATGGAATATAAAGTTTTCCCGAAAATCTTACTATGTAAAATATATTTATTTACATACATACAAATTAAATTACAGGTTAGTTACATTTGATAAAATAATTTATAGTTTTAAAGTAAAATATTTACATCCTAAAAAAGAGAGTATGTACAAAGTAAAAAGTTTAGGTGTCAAATAATTCCTCCGCATCGATGTCGACTGGTAACATACCCAAAAAGCTGGCGGCATTGCCGCGTTGGATGGCAATGCCAATTCTTTGCGCAAAGAACAAGCCAGCCTTTTGGTCACGCGAAGCGTCGACCAGTCGCTTAGCGATTTCTTTGTCAAGCGACCGTGCACTCGGGCCCCACGAACCAAGGCTTTCGACTCCAAACGGCTCAAAAATATAATAACTGACTAAATTATTATATTTGCGCCGTTTGAGGGTCTCCGCAGATGCCGCGGCAGCACAAGCGCAGCCCGTCGTACTTGAAAGATGCGTAATTATACTGTAAGATGAGAGTGTCTACCCTCGCACCTTCTCATCTTTCAAGTTGCGTCCCACACCATAGGCCTACCCAACTTCCAAGGCACCAAAGACATACCATCTGGTCTCTTGCCATCGTCGCGAACCAAACCAGCAGGTTCAAGCACGGCTGGAACACCGGCGGTGACAAGAGCCCGGCGGATAATGTCGTTTAGGTGAGCATGACGTGACATGCGTCCTGCGCTCCTGCCACATGATAGGCCGTGATGCCCAAGGCTGTCGACTGCTTCGCCACAGAGACAGCGATGAGGAGAGACACAAGGAGCACCCAATGTTGTGTCGTCCAACATAGTCGTAAATCTTACTAACGCATTGAACTTAAAAATCAATTATCTCGGAATGAGCTTTGTGTGGTTTGGATCATTTTTATTTGAAGCGGTCCAAATTGGAAATTAGGTACCTACTTACTTGGTTAATGTAAATATGCTATAATAAACTTCAACAAAACTCAACGAATATCCAACTGTATAAACTTTCAAAAATTCTAGTACTCAAGACATTAAAATCACATTAGCAAAATCTAAGGCTATAGAGAATGCCAATGAAATATGAGAACGTAGTCTTAAAGAGCCGAGCTTTTTGGCACAAACATTTATATCCACTGGAGCAATACTTTAATTATTTTTGTGGTTTATTCATAAACATAGTTACTTAATTTAATTAAAATATTTATCATCTAAATATTTTTAAATTTTATAGTAGTCTTTTTGCCAACTATTGTACTAGTAAAAGTTATGAAAAATACTGTACGTTACTGAAAGTGTAAGCTTATTTCTTCAATAACAAAGCAAGGTGTTGTAAAAAAATTATATATACCTGTATACATTGAATGTGGAATTGTGTGATGTAATATTTACATCCTAAAATTTTCGTTAGTTAAAACGCTACACGCGTTGTATATATGACCATTCGATTTAATTTAGAAGTGTCCAAAGTAAAATTGACTCTGATCTCTCTGTTAACTTAATTCTTAACGACGTAAATCAATCACTCATGTCGTGAAACTGAGTGAAACCCTTTGCAGGCCTATAAAATGAACCAATTTATCAAAATACTAATATTATTCGTAATATGTAAAACGTCTGTGCAGAATTATTGAATTTTAGTGATGGATGAGAATGTGTAACTTAAGTGATATTTGTAACTCCAATCTATCTTAATGTATTATTTGGTTGGTACAGTCGTAAATAATTGGTACAGTACAGTTGATACAGTAATTCAGAAGTAGCCTAAAGAACAACTGCAAAGTAACATTACCGAAGGCGAGGCGCCACTCCGGAACGAAATAAATAGTAAAACGATGATGATAACGATTATCGTGGCCAGAGAGTTGGCCATTAACTTCGCATAAAGGCATCAAAAGTATCACATTGTCGTCTCAAGCTTGCGTCTTTGTGATGAGTAATACAAAACGTTGTGCTCTGGTCAGCAGTCATCAAGGTTGGTGATTCTAATGCGTTTTGAGGCGTCTGATGCGTCTTTTGTAAGATGGAAGAGTGCTCTTTCTTCTTTAACATTCATCATCTTCTCGCAAACAGAGATATGAAATGGGCAACTGACCTTGCCGAAGCCCATGGAAACTAAGATGTGTTGAGAATCATATTGAGAACGCCCATATTCTCCGAAAACTTGGATTACTCCAACCGTGGCCCTTTTTACTAGCATGATATTTTCAAATTGCAGTTTTTTCGTTTTAGTTTGGTGATTATTCTTGTAGGCGAAGTAATACTAGAAAAGTGTTTATTTGCACAGCGAATGTAAGTTTTTTGTATTGTTTTAGCGAAAGCTAACAATAGCGCAATAAATATTAACTCTTATTAGTAAATATTGAAATAGCGCTTCAGTCTTGGGCTTAAAACTGCATTTTATGAGTATTAAAACATCTCGTAGGCGGATTGGCTATAATTGCTCGTAAATGCTGGTACGTCTGCTTTTCCGTTTCTTTTTCATAATCATTTTAACCTCACTACAAACTATACACCCAGACGTAGTTTTTAGTACAGTATTTTACTATTATAATAATAATTTTACTGTCTCATAGAACATGTACATAAAATTGATTCCTAGATCCCACACTAGGATTCCTTGTGTCGTGGGGTCTCGTTTCCTTGAGTCCGTTATAGTATATAAATAAACCACAGTATCGCCTAACATTTACTTACATCTTCTTTTACCGCTTTTGTGAATTGAAAAGTAGACCTATCAATCATTTTAGAAGTAACAAACTTTTCACACACGTAGAGATAAAGGCTGTTTCAGATGAATATAGCAATCTATATCTAATGGACATGTTTGAATGGCACGAAATTATTCGATCCCACGCTTTTCATTCCCAATTACGCATGCGACAGCTAAAATTTCATTTATTCTATTCGTTTCTAAAGGACTTTCAGGAGAAACAGAAAAGGGTTTTTCCGGTTTATAGGTAGATTAAACTTACAATTTATCGCATTTATCATCAAGTTTTGTGTCTATAAGTTTGTTAAGTGGCTACTAAACATATTAGTATAATTATTATCAATTTGTATAAATTTTGATGTATTGTATTCCCCATTATTTGTAATATTAGGATGGTTAACAAGCTTGTCGCTCATCTGATGTGGCAATAACACTCGCAAAGCAATGAAGAAGGTTCAAACGCTATCAACACAACCACTCTTCCCATAAGAAGCTTTAGTGTCCTTCGTATCAGCAGAAATACATAATTAAGTAGGTACGTAGTTTTCCTAAGCTACGGTTTACTACAGAGTAAAATGCTTCACAAGTTGTGTTATTTTAAATTCGAGTGCTAATGTTACTACTACTGTTATGTATGATGTAGGAATCCTACCCCCAAAGACAACAAGAGTACTAATTATTAAAATATTTTGTACTTATATACATATATCTTTGTACAAACAGGAGAGGCGATTTAGCAATATATTTCTTTTTAATTCTATTAACCGACCTTCGAATAAGGAGGTTCTCAATTCAGATGTTTATATATTTTTAATGTTTTTTCGGGCATAACTTTGTCATACATGAATTCATTCACAAAAATCATTTTTTTGAAGAAAAAATATACTGTATCTATTATTTAAATTTTATAAGGATCCGATGGTAAGTTTCGGAGACAGACATCGGAACTCTTCAATTAATGCTAGCAAATCCACCGTGATTGCTGCTTTCGCATATCTAGGCATTGTTTATGCAATTACACAACATAACATCACTCTTGTGCCCGCTAAATGGATTCGCGCATATGTGTATTCAGGGATACTTCCGTAGTTTTAGAACGGATTTTAAAAGTTCTTTTTGTTTTGTTGTGTTTTGGATTAGCTTCGAGGTAGTCCCATATTAATTTCAACCCCATAGAAAATGTGGAATGATCAAGGTATTTTGAAATAAAACTATTTTTAACGGATTCTATCGCGGTATATTTGATGTTATTTTATATTTTACATTGAACCCGACGTTTCGGTTGCTTTTCAGCAGCCATGGTCACGGGGTTTATTTCAATGTGTAACATTCGCGTAAACTTCCGACAATATCATGATCAAGTTATTTTTAGGTTTATGACCTACCTGTGACACAGTAGGAACATAATTGTTGTAATGTCTGGTGAAATTGTCTATACTTGAACTACAAAGGTCGGAGAGAAGTCGGTTGTTTTTTTTTATTAAGAACGTAGGTTACTATTTATTGTTAATAATAGAGGTAATAGGCATGACGACAATATCAAATAATCAAAGATTTAATGATTTTAGGGGAAAATACATATTAAAAAGATTTAAAGGACTGATTTCATTTTATTTAAAAATCTGAGATTATTTAGATTTTCTATTAAATAAAAGATAAAAATACTGCAATGGCCATTTTGACTGAAACACGAATCACAGCGCATGACGTCACGGTTTAGTAAACAAACAAATGTCACTGTGTTTTGTTGTGACTACTGCTTACTCATTTGGTTTTTTTTTTAAATTGTTGTTTACATAACCGTGACGTCAGAGCGGACGCCATGACACCTGCGAGCTTTTTTCGCGCACTATTTAAAAATATTTGAAAAATGGCTTTAAACTTCGTTAAACTCTGGTTTATTACCGAAATAAAGATTTTTTCTTAAATAGTAAACGTGTACCCCCACTACGGATGAGTACGAGTATACGAAGAGTACGAAGAGGACGAGATATAGCATACTGACAAACGGGCGTGTGATGGAGTTTTTGTGATAAGGTTTTATTGGTACTGAACCTATAAAAAATCCCAGTTTTTAAAGCAGCGCTGTGTCGTGCGTGTCATGCATGTGGGCAGGTCGTGCAAATCGTATGGATTCTTTTTGACGATTTTGTGCAAATTATCTGCACGAAATAAGTTCAGTTTTATTTGCACAAAACTAGTACCCACATGTGCACACGCACGATATAGTGCAGGCAATACATTTTAGTGCTTATAACATACCTATGTACGTGATAACAATCAAAAGATAGGTATAGGTATAAACCTTTACTCTACGGTTGCATATGATATGCTATACTCTGGCATTGTTATTTTATTTGAATAGTTAAAGCGGATTAATTAAATATCATCGTAAATGTATTGTGGATTTTGAATATTAGATAACTCGATTACAATTTCAACCGTTTGAAATAGAACCCAGCTAATTAGTATAAGCATAATTGGATTGCAATTTTTAATTTGCCAACATAATTATACTAGAATTAAATTGTACAGGTTATAAAAAAAGTATTTATAAAAGCCACACAATGGGGCACAGCTCATTGCTACACCACGATTCCTTTGAAGTGTGTTAAAAAACCAACATTCCGATTGCGCGCCACCTGTACACAATGGCGTTAGTTTGCCATGACCTATCATGGCCCACCATTGTATACTGATCGCTTAAACTACACAAAATATTTTTCTATGGTTTTACCCGTCATACAGATATTTATTTACGCGGGATAAAAATGTAAAATTCATATTAAGTAATTTTTTAAAAACCGGCTATCTAAATTGTACCCGTGCTCTCTGGCTCGCTACTAAAATAATTATTATAAAATATGATACTATACGGATATTTTATTTTAAAATAATTGTCAAAGTATTTTAGTAAACGTGCAAGTGCATCTGCAATCTGATAAATAAATTAGAATATATTATCAATCATTTGTTTAGTAGACTTAGCACTAACATTATTCCATAGGATCATTATTCCATAAGAATAATGTTAAGAATGCTCCCGTGGGAGTGAGAAATCGTCTAAGAGACCAGTTGACTCGAATAAAGAAATTGCGTGTAATACCACAGATTACCTAATGGTAATACGACGAATGTTTCATCTTATTTCATGGGTCAATGATAGATATAGTTACACAGTTGTCTTCGTCGTCAAAGTGCGGGCACGCCCAACAGGCGTTTCGTTTTACATGATCCCAGTTCCCCGTACGTGGGGATCTATGTGTGCGTGCTGCTATTATCGGTCGCTCATAGTATGAAAATGGGTTCTATAGCTTTTAATTTACATGACACGCAAAAACTTCGCTTCTACTTTGTGCTACACGAGGTAGACTAGTATTTAGGTAGAAACACTAAAAAATAATCAAACTTGAGGCTCTTAAAGTGGCTTCTTCAATATCACAACAGGTGAGTTGTAAGATATTGTGCCTCAAAAGGATAATAATGTTCGTGTAAATATGTCTTGGGATATCATCAAAGTATTACGAGTAAAGTAATCTACCTATGACGAAAAACATACGCGTCTTCAAAGGGTAACTGCAATGGCGTTCGAAAACGTTTGTTAGTCTTCTAATAAATTTGAAGTGTAAAAGTAAAGTTTTACCTCTGCAATTAGTAGATTTCGTTAAAAGTTTACGGGTGGAGCCATCAGCAATTTCTTAAAATTGAGCTTTGGAAGGAGTCCAGAAGATTAACAACTTAGTGCAAGCTGTTTAATTTCATGCCTGGATGCACACATTTTATTTCATGAATACTCACTCCCTTTACTACCTTTCGAAGTATTGCTTGACAATGAACATGAAATAAATTGGAGCCGACTCGAAGGTTGGGTCACAGTTTATATGGATTGACTTAGGGTTATATAAGGTGAATAAGCATAGAACAATTCACATTGACCGTTTGTTCATGTTATAATTAAATTGGCCATTCTGACCGGTGAAGACCAAATAAAATGAACCCTGTATGCAGATTTTATATAATATTTATGAAGCAATTTATGAAGCTCCAATTTCTATAACTTAAATCTGATTTATAAAAACTAGCTTTTTTTTTTTTTTTTACTAGCATCTTTGACATAGTCAAAGCCTAATTCGGACTTTAGGCCATCTATCTAGTCTTGCTATTGGTTTGAACCCACTCAGGGTTTTCCTCTTATTTATCTTTTCTTATTCTACTTATTAATCTATTGTTCGCGCTTGCATTCTTGTCCCCTAATACCATACCAGTTCTCGCTTTTATTCCTCTCGCACTTTCATTCCATGCCTTTCATACTTTCGGGATTAAGGGGTAGGGGACTATATTTCGCCAGTTTCTTTATTAATTTCAATTCAACCTTATATCTATTTTCTTATGACTACTATTTATTACATTCTATTCTTACTCACCAATATATCCTTTATTTACACTTTTATCAACTTATATTTTAATGTTAAAATTTTTCAACCTGCTTGCAAGGTATACAATTATACCTGCCTGAGGTTATTAACTGCTATTTCTTTTGTTTACTTGATTTACAATTTTAACTGCAAATTTTAAAAAGTTCTCCCTATGATTGTCCATCAATTTTGGTAAGTTGTCTACTGTTATTTTTAGATTTATTTTATTTTCTAAATTAAATCTGTCCCTCACATAGATGGGGCAGTCCACGAGTAAGTGTGCGACTGTCTCTTCGACCCCAGGCTCGCAGGCGCATGATGGGTCCTCCTTACACTTGAACCGGGTCAAGTATTCGGAGAACCCACCATGCCCCGTCAACAACTGGGTTGTAGTGCCAGCGACCTCCATTTTGCGGACGATTCTGTATGCAGCCACCGCGCATGGGAAGAAGAGCTTGGTGCCAGAGGCAGTGTCACCCGTCTTGTACCTTTCATTCCATTCATCAAGCGTGGTCTGCCGCAGGCCTCGCTTGACGAATGAAACTGGACACAGGTCATAGTGCGGAGCTCTCTTCGACCGCAGAGCTGCCTCTTCAGCCAGCTGGTCGGCTCGTTCATTACCCTCCAACCCTGCATGGGCCTTGACCCAGTACAAGGAGATTTCCTTGCCCTGGGCCAAGCCCCGTTTGATGTTTAATCTGGCTTCAACAGCCAGAGGGTGGAGGGCGTGACGGTTTATGACCGTCAAGAGAGCGGCTCTGCTGTCACTGAGAATGCCGAACGTGGCCGCGCCTCGCCTGAGGACCTCACTGGTCGCTTTGCATATGGCCAGTAGTTCGGCCTGGTATACGGTACAATGAGGTGAGAGAGCAAGTTTGAGGGTCCCGGTTTCGGCCCCGTTATTCCAAATGGATAACGCGGCGCCGACGCGACCCTCAATCTTGCTCCCGTCCGTAAATATGCGTACTTCAATATTATTTGTACGTTGGTACTCGTCTTCGTCTACCAGGCTTGAGACCTCCAGGTTCATATGCTCCGCGGGGTGAGGTGACTTTATAGCTGGGGCCATCCGTTCAATCTCCCTGTCTCCCAACCATGACTGGAACACTCCCCTCTTGGCCTCGTACAACGAGGCCACCTCACGAACTCTGAGGTCCAGAGGGAGCATGCCAGCCAGGATCAGTCCTGAGTGCAGGGAGACTGTCCGGTAGCTCTTGGATAGTTTTTGGGCGAATCCGCGCTGCACCACGTTCAGCTGCTTTCTGACACCAAGCTTGTCCACCGCCGCGCACCAACTGCTAGCCGCATACAGGATCGTAGGCTCCACAGCCGCGTCATAGATGGTCCGGATCACCTCGGGATGTAATCCCCAACTGATCCGGGCCATCCGCGCCAGCTTGTGGTAGATGCCGATCGCCTTTTTGCATACATTTGTGATGTGTGTGTTAAATGTGAGTTTGTGGTCGATGGTGAGCCCTAAGATTTTGATGTGATCGGACAGTGCAATGTCTATCCCGCCCATCCTGAGGCGCGGGACATCGTACTTAAGCCTCCGCGTGATTACCATCGCACAAGTTTTGTGCGGTGCGAATTTCAGCTTCATTCCGATGCCCCACTCCCGCACATGCTCGAGAGAGGCATTGGCCTGTCTCTCAAGTTCCAGGGCACTGTCCCCATCGAACACCAACACCACATCGTCCGCAAAAGCCTGAACGTGAACCGCCCTACTCTCTAGCTGATGCAATAGTGGATCCAGCAGCAGGTTCCACAGCAAGGGTCCGCCGATTGAACCCTGGACGCATCCCTTCTCCGTGGGACGTCTGCACTCCTCGCCCGCATACCTTACCCTCACCTCCCTGTCGCTAAGGTAACTACTGATTACTCGTCTCAAGCTTGCCGGACACCTCTCCTCCGCCAGCCGTACTTTAATTGCGGGCCACCAGGCGCTATCAAAGGCGCCCTCTATATCCAGGGACACCATAAGGACTATTCTCTTCTCATCGAGACGAGCTCTTATGTGCCCCATGAGATCATAGAGGGCGTCTTCGGTGCTTCTCTGGGGCATAAAGCCGTACTGGCGAGGACTAATCCTCGGCAAAAGGTAAAACTTAAGGCGAGCAACCAACATTCTCTCGTACACCTTCCCCAAGACGGGCAATAGACCAATAGGTCTGTACGACTTGGGGACGGTGTACGAGTCCTTTCCTGGCTTCCTCAGTGCAACCACCACGGCTTCCTTCCATATCTTAGGAAAGTAGCCGTGGTGGAGGCACCGATTCAGCAGCTTCAGGAAGAGTAAGGGGTCGGCCCTAATGGCGTGGGTGCAGATATCGGCTGTAAAGCCATCCGCCCCCGGAGCTTTTTTGGGGTTGAACTTTTGAAGGGCATCGAAAAGTTCGCTCAGCGTAAAGGGTAGGTCATCCTCACAATGATCCGTTTCGTTATCCACCTCTTTCGCTTTTTCACGTATTTTTCGATGCCCCTCGTTGTCCTCCTCTACCTTGTCGGTCGGGTAGAAGGTTCGGGCAAGTAGTTCTACCGAACCCTTTGCGTCCAGGAAAGATCCATCGACGGCAAGCGGAGTATCCTCCTCCCTCACTGTGGCCCTACTGATGACCCTATAGATGCCCTCCCAGAGGCCCTCCCTGTCCTGCTTTCCGCAGAAGTTCTTCCAGCTCTCGACCTGTGCCTTTCTTACTTCAGATTCATACATCTCCTTTTGTTCCAGATACAGCGCTACCACCATCTCTCTTCGGTCCGGCGCTACGTTCCTGATGCGACGCCTTTTGGTGTTGACAGACTTTCTCAGCTCATCGAGTGTTTTCGACCACCACGGCATAGAGACCAACCCCGCCGGTTTTTTGACTGGGATGCTATCCCGGCACGCTCCCTCGATCGCTCCCGTATATGATTCGACTAGAGTATCTAGTTCACTATTGTGACTCGTTTCGCCTATATCTATATCCGAGAACGACCGAGCGACACTGGCACGGAAAGCATCCCAGTCGGCCTTCCCGGTGTTGTAGGTTCGGGTTGTGCGTTCAATCCTGGTGCCTTTGGCCTTCTCCAGGCTAAGGTTGAGCCATATGCCGTTGTGGTCTGACCCCGTGAGACCCTCATCAACCCTCCAGGCGTCCACCCAGGTGAGCATATTGCTCGTGCAGGCCGTGACGTCCACGTAGCTGTGGTATCTCTTTCCACCTCTCACAGTATCGAAAGTTGGAATATTTCCACTATTCAGGACATGGAGGTCCATCTCAGCGAGGGCCCCACTCAGTAACTTGCCTCTGTCGTCTTCGAACTTATGGCCCCACCAAGTACTCTTCGCGTTAGCGTCCCCCCCAATAAGGACAAGCTGGGAATCTAAAGCTCGCCTCACCTCTTTGAGTCGCTCTATATAGGGCCCCAGAGGTGCCGGCTTCGGTTCAAAGCAGTAGGATACCAGCGTGATCGTCCAGGCACTGGTCCGGATCCCCACCACAATGATGTTGTTAGTGGTGAGTTGCGGGTACTGTATGACATCCAAAGTCGGATCGAAGACGGCAATAGCCGCCTTCACAGTCCCTCCTCCTTGCCCAGTGTTCTGGAAGACCCTGACGCCCTGGTATGCCTTCATTCTTGCCGAATTGCCTACATAGGGCTCCTGTAATAGAGCGACGGTGGCTTTACGCCTTGAGGCAGCGAGTATGAGCTCTTCGGTTGCCAGCTTCTTCCTTTGGAGGTTAGCTTGCAGCACTCTATAGGGGGGCGCGTTCCCTGGGACAACGTTAGCACTGGTACTGAGTGGTGGTCCTCGCTATATTATCCCATATCTCATTCGCACTGGGCACGAGGCGCTGAACACACTGTGCCCCGTGCTGCTCAGCCTCTCCCGCTGGCAGTTGCAACAAGTTGGCTCCACACCGGCAATGTAGTCGGGGCACGCGGCTCTCAAGTGGAGCCCACCACAATGACTACACTTTGGCTCCGTCCCGGTGCAGAACTTCCTCGTGTGTCCGTACCCTAGGCATAGGGAGCATTGCACTAACGGCGACTGGTCCGCAACCTTAATGGGTTGCAAGTCGATGTGCAATCTCCCTATCTCCAGAGCGCGGGACCAGACCGCCGGGCATACCCTGAGCACCACGTGACACGTGTGCGGGTTCCTCGCCGTCTTTCGGTATAATACGGCTAGTCGGGCCTGCTCTGGGACCAGGTCCCGGAACACATTATGGTTACGGGACCTTACGGTCTTTAGCAGATCTTCATCGCTGAGCGACTTTAGGACTCCGTACAAAATGAGGAGGGGGTCCTTGTTTTGTATTTCCTCAACGGCGAGGTTTGCCTTCTTTTCGAGCCTTCCCCGTGCCCTCTTTCTTTCTTCATCTGTCTTATATCCCATGATTATCTTTCTATCCTTCGCCTTTCGTATTCTCTCCACTGTCACCCATCCTTCATCCTCATTCGCCACTTGCCTCAGTTTTTCCATCACCTGTTCACCCGTATCACTTTCGTTCTTGGACGTGACTACGATCGAGTGTAGCGTCGCCCGCTCCGGGACCTGAGTCACAGGTCGGCCCGCCGCCACACCCGCGTACGTCATTATCCCCTTTCTTTCTCTCTCTTTCTCTCTTTCATCTTGCTTCTCAATCCTATCTTTCAAATCACTCATCATTCTTCCATTCTCTTTCAACAGTCTTTCATTCTTTTCTATCTTTCTATAAAAACTAGCTGGACTAGCAGAATTCCGTACGTCACGCTTCATTGATGTGTTGAGGCCCCTCATTAGGGAGTGTTATTGTTTTGCTATCGAGGCAGTTTACTTTAGCTGCTGTAAACCTCTGGGCTCTACATAGTCCATGCCAAGTAAGTATAATATTGATGAATTTCAGAGTATCATTTATTTAAAAATGCAATTAAATAGCACTGCATAAAGCATGTTATAAAATGGGTTGTTACGTATTCATCCCACTAAAACTCATCCTATTCTTTAATTTCAAATGCGTTACTTTAAAAAAAGATTATTATTTTTAACTCATGCCAAAATCCATTCTTCTTATAAGTCATCTCAAGGCAAAAAGAAGTATACAAAATAATTGGAAAGTTCCGATGTAGTACTTTTGTTATCTAGCACCATGTCACTGTTTATTTTATAAAAAATCTCAGATTGACTCACTGAAAGTAGATACAAGGTATATTCTCATATCTTGGTCACGACGACGATGGATAGGTAAATTTATTAACAAAACCGCTCAAATAGAGATAATTATTATATTAGAATTATATTAGATAATGATTTCAAGTATTTGTACGGTTGTCTACTCGTTGCCATAGAGTTATCACTTTTTAGTCATTTCGTATAATCAAAAGGTAAGGTTGTGGTACTACTGGATACTTACAGCAGATCGGTTGAACAGATATCTTCACGTCCATCCCGTTAGCGATGCAAGTTAAATTATTTAAAAACTACTCGATCAACAACATACCGGTGACGTTGTACTTCACAAACAGCTGTCGACCATTCACCGTCGGGCTGGCTGTGTAATTAATAGTAGAATATGCAACACTGATTAGTTTCTGTTGTTTGTTTGTAAGCTAAGCATTAAAACGCAGCCATCCATCCCTTATGCTTGCGTCAGTAATAAAACATTGAATATGTCTTGAAAATTATGATTGCCACTTACTTATATGAACATTGGAGGGACTCGTGGTAGCCAAGTAGGTTAATACATCGCAAAGTTAAGCAATGCTAGCGAGATTAGACTTAGGATGGGTGACCATTCTTAACTCATTGAGACCCTCCGTACCTTGGAGAGCACGTTAAGCTGTCGTCGGTCCCTGTTGCCATACGAACATCTATGTAAGTAGTTACGTTGAAGCTCTAGGAAGTCCGACAATTTGGCCAACTGCATAACTTTGATATTGCTAGTGGGTTGTGGAGGTAAGATGGAAGAGCTTCACGGAAAATATCGAAGTTCGGCTACTTCATAGTTAGACTGAGTTGGGAAAAGGCTCGGAGAATGATGACTTACTTCTATGAATATTAAACCGAAAGAACCTGACAAAGCTGTTACATTTTGGAATAGAAAGGCGACTTGACATCAAAAGGGTGAACGATCCGTTATATGCCTAATGCAAATAAGACTAGTTGTGTTAAAATACAAACTTTTATATTGTTCGCAGTTGAGGTTGATTAAAGATATGAGATAGAAGAAGAAGATGCACGTAATTTAATAACACGTATTTATTTATAGCAAATATATATATATATATCCGTTTATATATAGCTATATACACATAAATATGTATATGCGCTTTCTAGAGACCATTTAACAAAGCTTGGGTTTAAATGACACTGTGTATAACATGTTACTTCAGGAAAGGAAACTATTAGGTTAACCAATATCAATTAATATTATCTGTTGCATTCCGAGGGGGCCATCTCGAAACCGGAGATGGCCCAGGATCAGTCGGGGTGCGAGGGATATGCTCTATGGGCAACCTTACACCCCGGCGTCTGTAGACCCGAGACGACGTGCTGTTTTAGTCGGTTCAAGCCCGACATAACCACCCCGCTGGCCGGCGGGGGGGGGTATCCGAAGGGATTTCCGCACGAAAAAAAAAAAAAAAAAAAAAAAAGGTACTCTCATCCTGTCTAGTCATCGTGTGGGATCGAGATAGTAGCCAGTACGCAATGGGAATAAATAAAATAAGAATTAAAAGAGACATAACGCCTGGTCATAATACCCATAGGATTGATGGAATGGAATTGGTCAGTTAATGGAAAGGCAGGCAGGACGCCTTACGTCAAACAAGCTGTTGACAGGGCGATTGATTAATTTACATAATTAGAAGTTAAGGGTATTTATAGTTTATATTAGTGGTATGGTATGTAGCTACAGTTACCCTTAGAAGTAGCTTGACATATTCGAAATTATTAATCACTTAAAACCTCTCATAAAATAGTAAATTAAACATTGAATATATTTTTTTTATGGAATATTAGTAACTGAAATTACTAGTATTCTTCCTAACCCCTTCAGCTAAGCTAAAGTGCTTGTGTTTGGAGTGGGTTGACGTAGGCAGTGTGATGGCCAGGATTCGAACCTGGGACCTCTCGATGCCGAGGCCGACTCCTTAACCACTAAGCTACCGACGCTTTTTAGACTTTATACTTACTTGACTTATAAACTTGTGCTCTAGAGATTACGAAAATATTTGAATCCACACAGATCCCGACGCGGCACGTTTCGGTTGCTTTTCAGTGTAAATAATAAAATATCGTCAAATAGATTGCATAAGAATCTGTTAAAAACAGTTTTAATTCTATGTGAAACATTCGCGTAAACTTCCGACAATATATCAATACAAAAATACTTATTTTTAAATCGATTGTTTATTTACTCATGGATTTCAATGTACGTTTATCCGCATTCTTAAACCCATATTACAAGCTTCCAAGTTATGATTACTTTAGGTCTACATAGCGCTGTGTAGTATGTAATAATCGTTTGTAAATTTCTTAATTGTTCTGCAACTTTTGAGGGCAACAACCTACAAGTACACTGCGAAGTCAACATAAGCGTACCTACGCGTTAATATACGAATTTAAATTGAATCAAATTAATTGTACCTGCTTAACTTCATTTAATTAACCAGCTCTTTGATAAGTTAACTTTGGAAATGTGAAACTGGCCCTTAATTAATTTTGAAAGGGTTTATTACCTTAACTTCAGTTGTTTCTGTTACCTCTGATTAGCATAGCCTCCCGTCTTCTGTCAGTTAAGGCCTCATGATATCAAACGTCGGACGCTGAGGGAATGACGACACCTAATTTGTTAACCATGAAGTTGTCAAGTTACTTGCCGGGTTAATAGGTTGTAGTTAGGAACGGTTTGTTAATTGGAATATATATCAGGGATTAGAAAATGCTTATGCTGTGAAATAGCAAAAGCATTCGTTCATTTTATTTTCACTCGCCCTTTCACTTCTATTCACCATATTTTAAGGAACCTAATTTAAGGTTATACCTACCTATATGTATAAGGCTATACTTTGATTACCTTATAGTAGGTAATCAAAGTATGCCAGCCTGCTACGTCGTAGGTTACTGGTTCGCTTCCCGCTCAGTGCATATATTTGGATACATAATCTTTATTTGCATTTGTCTGGGTGTTTTTATATATAGTATGTAGCTATAGTATTTTTATCCATATTCTAAAACATAATCTATTACAAGCTAAGCTTACTTTGGGTCTAGAGAGCTTTATGTAGTTTGTCCCAGAATATATGGAGTTTCGGTACGTAATAATATAAATCTACCTTAATAGTAAAATGTTACTATTAAGGTAGATTTATTAGTTACTAATGAGCAACTAAACAAATTTAGAATCCATCTTAGTATCTTTGTGATCATGGCTCAACCAAACTTACATACAAAAATAACACATAATAAATACAGTATAATCCAGTAAAGTTTGTATCATTTCAATGTATAATATTCCGATAAACTTTCTACAATATCATAAAGAGATCTTATGATAATCTTTATAAACGTTGGAACAAGAGCCAAATCCTTGAATCAAAGCTTGTGGTATATTCTTGAAATTCTTTTGGCAACCAATTCTATGCCACATAGACTAAATTCCAACACAGTAAATGAAAAAGGAACAGGACTTACTTCTGGTGCAGTGGGATGAAGTTACCAGTCACGTATTGGTACAATGTAGTGCTGTAGGCAATACACTGTTTAATTCGGTGCAAGTTGCAAGAGAGATGTAAAGATGTAGAATTATATAATAATGTTTAGTAACTTTAATATCTTTTTCTTTAGCTAGTTAAACTAGACTTACTTTGGGTCTATAAAGCGCTGTGTAGGATGTCGCAGAATATTTATTTATTTTATTTTATTTCATCGTTTTGTGGTTGATAGGGATAGACAACTCTTTTTTAGCCTTCCATGAATTCACTATGCGGGTGCCGGGACTATGGCGTACTAGCTAGAGGGAACGCTTAATGTTGTGCAAGTGACTGGGATTTACTATCTAGACATAAGTTTAGGAAATACGGCTCGCGACCTGTCTGCGCCCATCTTCACTGTCTGTTGTGTTTACCCCTCTGCCTAATCATGCAAAAAAATATACAGCTCGCGAAAGGGTCGGTGCCCGGTTTAGGTTATAGGTTCGCCTTCTATTTCGTGGGACTAACAAAAATACAATTGGGAAAATGTGGGTTAATACACCTCTGTTTACTCCTATGGGAATCTATATTTATAGATGTGGTAGCATTTATATCACTTTGTTACTTAGAGTATAAACTTAAAAAACTGAGTGAAATCGCTTAAAACTTGGACCACAATTTAAAAGATTTGTATTGACTGCAATAATAGCATAGTTTGCAAATGTGATTGGTTTACAACTTGATTCATTGAGCTTTTTATTAGCACGAGCCGTATATATTTATGCAATGAAATCTTGCAACGTAATTTTTACCGAATTCAAGATACTTTACTGCCCCTTATGATAAAGGTATCCCTAGTTTAAGAGGCAGGGTTCACAAATTGCAACAATTACTGTACAATCAGCGACAAAAGTAGCTTTACACATTCCAAATTCTTGATCACCTTAGCTCTTAAAACTTTAATAAAATAATAAACAAAACATGAAATATATTAAACTCACACTAACCTAACTACATTTAACTTACACTGCAAACTACAAGACAACAACCATTTTGAGTCTTCCCGTGACTGTGGCTACTGAAAAGCAACCGAAACGTCGGATTCGATGTAAATAATAAATAATAAAATAACATCAAATAAATCGTGATAGAATCCGTTAAAAATAGTTTAATTTCAATGTGTGACTTCACGTAAACTTCCGACAATATCATGAAATAGACATAGTTCTCCGGTGATATTTAAACTGCTTATATACACCAATCGTCAGTACATGTATTCCAATGTAGTAAACGTTTGTAAATATTTTAGTGTATATCAACTTTTGTCGTTTTTATGCTATTATAAGTTATGCCATACTTTTGACTTTCACATAATGTGTTGTGTTGTATAGTGTAACACTAGTATTTTTTAGGAATAAATTTATCTTATCTTATTTATTAATTTGAAAAGTATATATATATCAAGGACTGATCAGAATCCAAAGATTATTTGCCTTTTTAAATGTGTGGTCTTATTTGAGATTAAAACTTAAGAAGATAAAATATATGTACAGTTGAACTTAAAATTAGAAAACATATACATTTAAAAATAAATAGGCTATAATTTTAATACTGTTATTTTCTCAAATACAGAAACATACCGATGTTATAATAAACGGTCCATAAAACAACCGGTCAAGTGCGAGTCGCAATCGTGCAATGAGGGTTTCGTACAAAACTGTATTGAGAGGCGCACTTGACGTTGCTGTAGAACTTCTAATGTTGACACAGATATTTTTTTTTGTGATGTGGGTAACTACATACCAGTTTACGGTTCTCAGATTTTTCCCTTGTCTTAACTTTCTACAAAATATCATGATTCTAACTCAATGGAAAGTAACCCTATGGGTTCTAATTCCCCTACGATTGTGTAAATATGTTAATATAACATAAAATAAAGTCGCTTCCCGGTCTCGGTTCGCTAAGAAATTGACTAAAATGATGGGAACCATCCCCCAAAATACTGCAAATTATTTGCGATTAGCGTTCAAACGAATATCATACGTGTGAACGCTGTCCTAAATAACGAGTGTAAAACCCCCAAAAAGGTTCTAACAATATCACCATCTTTTGGCGTAGCGGTAGTGCGTAGAACTGCGAAGCCAGAGGTCGTGGGTTCGATGCCCGCTCAGTGCAAATATGTGTATTGCCTGGGTATTGGTCTGGGTGTTTCTATGTATAATATGTATTTATGTAGAATATACTGCTTCCAAACAGCCCGTTTGGCCGTGGTCCATCGGAAACTTGTATTCCAGACGTTTCGTCGATCACTTCGGTCGACATCTTCAGTGGTACACGTCGGGACGCCGTCGAGGAGGACCTTCCTCGGCGGCGAACTCGGTGCGACTGATGTAAAGGCCCGAGTCACTGGCGTATTTATAGACGCAGTTGGAGGGGGCAAACGACGTGATCGCTCCTGATTGGTTGAGAGCTGCGCAACCGATGCGCTCGATCCTGATTGGTCGAGGCTAAGCAAGGGGGATACCGGGGATGGTGGCGGATTCATCATGTTTGACTTGTGATGACGCGCGGCTCTCAGTGCTGGATACCAATCTTTTTGGAGATGAAAACCTTCGTGAAAACCGCAGTGATCGACGAAACGTCCGGAATACAAGTTTCCGATGGACCACGGCCAAACAGCCCGGAAGCAGTATATTCTACATGCAACGCCGGCCGTGAAAGCCTTAAGACTAATATGTATTTATTTACAAAAAAAAGTATTTAAGTATGTTTATCCGCATTCCAGAACCCATATGACAAGCTCTGCTTAGTTTGGGTCTAGATGGCGTTGTGTACTTTGTCCTACTGATTTATTTCTTATTTATATCAAAGTACAAAGCAAAATATTTGTCTAATTTACCACCAAGTGGGACTGATTCAAAACCTAATATACATATCATTGTATACTCGCTTGCATGATACGGTGAGTATCTCGCACTATTCACGGGTCACTGCATCCAGTGGCTAGATTAACCCGTTTGGTTTGAAGTTTTATTGTATTGTCGCTAAAAGTACAAGCACAGTAAATGATCGTTACTTGGCACGCTACTTTATAGAGGACAAATGTTTTGATCTTGGTTCTACGTCCTTTTAATTTTTTACATGTGAAACTTTAACAGTTGGCTTTTTTAACTATGTAACATTTCTGAAAGCCTCAAACAAATTTAAAATACTCAACATTATTACTTACGCTTGGGGTTATCCTGTCGAGGGCTTACCCGGGGTGCCCGGCAAAGGACACTTTGGCAAGACACCGCGCGGTTTTAGAAAAAAAAAAAGGGAACTTTTTCAACGTTTGAGAAACGTCAAAGATTATATCTCTTCTCGGTACTACAACTATAACCGTAAAATCGGTGGATGTGTTGCTTGTTTGAAAGTAACAGAAGAACATTTGTTCGCAAAATTTTCCTGGACTCTACTTCTTCAAACATTAATAAGTTATTACGTTATGTTAGTAGTTAGTGTTATCACATAAATTAATGAATGTTATGAATAAATAACACATAAACTTTGCACTTGTTTTCAACATTTTGTCCCTGGAGCAAATATAGGGCAATTCCCTTGAGTTGTGAACAGGAACAAGAAATATGAAATATGGCCTGTCCATACAAACTTCATGTGTACATACTTACGTCTGAAAAGTTAAAACAATGTTGTTTACTTGCTAAAGTGCATTATTTATACAAACAACAATGCGAGATAAGTACTGATTAAAGCTGTAGTTACGTTAATGAAGTTTGATTCGGAAGTTTTTGTTTCAGCAATCGCATTTCGTGTAAACAAAGATCAAAGTGAAATACTCAGACAAATAGATGTTATCTTTGACATGAATCAGAGGGGATAATGCTCTTACTTTTGTTTGTTCCACGTAAAAATATGTGGCGAGTGAAAGGTTCAGGTTTCGCTTTTATTTCCGTTGACGCAGTTGTATTTATTTGTTCCAATTTTTATCTCGAACGGAACGATGGCTATTAGTCATTATGAACAAACCGGTACGTTTGCTTTATTCACATGATTGGGAACGCAAAAATACGGTGAGACAAGTACAAATAGATATACGATATCGCGATTGTACAACCGCGTTTCGCTTTAATTCAAAAATGAAATGAACGAGCATTTTTTGCGTATTTTTCAGGAGATTTTTTGTTAGATGTTTACAAAAATATTTTATTCCTTATTCAAATGTTTGTATAGGGGGTGATGCAAAGATTGGTAGAAAGATATGCGAAATTTATTAGGGTTCTATCGGACGGACTGCATAATGCACATACACAGTCGATATAATGAACTGCAAAAAGTACTTGGTTCGTTATTATAATAAAATTATGATCACCCTGCGTTTTGCCAAGGAGAACAGTACAGTGGGTTTCAAAATGGAAGTATAGAAGTTAATTATCATTCACATAGTCTTTTTTTTTTTACGTGCGGATATCCCTTCGGATATCCCCCCGCCGGCCAGAATTTATATCTGTTAGGGTGTGTCTACACACTAAGCCGGCAGCACAAGCCGTCGGCATTGCGGCTTGGTCCCCTGGGGCTTGTTTTGCGTTTAATCGTATCAGAAGAAAACGCATTACAAACCCAGCGCGCGGTACAAACCAGCGGGTTCCGTCTGCGGGCTGACGGCTTAGATCGCTGTAAGCTTTGGTGTGGAGATAGCGCTAATTCCAAAGTGCCTGATTGATGGTAAAATGCATGCTTCCTATAAATCTGTTATTAATGCACCTTATTTACCCCTTCGGGGTTATTGTGGGGTGAGTATTATGTATGGATGTATTGTTCTTCCTCCCCATAAAATTATGCAATATAATTTAAAATCTTACGCCTGTACTCTTTGATTTAAGTCCATTATTATTCACTAACTGATGCCAACAATGAACATCATATGTCGACCTATACGATACACTACTGAAACTGACTACGTGTCACATAACGTGACGTATTAACTGCAAACAGGCGTCTGATGGCAGCCTTTAGGGTTATACGGAAACTTGAGAAATATGCGTACAATGTTCAACATAACAATAAATTGTCATCATAATTATGTCAAGTAATATAAACATATATGAAGAAAGAAATAACGTATGCATATGTTTTACTCCAGCTTCAAAACACAACATAGGATATTGATAAATATTGTGCATAACATGGAACAAGACTTCAAAAAGTTTAGCATAAAAGATTGTGTAGCAAAATGCAAAGAGAATTTAATTTCAGTTGTAGTTAGAGCCAGTGAATACGTCAATACAGCTAGGCAGCTAGCACAAGACTGCCCTCAAATGCAAACGTCGGAACGGAATTAAATTTAATGATTTACAGCCGTTGGGAGCGTAGCGCTCGGAACTCGATTACAGAGGTTGTCAAAGCAAACATAGACTGGTGACCTCCTAATTAATTGCGTGATTCGGTGAATGTGACGCGGGGAAATCTTGGCCTGATTGAGTGGTCATTGACGCGTTTGTGCGATATAGTTCCTATTGCGTTTTTGAGGGGAGTGGTTTCGGGTGGGATTTGATAGAGGTTCTATTGCCTACTGTTTATATTTTCATGAATTGTTTTGATAAAAAGTATACCTCTAGATATGACTAAACTGGTGATATAATTATTATTCTGACATTGTTACTTTTGACAAGTCACTCTACGACAAATATCTACATAGCACCAGCGGCATTTCTATAATGGAATAAACTCAGTTGAAATGGCATTTTATTTTGAAATTCTTTTTTGTAATGTAAATGGCAAATATTCACATATCCAGTCAGATTATAGAGGTTTCTGGTGCTTATAAACTTTTAGAATTTCTAAGGTGTCAGTAATACAGTCAACCCCTTCTCAAAGTGCTCACAGTGTCCTGTAACTACGTTGGTAACTACGATCTTAAGAAGGATAGGAGATCTTCCCTGAGGTAGCTCAACCTATTTTAGGAGGTTTAAACAGTATTCCGTCGATAAAGTAAGGTGAAATTTGAAAGCATTGCTGAGGATTTGAAATTTCACCCTAATTTATTCGCTATCGATATCGATGGTGAATGAAAATTTGGCGTGAGTAGCTGTTATGGTATGAACAAATACTTATTATGTGAAGAGGTTATATTAATGTAGTTAAAAAGGTTCAAAATATGAACGTACGGGGTATTAGGATTAGAAGAAGGCTCAAGAAAAGATTGGACTACGTGAAAATATTCATTTCAAGGAAAGAAGTTACTACAGAGGACATAAAGTCTGAAAATAATGTATGGAAGAAGACCCTATGTTATTCTGACCCCAAATAATTAGGACAAGGGCAGGCAGATGATGAATGTTGGTTACCTATGGATGATATATCGCTTGCTGCCTATTTCAATTCAAATTTATCTTCATGACCTTAAGAAAGTAGTAACATACAGTGAATATCGGTGAAGTGAGCCGGCGAGGCTTTGTCAGTTAAAATACTGTCATTGAAGCGCCTTGCGGGATAACGTTAATAAATCAGATGCAGTCAGAAACAGGAGTCATGTGACACAGGACTTGTGAGGCATTGAAAAACTAATAGTCTTTGGGAACTGATCTCTACTGTCATAGTAGAGATCAGTTCCAGTAAGGTTATTTTCACCAGCTATCAACTTTCAATTTTATATTTAACTAGCTGACCCGGCAGACTTCGTACTGCCTCAATCGATGACAAACCTTTTAAACCTTCTCTGGACCTCCACAAATAATTCAAGACCAAAATTAGCCAAATTGGTCCAGCCGTTCTCGAGTTTTAGCGAGACTAACGAACAGCAATTCATTTTTATATATAAGAAGAAGAAGAAGATATGATATGATTTTTTGGTACATACGTCGTTAAGTACGTAAAATAGGAACTACCTCTAACCTATATTGAAATTGCTGCTATACTGTAATCGGCTTAGTAAGTTTGTGTATTTATATGGGCTAGTATTACGGCCAAAGCACATTACGCTACTTTTTGCACGTGCAGGCAGCGGCGATCGGTGATTTTGCAACTGAATTGTGCTTTGGCAACTTGCTGCATTCGGTCCAGCGGTGACACAGCCATCAAAATTGCGTAATTATTGAACTTTATCGATACTGTATTGCTTTATGAAAACTATGGTGCGTTTCAGCGACTACTTACCTGCATTCAGGGTGTGGAGTGATGCTAGGTGTAATTGGTATTCGGATATGTGCGTAGTGTAACTATCAGGTACTGCATCGTGCGACTAAAAAGTGATTTAGTAGACGCGACTGAGAATAATGTAAATTCTTCCAAAAATCAGTTAAATCGCCTATCGCTGATGTAAGTAGGTAGTATGTGTGTTTCAACCCTTATTTAGCAAGTTCAAAATCCTTTTACCAAGTTATGCGTCACATATGAGTTTTAGAGCGTACACAACACACTGTATTTGAACAGAATGTGAATACTGCAAAAGGCTCTCTCCTGGCTTCTAGACTAAAACAGTCATATTTCAAATGGTACTATTTCTTTTACTTTTAGTCATGCAGTTAAAATCTAGACAGTACTTTGTTCTCTCTGAAACCGTGACTTGTTTACTGGATTTAATTTTGTATGATATCAAATTTACAAGATACGTTCACGTCAAGGAATGTTGTTTTAGTAATTCGGTTTAACTTATCATTGAGACAATAGGAATGGAATAAACAATTCACCAGAGACCACTCCACCGTAGATGTATGTCCGTATCAGATATTTTCAGTGTCCAAAACATTTGTCATTCGTTTATTTTGCAGCTATTTGGAGACTCAGTTTTTGATTAAGTTAACTTTAGCGAAAGACAAATTAATGTAAACAGTATGAAATCTTAAAGTTCATCTACAGCAGTAGAAATGTGAGAGAGAGAGGTTTGCTCGTGGTTATTTTCCCTTCTTTGTATGTAAGAAAAAACGTAAGGGCTTTAAAAAAATCGGCGGAGTACGGAACCCTTGATGGGCGAGTCGAGTCGGACTCGCCCATCAAGGGTTCCGTACTCCGCCGATTTTTTTAAAGCTCTTTCCGTACCAGCAAGTAACGTTATAATGTTTTTTTAATTTTTATATTTGATTTGATTGTATGAAAGGTAAATTGCGGTTTACGATTAATGTATGATGTATTAAAAAAAACCACTTACTAGATCTTGTTGAAACCAATTTTCGGTGGAAGTTTACATGGTAATGTATATCATATATATTTTTTTAGTTTTATCATTCTCTTATTTTAGAAGTTACAGGGGGCGGGACGACGACGACGACACACATTTTACTACTTTGGAAGTGTCTTCCGCGCAAACTATTCAGTTTAGAAAAAAAATGATTTTAGAAACCTCTATATCATTTTTGAAGACCTATCCATAGATACCCCAAATGTATGGGCTTAATGAAAAAACCATTTTTGAGTTTCAGTTCTAAGTATGGGGAACCCCCAAAGTGGCGTGACATACGGACGGACAGACAGACAGACTGACATGACGAATCTATAAGGGTTCCGTATTTTGCAATTTGGCTACGGAACCCTAAAAAAGCGAACCCCAAATGAAAGTATAATAAGCAATAATATATAATAAGCTATTTGAAGTTGTTATACTTTTAAAATGAGCTGAATGTATCATTCCAAAGTAGTCGATGAAACCGTACAAACTATTGATTTAAATTAAATTTAGTCATGTTCGGTGTCGACCTAGTGTTTCCTGTGATGAATTATAGGATCGTGTTGAATTGCGCAATGCGGATACATAAGTGAAGACGGCTGTGTGACGTAAATTGTATTGCTTACATTAAAATACAGTTTCGAAGCAAAAGAGCTAACACTGTTACGACGCGAAGTACTACTCTGTCAAGAAAGTACCGGGAAAAGATCAATAATACACAAAATGTTTATTATTCATACAAATGACAAAATACATTTAGATGAAAAACAAACATTTTGTCATCGCCTTCAAAGTATGCTCCTTCAGAAACAATACACTTACGCCAACGAATAATCCAATCATCAAAACATTTTTTAAATGCTGTTTCCGGAATTGAGTTCAGTTCTCGCCGTGAATTCTCCTTTATGTCTTCTACCGATTGAAAACCGGTGCCAAGAAGTGGTAATTTGAGTTTAGGAAAAAGAAATTAGTCAGCTGGAGCCATATCTGGTGAATATGGTGGTTGCTCGATGGTATTTGTTGAGTGTTTGGTAAAAAATTCGTTCACAATGATGGCCTTGTGCGAAGGCGCATTATTGTGGTGCAAAATCCAAGAATTGTCTTTCCACAAATCTAGCCATTTTCGTCGAATTTGCTCTCTTAAATGCCGCATAACGTTCAAATTTGATTTTCAGGCAAGAATTCCGAGTGCACAACATAAAAAAGGAAGGCGCCACTGCGAAGCTTGTTGAATAGTTTGCAAGTCAAACTCGTAAACCACGTCTCGTCACCAGTAACAATGCGTTTCATTAATGTTAGGTGCGAATTGACTCGTTCTAGCCTGTCCTCAGCGACTCTCACGCGATTGAGTTTTTGAAGAAAATTCAGGTTTTTTGGGATTACCCGAGCGGTGACCTGTTTCATACCCAAATGATTAGGTAAATGGTACGAATTGACTCGTTAGATACAGAAAGTTCGGCGGCTAATCTCTCTCAAAGTTTAATGAGGATTTTCAGTCACTATTTCCTTCACTTTTGCGAAGTTAACTGTAGTTGCAGACGTTGATGGCCTACCAGAGCGAGGCAAATCTTCCATCACATCTCGACCGCTTTTGAACGCTTTGTACCACTCATAAACACGTGTTTATGATAAAGTGGATTCACCGTAAGCCTTCTGTAACATTTTCAGTGACTCCGAACACGAAATTCCATTGGCGATGCAAAATTGAAGACCAACTCTTTGTTCGATGATTTTGTCCATAATGAAATTCGCTATACACACTAGACATGATATAAATAAAAACAGCACTGTATTTAATATAAATAACAGATGCAACTCAAACTCCGTGCCAAAATGGAAAACAGTTGTGCCTATCTAACAACAACAAAACAAACAAAAATTTTAATTTGGATCCATAAACAAATCATCCATTCCCGATACTTTTTTGACTGAATGTAGTCAAATAGTTGATACCTTTTTTTTTTTTTAGTCTCGCGTCTTAAGACCTTAAGACTTAAGGCCGGGGTGTAAGGTTACCCATAGAGCATATCCCTCGCACCCCGACTGACCCTGGGCCATCGCCGGTTTCGATATGGCCCCCTTACTTGCTCTCCACTGTGCCATCTGCTAATCAGAGGGACACGTGGAAAGCTTCCGAACAGCCCTCAACAGGGCCGTCCTCGCCTCGGTTGGAGTTGGCCGTAGGAGGCAGTGTCTCCCCCGCCCTAGGAGAGAGGCGCTGCTGTCTCCGTTGCCCAGGGTGCACCGCGTGGAGGTCCCCAACCAAGCACCCCAATAGTTGATACCTACAAATAAAAGGATAAAATGTAGACTTAGTAAAAATCTTTTGATTTTTGTTATCGCATATAAATTTAAAGCGGCGATAGCCCTGTGGCGTACGTGGCGGACTGCCGAGACGAGGTCTCGAGTTCGATTCCCAGTCGCCCCGACACACCTCTGACTTTTCGTAGTTATGCGTGTATTGAAAATGTTTAATAAAAAAATAAATAAATTGATTGTCGCTCGCTTAGTGGTGTGCCCGGTAGATGGCAATAGGCTCGCCCCCTATTACATTGGGACCTAAACATAACTGGCGAATCGTGGGTATGCAATACGCCTCTGCCTACCCCTTCGGGGATACAGGCGTGAAGTTATGTATGTATGTATGATATAAATTTATACAACATTATGTAACATGTAGATTCCGAACGGCTTGAATATCTTCAGTTCTTTGTTTCATAAGTTTCACAACGATAGGCTACCCAGATGAACTAATTTGGTTTTTGAAATCAGCTTACCCCTTTTTTTGTGTCCGATGCCGGGCACCCCGGGTAAGCCCTCGAAAGGATAACCCCAGGGTTACCGGCGAACTTTGGCCGCCACCGCGGCCTCGCCTGGGGGGGTCGGGTTTTAACCCGCGTCGGTGAGTTGGCAGGCGTGTGTAGGCACACACGACACGCCTCCGCCACGGCCTGCTTCTGTAAGGACGGCGAGTCGGCCGACTGCCGTCCTCAGGCCCCGATCATGGAAGTCGGTAGTCCCGGGCGTAGATGAGTCTGCGGCGTCCCCGCCGCAGACTTCGAAACTCGAGGGGCAGGGTTCTCTCCCGCTCCCACTCCGCCGTTTCTTTCACGCGCATTACCTGCTCGCAGAAAGAGGCGGCGGTGTGCCACTTGCTCCAATCGGAGACCACGGCCGTTACCATGGTCTCCTACGAGAGAACGTCCACGCCCAGGACAGCAACGAGATCCCGGCGTTGACTCACCCATGCAGGGCACTCCACCAACGTGTGGAGCGCCGTGTCTTCGCCAGCATCCTCACAGTGCTGGCACTGCGGTGTTGTCTCCCGGTTGATGCGCCATAAATACTTACCGAAGCACCCGTGTCCGGTGAATATCAGGCACATTCGGTAGGAGAGGCCCCGTGGTGCCTCTCCAACCACTCCTTCATGGTCGGCCTCACCGCCGAAATGTTGGATTCCCTCCACCCCTTACTTGCCAACCCCTTACTTAAAAAAATATTATTTTCGTTCTAGTAAATACAGTTTTAGTAAGTACAATTGAATTTTTGAATAATAGCTTGTTGATTTTTTGGAAGTTTACGTGAACACTACACATTGAAATAAAACTATTTTATTAATGTTTTTATTTTATTTTATTTTTTTAAAGCGGTGATAGCCCAGTGGCTTACGTAACGATCTGCTGAGACTAGGACTCGAGTTCGATACCCAGTCGCCCCGGGCACACATCTCTGACTCTTCGTAGTTATGTGCGCATTAATAAATGTTATCGCTCGCTTAATAATGTGTCCGGTAGATGGCAATAGGCTCGCCCCCCATTACATTGGGACCTTAACATCACGTGCGAATCATGGATGTGTAATACACCTCTGCCTACTCCTTCGGGAATACAGGCGTGAAGTTATGTTTATGTAATTATTTTGTCATTTGTCATCATTATCACAATTAGCTTTGATCCCAGTTGCATCCTCGAAGCACGGGGTCCACATGTATCAACATTTGCCTATTTTGGTCACGATTTTATACATTGTGCGAGCGGTTGCGATACGACCTCCCAACCTAACATCTTCATTTGTGGCACTTACGTCAGTCAGAAGTGCACCAGCTAACCTGTATAAAATCCCATGTTATCGTTTAAACATCCTCTAAAAGAATTTTCATTACTTCGAATTTTGTAATTACCTACTAAAGGAAAAAAAAACATCTAATATTAAAATCAGCTTTCGGGTCTATTCTGTAATTCTATAAACCTTGATGTTCAAGCTTGCTAGTAAGTTAAATTGATGTCAGGATAAATTATGAGAAGATTCATTAAAGCTACTTCATAGACGTTGCAGTAATTGGAACTAAAAAGGCAGGCAGTATTAATTCAACACTAAGAGTAATTGTGTATTCCGAGGACTAAGAACAAAATAAAGTTACGAGTGATAAATATGCAAATAAAACAGAGACAAAGCTGGATAATCCATAGGATGAATATAAATCGTGTCATCGTTAATTGAAGTCAGACATTTTGCTCGAAGGACCATCGTGAATAACAATGTTTGTTGGTGTTGCTTCGACAGAAATGATTTTTGAATACTTGTACTTTATAGCTTATGAATGTTAATACCGGTTTTTTTTTTTTTTTTTTTTTTTTACGTGCGGAAATCCCTTCGGATACCCCCTCGCTGGCCAGCGGGGGTGGTTATGTCGTGTCTCGACTAAAACCGCACGGTGTCCTCCCCAAGTGTCCGTTGCCGGGCACCCCGGGTAAGCCCTCGAAAGGATAACCCCAGGGTTGCCGGCGGACTTTGGCCGCCTTCGCGGCCTCGCCTGGTGGGGTCGGGTTTTATCCCGCTTCGGTGAGTTGGCAGGCGTGTGTAGGGCACACTCGACACGCCTCCGCCACGGCCTGCTTCTGTAAGGACGGCGAGTCGGCCAACTGCCGTCCTCAGGCCCCGATCATGGAGGTCGGTAGTCCTGGGCGTAGATGAGTCTGCGGCGTCCTCGCCGCAGACTGCGAAACTCGGGGGGCAGGGTTCTTTCCCGCTCCCTCTCCGCCGTCTCTTTCGCGCGCATTACCTGCTCGCAGAAAGAGGCGGCGGCGTGCCACTTGCTCCCGTCGGAGACCACGGCCCTCACCATGGTCTCCAACGAGAGAACGTCCACGCCCAGGACCGCAACGAGATCCCGGCGTTGACTCGCCCACGCAGGGCACTCCACCAACGTGTGGAGCGCCGTGTCTTCGCCAGGATCCTCGCAGTGCTGGCACTGCGGCGTTGTCTCCCGGTGGATGCGCCACAGATACTTACCGAAACACCCGTGTCCGGTAACCATCTGGCACATCCGGTAGGAGAGGTCCCCATGGTCCCTCTCCAACCACTCCTTCATGATCGGTCTCACCGCCGCAATGGTGGATTCCCCCCACCTTGGGTGCTCAAGTCGCACCCTCCATGTCTCCATGAGTTCCTGGCGGAGCAGGGACCGCTGAGCCCTGATTTCTCGGGGTTCCGG
This sequence comes from Cybosia mesomella, assembly GCA_946251805.1. Classification (NCBI taxonomy): domain Eukaryota; kingdom Metazoa; phylum Arthropoda; class Insecta; order Lepidoptera; family Erebidae; genus Cybosia; species Cybosia mesomella. The sequence goes on from OX276404.1 coordinate 11,728,682, forward strand.
CCTATGGCCCCGCTCCAGCGCCTCCTTGCGCCACTGGTACAGCAGCGCAAGGGCTCTCGCTTCCAGGTCCCATGGAGGGGTCCCAGCTAGGAGACATGCCGCCTCGACGGAGATCGTGCGATACCCCCTGATGACTCTGACGGCCATCGCCTTTAACGGGCTGTTAAGAACAGCCACGTTGCGGGCCGCCAGAGTCTCCGCCCATACGGGGGCCCCGTATAGGGCCATACTTCGCACGATCCCCAGGTACAGTCTCCTAGTGGGGGCGTTGGGTCCCTTAATGTTGGGCATCAGCCGCGATAGCGCGGCCGCAGCCCCCCTCAGTTTCGGGACCAGACTTCGGAGATGAGGTCCGAAGTCCCATCGGCTATCGAGTACGAGCCCAAGGTACTTCATCGTGGGCTCGATGCCGATGCTTACGCCCCCTACGGTTATGCTGGTTCCCGCAGGTGGCCCCCTCCGAGGCCCGTGAAAACACATAGCCTCGGATTTGTGGAGAGCCACCTCGAGTCCCAGCCGCCGTATTCGACCCACGACTTGAGCAACCCCTGCCGTGGCCTTCAGTGCCGCGCTTCGGTACGTTGCTCCCCGCGCCATAACGAGGGTGTCGTCAGCATAGCACACTATGCTGACACCCTCGAGCAACGTACCGCGAAGCACCCAGTCGTATCCGATGTTCCACAGGAGTGGCCCTAGGACCGACCCCTGCGGAACACCGCACGACACTTCTCGCCGCCCTGGCCCTAGCCAGCTCGGGTAAACTATGGCCCTCTCGGATAGGTATGCCTCGACAATGTGGCGGAGGTAAGGAGGCACTCCGTGATACGCGAGCGCCTCCCTAACGCAGCTCCAGGGTAGGGTGTTGAAGGCGTTGGCGATGTCGAGAGACACCTCTCGGGCTGCCGCATCATCTGGTCGGCGACGCCTCCGGCGAAACCTGGTGTACTGGCGGCGAGCGGTCACGCACGCTGCTCGCAGCTGTGCGATCTCCGCTGACCACCAGTACACCTGTTTCTTGGCCGGGCCGGGCTTAACCCTAGGCATCGCCGCATCGCAGATATGCGACATGGCTCTCCTGAACCATTCCGCCTCTGCGTCGACATCGGCAGGCCTGGCCGGTGACGGAATCCAGGCCTGCACTATGGATGCCTCCAGGAGAGCCTCCCGATCCAGGCGTCTGAGCGCCCAACGTGGATCCGGGGGATTCGCGATTGTCGGCGGCAGGTTAGTTGGAGGGGAGACGTTGAACCGAATGTACTTATGGTCGGAATCCGTCTCCTCCTCCTCCACCACGCGCCAACCCTGGACGCGGCGGGCGAGAGCAGGGGTCGCGAACGCGACATCCACGACCGAACTGAGCCCCCGCCGCTCCCAGGTGGCGACATTCCCCCGGTTGAGGACCTCTAGACCACGGGTGTTGGCCCAGTCCTCCAGTACTCGCCCCTTGTCATTGGTTTCCCGGGAGCCCCAGGCCTGAGACCAGGAGTTGAAGTCTCCCAGGACCAAGACAGGACGAGGACGGCACGCAGCGAGAACAATGTCCAGTTCAGCGAGCCTTAGCTCAAGCTCGTACTGGTCAAGGCTTGGCGAGAAGTAGACGGCCACGACAGCCAAGCCCTCATAGTCCGCCGCGACACAGCCTCTGCACCTTGCAATGAATGCAAGGCGCGAGGTGTCCGCGGCGGACCCCCCGAAGACGGTCGCTACGCCGTCCAGGTCCACCGGGCTTCCGGGGTGGACCCAGTACGGCTCAGCGACCACGACCACATTGATAGACCACTCCACGATGCTCTGGTACAGAAGATCCTGAGCACCGGTGCAGTGGTTTATGTTCGCCTGCAGGATGCGGATTGGTGTGTCCATTAATGGACGTCCATCTCCGCATCCCGCCGGGAATGTGGCCGCTCCTGAGCGGCACCCCCACTACCCGTTGCGGACGAACGGGGCTTTGGCCTCGAGGCGGCGCAGGATCGGCTGTCCGCCCGGTGCTCCGCCGCTTTGCCCTCCGCTACGCATTTGTAGCAGCGCGGCGGAGCATCGCATGTGCTGGCCTTGTGCCCGGGCTGACTACAGCGGAAGCACCCGCGCCTTAAGGAAGCCCCCAACGAAGAGGCTCCGTTCGTCCGCAATCTTCTGCGCCGCTGCGACGGGGCAGTTGACGACTGCCGTGCCGTGACCGGTGGAGCTGAAGCGGATTTCTCCAGCTCTCACCTGATCCCGGGGGCAGCCGCCTGCCTCCACGACGGCGGAGATAAGTTCCTCCGTCGTGGCCGCATCATCCAGACCCGAAATGCGCAACCCTGCGCATTTATTGGGTCTGGTGACGCGGACGGCTTCCGCGTCCAGCGACTCCCTCAGCTTGGCCGCTAGGGCATCTGCTTTGGGGCCGCTGGTGGCGCCGGAGACCTCGAGAAGGCGAGCTCCGGTGCGAGTCGTCTTGCACCGGAGCCCACCCTCAATCTCAAGGGCCTTGAGGTCCACAGAGGCCTTCGCCTGCCTCAGTACCTGGGCGTACCCCACGCCCTTCTCCACCCCCTCCGTCGTCACCGTCAGGACGACGGCAGTGGAGCGTGGGGCGCGGAGCCTCTTCGGCGCCTTCGCCGCAGCGGCTTTGGCCGCCTTCTTGGCCGCCTTTTTGGCGGCTTTTTTGGCCTTTTTCGCCTTTTTCGCGGCCCCCGCTACCTCCCATCCCTCCCCTCTGGAGGAATGCTCGGGTGTAGCGGGAGCAGCGGATACAGCGGGGGTGCCGCGCTTCTTCCCCTTCCCTTTCCCCTTATCGGGCGTTGGGTTCGCCGGGACACCGGTCCCTGTCTTGGGACCGGGATTTCCGCTGGCCTGCCGCCAGCGGAAATCCCGGTCCGCGTAGTCGCGTAGGAGGCGGGCCGCACCAGTGGAGGACGGTACGCCCGGTCTTCCAGTACGCCAAGGCGCCTCTCGATTGCCGCCAGCAGCTGCGTTATGCTCGGCGCAGGCTCTGGTGCCGGCCTGGGTGCCAGATTGGGCGCCGGCGTAGGCACCGATCTAGGCGCCGACGTTGGCGTCGATTTTGCCGCCTTTGGCCCTGGCGCTGATTTTGGCACCACTATCTCCCCGGTACCAGAGGCCACCCTGGCCGGCGGTGCCTCCCGGGGACCTGGCGCAGTCCGGGCCCCCGCTGACCCCGTAACTAGCTGGGTCAGCTTTTCGACCTCCCCGCGGAGCACCCGTTGCTGCTCCAGCGAGTTAGCGAGCTCAGTTTCCAGGGTTGCGACCCGGTCCCTGAGCTTCGCTTCCTCCTCGGATACGCTCCGAGAGAGGAGCTCCTCAAGCGCTGTCTTGGCGACGGCAACATTCTCCGCCACTGTCTTCTTCTTGCCGGATACATTTTTTGCACCTTTTATGGTTTCTGTAATCCGAGCAAGCGCTGCAAGGAGCTCCCTAGCCGCGGGGACGCCTTGGTCCCTGCCACTGGGTAGTGGAGGGACGTGCACCGGCACCCTGCCCGCCGAAGTGGCCAGCACTTTTGCCGGCCGATCATCCTCACTCGAGGAGACCGCCCTCTGTCCGGAGGAGCTTCTGCTCCGGTCTAGAGCGGGTCCACGAGAGCGAGGCCTCTTACGTATTCGGCTGGGAGCTGACTCGCTGTCAGTCCCAGCCGTGGACGCAATCTCCGCGTCCGTTACCTCTCCCATAGGTAGTGGTGTAGCAGGTCTGGCGAAGACGGCCTTGGTCGCCCGAGTGCGAGACCGCAGGAATCTCACCTCTTCCTCCCTCACTACCTCCACTCCGTCATTATCATTGCCGTTATGCGTGCCTTGGTCGTCTGATTTATCCTCGGTATTCGTTTTGGTTTGATTTAAATTGCTCATATCATATCCCACGAGTATGGGGGAAGGACGGTCGATCCAGGCGGAGCCCCCTGCACCTGGACAAGCCTAAATACTATGGAGGTCGGCTGGTATCCATAGGTTTTTACGACTTCGCTGTCGGGTGTTATAGACTTTCCTTGTCGTGGGCCGACCAATAAAGGCAAGCCCTCCGGTCAGCAAGTTCACGGCGTACCCTTCTGGAGCCACCAGTCAGGTCGTTGCTGATCACCTACCGATTACGGAACGCGAGAGGATGGCTAGTCCTCTCTCACCGGCGGCGGCACAAGTGCCCGTCGGCCCCTGCGTTAGCAGTGGGCCAACCCGCCCCTGGGTCCCCCAGGACCCTATGGTGGCCTCCGCCACGAACACCATCCCTCATCCTGTCTCCTCTGAAAGCAGAGGAGTACGGAGAGCGATGTGTTCCCGCCACGTCGGGTATTGGCCGACGATCAATGCCAACCCCATAAAGGGGGAAACCATTGACCGCCGCCCAGGGTGTACCGGCCGCTCCGATTCCGTTCCCCCCGGACTGCAGTGGGATCGGAATCGGAATGACACGCGAGGAGGTTACCCAACATACACCCCATGTTAATACCGGTTTAGTGTAACATTTCTTCTTCCAAGGGAGTTACATTAGTCTCTGCTATCGATCAGTTGAAAGGCTTTTTTTGTAGTGGTGTTGATTGTAGTGGTTTGAATACTAATATTAAAAATTTATGTGAAAGTTTGTTTGGACGGATTGTTACTCTATCACGCAAGAATAACTGAACTGAACAGAATTTTTTGTATTGGACTCAAGGCCGAAAGTACGAGTATCATCAAAATCGCTTAAACAAAAAAATTATACCTGAATAAACATACTAATAAATACAGTTGAATTGACTTTCCCTTTTGAAGTCTGTTAACAACAACATCGTTATTAACATACATGAATAATACATATACTTTTTTTTTTTAAAGAATATTAGTAACTGAAATTACTAATATTCCCCCTAACCCCTCCAGCTAAGCTAAAATGCTTGTGTTAGGAGTGGGGTTCACGTTAGTAGTGTAATGGCCAGGATTCTAACCCAGGACCTCTCGATCGTAGGGTCGACTCCTTAACCACTAAGCTACCGACGCTTATTTTATTAAGGCCAAAATTAACTTACAATAAATAATGAGCAGTTGCAAATCTTCAAAGACGAATATTCTTTTCTTTTAAAAAGAAAGTGACCCTCTTAGCCCAATTGTAACACAAAAGCTAATATGATATCATGTGTATGGCTTAACGTCTCGTAGACTGATCGAATAAACTGCGAATTGTCATTCTTGACCCTTAATGAATGAATGTAAGTGTCCAGTAACACCGTGTTATAATTAATATTTATGCAATGAATCAGTAAAATGAGCTGAGTAGAATTTAAGGTGTGAAGGTGTTCAAATACTATCTGGTCAAAAACTACCTGAAAATTGGAAAAGAAATTAAAAAAAAATATCTAATGACCATTTTGTTTGACTCTTTGACGCTGCAATACAACGATCAAGCGTTACGCTATCTTCAATTCTTACAATAACATCAGCTATTGTGAGTATATTGTATATTTTATGGTCACTGTCACAAATCTCTATGAAAAGAAATAGAAAAAGGCGCGGTCATTGGTCTGGCTTTTTAGGGTTCCGTTGCCAAATGGCAAAAAACGGAACCCTTATAGATTCGTCATGTCTGTCTGTCCGTCCGTATGTCACAGCCTCTTTTCTCCGAAACTATAACAATAATGCTGTTGAAACTTGGTAAGTAGATGTATTCTGTGAACCGCATTAAGATTTTCACAAAAATAGAATAAACAAGTTGAATTCCTGAGACGAGCTCAGCCGAATACAAGGGATTTTCGATTTAGCGTTTTTTTTTTGCGATTTTTTGCGATTTTTTTTTTCTTGCAATGGTTCACCCCAGCACGAATCTATTACCGAAAACAGCAACTCGATAGCTCATCTCCTTCATACTCATTCTCATTCTCAATTGAATTTGATATTATGATGGGAGACTTGGTAATAGTATTGGTAATCACATCACTTTCCAACTCATTAAGAGCTTATAAAAGATATTATTGGTGAGGTTGAAAGTAGTTTCTGTATTCAACACTGGAATAGTTACATTACACAGCGTGGAGCTGAGTGTCAACGGTTTCCACGTACATAATGACGCTTCATGCTGTTTAAAAGCTCTAGGAGTCTGTCACACTGAATTCGATTGTACTTTACAGCTTTAGAGATCAATGATCTTTACAGACGAAAGGTCATGATACAGACACGTGCTCGAAATACGGCCTCTGTGGCGTAGCGGTAGAGTATTCGACTGCTACGACAGGGGGCGCGGGTTCGGTTCCCGCTCAGTGCAAATATTTGTATGCATGAATATGTCTATTTGCATTGGTCTGGGTGTTTCTATGTATAATATGTATGTATTTACAAAAAAGAAAGTATATAAGTATGTTTATCCGCATTCTGGAACCCATAACACAAGCTAGTTAAACTATGCTTACTTTGGGTCTAGAGAGCGCTGTGTAGAATGTCGTAGAATATTTATTTATTTATTTATTTAATACGTGTTTTTACTTTCAAGTAGTTTCAGGCCTCTAGCAATACTAAGAAATTTGCTTTGTGACCATAGTCACTCCACTCATTTCCCGATTTCATTTCTAATTATATTCAATTTACAACAAAATATACACACAAAATTATTTTACTTTTAGAGTCGAATAGGATAACAAAGTTTTATTTAGATCTCTGGGGCCCAAGCCAACCTCACCTTCTAGCCGGTATACCTCCTGAATAACAGATGAGGCCCTGGTGCAGGTTTTCTCTGGGGGTTGAGAGGTTAGACGGCATTCGCACCCGCAAAAGCCAAGAAAGCCCGATCAAAAGAGTACGAGAGTGGACTCCGGGCTCCAAAGGACAAGCTTTGGATGCAACCGGGACTAACGCTGTCATAAAGTTATAGATTTTATAGGTATATTGTAGAAAGATATATACCTAGTGGTTTTTTAATAGTCTGCTTCTCTACTTGTGAAGAATATCGTAAACAAATTCTAATAATTTGTAATTATTCTTTTTTTGATTGAATTAATAGACGTGTTTTTATGTTTCCTCTATATATACCCATCTATATCTTCACCCGTATGGGTGTAGCGGGAATGGGAAAGCGGTTCCCATTGATGTCTATGTTACGAAAAAATTATATATATATATTTTTTTTATATACCACTAAGGTGGCAGACAAGCACACGGCCCACCTGATGGGAAGCGGTTACCGCGGCCTATGGACGTGTGCAACACCAGTGGCGTCACACTCGCGCTGCCGACCCTGTAAAGGAAAGGGGATGGTAAAGGAGTATGGGAGTGGATGGAAAAGGAGTTTGGGAGGGGATGGGAAAGGAGTTTGGGCTCCGGCACTCTCACTCACCAAACGGAACGCAACAGTTCAAATACTGTTACTTAGCGTCGATATTCTGTGAGAGGGTGGTGCTTCCCCGGTCGAGTCGGCGCATTCATGCAACGGCCAAAATGACAGTTGCTTGACTCTACCACTTCAAATATTTATATATATATATAATTTTTTAATCAAGCTCTTATTTAAAAAATCTGTTGTGCTGATTTCAAAAGTTTGTTGAAATTAGCGGGCCACTTCTCGTAATTATACTAATCACGAACCGAATTGCGACTGAATTATGAATTGACCGAAAATAAGGTATTCTGCTTATAATAAATTCAGTCCAGTTTCGTAAACGTTGCAGTGTAGGAAGTGTAAGAAGTGTGTTGTTAAAATCATCTCTTTTTTAATTTATTGTCGTATGATAGTGACATATAATTTCTAATTACATACTAATTATAACTAGGACGGTTACCAGCTTCGCAATCAACCCAAACTTAAGCATAGCGAGATTTGCCTATCAACAATAGGTCAACGTGACCGGTCGATTTATTCCATTGATTTGGTTTTTCGGTGATTGTTCCTCGATGGTAAGACCGATCTGGACATTCGACCCCTTACGACACTCAGTAATGTCTACTTGATCACCGTGGCAAATTTGGTCGAGATCGATCAAACGGTCTCGGAGGAGTATCATTTGTTTGAAATGCAACTTTAAAACCAGAGACGCTTCGCTCGCCTTCGGCTCGCTATGCTTAATAATATTCCTTGTTAGTAAGACTTCTTGTGACTTGTTGCACTTATTTCAACTTTCAGTTACATTTCGATATGATTACATTATATTCAATGTTTGATCTTGAAAATTATGTTACGACGGCCTGCTTCTGTAAGGACAGCGAGTCGGCCAACTGCCGTCCTCAGGCCCCGATCATGAAGGTCGGTAGTTCCGGGCGTAGATGAGATCCCGGCGTTGACTCGCCCACGCAGGGCACTCCACCAACGTGTAGAGCGCCGTGTCTTCGCCAGGATCCTCGCAGTGCTGGCACTGCGGCGTTGTCTCCCGGTGGATACGCCATAGATACTTACCGAAGCACCCGTATCCGGTAAATATCTGACACATCCGGTAGAGGAAGGTCACCGTGGTGCCTCTCCAACCACTCCTTCATGATCGGCCTCACCACCGCAATGGTGGATTCCCCCCATCTTAGATGCTCAAGTCGCACCCTCCATGTCCCCATTAGTTTTCGGCGGAGCTGGGACCGCTGAGCCTTGATTTCTCGGGGCTCCGGCCTATGGTCCCGCTCCAGCGCCTCCCTGCGCCATTAGTACAACGACACTCAACACATCCCTTGCATAAAATTATTATTTTCGTTTTATAACAACTATTTTTTTAATAAAAGCTTGTTTTTAAAAGGACTCTATATTAATTACTTTTTTTTTAACTTTTAGTTTTAGTAATATCATGTAGCACCAATGTGCTAGCCAAGTCCAGGTAAAAGAGGTCAGCATAACAAGTCTATCTTATAAATTTCCAGACCACCTACTGTCTCCATCTGCAGACCTAGGATGATATGATGATGATAATGCAGCACCAGAGTGTTCACGAAGGCAAAACAAATGAGCCCAAACGCGCTAGGTTTATCTTGTTTAGTTTAGGAGTTCCTATGGCCACCGTTACACTCCAACATCAGACCCTGAATATCATGTAACACCAGAGAGTTTGTCCAGGCAAAACAAATGAACCCAAACTCGATAGTGTTATCTTATTTAGCTTAGGAGTTCCAATGACCTCCTTCCTACCCCATCATCAGACCTTGAATACCATGTCACACCAGAAATTATGTCAAGAAAAACAAAATGAGCCCAAACTCAATACACTTATCTTGTTTAAATCAGGAGTTACTAAAGCCACATTCTTACTCCATCATTAGACCAGATCCATAGTACTTATTAATGCATTGTTATCCAAACTAAACTTGTATACGAAATTTCATCTTAATCAGTTGTGGATAAGTTGATTCAAAATTCAGTTGCGAGATTTGACCCGAACTAACATACATACATACAGAGCAAGTTAAAATAAAAGCTTATAAAAATGGCGGTTCCTACAACAGATTTGAAATAAATGTCATGACAAAAATGTTCACCTCTTGATGAATGCTGTAGCTAAATTTAGGAATTTTAATAGGAGTTTTATCAGGATTTCCACAATGCGCTGGACGATTTCGAGGCTAATGATATCTGGCCACGCCAGTTCGCATCCGGTGGAGACTGGACTGAGTTGTAATTATTCCTGAAACTGGGTAACATTATAGTGTTATTTGGAACGGATATATAACAGTTAGGTCTTACTTTGAGGAAGTATCTAACCATCCATCCTAATATACTTTATCTTTTACACTCTCAATAATTAAATCATACTTGCGGCCCGGCACCTGGCTTCGCCCGGGCATTACTTCGTAAAAAAATCCTATAACCTGATTGCACCGCCAGCTACTGGGTTCAATAGTACATTTAAACAAAAATAAGCTTTAATATTGAATTGTATGCTTCTTACTTCAAAACTTAAGCATTTTCCATAATAACAGGCTTCCATATATTCATCGCCTATTTCACACCTTTAGAAGTGAAATTTTAAAAACAAGTGTTCATTTATTTCTAACCAGGATCAGCTATATGAAACTTCGTACTTTTTCCTTCGAAAAAATACGGACTTTCCATATAACTATTCACCTATTTTACCCTCCTAGTAGATTTTTTTTAAAACTCTGAGACATGTAATCTTTTATATGTAACCAGAAGTAGGAGTATGAAATTTCGTGCTCCTAACTTTGAAAATGACGGACGACCATACAAATGTTCATTCCTTATTTTGCCACCTTAGAAGTGAAATTTCCAAAAATCCATTCTTGGTGGATGCTTACAACATAAAAACCATTTACTACCGAAACTGCAAGTTTGCAGGTCCAGTGGTTTAGGCTCTGCGTTGATGAATCAGTCAGTCAGTCATTCGGTACAAGTAATTATCTAGACATGCGGCAGCGTATTCAGCCGAGTTCAAAGAAAAAGAAACTGGTGACGCGGCAATCATGTTATATGTATAGATAAGTTCCTAGTTAACTTCAACCAAGTCATTATCAGTCGAGGTTTCAAAGTTTGCACTTTTTAACCCAGGTTTCCGGGACTTTTAAGTGAGTGACTTCCGCCTGACCTATCAACCCCGTGAAGTAAGGATGTCGCTAGAGCCTCATCCGTCAATCAGCAGGTGTACCGGCTGTGGTAGGCTTAGGCCCCGAAAACCATGATGGGCCCCATACACTACCAATTCGTGAACCAGGTGTGATCAACAATCATTCTAAAACACCTATAGAGTACTTTATTGTTCGAAAATTGAATTAATTTAAATCGAGACTACAATGTGCATATATACTCGTATCTGGTTCTTTCGCATGACAAACTGTAATCCAGTAATTTCCATTCAACAGTTTCAAGTATGAAATTATCATTTTAGTTTTCGCATTTATAATTATTGGTTTGAATATGATGGATATGGGTCCCACGACTGCTGACAAATCACAATTTTATCGCTACGTTTATAGATAATATCCATCCTCCAAGGAGCCTTTCCCCAACTCAATTGAGGTCGGCTTTCAGTCTAACTACGAAACTTAGATATTTTTCGTATAGCGATTGTCATCTAACCTCTACAACCCACTGGCGATACCGAAGTTCTGTAGACCAGTTTGATGAACTTTTTAGATCTACAAATATCCATAACGAATACCACGGAGGGGTCTCAATATGTTAAGAATGGTTACCCATCCTATGGTTGACCTGGCTAGTATTGCTTAACCGTGTAATGTAGTTTATAGATAATGCAAATATTTTAATTGCAGTAAAATTACTTACCAGTACGTTATCAATTTGTACAATTCGGTCCTATAATCTTTTAATCGCTGTATCAAAACTGATGCTGTGAAACATAAGAATACCACCGTGTTTATATACTTATACTATATACATATACCTAAGTTACGTAGTACGTACACGAGATTGGCCTATTGTTATCAGATCAATACTTTAAAGGTGTGATGGTAAAATAATATACTGTTATTCTCCTAACAGGAATCATTTGGAGGGGATGACTGTCTGTAAAGTATTAATAAATAAATCTGTTCACTGGCGATGGAACATCAACTGGTTCCTTAGGGATAGAATTACATCAGGTAAATTCATTGCGGCGGCATGTAAACGATGTGTAGTAATGATACCAAACCGAAAATCTATCTGTGAAACATGTTAAGCTTTAATTGATTTTATTGACACCAATGTAACATACCTGGTTTCCAGCAATTAATGATTTATTAATGTTATTATTATACCCCACTGTGCGCACCGTTGCCGGTTGCGACGTATAAGGTGTCTGTGGTGCGCGGTGCGACGATGGAATGTGGCCGTGGTCATCATATCGAACAACTCTTCTGAACATATATCATTATATAGGCGGTAGAACACGCACAGAGAGGCAAAATCTCTCCTATCGCTTAGAGGTTCTACACTGCCTGAAAGTACGGGATTGTCAACGAACGATTGTGAGGCCAGACCTGCAACTTATAAAGTTATGATACATGTTGCTGATGCTCTGTGCAGCATTGGTATGCTAATCACCTTCCAGCTGTTACCATAGCTATGTCGGTTCTGTACCGATTTATCTAACCTCTAACCTCTTTATTATATGTCCGATGCTTTCATCATTATGCTGTCACTACTTCAATATCTTACCTTCAAATTATATAAAAATCCTAATGGCTTACTCAAATTATAGCCATTATATTATTGTGGTTATAAAATAAGTGTGACTTAAGTAAAGGTAATTTTACCAAAAAATATCAGTGCATCTTGATAGAAATATACATAGGAAAGTTACTCCCAGCTACTATTTGAGAGCTTTCGATGTTTACCAAATGTACACCAAATGGCGTTTGTAGCCGTACTTCATGGTTCCGCATAGAGCTTGCCAGGGTTTGTTTGATAGTGCCTCGGCATCATAAAAATGAATTGTACCCCCGTACGTGACGAGATTTCTTAACGTTAGAACTGAATAAATGTAATGGTTTTCTTTAAATTGGCCACGTTGTGTTTTGTGGGCTGTATGTGTAATTTCGGTGGTTTCGATTGTCAATAAAAATAGTGTGTGTTATGTATTTTATTGTTCTGAGAAACTGATTTTAGCTGATTCCATTTTGCAATTGTAAAATCGTAATAGGTACATTAAAAATTGCTAGTTTCTTAAGTTTTTTTAAAGCCTACTTAGTACCTTACGTAGATCAATCATAATTATATGGTTTCATTTCGGTTGTCTAAAAGTTGGGTTCCACCATGTAATCTCTTGATCACAAGTTTGACGAAATGGTCAAAATAATACGAATGCTTGAAGAACTTTTTTTATCGGATTCGAGTAAATGATTTATTTGACCTATCTATTAGTAAATCTATTCTAATCTATTCTATCTATTATTTGACCTATGTATACGGTTTTACTACGCATGAAATTTTACTTTTAATGAAAAACAGAGGTGAAAATAATAACAGCTTTACAACTTTTTACAAAATCTTCAATCAAGAATCAAACATGTGTTGTGCAGTTCAAGTTATTCGTATTAAAAGCAGGTAATAGTATTATTCTGACCAAGTGGGCAAATATAAATGAAGAAAGGAAGTCACAAATTTAAATAGTAGAACGGGACGGGAATTGTGAATTTGTGCCTTCGGAAATTCCAACGCGAGTGCTACGAACATGAATTCTATTAAATGGAAAATAGCAAACATTCCTACGCCGTGAATTTTCGGCGTATCTTACTTTGATAAACTGTATTAGACATAGAAAGTAATTAAATAGCGTTTATAAAATTTGTTTATTCACAATGATATAAAAAGGTTTTAGAAGGGAAGACGTAACTTTTATTTCTCTTTAAAAGTGCATTATAATATTTACATGTTTACTTAGATCTTCAAAGTTGATAAAGGCAATATTATGCATTGTTTTTATTATAAATATGGTAAAATAATAAATAGTATTTTGATAGTTTGCTTAATTAATATTCATAAAAGTGAAAATTACTGTTATTCCCCTCTCCACAATCAATTTTCAATGTAAACTTTGCAGTGAAATCTGGATTCTAATTACGCTGCAGCACTGTGGTATTTACTGATTGTGTTATTTTGGGGACAAACATAATTGCATATCAATGAAACAAACATTTTAATTGATTCCTATTGCATTTATTGAAAACCCAATTAGACACATTTAATTGAAATGTTAATGGATCAACGATTCGTGAAATTATATGAGATTACAAATTCGAATACTATATTAAGTTGGTTTATGAACGAATGGAGTGTAGTTTCCCTGTTGAGACCGAGTATGCTTAACGGCATAACCCCTCATTGATGTAGTGACTGTGTGGATGATGATGGTTTGTTAATCTCCTCCGTGAACAGACTTCTAGTTACGTCGTGGTTGCCTCTGTAGAAAAACAGGTAGTGGTGTATGTAAATGTAAATGTAAAATGTAAAAGAAATCCTATGATCCTATGGCCTGATGGTAGAACGTTATTTTTTTATCTGAATCAGAGTGAGATCTTTCGTAGCGTACACACGATCTATGGTTCGTAATTAGTTCAGTTTGTCTTGGTTAAATGGCACTATAAATATATATCTATATCTATACATATAATTAAAATGTAACGAGGTGAAAACTGTACATTGAATATTTTTTCAAAAAATAATTGCTGTGTGTTCTAATAACGATACCGTTGCCAAAAATATGATTTTTAGAATTTTTGGCTGTTTTTCTGTTTATCTGTTCGTCTGCTTTTATTATCGATGCCCTCGCATCACTTCAAAACGCTGAACAGATTCAGCTGAAATTTTGTATAAACATTCTTCTAGGGTATGGCCATAAGCTGGGCAATATATCAACTCGCTATTATAAGTGTGATAGGAGCAGCAGGGTTAAATCGACTAAATCTATTATTTATCACTTCTTTATTATTATAAAGCAGATCATCACGAAATTCTGAAGTTCGACAGAACTCGGACATGGTCAACGTTCGGACTATAAATCATCATGTTAAAGCTAAGCAGTAAAATATGAAATCTCGAAACTACAGAGTTACCTATGTGTAAAAGATAGTTAAAATTAGAGATTAGACAACCTTTGATAATAAATATCATCACGCATTTGATTATAATATAATAATTTTAGGGAACCGGGTAGAACTAATATCGATGTTACATATTAACCGCTATTTCTTCAATAGATGTTGGGTTCGAAACTGCAGAAGTACACATACCTTGATCTATTTCAAATTTAACGCAGACGAAGTCGCGGGCAACAGCTAGTTTATAAATATAAACGATGTCGCCACTAGCCCATCGTGCTTGAATGAACCAGTGTTACTTTTACTACTTTTGCGTAGGTTAAATCTCTGTCCCTGGTAGATAAGGTCATTTCCGCTCGTTTACACCTTAGACATATATAAAAGGGCATTATAATATTATGGTAGTGTTGGAGTTAACACTAGTTAGTGCGTAATCAAATTCTGTATCAACGTCGTGAATTTATACGGTCATTTCGCATATGACGATATTGATCAAGTATGTTCACGCAGGAGGGAGGACCCAATATACAGTATACACACGGTAGAGAACTGGAATACTCTGGCCTCACACGTGATTACTTCTTCGTACAATCCGGGGTCCTTAAATTGTAGTGTGAAAAAACATCCGTTGAAGGGACCACCATTTTAGGATGGTGAGTCATATCTTCTGGACTTCAAGGTAGCTTCTTACCATCCCGCGGGGTGCAATCAATTAACTGACTGAGCCATTATTTCACATCGATACATCTATTGTCACCAAACTGAGGCAAAATAATATATCTAATAAATGCACATTACAGGACTAAATAGATTTCGGGCCAACTGAGTTCAGATATAATCATATTACCAAAATCATATGCGTGACTTGATTGTCGAAACAGTTATCTTATTTATAGAGCAATGCCAAGACTAGTTGTGGGTTTAAGTAGTTACAGACCGACCCTCATTTCCCAAGTTACATCATATACCCTCACCAAATCTACACCAAAAGTGCCCCTGCCTCCTCAAGATACGTTCATCTCTTTCGTAGGTACCTAGATCACTTTAACCTCCTTTCATGCTAATAGTTAAATATAAAGAGAGGAAGTAAAATTCAGTGCTCTTGAAATAGTTATAGGGTATTGAGACCTATTTGTGAAGTTATCCCATAAACTCTAAACATGACCTCTAGACAAAGTGACATTCTATTAGAACGCCAGTGGCAACGTTCAGTAATGTACAGGATTGACCTAAATCGTTTATGTGACTACAAAACTTTAATGAAATCTAAGTGAGTCATTGTAACTCGAAATCAATTATTTAACCGTAGCTTTTGCCCGTGGAATTCTGTTAACTTTTCCGCTTCCCATGGGAATCTATTCCAGGGAAAAAAGTAGTCTATGTGTTGTTCTAGACTAGAATTTATCTCTGTGGCAAATTTCAGCCAGATCCATTTAGCCGTTAGAGCGTGATTAAGTAACAAACATCCAAAAATCCACACTTCCAAACATCTTCACAAACTTTCACATTTATAATATTAGTAGGATGGTGGAATATTATTAATATAATCATCTTAGTATCATGTGATCCATTGATAACGAATAGAAACGGATTTACTTAGAAACGACTCTATATACTAATCGAGCAAACAATTATGTTGTTGTATTCGCCAATATTAATAATAAGATCAAGCTGATAAACGTTAACAAAACACCACTCGTATCTTGTTAGCATTTTGTCCATTTATAAACCAACATCTTGTTGCAATTAATCAATCAATCAACTAACCTGCTTGTTGAGCGTGAGTCGGCACTACATTCCCCTCAACCTTCATTATACGGATCCATTGAAGTCAGAGAGTCAGAACAGACTGTTGAAATAAATTATTTATAATAAAACGGAAGAGACACAGCGATTTCATCCAGTTTTAAAAGAATAAAGTGTTTTCTATAGAGGTTGAAAATTGGCACCAAAAATGTTCAAGCTATAACCGTTGCTTTATTGTTTATGAGTGACTATAACAGTTAATGCTATGGCAGAATCGTTACAATTTTGTAATGTGTGCAATCCATGTAATTTCCTTTATTATTTTTTTATTTTTTACTTAGGGAATTCTGTTATGCACGGCACCGCCGGCTACGGGGTGGTAGCCGAAGATCGTGTGTGGGACTCGCCTATCCGGTAATCGGATGGGTATAACCACGAAACCCCACGGTGTGTCATACTCTGCACCTTGTCGGGGGGGCCTGAAAGTATGCAGGAATACTTCTATGGCGACCCCCCTAGCGCGTGCCCACTAACGCGGGCACTTCACCTTTCAAACTCTCGATTGGTTGACGTCCAGACACACATGGACGTCGTCCCCTTCGTGGGTGGCTAGACCAGCGGGTGGAGGGCTAACCCCGTCCCTCACACCCGCAGCCACGCTCAGAGCGGCATGAGGCGATAATATTCACGCCTCCACCGGTCGGCTCGGCTGTGACGGTTCGAATCAGCAAGGGGATCTCCCTCCCTGATCCCGTCCGCGCTTTCCTTCTGCAAGATGAAGTCCTCGCAGAAGGATGCGACTGCAGTGAATTTTCTGTCGCTGGTGGCCATGGATCGGACGATGGCCGCCAGCGAGAGGTCACTCCCTATAACTGCAGTGACGGTCCGGCGCTGCGAATCCCAGGCTGGGTAGGCCGCAAGCCGCTGCTGCGCCGAGTCCTCACCTCAGACGCAGTGGTGGTAGGAGGGATTCGATTCCCTCCTAGCGACTTTGAATAGGTACCTACCGGTAAAAGACGTGCCCGGAAAGTACCTGCGTCAGTCGGAAGGAAAGGGTCCCGTGCTGCCGCCCTGCCCACTCGACAATGACCGGCTGGAGCGCCTCCAAAGACAGCACGTGGAGCCTGCAGCTGGGACGACCACCTCACCATAATCTCCATGCGGGCGGCTTCACTCGTTTGGAGGCCGACTACCGCCATCCGCCGGGTACAGCGTCGTCCGCCGACACACTTCGGCGAGCACTTCTGCCTCTAGTCCCACGGGGGACTTCCGGCCAATGCGCACGCTACATCCGTAGACAGGGTACGGTAACCGCGTATGACCTTGATCGCCATAACGCAATCTGAGGGCGCCACAGTCGGGCCCTAGTCCTGCGAGTCGGATTTATCTGGCAATCATCTGGCGCACCATCTGCAGCGACGCGACGGTCAGGTCAATCGACGAATTTCCTTCCTAATCCTGTGTTAATATCGTTTTTGTGCATTTGGCAGGTACCGACATATTCAAACTACCCTTCGAATACCCTTCAAACTGTAAGTACTTGATTCCTTTCTCTCATAGATCACCAATATGACGAAAAAGAGGCATTCGCCGGTAGATATAGATAGTAACGATGATATTATTCGCGATTTAGTTAAAAAACGGGGTTGTGTTAAGGGTAAACTCACATTGTTCACGAAATATGTGCAATTTTTAGATGATTTGCAAATATCAGAAGCTCATAAAGCTGAATTACAGGAGCGTTTTGATAGGTCTAAATTGTTATTTGATCAATTATCTATTACTCAGGACGAGCTAGATTTGATTGTTTGTTCTACTCAGATAGATAAAGAGTTACAAGAGAGAGAATCGTTTGAAAATCAGTTTTATGCTATTGTGGCCAAGTATAAATGTATTTTAAAGGATAATAATTGTGCTCAGAACGTTAAAACTCAAAGTCGCGTTCCGAACGGCATCAAATTATCCACAATTTCATTACCGAAGTTCGACGGTAGCTATGACCAGTGGCTTGAATTTCGCGATACTTACTTGTATATCATTCACCATAGCGACAATCTTGATAATATTCAGAAGTTTCACTACTTACGTTCAGTTTTAACCGGTAATGCACTACAAGTAATTAAGGCACTAGAATTTTCTTGCTATAATTATTTAGTTGCTTGGAGTCTGTTAGAGAATACGTTGTTATTAACTAGCAAACGATTGTTATTATACCAATAACAATCGTTTGCTAGTTAATAACAACGTCAAAGTATTATTCTCTGCACAAGCGATGAGTAAAGAATCGGCTACTCAAATACGAAAATTAATAGATACCGTTTTGAGAAATTTTCGCTTAGATATTCTTATGTCATGTGACTTGTGGTGTCACGGACCTACATTTTTGCAAAACCCCAACATAGAATGGGAACAAGATGTTCGTTGTTATGATATTAGTTATGATGAATTGCCTGAAGTTAAAGTCCATTAAAACCTCTGCGCTAATTCAGATAAGCTCAGAATTTTCTTTATTTGAACGCTTTTCATGTTTTCGTCGCGTTATGGCATACATTATTCGGTTCATACATAACAGTCGTAAACAACAATCACAATATACACAGCGTCGGACCGGCTGTTTGTCGGTGGACGAATTAAATAATTCTGTTAGAATCTTAACGCGAATAGCACAACAGCAATTCTTTACAAACATTTATGACAATTTAAAGCATAATCATCTATTTAAATGCCCAATATAATCTAATATGAGTCGGAGGAGGAGGTCGATTATCGCAATCTGACTCATTTACCTACGATAAAAAACATCCTTTGTTATTGTGTGGTCGACACATATTTACTCGCCTTTTATTTGAATACCATCACAATAAGGTCTTATTGCACGCTGGACCTCAATTGTTATTGGCTACAATACGTGAATCTTGGTGGCCTATTAGAGGTCGCAATTTGGCTAAACAAGTAGTGCATAACTGTTTAAAATGTAAACGTATTCGAGCTAAGCCATTGACCATACAGATGGGAAACTTACCTAGTGAGCGGTTGGAGCCAGGGTATCAAAGTCAAAGTCAAAGTCAAAGTCTTTATTTTTCAAAATAGTGCAACGTAATTACATCTTTTTGACGTCAAAATCTGCTTAAAACTAAGTTTACCACCGCTTCCTAGGCCCTAGTGGAGAAGAAACGGCGCAACAAACTCCACTGCGGCATTTTCAAGACGTCATATTATAAATAGTGATTTCTTAAGACTAAATATGGACGAATGTACATTTTTGTCTCGTGTCAAGATAAATAAAGGTATATAAAAAAACAAAAGTTGAAATAAAAATGTAACCTAAGTTAAACGTTAAAATAATTTAAAAAAGTTAAAATATGGTAAAAAAAAAAGGTTGCCTACTACAATATTATGCTGTAGTTGTAGCATTAAGAGGGGCCTGCACCATGCTCAAGCCAGACATTTTTGTCTTTAAGGTAATCATCTGTCCTATAGTATGCTTTTTTACATAAGGTGGTCTTAACAAAGGTTTTAAATTTATTGTCAGGCATACCAAGGACCGATTCAGGTAATTTATTATAAAAGCGTATACCTTCCCCCCTAAAAGAATCACTAACTTTGCTGAGCCGAAAACATGGAAGGATCAGTTTATTTTTATTGCGCAGATTTCTGTCTGTAATGTCACTTACTTTTGTAAAATTGGATATATTTTTCCTGACATACAGTATGTTCTCGAATATATATTGGGAAGCTACAGTTAAAATATTAATATTTTTGAATCCTTCCCTAAGAGAATCTCTCTTACCTAAACAATAAATGGCACGAATTGCCCTTTTTTGTAATATAAAGATAGTTTCTAAATCTGCTGCATTCCCCCAGAGTAGTATTCCATAGGACATCAGACTATGGAAGTAACTAAAGTATACCAGCCTAGCAGTAGATTCATCTGTCAACTGCCTAATCCGTCTGACAGCGTAAGCAGCAGAGCTGAGTTTATTGGCCAAAATAGTGATATGGTCACCCCATTGCAATTTCGAATCCATTGTAATTCCTAGAAAGGTAGTGCTATTTACAAATTCCAACCTTTGCCCCCCCAGCATGATATCAACGTGTGTTTGCCTCACATTAGGCAGTGTAAACCTAATGCATTTGGTTTTTTCTGCATTCAACATAGGTTGTTTGCAGAAAACCAATTTGAAATGGCGTTCAAAATATTATTAACATTATTTGCATTTGTATTACGCCGATCCACTTTGAATATTAGCGACGTATCATCCGCAAACAATACTATGCCAGCTTGTGCTTCAATTATATTAGGCAGGTCATTGATGTAAACCAAGAAGAGAAAAGGTCCTAGGATTGATCCCTGGGGTACACCTATTTTTAAGTTTGATCCATTTGACTTAACGTTATTCACATCAACAGTCTGAAGTCTATCTGTTAAATAAGATTCTACTAATTCTGTGGATTTTTTGTCAAAACCGTACCGACGTAACTTGAGCAAAAGTATCTGATGGTCAACACAATCAAACGCCTTAGAAAGATCACAGAATACCCCAATAGCATCCTGCGATCCCTCCCAAGCGTCGTAAATTAAGTTAACTAGGCTAACTCCCGCATCGGTGGTAGATTTCCCGCCAGTAAAGCCATACTGTTGGCTGTGGAAAAGATTGTTGGTTTTGAAATGTAGTTGCAATTGATTGAGCATCACTCTTTCAAACACCTTACTCAAAGCTGGCAAAATAGAGATAGGGCGGTAGTTTCCAAGTTCTGACTTAGATCCTTTCTTAAATAGTGGTATTATTTTACTATGTTTCATTAAATTAGGAAATGTGCCTTCATCTATACATTCATTAAAAATGAGTGCTAAATCAGGTGCAATGATATTAATTACATGACTAATTAAAGTAACTGACATGCCCCAGTAATCTTTAGACTTTTTCATTTTGAGATTTTTAAATGCTTTTAATATGTCAATGGGGTCAATATGTTTGAAGTTAAATTTGGAAGAACTGATATTACTCTCAAGAAGGGCACTCTCGGCACTTTGAGCGTTAGAATTAATAGAGGATGTGAGTTTCAATGGAATATTACTAAAATAATCTTCAAACGCATTTACAATATCTTTTGGAGAGGTTATATCCCTGTTTTCTAATTTAATTTTAGTAATACTATACCTCATTTTACATTTACCAGACTCTTTGTGAATAACTTTCCAAGTTTCCTTCATTTTATTAGGAGCCTCAAGTATTTTCCTTTTAATGTGAATGGCTTTTGCTTGTCTACATACTTTTTTGAATAACTTGGAGTAGTTTTTAACATAGTCAATGAAACCACCGTCAAAATTGTACTGCTTTTGGGCGTATAAATCGAATAGCGTTCGTCTACTCTTATATATGCCTACAGTAGCCCATTCACAGAATTTAGATTTAGTACTGTGCTTTTTACATTTTTGTTTGAATGTATGTGAAAAAGCATTAGTTAATGTACTAAATAAACTATTGTTATGAACATCAGGATTATTGCCTAGGTAAGCTACAGTATTAAGCTTGTTCTCTAACAAGTTTTTGAATTCTCTAATTTTGTTAGAGGTTATGGGCCTACACATAATTTTCTCTTTAGGTTGATTAGTATTTCCCTTGGAAAACGATACTATTTGACCACAGTGATCTGAGGGCAACGCACTTATTACAGACTTACTTAAGTATACACTGTCACTAAAAAAATTATCTAAACAACTGGCAGTTGTAGCAGTGATTCTAGTTGGTTCACAAAATATATTTTCAAGATTATAACTCTTGAACATGTTTAAAAATTGGGTACTTTTCCTACACTGTTCCAATATGTTTATATTAAAGTCTCCACACACTATTAGATTCTTTTTGTTGCTTGATGCTATCCCAAGAATTTGGTCCATGACCCCAATAAACGTTCCAAAATCACTACTAGGTGGACTGTATACGCAGACTACTATATAACTATCAAGCTCGGTACAGGCCACCTCAGCACATCGCTCAACAGAAAGTCTAACAATGTCAATCCGCTCTTTACTGCGGAGACCATTTTTTATTAAGACCATGGAGCCACCTCTGATAGCAGCCTTCCTGTTAAAGCAACTTACAATATTGTAATTGTCTATACTGAACATCATCTCACTCTCCTTGAGCCAATGCTCAGTCAAACACAAAATATCTACATTAGCTCTGGCATTCCTGTTGTCTGAACACTTAGTTTAAATTATTACTATCAGTTAAAAATACAGAATTACCACTACAAGTACCTGGCAAGTCTGTAGGTATCAGGTTATTACTTTGTTTACAATGTAAACTCGTCCAAAACTTAATATTATTTGCTACTAATGTAGCAATTTTATACTTGTCATACTTTGTAAGATAAATACTATCTTTAGTCTTAAAACAATAATTACTAATAAAATTATTAGTGTCAAAAAATATAAAAGTGTCACTATGACGACATGTCAGAGTATGAATAAAATTATTCAAATAGTGTATCTTTTTATTATGAGATGAGGGCTGGCAACACACATATGGCAATGCACATAATATTATTTTAAATACTCTTAATTTACTTAGGCGTTCTATACAGTATAATAATTCTTTCTTGCCATTCCATCCATTTATACGTTGTGGTGTTGACTATGCTGGGCCAATTTTCATGTTCAATCGCGCGGGTAGGGGTTCGAAGTTATTTAAGTGTTACATATGTTTATTCGTGTATTTCGCAACGCGTGCAATACATTTAGAATTGGTTACAAATCTCACCACTGATGCATATATACTGGCGTTAAAACGATTTAACTCTCGACGCGGCAAACCATTGCAAATCTACTCAGATAATGGTAAGACATTTGTCGGAGCTTAAAAGGAATTTTCAACGTTTTTTGAGTCAAATATATCAGATATTTTAAATTTCACATTTTAAGTTTCACATTTATTCTGCAATATTCGCCTCATTTTGGTGTTCTAGCGGCGAGAAGGAGCAAACTTAGCGGGGGGTGGAACGCAACGGAGCGAGAACACAACGGGGAGAATCCTTCCGAACACACACAGTGCAAGGCGTCTATACCAATAATGTATAATATTATTGCAAATCTCTAAAGAAATATAGTACATATTATTAATAGTCTTAATAAACGCTTCATTAATTTCGTCGAACCCTGTTGTCATCCTGGAAGGATTACTTGATTTTATTCTTGTTCGGTTCATATTGTGGCTAGAAAATAAAACAAAAAGAATAAATAGAACATGCGCGGGGAGGCAACGGTTCAGTTGGTGTTCGATTGACAAGCGGTCAAGCGGGACATGTCGCAAAATGTACCGGAAAGTGCTAGCATAAGTCTTACTGAAAGGTAATGGTGTAATAACTATGTGTATAGAAGATGTTCGAAATGAAGTGAAATATTATACAAATAATTATAGAAGACTGTTTCATTGGTCACCGCCATCACTTACTTACTTACTTACTTCTAGTGAATTTTACTAGACCTACCTAGTTTTGTATGGAAATGTATGAGTAGCAGTAAAATAAAATCTATGCTTAAAGTTCATAAAGCTTGCAATACATTTTAATAATAAGCGTTGTAAAAGAAAGCCTCTTATAGAACGATCAACTATTACAAATAGAATCATCTATGAAATATTCCCCTACAGACCAGTCAAATAACCGTTTATCAAGCCGAAAAATGATCCATACACCAGCGTCATTCAGCTCTATTCAATATGAGAATTTGTTTAGCTGGATGGATCCGTCATATCATATATTATGCCACGCTTTAGTACTGTTTGAATGGTATCATAAAAACTCCTTCTGAATTTATTAAATTGCCTAAAATTGCATAGCAAAAACTGTCAAGTACATACTTTAGAAAAAATAACAGTAATATTGATGAATTGCTTATTTGAACCGATATCATTAGTTATATGATTTATTGCTCAATAAATTTTAGTTTCAATGTATATTATACTTGAATGTGTTTGGGTTAAGTAAACAAATAGTACATTTAGTCGTAATTTTCTTCAGAGTCAATAATTCAGGTTGAATTTAGGTTTGTAATTATCTCAAGTGTGTGAGAAAACTAATTTTTCATGCATTGGGGGTGTGACGCGTGTGTTTCTTTTGGGGTATACTGTTACCCTCATTATCACTTTAATAGGCCATTAGCATGTTTACTGAAGGAACATCGTATTTGGCACTGTCAGTATCTAACATATGAACATCATTATCAACGGAGCGCCAATCCCGATTGCATTCAAAGCTTGCACTTTGGAGTTCCGGGCTCCATCGGCTCTGCTACTCTTTCTTTCCATAATTTGGTTTGGTTGGGTTATTATTGGGAGCGATTGTTGACCTGACCCCTGACCCCGAGAAGAAAGCCTGCCCCATAGCTTCCCCTGTAAATCAACAGGTGTACCGGGTTGCAGATGAGGTTGGCTTGGGCTCCGATGGTCTTGGAATGTTGCGGCGTAAAGGGCGCCCTTTATGCCGCAACATTTATGAACATCATATTAGACATACACATTACTCGAGTTAAAGACTTATGTGTTGAGCAATGTTATAGAATAAGTGATGAAGAAACAAGGCAATGAAAGTTATTCCATTATGCGGTAAATTTTATATCTTTTCCTAAATTTAATTAAATAGGACGCCGAGCCCAATATCAAGGCGCTTAAATAATAATAAATTATATTTATCGTGACACATTCTTTGAAACTCGATATCATGGTAATAACCAGTAAGTATTTAATAACAAAATAATTAGTTAATTCTTTAGAGCAGTTAAAGCCTTCTTAACGTAAACTAAGGGTATTTAATATTCTTTATTTCATTGGGTAGTTAATTATCTATCGTCAAGTATTTGTATAAAATAAAAGGAATCTAAAGGAAAGCAATAGAACTAATTAAAAAATAATTCCTGTTCCTACCTCTTTCCACTTCAATAAATGTAAGCAATAAATATTTGAATACTGAATACTAACCACAAACACATATGAGACATGAGGGTTCATGGATTTAGTGTGCTCGGGATCTTTATTGACAGATAACGAAGAAATTGATCGCCTTTCTCGATGCAATTCTGCAATACTATCGGCCTTTTTGTACACATTGCTACATGAAGACTGCTTTGCGAAAGTATTTCATTACACCAATTAGGATTTTAAGGGGGTGCCTCTTTAAATACGGAGATATATGTTTAACTTTTTCTTTTGCAATACATACATATACTCACGCCTTTTTCCCTCCGGGGTAGGCAGAGACAACAGCCCGCAATCTGCTTCTGTCCTTACATACTTCACGAGCTTCCTTCACTGTCATTAAACCTTTCATGCAAGCCCACCGGTTTCGAGTTCTTTTGACCTGCCCTTTTTTCAATACCTCATTAATTTGATCAGTGTATATCCTGCAAGGTTGACCCCGGCTTGCCTGCCCACTTACATCTGCCTTATATACTTGATGTGTAATTCGCTCAGTATGCATTCGTTCCAAGTGCCCAAACCACCTAAGCATACCCTTTTCAATTCTTGTAACAACATTAACTTTCAGGCCACACCATTCTCGTATATCTATATTCCTCTTCCTATCAGCCAACCTTACTTCACACATACTGCGCAATGACCATATCTCTATTGCATTCACTTTACTTTCATGATATTTCTGCCATACCCAACTTTCACTTCCATACATTAATGTGGGGACTAGCACACCGTTATGAACCGCCAGTCGCGCCTTCTTCGACCACTCATGAAGGAGTGTAGCACACCATTCACGCGATTTCCTGCAGTTGCTCTCCTTTCAATATCTCCATCGTATCTTCCATCCCTTGTAAACGCACTACCCAAGTATATAAACTCTTACACTTGTTATACACATTCACCCTCAATCATAACATTACATTCAGTCATTTCTTGCTGCCTCTCAAAAACCATAACTTTCGTCTTTCTTGCATTCACTTTCATGCCTCTCGCTTTAAGGGCCGCATTCATGCTGTTCACCATTTTCTGCAACTCCTGCGCCGATGATGCTAGTATAACTTGATCATCAGCGTATAGGAGTCACTTAACATGCTGGTCTCCCATCTTTATTCCATATTCACACCCTTTCATATCACTCATACAGCTATCCATGAAAAGATTGAACAACCAAGGCGAAGCTACACATCTTTGCCTGACACCTTTAGAGATGTCAAGCCAGTCTGTGTAGGCACCATTAATCCTAACACAGGCTCTGGGGCCCTTTTACAATGACTTCAGAGCCCGTATTAAGTTGCCGTCCACCCCATACATAAACAGTACCTTCTACGACTCATTCCTGTTCACCTTATCATACGCCTTTTCCAAGTCTACGACTGCTCAAAACACTTTCTGGTTTTTAGCCAGGTATTTCTACACAAAGCAGCGCAAGGAAAAGACTTGATCCGTACATCCCATTCCCTTTTGAAATCCCGCAATAAATGTTTCATAAGGATAAAATATTAATAATAATTGTAGTTTGGAATAAAAGGTTGTTAACTTTATTCACACAAAAACTATGAATTAATACTAAATAAAGCAATTTTACAGTATGTATGTTGACACACTATACACATAATAAATTGAACATTTGTGCACAAAATTGAAACTAGAACAGTACATGAAATCCATTAACATTCATTCAATTTATCGGCGGTACGGCGCGGCGGTGAGACGAAAACGGAATTGATATTAATAAAGGAGCTATTTATTTTCTGTTTATGCTTCTAACAGTGGTTTTAGTCGGTTCAAGCCCGACATAACCGCCCCCGCTGGCCGGCGGGGGGGTATCTGAAGGGATTTCCGCACGAAAAAAAAAAGGTACTGTTAGCCATAAAAGTTGCTAAACACTTACAAATGTACAAACTATCTTTACATAGTAACATTAAAAGATAGTTTGTAAGGAATACGAACTCTTTCCTACTTTTACTACTACTATAATGTTACAAACTAACTGATGACCGTGGGTCCACCCGCTCGAAGGTTAGTTATAGTTTTTTTGGGTTATATTTTCGAATTTTTCATCAAAATTCGTTTAGTAGTTTTTTGCGTCCATCGCGAACAAAAAGACAAACGGCTAAATATCATTTTAACTAAACTTGTTTTACTGTTTTCAAAATACCCAGGGTGGTTTCACAGATGTTTGTGTTTGTATTAACTAATGGACGGAATATCTAAAGGTTAACTCACCTATGGTCAACTCACCTACGGTTTATTCAACTACGGTTGATTAAATTATGGATGATTCACCTACTGTAGGTTTATCAGTGGTCAATATTTGTAGACTGAAAAAGTAAATTAAGAAAGAAACAAAAATATTATAACTTTTGTTTGTTTAGATATGTATTAAGGACATCAAGTTGATGAACCGCCCATCCAACACGGTCATTTGATTCAAATCTAGAGTAGAATAGCGTGGAATGAACTGGAGTGGAGCGGAGTCATCACGGGTAGATAAGAACTTTCAATTAATCAATCAATCAATTAGCTTATTGCATTCCACTGCTGGACATAGGCCTCTCCTATTTTACGTCATAGCACCCGATCCACCGCCTTGCGCATCCAGTCTATTAGAACTTTATATCTCATAAGAACAAATTCAGTTCACCTAAAATGAGATACATAGGTAGTAAATATTATAATATATCAGTAACATTTGTCTCTGCTGAGTTGGGATATTTTTTAACAAACATTTCTTTTTCAATTATAAATCTAGATTTGAGCCATCTTACCGTGTATGGACATATTCTTTAAGTTAGCTTTTGAATATATTTATATTTTCGCAGTTTTTAATATCATCGGGTAAGTTAGGTTAGGTTGGAACAGTGACTGTGTGTGATTCACCAACATCGTATTACACACCCCAAATGAAATACATAATCATTTGGGGTGTGTAATATGATTCACCATCAAAAAAGTTATCCAGCGTACTGTACTAATAAACCGAAGGCAAGTCGTCTCATCGGCGTCTGTAGACCCGAGACGGCGTGCGGTTTTAGTCGGTTCAAGCCCGACATAACCGCCCCCGCTGGCACGCGGAGGGGTATCCGAAGGGATTTCCGCACGATTAAAAAAAAAAAAATGGTATTTCATACATGGTGTAAATAACCCATATCTTAACCGCACAAGTGTCATTATTCCCGTTCTATACATTATCTGTCATTCTTTACGCTTGCGCGGCAACCTGTACGCGGTGATTCCTTTAAAGTTTTACTAAAAGTGAATAAAAACCAGTTTAAAGGGTGTTTAAAGACGGCAAAAGAGAACATGCCGAAGCGAAAACATGGGAATGAGTATTTATTATATTCAAAAAATCCGAAGATTATAAAGAATATGAAACGACATTTTCTGAGAGAATCACCCCCTACATCTTCACCTTACACTAATGGTCGGGATATTATCAGGCAAGCATGGCTAAGGCGAGCCATCCCTCCATCAGCAATAGAGGTTATGATAAGTTCACTTTCAAATAAGACTTTGAAACAATATGATGTCACCTATAAAATATGGTGGGCCTTTTGTCAGAACGAAACGACGTATTGGACCATTTACACCATCAATACCAATTATTATATATTTTTTAACCGAGCTATTCAACTTAGGAGCCTCATAATGGGTCTTTAAACTGTTACACAAGTCAGCTCTGGCTGTAATAATAGGGTCAAAAATTGGGGGTGATGACCGTATCAAGAGGCTACTCAAAGGTTTCTATAACATTAAACCCCCTCGGGCCAAGTATCAAAATACTTGGGACCCAGGCAAAGTCCTTAATGTTTTAAAAACTTGGACTCCAAATAATTCATTAAATTTTGAAAAGTTGTTCAAAAAATTGATAATGTTATTAGCACTAAGCACAGCCCAAAGAGCACAGACTTTGTCTCTAATTAAAATACCTAACATCACAGTAATGCATACAGGTGTACACATTGCTATTACAGATACTATTAAAACTTCTGGCCCTGGTCGCTGCCAACCGAATTTCTTTTTAGCTTTCTTTGAAAAGCACGAAATTTGTCCAGCCAATACATTACGTGATTACATAAACTATACTCAGAGCATTAGGGGAAATAATATTCACTTAATACTTTCATTGAATAAGCCCCACAGACCAGTTTCAGCCTCTACCATCATTAGATGGATAAAAAATACTCTGTCTGTCTATTTGCAATATAGATATTAGTATATATTCAGGACATAGTACTAGACATGCCTCAACATCCACTGCTAATGCTAAGGGAGTGTCTTTAGACGTTATAAGGCAAACAGCAGATTGGACAAATAGCTCATCGACTTTTGCTAGATTTTATAATAGATCAATTATTGCAAATAATTCATTTGATTTTGCTCATACTGTGCTTAACGCTGAACAAAATTCATGATTTTTTAGGGTTCCGTTGCCAAATGGCAAAAAAACGGAACCCTTATAGATTCGTCATGTCTGTCTGTCTGTCCGTCCGTATGTCACAGCCACTTTTTTCCGAAACTATAAGAACTATGCTGTTGAAAATTCTGTGAACCGCATTAAGATTTTCACATAAAAATAGAAAAAAAAACAATAAATTTTGGGGGTTCCCCCTTAGAACTGAAACTCTAAATTCTTTTTTCATCAAACCCATACGTGTGTGGTGTCTATGGATAGATCTTCAAAAATGATATTGATGTTCTAATTTTTTTTTTCTAAACTGAATAGCTTGCGCGAGAGACACTTCCAAAGTAGTAAAATGCCCCCCCCCCCCCCCCTCCTGTAACTTTCAAAATAAGAGAATGATAAAACTAAAAAAAATAAATGGTGTACATTACCATGTAAACTTTCACCGAAAATTGGTTTAAACGAGATCTAGTAACTAGTTTTTTTTAATACGTCATAAAACAAAAAATCGCAATTTACCTTTCACTCAATCAACTCAAATATAAAATTTAAGAAAAACACATTATATTACTTGCTGCTACGGAACCTTTAATGGGCGAGTCCGACTCGCACTTGGCCGCTTTTTTATGTGCCATAATAAAATTAGAAAAATAAATTAGAAAAATAAGTCTATGTTAAGATGAATAACTTGATTGTTTATCCATCACTATAATTTGATTTAAACTTTGATTTAGAAATTAGACATAAAGTCTAATATTATGATGAATGAGACTGTTTATATCTATTATTACCATTTGTAATATATATACCATGTGTCTAAAAAATAAAAGAATTTAATTTCCTATTGAAATACTATTTATTTAAAATTTCATGTTTGGAACCTCAATTTTTCCAAAAATCTCTTAACATCTGCATTGTAAATCTCATATCGAGAACGAAGCCTAAAGTATAATAAGTGATCAAACGAACTTACCTGTTGTGAAGTTCGATCATTATTATACGAAGGGCTTCGTTCGAAGATATAAGGACCCTCCCTACCCAACCCCTGAAAAATTGAGTTGAAAGCTTACTCTAAAATAATGACAGATAATGTATAGAACGGGAATAGTGACACTTGTGCGGTTAGTTTTTGCTTTCAGCTCTAAATATGCGATTGGTTGTTGAAAGCTGCATTGTAAATCTTATATCTTCGAACAAAGCCCTTCGTATAATAATGATCGAACTTCACAACAGGTAAGTTCGTTTGATCACTTATTATAATCCGTAATCCTGTAAATCATAGCATCATAAATGACAAAAAAAAACCGTGAAATAATGTGATCGGAATATTATAGATGAAAGTTATAGGTGGTAAGATCACGAACGTTTTCAGAAATATTATTTTGATAGATGTAATGTCATAAAAAATTTAAGGTATTATAGCTGGCGAGACATTATTGCTTTGAAACTCCTAAATCTTTCACTATTATAAATCGGGGAAAATAATACGTATGTACTTATGTAAAATATTCATTACAACTACTGAGGAAAACTAAGTTACTAAACAGTATCTGGAAAGACAAACATTTACAAGCCAGATAGTTGAACTGTTCATTACAGTTGCAGCATTAACGTACGGTGAACTGTCTCACTTGGGATGGAATCTCCAAGTCAAAGTTGGTTGGTAACTCGCATTATAGTGTATATAGAAAGGAACAGTGATCTTCTGTTGAAAATCATTAGAGGGGTCAATTTAGCTACGATTGATTTTATGCCGCGCGATATCAGCTATACTTGATATTGTAAAGAGGGAGGCCGAATTTGTTTATATGTATTTTAGGTAGTGTGTGTTAGGTAATCTTCGAAACCACTGCGCTTATTGGCAAAATACTTTCACCATTATTTAAAAAAAAAAAGAAAAAGCGGCGATAGCCCAGTGGTGTATGTAACCTTACGAGTTTGATCCGCAGTCGCCCCGGGCACACACACAACTCTGACTTTTCGTAGTTATGTGTGTATTAAAAATGTTGATTATCGCTCGCTTAGTAATGTGATATGTAGATGGCAATAGGCTCGCCCCCTATTACATTGACCCTAAACATAATTGGCGAATCGTGGGTGTGTACCTCTGCCTACCCCTTCGAGGATATAGGCGTGAAGTTATGGCATGTGTGTTATATTGTTGTCATATGAACCGAAGCGGAGCGACGGCAGGTTACTAGTTATATTATAAATGTTTCTTTTAATAAATAATACCATACGCCAAAGTAAACATAACTTATGTAGCTTATAATACGAGTTCTAGAAGGCGGGTAAACATAATTAGAAATATTTTCTTTTGTTAATACAATATAAACCTATAGATCAAAACCAATGAAATGAAAATTTGCCCTGAGCGGAAATTGAATCCGCGACCTCCTACATAGCAGTCTAACGCTTTACGGCCAAGCTACATATAACACACATAAACTAAAATAAAATACAATAAAAATGGAATTGAAGTTTTTGAACGGTCCCTAGTTCACAAGTGGTTGTTATCGAACCTGTTAACCTTGGGACAGATATTGCTGCACTGTGCACTCCCAAAGAGGTTTTTTGACATGAGTTTCCCAAGAGTCCTAAAAACGGTACGAAAAGGTTTTTACATGATATGTAACAGTGTTGATAGATACTGTTTCTTTATTTATAATATGTGTATCGTGATCGCATTGTATCGTGAGTTTACAATGGATAGAGTGGTTCACGAGGAAGGTTTTAATATATAACTTGTCAAGTTTTTGTATATATTTTGTATATATGCAGCTGGTATAGGAAAAAAATAAGCCGTCTGGGAGCTTTCAACGAAAACGCTGTCTAAAACCCTTTGAGATATAACAAAATAGTGTATGGTGGAATTGTGCATATTATATAGGTTGTGATAGTGGAATAGGGTCCTATGGGTAGCGGGAATGGGATCAGAATTCCATGCTGGTAAAGCCACGGGCAACAGCTAGTAGGTTATATTTTGTAGCTGCTTGGCAACAGACGGCCTGTCATTCTTGAGGCACGATAGCATCGCTTCACGTCCTTGTAAACGAGACAATGAAAAATAATATAGGTATACACGTGTTGAAAGTTTCACTGTGCTTAATTCTGTCAATTGACCGTCAACTGCTATCTCCATAATTGGGAACAGAAGAACTACAAATCGTATTCCTCCACCAACATGCAGCTATGTTTTCAGATGAACCAATCAGTGTTAAACTCAATACCTTGTAAAATAAACTGCGTACGTCCGCATGAAGAATTATTATTCCATCAAGCGAAATAGGGGTTCACTCACTGGAGAATTTGCAGGTTTTTCTTGTAAATTATTCTATCGGTTCAATTCGCTCATCTTTTTATGTTTACACGTGTTTCACTGGCACCGGAATCAACGCTGAATATTCATTTTAGGCGTGCGTATTACTCATATTCGTTTTTACTCAGAAGAGGGTAACACTGCGAATATAAATGATACTAGCTTTTAGTTATGATAGATGAAATACAAGCAGATCTATTTCTGACTACCAACCCGCCTTCGCTTCGCTTTATATTACCTTTTTAACTCAAGCCATCGTAATTTACTCATAATATATAGCTCATGTCCATCTTGGTGTGGTTATAGTCAGTATGCTGCTGAGTATACATTAATTTTTTTATCTGGTGGGAATAGGTAGTTCATTCTAAATAAAAAGCGGCCAAGTGCGAGTCGGACTCGCCCATTAAGGGTTCCGTAGCAGCAAGTAACATAATAATGTTTCTTTTTTAATTTTATATTTGAGTTGATTGAATGAAAGGTAAATTGCGGTTTTTTGTTTTATGACGTATTAAAAAAAACTACTTACTAGATCTCGTTTAAACCAATTTTCGGTGAAAGTTTACATGGTAATGTACATCATATAATGGGGAATGGGGAACATGGGGAAACCCCAAAATTTAATGTTTTTTTTTATTTTTGTGTGAAAATCTTAATGCGGTTCACAGAATACATCTACTTACCAAGTTTCAACAGCAAAGTTCTTATAGTTTCGGAAAATAGTGGCTGTGACATACGGACGTACAGACAGACAGACATGACGAATCTATAAGAGTTCTGTTTTTTGCCATTTGGCAACGGAACCCTAAAAAAGGTATAATAAGCAAACCTATTAATTCTACATCATATCTATAAGTTAGTACGTTGCCGCGTTTTTCGTGGATTTAATTATAACGATATTAGTGTAATACTTATTACTAAATATTATTTAGCTCTTAATATTGTTAGCATTAATAACCTGTAAGTACGCGGTAATCAAATTAGTGTGGTTGATTGAGTAAAATTAATTAATTAGGAGCTATGTGCTTTAATTCAGTGGAATTAGCCGAATGTCGATCATCTTTGTCGAATTAAAAATTGTGTGTTGTATTTTTGAAGGAACTACAGATACTATAAAGAGGCGCGGGTGGAAAAGGGAATTTATAAACCCGTTGTATGGGGCCCCACCAACGTATGATCGGGGACTCCCCAAACTCAAATGGAATGTCACGTCCATTAATCAGCAGGTGTACCAGCTCGCAGGTGAAGTAGGTTTGGATTCCAAAGATCTTGGGAAGACCCCAAACAGCCGTCTTTCAGTCTTAGGAATCTAAATCTTCAATTAAATTTTTAAGCAATTAGGTTGCTTACTTTTCCTATAGATTTAGATTTATAGGAAAAGTAAGCAACCTAATTGCTTAGAAAATTAATTGAATTAATGTGGCGGAGTCATCAAAAAAACAATGTTTAAAAGTGATTGTAAAGTCATACATTGTTTCCGTAGTTCGCAGGTATTACGGTAGATGGCTCCAGCGTCGCCTTGAGACGTATATAATATATCGGAGAATTTCAAATATTTAATAAATAAATAAAAAATATGGTACGACAAAGTACACAACGCCACTAGACCCAAACTAAGCAGAGCTTGTCATATGGGTTCTAGAATGCGGATAAACAGACTTAAATACTTTTTTTTGTAAATAAATACATATTATACATAGAAACACCCAGACCAATGAAAATATACATATTTGCACTGAGCGGGAATCGAACCCGCGACCTTTGGCTTAGCAGTCGAATGCACTACCGCTACGCCACAGAGGTCGGTTGAGACGTGTCTAGGTGGCTCAGTTGGTCAGAGCATTCCCCTGGTAAGGGACTGGTCGCGGGTTCAAGCCCCGTCCTAGATGTTCTCTTTTTCCGATCTAAATCTATAATCTATATCTTACTACTCATACTACTCGTATTATAATTATTTCAAAAGTTTACATTAATGTTTTTACTCCCTCTTTATGCACTTCACCGGTTTCCTCGACCTTCTAAATGCGGGAGTTCCTTACGCTTCTTTGCGCTTGACTCCGCATTCGTATTCGTATTTCCTCTCCTTGGGTCGCTCCAGCAGCAGCCAATGTTGATGTGTGATGATCTTATGGCCCTGCTCCTTTAACTTAACCGGCATTTCGGGGTCATAAATGATACCAGTTACCTCACGCCACTTGGCTGACGTGGCGGCATGATAAAGTATGTTAAAGTCTCTGCCAACTCCAATAGAAACACGCATAGCTGTATGTGTGTATAGAAATAAACTACCTTCTTAATAAACAATCTAGTGGGGCGGAAATCACACAGTGATTGTCAAACTTCGGGCCAAACTTAGATATTTTTGTTGCAGTATTTTTATTCAAAATTACAGACCTTAGGCTTTATGCATATTATTCGACGCGTCTTTATATATTGAGCAATAAATATGAAGAAAATGAAATCAAATCAAACGTCTGCCACGTTAAAAACACAAAAAAATGATTTTATATTTCAGTTTCTTTCAGAGTCTGGTTGCTTTATGTAAATATACAATATACGTATTATCATTGTCGCTCAAATGTCAAAGTCAAATACGCGTTACTCTGATAACTGGAAAGAAACTCACTTCTAAAAGTTTTTAGGGACAATTTGTATGGTAGGTACCCGAAACCTTGAACGTACAAACCCCAAAATCTAATCAGTTCTTCCCATTAACCAAACAAGATGATTGGCGAAAGAATTTTTTAAATCGGATAAGTGGTTCTTGAGTTATTGCGTAAACAGACATCCAGACATCCAGACATCCAGACATTCAGACATCCAGACATCCAGACCAACAGACAGACCGACACAAACATTTTTTTTTGCTTAATTAGACTTAGAATCATGTGAAACATCGAGAAAAGTGATAAAAAGTGGGTGTAAGATTTTGTTTTTTTTTGCGTCATTTTAAGACTTCGGTGTCCACCTGGTTGGTGGCCCGAAGTAATAATATTGTATACCTATAAATAAATAAATAAATATTGTACGACATTCTACACAGCGCTTTCTGGAGCCAAAGTAAGCATAGTTTAACTAGCTTGTGTTATGGTTTCCAGAATGCGGATAAACATACTTATATACTTAAAAGCCTATACATATATATTTAACCCTACGTCAGTAACAATGTTCGCTAATAGCAGACCCTTATAATCTTGTTGTTGACGAGTAATTGAGTGTAGAACATGGCTAGCCCACTAGGCATTGTGGAACATTAAATTTAACAATGGCGGTTATATTAGAAACTTCACTTTGACACATTGTTATTCAACAATTGGTTCATTAATAACTTGGCATGTTTGGAAGAAGAATTCATAAGAATCAAAAGCAAGGTCTAGGTACCTCGTTGGTAGAGCATTTTAGGCTAGGTTAAGGTTTATCCCCGATCTTGACTTTCAAATTGACATTTCGTTTTATGTCGACAGACATTAGGCATTAAAGTTGTTAGTGGTCTCACTGCCATCGAAACCCTTCTTTTTTTTTCTTGCGGAAATCCCCTCGGATACCCCCTCGCCAGCGGCTAAAACCGCACGCCGTCTCAGGTCTTCAGACGCCACGGTGTAAGATAAGGTACCTGCTGCCATCGATACCCAAGAATCTTTTTTTTTTATATTTAGGACACGTCAATTTGACTTCACCTCGCCTTATGGTAAGCTGAAGGTAAAGACTCAGGAAAGAGGATCACCATTACATACACGTACCATGTTAACAATGGTGGAACTCAGCTTGACGGCCTCATCAGAAGAGGATTGTCGTCGCAGCAATGCGTGACACCCACCGGTCCCAAT
Source organism: Cybosia mesomella (assembly GCA_946251805.1). Lineage (NCBI taxonomy): Eukaryota > Metazoa > Arthropoda > Insecta > Lepidoptera > Erebidae > Cybosia > Cybosia mesomella. Next base: position 11,765,374 of record OX276404.1, read on the forward strand.
AGTGCTGCGACCACAATCCCCCTGCCCGGCTATGCACTTGCTGACCCCTATTTTTTTATTTTTCCGCCATCTCCTTCGCGAGCATTACATGCTCGCAGAGAGAGGTGGCGGCGGCCCACGCGCTCGCGCTCCGCACCATTGCCGCAATCATGCTGCCGAGCGAGAGGACTCCCACCCCGATTGCTGCCACGAGGTCACGCCTCGGCGCTTCCCATGCCGGGCAGTCCACCAGCGTGTGCAGCCCTGAGTCAGGCGTTGGCTCCTTCCTGATCCGATGCAGGTAGTCCCCGAAGCACCCCTTACCGGAGATCACCTGCGTCAGTCGGTACGAGAGGCTTCCGTATCGCCTCTCTAGTCAATCCTCCATGACGGGCCTTACCGCCGCTATTGCGGCGTGCCCTGCGCTTGGTCGCCCAAGTCGTTCCTTCCACTCCATCACGATGGCCTGGCAGAGCTGGGACTATACGGCCTCGATTTCACGAGGCTCGGGGTTCCGTCCCTGCTCCCGCGCCTCCTTTCGCCACAGGTACAGTTGCGAAAGGGCTCTCGCCTCCAGGTCCCATGGCGGAGTTCCGGCAAGGAGACTCACCGCCTCGAAGGAGATCGTGCGGTACCCGCGGATGACCCTGATGGCCATCACTCGCTGCGGAGCGCGCAGCATCCGCACAGTTCTGGTATTCAGGGCCTCCGCCCATATTGGGCACCCATACAGGGCCATGGACAGCACGATCCCCGCGTAGAATCTCCTGCAGGAGTCATCGGGCCCCCTCATGTTGGGCAACAGTCACGAGCGTGTCGTCCGCGTAGCACGTGACGGCGGCACCGCCTACGAGCTCACCGCGAAGCACCCAGTCGTATCCAATGTTCCACAGGAGCGGCCCCAGGACCGATCCCAGTGGATCACCGCACGACATTTCACGCCGACCGAGACCGGTCATGGTTGGGTAGATGACGGCTCTCTCCGTCAAATACGCCCCGACTATGCGGCGGAGGTAGAGAGGCACTTCGTGATACACGAGCGCGTTTGGCGATGTCACCGCCAACATCACCTCACCCAGGGATACTGCATCCTCCGCCAGAGCCCTCACGCGCATGATGGCATCCACGGTGGAGCGCCTCTGGCGGAAGCTATATTGGCCATCCGCCAGACGCAATCAAGCCGAAATTGGATTACTATGGAAGGTTTTTCGCAATCGGGCACGGTGGTACCTACCCGGCCGCATTTTGTGACAAATTTGTGTCATCAAATTTCTACCACCAGTCATGATCATGCGGAGTGGAGGAGGAAAAGCCTTAAAGCGGATCTCGAGCACTGAGGTTAAAGCCTCGAATGCTACTGTGACTCAATGCTGAGATGATGATTAGTGTTAATTTATATTATTTTATAAGAATATAATTTTATTACATATAGCTAAAGTGATTTCTACTGAAATTAAAATGTTTTTAATACCATACGATATCGTAATTAATGACTGTAAAGACCATTATAGTGAAATAAAGAGTTGTTTCTAGTCTTAATGTGTATAACCTCCTTTTATCCATTAGTTGTTGTTTGCAGTATTCACCTCAACCCAGAGCTATAAAATATTTTACCTCTAGGTTTAAATGTTTTTCATTATATCTGTGCTACGATATTTCATAAAGCTTTTGAATTTGAACACCAAAATGAGTGAGAAAATATCTATTACTGTGTAATGTTTTCAAAACAAACCATAACAACCTGCCAGAAAGATCCCGAGAAAATATTTTACATGTATAGTATAAAAGTAAATAGGCGTGTAAAAGTTTCGGCGGCGAGATGTTGTTACTCTGTATTCAGACGTATGATGTCGCTACTGTCGTCTCAATTTAAGGTGAGTGTACATCGGTGTACGATGTTTTGTGCAAATTGTATTAATAGAAAAATGGAAATCTTGTGTAAGAATATGGAAAGCGAATAGTTTAAGTATGATGGTAATAAAAAATGTGCCCGGTAAATGGCAAATGGCTCGCCCCCTATTACATTGGGACCTTAACATAACTGGCGAATCGTGGGTGTGTAATACACCTCTGCCTACCCCTTCGGGGATACAGGCGTGAAGTTATGTTATGTTAATAAAAGTGAAGATAATATATTAATGACGACCTCTGTGGCATAGCGATAGTGCGTTCGGCTGCTAAAGTCAGAGGTCGCGGGTTCGATTACCGCTCAGTTCAAGTGCAGTGGGTGTTTCTATGTATAATATGTATTACTTCGGGCCACCAACCAGGTGGACACCGAAGTCTTATAATCACGTAAAAAATTTTTTTATTTACAAAAAAAGTATTAAAGCATGTTTATCCGCATTCCAGAACCCATATGACCAGCTCTGCTTAGTTTAAGTCTAGATGGCGTTGTGTAATTTTTCCTAGAATATTTATTTATTTATATTTATATTCTTTTTGTAAAAGATTAAGATTAATAAAATAAAAATAAATAAAGATTAATATCATTATCACCGTTCTAGCGTTGGTCCCGGTTGCATCGAGGTTTTTACTTCGAAGCCCGGGCACTATGTTTCTACTTTTTCTGCTTCACTTCGCCTGATCTTTTAGCATATATAAAGAATATAATTATCTTTTCTACTATCCATGTAATAACGCATAACATTTGAATTTTTATGCAATTAGTATGTTTACTTTTCCGATAGATTTACATCGGAGAAAGATCGCTTTTTTTGTTATACTAACTGCTTGAAAAATTAATTGAATTAATGTGGAGGAGTCATCAAAAAACAATGATTAAAAACTGGCCAAGTGCGAGTCGGACTCGCTCATAAAGGGTTCCGTAGCAGCAAGTAAAATTTTAGGTAGATTTCCATGAAATCGATCTACCTATTGGTTTCTTGACTACTGTCGAATTTTTTAAAAATTTCTTCATAGTAGGTCTACTTATGACCCCCTGAGTTCGAAATGACCACTGGTCAAAAAGTTTATTTTTATATATATATATATATATATATATATATATGTATGTATGGTTCCACTTCCCAAAATTTGCGGCACTCTCACGGTCGCATTTTTGCCCCGATCGCTTTCAAACTGCGGTCAAAAATTGCTTGGGTGTAAACTTAGTTTAAGTTCGTGAACGGGTGGAATCCGGCCTAAGGGGACGGTAGGGCCTCACTTTTTGTGAAATCAGTTTTTCCTCAAAATTTCACGTTCCATGAAAGATATTCGAACCGTTCTAATTTAATCCCATAGTATACATGAATACCAACAACTTTTAATTATAAACCTATAAGATTAAAACTTTAACTATTGGGCCTAGTTGCCATCAATAAATGAATTTGAAATGAATTTGAATTTAACTAAAAGTGGAGGGGGGCAAAACCAAAATTTTTCGGGAAAAAAATCATAACTTCTAACCGGTGAACATTCTTGCCGTCGGAAACATTTTTAATCGATAGGCCATTTTTAAGTCTAAAATAAATGTCTGAAAAGTTTTTCGCTAAAAGTTACCGTTTTCGAGAAAAAAAATAAAACATGTTAAAAATGCGCTCAGCGTGGGTCATAGAAGAAGCATAGGTCATAGAGGGGCAAAAAAAGATTTCTAACCGATAGGTTATTTTTTGCTCTAAAATAAATGTCCGAAACGTTTTTTGCTCATATTTACCGTTTTCGAGAAAAAGAAAAAAAAATAGTGCGGTACGGAAATCTTCACGAAATATTGTTTAAAGTCCGTAGTTCTCTATATAAAATAATATTAATTGCTTCACGAAATCTACCTGTGCGTTCCCCCTGCGGGAACGGATTTTTTATATGTGAGTTGATTGAATGAAAGGTAAATTGCGGTTTACGATTTATAACGTATTAAAAAAAATACTACTAACTAGATCTCGTTCAAACCAATTTTTGGTGGAAGTTTACATACTGTATATCATATATTTTTTGGTTTTATCATTCGTTAATTTTAAAAGTTACAGGGGGGGGGGGGCACACATTTTACCACTTTAGAAGTCTCTGGGGCGCAAATGATATTAGAAACCGCAATATCATTTTTGAAGACCTATCCATAGATGATACAAGTATGGGTTGGATGAAAAAAGATTTTTGATGAGTTTCAGTTCTAAGTATGGGGAACCCCCAAATTTTTTTTTTTCGATTTTTGTGTGAAAATCTTAATGCGGTTCACAGAATACATCTACTTACCAAGTTTCAATGGCATAGTTTTTATAGTTTCCGAAAAAAGTGGCTGTGACATACGGATGGACAGACAGACATGACCAATCTATAAGGGTTCCGTTTTTTGCCATTTGGCTACGGAACCCTAAAAATGATTCTAAAGTCATTGATTGTTTCCGCAAATCGCAAGAATTATGGTAGATGGCTCCGGCATCGCCTTGAGACGTATATAATTTATCGAAGAATTTCGAATATCTGGGACATGTCTAGGTGGCTCTATTGGTCAGAGCATTCCCCCTGTAAGGGACTGGTCGCGGGTTCGAGTCCCGTGTTAGGTGTTCTCTTTTTCCGATCTAAATCTATAGGAAACGAATAATGTAATATTATATATTTATGCTTTTAGTCAGAAACTACTTACAGCTGAGGACTTAGACTGATAAACCGAGACTTAAACAAAAGTTTACATTAAAACATACAAGGTACCATTTTGAGAGCTTAATAAATTATAAAATTAGAAGCAGTAAGCACCACTTTCGTTTCAATCATATTTCCCGTTAAAAGTTTGCTACAAACAAGGAAAATACTTTCGGTTCCTCTGATCGAAGACGGAGTATTTCTTTATTAACAGCTTTGTATTGCCCGAAGTTTGGCCAAAACTTCGATATATTTCACTCAGAAACTGTGTAAGCGGCTATCAGTAATAATATAACTTTAATGATGTTTTACTTTTCGTGGTATTTAGGACCATTCACGGTAATTCTATTTGAATATTTACCTCAATTATACTGGAAAGAAAAAATATTATTTATGTTGAGAACAATTCAAACAGTTTTCTGTAAACATTGATAGGAATAAATTATTTAATTTATGGATAAATGAAGCCTGATTTGCTATGTCCTTTTAATGGAGACAATGCTTCAATCCTTTGTGTTGATTCTTATAATAGCTTATCCTAAAACTTATGACATTAAGAATAGTAATCGTGGTAGTTTTGGGCTGCGATGAAGACTGACAACCGAGACGGGAGATTTTGACCGTTACTTGACTAGACTTTACATGTGTTTCAGTTCGCTAGCGAGGTCAGAACAATCGCGACGTGATACGGTATTCAGGCCGCGAGTCTCACTCGAGAGACACTTTTTTTTTTATATTTAGGACACGTCAATTTGACTTCACCTCGCCTGATGGTAAGCTGAAGGTAAAGTCTCAGGAAAGAGGGTCACCATTACATACACGTCCCATGTTAACAATGCAATGGTGGCACTCAGCTTAACGGCCTCATCAGAAGAGGATTGTTGACACCCACCGGTCCCACTAGTGCTGCGCCCACAATACCCGGCTATGCACTTGCTGACCCCTGAACGCAATGAAACCGAAATTGGATTACTATGGAGGGTTTTTCGCAATCGTGCACGGTGGTACCTAACCGGCCGAATTTTGTGACAAATTTGTGTCATCAAATTTCTACCACCAGTAAAAACTACTACAGTAAATATTCTGTGCTATTTATTTAATTCTCTACTTGACTCATAGGTACATGAAGTATACTATAAGATTTTGAGTCTTCTTCTTCTGCCAATATTAGCTTCATTCAATCAAAGATTTTCTAGGACGCAAGTAGGTCGACCGACTATTCAACTTCATTGATTGAGAAATCGGTCTTTCAGTTCTATGTCTCGGTCTCGTTACACAATAGAGTACCGGAGGCGGAGACATGTGTCTCCTGTCTATGTCGTAGGACGAATCACCAACTTTAGACATAACTACCTATGCACTTGATAATGACTTATTTTAAATATACTTATTGATGTGGTTTAAGATGATTAAATGAAGTTATCTCAAAGTACCCGAACTATGTTGAATTGTTGGTGTTACTATTTACGCAGAATGAGCTCACAGTGTCATGAAGTCTTGTTGTATTTTGTTCTTTCTTGGAATTAATTAAGTGAATCTTTAGTCTCCCCGTGACCATGGCTGCTGAAAAGCAACCGAAACGTCAGGTTCAATGTAAAATATAAAATAACATCAAATAAACCGCGATAGAATCCGTTAAAAATAGTTTTATTTCAATGTGTAACATTCGCGTAAACTTCCTACAATATCATGATTAAATGAAAGTTAGATTTTTCGCGTGGTTCATTTTATTGTCATTGTCATGTCACATTTTGTTATCATGTAGTGACTGTAGGACGACTATATATTTTTCAGTTGTCCCAAAAATAACTTAGCTCCAGACCAGCATAGTCAAATAACCGATTTAAAAATCCCTCTTCCTGTCAACTTTGCTTCTCTCCTAACTAATTTATCTCCACAACTACTAAAAAGTTTTTGGCATCCGTTGTAACTCTATCAGGCTATAATCTCATACCTATTTAATGTGTAATCGTGTTCAAACGTTCAAACGCCGGGGTGTACACCCCGGCGTTTGAAGACCCGAAACGGTGTGCGGTTTTAGTCGGATCAAGTCCGACATAACCAGCCCAGCTGGCCGGCGGGGGTATCCAAAGATATTTCTGTACGGAAAAAAATGTATCATATAATGGCCTGAGGGGTCATTCCGTCCGCTTCTCAACGGCATGACACGGACATCGCGTCGCGCGGAGATATGCATCGAATAGTGTGCAACTGCAATCAATATAAGTAAATGTATATAAGTTAAGATATAGGATAAGTATTATTAATAAATAAACTTACGGGGGTGAGTAAAATAGAATGACAGCACTATCAAATTTATATAAATGTAGGCTCGAATTGTTCGAAAATCAGTCTCAAATACGCGGTCAAAAAAATTGGAGCTCAAGAATAAAAAATCAGGGGCAAGTGCTGGTCTAATGGTCCATTTCCTCACTGGCGTTTATTATCTTCAAACCATCTATTCAAGTATTGCGTTTTATTCTTCGAATCTTTTACTGAGTCAGTTACACTCCACTGAAGAAGTGATAGTTAGGAATTGGCTGTCACGAACACGCTTGTAATACCTTTATAATGTTTATAACATATCTGTGTCCTTGTTATTATCTGGGTTTTTTATTTGTTTAACAAGACGTGTCGTTTTTGTACCATTTGTTTCAGTATACTAACCGCAACAAGTTCACGTGTCCAATAACGAGAGCCTAAAAGTATTTGTTCCTATAATATAAATTAATTTCTATCGCACGTTTAATATTGGTAGAGTTTCATATTGGCAACATATTCGACACGGTTGCCATATGGAAAAACAGATAGAATAGACTATTGGGCAATTAAGCGGGCAATTCAATACATGTAAAAAAAAGTTCAATTATAAAGTACGGCAACTATTACAGAATATGGAATCAATGTGGATCCGCGATTGGAAGTTCTACAAATGCATGCCTTTAAGAACAGGGCCTCGGTTTTATGCAGTGTCTTTCGTACCTTTTTTTTTTCGTGCGGAAATCCCTTCGGATACCCCCCCGACGGCCAGTGGGGGCGGTTATGTCGGGCTTGAACCGACTAAAACCGCACGCCGTCTCGGGTCTACAGACGCCGGGTGTAAGGTTGCCCATAGAGCATATCCCAAGGGAGAGGCGGCGAGGTAACCCCGGCGAGGCAAGCAGCAGTTGGCCAGGGCATTACGACGATTGGCAGCGGAACCGCCGGACTATTCGGGCATTGTCAAGCAAGACCGCTCTCTGCATCGTGGCCGCCGCTGATTTCCCACTAATCCCGAGCCTCCCTAGATGAACTGAGAGGCTCCTTGGGATCAAACCATTGGCTGAAATAATAACTGGGACTATTTCTGTGGACCGCACCCCCCACATGTCGGTAACCTCGTGCGCCAGGTCCAGGTATTTGGTTGTCTTATCTGCTTCGGCGCGGACGAGGTTCTCGTCATAGGGAATAGTGATGTCCACAAAAAATACCCGTGACTCTGCCCGGTCCATCAGCACGATATCAGGCTTATTCGCTAGAATTGTCCTATCCGTGATGATGGACCGGTCCCAGTAGAGCTTGGCGCGGTCATTTTCGAGTACGGCTTCCGGCACATACTTGTAGTATGACAGCCTCTGCGCAATGAGGCCGTATTTAAGGGCAAGTTCTTGATGTAGAATTCTGGCTGCTTGGTTGTGCCTGTGCAGATACTCAGTGTTAGCAAGCATGGAACAACCGGAGGTCACATGTCTGAGTGACTCGCCAGGACGGTGGCATAAACGACACGTCCGTGGTTCCATCTTTCAGTATGTACCTCCTGTAGTGGTTCGTCTTGATAACCTGATCTTGTATCGCACAGACAAAACCCTCGATTTCTCCAAAGAGGTCACCAAAGTGCATCCAGTGCACAGAGGCTTCTCGGTCCACTTGAGGCTCGTGTAAAGCCTTAAAGAAGCGTCCGTGCAGCTCTTTACAGACTCGGAGAGTGAACGAAGGCTCACCCCACCGGATACTGGTATACGATCCGATTAGACAATTCTCCCCCGCTCCACATGAAGAACCGCACATTTGTCCATTCTAAGCTCTATGCCGATGCTGCCGCTGAAATCACAAGTGATATCTAGCAACCGCATCAGACCTGCAGCGTTTGGGGCAAACAACTTGAGGTCATCCATGTAGAACAGGTGAGACACCTTCGGGCCCCCTCTCCGAAGCTGAAAGCCCGTCCCTGACTCATCCAGCAATGTGCTTAGAGGATTCAAGGACAGACAAAACCACAGTGGACTCAGACAGTCACCCTGAAAGATACCCCGCTTCACCTTTATCGCACCCCAGAAAGACTAAGCATTGTGCTCCATTGCTCCATACAGGCACCGAGGAAGTCTCGAACTGTATGATCAATTTTATACAGCTCGAGGACCCTTTTCAGCCATGTATGGGGGACCGAGTCAAATGCTTTCTTGTAGTCTATCCAGGCAGCGGAAAAATTACGTCGGTTGCGTTTGACCTGCTGGCTAACTACCGCGTTAATTAGGAGGAGTTCCTTGGTTGCACGACAACCACGTTGACATCCGTTCTGGGCATTAGCGACGATGCAACAGCTGTTTAGATGGCTCGCTATCTTTGCCTCCAGAACAGATGTCAGTGCCTTGTAGGTGGTAGGAAGGCACGTTATCGGTCGGTATTGCGATGGGTCCGTGGTACGCTCCGACTTAGGAACCAAATGAGTGACCCCAGTAGTGAGGAAGTTAGGGAGCTCTTTCATGGCTAGGGCCTCCTGGAACTGTCTTGCGAGGGTGTCATGGAAAGCCCGAAAACTCTTCAGCCAGTAATGCTGCAGTCCATCGCTCCCTGGAGACTTCCAGTGCGGAGCTTTGGCAACTGCTACGCGAACATCGTCCTGGCTGATAGTTATCGGGCTCATTGGCAGTATATCTGCATACGACTCCTCGATGACCTGCATCCATAATCCCTCCACATGCTCCACAGGTCGTGACCATAGGTTACGCCAAAATGCCACCAGCTCCTGTCCGTCAGGACGCTCAGTAGCGGCGTTGACCCTAGGCTGCTCTAACGACCTGTAGAACTTCCTCTGATCACTCATGAAGAGGCGATTCTGGTGATACCTTTTTACTCGTTCTAAGTACCTAAGTCACACCCCGCAAATGCTTTCCTGACAAACCGCAGGACTCTTGGCCTTAAATGACCCACCCTGAAACTAATCAGTTTGCCGATGAGGACCCTAGTCTCAGCGATACGATTTTCAATTCTGCGCTTCCAGGCAGGCTCAGCGTCTCTCACACGCCGAGCATCAGCAGCTGCCACCTGCCGATTTGGCTGTAGCTTAGCGCGGATAAACCGGCATACTGCCATTGCGGCGCCAAACAGAATTGAATTCGTATCGCCGAGACTGCTGCTGTTCTCCAGATATGGAAGCAGCATCGAGTCAACGGCCTCAACGACATCCCGATTTTGGTGGCTTAGAGCTATTCTGGGAATCCGAGGCCTCCCTTCAAGAGGCTTCTCACGCACTTCCAGAATCGCCTCCTCAAGAATCCTCCCAATCTGCTCTAAATCCTGGAAACTGTTCCCTCCCCTCCTCCGTCAGCAGCCAAAGGTTGAATTGCGGTGTCCATCCTAGTATCAACATCGTTCTGAATAGATACGATAGACACGCGTCCCTGAGCTGGTGCAAGTGAAGGGGCTGGAACAGCCTCAAGTCTTAGTTGTTCAAGTTCGTCTGCACTAAAGATGTTAGAACGCAGCAAAAATCGAACTCGATCAGCCAGGTTTTTCTCCCCCAATCGCCCCAAGTGGGCGCGCAGGATGTTGGCATTCTGAGGTTTTGACCATCTCATGCGACGCCCTCCACCGGGTGCGGGTGCCTGTTGCGGAGCCCTTGCGGGTTCTGCAGACACCAAGCCTCCCAGTGGCGATGATCGTGGGGGTTCAGCCCGGTGAGGTGACCGTGCCGGGCCAGGTCTTGGTCTTCTTGGGATTTGATTGAAATTCATCTTGGGCTTTGGAAAGTGGGGTTCAAAGGTCACTGTAGGCAGAGCCCCGTACCTACAGAAGGCTAGCTTACCCCGGAGAGACGCCCGGACCTCCGAGGGGACCGTTAGCGACCCAGTTCTTTAAGCACCCTGGGCCATGCTGCCGCTCAGCACGGTGCCTTACACTTTCAGCTAGTGCGGATTTGTTGCGCGGGTGGAACAACTATCTCATCTTAGGTGTTCCGCCCGTGGGCGAGGGGTTCACCACATTCCTACGCCTCATTATTATTATTATTCCTCTTTATTAACTTTTAAATACATATAATTACATTTTAAAATATATATATATTAAAAAAAAATACAAATATATTTAATATAAAAACAGTGCTCCACCGGCATCGGGTACAGGGACCAAGCTGCCGGTGGTTACGGCTCCAGGGAGAGGAACTACCTCACTATGCGTGCCGTGCCTAGCAGAACGGCCTTCTGCATCAGGCCTTTGAGCCAGCTGCCTAACGAGAGCCTCATAAGGTGTTGATCGAGGCTCTTGGCGATGAGTCCATGTGCTGACACGACTATCGGTACAATAATAGCTGAGTCCACATCCCAAATGTCGATAATCTCATTGGCCAGGTCCAAATATTTTATTTGTTTTTCTTTTTCTGCCTTCATGAGATTCTCGTCATGGGGGACAGTGATATCAACTATCATTGCACGACGCTCTAATCGATCCATTATCACTATATCAAGCTTATTGGCAACAATAGTCCTGTCAGTGATAATAGATCGATCCCAGTACAATCTGACACGACCGTTTTCGAGAACTGGGTCGGGCACATACTTGTAGTATGACACCTCCGAAGTCACAAGATTGTATGTAAGGGCAAGTTGCTGATGTACAATCCTGGCCACTTGGTTATGTCTGTGTAAGTACTCGCCGTTGGCAAGACGAGAACAACCGGAAATAATGTGTCTGAGTGATTCTCCGGGGCGATGACATACCCGACAGATGTCAACCGTACCGTCCTTCAGAATATACTTCCGGTAGTTGTTCGTCATTACAACTTCGTCCGTAATTGCAAAGATAAAACCTTCGGTTTCTCCAAAAAGATCACCGAACCGTAGCCAAGATACAGACGCTTTTAAATCTATATCGGGCCCATTTAAGGCCCGATAAAAGCGCCTGTGTAGCTCTTTGCTCTTCCATACATCCCTGCGATCAGCAGTACCAAGTACTACAGGTTTGCGCCAGTTCTCTTTAGCCAACGCGAGAGGGGTTAGGCCATTGTCCACTGCGACCACATCGCGATGCATATTGGAATCTACACGATATTCTAATATTCTCTAAGGTTGTATATCTCGCGGTTATGAAGGGTCTTAGCATTTAAAAAACCACGACCGCCCAATTTCCGCGGGATATACAACCTCTTTACCGATGAACGTGGTTGGGTACATTCGGAATGTGTCTGAGTGATTCTCCGGGGCGATGACATACCCGACAGATGTCAACCGTACCGTCCTTCAGAATATACTTCCGGTAGTTGTTCGTCATTACAACTTCGTCCGTAATTGCAAAGATAAAACCTTCGGTTTCTCCAAAAAGATCACCAAACCGTAGCCAAGATACAGACGCTTTTAAATCTATATCGGGCCCATTTAAGGCCCGATAAAAGCGTCCGTGTAGCTCTTTGCTCTTCCATACATCCCTGCGATCAGCAGTACCAAGTACTACAGGTTTGCGCCAGTTCTCTTTAGCCAACGCGAGAGGGGTTAGGCCATTGTCCACTGCGACCACATCGCGATGCATATCGGAATCTACACGATATTCTAATATTCTCTAAGGTTGTATATCTCGCGGTTATGAAGGGTCTTAGCATTTAAAAAACCACGACCGCCCAATTTTACAACCTCATTACCGATGAACGTGGATGGGTACATTCGGAATGTGGTCAGCAGCGTCCGGACCCTCCTATCTAGAGCATCCAGTTCAGTCTGAGTCCATCTGAGTATGCCGAAGGAGTACATCAGAACTGGCATGACCCAACCATTGCAGGCGCGAACCTTATTACCACCCGATAAAAAGCTTTTTAGAACTTTTTTCAGGCGGTCAAAGAAGCGTTCCTGCAATGACTGCTTCATCCCAGCTTCGGTGATTCCTAACACCTGCGACATACCCAGATATTTGTATGTTTCGGTTGCAGCGAGAGATTTGAGTTTAATGGAATCTGAGAGTTCCACCCCTTCAGATTCCACTATCCCACCTTTTTCTACATGCATGACCGCACACTTATTTACACCAAATTCCATCTTGATAGAACTACTAAAGTTTTCAGTCACCTTTAGTAGCTCCATCAATTTTAGATGATTAGGAGCAAATAGCTTGAGGTCATCCATGTAAAGGAGGTGAGAAATAACTTTACCCTCTCTTCGCAACCGATACCCTAGCCCTGAACACTCTAACGTTGTGCTAAGAGGGTTCAGAGCCAGACAGAACCACAAGGGACTCAGACTATCACCTTGAAATATGCCCCTCTCGATTCTTATTGGTATATCGTTTGCCCGATCCTGACGACATCCTGGATAGCGAAGGACCGTACTCCATTGCCTCATACAAGACTTCAAAAAGTTTCATGGAGTTGTATCGATTTTATACAACTCCAGCACCCTCCGAAGCCATGTATGAGGCACCGAGTCATAGGCCTTCTTGTAATCTATCCAACATGTCGCCAGATTCTTGCGATTACGACGTACCTGTTGGCAAATGGCCGTATCAACAATAAGGAGCTCCTTAGTGCCACGCGCCCCACTTCTGAGATATAGAGATTATCAAATTTGTATTTAAATGTGTTGTAATTTTGATTCTCAGAATAGATTTCAGAATCTTATAGACCGTTGGTAAACATGTTATCGGTCTATAATTTCTGGGATCCATGGCACTACCAGACTTGTAGAGTAAATGGGTTATGCCAGTTGTTAAGAAAGTGGGAAATGAACCCGAATCTAAAGATGATTGGAACAGAGATGCCAAACGAGCATGTGAACTTCGGAACCACTTTAACCAAAAATTGGGCAGTCCGCCCGGTCCCGCCTATTTCCAATTCGGCAGCGAACGAACTGCACAAGTTAGTTAGTTTATTATTATTATTATTTATTGATCTGTGACACAGCAAGCACAGCGCTCTTAGAAGATTTCTGAATGCTACGTGATACTGATCAGTGAACTGACATATTAAGTGTTTGGGCTCCTTTTATTTTTGCATCCTCCTTTCATTAGGCATATCATATACATAGTCTTGCCATAAATGCTGTAACAAAGAAAAAAATATTCTATTGCAAATAACATTTATTACTTTTACAGTGTATTAGTTTAATACATAAATATAAAACAATTTAAAATATAAAAAAGCTTATTCGAAGTGGTCTCCATTGGCTGAAACACAGCCAGTTATCAATAGAAAGACGCACTCTTTCCATGGGAAAATTCTTCAGTGCCAATCGTATGGATTGTTTTAGGGACTCCAAATTATCATGGCGTTTCGTGCAAGCCGTACTCTCTAAAACTGACCATAAATCATAATCCAGCGGATTTAGATCGGGACTAAACGACGGCCAATCTTCAGCTCTGATGAAGTCAGAAACGTTCGTTTCCAACCAAGACTGCGTAGACCGAGCTTTATGACCCGGCGCCGAGTCTGCTGGAAGGACCATTCTTGGTTATTGGACATGGTATTGTTAAGGGGCTTACTACCTTCTCAAGAATGGTATCTTGATACACTTGTGCCGATGATTTGATACCTTTTTCACAAAAGTATGGCTCAGTCACTCCTTCATAGCTAATAGCCAAACCATCGCTGAAGTCGGATAATGCCCACGTTGCACTCTGTCGACTAATTGGGAAGCTTCCTTAGAGCTGTGTGCATAAATACGGTCATTTTGTTTGTTAAAATGTTGCTCAATTGTAAAAAATATCTCATCTGTAATTTTTCTGTGACCTCCCTTTGCGTGCCGCTTCAGTAGCTTCGCTTGCTTCGATTTTACTACCCTATTCTTTTTTAAATTATCAGTTAAGAAATGACCAGTACGTCTTGTTTCAGCGCCTACACAATAATTGTGAGCAAATCCACGCGCATATACTTAATTAGTATTAAGTTTAGTTTTTTGTAGTACTTCCTGTCACCGTCATTGTACAAGCAAAAATCAAAACTTCCTTCGTCATTGCACACGTCTCATTCACGGTACTAAAATAAAACGTTAAAAGTTTAATATCGAGAAAGTCGTTTTATTGAAGAAAACCTCCGCATCGCACCCAACATATTGGTCCCACGAAGCCGGATTGATAATTAATTAGAGGAGAATTAATTAATGAGTGGAATCGCCGATCGCTGAGAGGCACACATATACCGGCAACGTGTGTAAAAGTTAAGGATTTACCTATAAGGACTTAAAAACCCAACCTCGTTCAGGTATTTAGTATTAAGATATGTACTAAAAGGTTAGTATTACCTATTTTACTTGAAATTGTTTAGCATATACCCAAGTACATATAATATATTTTGTAGTGTGAATTGATCAGTCTGTGTCCTAACTTATTTAGATGAATTATTACATCTAATCAATTATACGTACTCATATTAAGTGTATTGCAGTACAGTAGTTATCAATACTACATTTATAATTGTTAATAAGTGCAAATAAACTGTTCGCATTCATTGGTGTACGTAGGTAGGTAGGTATTTGCTAACATTAAGTTGGTGTAAAATAAAAAGCTTAAGTCTTGACTTTGTTAACTTTTAATTGAATAACAATCGTTAATGTATGTAACATTTCATTCTATTGTCAATTGTAGTATTGTCCTGATAGTTCGAGTAATTACCTAGGCATTCATTGAAAGGGTACCTACTTATAGTTTAAATTAAAGACCAACATTAAAAAATATTTTGTATTTACAGTATTTACAATACGTGATTACATTATAATATACTCTTAACCTATTATTAAATTAAACTGAAAAACATAAGAACCTGTAATTGTAAATTAAAATTAAACTATAACTAAACTAAGAACTAAATTGTCTACCTATATAAATTCCAGGTTAACTGCACCCGATTCCCAGAATGTCCGAAGAAAAGGAACTTATTAAAAAACGAGGTAGTTTCAAGGGTCGTTTAACTACTTTTATCAATTACCTAGACTCAATCACTGAGAGGCAGTTAAACAGTTGTGAAGTGAGGGAATTGCGATTGAGGATGGGAAAAATTGAGACTTTGTACGAGCAATACGATGAGGTACAGTTGCTTCTAGAATGTTTAGTAGCGGATGCTACACTACAATATTCTGAACGTGCTGAGTTCGAAACTCAGTATTATAAAGCTTTATCTAGGTCGCAGGAGTTATTGGATAAGTACGATAACGATAACACATCAACAAGCAGTGATAAATGTACTCACGTTCATCAGAGAAAGCCCGTTAAGTTACCCACTATACAGCTACCTAAGTTTAATGGGTGTTATAGCAATTGGCTTGAGTTCCGAGACACTTTTGCCAGCCTCATTCACACAAACGATGAAATTGATCCGATTAATAAGTTTCATTATTTACGAGCGTCACTGGAAGGCTCTGCTGCCGTGGTAATCCATGCCATTGATTTCTCTGCGGGCAATTATGATATCGCGTGGAAGCTAATTTGTGATCGATTTGACAACAAGAGGTTATTAGTTCAAAACCATATTTCAAGTTTATTCAATATTGTTAAAGAGTCGTCTGTTGCCCTAAAAGGTCTTATTGACCTATTAAATAAAAATTTACGTGCCTTGGAATCTTTAGGTGAGCCTGTCAAGCACTGGGACACGTTATTAATATACATAATGACCCGTAAATTAGATCAGAAAACTTATCGTGAGTGGGAGGAGTACAGAGGTCATGTTGACATCGATAGCACAATAACATTTGATTCATTTCTTAAATTCATTAACACCCGTGCTAATCTGGTGGAAACACTAGAATTGTCTCGAACGAACGTAACTGCCACTCCCGTTAAGTCTATTCATAGTTCTCAAAAAATAAAATCAATGGTGACGTCAAAAGATTGCAACAATGATCACACTAATATAGGTAAATCGTGTCCGCACTGCAAAGGTAATCATAGTTTGACGAATTGTCCACAGTTCCTTGCACTTAGCATTGACGCCCGTTTAAAGTTAATACCGAACTATAAAGTTTGTTATAATTGCTTGCACACAGGTCACTTTGCCAACCGCTGTAAAAAACCGGGATGTAAATTGTGTAAACGCCGACATAACACTCTTATTCATTCGTCGGAATATCAAGGTGTTGCTGAGTCCCGCAATAATAGCAACAACACCATATCACAAGATTCTATGTCATCGCCCGCGCACGTCGTCGGTAGCAATGATTCAAATGCTAATACTTTAACCTTAGCGGCGGATCTCGGTACGTCCTGCGAGCGTAAACAAGCCAGCCGCGGTATTCTATTGTCCACGGCGCTTATCAAGTTATGTGATCGTCATGGTCGTCAGCATTTAGTGCGAGCCCTGCTTGATAGCGGTAGTACGTCAAGTTTTATATCGGAACGATTATGTAAACGTCTTAATTTAATTACTAATCAGGTAAATGGTTCGGTCTTTGGTATAAACAACGTGAGTTCTCGCGTAGGCAAAATGTGTCAGGTAAAAATGACGTCGTTAGACGACCATTATAATACCAAGTTTTATTGTTACGTTTTGCCATCATTAACAACTGTAATGCCACATCGGGAAGTCGATATTTCGAACCTTAATATTCCAGATTTTATTAGTTTAGCCGACCCCACCTTCTACAAACCTTTGGAAGTAGATGTTTTAATTGGTGCTGACTTATTTTGGGACCTGCTTGGTTCGCAAAGAATTAAGTTGGGAGAGGGGAAGCCAATATTATGTGACACTATATTAGGTTGGATCGTTTCTGGCCCTGTCACATACAACAATAATAAATCAATTCCGAGTTATATTTCATGTAATTTCACTCAGTCTGATTCTTCTAATCACGATAATTTAGATAAAATTAGAACCGATTTAGTTAAATTTTGGAATCTAGAAGAAATCAACTCACAATCCTCCTGCTATTCTCTAGAAGAGAAAGCATGTGAGGAGCATTTTATGAAAAATACGACACGTTTAGAGAGCGGTCATTTTTGTGTTCGTATTCCGTTAAAACTAAGTCCGTCTGTCTTAGGCCAATCTTTCCAAAGAGCTTCTCAGTGTTTATATTCTCTGGAACGTAGACTGAAGTCTAAGCCTGACCTCAGCAAGTTATATCATGACTTTATGTCTGAGTACGAGGCATTAGGACATATGACCGAAAATAAAGTGAGTTACGGCAGGCCCAGTGGATATTTCATACCACACCACGGGGTGCTGCGCGAAAGCAGTGCTACTACCAAACTTAGGGTAGTTTTTAACGCTAGTTGTGTTACGTCTTCCGGGTTATCTTTTAATGATGTCCAGATGGTTGGGCCTACAGTGCAGGACGATCTTATATCTATCCTTTTACGGTTTCGACAACACAGATACGTATTATCTGCTGATGTCGAGAAAATGTATAGGTGTATATACGTCCACCCATCTGATAGGCACCTACAACAGGTTTTATGGCGGAATAGCACCACTGATCCGGTGAAAATATATAACCTGTGTACTGTCACATACGGCACAGCTAGTGCACCCTTTCTCGCTACGCGATGTCTTAATCAAATAGGCATTGATTATAAAAAAGACACCCAAAGTATGTTTTTTCAAAATAAGGGTGAGTCATACTGTAGTCTTAGAAATAAGGTGGCTGACGTCATCCTGCATGACTTCTACGTTGATGACCTGCTGACTGGCAGTGATGACTTAAACGAGGTACAGTTTATCCGTTCAGAGGTCACCAACGCACTTCAGTCTGCTGGTATGCCACTCAGAAAATGGAGGTCAAGCGTATCAGAATTAGTCAATGATTCTCAGTCGTCATTAGATCTAAATATGGGGTCTAATGAACCCAATAAGTTGCTAGGGCTTGACTGGTTTGCTAATTCTGATGTGCTAGGGTTTTCATACTCGACGTTGCCTTCTAAAGATCATGTGACCAAGCGTGACATACTATCTGCGATAGCACGCATTTTTGACCCCTTAGGTTTATTATCTCCCTGTGTAATTTCGATGAAAATGTTATTGCAACGAATGTGGTTGGACAAACTTTCGTGGGACGAGCCGTTAACCCCGGCACTTAACACTATTTGGCTTGCCATTGTTAAGGCATTGCCATTAATTAATAATATTCGGGTTCCACGAATAGTAGTCTGTCATTTGTACAATATTAATTCATTAGAGTTGCATGTATTCACCGACGCATCGGAGCGTGCGTATGGTGCGTGTATCTATGTACGCAGTGCCAATAATCAGGGTGAATACACTGTAAGTTTGTTGGTAGCTAAAAGTCGAGTGGCGCCGATTAAACCAATCACGATTCCAAGATTGGAATTATGTGGCGCTGTAGTTGGAGCTCGATTATGTGAGAAGGTCGTGAATTCTTCACGATTAAAGTTCACCCACATTTTTTGCTGGACTGACTCCACCGTCGTGTTGGGATGGTTAAATATGTTGCCTTCTAAGCTTCAGCCCTTTGTCCGCAACCGCGTTGCTGAAGTCTTAGATAAGGCGGGGCATTGCTCGTGGAGACACGTCCCAACCGACAAGAACCCTGCGGATCTAATTTCTCGAGGTGTGGAAATTAGTACCCTGCAATCCTCGGACTTGTGGTGGAGCGGTCCCAGCTTTTTAAAGCTCGATCAGTCACAATGGCCTTCTCAACATAAATCGTTAGCAGTAGATGAGCTACCTGAGACTCGGCCTCATGTTTCATTTGGCGCTAATATTCTCGATAACAGTCACTGTGGCAAATTTGTAGATTTTAATAGATTCTCTAGTTATTTAAGACTTGTTCGTAGTGTAGCTACCGTTTTACGTTTTATTAAAAGGTGTAGGAAAATTCATTTTCCTAATCAATTTTTCTCTGTAGCAGAGTTGCAAGATGCATTAAATATTATTGTAATTAGAAGCCAAATTGAGTCGTTCCCTGAATATCAAACGCTTATAAATAGTCAAAACATACCTAAAAAAAGCCCTCTAATTAAATTTAATGTATTCTTGGATGATAACAAAATAATGCGCGTAGGGGGACGTTTAGAAAATTCGAATTTCCCATATTACAAAAAACACCCCATTGTTTTACAGTCCACTCACAAATTTACAAGATTACTTTTTGAATATGAGCACATTAAATTGATGCACGCAGGTCCACAATTGCTATTGGCTTCTATCCGTGAGTCATATTGGCCAATAGGCGGCCAAAGGTTAGCTAAGAGTTGTTATCGTAATTGCGTGCGTTGTTGTCGCATGTCGGGTAAGACCGTTACCCCTATCATGGGCAATTTACCTCGTCAGCGGCTCCTTCCAGGTGGTTATCCCTTTACCAGCACTGGTGTAGACTACGCTGGTCCCATCATCGCTGCTAATAGGCAAGGTCGTGGATGTAGGCTGTTAAAAGTGTACATTGCAATTTTTGTCTGTTTCACTACCAAAGCCATACACTTGGAGCTGGTGAGTGACTTAACTAGCAGCAAATATTTGTTAGCCTTATACCGATTTATTTCGCGACGAGGAAAGCCCAATGATCTTTACTCCGACAACGGTACCTCATTCGTTGGTGCGTGCAACGAACTTTCAAAATTTCTCAAAACCAATTGCGATTCCTTAGGCGAGCAATTGGCTAGTGACGGAATTAACTTTAATTTTATACCTGCGTATGCTCCTCATTTCGGCGGACTCTGGGAAGCGGGTGTTAAGTCGACAAAATATCACCTGAAACGAGTGTTGGGTAATAGTCATCTTGCGTTCGAAGAGCTTAACACCACGTTAGTCCAAATTGAGGCGATCCTGAACTCACGCCCATTGACACCGCTGTCCTCCGATTCAGCAGATTTTACGCCATTAACTCCTGGCCATTTTCTTGTTGGGCGGCCGCTGACGTCACTTCCGCAGCGAGACTTGCAAGACCATTCTGCTACTTCCTTGTCTCGGTATGAGAGAATCGAGCAGCTCCGTCAGCATTTTTGGGAGCGCTGGAGCAAGGAGTACGTGTCGGAGCTTCAACAAAGGAGTAAGTGGCAGACGAATACAGACAAGTTGAAGCTGGGCACCTTAGTAGTCATAAAGGAGGATCATCTTCCTCCTCTCAAGTGGAGATTGGGCAGAGTCATTGCTGTTCATCCAGGGTCAGATGGCATTGTACGTGTGGTAGATATCCAAACGTCCGCTGGAATAATAAGAAGAGCTTTCAATAGGATTTGCCCGCTGCCCGTTGATTCTTCGTGTGGTTGAAAGCGCACCTGTCGCTTCCAACGTCCGGGGGCATGTTTCAGCGCCTACACAATAATTGTGAGCAAATCCACGCGCATATACTTAATTAGTATTAAGTTTAGTTTTTTGTAGTACTTCCTGTCACCGTCATTGTACAAGCAAAAATCAAAACTTCCTTCGTCATTGCACACGTCTCATTCACGGTACTAAAATAAAACGTTAAAAGTTTAATATCGAGAAAGTCGTTTTATTGAAGAAAACCTCCGCATCGCAAGCAACACGTCTCTTATAGGCTGCAAGTCCTAAGTCATCTTTTAAAATACGCGACATGGTTCTAGGTGCTATCTTCATCTCCCGAGATAAAATCTTTTGCTTTCGGATAGGATTTCTTCGAATTCTTTCCCTTACTGCTTTGACCACCTTTTCGTACCTACTAACATTACGTGGACGGCCAGATATTTTTCTGTCACAAACAGAGGTCTCATTGTACCTATTAATAGCCCGGTACACAAACACTTTACAAATACCACGCGTATGGAGAATCTTAAAAATTGCATTTGGCTCCATACCTTTTTTTTTTTTTTTTCGTGCGGAAATCCCCTCGGATACCCCCCCGCCTAATATCGCAAAATATTGTACAATATATTGGTGCCAAAATGAGAAAACAATGAACAATCATATAAAAATGACAGATTCCAAATTCAAATGTAATATTTTGTTTATTTTTAATTGTAACTGTATTTATGGCCAGACTAAGAATATATCATATTTTTGATTGTTCATTTTGTGTAGTTATTTTGAAATAAAAATAAATTTTTGATTCAAACAAATAAAAACTACTAACTAAAAAAGTGATGCAATTATATAATATAGGTACATCGTTTATTTACAGTTCAGAATAAGTTCAGAAATATCGAATAAAAGAGAGGTAGAGAAAAGAGGTAGTCAGAGAAACTGATTTCTAGCATTTTAATTACTATTACTATTTACGTAGGTACTGTAGTGTTCGGACTCCTTCGAACACTATAGTTAGTTGCCTGGCAATAATGCGTCAGCGGTATTAAAATAAAATTGTATAAATATTTTAAATTTAGAGAATAGGAAAAAACAAATGCTTGGCGGACAGTTGGAGACAGCGGGTGACCAGGGGCTCGGGCCTCGATCCGCCGTACGAAGAGAGTATCAAGAAAGTGGTATCTTAGGCTCAATCACTGGGCAGAATCCTCCCTAGTTCGATCAGTAAATCTAAATAATCTCGCGTAAAGTCCCCTAAAATACGTTGATAGGAGTTATATGTGAAAATAAATGATAGAGAATATAAAATTACTTGTGTTATCATTCAGTTACCACGAAAAGCTGTGAAGTCAGACCCCCGACGTCACATATATATAGGTCTCTAAACCCCAGAATAGATAATACCTATAATCAAATCGAAAATTAAACCAATACTTGATTTTAAAGGAATACTTTCTCCAAAGTCTATCAAATTTATATGGTAATTTTTTGATAGCATTTCGATAACTTCGATTAAAGAAATAATTATGCAAATCGTCCCAGAGCGCGGTATAAATTCTCCTCATTTTTTATGTTCTGGAAAAAGTAATGGTGAAACTTATATTCTCACGCCTGTATGTCCCCGAAGGTGTAGGTTTATATTTAACACTATATTTGGCCAGCTGTTTTCGGTTCCACTATGACAGAGAGTGAGTAAATAGCCGTGAATTGGGTATTATTACCCGACTGTGTGCTATTTGATACCTTAGTAAGCAAATAATATTGCTGTCTAAAACTTCATAATGTTTCCACAAACATTGGTTTCCCGTGTCTGTTTTCAGTTTTCATCGCAGCCCAAAACTACCACGATTACTATTCTTAATGTCATAAGTTAGTTAGGATAAGCCATTATAAGAATCAACACAAAGGATTGAAGCATTGTCTCCATTTAAAGGACTTAGCAAATCAAGGCTTCATTTATCCATAAATTAAATAATTTATTACTATCAATGTTTACAGAAAACTGTTTGAATTGTTCTCAACATAAATAATAATTCATCTTTCCAGTATAATTGAAGTAAACGTTGAAATAGAATTACCGTGAATGGTCCTAAATACCACGAAAAGTAAAACATAATTAATATTATATTATTACTGATAGCCGCTTACAAAGTTTCTGAGTGAAATATATCGAAGTTCTGGCCAAACTTCGGGCAATACAAAGCTGTTAATAAAGAAATAGGTACTCCGTCTTCGATCAGAGGAACCGAAAGTATTTTCCCTGTTTGTAGCAAACTTTTAACGGGAAATATGATTGAAACGAAAGTGGTGCTTACTGCTTCTAATTTATTTTGAGCGCTCTAAATGGTACCTTGTATGTTTTAATGTAATCTTTTGTGTTTCTCAGTTCAAGTACTCAGCTGTAAGTAGTTTCTGACTAAAAGCAAAAATACATAATATGTTATTCGTTTCCTATAGATTTAGATCGGAAAAAGAGAACATCTAGGACGGGACTTGAACCCGCGACCAGTCCCTTACAGGGGGAATGCTCTGACCAATTGAGCCACCTAGATACGTCCCAGATATTCGAAATTCTTCGATAAATTATATACGTCTCAAGCCGACGCTGGAGCCATCTACCGTAATTCTTGCGAATTGCGGAAACTTGATGATGACTTTAGTATCATTTTTAGGGTTCCGTGGCCAAATGGCTAAAAACGAAACCCTTATGTCTGTCTGTCTGTCGGTCCGTATGTCACAGCCACTTTTTTCCGAAACTATAAGAACTATGCTGTTGAAACTTGGTAAGAAGATGTATTCTGTGAACCGCATTAAGAGTTTCACACAAAAATAGAAAAAAGAAACAATAAATTTTGGGGGTTCCACATACTTAGAACTGAAACTGAAAAAAATTTTTTTCATCAAACCCATACTTGTGGTTACACCATACCCTACCCACACTTATTTATGAATAGGTCTTCAAAAATGATATCTACCGTAATACCTGCGAACTACGGAAACAATGTATGACTTTACAATCACTTTTAAACATTGTTTTTTTGATGACTCCGCCACATTAATTCAATTAATTTTTTAAGCAATTAGGTTGCTTACTTTTCCTACAGATTTAGATCTATAGGAAAAATAAGCAACCTAATTGCTTAAAAATTTAATTGAAGATGTAGATTAGTCCTAAGACTGAAAGACGGCCGTTTGCGGTGTTCCCAAGATCTTTGGAATCCAAACCTATTTCACCTGCGAGCTGGTACACCTGCTGATTAATGGACGAGACATTCCATTTGAGTTTGGGGAGTCCCCGATCATACGTTGGTGGGGCCCCATACAACGGGTTTATAAATTCCCTTTTCCACCCGCGCCTCTTTATAGTATCTGTAGTTCCTTTAAAAATACAACACACAATTTTTAATTCGACAAAGATGATCGAAATTCGGCTAATTCCACTGAATTAAAGCACATAGCTCCTAATTAATTAATTTTACTCAATCAACCACACTAATTTGATTACCGCGTACTTACAGGTTATTAATGCTAACAATATTAAGAGCTAAATAATATTTAGTAATAAGTATTACACTAATATCGTTATAATTAAATCCACGAGAAACGCGGCAATGTACTAACTTATAGATATGATGTAGAATTAATAGGTTTGCTTATTATACCTTTTTTAGGGTTCCGTTGCCGAATGGCAAAAAACAGAACTCTTATAGATTCGTCATGTCTGTCTGTCTGTCGGTCCGTATGTCACAGCCACTTTTTTCCGAAACTATAAGAACTATGCTGTTGAAACTTGGTAAAAGATGTATTCTGTGAACCACATTAAGAGTTTCACACAAAAATAGAAAAAAGAAACAATAAATTTTGGGGATTTCACATACTTAGAACTGAAACTGAAAAAAAATTTTTTCATCAAACCCATACTTGTGGTTACACCATACCCTACCCACACTTATCTATGAATAGGTCTTCAAAAATGATATTGAGGTTTCTAATATATTTTTTTTCTAAACTGAATAGTTTGCGCGAGAGACACTTCCAAAGTGGTAAAAAGTGTGTCCCCTGTAACTTCTAAAATAAGAGAATGATAAAACTAAAAAAATATATGATGTACATTACCATGTAAACTTCCACCGAAAATTGGTTTAAAAGAGATCTAGTAAGTAGTCTTTTTTAATACGTCATAAATCGTAAACTGCAATTTACCTTTCATTCAATCAACTCAAATATAAACATTTTGCTTATCAAAAAAAAAGTCTAAAGTAAAAAACCATTTATTCTGTATACGGCATACCATACGGCATAATATGGCACTTACAAAACGTCAAAAAAAATTAAACAAATGTTTGGCAAATGGACCACCGGTTCGAAACGCTGCCCTGTCCTGAGAAGACCCGGAGTCTTCTCAGGACAGGGCAGCGTCAACAAGAAACTCAGCGGGCTATTTTTTTGTTTGGTCTATTACAAACATGTTTACTTAATCTATAACATAGTGAGAGAGGAAACAGTTCATATCCAAGCTTGTTTGTCGTCTTAATAGTCTTAAATTTTATAATAGCCTTTTTGGCAGAGTTTAGTTTTAATTTGGCTTTTAAATTTATGAAGAGGTAGATTCTTCATTTCACTAGGAAGCTTGTTGCAGAAGCGTATACAGTTACCCTGAAAGGAATTACTGATCTTGTGGAGTCGACTATTACATACCACAAGATGGTTTTTATGTCTAGTATTTACGTTATGTATATCACAAAGTAATTGGAAATGTTTCTTCTAACATACAAAAGATTTTCAAAAATATATTGAGACACTACAGTTAGAATGTTTATTTCTTACTTTTCCCAACTTATAAAATGCCTGCACAGCCCGCGCTTGCAATACAAAGATTATATTTAAATCTGCGGCATTACCCCAAACGAGAATTCTGTAGCTCATAATACCATGCAAATAACTGAAATAAACTATTCTAGCGGTATCTATGTCTGTTAAAGTCCTAAAGTTGCTGCACGGAACCCTTCATGGGCGAGTCCAACTCGCACTTGGCCGGTTTTTTAATGCACTCAAGTGACGAGCCTGAAACCCAGAGCCTTTACATTAGTAGCATTTTATTTTAACATACACTACTTACTACTTACGGATATTACAGTTGTGTTTTTTTGATGTAACAATTTAAAAAAACACAACCGTAATATTTGTTCTTAGAAATTAAGCTGCTACCATTGAAAATATAAACCTTGTATCCGTCGCTTAAGGCACTAAAGCGTCCATTGTTAGCCGTGAAGGCATTCGTGTTATCCAGTTCACACTTCATTGAATCAACTCAATAGGAAATATTCCTATTGTAAACAGAGATATCTCAGAGAGAGAGGGTAAACCACACCAAGGAGTAATTCGGCATATGTACCGGAAATAAGTAACGGCTTGTTGTCACATGGAGTGATTAAGGAAATTGATGTGTAATTGAAATATTGTTTGAATTATAGTATGTAGATCTTTTGGTAGAAGCAGATAACTATGATATATTCCGGCCGACACGCTACATGCTAAGTGGAGTTCACTCACATTTGGGTCAAATAAGTGATAAAATTCAAAAACATTTTGTGGTTAGAATTAAAATGTCAATATCTTCTATGATTCTAAATTAGCTAAATAGTTCGTTAATTAATGAAACTACAAAGTGATATAGCTTGTACAGTCAACGACAAATGTGGCTTAACAAATTGTAATATATTGATCTCTTAAACCTTTCATAAAATGATAAACAAAACATGAAATATATTATCATTGTCCTCTGGGGATTATAAAACTACTTAAACATACTTTATTAGGTACATGTATTCCAATGTAAAAAACGGTTGTGAATATTTTAGTGTTAATTAGCTTTTGTCGTTGAGTGCACTTCACATAGGAAAGGACTTAACTTTAGGCATTTTTGGTTCAAGACGATCAAGACAATAAAATAATGAAAGTTGAAAGTGAAAATAATCAAGTCTGTATAACTTAAAAATGATAAAGCCATATAATAAACTTCGAAGTGTCAAAATAACGACCAAAAAGTTTAAGATATCACTATCATAGCGCGGGGTAACCAGTGAGTCGATCTATTAGGTCATATAATGGCATCTATCCGGTCTATTGTGTAAGAGAATTAAATACATAGTATCATGAACAATTATTTGATTGTATATTCCTAAAAACCTTCATTAATCGTTAGTATATAGAAGCCAAGATTCTTAAGAATTCTTCTGTTTGACTTCACCAAGTATAAAGACGAAAAAAAAATGTACAAATTTTATTGCCATATTTTATATCGACTTTATTTCCTCAACATAACTGATGATTACCTACGTTCGGTTTTCCTTATCTAAGTACCGAAAGTGGAACTCGCGTAGTTAGGAAGGCCAAGTCTCGTAAATAAATACGATAACGAAATCACATTACAGTTACGATCTTACGTTAAATTTGGATCCCATTAATGTCATTTGTGGTATTCTCATGAACAAATACCTGCACGTCAACTGAAACACGATTTACTTGAAATGTTTATGGATGGAGGACATTTTGTTTAGTAATAAGGTTACGTTTATAGTTTTTTTTTAACTCTAAATCAGAAAATCTTAGCCTGGTAGGCTCTGCAATGTTTATTTTACAGAGCATTTTTATATTTTACTGATCTAGGGTTAATGGTAACCAAGTAGCAACACATTGCAAAGTTAAGCTATAGTACCCTTTTTTTTTTTCGTGCGGAAATCCCTTCGGATACCCCCCCGCCGGCCAGCGGGGGCGGTTATGTCGGGCTTGAACCGACTAAAACCGCACGCCGTCTCGGTTCTACAGACGCCGGGGTGTAAGGTTGCCCATAGAGCATATCCCTCGCACCCCGACTGACCCTGGGCCATCTCCGGTTTCGAGATGGCCCCCTCGGGTTTGGGAACCACGGTGTCCCCGTCTTGCCCCGGTTTGGGGGAGGGGCGCTAGTCGCCCCACCGTCCCGGCCTGCTTCTGCTGGGGTACCAGGCGGCCTCACCTGCCACCCCCAGGCCTGCGCTCATGGAGGACGGAGGTCGTTAAGCGACCTCCGGCTTCCGTGTCGCCTCTCTAGCCAATCCTCCATGATGGGCCTTACCGCCGCTATTGCGGCGTGCCCTAAGCTATAGTACCCATATGAAAATCTTTGTAATGGCAGTCGTTACGGGTCATTTTAGTCCTAAAAGGTCAGACAAGTGGTCTAATTACAAAACTTTTATAGCACCAATGGGTTGTGGAGGTCAGATGGCAGTCGCTTCACGGAAAATATGGAAGTTCGGCCACTTCGTAGTTAGATCAAAAAACTGACCCCATCTGAGTTAGGAAAAGGTTCGGAGGATGATGACTTTTACAGAGTTAGGGTTAAATAATCAGAATATTCATTTCTTTTGAAGAATTTCGAAAGTTAACCTAGATTGTTGTGTTGCCAAGTTGTTTTTAAATAAAATATTTTTATTTCTTAGTAATTTATTTATTTATTTATTTATTGGGACATAAAACAGTTACACGTTAGGTACATTGCTAGTGGGGTGCTTGGTTGGGGACCTCCACGCGGTGCACCCTGGGCAACGGAGGCGGCAGCGCCTCTCTCCTAGGGCGGGAGAGACGCTGCCACCTACGGCCAACTCCGACCGAGGCGAGGACGGCCCTGTTGAGGGCTGTTCGGAAGCTATCCACGTGTCCCTCTGATTAGCAGATGGCACAGTGGAGAGCAAGTAAGGGGGCCATCTCGAAACCGGAGATGGCCCAGGGTCAGTCGGGGTGCGAGGGATATGCTCTATGGGTAACCTTACACCCCGGCGCCTTAAGACCCAAGACGGCGTGCGGTTTTAGTCGGTTCAAGCCCGACATAACCGCCCCCGCTGGAGACTCCCCGCTCTACAGCGGGGGCGGTATCCGAAGGGATTTCCGCACGAAAAAAATTAAATAAAAAAAAGGTAGATACATTGCTAGTATAAAATTAGAGTAAGTTATAACTATTGCGTGAACGTATAACCCACAGCAATATCCGCGACATAATATAAATATATAATAATATAATAATAAAAGTTTTATAGTTCATAGCAGATTTATTAAGGACAAGTTTTAAGCCTACACGGATTTTTATATTGATCCTAAATGGATTTATTGTAATTGGTGAATTGTGTACAATTCACCAAAGAATTTATAACTTTTATTACTTGTTTTCTACCGTACTAATCTGATTGCAGACGTCATGTACCGGGTCTATTGTCAATCGACTTGTATGAACAACTACAAAATTTCATCGAAATCTGTTAAGGGGCTTCAGTGACGTAGATAGTTAATATCGTTTTTGCATATATTTCATACATATTTTATTTAAGTTGCTCTAGTTAAGGTGAGAAAGAGAGCATTAAGGTGTATATTTTGCTGATAAAATAGAATAATTTATTGAATAACAATATTATCTACATATACAATTCCATTAAAATGCCTTTTAAAAAATACTTTCATGAATCTTCTTCTTCTCTTATATATAAAAATGAATTGCTGTTCGTTAGTCTCGCTAAAACTCGAGAACGGCTGGACCGATTAGGCTAATTTTGGTCTTGAATTATTTGTGGAGGTCCAGAGAAGGTTTAAAAGGTGCTATCGATTGAGGCAGTACGAAGTCTGCCGGGTCAGCTAATTTTAAATAAATAGTTTGAATAGAATACGTATAAGACAGAAAGAAGAATTGAACATTAAATGTATTAATATTTAATAGCTCATGCATACATGTGGGTGGTCAAGGCATCACATTTTTGTTCACTTCGCGTTCTAGAGAGCTCTTGAATGTCAATTGCGATGAAGGTAGGCGAGAAGTATTCTCTAATAGGGAATATTTGGGATTCAGAATTCATGGTAATTTTTGTCAAAAAATTTTTTAGCATGTTTTATTTGCGTTATTCACGCTCCATCCTATAAATACAGCTTAATGAAACCGGGCGACGACATCGTACCGATACTCATTGCGATGGTTTTTTTTTTGGCAAATTGATGCATTTTTAATGAAATTATCATTTCATTAAGCTGTACTAACACGATGCAGCGTGAAAAACGTAAATAAAACATGCCAAAACACTTTTTTTCAAGCCGTTACACCTGTTGACTGAAGAACGAGGCTCTGACGCAGGTTTTCCTCAAAGGGTTGAGAGGTCAAACAGCAGTCGCTCCTATAAGAGCCATTAGCCATATCTAAAGGAGGACTAAGAGTAGGCAGACTCTGGGCCCCGAGGTGAAAGCCTCAGATGCTACTGGAACCACGTTAAATGATGATAAATTTAATTTTTACATACGAAAAATAAGTTTCGATACAAATACTATTCAGCTATTTTCACTTTTATCGCAGCGATTACTGGCCCAAACCTTCACACCTTTTGTTATTTTCGATAAATCAGTGATTGCACCGACGCGCCACGTCGCCGATTGTTATTTTTTCCAATTAAGTTTCTTTTGAATTTAAATCGGAAGAAGTCAACACCCAGGACGGAAAATCATCCCGCGACGGTCCCTTCTCAAGGGGAATGTTATTGAACTACCTAGATGTATGAAATTCTCGTGTATATACGTCTTAGGCAAACGTATGATCCACTAACCGTAATTATTACGAACTACGGAAACTATGAATTATGATTGATTATATTAATTCGATTTCAATTTTCTAATTGTTCCAAAATTTCACTCTCATTTCTCCATTAAGTACAATAAGCACTCGACTACTGCAGTAAGTAGTAGGAGCATAAAATAATGTGCCCGACGCACCCCAACTTAATTCACCGCAACACCTTCAAGGTCTTAAATGATTGTAAATGGTATACTTATTTAATTCCGAGCTCGTTAAGAGTACCGCCTGCATTAACTGCGCAGTGTAAATTGCACATAATTTACACTGAATGTAAATAAAATGTAAAATTCAGCGCTTGAATTAATTTTTCGAGTGTTCAGGATAATAGAGGTCGTGACAATTTGAATACCTACTTTATAACTGAGAGCTTTGAGGTAATTTAATTCTGTCTAAATATAAATTGTATCCTTTGAATTAAAATAAATCTATTATTGTATTCCCTCTATACTCTAGTGCTGAGATTGTTTTAAATTAGATGATAACTTAAATCAAATCCAAATCATTTATTATATAAACTTAATGCTTCTGAAGCTGGGGTCTCACGACCTGATTTTTCACAGCTCAGACCGACATATAGGCTGTGTGAGCCGATGAGGCCTTTTTTTTTTTTTTTTACTTGCGGAAATCCCTTCGGATACCCCCCCGCTGGCCAGCGGGGGTGGTTATGTCGTGTCTCGACTAAAACCGCACGGTGTCCTCCCCATGTGTTCGTTGCCGGGCACCCCGGGTAAGCCCTCGAAAGGATAACCCCAGGGTTGCCGGCGGACTTTGGCCGCCACCGCGGCCTCGCCTGGTGGGGTCGGGTTTTATCCCGCTTCGGTGAGTTGGCAGGCGTATGTAGGGCACACACGACACGCCTCCGCCACGGCCTGCTTCTGTAAGGACGGCGAGTCGGCCAACTGCCGTCCTCAGGCCCCGATCATGGAGGTCGGTAGTCCCGGGCGTAGATGAGTCTGCGGCGTCCTCGCCGCAGACTGCGAAACTCGGGGGGCAGGGTTCTTTCCCGCTCTCTCTCCGCCGGCTCTTTCGCGCGCATTACCTGCTCGCAGAAAGAGGCGGCGGCGTGCCACTTGCTCCCGTCGGAGACCACGGCCCTCACCATGGTCTCCAACGAGAGAACGTCCACGCCCAGGACCGCAACGAGATCCCGGCGTTGACTCGCCCACGCAGGGCACTCCACCAACGTGTGGAGCGCCGTGTCTTCGCCAGGATCCTCGCAGTGCTGGCACTGCGGCGTTGTCTCCCGGTGGATGCGCCACAGATACTTACCGAAACACCCGTGTCCGGTAACCATCTGGCACATCCGGTAGGAGAGGTCCCCATGGTCCCTCTCCAACGACTCCTTCATGATCGGTCTCACCGCCGCAATGGTGGATTCCCCCCACCTTGGGTGCTCAAGTCGCACCGTCCATGTCTCCATGAGTTCCCGGTGGAGCTGGGACCGTTGAGCCCTGATTTCTCGGGGCTCCGGCCTATGGCCCCGCTCCAGCGCCTCCATGCGCCACTGGTACAGCAGCGCAAGGGCTCTCGCTTCAAGGTCTCATGGAGGGGTCCCGGCTAGGAGACATGCCGCCTCGACGGAGATCGTGCGATACCCCCTGATGACTCTGACGGCCATCGCTTTTAACGGGCTGTTTAATACAGCCACGTTGCGGGCCGCAAGAGTCTCCGCCCATACTGGGGCCCCGTATAGGGCCATGCTTCGCACGATCCCCAGGTACAGTCTCCTAGTGGGGGCGTTGGGTCCCTTAACGTTGGGCATCAGCCGCGATAGCGCGGCCGCAGCCCCCCTCAATTTCGGGACCAGACTCCGGAGATGAGGTCCGAAGTCCCATCGGCTATCGAGTACGAGCCCAAGGTACTTCATCGTGGGCTCGATGCCGATGCTTACGCCCCCTACGGTTATGCTGGTTCCCGCAGGTGGCCCCCTCCGGGGCCCGTGGAAACACATGGCCTCGGATTTGTGGAGAGCCACCTCGAGTCCCAGCCGCCGTATTCGACCCACGACTTGAGCAACCCCTGCCGTGGCCTTCAGTGCCGCGCTTCGGTACGTTGCTCCCCGCGCCATAACGAGGGTGTCGTCAGCATAGCAGACTATGCTGACACCCTCGAGCAACGTACCGCGCAGCACCCAGTCATATCCGATGTTCCACAGGAGTGGCCCTAGGACCGACCCCTGCGGAACACCGCACGACACTTCTCGCCGCCCTGGCCCTAGCCAGCTCGGGTAAACTATGGCCCTCTCGGAAGCCGATGAGGCCTACAATGACCTATTGTCGCTCGTCTGATCCATCGGGAGTCGGTAAGTTCCAAGGCGCGGTGCTACGGAGCCTGTCGCGGCATGTATAGGCTCGTCTGTGTCGGTTGTAATCGTTCATTTCACCTGCTGCGGGTTGGCACCTGCACGTACACGAAAATGATGGAGTGGACGAACGATATCATATTCGAGTTTCTCACTATTTATAAAAATGAACCAGCGCTTTGTAGTAGTTCGTTGCCTGAACATAAAAATTACCAACCTTGATCGGCTCTTGTTGAACAACGACACCCACCAGCATCGTTTCTTCCGCTTTTTTTGTTCGTTTTATAAGATGTACACCACTGAATAAAATCGTTTGGAAAGAATATTTCGATAAACGATCTAAAGAGAAAGGAATTTGGTACAAAACCATTCAGAGACAACCTCCTTATTGCCCTTGGTTTGCTGAGTCTACCCTTAATAGAATTTTAGTGGTTACAGCTTTGAGACTGCGTTCTGGTCATATTCCATCACGGAAATTTGGACATATGATGAGAGTGAATAATTCGCCCAACTGTTTAACATGTGGCACAATTGGCGATGTCCAACATTTGCTATTGGAGAGTGAACGGAATCGTATTTACAGGGAAAAAATAATTTTAGAATATAATATTTCAATAGAAAATATAGGCTCATTCCACAGTATTTTATCTGCACCTCATTCAGATACTGCAATAAGTGTTTATGAAATGTGTAGAAATACCTGGCAAAGTTAAATTATTTGTAATTAAGTTTAGAGTAGTTTGTAGATAATGTAATTTGTTACAATAGGACTGAGACATGTCTTAGGATATAAGTCCTGTAAATAAATAAAGTTTAAAAAAATCATAGCGGCTGACGCAGCCATGCGCTTCGTATCACTTTAACATGTTGAAATGTCAGTCAACACGCCCCAACAGGGGGCACACGCCGTGGGAATACTCAGTACGGGTACCAACTATTAGGTAATTTGTGGTTACGGTTCGTGACAGGCCTATTTAGGCGGGTCTACACCTGGTGCGGCCTGTCGCTTGGCGAGCCGTAGGACCCCCAGCATACGGTGGCTAACAAATATGCTTACTTATAATATCGAGATATTTATGAAGTAAATTATAAAATATATTAAAACTTTTATCTTGATTTTGTTGATCGATTGTATTCGATATATTGATTGATTTATCTTTGAAGAAAAAGTGTCCAAAAGTGAAAATTTTACCAAAGTGACTAAATCTATATATTGTTCTATTTTCTGATGTTTTTAACTGACCAAAATAATGTTCAGTTAGTGCTGGTTTAGTTAGTATGCAATACAATACTAACTAAACCAGCACTACAATTGGAATTACAATTTCATTTTAAAATATTCAAATAAACACATGAATCCTTTGCCATCGATTCATATTGACTAGCTTAACTAGAATGTATACACTTTTTATACTACTGCATGAAACTTACTGACTTATGTGTTTCCACCTATTCTTTTTGTTTAGAGTATGTAATATAAGTAAGTTTCTGTGATACATATTGTTACGTGCGCGAGGTACAAATTAAATGCCGTTTACACAACAAAGAGGTTTATTCGCTCACCACAAACTAGACAACTAAATAACTAGCACACACAGTACTCTTCAACAGTTCCAGTCGCTCAGCAGTTCACAGTAGTCCACAGTCGTTGCTTAAGTCGCAGGTATAACTCTCTTGGTTCACTTCGGTAAGATGTGTTCGCTTTCGCTTTCGAAAAATAAGCTGCTCCGTGTTGATAGCCGGGCGCCCTTTTATAACTCTGAATAAAGAGGGTAGAAGGTTCCGGAATAATCTAGAGATAAGGCACTAGAGCGTTCGAGATTAGTAGGTATTTACTGGGGCGTTCGAGAAAACAAGTAACCACACAGTCGTGCCGACGATAGAGGTGAATGCCCTTGTTATCGCGATTTGTAGGTAAAGTAGGTATAGGTAGACAAAGGGCGTGTGATTTTGTATTGACTTTTCTGGATTTTTCTAAACGGATCGATAGAGTACTTCGACATTAACAATGCGTTTTAATTTCTAGAAAATTCGATCAGTAGTTTCCGAGATATCGACGATCGTTGTAACATTACCCCCCTCTTAATCATGCTCGTCCCGAGCATCATTTGTTCCATGATATCGCGTCAACCTATCCACATGAACTACCTTTGGTTTTCCCCTAAGCCTCTTTTTAATGCGGTAGGTGATGTCATTGATTCTTGTAACAACCGTATAGGGTCCTTCCCAGCGAGCTTGAAGTTTCGGAGATTTTCCCTTTCTGCGGAGCGGATTGTGAAACCATACCAGGGTTCCTTCTTCAAAACCGTTGGTGTTTGCGTTTCTATCGTACCGGGTTTTCATCCTTATACCTGTCTTCAAATTGTTTTCCCGTACCATTCTGTGCACCTCGTCCAGCCGGTTTTGAAGTTCACTCACGTAGTCCGTCACGGGCTTAGAACTATCGGGTGGCGTGCCGGTTATTGCATCCACTGGTAGCCTTATCTCTCGACCAAAATTGACTTTAGCTGGAGTGTGTCCCGTACTGTCATGCACCGCAGATCGATAGGACATCAGGAATAGTGGGATGTACTGGTCCCAATCATTTTGGTGTTCGTCGACAACTTTAGCCAAGTGATTTTCCAACGTCTGGTTAAACCTCTCGACCATTCCGTCTGACTGCGGGTGCGCTGGAGTCGTACGGGTCTTGTTTATACCGAGGAGTTTGCACATTTCTTGAAACAGAGCAGACTCGAAGTTTCGTCCTTGGTCGGAGTGGATCTCCATAGGTGCGCCGTATCGACTGACCACTTCCTGTACCAGTTTCTTGGCTACAGTGACTGCTTCCTGGTTGGGTGTCGCAAATACTTCCGGCCACTTAGTGAAGTAATCTTGCACTACTATGATGTATTTGTTACCCTCATCAGTCGTTGGAAAAGGTCCAGCAACATCAATGGCGATACGTTCCCACGGTGCTCCAACGTTATACAGCTTCAATTTTCCTTTGCTTCTTGTCGGCGGTCCTTTAACCGAAGCACATGCAGTGCATTTACGGCACCAATCCTCGACATCTTCCCGACAACGAAGCCATTAAAACCGCTGTCGCACTTTAACCAGGGTTTTCTTGACTCCGAGATGCCCGCCAGAAACACCATCGTGGATGTGCCGTAAGAGTGGGGCCACCTTGCTTCGTGGTACCACTACTTGCATGGTTACTTCCTTACCGTCGTTAGACTCCCATTTCCTATACACGATATCCTCTACCAGTGCTAAGCTGTCCCACTGGGCCCAATAGCTTTTGGTAGTTGAACTGTAAGCAGATACATCACTCCATCGGGGTTTGCTTCCAAGTTGTTTCCAGTGCAGTATAGGTTGTAGATCATCATCATCTTCTTGCGCCTTCTTCATACTGCGTCCACTCCATTCGTCGTCAAGTCCATTCACCTTTGTGACTTTAATCTCTTCTCGGGCTTCGTTCCTCCGACAATGCTTGCGATCTTCGACACACGGCCTTCGTGACAAAGCATCAGCATTGCCAACTTGAGTTGTAGTGATGGTTGGGGCCTCATATCGACCAGCCAGCGCACGCCCTGCGGCCCTGGCGACATTTAGTTTTAACGGAACATCTTGATCCACTTGGGTCCAGGAGTCCGTGACCCTTCTCCGTTTCCTAGAAGGACACTCTAACTGGATATGGCCCCTTCCTCTACAGAAATGACACGTTGGGACATACCACGGTTTCCTCTCCTCTGCAACTACTTCCTTGACCTCCCTGACTCCATGTTCCACTTGGGTCCATGAGTCCGTGACCCTCCTCCGTTTCCTCGAAGGGCACTCTAACTGGATATGGCCCCTTCTTCTACAGGAATAACACGTTGGGACATACCACGGCTTCCTCGCCTCTGCAACTACCTCCTTGACTTCCCTGACCTTACTTATCCCGGCGTTCTGCCGTACGGTTTCCACCTCAAGGGCATAAGCCAGTGCTTCTTTTAAGGTCTGGTGGTGACACAACTGCACACTAGTTCTCACTTCTGCGTCCCGTATACCGTTTAGGAAGGCCTCCAGTAGAGTGGGCTCGATCATCACGGGTGTCGATAAGTAGGCTCGACGGACGAGCCTTTCAACCGCTACAGCCCATTCCTGGAGGCTTTCACCAGCTTTCTGTTTCCTCTCCCATACCTGCGCTCGGTAGACCTTCTCCAGGTGCCTGTCACCATAGCGTGTGTCTAATGCTTCCATCAGAGACTCCAGTGTCCTACTTTCAGGCGGCAGGGTTTCCAGTATTACTAAGGCATCTCCTCGTAATCCAAGTGTCAAGGCCATAAAGGACTCCTCGTTGCTACAGGCTTTAGTTTTTGCCAATATCTCAAATTGGTACTTGAAGGCTGCCTACGAGGAAGTTCCATCGAAGTGTGGTAGGTCGAACTTCGCTGATGATGGTGAGGTCGCGGCAACAGGTCCGCAGGTTTTTAGCCTGACAATCTCTTTTTCAAGCTTTTGCAAGCGGTCGTCTACAGGTCCGATCCCTTTTTCGAGCTCTTGTAAGCGGTCGTCCATGGTCCCAGTCTTCAAGGCCACTTCCTTACTAAGCGTTTGCAAGCCGTCTTTCTAGGTTCTTCACTTTATCTCCCAGTGCATGGATGCCTGCATCGATTTTACCCATGACAGCTTCCTGGTTGGCCTGCATCGTCTGTCGACTAGCCTCTTGGTTGGCCTGGATCATCTGTTGACTGGCCTCTTGTTTGACCTGTATTTCTTGCAAGGAGGTTTGCATCGTTTGTCGACTAGCCTCTTGGTTGGCCTGTATCATCTGTTGACTGGCCTCTTGTTTGGCATGTATTTCTTGCAAGGAGGCCTGCATCATCTGCTGCATAGAAGCCAGCAGCGTCATCATGTTGGTATCTGACGAAGTTCCATCTGGTGCTGCCGTAGTTCCCGCTGAGATAGCAGAATCGGCCTGATGCCCTTCCTCTTCAAGGCTCCGTTGACGTGCAGCATCCATTTCCACTTGACGTCTGGTCCGTGGAGTACGCCCTTCGTCTTCACGTGGTAATAACGGCATCGCACTTCTGACACCAGTTGTTACGTGCGCGGGGTACAAATTAAATGCCGTTTATACAACGAAGAAGTTTATTCGCTCACCACAAACTAGACAACTAAATAACTAGCACACACAGTACTCTTCAACAGTTCCAGTCGCTCAGCAGTTCACAGTAGTCCACAGTCGTTGCTTATGTCGCAGGTATAACTCTCTTATTGGTTCACTTCGGTAAGATGTGTTCGCTTTCGCTTTCGAAAAATAAACTGCTCCGTGTTGATAGCCGGGCGTCCTTTTATAACTCTGAATAAAGAGGGTAGAAGGTTCCGGAATCATCTAGAGATAAGGCACTAGAGCGTTCGAGAATAGTAGGTATTTACTGGGGCGTTCGAGGAAACAAGTACCTACACAGTCGTGCCGACGATAGAGGTGAATGCCCTTGTTATCGCGATTTGTAGGTAAAGTAGGTATAGGTAGACAAAGGGCGTGTGATTTTGTATTGACTTTTATGGATTTTTCTAAACGGATCGATAGAGTACTTCGACATTAACAATGCGTTTTAATTTCTAGAAAATTCGATCAGTAGTTTCCGAGATATCGACGATCGTTGTAACAATATTTAAAATGACAGAGATAGGAATACGTCTGGCAAGAGCAGCCAGTGACGACCGTGACATATTTTCATTCTCAGTTGTGCTAAATTTATTTCTGTTCAAGTCACTCTCGCAGTAGATATTTGGCGCAAAATGCTGAAGTAGGTATTGTGTTATTACATGCAAAGATCCAATTGGAATTGTAAATATATTTTTATACTCGTAATAGCTACAGCGAGGTCGTTATTGATTTGTTATCTTTTCGGTGTTAATAAGGATTAGAGGAAGGAGATTGGGGTATATGGGGCCTGACGAAGACGCTTGGTGCCAATCTCACCCACAAGCCATTGCTCCTGCTGATTAATGAACGAAGCTTTGGCGCAGGCTTTCCTCTTGGGGTTAGGAAGTCAGACGGCAGTCGTTCCCGGACCCCACACAAACAATAAATAAGGCTCCAAAGTACAAATTTTGGACGCAACTGAGGAGAAGGTGAAACGGTAATGGTCCGCCGCTATTCGCTACCACAGGTAAGTAATTTAATGTAATGTAATGTAATGTTGAAACAAATAATTACAATACTTTTAGAAAGAACCTTAGAACCAAAATTTATTTGAATAATGAGTAGGTACATGTGATTAGTTCTAAAAAATTACCTGTGATTTTAAAGATAAAATGTTAGTTTAGTTTTGAAAAAGGAGTAGGTACCTTTTTTTTTTCGTGCGGAAATCCCTTCGTATTTCCACGCCGGGCAGTCCGATAGCGTATGCAGCCCCGAGTCCTCGCTCGCGTCGCAGTGATGGCACTCAGGCGCTGGCTCCTTCCTGATCCGATACAGGTGGTCCCCGAAGCGCCCCTTACCGGAGATCACCTGCGTCGGTCGGTATGAGAGGCTAAGGAGTAGGTACCTATTTCTTAAAACAAAACAAACGATCAAGACTGATTAGTGGATTTATAAATGAATTCATGGGCATTTTTTTATCAATGTATCAATGAACATCTCTTGTGACTGCCCGGTGTGGGAGGTGCCGAAACGTGACCTCGTGGCAGCCATCGGGGCAGCATGATTGCGGCAATGGTGCGGAGCGTATAGGAGCGCATCTCCTTCTGCGAGCATGTAATGCTCGAGAAGGAGATGGCGGAGCGCGCCCAGTAGAGAATAGGACTCTCCCGGCCCGCCGAGCGCGCAACATGCTCGCCGCGCGTCGCAGGCGACTCAGGTGCAGGAGGTCACTTAACGACCTCCGTCCTCTATGAGCGCATGGGGCGCAGGGGTGGCAGGTGAGGCTGCCTGTCACCCCAGCAGAAGCAGGCCGGGGCGGTAGGGCGACTAGCGCCCCTCTCCCAAACCGGGGCAAGACGGGTACACCGTGGTTCCGAAACCGGAGATGGCTCAGGGTCAGTCGGGGTGCGAGCGATATGCCTTATGGGCAATCTTACACCCTGGCGTCTGAAGACCCGAGACGGCGTGCGGTTTTAGTCGGTTCAAGCCCGACATAACATGATTTTCATTTTTCTAACCAGATCACAAATCAAATAAAACTGGAATGCGTTTTGGGTTAGACCAATCTTCGAGAGCAAATTCTATCGAGAAAAGTAAAAGTCATCGTGTATCGGATAACCGAAACTAGTAGTTTGAATAGCCTAGAATAACATATACGGTTTTCAGAATACAGGGACTTCTCATTTTCGAAAAATCTTAATCTAAAAACACCCTAGCCTTAACAAGATAGGATTCAAGAAAGATGCAATATAATAAAATGGGGTTTATTCAGTATGCTTGACTGTACTCTCAGACACCCTAATAGAACCTGATTGCGTTATATCCTTTGTTGAGAATTGAATACAGAAATAAACGATATCTACTTAGACAATAACGGTTTGAACGACTATTCAAGCAAATACGTTTAAACCTGTTATTTGCTGAACTATTATTTGATATTCTTAAATATTTACCTACGAGTGTCGCATGAAAATTGCATATTTGACTGTCAAGTCCAATTGATATCTTTATATTAAACGTAAAAACTCTGTCGAAACTTGTTACATAACGAAGCATGACGTCTTACTGCACTATTTTCAAATTTATTTATTACAGGCTGCCCGTGAAACGTTTTAAAAAAAATGACCTGTAACCCGATTGCATCGCCACCTTTTGGGTCCAAAGGTAAATAGAGATAGCTATAAGAAATTCTAAATTTAAATTTCGTACTTCTTACTTTGAAAATGTCCGACTTTCATACACACGTTCATCCCTAATTTTCCCTTCAGTAGTGAAATATTGGAAAACGCTGATACACGTATTCATTTTTTTCTAAATAGACTTACATGTTTAAAATTGCATGCTTCTATCTTCAAAGGTCACCAACTTCCCGTATAAACTTTTAACCCATATTTCACCCTCTTAGGCGTAACATTTTGAAAAACGTTGATACACGTGTCCATTTATTTGTTACCAGAAGCAGGTGTATGAAATTTCGAGTTTCTAAGGTTGAAAATAAGGACTTCCATACAAACGTTCATCCTTTACTTTACCACCTTAGAAGTGGAATTTTCAAAAATGCATTCTTAGTGGATGCCTACACCATAAAAAGTATCTACTGCCGAAATTTCAAGTTTGTAGGTCCAGCGGTTTAGGCTCT
The DNA here is from genome assembly GCA_946251805.1 of Cybosia mesomella. NCBI lineage: Eukaryota > Metazoa > Arthropoda > Insecta > Lepidoptera > Erebidae > Cybosia > Cybosia mesomella. The sequence continues at coordinate 11,806,512 of OX276404.1, forward strand.
GTGTTGATGACTCAGTCAGTCAAATATACAATATAAAACAAGAAAATAAATACAGACGTAATTTTTTCCCCTCTTTTACTATTTTAATTTTAATTGATTACTTTAAAAATTTCGTTTCTATGAGAAACTATAAAATTGTAAATATTAAGAGTTCTCCACGATTTAATATTGCACATTAAGTTGAACTACTTATGTTACTCTATGATTCGGAAGGGATTTATAGAAACGAATTCTTTTTTTTACCCTAATAAGACTATCATATTATGCAAACATGGAATTTTAAATTTCTTTGTACGGGCGGGCGGGAAAATTAACATCTTACAGGTAACCTTTTGATGTCCATGAATCCTAATGGATCAGATAACACGTAAATGACGATCAAATAATTTATTGATTGGCAATTAATATAGTTGGTTATAGTTTCTCAGGAAAGATGAAAAATTTGAAAAAAAATAATTAAGTGTATTATTATTCGAAATTACTAATATTCCCCAAACCCCTCCAGTTCAGCTAAATTGCTTATTTTAGGAGTGGGCTAACGTCGATAGTGTAATCGCCAGGATTCGAATCCACGACCTCTTGATCGTAAGGCAGGTAGTTTATCATATGAAACAATGTAACCTTATGATTGCCAAGGCGCTTATAACACACTAGCATCGCCGCATGGTTTCACCCACGTAAGTCCTGATCCCTAAGAAATATCAGGATAAAACGTAGTCTAGTCAAGGAAAATGTAGCATTCTAATAGTGAAAATTTTTTTCAAATTGGTTCAGGCGTTTCAGATTTTATAGATAACAAACAAACAAATCTTTCCTCTTTATGATATTATAGTATAGATATTAGTATAGTTATTCTAGTGTTCTTGAGTGGAGACCGCGACTCGGCAAACGTAGTGTAGGACGCCCTCCGGCCAGGTGGGATGACGATCTGCGAAAGACAGGGCGCTATGGCGCTCATTGGGGGAGACCTATGTCCAACAGTGGACTAGAATAGGTCGATGATGATGATTCTATACAATCTTTTCACATTAGTTACATACAAATATAAGTGAAAATTAATCAAACATAACCAAAAAATACTTAATATGACTAGAATTTTTTTAGAAGCTCCTGAGGTTCCGGTAGTTCGTATGCCAAATGTCCAAATCTTTCTAAATGCATAAATTAGGGATTTGTTCACAAATATATTGCCCGAACAAATTATTACGTATTCTGGCCCTGGCTACAGCAGATTTACAGTGATGTGGGAGTGGTCGTCTGTTCCATTAATATGTACGTGCAGGATTTATTACACGTTTCAGTCGCCAATAGAAATATAGAAAATTCCAGTGAATCCAAGAGCATTGGTCCTTTGTTTCTACAAAAAAAATATTTTTGAGCACTCAGTATTTTGTTTTGATTTTCAAATAAACATTTTTATTACAAACTAGCTGGTGCCTATGGCTCCACCCTTGTAGAATACTGATCCCGTTTCCCTGACCCACAGATACTTGTAACCGAGATGAAAGTAGCCTATGTTATATTTCAGACAATAGTCTAAATATAATATAATAAATCTCTGTGCAAAATTCAAAATCTTTTCAGCCGTTTTGGGTGGCAAGAATAACAAACATCCATACATCTACTACTCTACTCACCTTCAGAAAGTTTGCCATTTTATGATATTAGTACGATGCCATAGTTCTTAACCTTATCTTATATACTAACCAACATAGCTCAAAAAAGCAGCAATAAATTGGTTAGAAAAGCCACTTTGCTAATACTTCGCAAGCTATGTAAGCTAATTTTATTTCCAGAGCATGTACTTATCTACAGAATTTACGGATTAGTTACATGAAAATAAAGTGAACACCCTCACACACTCACAGACCAGAATAGTTTTCCTATTACTTCAAACATCCTCTTTTGACGATATCAAGCAGGTAAAATAAGGTGTTATATTAAATTAACGTGCTACAACATACTATTAACGTTATTTAAGTCAGTTATTGTAAACGATAGTGTTATAGAGGGTGGAATGATAACGTTTATTACCGGTTATTGGAACATTTCCATCGCTACAGAATTCTTGCGTGTAAGCGATATTATAACGAGTGTCCTAGATTCATATACAGATATGAAACTGTTATTGTATCAGTCAGGTCTTTCGTTAAGTCTTATTAGATAATAAGAAATCATAGTGTTAAACTAAAATGTGTAAAACAGTATTTCCCCAAACTTTAATATGACTTGGCCCAATTATTATGATGTTTGCCCGTTCCGTAAATCACGAAACATTTTTATTTCTCCTAGCTTTTAACACATTTCAACGTCTCTTGATCATATACGAGTATGATCGATTATATACAATGAGGAAATGTGAGCCGGTATTTTATTTATGCGACGTGGTACGCGGGTTACGACCCACCGTTTGAGAAACGCTGGTCTCAAGTCTGATAGACATACGTCGGCTTTGCTTTAATGAGAAAGTGTGTAGCTATTGTTAAAATTAAAGTTATTAAATGCTGTCAATACATCAATATATAATGTAAATATGCATAACAAGCAATTTGAACTTATCACTAAGAAACTTTGACAACTATCCCTATCTAGTAATACTGTGACACGATGCGACTTTTTATGCCCTGGATGGGCATAAAAAGTCGCATCGCACACAAATATTTAGCAGTGTTATTGTTTAGGAAAAAACGTATCCATCGAGTAACTGTGTAACCTGATGGGATGTCTTTCCTAACACGGATGGGAATTTACTGCTCTGTCTAATAAAGAAATTCTGTATAAAGCTAAATGTTTACCTTTCAAAATTACAACCTTCATCGTGGAATATAAAAAGCGTCTTTTAACAGAAAATATTATTATCATCCAGCCTAATAATCTTTCTTAATATTTCACTAGAGTAAAGTTTAAATAAAACGGAATTTAATTTATCTCACAGACAACAGTTCCTTGTGGTTCGTAGTGCACTAAGATCCTACGACAAAGTTTACCGAATACCTAGTCTTTTAGCCCGATTACACTACCGTGAGCTAACTTGGCGTGACGCACCCTCGGGATTTTTCAATCCGGGGAACGAAAATTATTGATGACGCTAACATTGAACTCTCAGCGGCGGCTTTAATTTAAAAAACGCTAACGGAAATATTTTCTACTTGATTACATTGAGATAATAATTTCATTCCGCTCACACTCAAACTGTGGAATGATCTCTCTGCTGTGGTTTTCTCATGCTACTACAATGTAGGGTTCTTCAAGAAGGGTATTGGAATTGACATGGTCGGTACCGCGAGTGTGACGCCCCTGGTGTTGCACACGTCCATAGGTCACGGTAATCGCTTTTCGTCAGGTTGCTTGTCTGCCACCTGAGTGGCATAAAATAATTTAAAAAAATACAATGTTATTACTGTTTACATAAACAAAAATCAAATTTTAAAGTAACGTATCTGTATTTTTTTAATGGTGGTTTCCTAATTTTGTTGTATGGTAAGTTTATAATATCATTACAGATATCTAAGGCATTTTATGCTAGAATAAGAATAATATAAGAATCAATGATTGATTTAACATTGTATTAAAATTTACCACCCGTATGATACTTCTTTGAAATGTTGCTGAAAGAAATCTCAAAAATAGTTTGATACAGTGTGGCCAACGTGTTTTTATGCTATGGTGACAGTTTATAGGGGGCGTAAGCATCAGCATCAAGCCCACGATGAAGTATCTTGGGCTCGTACTCCGAAGGCTGGAGCCGAAACAGAGGGAGGCTGCGCCCGCTATCACGGCTGATGCCCAACGTTAAGGGACCCACTAGGAGACTGTACTTGGGGATCGTGCGAAGCATGGCCCTGTATAACCAGTTAACCTCACCTGGTTACTCATCGGCTAGTCCAGGTGAGCAAATGAGATCCTAATCCCAGGGCGCCGTTTTTTAGAGGGTTCTAAGTTAGTGCATAGGTTATTTGATCTCCAATGAAACACAGGTTACATTACCGTTACACATACATAATATTTGGAAACTGAGACACAGAGAAAAGATAAAGATATAGCTATAGATTTAGTTACACAGAAGGATATTTAATAGCTGATAGAGGTTCAAGTTTACCGACAGATGTTTAACAGATGGTACAGGTTCGAGCACATATTCCGATACTTAAAAGCTTATACAGGTTCAGATACGCATATAGGTACTTAAAGGATGGTCTTGTACCCGAAGACGAGTCACGGGTGTCATTCTCACCAGGCGCCGGTCAGCATATAGTAAAACTTAGTAAGAGAATATTTACGTGACTTTTTTGCCAATGAGCCTTGCGGGTCACCAGTTGTTATGCTACGGCGCAGCAAATCCCGGAGCGGCCCTTGCGATCTGCTCCCCGATAGTGCGTAGGTGGGACTTCCTGAATTGTCGGCCTCAGAGCAGAAGTCGGATTCACCGAATTATCTTGTGAGAATAACTTGACCAAACGACCCTGCAGCCAAGATACACAACTCTCATGAATACCATAACCCCCATAATGAGAGTAAGTTGACACCGATTTAAGAAAGCTCACTTACCAGTATTATGCTGGGCACACAAACACAGTGTTATAACCTCCAAACTTCCAAAAACTAAACTTGATAGCACAATATATATATGTCAAGAGTGATACAACTACGAGTGACTTCTCGTATATTAACAATCAGAGTGAAAACGCTAGGGATACCGCGACGATGTTTATATACTCAATTAATTCCAGAGTGTTCATGAACCATCTACCAGCTCTAATAGTCTAGAAAAAGAGGTCGATAAACCAGAGAACACTTCCCACGCCCGCTCGCGGTGACTGGCCGAACTACGTCGAACTGACCACAGCTAGGCGCACATACCGCATTGAACCATTCGCAACAGTTGCACCCGTGTCACACAGATGTTGCTCGCTGTATTACAAAATTCCTCAAATAATGTGATATTACATTTAATAATGTTATATGGGGCCCCCGTATGGGCGAAGACTCTGGCGACCCGCATCGTGGCCCGTTAAAAGCGATGGCCGTTCCGTCGAGGTGGCATGTCTCCTAGCCGGAACCCTCCATGGGACCTGGAAGCGAGAGCCCTTGCGTCGCTGTATCAATGGCGCAAGGAGGCGCTGGAGCGGGGCCATAGGCCGGAGCGCTGAGAAATCAGGGCCCAGTGGTCCCAGCTCCGCCGAGAACTCATGGAGACATGGAGGGTGCCACTTGAGCAACCAAGGTGGGCGAATCCGCCATTACGGCGGTGAGGCCGATCATGAAGGAGTGGTTACACTGTTGATTGGCCTCTCGGGGTTAGGAAGTCAGACGGCCGTCGCTCCCATAAAGTCCAAAACTAACTTAGCAGGAAAGCGGGCCCCTGGCTTCAAACTATGAACTTTGGATGCGACTGGTATAAGATTGACGTTCGGATGAAAAAGAGACTTGGTCCTGGTCCATAACTTCAAACCCATATACGCAACCCTTATCACTAGTTTAAACCTACACCTTGCCGATATTTATATTCGAAATGCATCATAAGTTTTGAATCATGCAAGAAGTATTGAGACCGTCTCGTTCAAAATCATTGAAAATACTTACTTAAAACCGAGATCGAAAAACACTATGGGATTGTTCGAAAAATGTAGAAACTTCATAAACTTAAGCTGTGATTCTTACTGAAGACTAATTTTGAGCAAAGTTTTGCACAGTTGGTAAAGTCTAGTTGGCCAACCACTAACAGACTGGTAAAATAGACAGATACTAACCGAGTACATTTGCATTCATAGTGCTGGTTAAATTACAGCACTAAACTTATTTTACAGGACAAAGTTATGCTAATAAAATTGAGTTAAGTTTATTCGTAGATTAACTTGCTCATCGGTAGCTTTTTTTTTAGGTGTTAGATATTACACATATTTAAAAAAAAAAATTACATATATATGTTAAAAACTGTCTAACTTTTACTCCTCTACTTCGCACGGTCTTGGGCATCTATGGTGGTGAGAGGATTGGTACTGTCTGAACAATTATTAATGTTTTAATGGAGTAAAAGATGTTTCTTATAAATATGAAGAGACTAATACTTCTTAGATACTCACGCTTATGTACACAATTCGAAAACAGGTAGATGGGTATAGCCCAAGTAATAAGAGACTTTTGTCGCCCATCGGGCAATAACCTGACACCGTGCTGCTACTGAGAATTTCCTAACTGAAAAGTCCTATAATCCATGGTCTAACCCGGAAATTAAACCCAAGACAGACATCTACCAAACTCACCACCGCTGCGTCTCCAAGACAGAATTTTAGTCTTATTTATTTTATTTTTATTTTATTTATATGGAAACAAAACAGTTACATGCTAAAATAGTTAACAAATTAGGTATAGATAATATAACAGATTAGTGAACATATAACCCACACTATTGTTCGCAGATTTACAATAAAAAAGAAAGAAGCTCAAGCCAAGTTGTGGTCACGATCTCATAATAGCAAAAGATTATGTGAAATTTGAAATTCATAACAAGTTTATAACAAATTAATAACAAATTTTCATTTACCTAAAACATAAAATAAAAAAATAATAAGGTGGTATCAATTACAGAGCTGACAAGAGCTCAATGACACGACTTTTAAATTATTCGCTGGAAAATGCGAAGATGTCAATCTCATTAAAATGTGTGTTATAGTTTTCAACGAGACGACGAATAGGTGCGCGGATCCCTGCGTTAGTTTTGCACATTCCCGTGTAGAACAACTGGGGCACACGCACCGTTCTTCGATGAACAGTTCTAGGTACTATATAACACAACTGATTGGTGATTTCAAGGCAATCATATCTGTTGTTACATATACCATGCAACATCATGGCGTCCAGAAGTAGGAGTCTGGATTGCAATGTTAATATGCTATACTGCTTTAATAAGTGTACATAAGGAACTCTTAATCGGTAATATTTATAGTTTACGACACATAAGATTTTTTTTGTACTAATTCTAGACTCTGAGTGTCTTTGAGCAAAGAAAGGATTCCAAATTGAAACTGCATATTCTAATTGTGGTCTTACTAAAGTTTTAAACAAAAATAAAAGTGTGGAAGGCTGCACAAAGTCACGACAGGATCTCATGACAAACCCGCACATACGGTAGGCTTTATTAATTATGCTGTCAACATGCTGTTCAAAGTGCAAGGACGAATCTAACAAAACACCTAAGTCGCGAACTAGGCCGACTCTGTTCAAAACCATATTATTAATAGAGGAATTATAGTGCAGTTTGTTTCTATTTTTTGTAAAAGAGATTACGTTACATTTGGGGAAACTGAGGAACAGTTTATTTTGCTTACAGTAGTTATTAAGCCTGTCGAGACCATCTTGCAGAAGTAAACAATCTTGAATGGACTTACAGGGCTTGTAGATTTTAACATCGTCTGCGAACATTAAAAATTGGGAGTTTTTAAAACACTGTTATATATCGTTAATAAATATAACAAAGAGAAATGGACCTATGATAGATCCTTGTGGAACTCCAGAATTTACAACTATAGACTCAGATTTGAAACCGTTTACAACAACCCTTTGAGTCCTGTTAAAAATATAAGAAACAAACCATCGGAGCAAATTACCGCGTATTCTATTAAAGGCAATTTTATACAATAGCAGTGCGTGGTCCACCTTGTCAAAAGCCTTCTGATCTGAATCTGTATACTGATTCAGATTAGAAGGCATCAACTTGCACTCGTTGATCCATACTCTTAAACAGGTAGTCAACAAAGCACATAAGGTTAGTGTTAGTTGAACGACGCTTCACGAAACCATGCTGTTCCGGTATTATCATTTTATTAATATGAGGATACAGTGCGTCATGTATGAGCCTCTCAAACAGCTTCGACAAAGTGGAAAGGATCGATCTTCAATCAATCAATTCGTCTACAATGCTGGACATAGGTCTCCATCCGAGTCTATCCCAGTTATCAATAAAATTTATCAATACATTTTTTTAGTTTGATTTATTTTTTCTTTTAGCGCATTTACAAAATAGTTGTAGTAAATGCAAGAGAAAGTAAAATTTGACTTACCCCTTTTGTTTCAGAATACTTACGCATTAAGAAGCTGTAAGGATCATTGTATTTTATGTGACAGTGGAATGGAATATAATGATGTAAAATTACCGTAGTTGCCTTCGCTGGAGTTATAATAAATATTCTTTCCCTGCTTTACTGGTGAGGTTTTCTAGCCAGTAAAGTTGGCACTACGACAGTCACTTAGAATAAATATTAGAATCTAACCAGCTGCAACGGGAGGGTAAATAGAATTCTACGGTAAGAAAATGGGAAGGTAAAATTTATAGCGCAAATATTTCGCTTCGAATTGCGGAATATAAGTATAATTTTAGTGTGTTACTAGTCACCCATAATAACAGTCACTTTTTGCCAGTCGTCCACCTGCGTAGTACACCTGGATGGACCACGGGAAATACACACACAGTCACATTCAACTATCTATCAGGTATCAGATAGTTTCCCCCAAATCGGGGCAAGACGGGGACGCCGTGGTTCCCACACCTGAGGGGGGCATCTCGAAACCGGAGGTGGCCCAGGGTCAGTCGGGGTGCGAGGGATATGCTCTATGGGCAACCTTACACCCCGGCGTCTTAAGACCCGAGACGGTGTGCGGTTTTAGTCGGTTCAAGCCCGACATATCCGCCCCCGCTGGCCGGCGAGGGGGTATCCGAAGGGATTTCCGCATTAAAAAAAAGTATCAGATAGTTGAACGTATGACAAATTAGAAGGTGTTGAAGTGACTGACTGAAGTACAATGTACGTTATCATGTATTTTGTAATGCATCTTTACGAAAAAATATGGAACATCATGATAACCTCAATTATTTAAATGCCAGGTAAGAGTTTACACAGGTGCACAGTACCTGCGGCGCATCCACCGGGAGACAACGCCGCAGTGCCAGCAGTGCGAGGATCCTGGCGAAGACACGGCACTCCACACATTGGTGGAGTGCCCAGCGTGGGCGAGTCAACGTCGGGATATCGTTGCGGTTCTGGGCGTAGACGTTCTCTCGCTGGCGTTCATGGTGAGAGCCATGGTCTCCGACAGGAAAAAGTAGCACGCCGCCTCCTCTTTCTGCGCGCAGGTAATGAGCTCGAAACAGGCGGCGGAGAGGGAGCGGGAAAGAACCCTACCCCCTGAGTTCCGCAGTCGGCGGCGAGGACGCCACAGACTTGTCTATACCCGGGATTACCGACCTCCATGATTGGGGCCCGAGGACGGCAGTTGGCCGACTCGCTGTCCTTACAGAAGCAGGTCAAGATGGAGGCGTGTCGTGTGTTACACACGCCTGCCAACCGTCCGCCGGTAACCCTGGGGTAATCCTTTCGTGGGCTTATTCGGGGTGCCCGGCAATGGTCCGACACTTGGGGAGGACCCCGTGTGGTTTTAGTCGGTCCGCATCCGACACGCCCATCCCATCGTTGGCACCGAAGGGTGAAGCCCGTGGGAGTTTCCACACGTAAAAAAATATGCCAGGTAAGCGAAACGGTTATGGAAAATAATTGATATTCAATCAACTAGCTCAATCGATGCGTTGCAATGCCTTTTTATATTGGCAAATTGAAACTACATAACAACCTGATTTTCATAACAATCAGAGTTTCATTACAATCTGATGAGCGGTACAATCTGATGAGCGGTATAGGGACGTGTAAATGGACAAGCAAATAATAGCCACTTTTCCTTTGTTCTAAACATGTACACAACCTATTTCTGTAAATTTTCAAATTGATATAACATCAACATGACCAAAGTCATTGACAAAAGCTAAATTGAGTACCAGTTTTAATATTTGAAATAAAACCAAAACGAACATTCTAATTAGACACCTGTTTAACTCTCAGCGAGAAGGTAGAAGCCCTTTTGTTTCCCAATATAAAAAAAGGACATGAAATAATTCAAATATTTCAGTAGCAGCTGTAGAAGACATTTAATTTTTACGGTAATAAAACTTGAAGCATTTTTGATGGCAATTTGGTAACGTTTAATCTAAAACGTAGAAAATTTATACATAAGTAAAATTTAAGAGGCTGTAAACATATTTTATCGCTTATTTCCTAGTTGTTACATTTAATCGATGTACAACAATGTTGACGGTAATACCTACATTGTTTGTAGAATTGCTAGCTGAATGCTAAGACGTGCTTACATTCTATACCTAGTACATTGTACAATTATAAGATTCTGTTGATCCTGAGATTACTTGGTGAGCAGATGAAATGTTTTATTATACCGTAGTAGTCATAGTATTGATGCGCTTGGGTATTTTATCTGATATACTTGTAAATGTAAATTTATGAACAAGAGCGAGAGTGTTCATTTTACTACAAATGTGTGATATGAGATGTTTTTGCACAGAATTTGCGACACATTACTAATAATGTGTCGCAAAATCGAAGACGAGATACTAATATCTCGTCTTCTGTATCTTATTCACTGATTCGTTCACATGCCCATCTCTTCAATCATCGTATTCAGATATAGATAAAACATATCCTGATCTATATTCAGTGCACTAGTGAGTAGTAAATAACTTTTCATTTTATTTTTCTCTCGTCACCTGATTACTATCTACCTACTACCAAAAGAGTTTGAAAATATGTCTCGAGTGTATCCATAAAGAATATAAACTCTTTTCGATTTCGTTATAGTTATGTAAAAGGCGGATGACTCAGAAAAAAAACTTTTGTAATGACGACCTGGTAAATATTCATGAGATCCGAGCTCTTACACTACGCTTTTCATAACATTTACATAATGCCAAGGAGCTTTATTTTTAAGTTTGCTGCCATTTCTGAATATTTGTCCTCTAATGTATTTTTCAAATATATTTTACTCTGTAACGCTGTATAGGATAATATTCTATACAAGGTTACAGATTAGAGGATAGGAGAGAAGATGATATTATCATCTTCTCTTATGTTATTCTCGTACAACGTAGTTTTAGTCTCTTTTTTTTTTAACCGACTTCAAAGACCTCCATGATCGGGGCCTGAGGACGGCAGTTGGCCGACTCGCCATCCTTACAGAAGCAGGCCAAGACGGAGGCGTGTCGTGTGTGTCCTACACACGCCTGCCAACTCACCGACGCGAGATAAAACCCGACCCCACCAGGCGAGGCCGCGGTTGCGGCCAAAATCTGCCGGTAACCCTGGGGTTACCCGATGACCCGTCCGATGCCGACACGCCCACCCCATCGTTGGCACCGATGGGGTGAAGCCAGTGGGGGTTTCCACATGTTAACAAAAAAAAAGTTGGCCACAAACTGTGATATCAAGCCAAGCTAAACGTAGTCAAAAGAGAACGCAACCATTATGTTCTTATTGCCAAGAAATCTTCCTTGCTTCCCCACACAACTTATTGTATATTTTGGTACGTTTTGGGGACGTATTTGGGTAGTGATGTAGATCGGACGTAGCAGTTTAACGGTATTCTGCTACGCCATGGAGCTCGACCTACAATCCCGGCTTCTTTAGCGGGGCGTGAAAGTTTCCATTGAGGCCTTCATACTAATTACCATCATTTTAGAATTAACAGCACCTGAAATCCCAAGCTTACCAACATAAAGGTAAAGTGACGTCACCTCAATTTCAAAATAATAAATTATTTCTATCTTAATTAATCTTTTCTGTAGTTTGTATAATATTCACGAAACATGAGGCCAGGTGGAAGATAAAGAAAGCTTCATTTATTGGAGAACTTACTCCGTGTCAATGACTAATATAATTAAATAGGTATAAAAAAATCGGTTCTATCTCCAAAGCTCTATAGTTTTACCGTCAGCTAAATAAAATACACAGATATCAACATTCACATATTATAATATTTATAGACAGAAATGAAATGTCGTTACGTAATGTAATATTCTTAGATTTTAGATAACTTTGATGACATTGTGAAAGGAGGCAATACGGGCCCAGAAAGTAGTAAAAACCGGCCAAGTGCGAGTCGGACTCGCCAATGAAGGGTTCTGTAGCAGCAAGTAATATAATAATGTTTTGTTTAAAATTGTATATTTGAGTTGATTGAATGAAAGGTAAATTGCGGTTTACGATTTATGACGTATAAAAAAAAAGTTACGTACTAGATCTCGTTCAAACCAATTTTCGGTGAAAGTTGGTAAAATGTACACCATAATTTTTTTTTCATTTTATCATTCTCTTGTTTTATAAATTACATGGGGGGGGGGGGGGGAGACACACATTTTACCACTTTGGAAGTGTCTGTCGCGCAAAGTATTCAGTTTAGAAAAAAATGATATTAGAAACCTCAATATAATTTTTAAAGACCTATTTATAGAAGCCCACACGGGGTTTGATGAAAAATTTTTTTGACTTTCAGTTAAAGTATAATTTATTGTTTTTTTTTCTATTTTTGTGTGAAAATCTAAATGCGGTTCACAGAATACATCTACTTGGAATACTGTAGGCCATTAAACGTACATCCGCAATTGCGAGCCCGCACGAAATACAAACGAAAGAAATGTAATTTGTAATTTAGGCACCATGAAGTAACTTCGGATTTCGTTCTTTCGGTTGGGACCATGAAGTATGTTCAGGAGTGAATCAAACACATCACGGAGGTTTTCGAATACAATATATTTCTATTGAAAATTGACTATTATAAACCAACATATTTATTTATTATTCCTTTGCATTGGATTATGTTAACCTTTCGACCTTTTGAAATAAGTCGTATGTTATCGTGCTATAGTTTTAATTTTGGATCATTGCGTTTTATTGCCTGAAATTTTGGTCCGCAATTGAGGATGTACGTCTCGTGGTAGGCCTACTGATCATCGTAGTTGTTATATTCTGAAGAATGTTTTAACATAATATAAATAAAAAGTCGAGCTCAAGTAATCTTTATTTTACTTAAGGCTTAACGGGACTAATATTCATTTCGGTTACTTGTACAATTTTTTAGTTTTTGTAGGGTATACAGGATCTACCAACAACCTTGAGGCCCAAGCCAACTGCACCTGCAATTCGGTGCACCTGCTAAGCAATGGACTTTTCAGGGTCCCTTTCAGGGGGGCCATCTCGAAACCAAAGATGGCCCAGGGTCAGTTGGGGTGCGAGGAATATACTCTATGGGCAACCTGCCACCCCTGCGTGTTAAGACCCGAGACGGCGTGTGGTTTTAGTCGGTTCAAGCCCGATATAACCGCTGGCTGGCGGGTGGGTATCGACCCCGGGTTCCAAAGTGCAAAATTTTGAACGCAAGTGAGAAATCACTATGAGGATAATGATGATGAAGAGTTAGTATTTAGAATTTATTTAGTCTGATAAGAAACCAGAGGTATTACAAAGATATAAGTATTACTAAGATATACTTTGACACATTGACTTTTCCTTCTGACCGGGTCACCAGAATAGCAATTGTAATTGCATTTGTTATCTCTAACGGCAAATAGAAGGCGAGGTTAATATAAGTTAACTTAATTAATATGGGGAAGAAAAGCTTTTATCAGGAATAAGCTTTGTTTTATACATAAAGGAAAAACGGAAAGATATATTGTATAAGGTTCTGAGTACCACTTTTTTATTAGTTTATATTATATATATATACCAGCGGCCCATCCCGGCTTCGCACGGGTGGCTTTTTTTTTTTTAATTCTGGCATAAACGTACAGTAAATCCAGGATATTTCCAGAATCGCAACACATACCGTAGGTTTCATGAGTCCATTTTTTAGCAAAACATTTCGGACAAATATTATACAATGCTCCGATTTGGATGCTGTTCTGATGAGCATAATCAATTTGTGGATCGTAGCTGAATGCCGATCTATTACTATGGGCTAATATTCTTCACGACTATTGCCTATCTCTCTATTCCATTGAAATGGTATTATTTATATCGCCGCGAGGGCGAAACAACGCTAAGAATTTTACCTCGCATCTGTTAACAATACAAATACCATTCATATAACATAAAAAATTATTCGTCTTCACGACGTATTTGAAATAAAGGAATATTGACACGTGTTAATTATTGCAAAATGAACTCTATGGACGTCTAAATTATCTCATTGGTTAATGCGTATTAAAATAATTTATAAAGGGTTTTAAGAACCAAATAAGATGTAATTTGATTTCTTTGTCAAGCTTTGATACGAGACTGTTGGTTAGTAAACGGACGCGTTTACCAAATTTTGCACGATTGAATGTCGCTATGCTTTGGATGACAATGAGTGTATATTACCTAGATTGGGAGTTAAATATTAAACGTAGCATTTTGCATGGAATGCTAGTAATTTAAGGTTAATGGTGTGTATACGAGTATAATTAAAATATGCTTAATTTTAACTAGTTAAGATGTTTGTTTTAAAATAATATTGGCATGCTATTTTAAGTACAAGAAAGGTCTAATGCGTAGGTAATTTCTCAAAAAAAATACTACCTGATACCCTTTTTTTTTATCGTGCGGAAATCCCTTCGGATACCCCCCCGCCGGCCAGCGGGGGCGGTTATGTCGGGCTTGCACCGACTAAAACCGCACGCCGTCTCGGGTCTTCAGACGCCGGGGTGTAAGGTTACCCATAGAGCATATCCCTCGCACCCCGGCTGACCCTGGGACATCTCAGCACTAACAGCATCGCTCATCCTGTCTCCTCTGAAAGCAGAGGAGTACGGAGAGCGATGTGTTCCCGCCACGTTGGGTATTGGCCGACGATCAATGCCAACCCTATGAAGGGGTGAAGGGGGAAGCCATTGACCGCCGCCCAGGGTGTACCGGCCGCTCCGATTCCGTTCCCCCCGGACTGCAGCGGGATCGGAATCTGAGCGACACTCGAGGAGGTTACCCAACACACACCCCACTACCTGATACCCAAGCGACGAGGAGGCGTGTGACGTCACTAGGACGCACCAAGCGGGGAGTCAGTGGAATATAAAAACTGATTTCGAACGGGGACAGGGGATAGTTTTCATTGTAGCTGGTTGAAGTGCACATTCTCTGTTAAAATAGTTGGTAATTTCATTGGCTGTGTTATGCTAATATAATTGGTGATTCTTTTGACGAGTTGCGCATACTAGACAGTGACAAATGATAACGCTCTTTGGAGTGAATATCTAAAGATTCCTATATTTTATAAATACCTTTCTCAATTAAACCCAAATTCCTGAAACGTGGCAAAAAAGAACTTGTAGGTAACAAGCCTTAAATTCTGGGATTGAGTCGGATTTCGGAAGCGTTTCAAACACCTATTTCCTATAATCTAGGATCCGTGGAATAGTTTTAGGGGTTTTCGCAAGCTATTCCATTCCTTTTCCTTAGTTTAGTTCGCATTGTTATTCCCCTTCACACAATTCGCACACACACACATGTCAAATCATACACACCTACTGCCTTTGGTACGGGACAGTAGACCGAAGGTAAACACTAGGGCCATTTGAGTCTAGAATTATTTAGGTTAATCTGTCGAGGCGGATTAATAGGACTCGTAGGTAACATCATACTAAATACGATTATTTAAGTGATAACTAACCGAAGTGAAGTGTTACGTAAATTATATCGCGTTAAGTCTTTGTTTACAAGATAATTATCATAAATAACTTAATCAATCCAACGGCAAATCCATTGTGTTTTAATTAAAGTAACCGTGAATTTTATGGTAAAGTTGTGGATAAATACGTTATTCAATAATTAAAAATAGTTATATCGAAGATAGTTCCAGAACATTGTCTGAATAAGTCGTGGAAGTTTGTTATATTACTTTAAATATATTACTAAATAATATAATTGAAAGTTTCTGGTAAATTTCTACTATTATATAGTATATTGGTTTGAATAGCTAGATAAAGAACTGTTGTCTGAATTTATATAAAATTACGTTCGGAAGTGATTTAAATGATTACGTGAAATATCATTATCATTATAATCTTTTATGTAGACACTGTAATCAAATAATTAAGTGCATTATAACACGGCTGAATACATCATTCGAGAATTAGAGCAAGTATAAAATAATTATTCCGTTATCAGTTATAGAACATTGATTTGAGTGGGCAGAAGTTGACGTGTAATATATTAGAGTAAATTATCTAAGTGGCTGATTATTCATTTAACATTTGCAATGTATCGAGTAACACATGAAAATAGTATCAGTAATACAAAGAGATGGTCGTTGGTGAACTCAATTAATATTCGACTTGTAAAGTGCAAAGAACACATAAGAGACGGCGTGCGGTTTTAGTGGGTTCATTCAGAGATATCTGAAATATCATTATTTGCACACAGTTTTCTAACTAGAGGGAGTATTTTAGTCGAATACAGCAATAAATAAATATATGTGTTACAATCAGCTCACTTAATAGGTAATTTAAATACAATTTTGGCTCCTGGAACCATTTGGGTTTTCAGTTTGAGCAAGTTATCAGTGTGTAGCATTTTTGGGGTCTACCTGAAATCCATAAACTATATTTACAAGCTAAACACATGAACTCATATTAAATCAGTATTTATACCAGTCTCGAACGAAACCTACATTGGAATGCAGGCAAACCTAGATATGTGAGGCGATTTGCGACGGGTCGGTTAAACTTGTAATGGTATTAATTAGTGGAAACTAATTTATAAAAAAGAGAAGAATACTATTATACGTTTAGCGTTAGTGGAGGTACTGATAACAGAATTAAATTACTCTTGAGAGAGAGGAGGAGAAAATATGTTGATTTAATATCAACCAAAAAATATATATATGAGCTCACGACAAAACATATGAAATATAAAAAAATAAAGGCCATTACCATATTATCTGGATCCAGAAAACCTCAGTTACCTGGTAGATACAATCTACGACCGTAAATGATAACTTGACATTTAAATCAATATAGTATATAGAAACTAGATTTTATGCAGATAGAGTTCATTTTATTTCAACAAAACTCAAAAGATTAGAACATTAGATAATATATAATATAAACCGTAGGTTAAATTAATTTAGTGAGGAGAATAATCACGGCGTACATTATTTAAAATAAATCGGTTAGGAATTTAATTTCACAGTTTAGTTTTACGTTTAGTTAGGTTTAGACGATTACAGCCAAGCTAGTGACGAAGATAGCCATAAGGGCTATTTCCCGTTACACCATAAGCAACTGCGAGCGTTCCGCGCTAGGTTCCCATCCACGCGTTTGCGAGTTTCTAAGTCTATTCTCAGCGAGGCGCTGCGAGTGTTCAGCGTTAGATTCCCTTGCACGTGCTCGTGAGATTCTGTCTGTATTTTCAGCAACGCGTTGCGAACGTTCGAGCTAGATTCCCTTGCGCATGCTCGTGAGATTCTGGACCGATTTTCAGCAAGGCGCTGCGAACGTTCCGCGCCAGATTCTCTGGGTCGCGACTGCGATACGTACTCTCTCTGAATTTTGAAATCGTACGATCTGAATTTTCAGAAGAAGATTCTCCGATAGGACGTATCTAGTTATCTAGTGTAAGAAGTTCTGAAAATAACTATTTAACCGGAAGGTTCAAATAGTTCTGAAACGAACTTTTTAATTGGAAGGTTGAAATGTAGTTCTAATAAGAACTTTTGGTAATACCTAACGACTTAGTAGTTCTGGAAAGAATTAAAAATGTGCTAAAACAAAAAATATTTCTTCAAAACTACTCAACGTTGGTTACGTCCGCTGTCCGCCACCTTTTTTTTTTTTCGTCGCAGTGATAGCACTCAGACGTTGGCTCCTTCCTGATCCGATGCAGGTGGTCCCCGAAGCTCCCCGACCGGAGATCACCTGCGTCAGTCGGTACCCGGGGCTTCCGTGTCGCCTCTCTAGCCAATCCTCCATGACGGGCCTTACCGCCGTTATTGCGGCGTGCCCTCCGCGCGCGTAAAGATTGAGGCAAAGGTATAAATAACTTGATCTGATTTTGGTCGGAATTTCTATTAAATTTTAAAATGTTAAAAAGTAGTTATAGTGACATAACTACAATAGTTAGACACATGCTATTGCGACATTTTTTGTAGATATTGATGTTCTTTAATATTGTGGAACATTTTTTTGTTCTATCATCAATAGTTTTCGCAGCGCATGCGATGAAAGATATTTTATAGGCATTTTTTTTACACCTTGGGTAACATTATTGTAGTGTTAGTAGGGATACTTATTTTTTTCTTGCAATTAAAATTATTATCAGCCTATAGTAATCAGTGATAATGTAGCATTCAAATGGTGAAAGAATTTTTAAAATCGTTCCAGTACTTTTTGAGCCATTTCGTTACAACCACCTTCCTACAACCTTTCCTCTTTATAATTTTTGGCTCACAACCAAAAAGTCTACTGTACTTTCGTAGATTTGTAAAAGGCCTATGATAGAGTGATGAGGAATGAATTGTGGTCAACATTGTCTATGAATGGGGTGAGAGGCAGCTTGATACGACCACTGAGGGTTCCAGTGCTTGTGTCAGGATGGTGACTGGTTTAACATTACCATCGAAGGTGCTAGACAGGAATGTGTGGCATCGCCGGGACTATTTAATTTATTTATAGACGATTGCTTGAAAGAACTAAGAGAGAGTGCGTATGGATTAAGAATGAATAACTTCACCGTCAAATGCCTCCTGTACGCTGATGATTAAGTAATATTGGCATTATCGGAATAGGAGTTACATGCGATGGATAATATTATGCATTATTAAACAAAGGAAGGCCTTAACAAACAAAGGAATTAAAGTAAATGTTAGTAAGACGAAAGTTATGATTTTTGAAAGGGAAGAAAACATGACAACAGAAACAGTAGAACAAGTGAAAGAGTTTATTTAAGTTTACGAGGGATAGATAGTAGGACTGTGATATTGAGCGAATTTTGGCTGGAAAACAAGTGAATGGAGTCTTGCATAATTTTATGAGCAGCCAGAAGGTATCTAAAGAGACACGACTGGCTGTACATAGAGGAGTACTCGTCCCCACACTTATATATGGTAGTGAATGTTGGGTGTGGCAAAAGGAACATGAAAGTAAGCTGAATGCTGTTGAACTGAGAAGTCTGAGAAGTACAACTGGAGTAACCCTGATGGACCAAGTGAGAAATAGGGTGATAAGGGAACGTTATGGTATGGCAAAAGATGTAGTGACCAAGTTAGAGAAAGGGATGCCTAGATGGTTCGGTCATGTAGAGAGAATGGATAAAAGGAGATTAAAGAAACAGATTTATGAGGCGAGGGCTACTGGGCAGCCCGGTAAAGGTCGACCTAAGAATACGTGTGCCAATCAGATCGAGGACGTTTTGAAGAAAGGCCAGGTCAGAAGTACCCGTAGCCGGCGTGCATGTATGAAAACAATTATGAAAGAGGAAGAAGAAGCGAAAGGCGTACGCTAAGATCGTAGCAAGTGGAAAGATGTTGTCTCTGCCTACCCCAATGGGAAAGAGGCGTGTCAATATGTATGTATGTATGACTGAGTACCACTGTGATATTTAAGTAATGTAATAAAAATATCGAGTCGTTCAACTTAGCGTTATTATTTTTCTACCTCTGATTTTATTTTTCAAATATTTCTTTTCAAATAACATTATATATTGTTACATTTTGAAATTATATTTTCATTAAATATTTCATCATTATTTTAATAGTGGATTGGATGTCGTGATGAAACTCAAATTAACGAAACTTAAATTATATACCTACTGGAATAATAAAGAATACACCTACGAGTATGTAGTGTACAAGAATTTAGAAATCTTCTTCTTCTTCTTATATATAAAAATGAATTGCTGTTAGTTAGTCTCGCTAAAACTCGAGAACGGCTGGACCGATTTGGCTAATTTTGGTCTTGAATTATTTGTGGAGGTTCAGAGAAGGTTTAAAAGGTGAATAAATATGGAAGTTGTTATCGGTTGAGGTAGTACGAAGTCTGCCGGGTCAGCTAGTTATTAATAAAATAGCGGCGTTAGCCCCGTGGCGTACGTAACGGACTGCAGAGACGAGGTCTCGAATTCGATCCCCTGTAGTCGCCTTGGGCAAACACATCTGACTTTTCGTAGTTATGTGTGCAATGTTAGTTATCACTCGCTTAATAATGTGCCCGGTAGATAGCAAAAGGCTCGCCCCCTATTACATTGGGACCTTAAAATCACTGGCAAATCGTGGGAGTGTAATACACATCTGCCTATCCCTTCGGGGATACAGGCGTGAAGTTATGTTCTATGTTTGTTAATAAAACCAAGTTTCATAATTAAGTCATGGTTTACCGAGAATTTTAATGCAAAGTCAGAGTCAGAGTTCCTAAGTACGTTTATTTGCAGTCTTACGAAACACTTCATCATCATAAACACAGCGTTAGCATTCTTATGAAACACATCTGCACATAAAATGCATTCGTTTCATGATGACATGAGATCATATAAAAACGTACCCTTTAAAAGCCCCACGAGGACAGAAATAAGCTTCATACATTAAAAAAATATAATTGTATTTTAACGAAAAAGCCTTTGTTTATTTTTGAGGAGTTTTTATTCCAATTATCCCGACGAGACAGTGAGGAACGCTGGTTATGTTGCCACGAATACATAATTATACGGCAGTTCTTGTAGCCGAATTCTAAAAATACAAAAAAAAACACTCTAGGAATTATAAATAGAAAGCGATTTTTATCATATTACTCACAACATTAAAAAGTACAAATTTTTTTTTTTGTTGGATACGATCTATCTATCTATTAGTATTCTATTATATCTAAAGAAACAAATAAGTAAGCAACTGTTAGTAAAACAGTCACGTCACCGATCTAGTTTCATTAACAGCATTGATTAGTAAACGTTACAAAGGTGCTAGAAACATCTAAGAAAATAGCTAGAACGTGCTGAAATGCGACGTGAGAAAAAAGATGAAACCTAGTAAGTAAATCGGGTCATTCTACTTCGTTAGTCACTAGAACCTTAAACGTGGATTCGAATTTTCAAAATATCAGTGGCAGTAGAGTAAATACAGACATCAACATAATAGCAAGTTAAGGGTATTTTTATCCAATTACTTTATTTTAATAACACAAATTATATTTGATCAGGTAACATAAGAGTAAGTTACATTTATTTTTGATGCTTAAAGATTAACCAACAATAAAAAATGTAAATAGGTCAGACACGAACCTACCGCCTCAATGGCAAACGTGTAATTGAATTTACTTACAGTAGGCTACAGGCAGCATTTGAATATTTTTCTTCCTGATCCCGCAACCCACATGAACCTATTCTCGGGATAATAAGTAAGGCGCCGGACAAACAGAAGAGGCGAGGGTGCGGACGCTCTTCAGGCTCAGAGTATATTGTTCTGTGCTCAGACTCGTCTATGACGTGTCCGCTGTTAAAGTATATCAATAAGGCGCGACGCAGACAGGGCGCGAAGACGTTTCTTATGCCGGCACTACGTGGGTTAGAAGCTTTAGGACTACTTCTCGATAAGACAAGGTATCAATATGACTAGTTAGCTATAGGACTAAATCTCGTTTATCATCATTATTATTCAAATATTGAACATTTTAGAAGCGAGTTGTTTTCACAAAAAAAAGAGTCATAACGTGTTAAAATTCGATTACCAGAATAAAGACTTAAAATGTATTATAGTACACTTAGTACTGCATTTACGGAGAGAATTTGGAGTTGAAGGCCTCAGGCCTAAGGAAATAATTTAACATAATAAGAATTCTAAAGGCGCAGTATTATGGGGCAAAAAAGAGATAAAAGATTCTATGGGTACGGGTTAAGGTACTGTTTGCAAATGAAGAGAAAATTCAATTGAATACAATAATTGCATAAGATGTTATTGGATAGAAGCAGGCCAAGACGGAGCCGTGTCGTGTGTGCGTGTCGCGTAACGTAGCAAATTTAGTTTCGCCTCGCGTCGCAGGCGACTCAGGCGCCGGAGGTCGCTTAATGACCTCCGTCCTCCATGAGCGCAGGCCTGGGGGTGGCAGGTGAGGCCACCTGTCACCCCAGCAGAAGCAGGCCGGGACGGTGGGGCGACTAGCGCCCCTCCCCCAAACCGGGGCAAGACGGGGACACCGTGGTTCCCAAACCCGAGGGGGCCATCTCGAAACCGGAGATGGCCCAGGGTCAGTCGGGGTGCGAGGGATATGCTCTATGGGCAACCTTACACCCCGGCGTCTGCAGACCCGAGACGGCGTGCGGTTTTAGTCGGTTCGAGTCCGACATAACCGCCCCCGCTGGCCGGCGGGGGGTTATCCGAGGGGATTTCCGCACGAAAAAAAAAAAAAAAAAAAGGTACCTACATCTCTTCCAGAGTAAGTTTTGGTCGCGAATAGCGCCATCTGGATGCGTTTGGAGCAAGCTCGGATTTAATATCGATTGTTTCGAACGTGTTGCTCCATTTAGGCAAAAGGCCGAGCCTCGCTTCAGAAAAAAGAAAGTGAACGCATCCGTTCCGATTTACGTTGATATTTGTCGATGGCTTTTTCCTTCTTGGCGGCGGATCGCGCAAGAAATCTTTTCCGATATTTTGAGGGAATCCTCGAGGCTAGCGCTCCTTACGATGGGATGACCGCAGCGATGCCCAAGTAGTTGCCAGAGAATTTTCAGGTAAGAATTTCCTGATTGTTTCGACGGCGTTGTTCTCAGGACACGTGTGATATGAAGCTCCCTTCCACAGGTCCAATTCATAACTGAGGTTATGGGGTTTGGTGGGTGATGAAGATCGTGGCGCGAGAAACCTACGATTCTTCACGTAAGTTCATCCACGTATCATCATTGCTACTAAATTTCTGTATAGACATTTTTTTTTCTTTTTTTTTTAAAAGAGAATATTAGTAACCGAAATTACTAATATTCTCCCTAACCCCTCCAGCTAAGCTAAATGCTTGTGTTAGGAGTGGGTTCACGTCAGTAGTGTAATGGCCAGGATTCGAACCCAGGACCTCTCGATCGTAGGGTCGACTCCTAAACCACTAAGCTACCGACGCTTCAACATTTGTAGGTCATACTTAATAGTGTGTTCTCTTTTTACAGATGGGAACAAACAAATAAACGGACAAACAATAAACAAATAAATAGATAATAATAATTTATGCTTCACATTTCATATGTGATATTTCACATTTTATAATGTAAGATCATACTGTGGTAGATCGTGTCTCTTGTTTCTGCATTTCTATGTGTCATTGAGACATGACTGATGTTGGAGGCGAGGTCTAGCCTCGACACTACTTTTTATCGTGTGCTACACATTTGCTTCGCGTAGTCTAAGCATGATGGTGTGGCACGTGGCGTTGTGACTGCCCGCGACTTGTATGGACGGAGTCATTTCCCGGCCTGGTAGCAGGAATAGGGTCCCCGTTCCAGCTTGCATAGGATGAAGGTACCCTAAGGAATACCCTTAGTCATTCAGTACCACGCCGGGTATTTATGCTTAAGCTATTAGTATAATGGTTTAACAGCCCACCATAGGGCAAATGTGATGAGCGCTACTTGATCAGAACCCGCTACCAATGACCCTGTATTTTGTGTTTTAATACCCTATAGGCCTAGGTGCCTGGGGTCATTTATTCTATAGCTGACTAGTTATAGCTCACCTTAGGGTGTATAGTTTTATGGTCTTAAAGTAATAAAATACTCAATGTTTTCACCAAACTGTATTTTTATTGTTTCATCCCATTAGTATGAAGGTGGTGCTGGGCCATCTGACCAGTATCACCCTGAAAAGAGATACATCCCCTAAAGGGGCCTCCAGGCTCTTTCAGTGAGGAGAACCTCTTTGACACACGCCTGCCGTAGTTACCGACGCGGGATCAAATTCGACCCCAAAGGCGAGGCCGCGGTTGCGGCCGAGGCCCGGTGGAAACCCTGGGGTGATCCTTTCGAGGGCGTACCCGGAGTGCCTAGCAATGGGCAATTGGGAAGGACACCGTGTGGTTTTAGTCGGTTGGATCCGACATACCCACCCCTCTGCTGGCACCGGTGGGGTGATACCCGTGGGGGCTTCCACAAGTAAAAAAAGACGTTATTGGATGTGTTGTTAACCGAGAAAAAACGGAGGAGGTTCTCAAGTCAACGTGTATATTTTTTTCATGTATGACCACGCGTAAGAGTAGTCCGATTTTGATAATTCTTTTTTTATTGGAATTATTTACTGAAATTGGTCCCATATAAAATTGAAAATAAAAATCCAACTCTAAGGGTAGGAAAACAGGGGATGATTGATTGTTCACTCACTGATTGTAAGATATGACCACGCATAACTTTTTATTCAAGCAGCATTTTTTGTAGGCCTACCCATGTTGGTATATAAAGCCTGTTTTTTTTAAATTTATATCTATGTATGTATGAAATTTCCAGCGATAAACATTAACTCACGTGCGTGTGTGCCCGTTCAGGTTGTTGTCTCGCTGACATTAACTCCGTAAACGCTCTGTATTTTCCGGCGAAAGGGCGTGTCGCACCGCGCCGCCGCCACGCTTTACGCTTTACGTAATTAATCAAGTACCTACATAGCTTGTTTGGCGCCGACTCAAAATGACTTAGCTATACTTACATTGGTTTAAGAACTTAGCTATTAAGGATAATTAAAAACTCAACAATTTACAAAAATATATACTTAGATATAGTTTCATTACTTTAAGAAGGCAATTAGTTATAAGTTATTAAGGTTAAATAAAAAAGGTTTATTATTTTTTGCTTCTCTGTTTATTCAGCGGTTTAATTTTTTGTTAAAAAGTTTTTTATATCAACAACAATCTTGCATGGAAAAATTGCCTTCTTCTTCTTCGAGTCAATGATCAGATACAATACTTGATGACTAGGTTTTTATATGTTATCAGCCCAAAACTTGGCCACTGCCACAGCGCTTTCCATTACCCTACACAGGTCCTCAGTAGGACAGGTGGAGGGGCACAGTGGGCAACACAGCTAATGTGACATGGACTGGGATTGGGCCTCGCAATCGCAGACCACTTACGATCGGTCGATATTGCCCATTTTGCCATATTCTCCTCACAGCGCGCAGCGGCCAACTTGGGTCTGCAAGCGATTTAATGACATCAAAGTTGGCCACTGGAGAGGATGACCAGGCGGAGGTCTTCTTTTGGTCTGATAAAACCTGCTGGAACTAGATATTTGTCTACCCACCTTTGCTTTCTTGCCCGTTGTGGGGCACAGTCTGTAGCCTGAGTGGTTTTTATAAAGCTCTGATGACTTTTTAAGCGGACGGGAGGCATTTTATAGCTATGCAGATGGTGTCGGGAATCCGCTTCTTGTCTCCGCTTCTCCACCGCATAAGCTACGTCTCGCGATCCTACATGTTTCATTTAACGCTACAACGACGTCCTTGGCGTGGGCGGAACAGTGCCACACTGGAAACGCGTATTCTCCCACGGAGAAAAAGAGTGATAGTCCGGTTGTGCGGAGAACATGAGGAGCTACTCTCCAAGATGAATTGCCTAGTAGAGGCAAAATGTGACATGTTATTTAGACGATGCAAGTCATTTCTTTTTTTTTCCTTCTGTTTTTCAGGTGCCTAAGCCTAAGTGATGTCCTATTTCAAACTAGGTATGCCAAATTTTATCCGGATCCAATAAGCAAATTTTTGCATGATTGAGTAACAAACATACACTCAACGAAACTTTCTCATTAATGTTAACTGTAATGTACAAAGATTGCTGTATTGAATGTTTGATAGTGGTGTCTAGCATTATGATAAATGATTACTTCACTTTAATATGATACTACTCACGATTACGTCTCACACAATACCTACACTTCATTAACTTTAATTTAATTTCTAATATATAATAATTTATTTAACCATAAGAAATTCAACAGAATAACACAATTTATGGTTGACAATGTTACAATAAGTTATACAATTGGTATTATGCAGTTACAGCGTACATTAAGTTTTTGTAGAATTTCCATTCCACTCAATTATATTTTCAGCAAATTCACGATAAAAAACACGTACCTTTGTTCTTGTTTTGCTAGCTTAAACATAAAACATTGCGTTTAACTGGTGAAGTGAAATTACTGTCGGTTTATTGTCCACAAGGCAAGGAAAAAGTAGTAACCGTACTGAGACACTCTTGTACATATTCAAGGGTTGGATAGAAAAACTTCATGTAATGGAATCTTGAAGCAACTGAGATATTCACAGTTTCCGTAATTGTTCAGAGCTGATCGATACGGTTTGAAACAAATTGCCAATGTAGTAACAGGAATGAATGCTCTTTGGGTCTGTGAGCTTGAAAAATAATCCTTACCCGTATTTTGTTCTTTTTCATACTATTAATAATATCACGCATAATATAAAAAATAAAGAAAGCTCTTGAATTGTATAAAGTCAGAAGCCAATAAACATAAGTTTATGTATGTATGTATAATATACATGAAAAAGTGGTGAGTAAGTATTAATAGATTTCTGGAAATTTTAATATGGTGACGATGGAATAAGTAATTATTTAAAGTATAATCTTTGAAGTGCCTTCGTGGACATCAGCAGTCATAAATACTGGCAACTATTTCAGATAATAGAGCAATTTTGTATATTACAAGATAGCTCCCGTAACTGGATGCTATACCTGTTTAAAGTGGATTTTACAAACGGACACCAATTACACCGAAATTCAACCACCAACATTCGATGCCTTGATAGTTGGAGAGAAGAACACATAAATTACTACGCGATTAGTTAGATCAATAAAAATACATCAAAAAGAAAACGTACTTCCTACATACACATAATACTCGTTTAAATCATAAGTGGAGAAACTACATTCTATCCTTTGATGTCATCTTAATTGTTAACAGATCAGAGCTTTTTGTATCGGGTAAAATACTTACCATGGAAGTCAAAGCATGTCTCTACTACAGTGATCTGAAGTGTATGACGTCAGACGCCCGTTCATGACCAATAGCACTTTAATCAAAAGCGGCAATTTAGCTCAAAATTAGCTGCCTTCTTCCATTGACCAAAGTGAAATTTATTTACCCGGAGTGCCCGGCAACGGACACTTGGGGAGGACACCGTGCGGTTTTAGTCGATACACGACATAACCACCCCCGCTGCCCGGCGGGGGGGTATCCGAAGGGATTTCCGCACGTAAAAAAAAAACGGTGAACAGTTTTTGAACTTAGCGCCATTTTACTGCTATACTCTTATGAACTGTTTTATAAGCACGGGAAGGTTTTATAATAGATTGCAGTTCCGTAGTTATGAGTCGTTCAGTAGTGTAGCGTCCGGGGGTTGGACGCCACAATACCTCGTGTTGATAATAAGATAAACACAGAGGAAGAAATTTAAATGGGCATTTATTATATCATCAAAGCTTCCTATATCGGGTTTAGGGAGGTTTTTACGCGTATACTTTTATATTACTTCGAACTAGGGAATCGCGAACTCCGCTCAAGGACTGAGCCTAAATTTAATGCACTATATCTTCTCTTCGGCCGGCGGACCCGGGCGGCGCGTCTAGTCGCCCGCTGTCAGCCGCACAGCCGAATGCAGCTCCACGCAGCAATTGTTTTTTTCCCTACGCTCTATTTAATTCGAATAAGTAATTATTTTTAAACTCTGACACATGATGGCCAGGTAACAAACCGTAGTGTGTGGGACGAGGTCCGAACACTACAGCAGCTACGCCCTTAATGGTCATTCATGTGACAGTTACATCGAACCCTAGATAAACTAAATCTGGGACACAAAAAAAAAATTATGCGAATTGTCACTTACAATGGGAATAACGAAGCAATCTTTGTAATAATTAGTAAACGATAGTAGAATTTCAAATTATAGCAATTAAACTGTAATAAATACTGAAAAACACGAACAAAGAAAAATTGCTTCATTCTTGGCCAGGCAAAAACCCAGGTTAAAAGAAGCCTGGCCACAATCAGCCTCATCAAAGAAAAGTTATTGGTATCACTTGCCGATACATTTTAAGGTTTGCCCTGAAAGGACTTAGTAACACAGTACTTTTAAGACCTACCTAACTAAAAAGAAAGATGACATAACTTGATCTGTCCTTACACATTATGCATGTGAAGCAGAGACTATGTCGCCTACACATTACTAAATTATTTTTAAAACAATATTAAAGAGAAAGAACTTACTCTATAAAGAAAAGTCTGATCGAAAACTAACTTTCAATCATCGTCGGCGCTTATGTCCAGAACGATTTGACTCTCTTACAAAGTTTAGATCACAACTCTCAATATTGTACAAAAAATAATTGCCTAACTCCTACGCTAGAACATCACGAACATAAAAAACAAAACAAATCTATTTATCTTCAGCAGCGCAGCAATATGAAATAAACAGAGAACACATATTAATAATAAAATACTACTAGTGACTAGTTACGCTAGTACGTAATGCGGTTTTAGTCGGTTCAAGATAACACGTTATTCACTACGTGAATTATAATTCTACTAAGACTTATAGTCCTTATTGGCCCTATTGACCCGCAGGCAACTATCAATGCTCTTGAAACATTCTGGAACAAGCCACCATCATAGCCATCTTCTCGTTGAGCACATAATATCACATAAAAGCACATAAAAGCAAAATAGACAACGATACTGATAAATGCGTCGCTCCAATTGTCGCACGACGTCTTTCTTCAAACGGTACGGGATCGATCCATTCACTGCCAACTGCAGAATGTTGGCGTTTCCGACTTCTGCGGAAACTAGCGCTTCACCAGCTGTAGCAACCACCAACACCTGTGGAAACCAGCACCTCTACCAGTTGTATGGAAACCGGCGTTCCTCCACCAATTGTAACTGTAGCAACCACCAGCTGTATGGAAACCGGCGTTCCTCCACCAGTTGTAGCTGTAGCAACCACCAGCTGTATGGAAACCGGCGCTCCTCCACCAGTTGTAGCGTCCGGGGGTTGGACGCCACAATACCTCGTGTTGATAATAAGATAAACACAGAGGAAGAAATTTAAATGGGCATTTATTATATCATCAAAGCTTCCTATATCGGGTTTAGGGAAGTTTTTACGCGTATACTTTTATATTACTTCGAACTAGGGAATCGCGAACTCCGCTCAAGGACTGAGCCTAAATTTAATGCACTATATCTTCTCTTCGGCCGGCGGACCCGGGCGGCGCGTCTAGTCGCCCGCTGTCAGCCGCACAGCCGAATGCAGCTCCACGCAGCAATTGTTTTTTTCCCTACGCTCTATTTAATTCGAATAAGTAATTATTTTTAAACTCTGACACATGATGGCCAGGTAACAAACCGTAGTGTGTGGGAAGAGGTCCGAACACTACAGTAGTTATGAGTCGATGCACCTTAAAAGTATTTTTTATCGGCTACGAAAATTAAAACGAAACGAGACGAAAATTTACCTAATTTTGATATGTTATTGATCCATTATTTCAAGTTTTATTTGGTCCTTTAACCAAATGCCTGGGGGATATATTGAAAGGATCGGAATATAAATATAAGGCCATTGAATCGAAAAAGCGTTTCAAAGGGTCCCTATCATTGGCATCCGTCCGCTTGTTACTTTGACTTAAAAGTGACAAATCAAACAATTTCATTGTTATTTCATTGTCATTGTTAAAGATAATACTTTTAACAATGACAACTTTACAAACATAGGGTATACAAATAATTATGTATCATCGGAAAAATAATTATTGAAAATAATAATGTAGAAGATACCTACCATTTTTAAGAAGAAAACACCATTAAAATGTCTTGATGAGGACTTGTAATTTGTTTGATTTATAATTCTCCTTAATAAGTTCCTCCGTTTCCTCTACTCTCTGTCATTTATTTCATGTTAACTGAAGCAAACTTACAATTGAGGCACGTGTAACTAATAATTACTCAATATTTATATTGTTTATTGTGATGGATAGACTTCAATAAGGAAATCGTAATGATATTGTAGAAGAGAAATAACACAACTCAACATAAAAAAAATATATCTTTGTCATGAAATTTATTTTATGAGTTTTCTATTCATTATGCTTCAAAATAAAGAAAAAAAAAATATTCCTTGAAAAGTTTGCTTTTACATTTCATCAAGACATTGATTTCGAACGTCATATTAGAGCCAATAGGTACGGTAAGTAAGGGGTGTGTGTTGGGTAACCTCCTCGAGTGTCGCTCCGATTCCGATCCCGCTGCAGTCCGGGGGGAACGGAATCGGAGCGGCCGGTACACCCTGGGCGGCGGTCAATGGCTTCCCCTTCACCCCTTCATAGGGTTGGCATTGATCGTCGGCCAATACCCAACGTGGCGGGAACACATCGCTCTCCGTACTCCTCTGCTTTCAGAGGAGACAGGATGAGCGATGCTGTTAGTGGTAAGATGGCCCAGGGTCAGCCGGGGTGCGAGGGATATGCTCTATGAGTAACCTTACACCCCGGCGTCTGAAGACCCGAGACGGCGTGCGGTTTTAGTCGGTGCAAGCCCGACATAACCGCCCCCGCTGGCCGGCGGGGGGGTATCCGAAGGGATTTCCGCACGATAAAAAAAAAAAAAAAAAAAAAAGGTACGGTAAGTAAATATTGATCAACCGTTATCCTGGATATGAAAGCAAACTTTTTTAGGCCATGCCTATATTTTTTTGTCTAATTTATCGATAAATCTATCAAAATTTCATATTCTCTTATAAAAGTCAAGATTCGTGTTGACCTATGTAATAAAAGCTGAATACATCCATTTACTTTTTGTTACACCGTAATAGTATCATCAATTCAACAACAAGAAAGTAGATGAGAGCAAAATCGCTTTTTACACATGACTTGGAATAAGCCAGGGTATACCGGGACAAGTACGGACATTTATTAAACTAATAAAAGGCCACATTAAACCGTGCTAATGGCGGTAAGCAACGAGGTGAGGTTGAATTGCAGCAAATGGCAGTATCCTACGTTCCAAAGACAACAGAAAGGTAATATTTTTGGTCCCCGTATATTATTATGGGTGTTGGCTTTGTTTCAAGGGAAAATTTTATGCTTGGAGAAATATTTGCATAATTTTTATGCGGTATTGTTTATGTGGTAGATAACGAAGTTACGATTTATGAATGTTATTCAATTTGATTAGCAATATTAACTCTTTTTTTATAATGGTCACGTTAATATGACCTCGCCTGATGGTAAGCCAAAGGTAAAGTTTCAGGAATGAGGTCCGCCATTACCACCACCAATAATATTACAATGATGGCTTGATGGCCCTCAGCTTGACGGATCAGATGCAGAAGCATCAGATGCTTTTCACGGACCCAGGACTGTAGGAAGAAGGAAACACGTGTGCTGGTAAAGAAAAGAGATGCCGAAACGCTTGGTTCTCAATGAAATTGTGGGGGTGATACCTTTTTTTTTCGTACGGAAATCCCTTCGGATACCCCCCCGCCGGTTAGCGGGGTTGGTTATGTCGGGCTTGAACCGACTAAAACCGCACACCGTCTCGGGTCTACAGACGCCACATCCCTCACACCCCGACTGACCCTGGGCCATCTCCGGTTTCGAGATGGCCCCCTCGGGTTTGGGGACCACGGTGTCCCCGTCTTGCCCCGGTTTGGGGGAGGGACGCTAGTCGCCCCACCGTCCCGGCCTGCTTCTGCTGGGGCGACAGGCGGCCTGACCTGCCACCCCCAGCAGGGCTAGCATGGCATGAGGACAAAAAGTCCCAGGGGAGTGGAGAAAAATTAGCCTCTCCCTCCGTTTTTGTCCCTTTAGCTACCACGGCGTCGAGGAGAGACTAGTTTGTCACCGGGGACAACGTTTCTCCACTCAATGCTACCAATATACGAAAAAATATTTATCAATACCAAATCTATAGTTACCGTATATTACCGGTTTTTTCAAAGTAATATTCGACAAAATTGACAAAACCTAGCAACGTGCATGTTTTATAAGCGTAATAGTTACTTTTAAAATTATCAGTATTATGCTGCAGAATATTATTATTGACTGTGGCATATACTCAAAAAGTGAGCCATATTGATGAAAAAGAAAAACAATCTGTCATATAACATTTTTTTTACCCGACTGCGCCAGAAGGAGGGTGTGTTTTTCGAGAGTATGTATGTATGTCTGTATAATTGTTTGGCACGTTCTGCAGCCTGAACGAGTCGATGGATTTTAGCTTGAGAGGTGTCGTTAGATTCGTATTTACTGTGAGAGTGACACTGGGTATATCAATATAAAAGAACAACTAAATGGTGGATTTTTGGCGCTACAATGTATGTTAATCAAAAAATATTTTCACTCAAACTTATCAAGTAGGGTATCAAAATGAGGAACTTTAAAAGGGGATTTCAAAAATATATATATCATAACTAAAAAGTATACAATAAAATTATTAATAAAAAATCATAACCCGAAAGAAAATTAATGGGTCCCGCCTGCTAGGGCACGCCGCAATAGCGGCGGTAAGGCCCATCATGGAGGATTGGCTAGAGAGGCGACACGGAAGCCTCTCGTACCGACTGACGCAGGTGATCTCCGGTAAGGGGTGCTTCGGGGACCACCTGCATCGGATCAGGAAGGAGCCAACGCCTGAGTGTCATCACTGTGACGCGAGTGAGGACTCAGGGCTGCACACGCTGGCGGACTGCCCGGCGTGGGAGGTGCCGAGGCGTGACCTCGTAGCAGCCATCGGGGTGGGAGTCCTCTCGCTCGGCAGCATGATTGCGGCAATGGTGCGGAGCGCGAGCGCGTGGGCCGCCGCCACCTCCTTCTGCGAGCATGTGATGCTCGCGAAGGAGATGGCGGAGCGCGCCCGGGAGAGGTTCAGAACCCTCCCGGCCCGCCGAGCCCGCAACACGCTCGCCTCGCGTCGCAGGCGACTCAGGCGCCGGAGGGCGCTTAACGACCTCCGTCCTCCATGAGCGCAGGCCTGGGGGTGGCAGGTGAGGCCGCCTGTCACCCCAGCAGAAGCAGGCCGGGACGGTGGGGCGACTAGCGCCCCTCCCCCAAACCGGGGCAAGACGGGGACACCGTGGTTCCCAAACCCGAGGGGGCCATCTCGAAACCGGAGATGGCCCAGGGTCAGTCGGGGTGCGAGGGATATGCTCTATGGGCAACCTTACACCCCGGCGTCTGCAGACCCAAGACGGCGTGCGGTTTTAGTCGGTTCGAGCCCGACATAACCGCCCCCGCTGACCGGCGGGGGGGTATCCGAGGGGATTTCCGCACGAAAAAAAAAAAAAAAAAAAAAAAAAAGGGTCCCGCCTGCTATCAAACTTGTTTCGGTCTTTTTAGGGCAGTCGGGTTATTTGATTTTTTTATTAATAATTTTTTTGACATGTTTATTTATTGACCCGGTACATAATGAGTGAAATTACGAAGAAAAAGTTGTAAGTATACTGTATTGTGAATAAATGTGTGAATACTGTGAATTCGCTTTAAACAATTTGTTACAAAGAATACATTTTTTTAGGATTAGGAACACAGCAGCTCAAATAAGAGTTTTATAGAATAGCTAGGTATTATACACATTCTCATGCGATTATGAAATGCAACATTATTTACCTTATAATGTACTGGCAAGCCATCTGATTCATTTAAGGGCCGTAATGCGTTATTCAATGCATTGCATAAATATAGGGCCATATCTTTAGAAATCCTATAATTTCGTATGAATTCCCTCTCTGGCAATTCGAACACGTTCATTTGATCCCGCAGCATACGCCGCTGAATTTTTCGTTGTTGCGTTTGTTGTGTTTGTAGCTCACTTAGAACGAAATAGCCGCGAGACATTTTTAATTGTGTATTATGCAATCTTTATTTATTTATCAACTCTTGTCCCCACCTCAATAGATCGGAGACTAATATCTCTCTATCATCTGTCAAAAAGAGACAAATTATCTCCACTTTACGGCCGTCGTGCTAAGCAAGTGGAGAAATAGTCCCTTGTCTACGTCACAACGAGGGACATAAGTTATCTCCTTTGACGCCATGCTAGCTACCGGGGAGAAATACCTTTGTCCCCTGTCAATTTGACATAAGCGGTGGAGAGAGATATTTGCCCCGCGCCCATGTTAGGCCTGCGCTTATGGAGGACGGAGGTCGTTAAGCGACTTCCGGCGCCTGAGTCGCCTGCGACGCGCGGCGAGCATGTTGCGGGCTCGGCGGGCCGGAAGAGTTCTAAATCTGTCCCGGGCGCGCTCCGCCATCTAATTCTCGAGCATTACATGCTCGCAGAAGGAGGTGGCTGCGGCCCACGCGCTCGCGCTCCGCACCATTGCCGCAATCATGCTGCCGAGCGAGAGGACTCCCACTCCGATGGCTGCCACGAGGTCACGTTTCGGCGACTCCCACGCCGGGCAGTCCGCCAGCGTGTACAACCCTGAGTCCTCGCTCGCGTCCCAGTGATGGCACTCAGGCATTGGCTCCTTCCTGATCCGATGCAGGTGGTCCCCGAAGCTCTGCGGGGGTGATACCTCAGCCCTGCATGTGTTATATATAATTTTATATAACACTAAACTACCGATACTGCATCGGGACAACATCACTATAGGAGTTATGTTACAATTTGTGCGCATTATGAAATATAATCACGAAAATGTTTTTCATGATATTGTTGGAGGATAACATTTTTCATGATATTTTATTGATATTTGAGATAACTTTCACTTCAAACTTCAAGACAACAACCATCTTCAGTCTCCCCGTGATCATGGCTGCTGAAAAGCAACCGAAACGTCGGGTTCAATGTAAAATATAAAATAACATCAAATAAACCGCGATAGAATCCGTTAAAAATAGTTTTATATCAATGAAAATGTTTTTTTTTATAACAAACTGACTACAATTGGTAAAAACTATGAACTAATTCCTAATGACAGTTGCCATGTTTATATATTTATTTATTTAACTTGATGCACAAGGCTCATTGGCGGACTTAATGCTGTAGGTATTTTCTACCAGTCAATCAGAGGCTGGTGTAGAGCTAGAACAAGGCAGACAAAAATGAAGTCTACATTGAAGTAATATCTAAAATAATTACATACACGCAGATATCTTTACCATTGAAAAATATTAAAAATGGTAGATTACAGAGAATGTCTCAGACATACATTCACCATAATTACACAGAAATACCTAACGATGAAGAGTTAGAAGAAATTCAGGCATTGGTGTATTAAAGTAAATGAAAGATGATTCAGCCAAAAAGTTAGGCGATTTTGAAGCATTGGCAATTGAAAGGTAGTTAACACTAGCTAAAATATGTTCTGGTAAAGTTCCGGAGCAAAATTTCAATGCTTAATAGCCTACAAATTGTATGACTTGCAAAAACGAAGCTGACATTAAAAACGTCTCAAGAGTTTTTACATAGACATTAACGGACACCTGTGCAAACACCAATCTACAATTTAATGGAACAACCGCTTAGCCGTGTTAAAAAAGCGACTAAAGCTTCACGTTAACCATGAAACGAGTATTGAATGTATGTAGTAATGTATAAATCTGAGTTAATTTTAAATTCTTTAGCAGTTTGGTTTATTTGTAACATAATTCTATACGTATTCTACACACAGGTACAAATATTATTTCAGTCGGGGTGCGAGGGATATGCCCTATGGGTAACCTTACACACCGGTGTTTTAAGACCCGAGACGGCGTGCGGTTTTAGCCGGTTCAAGCCCGACATAACCGCCCCCGCTGGCCGGCGGGTGGGTATCCGAAGGGATTTCCGCACGAAAAAAAAAGGTACAAATATTATTCTGCACACTAACTAATGATTCTATAAAATTGATTTCAGAGTTCTTATTTTTACATATCAACCCCAAATTAACAACAATAAAGGATTCTTTTATACGACCTCTGTGGCACACCTCTCTGTGTGCGTTCGACTGCTAAGTCAAAGGTCGCGGGTTCGATTCCCGCTCAGTGCAAATATGTATATTTGCATTGGTTTGGGTGTTTCTATGTATAATATGTATTTATTTACAAAAAAAAGTATTTAAGTATGTTTATCCGCATTCTAGAACCCATCTGACAAGCTTTGCTTAGTTTGGGTCTGGATGGCGTTGTGTACTTTGTCCTATAATATTTATTTATTTCGTTTATAACTCTGGAATAATTAATATTCTCTACTTTTTAGTAGAATTTTACTTTACAAGAAAATTCATGGGTATTCAACTTGAAAAAATGTTTTTAATGTAAAATAATTTGATTATATCAGCGTATACTAATAAAACGAAATCTAGTTCACTACCTACCTCTTTTTTTTTTTTTTTTTTTTTTAACGTGCGGAAATCCCTTCGGATACCCCCCCGCCGGCCAGCGGGGGTGGTTATGTCGTGTCTCGACTAAAACCGCACGGTGTCCTCCCCAAGTGTCCGTTGCCGGGCACCCCGGGTAAGCCCTCGAAAGGATAACCCCAGGGTTGCCGGCGGACTTTGGCCGCCACCGCGGCCTCAATAAATAATATCCTGGTATTGATAACGGTAAAATTATTCCTATGTTCTCACTAGTTCGTTTGATGACGGCCTCTGTGGCGTAGCGGTAGTGCATTCGACTTCTACGACAGGGGGCGCGGGTTCGATTCCCGCTCAGTGCAAATATTTGTATGCATGAATATGTCTATTTGCATTGGTCTGGGTGTTTCTATGTATAATATGTATGTATTTACAAAAAAAAAAAAAAGTATATAAGTATGTTTATCCGCATTCTGGAACCCATAACACAAGCTAGTTACACTATGCTTACTTTGGGTCTAGAAAGCGCTGTGTAGAATGTCGTAGAATATTTATTTATTTATATTTATTTATTTATTAGTTCAATCGTCGAACTAGTGAGAATTTCTTTTCTCATTAGTTCGACCGTTGAACTACTGAGACGTTTTTTTCTCATTTGTTCTACCCTCGATCTTACAAATAGTTCCACCGTACATTTCCTTATATGCATCTATACCTATAGGACTTAGGCATGTAGATACATGGGGTGTGTGTTGGGTAACGGGGTGTGTGTTGGGTAACCTCCTCGAGTGTCGCTCCGATTCCGATCCCGCTGCAGTCCGGGGGGAACGGAATCGGAGCGGCCGGTACACCCTGGGCGGCGGTCAATGGCTTCCCCTTCACCCCTTCATAGGGTTGGCATTGATCGTCGGCCAATACCCAACGTGGCGGGAACACATCGCTCTCCGTACTCCTCTGTTTTCAGAGGAGACAGGATGAGCGATGCTGTTAGTGGTGAGATGGCCCAGGGTCAGCCGGGGTGTGAGGGATATGCTCTATGGGTAACCTTACACCCCGGCGTCTGAAGACCCGAGACGGCGTGCGGTTTTAGTCGGTGCAAGCCCGACATAACCGCCCCCGCTGGCCGGCGGGGGGGTATCCGAAGCGATTTCCGCACGATAAAAAAAAAAAATAAAAGGCATGTAGATACATCATATTAAAATAACAAAATTTAACTAAACACCCCATCAGGAGTGGGCTAATATTAGGTATAGTTACTTCATGTTAGGTTTTAACTCTGTCCACGGCATTAAATTGATAAAAAAAGAAACGTCAAATACTTTCATGCTGGAATTTTTTATTACGTTGTTGATACTAATCCTACATAATATTATAAACGTGAAAGTTTGTGAAGATATTTGGATGTTTGTTAATTAATCACACTCAAACAGCTCAACGAACCTGGCATCCCTAGAATAGGTTCCCATGGGTTACGGGAACGGCATCCAAATTTAGCCGGTTACCAATAATTTTCAGATTTTTTCCTTTGTATATGCCTCATGGCCTACCTTGATGCCAAATATCAAGTTTCTAGGTGATCTAGAAGTGGGTTAGGTTTTTTGTCTATAAGTTAGTGAGTGATTCAGTCATAAAAAGGTCTAATTTTAAACGTGAGTATATCAATAACAATTTAAGCAACATTTATGAAATTTTTGATTCTAGACAAGCTAAGAGGCTAATAAATGTGGCTACTTTCATATATGTAGATTAAATAGGTTTAGAGTTGTGAAGAGGTCAGAAGTAGCTCTAAATGGTTCGTGTAAATATACACACGACTGCTGCGTCTCCAGTTCATTTATCCTTGAACTTGGCTGGATACGCTGCCGCGTGTCTATGTTATAATTTCGAGTTTGTACTGTTGAAAATCGAGATCATTTACGGTACTAATATATTATAATATATTCAATATTCATGACACCAGACTTATTTCACTTAGTGGTATCACATGTTTTACTTTTCTCTCTTCCATTAGCTTAGTAATTATTATAGTAATTTGTTAAGCCTTTTACCCCTCTCAGTGTTCTTAATAAGTCAAGTAAATTTCCAATTTTGCCCCTAAACCCTTCAGCTAAGCTAAATTCCTTGTGTTAGGGGTGGGTTTACCGCGTCAGTAGTGAAGAATTATTATAGGATTCGAACCCAGAACTGCTCAAATATAAGGCACTTCCAAAGTGGTAAAATGTGCGCCCCCTCCCCTGTAACTTCTAAAATAAGAGCACGATAAAACTAAAAAAATATATAATGTACATTACCATGTAAACTTCCAACGAAAATTGGTTTGAACGTGATCTAGTAAGTAGTTTTTTTTTAATACGTCATAAATCGTAAACCTTCGGATACCCCCCCGCCGGCCAGCGGGGGCGGTTATGTCGGGCTTGAACCGACTAAAACCCACGCCGTCTCGGGTCTACAGACGCCGGGGTGTAAGGTTACCCATAGAGCATATCTCTCGCACTCCGACTGACCCT
Source organism: Cybosia mesomella (assembly GCA_946251805.1). NCBI lineage: Eukaryota > Metazoa > Arthropoda > Insecta > Lepidoptera > Erebidae > Cybosia > Cybosia mesomella. The sequence goes on from OX276404.1 coordinate 11,845,181, forward strand.
GGGCCATTCACAGTGTCCCCTGTGATAACAGCAGAGGGGTACCTGGAGCGGCCCCCACCCTCGCGGGCCGCAACTACCGCAATTTACCTTTCAATCAATCAACTCAAATATAAAAATTAAAAAAATAATATTATTATGTTACTTGCTGCTACGTAATCCTTAATAGGCGAGTCCGACTCGCACTTGGCAGCTTTTTTAAAGATGTTTTCTTCGTAGCAATTTTGGAAGATCCCTTGTTCATGTTTGTTACCGATTATGGTTCTCTCTTCGCGTGTTCTAAGGCCTATATTATGGTATATATTCAGAAGAATTGTTCGACATGATGCCCACGGCCACATTCTTTTATCGCACCGCTCGCTGCAGCTAGGGAATTTAACACACATTACAACTCGAAATGGTGCGCATAGTGAGGTATGAAAGGAATTTTCTTTCGTGCATGCTCAGGCTGTGAAATCATCTCCAAGAAGAGAGTTAGAAGGTTTCTACAGGGAAGCGCAAGTGTGACACCCCTGTTGTTGCACACGTCCATAGGCTACGGTAACCGCTTCCCATCAGATGGGCCGTCTGCTTGTCTGCTTCCTAAGTGGCATAAAAAAGGGTTACTAGTTGGTGAAACAGAAATCTGTACCATATTCTCCATCTTTGAACGACGTGAATATTCCTGCCAGGTAAATTTTCACCGATATTTTATTATTTGCCATTCCGATGAGTCCCTATTTATTATTCATTTTCTCGAACGAGTTTACGGGTCTGAACATAGGTCTGTACTTAGGGTGCATCACGGACATTTTTATTGTTGGATATTGAGATCTAAATGAGAATAGTATTGTCTAAAATTATTATAAAATTTTACATGGTTTTGAATTAGTTGAAGAAGATTTAAATAATATGGTCATCAATGTAAATTGAGTGTTGATCTCATTATACTAAATTATTGGTCGGTTTCTGAATTGGGAAATTGATGTTTTGTTTCGTTAACACGTACTTGCCTACAGTTTCAAACTGTGCTCATATAATCCAAACATATATTATAATAAAAAATGTAACAAAAAAGCCGACTTCAATAAAATTGGCACTGTAAAAAGAAAAATAACTGAATTACTGATTTAATTGAAAAGACAAAAATGCCCGAAACATGACGTAAAAATTCAATGTCATTCGAGACGTCTGATTCCCCTTTGGGTTGTGTTGCTATTAACGTAGTGACCTCTACCTACGCTTACAACATCGTCGCTTGCGCGGGGCGACATGCTTCCTAATCGGCGTATTAAGACCCGAGACGGCGTGCGGTTTTAGTCGGTTCAAGCCCGACATAACCGCCCCCGCTGGCCGGCGGGAGGGTATCCGAAGGGATTTCCGCACGAAAAAAAAAATGTACTTGAATAGAAAATTCTTACGCATATTTTTGTATTTTGAATTGAATGTGTAATTCAATTATTTTTCTTCTTTCAGTGCCGGTTTGTAGTGGTTTTTTAAGACGGTTTTTTTTTTGGTGAAAATTTTACTTATTTCTTTCTTTTTAGTGAACGTTACTTATTTCATATCGCACCACCTGCACCCGAGAGCCAAAACAAACCCGATGTTGAAAGAACGATGTTTAATAACGGTTTATAGACGATGGACATATATACCGAACATACTGTACATAATGAACTGTGTGAACCCATTCTGGGCATATAGGCGTGATGTCATAGCATAAACAATGCCTAGATATACGATAGCAGCAATCACGGTTGATTTGCTGGCATTTATTGAAGAGTACCGTTGTCTGTCTCCGAAACTTATCTTCAGATCTGCATGAAATTTAAATGGATCCACATGGTGTAACGATTACAATCGTAAATATAAACAATTAATTGTTATTTAGAATTAATTGTGGTTAGCGCCATCTGTCTGACCCGGCTGCGCAACAATCGATGTGGCGATGGTTGCAATCGAGGTGGCGGTCGGTAGTGGTTCCCCGTCAGAGGGCGTATGTTATGCGGTCGAATTTCATTCAAGGTTATTGATTTGGTATAGAATATTCGAGTTCGAATTTCATCACCGGTATTATTCTCAAAAGGTCTAGAAATATTTGGGTATATAAGAGTGACCGCAGTGACAGTAATTTTTTATTTGTTGTTTAAGAGGTAATTAGTCCTCTACTCTGAGATTTTGTTCGAAGTACTTGCAGTGATTCGAAAATCATATTGAATTTGAAGGTTATAATTTGTGTGTGTGAGGTCCCAGATTTGATCTGGGTCGTTAGTTTTGGGAGAAACCCCGTATACACTCTAAAACGAGAACTGATACTCCGAGGTGTCGATTGTGCTGTCGTGGAGGCCAGGACCTTGGGTGAGCTGATCAATAGAGAGGCTCCGGAATCAGCATTGCCAGAACCCCACCACTGACGGTCAACCGATAACTATAACGGAATAAGGTCATGTATCAATTCCTATAATTATTATTGCATATGCTGAACTGTGCCAATAAGTAGGTGATGCTGCCTTGTAGTGAAGATTGTTACATGTGTTGAAAACTGTTAACTGTATGTGTAAATGTCACTGTAGATCTTCTTAACTAACTTCTTCTATTTCTATCTATGTCTATATTTCATGTGTAAAACTTCTGTGTAACCCTCTGTGTTTCTGTGTGTGCAAATGTATGTATGTACAACTGAGAATTGTTTCATTGGAGATCAGCTGACCTGTGCACCACCTCGAACCTCTGTGAAAGGCGCCCTGGGATTAGGATACTCTGTTGCTCACCTGGACTAGCCGGTGAGTAACACTAGCAGGAAATAGTGTTATAATGGGAAGTTGTTTCCGTATTGAAACAAAAAAAGAATTGTACGAATCGGTTCAGGCGTCTTCAAGTAATCGGATAACATAAATGAAAAATTAAAATATTCCGACGAATTGAGAATCTTCCTCCTTTTTGGAAGTCGGTTAAAAATAAGCCAAGTACTTATTGAATATAAAGCTCAACCTAAATGCAAATGTACTTTATTGACTTAGCTAACCATTAATTTTTAACTGACTAAATTAGTGTTGATTTATAGTATGATATAAATTAATTAACCTTACAATTTCAAAATCCACATCCAAAAATTATTCTACAGAAATATAATAATAATAATTTCTTTATTTATCTTAAAAGGCTTTACAGTATATTATCATTAGTCTTATAATTAGGGCCATATATAAGTAAGGATATATAGGATATTAATATCTAATCACTAGGTAGGTTTCTGTTTTTTAAAAAATAACATCTACAGGTAATAGAAAAAAAAAACTACTTAATATATTTATTACGACCTGTCTGATGCCTAGGTTTATGTAAACCTGTATTTCAGGCTATGTATTTTTCTCCGCTATTTCTAGGGTATAAAGGAATATAATAATATCAAAAGTATTTTTATTATACTAGAAAAATACACTCTTATAGAAATATATAGAAATAAAATATAGTGAAAACTATCTATGCTAAAAGGTCTGTCGTGTCCGAAAAAAATAATAAGTTCACGTAATTAATACATCAAAGGGAGGAGTGTAATGTAATTTGTCCACATATTAATACTACGTACCTTTTTTTTTTTTTTTTTTTTATCGTGCGGAAATCCCTTCGGATACCCCCCCGCCGGCCAGCGGGGGCGGTTATGTCGGGCTTGCACCGACTAAAACCGCACGCCGTCTCGGGTCTTCAGACGCCGGGGTGTAAGGTTACCCATAGAGCATATCCCTCGCACCTCGACTGACCCTGGGCCATCTCACCACTAACAGCATCGCTCATCCTGTCTCCTCTGAAAGCAGAGGAGTACGGAGAGCGATGTGTTCCCGCCACGTAGGGTATTGGCCGACGATCAATGCCAACCCTATGAAGAGGTGAAGGGGAAGCCATTGACCGCCGCCCAGGGTGTACCGGCCGCTCCGATTCCGTTCCCCCCGGACTGCAGCGGGATCGGAATCGGAGCGACACTCGAGGAGGTTACCCAACACACACCCGTACCTATTACCGAGGATTTCGTTCACGGAACATCAATATGAATAAAGTTAGAATTCATCAGTGAAAATATTGCGATTAAATTAAACAGAACTGGATTCTCCTGATTTATACAGTGAGATTGATTGTTTAAAACGTTATATAATAACCGAGTTTATTTAGAATTGACGGTTTCCGTCATTAGGGAAATGCTCAAAATTATCACTTAAGTTTTTCACGTTGAAATTTTGTTTTATAAAGTAAATATGTATTTAACAACTATAAATAAACTACTATTAATATAGAGTGAAATTTAATTTGAAGTTGAGAAACTATTATTATTCTTTTAAAAGTACCTAAATGGGCTATGCCCATTTTAAATTTACAGGTTTATCGATTGAATTTGGAAATACCTTCACTCTACAGAAAACCACGGTTATGCAACACAACTTGATAACTTAGTGTGTTGTATTTCTAGTGGTAAGTAGGGTCGTTTATTCCCCTTGTCCCGATGGATTTCAGAGCTCCTTGGGGAGGTGTTAAAGCCATTAACACGTGAGTGATATCTCTGGTGTTACAAATGTTTATACGCACTAGTAATCGATTCCCATGGGGCTTATTTGTTTACCATTTTAGGCTGAATTTCACCAGTGTAAATCCTTCGAAACTGAGTCTTTGCGTGTTACTCAATGAAATTTATTGGGTTAACCATTGCTCTGAATTTCAGTAGTGTAAATCCGTTGAACTAAATTGAGTATTTGCGTTTCACTCAATGAAATGCATTGGGTAAAATGTGAACTGAACGCGTTTATATTCGTCGTTGAAATTTAGCATCAATTTAGTTTTTACTATTCCTTTTTCAAATTTGCTTGATGATTGTGGTATATTAACTGTTGTATTACTGAACGGGTCTGGTCTAGTTTCAGATTATGTACTTACATTCCAATAATGCAACATTTTAAATAACAGAACACAAACGCATCTGCGAAAAAATATAGATTGATAATTTAGATTCTACGGGTTTTAAACTAGCTAAAATAAAAACAACGTTCAGATTTGCGATTGATTACAAAATTACAAATGAAATTGCCGTTTTTCTTGAAGAAATTGGAGAAAACCCAATTTTCAGTACTAACATTTTGCATTTTTTTTAGGAATGACAAATCCAAATTTTATGATTTTTTTTTGTGTATGAATGTGACAACAGTAAGCTAACAAACAGCAACTTTTATTACATTTTTGAAAAATGACAGCTGTTAAGTAATACGAAATTTATCATCAGAATGGATAGCATTTAGGAAGTACTGGTTTTGAAGATCGAATTAATTTATCAAGCGGCCAATAAAAACAAAATTTAATACAGAGTTGTAAAATCTTGAAATCAACTTTCAAACAAAATATAAATAATGGAAATAGCTATTAAATTACACTCATGAATTTGAAAGAAAATTTCGCCAATACATAGGTATATATATAGGTATAGGCATAAGACCTATTATTAAATTTCATTTTGAGCACAATCTATTGCAGAACACAGGCTGTATTTTCCAAAAGAGTGTGTTTAAATCAAATTTAAGCTAGTTGTGAAAAAATATACTTCGATGCACTCTATTCTCTTATTACAGTCATACAACGTTTTGCAAATTTAAATACAACAATTTATACATACATGAAGTCGCTGCCAAGTCAATATAAGATTTATATAATTTAACAAACAGACAGACAGACAGGCCAATAAAACATTAACAAATCTATAACTTTACCAACTAAGATCAATTATTTTTTTCCAAATAGTGCATGCCACATCTGTACTATCTGTTGTCTGTCACCAGCACTTGCGAATCGGATTGCGGGCGGTCTGTTTTCCACTCCACCAACCGCTTCAGTCGGATTTCTGTCATTTATAGCGTTCTTCATAATGCTCTACTAGTAAGCATTTACGTTGTGGCGTGGTGACCCGATTATTGTTAAAGAAATTTGAAAATTATATAGCAGAAAGGGTTTTAAATGTCATATTGAAAACTGTATGTTTATTTATAAACCTAAGTCATACAAAGCTGATTTACTCTCGGCTTTGGAAGTTCAGACAGCAGTCGCTTCCATAAAAGCCATGTAAGCTAAATAAAAAGCAGGGGAAGGAGTAAGTGGACCCCGAACTCGGGGTGAAAGCTTCGGATGCAACCGGGAATAACGCCAAAATGATGATGATGATGATTAACCTTGTTGGCATTAATATAATTTAATCTCGTGGTATATAGTTAAGTATATTTCTTTACTAAATCTGTAGTTCATGTTTTATTCAATGGCAGTAAATCTTTTCAATTAAAAGGTTAGTCTATTACAAAGTACGCGCATAAGAGATCACAACTTTGTGAACAATCGCTCGACATGTATTGCAAACTTGATTCCAAGTAGTAAAACGCTACTTTAGAAAGATCAAAACTCCAATTGCAATTTCACTTACATTGTTCGGATAGTAATCCAGATTTTGTGTAAATGTGGTTTCGAAGAATGTTAATCAGTTTAGAAACTATATTGCAACTAAATATTTAATTACAAATAAAATAAACCAAGAGCATAACATATTATGCTTCGAAAATCTAATAAAAGAAATGCTGGTTTAAGGTATTATGCGATTGGGGTGCTTGGTTGGGGACCTTCACGCGGTGCACCCTGGGCAACGGAGACGGCAGCGCCTCTCTCCTAGGGTGGGAGAGACGCTGCCGCCTACGGCCAGCTCCGACCGAGGCGAGGACGGCCCTGTTGAGGGCTGTTCAGAAGCTTTCCACGTGTCCCTCTGATTAGCAGATGGCACAGTGGAGAGCAAGTAAGGGGGCCATCTCGAAACCGAAGATGGTCCAGGGTCAGTCGTAGTGCGAGGGATATGCTCTATGGGTAACCTTAAACCCAGACGTCTTAAGACCCGAGACGGCGTGCGGTTTTAGTCGGTTCAAGCCCGACATAACCGCCCCCGCTGGCCGGTGGGGGGGGGGGGGTATCCGAAGGGATTTCCGCACGAAAAAAAAGAAAAAAAAGGTATTATGCTGTGGGCTACCTATAGCACTTATTTACAATATATACATATTTACAGTTATTTATTTAGTATTTACATATTTACACATTATCTCAATGATGTTACATGTATATACATTTATTTACAATAACTAACATAATTTATATATCTAATAACTTTATACAACTTAATAAACTAGAAATTAGATATGCACAAAATATTATATTAACTATACAAAACATTCACACAAACATATCGTACCGGTTGACGCTGTAGTGTATATTGGAAATACGCGACCCGCTTCGATATGTTCGTTCAGTGGCGGTATGCCGTGAATTGTTACGAATGATCTATGATAGACACTCTTAGTTCAGCGTTCGTAGCAAATAGATTTTGACCCGCAGTTTTACTGATATAAACATTTTTATTATTTATGAGAATATATTTAAAGTTCACGATTTCATGTGCATTCGACTGCTACGACAGGGGGCGCGGGTTCGATTCCCGCTCAGTGCAAATATTTGTATGCATGAATATGTCTATTTGCATTGGTCTGGGTGTTTCTATGTATAATATGTATGTATTTACAAAAAAAAAAAAAGTATATAAGTATGTTTATCCGCATTCTGGAACCCATAACACAAGCTAGTTAAACTATGCTTACTTTGGGTCTAGAAAGCGCTGTGTAGAATGTCGTAGAATATTTGTCGTAGAATATTTACATCGTATTGTCTAGTGTTAATTCTGTGCTGTGACGTAAAACTTTCTCCTTCTGAACTTATCCTGTTCTGTGTATGTGACTACTGTGTTATATGTATGAACTAAATACACGGACCCTTACAAACTGTGAGTAGACTTTTATTATCGGAACAATACCACAATGCGATTGATGTCTATATTACTAAAGTATATGCTATTTTGAGGTGAAAGTGCCCTAGAAAGTATGTTGTCTGTGCGTATAGCTCAATAAGTAGTCGAAGTCCGCACGCCACCCACAAGGGTTAAGCACTTATTTTTTAATCCAGTTACAACGAGCTTCAACAATGTGGTCTACTTCAGAAGTGTGTTTGACTGAAACCTGCTACCCTCTTGAGAAAAGCTCGCGTGACATATAAGGGTCGCGTTCTCTGGATCATATTAATCATATCATATGTATGGTAATAGTTTATAAAAATTTCCGCTACAGGACACAGTTACTGCATGCTGCTAGTTGGGATGATGATGATGGTCCACTGTTTTTGAATAAATTCGAAAGTGCAGACTAAAGGATAAAAGTAAAAAATGCAGCAATTGAGTAAAATAATCTGTTGCAAATATATAAAGTTAGGTACTCTGTTACAGAGCTTCAGGAAACTAAAAGTGAGTCCTATAAATATGAATATTCCCCGGTTTTCTAATTGAAAAAATAGTGCTTTTTTCACCGTCCACCAACGCTCAACAGTACTTTTACGAGCCCAATTGAGGTGATGAGTTGTAATAGATTCTCAGATAAAGGGTAATTTTCACACACCTTTTCTAATATTTTACGTGAATATAGGATTAATAGACTAGTAAATTGATTTAATAGGGGTTAAAACGTTATCGCTACTTAAGAACACCTGTAACAGCCAAATAGCAATCTTGAAGGCCTCATACGATCTTTTGAAGAACATTTTTATATTATCATCAAATAAGATTACAATATTATTCCGATATAAAGGAGTAGGTTAGATTTGAACTTGAATAAAACCTTTGTGTAATTGAATACCAAGTCGGTATTTGAAATCACAATATACATCAAGAATATCAAAATATACATCGTTAAATAGGATATTTGGCAAAGCGATACCGTATAGTCTAATAGTGTCATGTGTGTCGCGGGAATTGGATCAGTATTTCACGTGAGTGCAGCCACGGGCAACAGCTACTTTTGCATAAAACAGACATAATGTACAGATTATTGGTTATTTAAACTAAAGTTTTAACAGCGGAATCAAAACGTAACAGTAACATCATGCGTAAAAGTAAACTTGAAAATGCACGGTCAAAAATAAAATATACTGCCAAATCATATGTATCCACCCTATTTATAACCCATTAAAAACAATAAAGTGCTTTAAATGTCTCTGTTCGAATTAATATACGACAGTTAAAGAGTTTAAAAACAGTTACATTTTACCGCATCTAGTGATCGAATGCATTCGCTGCAAATTAGCGAATAACATGTAATCGTTTACACTTTATGTTGATTAATTTAGCATGTGTGGTTATGGATTCTTGTACCTACTTTAAATGTAAAACATCAAAATGTTGAAGTTGTGTTGTGTAGGGATTAAAAATGGGTTTAAAGAATTTATTTCTCATAAGAACATAGATACAGTTCACTTAAGATACAGAGTAATTAATAGTTTATATAATATATACCTCGGTGCATCACGGGTTACTGTGTACCAAAATATATTTAATTTCCTTTTGAATACATTCATATCATTTTCATTCATTCATTAATCCATTGAACAGCTGAACTCCCTCAAATAATATAGTTTTATTTTCCCGTAGTACCCTCGTTAGTTCAATTTTACTATTGTTTCTTAAATCATGTGACATTAGTTTTTTCTGTATTTTTAAGTTAGTTTGAATTTGTTCACATGAATTGATTTAGATGTTATATTATTTATAAATGTGCATGTGTTGTAAATATAAAGTTGTCTCAAGTTAAATTGTTCTGTTTGTGTATGATGTTTTAATTATTTTATTTTGAGCTCTTTGTAGCTTAGATTAGTTACAGCAGCTGATCCCTATTTTTAATTTTGATATTCCAGATGTGATTTATTTTAAGAATTATAAATAATATTTTTTATGATATTGTCGGAAGTTTACGCGAATGTCACACATTGAAATAAAACTATTTTTAACGGATTCTTTCGCGATTTATTTGATGTTTAATTTTATATGTTACATTGATTCTGACTTTTCAGTTACTTTTCAGCAGTCATTGTCACAAGGAGACTAAAGATGGTTGTTGTCTTGTAGTTTGAAGTGTAAGTTATCTCAAAGTACCCGAACTATGTTACTATTTACGCAGAATGAGCTCAGTTGTATGTGAAAACGTGCATCAGAAAGAAGAAAGAAAGGAAAAAAAGAAAGAAACCGTTTATTCTACACACACTACACACTGAAATATCAACAAAATAAAAATCTAATAGAAACAAATACAATAAAAACCAAAAAATAAAGGAAAACAATCACATCAGGGGACGAAACATTACTTAAGATTTGATAAACCACAGATACTCACCAAAGAAAATCGATTCCTACCTAGGATGCTCCGCGAAGCTATTGAAATTAAAAAAACATCCTAATTTTAATAGAGAAGATGGTTGGAATGTACCAGGCATTCACTTAATTAATTCCAAGATAAATCAAAATACAACAAGACTTCATGACACTGGGAGCTCATTCTGCGTAAATAGTAACACCAACAATTCAACATAGTTCGGGTACTTTGAGATAACTTATACAACTTCAAACTACAAGATAACAACCATCTTTAGTCTCCCCTTGACCATGGCTGCTGAAAAGCTACCGAATCGTCGGGATCAATGTAACATAATAAAATAACATCAAATAAATCGCGATAGTATCCGTTAAAAATAGTTTTATTTTAATGTTTTTTATTTTGTATACAGTTTGCTGTTTTTTTTATTGCCTCTAATACTGCCATCAATTCCAGGTGAATTTATTGCCTAAACACAGACCAAGATATTTTTAATGATTTGATCAACTATTTTTAGCCGCCAAAATCATAATTGACGTCTTGAATGTGTTAATTGTGAGCGAGTTATATTTAAACCATTCATTGAGTCAGTTTAGGTCTTTTTGAGCGTCTGTTATAATATCATGTATGGATTTGTCGAAATAAAAAAGGTAGGTGTTATCGACATATAAACATACTTTTAATTATATAGATATGAAGGTAAATGTACAAATGTGGTTACAAATTTTATATCTAAAATCTATCTAAATCTATCTAAATAATCTAAAAGTTTTAACTAAACTAAATAAAACTAAAATAAAATAAATAATTAAAAGAAACTTAAACCTAAAATGCATCGTGGAATTCCTCTGCATCGCATGCCTCCTGTGGTAACGTGCCCAGAAGACTGGCAGCATTGCCACGTTGTATCGACATATAATGTTAGGGGAACTGATAATCCTATATATCTCATGTTGTCAATGTTAATGTCAATAAGGGGCTTAGCATATAACCTTGTGGGCAACCGTAAAATATGTTTTGTGCTGTGCTAGTGTAGGTATCTATCTCGATAACTTGGCATCTATTCTCTAAATATAATTCGAACATTTTGTGAGCCATGCCTTCTACACCTATGTCATAAATCTTCTGTACATCTTCTGTTACATCTTCTGTAATATCTTCTGTAAAAGCTTCTGGTTGACTAACTGTAATAAATGCCTTTTTTAGGGTTCCGTTACAAAATGGCCAAAAACGGAACCCTTATAGATTCGTCATGTCTGTCTGTCTGTCCGTATGTCACAGCCACTTTTTTCCGAAACTACAAGAACTATGGGGTTGAAACTTGGTAGGTAGATGTATTCTGTGAACCGCATTAAGATTTTCACACAAAAATAGAAAAAACATTAGAAGTGAAACTCGAAATTTTTTTTTTCATCACATCCATACCTGTGTGGTATCTATGGATAGGTCTTTAAAAATGATATGGTATTAGGTATATGATAGTAGGTATGAATGATAATAGGTTTTCAATATAATTTTTATCTAAACTGAATAGTTTGCGAGAGAGACACTTCCAAAGTGGTAAAATGTGTGTGTCCCCCCCCCCCCGCCTGTAACTTCTAAAATAAGAGAATAATAAAACTAAAAAAAATATATGATGTACATTACCATGTAAACTTCCACCGAAATTAGTTTGCACGAGATCTAGTAAGTAGTTTTTTTTAATACGTCATAAATCGTAAACCGCAATTTACCTTTCATTCAAAACATAACATAAACTCACGCCTATATCCCCGAAGGGGTAGGCAGAGGTGCTTGCACCCACATTTCGCCAGTTTATGTTTAGGTCCCAATGTAATAGGTGGCGAGCCTATTGCCATTAACCGGGCACTTATAAAACCTGCGATAAATACACACATAACTTCGAAAAGCATCGAAAAGTCATTGGTGTGTGCCATGGTAATACCTGGGATCGAACCCGAGACCTCGTCTCAGCAGTCCTTTACCCCTACCACTAGGCTACCGCGGTTTCTCAGCAGTCCTTTACCCCCTCCTACCTTTCATTCAATCAACTCAAATATAAAAATTAAAAAAAAAAAACATTATTATATTACTTGCTGCTACGGAACCCTTCATGGGCGAGTCTGACTCGCTCTTGGACACTTTTTAAATTAATGAATATACCTAAGGCTAAGCTGCCCTGATCTATATAGGTTTTAATTTTGGTAACAAGGTCTATTGCCGCTGAAAGAGTGCTAGACTTAGGTCGAAATCCATTTTTCCTTTTTTTACTTGTGGAAACCCCCACTTGTTTCATCGCACCTGTACCAGTGATGAGGTGGGAATGTCGGAATCGAACTGACTAAAACCACACGGTGTCCTCCCCAAGCATCCGGTCACCCAAATATTTATACTTAATTATCACTAATTATTAGTTTAGTTCATTAAGCACATGGTATACAAAAAAGAAGTTTATATTTTTTTTAAATATCGAACAAAAATAAAATATTGATGTAAAAAGCCGATTTCTGTGTGAAATCGAACATAACTACTTGATGAAAAATTGAGCTGCAAAAAGTTAAATAAATGGTTGGACAGAGTATAGGTTAGGTTATCTTAAGCTGACTCACGTACATCTTTGTCAAGCGAGTTACACATCATACTCTTTATTTGTTGTATATGAAGAGTAGCTGTACGAAAGTACATTCAATTTTCGATCAACTCCTCGCCATAGCCCCAGGTGATTCGTCATTTGCATTATCAAAACACAACTACAACTGTATAGCAGTGTTTCTTTGTCTAAGTATTGCGGAACACAAGTATTGCCTGGCGGTCCATGTAATTAAACCACCTGTATTTTGAAACCAACTGGCAACATGTTGACAATCCTTTGCCATACCGACCTCTATACGTTTATTAGCCTTATCTGAAACCATATATGATCACACAAGTTGTGTACACTCTATTTGTAAACATGTTATAGTCCGACTAATATCTTGCCCTACTACTAATATATCGCTTCCCAACTTAAAAGCAGATCAGAATATATGCTTTCCGTGGATAACGTAAAACGTCAATGTTAATCAGTAATATCCACTTCCACTTTATTGTACTGGTTATATAAAAATATAATATACCTACGCAGTACTCGCCATACAAATAATCTGAACACTTGAGAACTTTTCTGCTAGACAGTGTTTTAAATACAGTCCTGATGTACATTATAATATGATCATGTACACTTTAAGGTGGCTGATAAGTTTTTATCATCGCTTTTAACCGCTAAGCGTTTAGCGTTGTCGTTATTGTAAGACATAGGATCGTCCCTGCGTTGAATACTGTTTTCACCTCTGGGATGGCTCCGCTCAATACTTATTAGGCGCTCTCGACAGATAACAGCGGCGGCGTGCATTGATAGGCCTGAGGTCACTAAAACTCTAGAGGCCCTGCAGCTGCGTAGAAACATAGCCTCCTTGATAGTGTCATATCGCCTATACTATGGTGAGTGTTCTGACGAGCTATTCCAATGATTCCACATTCTACTTTCCTATCCCGAAAAACATATGCAGGACTTATGCAGGACTTAGGTGTCACCCTCATACGGTGCGATCGATACCATCGCGAACCAAGCGGTTCGCTGGTTTCTTTCTTTGTTGGAAGATAAAGAACTGGAATGCTTTACTCATAAACGTGTTCCAATCCACCTACAAAAGCGGGGCATGAAAAAACATCTGTCAAGTCAAAGTAAATTTTCAATAATGTAAAAAAATTATACCTATAACTACAGTTGCTTGCACAGTGAAAACTAATTAATTTTACGTAAATGAGTGCTCTTTTAATTAAACTAAATAGAGCTATGATTAAAATACCGCTAAGTTCTTAAAAGTTTAGGATTCACAGCCTTTATTTTCGAAAGTCGAAGTGATTAATTAAGTTTAAGAGTTACCCTATTTTAATCCTAAAAATGACCTTTACCTGAATTAGTGATCCCACCGAAAATATTTCTTTGTGAAAAGGTGGCCTATCTTGACACCATATTGCTTTTACTGTAAAAAAGTGATCAGATCTTATGGAGAGCCAAGCTTCAAACACTACACGCTCTAACCTAACATTCAAATCTCATCATAGCGTATAAGTGTGCTGCGTGAATTCTAGACTTCTACTATTAATTCACTATTAGCTAGATGTAAATTTTGCCAATAGGTCCTTGAGTAACGAAACTGCTAAGCCATACATTTAGACTAAGGTTCAGGATTTGTAGAGAACTTAGGCACTATCAAGACCGACTCTATAAGGGTACGAAAATACGGCGATATGCTTTGCGAAAACGTAGGTAGTGCCCAGCGCTTCGCTGTCACGTCTTGGCGGGGGCACTCCCGTCCCCCCAGATTAATTACGAGAAAATTCAATTAAAGAGTGTTTGAATAAGTAATAGAATATCAAAGTATCAATTCACGCATCTTTTACTTATACGCGTTCTTCTTAGAAAACCACTTAATCAAATTTTGATATACCTACATTATTGATATATATGTCATAGTTATATTAAAATTATTCACATACATGTACGTTAAATCTTCTAATACTCGTAACTCTAAATCTCGTAATACTACATGCCAATACAAGTAAAATACTCCTGGGGGTCTTCATAACTAGTACTAAATTGAGTAATAGACTAATTATTAGCCTATTTTAGTCCATTGCTGGATTGACTCTCCAAATTTGCGCATTGCAGCAGGCTGTTTCTCTGTCTTTCGTAACCAATCTATCTCAGTCACCTTTTTATATAGCTTGGCAAATTCTTGCGTGACACTTCCATGGTTATCGCGGGATGAGGGGCGTAAGGCCGGGGTGGTGGTGAAATGTTCGCGTGGGACGTAATAACCTGTCAGCCGTCCTGAGCGCACATTCACCTTCTGACTTCATCATCAGACCAGCTTAACAGTACTACTTTGTCACCGAAGATACGTAAATATACCAAATTTGATTCTAATCTAACGTCATGAAGTGGTTACCCATATTAACAAACTGACAATCTCGCAGTGCAAGTCAAATAAAAGTTTATGACATGAAAAAATATCATGATATAAACATTCTGCATTAAAATTCAATTGTACCAATTGAACATTCGTATCTTGTTTAGTGAACTTCTCAGAACTATTCTTTGCATGTTCCACTTTGTTGACAGTATGGCTATCACAAAGAGTCTAATCTCATACAGAATTGCCAATTGTTAGTATGAAATACGCCAACCACTGTCAGGGTTTGCTCACGTAGATTGGCTTAACTTTTCGCATTCTGTTGCGACGTTTGTCAGATTTTCCATTTTGGGTTCCATTTAATTTTAGGTTTATGGTCAATATTTCTATTACGTTTTTTTTTGTTAGCAATATAGTAAGTAACAAATCTTTTAATATGGTTCCAACAAGACTCTAGTCATCGACTAGAGTTGGTTTTACCCGAATATCGGCAACTAAATTATATTACGTACCAATCACGCCTGTTCGTATTTCCAAAGTGGAAGGTGTAATATACGTTTTTTTTTATGTGCGGAAATGCCTTCGGATACCCCCCCACTGGCCAGCGGGGGTGGTTATGTCGTGTCTCGACTAAAACCGCACGGTGTCCTTCCCAAGTGTCCGTTGCCGGGCACCCCGGGTAAGCCCTCGAAAGGATAACCCCAGGGTTGCCGGCGGACTTTGGCCTCGGCCTCGCCTGGTGGGGTCGGGTTTTATCCCGCTTCGGTGAGTTGGCAGGCGTGTGTGCACGTGAGTGGGCAGTGTTGCACACACGACAAGCCTCCGCCACGGCCTGCTTCTGTAAGGACGGTGAGTCGGCCAACTGCCGTCCTCAGGCCCCGATCATGGAGGTCGGTAGTCCCGGGCGTAGATGAGTCTGCGGCGGCCTCGTCGCAGACTGCGAAACTCGGGGGGCAGGGTTCTCTCCCGCTCCCTCTCCGCCGTCTCTTTCGCGCGCATTACCTGCTCGCAGAAAGAGGCGGGTGTAATATATGCTAATATAATAAAGAGGTAATGGTGTGATATTGTGAGTTTGTACGGGATAATCTCTGGATCTGCTGAACCGATTATGAAAATTCTTTTACCAATAAAAAGCCACATTATTAGTTAGTGTCATATGCTATATAGCATCACGTTACTACCCAAGGAAGCGGACCAGTAAACATGAATGTCAATAAATCCCGTAGATTCCCATACATTATAATGACAACTAATAAATTACGGGCATATATGGGTTAAAGAGGTGCAGTGGGGGATCGAAATACGCCACGGGGGAAGCTGGGGAAGACCAGCGAGTGTTTACCACCCTTATTTTGTCAAATAATTGCATCCGACGCAAAAAGGGGTGAGCCCATTATCACAGTAAACCAGGCAAACGTGCAGTCTTCATAGTAACTGATATCTAAACATAAACATCAATTTGTCCAACTCGAGAACGCATGCACAGCCCCGCGCTCGTTATTATAATTTTTAAAGTTGAATTCAATATGAATCTAATAAACATTATACAAGGAATTCAGTGCAGGGTGCGACTGAAATAAATTGAGCTGAGCGAGCAGGACTCTTACTTGAAAATAAGACATCTTACTACGGTCGCGCGCTAAGCTAAGGCCGCGCGCTCGTGAAACTGTTTTTCGGTGATTATTCCTCAATGGTACATTGTATTTGAACAGTTGACCCTCTATACACTCAGCGGTGTCTACACTATCACCATGGCAAATTAGGTCAAGATCGGTATTGTGGTTTCGGAGGAGTACAGTCTCGACCAAACGGCTTAGCCACGTATAAGAGCTTCGCTTCGCTCAGCTCAATTAAGAAGTAGAAACATGTAGTTTAAGATGATTTGAATCTGCATTTAAGAGCTGCTAAAATTATGCTTTATGTTTTCATCCAATAAAGTGAGGAATAAAATTTTACTAAAGCTCATTCATTGATGTTGTTCAATTAAATATTGTTTTATTATTATTTAACAAAATTAGCGAGTGGTAGAGTCAAGCAACTGTCATTTTGGCCGTTGCATGAATGGGCCGAATCGAACGGGGAAGCACCACCCTCTCACAGAATATCTACGCGAAGTAACAGTATTTGAACTGTTGCGTTCCGTTTGGTGAGTGAGAGTGCCGGACCCCAAACTCCTTTCCCATCCCCTGCCAAACTCCTTTACCATCCCCTTTCCTTTACAGGATCGGCAGCGCGAGTGTGACGCCACTGGTGTTGCACACGTCCATAGGCCGCGGTAAGCGCTTCCCATCAGGTGGGCCAAGTGCTTGTCTGCCACCTTAGTGGTATAAAAAAAAAGTTATCTGCCCTGATATGATAAACATAAAACATTCAGACTTGATTAATTTCATTGCTGTCAAGCGATATCTGTCTCTAGTCATTATCATCATCATAGCGATCGTCCTGGTTGCATCCGAGGCTTTCACCTCAAACCTCGGGGTCCAATTATTATGTTATTTTAGCTATAACAGAAGCGGCATTGCCGTCTAACCTCCCAACCTCGAGAAGAAGGTCTGCGCTATAGCCTCGTTCGTTGATTATCAGGTGTATCTGTTAACATCTGATAATCCGTGTATCCGTTAATGCGAGCGAGGACTCAGGGCTGCACACGCTGGCGGACTGCCCGGCGTGGGAGGCGCCGAGGCGTGACCCCTTGGCAGCCATCGGTGTGGGAGTCCTCTCGGTCGGCAGCATGATTGCGGCAATGGTGCGGAGCGCGAGCGCGTGGGCCGCCTCTCCCGGACCGCCGAGCCCGCAACTTGCTCGCCGCGCGTCGCACGCCGTCTCGGGTCTACAGACGCCGGGGTGTAAGGTTGCCCATAGAGCATATCCCTCGCACCCCGACTGACCCTGGGCCATCTCCGGTTTCGAGATGGCCCCCTCGGGTTTGGGAACCACGGTGTCCCCGTCTTGCCCCTGTTTGGGGGAGGGGTGCTAGTCGCCCCACCGTCCCGGCCTGCTTCTGCTGGAGTGACAGGCGGCCTCACCTGCCACCCCCAGGCCTGCGCTCATGGAGGACGGAGGTCGTTAAGCGACCTCCGGCGCCTGAGACGCCTGTTAATCTGTGTCGTGGGTGTTTAATACACCACTGCCTACCCCTTCGGGGATACAGGCGTGAAGTTAGGTATGTATAGTATTTGTATGAGGAGTGGAGGACTCTAGCTATAAGACGGGTTTACTAAGGCGGTAGATCAATCAGCTTTCGTGAATTTCAGGCTATAGTAGAGCCAATAATTTTTTATATGACAAAGTTTTAAAAAGAAAAATGAACCGAACCATGGATGTTAAGCAAAAAACAAGAGCTTTACTAACGAGTTTTACGAACACCAATCTTACGAATGAAGTCTTACGTCAAAAAGCCCCTGAAAGCTGGTGATGTATTGTTGACATGTCTACTGTTTGAAAGTTTAACCTTTTAATGAATTATTATTTAACAGATGCTTCGTACTTTGCACCATACGATTCAAAGTAATATGAGATTTAGAATGTTGTTCCACAACTACGGTCTCATAATGATAAAGAAGTATATGCTTCTGTATACAAAGAAGACCATAATTAGGTAAACCACTTAGGTATAAACATATTATAAAATGGTTCAATGTGACTCATTTTGTTTGTATTATTTGTGACGTGCAATATTGTGAATTTGATTTGTACAGATTATAGCAATTGTATTATTATTATTTTAAAGATTGCTGAACAGCCTATTCATTGTATTTAGCACTGGGCGAAATTATTGTTCCTAATTTTAGTGATATGTTTATAGGGTTCCGTTACCAAATGGCAAAAAACGGAACCCTTATAGATTCGTCATGTCTGTCTGTCTGTCCGTCCGTATGTCACAGCCAATTTTTTCCGAAACTAAAAGAACTATGCTGTTGAAACTTGGTACGTAGATGTATTCTGTGAACTGCATTAAGATTTTCACACCAAAAATAGAAAGCAAAAATACAATAAATTTTGGGGGTTCCCCATACTTAGAACTGAGACTCAATTTTTTCTAAACTGAATATTTTGAGCGAGAGAGACTTCCAAAGGGGTACAATGTATCCCCCCCCCCTGTAACTTCTAAAATAAGAGAACGATAAAACTAAAAAAAATATATGATGTACATTAACCATGTAAACTTCCACCGAAAATTGGTTTGAACGAGATCTAGTAAGTAGTTTTTTTTCAATATGTCATAAATCGTAAACCGCATTTTCCCCTCATTCAATCAACTCAAATATAAAAAAATCTTGCTGCTACAGAACCCTTCGTGGGCGAGTCCGACTCGCATTTGGCCGGTTTTTTATATATCATTTTGAAATTGAATTTAATAAGGTATTAATAAAAGCCACGCTAGAGCTAACTAAAACCTTTAAACTCTGCTATTGGTATAAATAGCAGTAAATTATTTGCACAACAACTTGTTATCAAATCAACGTAAACAAATTGATAACTTGAATAATATATGATTTTAGATTGACATGGTCATTTACATTAAAATTAGAATTATGTAATATATATATAACATGGTAAATATCCCGTTTATAATTCTAACTTGAATATTGTTAAAAAATTATGCCACATTTCTGAAGTACAAGATAAATTTAAATCAAGAACCATTATTTACTTGAAATAGTTTTCTAATTTACAGTTGAAGTTAAGTTTTTCATTTATTTATACCGCGTTAAGCATCAGACTTTTGACTAACTTTGTAACCATAATATTTTTGATTACAAAATTGAAAGATAACCTAAGTAACAAAAACGTACTGAAGAAGTTTTAATAGTTTCCAAGGTTCCTTTGGCATCAGTCTATAGCAGCTAGGTGATGATTAAGATTTCTCGTTATAAATAGAAAATAGCTTTACTGAAGCGAAACTCCATTGGGTCAGTAAATACCGATAATAATTTTATGATAGATACCTGCAAAGATAAAGTTTGTATCTAGATTTTTCAGATCTGTCAAATGTGTTTCTTGATTAGGGTCACAATTTGAAATGAATAAAGAATTAAATTAAATTATGTTTTTATTGTAGGTGTCGAAATTAACTGAGTTAATTTATGGTAGGTATATGTATTTAACATGGGTTTAAATTAGAATAAGTTATGTTAGGAATAAATCCAGGATCTTCCCTTCGCCTACACCAATCAGGCATCTACTTCGAGTAATAGTAACACACAATGATGTCCAATCTGTGTTTTCTTGTTTGGCTTTTTACATAAGTCAAATCCGTTCTAAAAGAGAGATTTAGTATGGCTGCTTATCGTGTTTAAGATTTCAGTTGTACAAAAAATTTGGAGTTTTCTTTTCAAACAAAGTGCTTCCGCTGAATGATTATAGCGAATCAAAAGTTTGAAAGTTTGTATATACTTATTATTTAACCAATGCGTAAACATTTGTCATTTTACGAAGGAATTTTTGCCTTAACGTTGCAAATGATAAATTTTACCTAATTTGCATTTTCGTTGAGAATTTCAGTTCCACATCGTGTATTGTGCTCTTAGTATAATGAATTCTTAACAATTTTACAGGATTGCTATTTTTATATACCATTTATCGCTATTATTGTATTTTTTATCTCAAAGTAAACTAGGGTGAGATTGATAATCTTCGATGTTTCTGGAGCTAAATTAGACTTTGCTACCTAATGTAGTTGTATTGACTTCTTATACATTTTATTGCAGTTTCCAAAATCGAAAAGATTGGATGAAATTCTTAGATAGTTTTCCAATTGTCTCAGCTTTTTTTATGTGTGGTTCGAATTGCTTAAATATTTATTCTAATTCAAGGTATCTCAAAAGATATGTTTTAAAAGTATAGAGATAGTTTATTTTATAAGCTCATGTCTATACCAAGAGCTTTACAAGAGCTATGTCCATCAGTGGATATACTATATGTTTGGGGTTTGGGGTGAGATCAAGATAAACTACGGTAAAAGATTATAAAGATGATATATTTCAGTAATACACATAAGATAACGATTAAAACTAATGAGGTGAATGGGATAAGATTGAGTCGCGCCCGATATGCTATCCGAAAGCGTACTGACTGTTTTACTTAGGTAATACATAAAATGTTCAATGCATATCGCGCGGTGTCGCAATTTCGCTGACATGATTATTTGTTCGGTGATTGACCCGAACATGCTCCCGAGGGAGAAAAAGGGGAAGTTAGTAAGTGGATATAGTTAAGTGGGTATGAAATTAATACTAACAAGGTGAAAACAATGTTCCGAAAGTACTAAAGTAGTTATGAAGGGTTAATTTTATTAAAGGATGAAATAAAAGAAATGTTACAAATTAAACTGAATCGCTACAATGTAAATCGGAAAGAGAAAACACGCGAAAGATCGGTGACGAACCTCTATCTTTCTTTTTTTGTAAACACTCACTAGATAGCGCTACTCGCTTAGGGACACTATTCCCTCGTTTACACGAAGATTGCCCATGTTCCCTAACTTCACTGCACTCAATCACTACACTTTCTGTTTCGGCGGGCGAAGACGGCAATGCAGTCGCTGCACAGACCGTCCACGGCACTGCTGTAGACGGGGCAAGATTTATTCTACGTTTCCTTTGCCACCAACGTTTAAAATAGTAAGCTGCCGCCAATCCCAATATTCCAAATATGATGAAATATGTAACAGCATAAAGATGGATATCGTGGTAGGAGATATCGGTGCTCAAAGGTTCACTCTTCTTCATGATCTCAATACTTCTTTTAATAGCTTCAAATTGCCTGAGATTTTCTGAGTTATTGGGGTTAAGCACATATGTTTCTGGCATAGGTACATTGGTGAAATTTCCGGTCAGATAATCCTTGAGGTCGTGCTAATTTTACTAAACATTCTTTTGCTTGAATATACCGTGAAATCATCTGTTTTTAATAAACAGCCTTCCAAAACGCGCAGCAGACGTTTGACGTTACATTCATTGCAGCATAAATAATAATACTTGTTTCCTGATGCTAACTCTCTCCAGTCATTCACGCACGGGGTAGTTGTGGTTTTACAAGTTCTTGTGTTTGGGATCGTTACACAAAGGCTATGATCATCTTTCATGTGGTGAATTGGTCTTCTGATATGGCACATAATAGTTACAGAGTTTTGTAATACGCATGACTGCAGCTGAGTGTCTGTAATAGGTAAATACGAATCCTTTCTAATGTTGATTGCTGCCAATTCTGAGATAGTTACGACCTTCATCATCATGTTATCTTGCACGATGCGTGGGACCGGTATAAGATTGTATATTTCGTAAAGATGTCTTTCAATCAGGGGTATTCTTATTTCTATAATTAGGTATTTGGCAGAGTATTTGGCTCTTACTTTGAGCAAGCTGTAGAGGTCTTTAAGGTCAAAGTTGTTGACAGGTACTACCAAGTCTCCGGATATTTGTGCTGATATTGTGCTTAGTTCTGCTCTGAGTTGCTTAGGAGATATCAAATGAAAATCTAATTTTCCACTATAAATATCAGTTACTGTATCCAAAATTGAGTCCTGGATTCGTCTCAGGGTATACAGCAAGTTCTTTGCAGTGAAAGCTGCACGGAAAAAACTATTAGTTGAATTTCTGAATGTTGATTTCTTAACAGTTGAGTCTACCATAAATTGCGTTAAGACAACCGTAGTACTACATTCAATACAACAAATAAAAAAAGGTTGTTTCTTTTTTGTTGTTACAACCAAAAAAATGGGTTAACCTAACATATTTTTGCATGTATAATCGCATAGCGGTCAATTTAACTAATAATTAGGTAATTTCAACATAATGTTAAGTTGAATCAGCAAATGAACTTAGTCAAATTTACAAAATTGATTCAACTATTTTCAAATGTTCCAATCAACTATACGATTAGTTAAATTAACTAGCGTGAATATAGTTGTAAACACCTAACATTTCATTACAAAGTAGAATCAACAGATACATTTAGTCAAAATAACAAAAATATTTTAACCTTTTGCTAGAAATATAAAACAACTAATAAATAATGTTTAAATCAACAATATTGCATAAGTAGAATTAGCAAGCGAACATAGTTAAATTTACAAAATTTATTTAACTATTTGCAAACGTTTTATACAACAAATTAAATTGGTAAAATAACCTATTGTGAATAGTTGTAAACACCTAACGTTTCATTACAAAGTAGAATCAACAGATACATTTAGTCAAAATAACAAAAATATTTTAACCTTTTGCTAGAAATTTAAAACAACTAATAAATAATGTTTAAATCAACTATATTGCAAAAGTTGAATTAGCAAGCGAACATAGTTAAATTTACAAAATTTATTCAACTATTTGCAAACATTTTAAACAACAAATTAAATTGGTAAAATAACCTATTGTGAATAGTTGTAAACACCTAACGTTTCATTACAAAGTAGAATCAACAGATACATTAAGTCAAACTAACAAAAATATTTTAACCTTCTGCTAGAAATTTAAAACAAGTAATAAATAATGTTTAAATCAACTATATTGCAAAAGTTGAATTAGCAAGCGAACATAGTTAAATTTACAAAATTTATTCAACTATTTGCAAACATTTTAAACAACAAATTAAATTGGTAAAATAACCTATTGTAAATAGTTGTAAACACCTAACGTTTCATTACAAAGTAGAATCAACAGATACATTTAGTCAAAATAACAAAAATATTTTAACCTTGTGCTAGAAATATAAAACAACTAATAAATAATGTTTAAATCAACTATATTGCAAAAGTTGAATTAGCAAGCGAACATAGTTAAATTTACAAAATTTATTCAACTATTTGCAAACATTTTAAACAACAAATTAAATTGGTAAAATAACCTATTGTAAATAGTAGTAAACACCTAACGTTTCATTACAAAGTAGAATCAACAGATACATTTAGTCAAAATAACAAAAATATTTTAACCTTTTGCCAGTAATTTAAAACAACTAATAAATAATGTTTAAATCAACAATATTGCATAAGTTGAATTATCAAGCAAACGTAGTTAAATTTACAAAATTTATTCAACTATTTGCAAACATTTTAAACAACAAATTAAATTGGTAAAATTACTATTGTGAATAGTTGTAAACACCTAACATTTCATTACAAAGTAGAATCAAGAGATACATTTAGTCAAAATAACAAAAATATTTTAACCTTTTGCTAGAATTTAAAACAACTAATAAATAATGTTTAAATCAACAATATTGCATAAGCTGAATTAGCAAACGAACGTAGTTAAATTTACAAAATTTATTCAACTATTTGCAAACATTTTAAACAACAAATTAAATTAGTAAAATAACTGTTGTGAATAGTTGTAAACACCTAACATTTCATTAAAAAGTAGTTTGTATTCTCTCGACTGTCTATGGTCTCCATCATCAGACCTGTAATGGCACATAGAACCCATATAGGAGCAAAGTGCTCATCAATATAAATTAATTAAGTCCTACGTATATAAGTCAAGATAGCTACTGTGAACCGTTGAGGAGTTCCCTTAACTGTCCTTTGTCTTCATCATCAGACCCCTAATGACAGTCACAATCTATCTAGGTGTAAAGTTCCCATCAATACAAATTAATCAAACCAAAACACAAGGTAACTTCTGTAAATCGTTGAGGAGTTTCCTTGACTGTCTTTCGGCTCCATCATCAAATCGACTTTAGACCTTCAATAAATTGTAGTGCTTTGAAATAAAAAAAAATATCAAACACACTAGTTGCCCCTACGATTTTCGAAAGTTCCCCTCGATTTCTCTGGGATGCCATCATCAGATCCTGGTTTCCTACGGTACCACCCTCGGAATATATTCTATCCAACAAAAAAAAAATTCGTCGTTTTTCGTCGTTTATGAACCGATTTGGTTCATAAACGACGAAAAACGACGAATTTTTTTAACAAAAAAAAATAGGTAGGTATACGGTCGAGTTGAGAAACCTCGTTTTTTTTAAGTCGGTTAAAGAATGTGTTTATTTACGACATCGCATTATAAACCTCTAAAATTATCATTGTTTCTGTACTACCTATATTATGCAATCCTTCCTCTTGAATCACTCTATCTATTAAAAAAACCGCATCAAAATCCGCTGCGTACCTTACCTACCTACCGAACTAGTTTTAAAAATCTAAGTTTACCTACATAGGTATGTAGGTAGGCGCGTTTTCTTTGATATACCGAACGACACTTGCCGACAGGCCACGCGGCGCGGGGCGCTTTTTTGCCAAGGTGGTTCTTTCCTTTCTCGCTCTCTCTCCGCCCTGCATGCTCACGGGATGTGTGCAAGCGCATCGCGGCAGGGGTAGGGAGGGGTATGGCGGCCGCGCGGCCGCGCGTCAATCTGGCTGGTGTCATCTTTCATTCCAATTTCCAAAAGCGAAGCGATTAGTCGGTGGCAGTGCGTGTGTGTATAAATAAAAAAATTAAAAGTGGCGTAATTGAAAAAAATAATAGGTGAATTTTAGATCACTAAACTCACCTTTTATTTTTAAACGTTGATAGATACCTTACGTGTCTAAATATGGAAGATTTTGAGAAATCTCTGGTGGCGCTGTATCTCCGGGAATGGAGATTTTCTGATGAGACTATTAAATTTTTTTGTGGTAAGTACCTATACCATGAAACGCCATTGTTTTATTCAATTAATTTACTTATTTTACCTACTTACTTACTTACTGTCTGATCATGATGATATCAATAAAGCTAAATTAGTAATTTATCCACAAGTAGGTAGGCAAGTAACTACATAAACCAGCACTGAGCAGGTAGGTACCTAGAATGAACAAGAGGTAATACGTAAAATTAACCTAGATTTTAGGTTGTTTTTAGGTACCTACCTACCTAGTTAATTTTCATAGTAAACTAGGTACCGAGATCGCGTATCTACCGACCGAAAGTAAGTAAATAATATTTTACCTAGCCTAAATAATATTTTTGTTTTGTTTTTCAGATAATGAAATCACTGTAGACCTACTGGCAGATATAGAAGATACAGATTTAAAAGAATTAGTGCCGCATGTAAAAGAGAGAATATTGTTCAGAGTCGGCGTAAAGAAACTAGAAAAAATAAGTAAGTAAACCTATCTATACCTGTATTATTTTTATTTTGAATTTTAATCTTACCTGATAGAAAGTGACGATGTGGCTGACCTAGGAGATAGGTAGATATCTGGCAGTCTTCAGGGGAAACGAGCTGGCAGTGAGTGCCAGTCCTTAGCGGTTCTTATTATCTACCTTACCTACAGTACAGCAACCTATCAAGGATACCTATTTATTTATTTAGGTACTTAACAAGTTATGGAATCACTAACGAAATGTAGTATCAAACACATCACATAATGTTATTTTAACAAAAAAATAATGTTATTTTTAACCGACTTCAAAAAAAGGAGGTTTCTCAATTCGATCGTATAGGTATATATATATTTTTGTATGTTTGTTCGCGGATAACTTCGTCGTTTATAACCGATTTCGATGATTTTTTTTTGTTGGAAAGAACATATTCCGTTTGTAGTAAAATGATAAGGAAACTAAGTTCTGATGATAACATCCCAGAGAAATCGAGAGGAACTTTCGAAAATCGTAGGGGCGACTAGTGCGTTTGATAATTTTTTTATTAAGTATTTTAAAGCCCTACAATTTAATGAAGGTCTAAAGTCGATCTGATGATGGAGCCGAAAGACAGTCGAGGGAACTCCTCAACGATTTACAGCAGTTACCTTGTGTTTGGGTTTGATAAATTTGTATTGATGAGAACTTTACACCTAGATAGATTGTGACTGTCATACCAGGATCTGATGATGGCATCCCAGAGAAATCGAGAGGAACTTTCAAAAATCGTAGGGGCGACTAGTGCGTTTGATAATTTTTTCATTAAGTATTTTAAAGCACTACAATTTATTGAAGGTTTAAAGTCGATCTGATGATGGAGCCGAAATCAACTTGAAGTCGGCTTCTGAAGTTTTTTAAACTTTAATTAGGTACCTATATAAACTTTAGATTAAGTTACCAAAGTTACTTAGATTAAGGTACTTATCACCTAGGTAGGTAGGTAGGTATAACCCGTGCGAGTGCGACTTAACTTGAGATTTTGCTGGAATGCGACCCCTCTTCCGCATGCCCCGCGGCACTCCCCACTTGCCTTCTTGCGGTCAGTATCGATAGTACCTATTAGTGTAGTTATACATTTTTTATTGGTAATTTTAAATCATTCGATGATATATCTACTTCTGTTGCGTTTTGTTGTTGACTTCACAGCGTGAAGTCTCTTGTTAAATCGCACGGGCTATAGGTAGGTAGGTACTTCATCATCATCATCATCCACAGCCCGACTTCACCCACTGCTGGGTATAGGCCTCCCTTAGTTTGTGCCATCTACCACGATCCTGTATATATATGGTAGGTACTTACGTATAGCAAATTAGAAAATCTAAAGTTTTAACTTGGTTTATTATTTCACAGGAAACTGCATCGGAAAGCACAAGTTCTGCTCCTGCAAGTCCTACAACGTGCTCTAGTATCTAGTTTTCCAACGGTTTGTCATATAATTTGTAATGGAGAAGTCTACAGCAAGACAAAACAATATTTTTTAACAGATAATGAATGACAGTAATAACTCGTTACGTCAATTGTTTAATCCACTAATTATACAGGGTGTATCAAGACATGGCCTGAATACTTCGGGGGGTTATAGTACCCTTCAATATGAACAACTTTTGCAATGGAACCAACTCGTTAGCGTGAAAAAAAATCAGCTGTTCCATACAAAAGTTCAATAGCTACTAGCTAAACAGTAGGTATGGAACAGCTGTTTTTTTTTCGCGCTAACAGGGTTGATTCTATTGTAAAAGTTGTTCATATTGACGGGTACTATAATCCCCAGAAGTATTCGTGAAATGTCTTTATACACAATGTAGATACTTTCATATTATGTTTTATTTATTAGACATTTTCTTGATTATTATGTAAAAGTTCTTATTGACGGGTACTTTATGTTATATATTTTATGTTATTTAAGGGTAAATAAAATGTTGTTTTCTTAATAAATCTATATTTTTTATTTATATTCTATAATTAGATTTAGTTTTCATGTAAGTAAGTATTTTGATGAAAGTGTATTGTAGAATAAGCCTGCATTGAGTTGTACCTACCTTAATCTGAAATGTAAAAGTATTTTTTTGTACAGAATTTGATATATTATGATGTTTGTAAAATCAATCTGCATTATTGCAGGTATATCTATTAAATTACTTGTTTTTGGTAAAATCAACCTGTATTTATTAGTAATATCTACCTACAATATAATGTAATATTGCAGGTATATATTACTAGCAAATTTTGTTAAAATTACTTGTTTTTGGTAAAATCAACCTGCATTTATTAGTCGTATATAGTAGTAGTATCTACCTACAATATTACATATATTGTAGGTAGATACTACTAATAAATGCAGGATTGATTTTACCAAAAACAAGTAATCAACCTGCATTTATTAGTAGTATCTACCTACAATATATGTAATATTGTAGGTAGATATTACTAATAAATAGAGGTTGATTTTACCAAAAACAAGTAATTTTAACTAAATGTCACATGTCAATACTACATTTACAACAGGCTAATTTTACCACTCAATTTAGGTTATTCTAACCTATTGCTACATGTTGATTCTACATTACACTTTTGTCAAAAATACTATTATGATCTAGGTAGATTTTACCACAAAGCAGAGGTTAATTTAACAAAACACCACAAGTTATTTCAACCTAAAAATACAGGTTAAGATTATCATAAAAATTAGGTAGTTTCAACTTAACTTCACATGTCAATACTACATTTACAACAGTTAAGAATACCAATATACGCAGGTTAATTTTACCACCAAATTTAGGTTATCCTAACCTATTGCTGAATGTCGATTCTCCATTACACTTTTGTCAAAAATACTATTATGATCTGGGTAGATTTTACCACTAAGCAGAGGTTCATTTAACAAATCACCTTAAGTTATTTCAACTTAAAAATACAGGTTAAGTTTATCATAAAAATTAGGAAGTTTCAACTTAATTGCACATGTCAATACTACATTTACAAAACAGTTAAGAAGACCAATATACGTAGGTTAATTTTACCACCAAATTTAGGTTATTCTAACCTATTGCTACGTGTCGATTCTACATTAAGATAAGTAGTAGTTACAACTTAGCACCATATACTTAAAAATACAGGTTTATTATTATAGTAAAAATAACGATTTCAAAATAGTGTTAAAACAACCTAATTTGGTTTGGTTAAATTTACCTTTTACAAGCAACATATTTCAGATTAGTTGATTCAACAAATCTTAAAGGTAGGTGCTATATCAACCAAAAAAAAATAGTTGAAAAGTTGAAAGTACTGGCAACCTATTATTAAACTAGTTGATATTACCATTTCAAGACAGTGTTAAAACAACTTCACTAGGTTTGGTTAAATTTACCTTTTACAAGCAACAATTTTTGTTTGTTTGATTCAACAAATTTTCAATGTAGGTGCTATATTAACACAAAAAATCGGTTGAATTAAGGTTGATTCAACTAATTAATTTTTTCCGTGTGAGGTTATGAAGTCTGTGAGGACAGTTATATTTTGCACTTGCTGAGTGAGATTTATTAAAGAGTCTTGGAGATGATTAAGCTTTTGATTTATTAACTTATGGTGTTTGTTGATAGTATTCTCCATCCTTTTCATGAGATTAAATTAAGCCTCAACGACCGACGTTTGGTTTTTCCAGAGCTGGTATAAATGGTTTTCATTATGCCTTAAAAGGTCAATATCCTTCTCATATTTATCTGCAAATCGTTGATCCAACACTCCGAATAAACTATTTGCATAGTAGCCTACTCCGTCTATCAAGCCGCGTCGCCGGCGCTTCGCATTGTGACGGTCCAACCATCGAGATTGCATTGGCAGTCTGAGGATGGGGGCTTGCTGTTCAGAACGGCTTTAGACGTTGCAGATTAACATTAAAATACCCTTCTCACTGCTCATACATTGTTGGCCTAAAAGTAAAATAAAAATTATAAGGACAATTCAAGACTTAATGATTTCTTTTATTAACTTTTAATATAATTTTGGTATAATCTCATGTTAATTTGGTTACAAGACAATTTAAAGAGTAGGAATAGTTGAAGTGAATTTATTTGTTTAGGCTGATAGCTTCCGTTATTAATTTCAAATAGTCGATAGTTGGTAGTGGCTTTGAAACATATTGTTTTATGGCAACTCAGAAGAGATGACGTGTAGTGGCGTGATTATAGGAAAGGGGGGTAGTAAGAGGTAATAAAAGGAGCGTACCGGGGAATATCGGTAGGAGTCTTCGAGAATTCGTCGCGAACTTTTAAGTTGCTGAAAAGTTCATCCGAATTTTAGAAAGCCTTGTAGCCTGCGTGGTGAGTTATCTTAGTTTCTGTTCTTCTTATTCTTAAAATGTTGACTGTATTTAGGTTTCATAAATTGTATTCATGATAATTTACTTTTGTGGGTTGGAGGTAGAAAAATAAAACGCAAAGTGAAATTTTCTTTGTAAGAACTATTTTCGTAGGGAATTAGCTTAAATTAGCTGTCTTTATTTAGTAAATGCTTCCTAAAATCATTCTATATTACAGTAAATTTTAGTTAATGTCTTCGATAATATTAAATTTTGTAGAAGTGATGGGTAGAGAAATTTTCCTTTGAAACTTTTTTTTTTTTTTTTTTTTTTTTTATCGTGCGGAAATCCCTTCGGATACCCCCCCGCCGGCCAGCGGGGGCGGTTATGTCGGGCTTGCACCGACTAAAACCGCACGCCGTCTCGGGTCTTCAGACGCCGGGGTGTAAGGTTACCCATAGAGCATATCCCTCGCACCCCGGCTGACCCTGGGCCATCTCACCACTAACAGCATCGCTCATCCTGTCTCCTCTGAAAGCAGAGGAGTACGGAGAGCGATGTGTTCCCGCCACGTTGGGTATTGGCCGACGATCAATGCCAACCCTATGAAGGGGTGAAGGGGAAGCCATTGACCGCCGCCCAGGGTGTACCGGCCGCTCCGATTCCGTTCCCCCCGGACTGCAGCGGGATCGGAATCGGAGCGACACTCGAGGAGGTTACCCAACACACACCCCTTCCTTTGAAACCTAAGATTTATATATCTGGTGTGGTCGTGGTATGTGAACTGGGTTGACTTTGGCCAAGTCAAGTCAGGGATCAGACTGTGACTATGCTATGATAGCGTTCTCTGTCGATTCATGCTGGATTTAGAGTACTCGAGGCTCTCTATCTGGAATGAGGCGACTGGGTTCATGCTGTATGTACTAAGCTATAAATCTAGTTTAGAATCCTAAAATTTAGGGCAAACCTTGTAGAGATCATTCCATTTGCTTGCCACTGGGTTGAATGTAGGTGGGCTAAGAAGGGTAACTTCCTAACTAGATTAGGGTTTGTCTCCTGAGGCATTTTACTGTCTTTGTGGGTTGTGAAGCGTCGCGCGATTTTAGGAGTGTTTGACTACCGGGTGTCTAGTGCGATATAGGTGGTGTGTGGTTTGGCGTGGAGGTGGTAGCAGTAATTGTGAGTATAAGAGACGCTCCAGCAGCGGGTTGGTGAAAAGTGAACAACTTATTAACTTGAACTGTATCTATGTTGTGGCTTTCTTCTTTTGCGTCTGATCACATATCCCTATGGAATGTTGACAGACATTATTTGTACCATGATTTACAAAGTTATTGTATGTCCTGTGCGTTCTTTTCATAACCATTATAATCTAGGTCACATGAATAGATTACAAAACACTTTTATTGCCATTAACCTATATGTAAGCAATTTGCTACTAACATTTTCTTTTAACGCTACTTTATCTAAATCTAGATGGCTAGTTCCTATAAGCCTGGAATGTCTATTGTAGATTTTTAGCCTGTATCTGTAATGGCATTTAATATTCAAAGTGTGATTAATGGGTCATATGACTTGTTAAACTAACTTATAAAATATTACTTTATACACTCATCATTACACTCATCCTGCACACTACACAATACCCTTGTGTACACGAAATATGTAGTTCTAGGCACGCTTAAGAGCCTCCCAAGTTCTTAAGTTTGCTTGGAATGAGATAAAGGTTTGAGAAATTGAGCTATCTTATTTTTTACGATGGTTCTACTGAAATTCAACAGTCTGTCTGGGATGAGTCCAGAGGATGGCTGTATTCGACCGTTGTTTTATTATAGGGAACCCCAATTGGGCAGAGCCCGTTCAGCGTTGGATATCGCATTCTATGTGCTAGACAAACTAAATGTTTATTCTAGTGGATGGAATGTAGCGTCCCCTTTACTTGCCTAGTCTTCCGAGACAACAGTACTGTTCGCAACAATAGCTAGTAATGGATTGTCGATGTGTGTTGTGAAACCTTGCTTAATCAAGTAAGGTAACATAATCATACTCTGACTCAGTTCATTGCTAATATTGGTTCGGTCTGAGGGGAGGTTTAGTGACGCCCCTTAGCTAGCTCAACCCTACTGAGCTTATCTTGTAGTATCATACGGTTTCGCAACTGGTGATAGGACAAGATCAGACAGTCCACTTTGTGTTGTATTGTGTATACATACAGCCGTCTGCTGGACTATTATTCCTATCAAATACAGACCTCACTTTCATTGTAAAGATGAGAAGCTCAAAAGGTATGGTAATTACTTGAGTAAATGATTGTTATGTGTTACAAAGCAATTTCATTTAACTCTTGACAATTCCTTTGTCTTTATCCAGTCCTTGTGAGTGCCTGATTTAATTCAGACATTTAAAACAAATTATTTACATGATCGATGTTCAATTTGATCTATGTATCCTGTTTGACGGATGTGAGTTCGTTTCATTGTAAGTGATATGTCATGCTGGGCTAAGCCTTCGCAATACATGCTATCACACTTACCTACCTACTTATTATTATGTCTTTATCGGTGTGGGGAAAATACTTCTCTTGAAAGCGTTTGGTCGCGGTATCGCTTGACCCTGAAACATGGACAGTTGCCACAAGCTCGCATTGTGTCTTGAAAGCGTTTGGTCACGGTATCGCTTGACCCTGAAACGTGGACAGTTGCCACAAGCTCGCTTGTGTCTTGAAAGCGTTTGGTCGCGGTATCGCTTGACCCTGCAACGTGGACAGTTGCCACAAGCTCGCATTGTGTCTTGAAAGCGTTTGGTCGCGGTATCGCTTGACCCTGAAACGTGGACAGTTGCCACAAGCTCGCAATGTGTCTTGACCTTACCATATATTACCATGTCTGTTTACAGCTGGTACCCATAACAGCGCTAGTAACTCATTGGCCGTGTTCTAGATGAACTGCCCAAGGGATTACCCAATTACTGCCTGTGTATGAATACACTACAGCAATGATTCGAGCTATACATTCGTTAGACTGGATATATTTCCATCTAACCTACTTATTGAAATTGGGCACTCATTCCCAATTCGGTAGGTACTATTTTTATTTTGTAAAGCACCAAGGTTGTGCATAACTTAAAAGTAGTATGCCTTCAGCTCTGGAGAGGATTGGTTGCTCGTTGGGGGCCTGGGGTTTTGGAGGAGGCGGCCTCCCCGGTTCCAGCAATGGAACCGGTCATAGGATTCCTTATTACCTATAAAAATACCCCATCCTAGCAGTCTACACATATCAACAGACGCTTCATTTCATTTTTCCGGCTACTCTGAGATAATCTACTATGTAGGTTATCTCAAGGTAACTAATTAATAACCACATATGTATTTAATCACACATTTTATTTACTTGACCACCAATATTTACTATCTCTTTGTCTAAATAACTCAAATAGTATATGAGAAAACTATATACATTTCCTTTGAAAGGTCCAGTTATGGTGAGACAACTCCATATTGTGTGTATTATATCTTCACTTCTACCTAAACTAAATGCTTGTATATCATACTGTGAAATTGAACTAGCTTGCATTTAAAGGTACACAAAACTTAATATGTCTATATCTAGGATCACTTAGGAATGAACTTAATATTGAGAATTTTATAAATATCACTAATTATCACTATAGACTAGGTAGCTTCT
Organism: Cybosia mesomella; assembly: GCA_946251805.1. Classification (NCBI taxonomy): domain Eukaryota; kingdom Metazoa; phylum Arthropoda; class Insecta; order Lepidoptera; family Erebidae; genus Cybosia; species Cybosia mesomella. The sequence goes on from OX276404.1 coordinate 11,879,474, forward strand.
AAAATCAAAATCTTAAATCATATTAGGTTCAGGGATTCAATGTATTTGTATAGGAACATTATTTAATTTTATTGCTAGATAGAATAATAGTTATAGGAATTAGATTGAAATCAGTGTTCTCAATACCATGTACTCTTGTCTTGTCTCAATGTACCAAATAAAGGACTATGAGTTACTACAATGCTTAAACACAACGTATAATGGGTTCCATACTTATAAATATTTAGACGATCACAATAAAGCCATACTTTTAATAGTATCTTCCTAAACTTGGAGGATATAATAGTAACGGATACTCTCAGTGCCTTCAGCACTGTAGTCAGTTGCTGTATTCAGGTCCATCGTCTCATCAGTGGGCGGTTCAAATACTTTCGGACAACTTTAAGGTGGGGGAGCGTTACAGCATTAGTCATAAACGAGTCCTTCATCATAACAATATTGTCATAATGCTTAATTTCTCCGAACTCGTGCTCGAGCTGTAACATGACGCCGTCGCAAGGTGTTTGTGTTCTAATCGTTGAGCATAAGGTTTCAAGATACTTGATATACTTTGATAATGCCGCCGTTCCTTCTTGATAAGGACTGTGTCATAGTAGACTATTAAATGCCAATCATCCCTTATTAAATGCATATTAGTTAATTTGTCGAAGTTTAAACTGTTGTTTGTCAACGGGGTAAAGTTGTAGGATACATCGGCTGTGTTTATTAGTGACAGCAAAAATAATGTTAAGGATAGGACTATAGCTGAGAATGATATAGGTCGTTTTTTCTTTGTCACTGACGGTGTTTTATCGACGTTTCTGACGTTAGGGTCTTGGTCATTTTTATTTGTTGGCAGTAACGACAGTTTTACAACTGGGCGTTTTAAGAGTCCGTTTTTTGTTTTAATTGTGACGACCCTCACATGTCCGTCACTTCCGGGATGCAGCGCTACTATGCGGCCTAGACTCCATTTTCCAGGTGGAAGGTTGTCGTCCTTTATAATAACGATGTCGTTAAGGTTGAGATCTTTCTGATGCTGTCGTCATTTGGATCTTGTAGAAAGTTGCGAGAGGTAGTCGATTTTCCACTTATCCCATGTATCCTGATAGATTTTTTGAGTCAAATGCCATCGTGTTCTGAGGTCATGCTCTGTTTCGTAGATCGTTAGGTTGGGGCCGCTTGCTAAAAAGTGAGCCGGGGTCAAAAACTCTAAATCTTCAGGATCTTTTGTCAGAGGGCACAGGGGTCTGGAGTTCAAACAAGCTTCGAGTTGTGATAATAGGGTAGTGTATTCCTCGTAGGTTAGTTTTGTTCTCCAACGACACGCTTGAGATGACGTTTCAGACTTTATACTGCAGCTTCCCAGAGGCCGCCAGCAGATGACCAAGATGGAGCATTGAAATGCCATTCAATGTTCATTTCAGAGACGGTCGAGGTTACTTCTTGGTCAGACAAGATGTTGGAGATTTCGGCAAACTCTTGTTTTAAAATTTTGTTGGCACCTATGAAGTTGGTTCCCTGATCACTATAGATATGCCCAGGTACTCCTCTTCTGCCCGACATTTGTCGAAGCGCGGCTTTATATGCAGACGCTGTGAGGTCTGAGACGATTTCTAAATGTACGGCTTTAGTTACCATACAAACAAAAACTGCGACATAACCTTTACAGGTTTTGATGCCACGACCTTTGTTTGCCGTAATAATAAGGTATCCAGTGTAATCTATTCCAGTGTGATAAAACGGTCGATTGGGAATCAAGCGAGCTGGAGGTAGGTCACCCATGATTTGATGTTGCGATATGGGGTTGTTTCTTTTACATTTGATACACATTCTTAATCGTTTCTTTGTGACCCTGTTTCCTCCGAGAATCCAGTATTTGAGTCTTATGAATCCAGTAGTCATTTTTACTCCACCGTGGAACACAAGCTCATGGGACTCGTCAATGATTAGATCTGCCAACTTCGATTGATTAGGAATTATGATGGGATGCTTCATTTCAGGATCAAGATTCGAATGTTTAAGTCGGCCTCCAACACGTAGTATTTGATTACTGTCTAGCATGGGATTAAGATTTAGGATCTGGCTTTTAATGTTTAGCGGTTCATTATTATTTAGCCGCGATATCTCGTCATGGAAATATTCGTTTTGAACGTGCTTAATTAACATTTCTCTGGCTGTCTTTATATTTTGCAAAGTAAGATAATACGTACGGTGCCTCTTGTAAACAATAACGTCGATGAACTTGTTGATGTAAGCTAATACTCAAGTAACTTTCCGTAAGGTGCTATATTTTTGCAATAGTTGTTTGATTATGAAATTCTCGGAATTTACAATGGCCGTATTTACATACTCCCTTTTTCTGAGTTCTGCGCTAATAATGCTGGAATAGATCGGCTTCTTGTGCGAGTCTTCAGGCTTATATTTTAGTAACCATTCAGGGCCCTGCCACCACAGGGAGTGTTTGAATAGTTGGGCAGCAGATATACTTCGAGTCGCGCAATCTGCGGGGTTATCTTTAGATTTTACGTAACTCCATTTATTCTTCGTGATTGTTTCGGTAATAATTCTTACGCGATTCGCAACAAAAGGTTTCCACTTCTCCGGTTCGCCACTAAACCAGCCTAGAACCGCCGTTGAATCAATTCAACCATAAACATGTACCTTATAACTCGACAGGGATAAGATAATTTTTTGCATAAGCTTTAACAACAACAGAGCGCCGCAAAGTTCCAGCCGCGGGATCGACTGTGGGGTTTTCAGCGGGGTTACTTTTGATTTCCCTGCAATAAGGGTCACGTGAGTTTCCTTTTCTCTTTGTATTCTGCAATACACGACGCAAGTGTATGCTTTTGTGCTAGCGTCGCAAAAGCCATGGAGTTCGATGATATCTTTCTCTTGAGTTTGAATCCAACGTGGTATTTTAAATCGAGATATTTGAGAAAGATCGGCTTGAATAGTTATCCACTATAATGCAATTTCTTGAGGGACAGGGTGGTCCCAACCCAGATCTGATTTCCACAGTTCTTGGAACAAGATCTTAAGTTTTATTGTCACTGGTGCCAGCCAGCCCAAAGGGTCAAAAGGGTTGAAATTATAATAATAAATTCAAAAGTGAAAATATGTCCTTTTAAGTTTTATGTAAATGTTAGCTAATGTTCACGACTCCACCCACTACTGCAGTGCTATTCTCTAAGGACACAGCCTTGCGCGCAGCGTTGCGCTCGTCGACGAACGTACATTTGGTATTCCCTAAAATGAACACTAGCGCTCAAGGCTGTGACGGTGGACGAGGTACTACTCGTCGACGTGCAAATTGACATATTTGACATTACTCCATACGTTTTGGTATTCTGTAACGCAAACAGCCTCGTCCTCGCCGACAGCCTAGCCTACAGCCTCGGCGACCGCCTTGCTTTTAACTGTCAAATACAAAAGTTTCAATATTTGCGCGGCACGGTCGTTCAAGTTTTCTGAAAAAGTTAGTTTTTACAGTTTTGCTTGTTTTCGTCTGTGATAGTGTTGATATTATGGCTGCTCGTATATGTATAATGCTTGAAATGTTAAAAGAAGCTAAGAGAAGTAACGATAGGGAGAAATCTCGACAAGCGAGAGAAATGAGGAGAATGAATACCTTTTCTCGAGATACTTACTTCATACACATTTATCAACTTTCGGAGGACCTAATAAATATATTAGAATGTGATTTATCACCTTTTATGCCTGTACAAGTATGTGCAAGTGCATTATGTGATAGGCTAAAAACCTATGTGTTATTGAGTTATTGAGATGTTAAAAGATTGTTTGTTAAAATAAATTGATGTTACAGATACTATGTACCTTATCCTTTTTGGCTAATGGTAGCTACCAAAAAATCATTGCCAAAAATGTGGATACTTATTTGTCTCAACCATCTGCTTGTAGAGCAATCCAGCAAGGGGTTAATGCTCTCAATAATGTTAACATTGTTAACAAATATATAAGATTTCCTCAGAATCATGAAGAACGGCAAGTTTTTAAAAAAGGTAAATATTGTGTAGACAAACAATTATCTGTAATCATGAATATAAATATGTATTTATAGTCATTATTTATTGAATGTCATTTATTTTATACTTATATATTTAAGATTATGTATATACACAACAATGCATATAGAAATTGAAAAAATGGAGCATGAGGTACCATAGGTACTACTTATTACTGTAAAATATCTCTTCCAGCAGACCTGCTACAACACTGTATGTCAATAAAAAATTATGTTGTATCTACGGAAGTTTAGAAAGAGAGGGGATAAATGTACATATCAACTATATATATATTTATAACTGTATAATTGTAAATGTTCTTTACAGTTTTTTTGCTAAATTTAAAATTCCTGGAGTCATTGGTTGCGTTGAAGGCACCCTAGTGTCTATGGTACGTCCAAACACGAGGAAAGATTTTACTGTCGGAAGGGATATCATGCCAGGAATGTTCTTATTGTAAGTGAAATTTGGTTTAATTCAAGGAAAGTATAAATCTATGATGATAAGACAATACATAAGTGCATGTGATTTCAGATTAGTGATGCAGATTTAAATATATTGCATGTGGATGTCACATTTGGAGGTGCTACAAATGACAGTTTTATATTTGCTAACACACCTATAAAGGAGCATTTAGATTCTCTTAACCGTAATTGTGAAAGAGTATACTTACTTGGTGAGTTATATATATATATATATAAGTATATTAAATAAGTATAAATATAAAAAATATTAATAAAATTGAGTCTGTCTAATTATATCTAGTGTTACAAGCGGAGAATAATTTTGTAATAAATTTATATGATTTCAGGTGACTCAGGTTATGCTCAAAGGCCATACCTAATGACTCCTTTTATTAACCTGGGTGCTGGAACTCCGGAGAGTCATAACCATTCCCATTGTCATGCTCGGCACAGTGTTGAGAGGACAATAGGAATATTGAAGGGACAGTTTAGATGCCTATTAGTCCATAGGGTACTACATTATGACCCGAAAATGGTGGGTAAAATTATAATTGCATGCTGTGTTACACAATATGTGCCACAGAGCAGGGATACTGGCTCCCCAACTCAGTCCATCAGAAGTTGAACAAGAGGCTCAGTATTCCTATCAGCACAGCAGCACTCTGTGGATAATTTAGAACTAGGCCGAATGAGCAGACAGGACCTAGTCAACCAGTTATGGAGAGCATGTCATGTTGTGTAATATGTAAGTGTTGCAATTATTACAAAAGTCGATTTCTGTAGAGGTTTGCTTTCAACGGACAGACCTCTCTCTACTGTCTTTAAAGATAAAATATAAATATTTTGAATTAAGGAGGATGCAAACCAGTCAGCGATTAAGGAGGAGAATAGACGTATGGAGCCAACCAGTCGGCGGTTAAGGAAGAGAATAGACGTATGGAGACAACGTTCAAATGCTGTCAATGCAAGAACTTCTGTTCATGCATTGACAGCATCCGGTCAGTGCACTTATTTATTAATATTTGTACCTATAGGTGATATATTGTTTCATGCACTAGTAGTCCGTTCTTACGAGGATTTTTTAAATATTCCATTATTGCACTACCGGTAGTGCATTCAACTGCTAAGTCAGAGGTCGCGGTTTCGATTCCCGCTCAGTGCAAATATGTATATTCGCATTGGTCTGGGTGTTTCTATGTATAATATGTATTTATTTACAAAAAAAAAAGTATTTAAGTATGTTTATCCGCATTCTAGAACCCATATGACAAGCTCTGCTTAGTTTAGGTCTAGATGGCGTTGTGTACTTTGTCCTACAATATTTATTGATTTATTCAGTCTGTCTATTGACTGCACCCCACAGGATGGTAAGAAGCTAGGGTGAATTCGTAAAATAGTAAAATTTTTACCCAAACTTGGGTTGCTAACCAACAATATGTTATTTTGTCATAGCACATATCATAATAATGATAACAAGTCTCTAATGAAATGCTTTAGGATATTATAAATTGCTTATGTTGTGATTAATCCTGTATCTTTTTTCTTTTATATGTGGAGCCTTGAACCGAAGAAAGAGAAAATGACATTAGCAACGACTGGCTAAGTAGATCCGCATTGTTGCGCCTTTGGGTGCGTAGCTGTTGTATCGGTTTGCATTTTAAAGATAAAACATGAATAATTGGAATCCTGTTTGGTATGAAGAAGAATAAAAATATTGATGTGAAGAAGGATAAAACTGATATACAATTATAGAAATAAAATGTTAAAGGTTCAATAAAAAGGCTTAAAAAATACAAAGTTGTTTTAATTGATAGGTACTTTGAGGTGTCACAATAATAGTATAATAGCAGGTGTAGTAAAATATTCAGATTTTTTATGTTACATTTTTGTTAATCCTCAATAATATAACCTACTACCCAGATCAAAATTGAGAAAGCAAGAAAAGTAATGGACAACGGATAATTTGAACTTAGGTAATATAATAATTTCATTTAATACTATAGGTAGGTACCCAATAATAAACAAATACATTATTATTATGCATTAATAAATAAAAATCTATACCCTTTTATCATCCCTTTACCCGTTTATCCCTTAAAGATTAGGAAACCTAAACCTAACCTAAGGTTAGGTTAGGAAAGTCAAGAGTTTACCCTTTTATTAGCCATTTCTGCCAAATTCTTAGTGGCAGCGCAAAGGTCTTGCAATACCTGAGTCTCCCTCATTATTGCTCCGGTTACTTGCATAAAACGATCAAACATTTTCTGTTGTTTACCAACTTTTTATGCAGCCACCAGCATCAGCATTCAGCTTGAGAGCCAGTTCCTCCCAAGCTGCTCTTGTTCTATCTCAGGCATGTGCTGTGCGAGCGTGCCCTGTTGCGAGGAAGGGTTTCTCCTTTAGACATTGCTACATGTTTTCCAGCTGCATTTGCGATGGTACAGCCAATCGCGACATTCTTAAAAATGGTGTGATTTCGTATTAACAAAAATGCATGGTTGCTAGTTAAGGATCAAATATAACAAAGTGTTAGAGCACAGGTCAATGAGCACTTATGAAACAAATTTAATACCTTCTTTGATTTTATAAATAAAAATCTTTGGACACAAGATCCTACTAATAAATATGAAAATTTGTTATTCAATTATCCAAACCAAACAGTATGGATCTGGCTGTACAGAAAGCTAATAGATTCTAGTTTATCCTCGAATAACACATCGGCTACTTTTTATTCCTGGAATAAGTTCTCATGGGTTGCGGGAACGGCGTCACAGAATTCCATGCGGGTAAAAGCGAAAGGTATTGCTGTGAAACAGTAAAATCATCTGTATAGGTGGTTCAATTCAATTCATAATTAATTGAACCACCTATAAGAATTGATTAAGAAATTGAATATTTTTATATGTCGTGTTTACGTGTTGTGTTTGACGTTTTGTTTTGTTTCACCTAAGCGTATAGAAATGGCAAAGGGAACCATCATTCGGCCTCTAAAAATTTAGTAAATTTAATGAATTAATTGATTATAGTAAGTGTTGGTTAAACTATATTCATTTAACTACCTAAAAATATTAATCTCATATTTTTAAAGCCCTCAAAACCATAATTAGCCCTCAGTCGAGATTTATCGATTACGATGCCGGAAATTATTTTGTCAAGCACTGCCCGTCGACGAGCCAACCTCAAGAGGGTGGAGGTACCTCTTCGTCGACGAGGCTTTGTGTGTTAGAGAACTTAGAACTCGTCGACGAGCACGTCCTAGAAGATTGACCGTAGAGAATAGCACTGCTGATCGCATGCCTACTACTCGCGACCTAAAGGAGCTTATTTTCTTCATAAAAATCTAAATCTAACTCTGTGCCAAACGGCATTCCGATCCGCTCAGCCATTCTGGCGTGATTGAATAACAAACTTCTTTAAATTTTGGATTTATAATAGTCGTAGATATGAATTTTTAATATTTGTTGCGCTACGACGTTTAAATAAGAAAGATTGTAATCATATTAAATTTGGCCAAATTTTACCCTCCGTACCTTCTCATTAATTAATTCACGTTTCTCATGGAGCGGTTAAAAGTTTGAAGAGAAAGTTAGCAGTAGGAATTCGTGCTTCAATAAATATTTCAGTATTGTGGCTTGAAATTCACAAAACATCTTTCAGTTTACATGTTGTTTTGCAAGTCCCTGATCTGTAGTTGTCCGTTGGATAACTTTTAATATAGTTTTATGCCAAGTTTTCTTAGCCATTGCAAAGCTTTCACAGGGATGTTATGAATTTCGTGTGTCTGTGAAGTGTCTTAAGTTATTGTGAGCAAACAAAAGCCTCAATTCTGCTTATAAATAATTTTATTTATGACTTGTTACTACTAGTTACTGCCCGCGGCTCCGCCCGCTGCATTACTGATCCCATTCCCAAGAGAAAGTAGCCTATGTGCTATTGCGGATTATAATCTTTCTCAGTGGCCGTTTTAGCGTGATTGAGTAACAAACATCCATCTATACAAATTTTCGCAATTTATATTAGTAGTACGATAATAATAACAAATATAGTACTAACTGTAGTCGCGCAATACACATTATGAAACCTATTTCTCTCATAGGAATGATGCAACGATAAAGCACGTGCCCTATCTCTTAGTTACATAATTCTATTTGGACATTTAGTTAATAAAACAAAAAAATCCAGGAGAGAAAATAAACAACGATACGACTATATACAAGTTTTTGTGACCTTTAAAAATAATGTAAGTACTTGAATATAATAATAAAAATCTCACTATCTTTAGCTACATTTTTCCCTCTGCACTTTGCACGATTTTGCGCATCCAAGCGCAAAATCGTGCAAAGTGCAGAAGGAAAAATTCATTTAAACAAGCTTTTATAAAAAAAAAAACAGTTGTACTAAAACGAACATAATAATTATAGGCAAGGGTTGTGCTGATTTTAAAAGCTTGTATCGCACAAGTTTCTTTCTATACTACGGCCGTTCAGAGAATGCGTTCCTGACATTTCGCGATTGAACTGACGACGTAACTTTGTAATGGCGTTGCAGTTACGATAAAAATATTTTTGCTGGTTGTTTACCGTTTTAACAATTAATGAGTATTAAAACAACATTATTATATCAATAATCAATGAATGTTATAATTTTGTGCCAAACTGAGTGTCAAATAACTTGGTAAACAATAGTTTTCTAAATCTATACTGCGCTATTACAAGGTTATGTCAGCGCTTTATATTTGTAGTGCTGTGCCAACAATAACAGGCAATAATAGTATCGTAATCTGTTCTTATACAGTTATACTTTATAAAATAATACGTTTTGTTTTTCTTTTTAAGAATTTGAAAATAATGGACTATAAGATAACTTTTATTAAATATTAAAATAAAACTACGACCAAACCGAACGCGCGAAAGAAAGTAGCATTTTTATATTTAGGTTGAAAATGGTAACCCCAAATGGCGTTACTAGCATTTTTATACTTAGATTAAAAATGTATACCCCAAATGGCGTTATGGGCCGCCATTTTGTGACGCTAAAACAGTCGTCTGTTGTTGTTTCATGCGCATAGACCACGTTCTTCAAGTGTTTTCGATCTGTTTTTATTTGATTACTCGGCTTTCGTTTAATGGACTGTTTCTGCTTTTCAAACTGACATCGGCGCTAAATCGGACTTCGATTGTGTTTTGTATTGCGTTCTTTTTACTTTTGGTGCATAATAATGCCTAAACGTGGACAAACATTGAATAGTGGAGCCCGTGAGTAAATCATCGAGCTGCAAGATTACTTTGAGCGGGAGCGGCAAAATGGCAGACCGTCGAACAAGTACAAGAACGCGTCTCTCAGGCACTTGGAGTTAGCAAACGAACGATAAAAAATATTAATAAAGAAAAATTCAGCTCTACTGGCACGGAAGATAATATTTTACGTACTCCGAAGAAGAAACGTAGAACTAAACCCGTGACAGATATTGACACCTTTGACGCCGATGCAATCAGAAATCATATATATGGTTACTATTCCAGAAATGAATATCTCAACAGGAAGAAGCTTTTGGCATCGTTAAGAGAAGCTGTGTGACGGTCCAACCATCGAGATTGCATTGGCGGTCTGAGGATGGGGGCTTGCTGTTCAGAACAGCTTCAGACGTTGCAGATTAACATTAAAATACCCTTCTCACTGCTCATACATTGTTGGCCTAAAAGTAAAATAAAAATTATAAGGACAATTCAAGACTTAATGATTCCTTTTATTAACTTTTAATATAATTTTGGTATAATCTCATGTTAATTTAGTTACAAGACAATTTAAAGAGTAGGAATAGTTGAAGTGAATTTATTTGTTTAGGCTGATAGCTTCCGTTATTAATTTCAAATAGTCGATAGTTAGTAGTGGCTTTGAAACATATTGTTTTATGGCAACTCAGAAGAGATGACGTGTAGTGGCGTGATTATAGGAACGGGGGGTAGTAAGAGGTAATAAAAGGAGCGTACCGGGGAATATCGGGAGGAGTCTTCAACAATTCGTCGCGAACTTAAGTTGCTGAAAAGTTCATCCGAATTTTAGAAAGCCTTGTAGCCTGCGTGGTGAGTTATCTTAGTTTCTGTTCTTCTAATTCTTAAAATGTTGACTGTATTTAGGTTTCATAAATTGTATTCATGATAATTTACTTTTGTGGGTTGGAGGTAGAAAAATAAAATAGAATATAAATTTTCCTTTAAAACCTAAGATTTATATATCTGGTGTGGTCATGGTATGTGAACTGGGTTGACTTTGGCCAAGTCAAGTCAGGGATCAGACTGTGGCTATGCTATGATAGCGTTCTCTGTCGATTCATGCTGGGTTTAGAGTACTCGAGGCTCTCTATCTGGGATGAGGTGACTGGGTTCATGCAGTATGTACTAAGCTATAAATCTAGTTTAGAATCCTAAATTTTAGGGCAAACCTTGTAGAGATTATTCCATTTGCTTGCCACTGGGTTGAATGTAGGTGGGTTAAGGGTAATTTCGTAGCTAGATTAGGGCGTGTCTCCCGATATAGGTAGGGTGTGGTTTGGTGTGAAGGTGGTAGCAGAAATTGTGAGTATAAGAGACGCTCCAGCAGCGGGTTGGTGAGAAGTGAACAACTTATTAACTTGAACTGTATCTATGTTGTGGCTTTCTTCTTTTGCGTCTGATCACATGTCCCTATGGAATGTTGACAGACATTATTTGTGCTATGATTTACAAATTTATTGTATGTCCTGTGCGTTCTTTCCATAATCATTAAAATCTAGGTCACCTGAATAGATTACAAAACTTTTATTGCCGTTAACCTATAGGTATGTAAGCAATTTGCTACTAACATTTTCTTTTAATGCTACCTTATCTAAATCTAGATGGCTAGTTCCTATAAGCCTGGGATGTCTATTGTAGATTCTTAGCCTGTATCTGTAATGGCATTTAATAATCAAAGTGTGATTAATGGGCCATATGACTTGTTAAACTAACTTATAAAATATTATTTTATACACTCATCATTACACTCATCCTGCACACTACACAATACCCTTGTGTACACGAAATATGTAGTTCTAGGCACGCTTAAGAGCCTCCCAAGTTCTTAAGTTTGCTTGGAATGAGGTAAAGGTTTGAGAAATTGAGCTATCTTATTTTTTACGATGGTTCTACTGAAATTCAACAGTCTGTCTGGGATGAGTCCAGAGGATGGCTGTATTCGACCGTTGTTTTATTATAGGGAACCCCAATTGGGCAGAGCCCGTTCAGCGTTGGATATCGCATTCTATGTGCTAGACAAACTAAATGTTTATTCTAGTGGATGGAATGTAGCGTCCCTTTACTTGCCTAGTCTGCCGAGACAACAGTACTGTACGCAACAATAGCTAGTAATGGATTGTCGATGTGTGTTGTGAAACCTTGCTTAATCAAGTAAGGTAACATAATCATACCCTGACTCAGTTCATTGCTGATATTGGTTCGGTCCGAGGGGATGTTTAGTGACGACTGATGCCCCTTGGCTAGCTCAACCCTACTGAGCTTATCTTGTAGTATCATACGGTTTCTCAACTGGTGATAGGACAAGATCAGACAGTCCACTTTGTGTTGTATTGTGTATACATACAGCCATCTGCTGGACTATTATTCCTATCAAATACAGACCTCACTTTCATTGTAAAGATGAGAAGCTCAAAGGTACGGTAATTACTTGAGTAAATGATTGTTATGTCTTACAAAGCAGCTTCATTTAACTCTTGACAATTCCTTTGTCTTTATCCAGTCCTTGTGAGTACCTGATTTAATTCAGACATTTAAAACAAATTATTTACAGGATCGATGTCCAATTCGATCTATGTATGCTGTTTGACGGATGTGAGCTCGTCTCATTGTAAGTGATATGTCATGCTGGGCTAAGCCCTCGCAATACATGCTATAATACTTACCTATCTACTTATTATTATGTCTTTATCGGTGTGGGGAAAATACTTGTGTCTTGAAAGCGTTTGGTCGCGGTATCGCTTGACCCTGAAACGTGGACAGTTGCCACAAGCTCGCATTGTGTCTTGAAAGCGTTTGGTCGCAGTATCGCTTGACCCTGAAACGTGGACAGTTGCCACAAGCTCGCATTGTGTCTTGAAAGCGTTTGGTCGCGGTATCGCTTGACCCTGAAACGTGGACAGTTGCCACAAGCTCGCATTGTGTCTTGAAAGCGTTTGGTCGCAGTATCGCTTGACCCTGAAACGTGGACAGTTGCCACAAGCTCGCATTGTGTCTTGAAAGCGTTTGGTCGCGGTATCGCTTGACCCTGAAACGTGGACAGTTGCCACAAGCTCGCATTGTGTCTTGAAAGCGTTTGGTCGCGGTATCACTTGACCCTGAAACGTGAACAGTTGCCACAAGCTCGCGAAACCTTACCATATATATTACCATGTCTGTTTACAGCTGGTACCCATATCAGCGCTAGTAACTCATTGGCCGTGTTCTAGATGAATAGCCCAAGGGGTTACCCAATTACTGCCTGTGTATGAATACACTACAGCAATGATTCGAGCTATACATTCGTTAGACTGGATATATTTTCATCTAACCTATGGGCACTCATTCCCAATTCGGTACTATTTTTATTTTGTAAAGCACCAAGGTTGTGCATAACTTAAAAGTAGTATGCCTTCAGCTTGGAGAGGATTGGTTGCTCGTTGGGGGCCTGGGGTTTTGGCGGATGCGGCCTCCCCGGTTCCAGCAATGGAACCGGTCATAGGATTCCTTATTACCTATAAAATTACCCCATCCTAGCAGTCTACACATATCAACAGATGCTTCATTTCATTTTTCCGGCTACTCTGAGATAATCTACTATGTAGGTTATCTCAAGGTAACTAATTATTAACCACATATGTATTTAATCACACATTTTATTTACTTGACCACCAATATTTACTATATCTTTGTCTAAATAACTCAAATAGTATATAAGAAAACTATATACATTTCCTTTGCAGGGTCCAGTTATGGTAAGACAACTCCATATTGTGTGTGTTATATCTTTACTTTACCTAAACTAAATGCTTATATATCATACTGTGAAATTGAACTAGCTTGCATTTAAAGGTACACAAAACTTAAAATGTCTATATCTAGGATCACTTAGGAATGAACATAATATTCAGAATTTTATAAATATCACTAATTATCACTATAGAGACTAGGTAGCTTCTAAAATCAAAATCTTAAATCATAATAGGTTCAGGGATTCAACGTAGTTGTATAGGAACATTATTTAACTTTATTACTAGATAGAATAATAGTTATAGGAATTAGATTGAAATCAGTGTTCTCAGTACCATGTACTCTTGTCTTGTCTCAATGTACCAAATAAAGGACTATGAGTTACTACAATGCTTAAACACAACGTATAAAGGGTTCCATACTTATAAATATTTAGACGATCACAATAAAGTCAAACTTTTAATAGTATCTTCCTAAACTTGGAGGATATAATAGTAACGGATACTCTCAGTGCCTTCAGCAATGTAATCAGTTGCTGCATTCAGGTCCATCGTCTCATCAATGGGCGGTTCATATACTTTCGGACAACTGTAAAGGGGGGAGCGTTACAGCTGGACTGTTTAGCAGGGGTAAAACTGCTTTAACCAAAATCTTAAAAGATAATGGTTTTTCGTATAAAAAACAGACAAAAAATTTATTTTACAAGAACGATACGACATAATTTTAAAACGGATAAGTTTTTTGAGAGAAGCAAAAAAAATGATAACTGGGATAATATCGTGTTCATTGACGAGACATGGCTTTCCCGTGGTTCCATGGTTTCCCGTTCTTGGTGGGATGATACACAAGTGTCGATGTCGAAAGTACCAATGGGTAAGGGGGCCCGTCTGATAATATGCCACGCAGGTTCTGCAAATTACGGCTTTGTGTCGAACGCGTTACTAGCATTTCAATAAAAAACCACAAATGACTACCACGAGGAAATGAATGCCACATTTAAAGAGTGGTTCCAGAAAGTGCTTTTGCCCAGCCTACCAGAGCCTTCTGTAATATTCATGGATAATGCCTCCTATCACTAGGTTCAAATACAGAAACCACCTACCCAAGCTAATAAAAAAGAAGAAATGGTGGCTTGGTTACAAGCAAAAGGCATTGACGCAAATATGCAGATGCTAAAAGCAGAGCTAATTAAATTAGTTAAAGAAAATAAAGCGGCAAATGTGCGATACGAAATCGATGAACTGGCTCTGGAGTACGGTCATCGCGTTCTAAGAATTCCACCGTATCATTGCCAATATAACGCGATTGAGCTAATCTGGGCTCAAATAAAAGGTTACGCCGCCCGCCACAATACTTCCCCGCCATTCAGCACGAAAAAGATGATGACCCTATTAAAAGAAGCCTGCGGGGAAGTCACAAGAGATGACTGGGCAATGGTTGTTGAGAAGACTAAAAACCTGATTGTGGAACATTTTGACCGAGATATCAGGATTGATTCTGTTTTTGATAATAATATAATTACACATGTAGGCGAAGATGATGATGAAGACACCACCTCCTCAAGCGAATCGGAGTCTGATTAATATTCTTAATTCGTAACTTTGTAACAAAGAATAAATAAAACAATTTTATTATATTAATATTACCTTTTTTTGGTTTCCACTTAAATAACTAAAATATAAATTTTAAATGACTCCGCCAATTTAAAACGAAAATAATCTTAAAACTAACGCGGCGGTTCATTTTGGAGGAACGGTAACGAACTCAGTGTTATGTTGTGCCCATCACAAGTCGTGACTAACTGATAGGTGTCAGGAACGTATTCTCTGAACGGCCGAACTTTATCTGTTCTAATTGCACTATAAGCTTTTGAAATACGCACAACCCTTTCATAAAACGATTGTTTTTGTTTCAGTACAAATGACTTTTTTTTTTGTAGAATATACTGCTTCCGGACTATTTGCCCGTGGTCCATATGAAACTTGTGTTCCAAACGTTTCGTCAACATCTTCAGTGGACAGATCCGAGCGGCGATGAGTGCGTAGAACTCTCCTCGGCGGCGACTTTTCTGCGTATTTATAGGCGCGGTTGGAGGGGGGAAACAACGTGATCGATCCTGATTGATCGAGAGCTCGGGAGCCGACGTGCTCGATCCTGATTAGTTCGTTAGTAGATTACTTCTTGAAGTAAACGTGGGTAGAAGTGTGATGTGGTAGCTAGAACGCTCGTGTTCTGAAATTTGATGCTATGATTACCATACTCCTGGGTGTGTTCTGCAACCACTGACTTGTCGAAGTGGTGTCGTAATGCCACGAATGTATGGCAAATAGGCCTTCCCTAAAGGGGCAGGCTTTTTCCCATCCTGGTTCGTTAGAGAAGATTTCCTCGGATGAAGAGCGCTCCGTATCTCTTAGGAAGAGAATCCATTGGCTTGGAAGGCCGAGTCCAGGTGGCGTAACTCATTTTGAAGGTGTTGAGGTTCACTGATGCTCTTAGCTCTATGGACCAGGGTCTTGATAACTTACATTTTCTGTCTGGGATGGTTGTTGGAGTCCTTGTGTAAGTAACGGTCTGTGTGTGTGGGCTTTCGATAGACTCGGTGACCAAGGCTGACTTCTTTTTTGGATAAAAGGACATCGAGGAATGGGCTTTATCTTGTTTAGTTCCAGACCACCTACTGTCTCCATCTTCGAACCTTGGACATTCCCAGGATAAAACAAATGAGCCCAAGCCGTGGGCAAACCTATCAAGTTTCCCAAATTTGATAGATTTATATTGTTCAGCTTAGAAGTTTCTATGGCCACCTTCCTATTCCATTATCAGACCCTGAATACCATTTCACATCAAAGGGTTTATCAAAACGAAACAAATGTGCCCAATCTTGATAAGTTTATCTTGTTTAATTTAGGAGTTCTAATGGCCACCTTTCTACTCGATCATCAGACCAACTCCATGGTACCATATTAATGCATTTTCATCCAAACTAAACGTGCATGCGTAATTTGATCTCAATATGTTGAGGATAACTGCCTCAAAATGCAGTTGCAAGATATGACCCGAACTAACATTCATACATACAGAGCTAGTTAAATAAAAGCTTGTAAAAAGCAGATGCTTTCCTACTTTCCTGCAGGACTTCGAGGTTGTTGGAATAAAAACGTTCATTAATGTAACTACAATGTAACTAGGTGGTACAGACTCTGCTTCTACCTTCACTTGAATTTCATTTAACAACAAAGAAAAAACGGAGAGCCATGTCGACCTGTTATACACCTTTTCAGTCACACACTAGAGATTGTCATCTAATTGAAGTCTCGAACCTCACTCACGTTACTGCCTAAAACAGGCGTAGGAGTTCGACAATTGCAATATTGTTTTGATTACCGTAGTTACACAAAATCGAACAATAAGGACTAAAATGACAAAGTGCTGAAATCGAACGGTATTAAAAACATGGTCGCTAAATCTTATTATTTCCGGACAAAGAATTCTATGTATACTTACTACTAGAAAGACATTGGTTATTTACATTGGGTGATACTACCTCAATTTAGCTCTCATCTGTCAAGGTGCAAAAATGTATTATAGACATTCACCTATAGTTTGTACAAAGCGAGTGATAAGTGTGTTTCAAATATTACTTGTTTGGAAGCACGATTTAGGTAAGGAACTAACTTTTACATGATTTAATAATTATTAATTGTTATCACTTGACTCGCGCAGAGAGAGAGAAACAGATGCGTAAAAGTGAATTTATTTTATACTATCTAATAATAATGATGCTATTATGAAGGTTTTCACGTCACAAACACATCCCAATGGCGCCTGGCATTATAGTAACTTCACATAGGCACTAAACACGTAGAGTACTTAGTACTCTCCAAAGGCTTCAAATACTTTTACACTGCTCCTCTTCTTAGATTAGTGTTGTTACAAATCAGAAAGTTATCGCTGTGCATACTCCAACTTCGCCAAATGTGTACGCTCTGCACTGAGTAAAGTATAATTATGTAACATTTAACTCTCTGAGAGCATGCTCAGGTCTACATACTTTTGGCGTTCGGCGGTAGTGCCACAAATAACATTGGCTCCGTGTATAATAATTGTTTAAAATAGAATAAAAGTCTACTACGGTGTGAAAATGTATTTAAATGCCATATAATACCCTAAATATATAGTGACAGTGTTATCCAAAAAAAATTACTGCACCTAAAAGAAGTTATTTGTGTAAATAGGTCAGTAATAAAAAATCCTAAATATCTCGAATGCGCAAATCTCCAAATATTAAAAGTGCTTCAAACCAACAAAGTGAAACATAAATAAGTGCTACAACTACAAAACCAGCAAACACTGCAATTAATAGTGAATTCCAAGTTTTTAATAAAACATAGTGCCGTTACTTGCAAAATTTCAAATTGTTTCTTAAGACAACTAGTGACATCTTGCTTTGAACATCGAATATACATGTTGATAAAACAGAAACGTAAACAATAGTATTTATTTCGCAAGTATAATACAACTCGCTATTTTGAATACATAATTAATGGTACTTGTAGCCCAGACGGAACTGCGACAACTGCTGTTCATAGGTCGCCAGATCGATCCTCACTTGGTAATCCGAACACTTTTTGTAATCTATTCGGACCAGGATATCTATTCTGAACATTGATATACAAAAATATATAAGCCTATGAGAATGGCTCCAAAAGGGAATGTTTGTGCCGGGTGTCTTAAACCAATACCCAATAAGGATTACTTAAGTTGCTGTGCATGTAAGTCGAGGTACGACTTGCCTTGCGTTAATATTACGTCAAAATGCTTCGCACTTATGGATATCAAGCAAAAATCTTCGTGGAAATGCCCGGAATGTCAATGTAAACAAACCAAAACTGATAACACCGATACTCCAGTACGTCCTGCCTACCGAGCCCAAAGCAATCCCACATCTCACCTGATATTAACGTCACGTTGCGCAGGAGGAATATCGATGCTTCGACACACGATTTAACTGACAACCAGTACGTTACCGAAAGTTCACTTCGAGAAATTGTCAAACAGGAATTGACTGCAACGTTAAAGTTAACCATTGAAGAGTTGGTCTCTGATCAATTAAAGAATATCAACTGTCAAATTAAGGAATTTCAAGACGCATTCTCCTTCTTTAACTCTAAGTTTGAGGACCTTACAAAGCGTCTAGAGGAGAAAGATGAGACTGTTGATAAATTGATTGTAGAAAATAAGTATTTGCGCGATAATGTCAATGATCTAACAACTCGCTTGTGCGTTATTGAACAAAACATGCGAGAATCTAACATTGAGATTAGTGGTTTACCAGAGCACAGGTCTGAAAAACTTGTAAATACTGTTATGCAATTAGCAGACACCACTGGAACTGAAATTCAGGATACTGACGTATTGCAAGTTACAAGAGTTGCTAAATTAAATAGGGAGAGTGACAGACCTCGCAACGTGATAGTAAAGTTTCGCAGCCCGCGGCAGCGCGACGTTATCTTGGCAGCTGTAGTTAATTACAACAGGAAACACCCACATGACAAATTGAACTCGCATCACTTAGGAATCTCCGGCAACCGTGTTCCTGTCTTTGTGGGCGAACATTTAAGCCCTTCCAACAAACAACTTCACGCAGCAACTCGAAAACTAGCTAAAGATATGTCATATAAATTTGTCTGGATACGCAATGGCCGCATATTGGTACGCAAAGATGTCAACGATCAGGCTATACTAATTCGCAATCAGGAGAGCCTCAAACTGCTAAGGAAGGGTTCTGCTGCCACGTAAATTTGACTATCACTTGTATATTATAATCTATGTGTAACGTGTTCTAAGTGTTAACTGTTTGACAATGCTTGATATTTATTACCAAAATGTGTGCGGTCTTAGAACAAAGACTGATGACCTGTACAAAAATGTTTTACTTTGTAATTATTATATAATCACTCTCACTGAGACTTGGCTTAAATCTTATATATCCAATGGTGAGCTCATTGACCAAAGATATATCGTGTACCGTAGAGATAGAATATGCCACAGGGACTCCAAAATGGACGGTGGTGGCGTTTTGATCGCAGTGGCTAAGCATATAAAGTCCACCAGAATCTGTCAGTGGGAAAGCGGCTTCGAGGATTTATGGGTTATTTTAGAGTTGAATATTAATAATCGTATCAAAAAAGTAGCAATATGTGTTGTATACTTACCGCCTCCTATTAAATTGGACTCCCTGTCTAGTTTTTTAAATCATGTTAATAATGTGTTGTGTCAGGTTGACGATGTTGTTATTCTTGGAGATTTCAATCTGAGATTTATACAGTGGGCACGTAAAGACAATGTAAATTACCTTACTCCTTCTAATTATGGCTGTTCGTTGGGTCTGTCTTTGATTGATTTTATTTCTTTCGGTAATCTTTATCAGTACAACAATATACAAAATTCGGAAGACTGTATATTAGATCTCGTCCTAAGTAATATAGCTAACATTACAGTTACTTCTTCCTCCGATATCTTAAGTAAACTTGATCGTCACCACCCATCTCTACAAATATCCATACCCTTTGACGTTAGAAAAACAAACCTAACAGCAAACTACCGATCGGGGCATAATTTCTTCAAGGCAGACTATGAAAATATCATATTTGATTTGAGAAACTCTGACTTAAATAACAAGATTAGTCAGTGCAGTGACGTTAATGTAAGTGTTGATGTATTGTACAGTACGTTGCGCGATACTATAGAAAAATATACACCTAAATATGTACCAAGTAAATCCAAATATCCCCCATGGTTCTCAAATTCTCTTATAAAATTACTACGTGAAAAAGAAAGAATAAGACGTGCCTACCGTAAGTTCAACAATCCTCGGGACAAAATCAGTTTTAAAATACTTCGCAGTCGCTGTCATAAGCTCATCAGTAGTTGCTATAGTGAATATAAACATCAAATAGAACTAGATATCCAAAAAAAACCCGAAAGCGTTTTGGCGTTTCATTAAAAATAAGAAACGAGGGGACAGCTCCATTCCCTCTCAAATGCATATGAAAGATGTAATCGTAAGCGGCGGATCTAACATAGCTGACCTATTTGCCAAACAATTTTCTTCCGTATTCAACCCCAAACGCGATACCGACATTCCTTTTACCCCTAATAATTGCAATAGAACTCTCAGTCAAATAAAAATCTCCGAAAAAGATGTCCTGACGAAACTTAAGCAGTTAGACACATCCAAGGGGCCCGGACCTGATTCAATACCTCCTATATTTATAAACCACTGCCGTGAATGCCTGGCCCTGCCCTTGGCTACCATATTTAATCGCTCCCTAGAACAGGGCATCTTTCCTAGCGTATGGAAAAATGCGAGAATCGTTCCAGTTTACAAGAAAGGAGACGCGGCTGACGTATCCAATTACCGCCCCATTTCCATTATATCGTGTTTTCCAAAGATATTTGAATTACTTATCTGTCCTATTATTATTAACCATTTAGATCCATTAATTTCTCCGAGACAACATGGTTTTAAATCAGGACGTAACGTGGACACAAATTTAATTGAATTTGTATCTGATATTACAATAGCCCTTGACAATAAAAAAGAAGTTGACACTGTGTATACTGATTTCTCAAGCGCATTTGATAAAGTGGACCACCAATTTCTGTTATCTAAGTTACATTTTAATGGCATACATGGCTCTTTGCTTAGGTGGTTTTCTTCCTATTTATCTCAAAGATCACAGATTATTGCATTAAGTGGCTACGAATCATTCCCATATTATGCCGATTCCGGTGTTCCTCAGGGATCTCATCTTGGACCACTCCTTTTCACCGTGTTCATCAATGACATAACGAACCAAATTCACCATTGCAATGCCTTATTATTTGCAGATGACCTAAAAATTTATAAAATTGTATCATCGCAGGAAGACGTGCTCCTTATGCAAAGTGACATAGATAGAATTGTTGACTGGTATAATACAAATAACATGTCACTTAATGTTAAAAAATGTTTCCATATTAAATATACAAGGAAAAAACAACCCTTTACCTCATTGTATAACATAAACAACACTATCTTAGATCAGGTAAATGAAGTCCGTGATTTAGGTGTCATCATAGATAGTAAGGTTAGCTTCAAAAAACACGTGGATAGCATTGTTACAAAATCAGCACAAATGCTCGGATTTGTAAGGCGCTGCACTAAAGAGTTTCAGTTACCGCGAACCAAAATAACCCTCTACAATACGTTAGTCCGTAGCCGATTGGAATATGGAAGTATGATATGGAGTCCTTATTATGCCGTACATTCTCAACGTGTCGAAAGTTTGCAACGTGCATTCACACGAAACCTAGCCTATAACTCCAGTGGAATCTCTCATAGATGCCCGTACCAACAGCGACTAAAACACTTTAATATGCATACATTGCGTGAACGACGCCTAGTGCAGGGTCTTGCATTCCTGCATAAGTTAACGAATTGTAGGTTGGACTGCAGCGAATTGGTTTCGCGTATCAGTCTTCAGGTACCCCGTAAAATGCCAAGATATCCAATTTCCAATGTGTACCACTTACCAACCTTCAAATCGAACATCGGGGCTAGTTCTCCTCTGCACCGGCTGTGCAAAGAACTTAATACAATATCCAAGTCCACACCTGACATCGACATATACCATGATTCCAAAAATAGATTTAAAAATAAAATATTTAGTACCTTTCGAGCCTCCAATAATAACAATATAGTCACCACCAAATTAAAGTAGATAGCATACCTACTCAGTATAATAAGTAAATAGTGGTAGGTATGTAATTCATTTTAATTATTTCTGCTAAACTCAGTCTGTATGGTATGTTATTTTTGTCTATTTAATTCTCTGTGCTAATATAGGTTTTTTTTCTTTTCTTCAATGTTACGCAATTACGCATGCTGGTTATCCGTAATTGGCAAATGTATCAGCCACATTACTCGCTAAACATGTATCATATACCAATTTGTAATGCATTTGCTGTGGATAAACCTATTAAATAAATAAATAAATAAATAAATACATAATTATGTGTGATATTAAGTTCGGTGAGTAATTCGCAGTCGTAATCACTGGAAGATTGGGTTGAGTCGGACCAGACTCAAAGTAGGTAAGGCAATATGGTTTTATGCATTGCCGGATGGTTGACAGCTCTAGATCGACTTTTGAAATGCGAACAAATTTGTTGCTCTAATATTATGATGACCTAATTAACTGTAAGAGTACCTCAGTGGCTTCTTCAACCCTTCAACGGCTTTGTTCAACATTTAGAATAATATTTGTGAATTTTTTTTTAGCGTAGAATACATAGTAGGTATTAGTTACAGAAGGTTAAGTGTCTTGAATGATTGTGAATTATTTGTTGATTACTAATATTTAATTAACTTTTAAACTTTTGCGTTTTAACGCGATCGTGGTATAGGTATCCGTTACAGATACCTTTGAATTGCTTGAAGTTTCGATTAGATTACACTGGCATTGGTCACAGGTCGACTGGCTCAGTGGTCCGCGCCCTCTGTCGTCGAGTCCGTGAGGTACAAAACTTTTTCCTAGCTCTAGTCGACGACGCTCATAGTGTTGCTCGACGAGGTGTGCAAGCTCTTTGAAAGAGTAATTGCGAAGCGCCTCGTCGAGCACCTCTCAAGAGTGGGGCCGGACCTGGCGGATGGCCAATATGGCTTCCGCCAGAGGCGCTCCACCGTGGATGCCATCATGCGCGTGAGGGCTCTGGCGGAGGATGCAGAGCCCGGGGTGAGGTGATGTTGGCGGTATCCCTGGACATCGCCAACGCGTTCAACACCTTGCCCTGGAGTTGCATTAGGGAGGCGCTCGTGTATGACGAAGTGCCTCTCTACCTCCGCCGCATAGTCGGGGCGTATTTGATGGAGAGAGCCGTCATCTACCCAACCGTGACCGGTTTCGGTCGGCGTGAAATGTCGTGCGGTGTTCCACAGGGATCGGTCCTGGGGCCGCTCTTGTGGAACATCGGATACGACTGGGTGCTTCGCGGTGAGCTCGCCGCCGTCACGTGCTACGCGGACGACACGCTCGTGACGGCGTGCGGGGCGACAAACCGCGAAGCGACCCTGAAGGCCACGATCGCGGTTGCCCAAGTCGTTGAGCGGATCCGGCGGCTGGGTCTCGAGGTGGCTCTGTATAAAACCGAGGCCCTGTTCTTTCCTGGGCCTCGGAGCAAGCCACCGGAGGGATCCAGTCTCATCGTGGGAGGAAATCGCATCGGCATCAAGTCCCAAATGAAATATTTGGGGCTCGTGCTCGACGGCCGATGGGACTTCGGAGAACACATCCGAAGTCTGGCCCCCAAATTGAAGGGCACAGCTCTCGCTCTGGCGTGGCTGTTGCCCAACATGAGGGGGCCCGATGAATCCTACAGGAGACTCTACGCGGGGATCCTGCGGTCCATGGCCCTGTATGGGTGCCCAATATGGGCGGAGGCCCCGAAGGCCGGAAGTGTGTGGATGCTGCGCGCTCCGCAGTGAGTGATGGCCATCAGGGTCATCCGCGGGTACCGCACGATCTCCTTCGAGGCGGCGAGCCTCCTTGCTGGAACTCCGCCATGGGACCTGGAGGCGAGAGCCCTTCCGCAACTGTACCAGTGGCGAAAGGAGACGCGGGAGCAGGGACGGAACCCCGAGCATCGAGAAATCGAGGCCGTGCAGTCCCAGCTCCGCCAGGCCATCGTGATGCAGTGGAAGGAACGACTTGGGCGACCAAGCGCAGGGCACGCTTCAATAGCGGCGGTAAGGCCCATCATGGAGGATTGGCTAGAGAGGCGAGACGGAAGCCTCTCATACCGACTGACGCAGGTGATCTCCGGGAAGGGGTGCTTCGGGGACCACCTGCATCGGATCAGGAAGGAGCCAACGCCTGAGTGTCATCACTGCGACACGAGCGAGGACTCAGGGCTGCACACGCTGGCGGACTGCCCGGCGTGGGAGGCGTCGAGGCGTGGCAGCCATCGGGGTGGGAGTCCTCTCGCTCAGCAGCATGATTGCGGCAATGGTGCGGAGCGCGAGCGCGTGGGCCGCCGCCACCTCCTTCTGCGAGCATGTAATGCTCGCGTAGGAGATGGCGGAGCGCACCCGGTAGAGATTTAGAACTCTCCCGGCCCGCCGAGCACGCAACTGGGTCGCAGCGCGTCGCAGGGGACTCAGGCGCCGGAGGTCGCTTAACGACCTCCGTCCTCCATGAGCGCAGGCCTGGGGGTGGCAGGTAAGGCCGCCTGTCACCCCAGCAGAAGCAGGCCGGGACGGTGGGGCGAATAGCGCCCCTCCCCCAAACCGGGGTAAGACGGGGACACCGTGGTTCCCAAACCCATGGCCCAGGTTCAGTTGGGGTGCGAGGGATATGCTCTATGGGCAACCTTACACCCCGGCGTCTGCAGACCCGAGACGGCGTGCGGTTTTAGTCGGTTCAAGCCCGACATAACCGCCCCCGATGGCCGGCGGGGGGGTATCCGAAGGGATTTCTGCACGAAAAAAAAAAAGGTACAAAACTCTTCATCCACCCACACATTATTTCTCCATATCATACCAGGATCGTGTTAATTCCCGTTAACATTATATTCAAATAAACTTGGAATATCATGTATATTAAAATAAACGAAGAAAAAAACAAACTTTTCGTGATACGATGTATTTCATTACAAACAAATGTAATCATTAATTCAATATTAAATTTTGTTATTGTTTAATACATGTATGTTTTCTCCATTTAAAGTGCTAATTATTAATTAAAATAAATTAATATAATTGATTTAAAATAATGTAAATCCGACATACCCACCATTAATCCGTCGTGCTTGCTTTTCATGTCTTTTTATCGGGACCTATATAACGTTTTTTAGACGTACTAGTACTAGGATGTAATAATACTTACTTAATAATAGTATGAAATTTAACAACAATTTCGGGAAATTATAATTATTTTGTATAGGCAAACACAACACATCAATAATCGTCAATATCAATATTTGATTGAAACCGGCCCTAGTACAAGTCTAAATAGTCCCACCTCTTATGAATGTTCAGAAGCATTATATTACAAAGAAATAATAACACTAAGTAAAAACGACCCTGACGTTGGACGTGGCGTTCAAACTTGAAAATCATTCATCATAGTTATGCAAATTTGTATGAATATACCAAAGGAAAATAATAATGATTTAAAAAATGGCAGTATTTTTCAACGATTACAATAAATAAGTCAGCACTTGGTATGACTAACCAACTCAAACGATTTATAGATGGTGTAGCAGTTCTACATACAATTTTTGAAATTTATTGCATTTTGTACTTACGTAACTTTTTCGCGTTACGTTTACGTTAGCTGCGTGAACTCATTTCGCGTGAATGTAAATGATTTATATCTTGTATTCCGAATTCGTTTACATACTGTGTATTTTCTTTTTGGTCTACATCAAAGAAAAATATGAGCTACGTTTACAGAAAATTACGTAAATAGAAGGCATGTTTCTTTCGTCAGACTTTTAATCAACTTTTTTTGGTAGACATTTAACTTTTATTCCTAAAACAAATACAAAAACATTATGATGATATGTAAATTTGAATTCGGATAGTAAACTAATGATATAACTAATGATAATGTTTTGCGAATTATTTCTTTTAAATAAATTATAATATAGGGATATATCTTACCTGTGTACCGCATCCGGTACACAGGTACGATACTGTAACGTACTACAGTTCAATACAGAATAAAACTTAGAGCCTGCGGTCGGCACTCCCTTGGAGCAACCATCGTCTGACCTTCTAACCCTGAGAGGAGAGTCCTCAGAGATTCGTCCACTATTTCACAGGTGCACCAACCAGCAAGTGAGGTTGGTAGGGCCTTGTACACCCAAAAACTTTATAGCTTAAAATATATTTTATATTTCTTATTAACAAATTTACCGATGCTTAAAATTATTCAGTGCTTAACAGCTCTTATTGGTCGAAGAAAGTTCTCGACCGGGCACAACATAATTAGTGGCACAGAAATTCAAATGGTAATGAATGGCAATGCGCTGCATTGCATACGCTACTAAAATAAAAGTTCGGGCCGCCTCTGGGCTTGAAGTTAGCACTCAGACCATTCGGAATTACCAGCATGCATTGCACCAGGCTGGATTACGAGCTCTGAGGTCTTGCCGAGCTCCTCTGAATTCCCGGCAACGTCAACATCGGAGATTGGGATCTCATCAAGATCTTTAGGCCTCAAGCCAACGTCACTTGCAAGCTCGTACACGTGCTCCAAAGTGAAGAAGAATGGCTCACTTTTTTTAAGGCATGTGTATTTCCCATCACCTGTTAGAATAGCAAAATTTAGAACCAATTTCAGGTATTCACGTAAAGTCATTTATTCACATCTCATCCAGTATCAACGTTTACATCATAAAGAAAACCAATAAAGCTATAATAACATAGATACCGATAATTGAACAATAAGCCATTGGAATCAGAATATCTCAGGAAATAACAAATCTTTGTGCGGTCATTGAATACTTAACTTTGCTATTATTTGTTCTATACCTTGCCTTTATACAATAAACTTACTTAAATACTGAAGGAAGAAATGGTTTGCACGAATTTCTAATTGAGCTGAGCGAGCGAAGCTCTTATACGCGGCATAGCCGTTTGTTGGTGGCTGAACGCCTCCGTAACCACTCGCGCGATATTGACCAAATTTACCACGGTGATAGTGTGGACACTGAGGAGTGTTTTGAAGCGAGATGGTTCATGTCCGATGTACCCTTGAGGAATAATCACCGAAAAACAGGGCTATCTTTCTCCGGTTATTGCAGTTTAGGACTCAGTATCAGACGGTTCGGCTAAGATTTACGATTTTACTAAACAACATTTCGATGAAATGTCTTTGTGGTGTATTCATTAATACAGTAAATTGTTGAAATGGAAGTGAAAACGTGCAACTGGACGTTTAACCAGAAAGTTATATTGTAACTCCTCCGTAACGTTGATTATATGTTTGGTAAATCTGCAGTCTAGACGGATTAATTGAGTACCAAAGTCTAAGTTATGCTTATTAACTACCACTACCGATGTAGGGTCAAAAATCATCAGACTAAGGTGTGATTTTCACTCTTCTTTTTTCCTGTCAGTGAAATAATCTTGTACTCGAATTATCCAGCATTACCAAGAGTGCTTTACCACCAGAGCTTACACAAAGTACGTCACTAATTCGTGAAATTTGACGTGCATTATACTAAGTCAATACTATTTTTCTATTCTGCGATAATACATATCTAATTAGGGTTCTGTAGCCAAATGGCAAAAAACTGAACCCTTATAGATTCGTCATGTCTGTCCGTCCGTATGACACAGCCACTTTTTTCGAAACTATAAGAACTATGCTCTTGAAACTTGGTAAGTAGATGTATTCTGTAAACCGTATTAACATTTTCACACAAAAATATATCTAAAAAAAACTTTGGAGGTTAAAAATATTTGGAAATTTCAGTTCTAAGCATGGAACTTAGAACTGAAACTTAAAAAAAAAATTCATCAAACCCATACGTGGGATGTATGTATGGATAGGTCTTCAAAAATGATATTGAGGTTTCTAATTTTTTTTTTCTAAAAAGAATAGTTTGCGCGAGAGACACTTCCAAAGTGGTAAAATGTGTCCCCCCCTCCTGTAACTTCTAAAATAATAGAATGATCAAACTAAAAAAAATATATGTTGTACATTACCATGTAAACTTCCACCGAAAATTGGTTTCAACGAGATCTAGTAAGTAGTTTTTTTAATACGTCATAAATCATAAACCCCAATTTACCTTTCATTCAACAAACTCAAATTTAAAAATTTTACTTGCCATTGCTTCGAAACCCTTCATGGGCGAATCCAACTCGTACTTAGCCGGTTTTTTTAAATATAAGCGTATAAATACAACGCGTTGCCACTCTGGTTCTGCTGCTGCTAGATCGACGGTTAGCCGAACGGCAACACCTGCATGTAATTTTTATTTCTGGCTTCTATTATTGCGACATAAAATAATAATATAATTATTATAAGATGATAAAGAAACATTTTCTGAGAATCTTTTGTGGTGAATATCATTAGTACTGAGAGTATCTTTACTGTCGTTGGCGGAATGTCATTATCTCCAAACTCGGATGCCTAGAATGACATAATTTAAACATTACAGTGAAATTTACTTAATGAACAATCTACAGACGTAGACATAATATTAAAAGGCAGGTACTTGGTACAGGGGTGGGTCGACAATAGATTCGCGTGTCATTTGCCGCAGCCTCTCACTTCCGCCGCTGATCTCCATACATTTGCATGTTGTTTGTCGCGTCTCGGTTGCTAGAATCCTTATAATTATAATGAAATGTTTCTAGTACTACATACATTTTAAGGTAATGATTTTTTCATTGCCTTGTAGGATAATTTGTAGCTTATGAGGCATTATTATTTTTTCTATCAAACTGGAGTCAGCCGTCTAAAGATTGTAACAAAAATTACAGACACCCAAAACTCTAAAACAAAATGCTGCAAAATGCCTAATTAGATTATTTATTAGATCAGTAATAAATCCATATATATAAAACAAAGTCGTGTTAGTGATGACTTTGATAAACTCAAGAACGGGCGGATCGATTTTCATGAACTTTGACTCTTTAGATTTGTCTCCGCCTATACTGTGCCATTTTTGTGTATTTTTTTCCGTAAATCACCACTGGATCTCGCTCGTCGGGTAGCGGAGGTAGTTATGTCGGACTCGAATCGACTAAAACAAGTTAGTGCAAGGAGACATTCATGAAATAAATTCAGCTGATAAGGCAACCAACATAACTTAATTCTAACATGGATATAAGTTAGCCCGGTTCAGCTAGTAATTCATAGAAGGAAATACATGGACTGTGCATGCTCTAATCTCACAGTCATGTATAGTTACATTTTTACAAGAAAATTATAGGTTGTGATAACCGCTGAGCATGAGTCACTTAAATAGTATGTATATATATACAAATTATATTAATATAACAAATGGATGATAATAATGGATGTAAGTTGGCATGCAAGTCTGGGTCGACCTCGCAGAACAAACACTGATCAAATTAATGAGGTATTATTAGGCGGGCTTACATGAAAAGTTTATTGACAGTAGAGGAAGCTCGTGGAGTATGTAAGGACGGAAGCAGATGGCGGGGTTTTGTCTCTGCCTACCCTGGAGGGAAAAAGGCATGAGTATATGTATGTATGTATATATGTATATATGTGTATATTGTATAACACAACTTGTGAAAAGACAGCTCTTATAGCGTACTACGGTCACGTTGCTTTGATATTAAGCTATGGTATACTGTTGTTGGGCAATTCAACTGATATTGAGAGAGCGTTCTTGAAGCAAAAAAAGTGCATAAGAGCAGTATGCGGGGTAGGGCCCCTAGAAACCTGTAGACCACTCTTTAAGAGACTGGGGGTGCTGACTTTGGTGTCTGTCTACATATTGGAGGTAGGCATGTTCGTTAGAAACCAAAGTCACTTGTTTGTTAAAGCAAGTGCAACATGTAGATTTGAATCTGGAGACCCCACTAAAATAAAATTTGAGATGTGCAGAACTAGCTTTTACCAAAAAAACTGTTTCATAATGACCATTAAGATTTACAATCACATTCCAAAGGCAATCAGGGAACTGCCTAGGACTCAATTTAGGTCGAAACTAAGACAATGGTTAATAAATAAATGCTTTTATGATTTGCAAGAATTTTTTGATTGTAAATGATTAAATGTGACGAATATTTATTATTCTTGACTTAAATTGTATTGACATCTTAATTTAGTGATTGTATTGTAATTTGGTGACATCGAAATTTATTGAAGTCTATTGACAGGAAAGCTTATTGACATTAAAATCTGGTGACATTGATCTTTAAATCTATGCTAGTACAGTCGAAAATTCAATGGGTCATTTTGTTCTGACTGTTCTGACATTCTTATTAGCTTATTATTATAATTCAGCGATTAAATAGAACGAATTGACTTGCGTGTAAATTTAATAAATATATGTTGCTGTGTAATGCCTAATTATATTGATTGTATGTGTAATTTAATGTTTGCATGCCATAAAAATGGTAAATGTGCTGTACAAAAAAAAAAATTGTAACATCTGTATAACCGCATTTGAGCAAATAAATGAATTTTGAATTCTTTTGTTGAAATAGTTAGTACGCTTATTTAGTACGCTACCACAGCTCCATACGATAAAGATAATTCTTTTTGAATTCATCGTATGTTCGCTAGTAGGTTATATACCTACTATCTACCTACTTTCATACAGTAACATTAGGTAAGTTGGTGAAACAAGTCTGACTTATGCAAAACCATTATTCATCAACCTCGTCATGCGCAGATTATACAGACTTCACGATATTTCCTTAACTTTATGAGACATATTTTGGTATAGATTTTCCTCAAGATGCTACTTCGGCAGCCAAACCAGGGGGCCTACCGCCCGAGTGTCGTCGACTTGAACTCGATTCCGACGGTTGATTACGATGCCGATTGCACCTAACACTGGGCTACTATGGCTTTTATGGGGGCGACTGGGTTCTGCCCTCCTATTGCACCTAACACTGGGCTACTATGGCTTTTATGGGGGCGACTGGGTTCTGCTCTCCTATTGTACCTAACACTGGGCTACTATGGCTTTTATGGGGGCGACTGCCGACGAGTGGGTTCTGCCCTCCTATTGCACCTAACACTGGGCTACTATGGCTTTTATGGGGGCGACTGCCGACGAGTGGGTTCTGCCCTCTTATTGCACCTAACACTGGGCTACTATGGCTTTTATGGGGGCGACTGGGTTCTGCTCTCCTATTGCACCTAACACTGGGCTACTATGGCTTTTATGGGGGCCACTGGGTTCTGCCCTCCTATTGTACCTAACACTGGGCTACTATGGCTTTTATGGGGGCGACTGGGTTCTGTCATCCTATTGCACCTAACACTGGGCTACTATGGCTTTTATGGGGGCGACTGGGTTCTGCCCTCCTATTGCACCTAACACTGGGCTACTATGGCTTTTATGGGGGCGACTGGGTTCTGTCATCCTATTGCACCTAACACTGGGCTACTATGGCTTTTATGGGGGCGACTGCCGACGATGGAATTTCGTCCTCCAACTCCTTCGCTTATTCCTTCCTTCTGAAACATAAGAAAACAAGCAAAAATTGGAAAGACCAAAATTATTTTCAACGAAAATAATATTCAAAACGACAGCTCATGACGGGTGCCGCAATGAAATGACAATTCAAAGCGACGCGTCGGAATGGCCGTCGATTTGAATTTATTTGGGCGGCAGCTATTTAACTGTCAAAAACAGCGTTTCATTCATTCTTACACCGCGCCGGCATCGATTATCAATGGGGAGGTACAAAATGGCCGTCAAAGTCGACGGCCATTTTGTACCGCAACATTTCAACGGCTGTGATATCGACGACACTTGGGCGGTAGGCCCACAGGTTGTAAGATCTTATTACTAATTGAATAGTAATTAGTTAAGAACATTATGATAAACGTAGTTATGTTTTTCGCTACGCAATCACAATGAGACTTTATATAAGAGGCATTCCTAGGTGACCTAATTAAATTTAATATTAAGTTTAACTAAGTATGTAGATTATGTAATTAAATAATAAGTAATCATTCAGTCAATAGGTAGACCAATTTTTTATTGAAAGTTTGTTATTAAAAGTTAGTTTTCGTATTATTATAAACTACCTTTTATCGTGCGGAAATCCCTTCGGATACCCCCCCGCCGGCCAGCGGGGGCGGTTATGTCGGGCTTGCACCGACTAAAACCGCACGCCGTCTCGGGTCTTCAGACGCCGGGGTGTAAGGTTACCCATAGAGCATATCCCTCGCACCCCGGCTGACCCTGGGCCATCTCACCACTAACAGCATCGCTCATCCTGTCTCCTCTGAAAGCAGAGGAGTACGGAGAGCGATGTGTTCCCGCCACGTTGGGTATTGGCCGACGATCAATGCCAACCCTATGAAGGGGTGAAGGGGAAGCCATTGACCGCCGCCCAGGGTGTACCGGCCGCTCCGATTCCGTTCCCCCCGGACTGCAGCGGGATCGGAATCGGAGCGACACTCGAGGAGGTTACCCAACACACACCCCACCTACTTCGTTTACCTACTGTTCAATAATTTGTGTACCTATATTAAAAACTTCATTTATGGGCATCGTATTTGGAACTTAAATCTACATCGACTCTGGCAATGTACTAATTGGATATGAAGACATGTAATTACACAGCTTGGAAATAAAATAATAATGCGCCTATCTACCTATTTTTAGAGCCTAATGATGTAAGAAAATCTTCTTAAATCTCATTATTTTAGCAAGATGAAGAAAATATGAGAATACTCTGCATATTTTGATCTGTACATACGATGTACAGATCAAAATATACTAATAGCGAAACTCAGATGCGAAAATTGCTTCGTGGCATTCTTCCACAAAAGTATGGTAATTATTTCATTACAATTTGCTTCAAGCGACTATTACATGCATTCTCCTGTTTTAATTGAGCACTTTGTTAAAAAGTCTGAGATGTTAAAATGTTACTTCTAACAAAGCGCACTTTACCCAAGTTAATCGTAGCAAGGTAACCGAGTTTTAGACCGTTCCGGTTGGAAGTCACGTCACAAAGATCGTGGTGCACAGTGGGTAAAGGGCACGCAGCACATAATACTCAATGCAGTTTAATCTTATTATATTATTTAAAGCACTGTATAGATGAGCATTTTATTGGTGTAATGGTCGTTACTTTTCAAAATGACAGCTTACTTAGCCTACTTAGCTTCTGTTTCCATATAGTTACATGTTTAAAGTACTAGTTATATTTAATATTTTTCCCCCCACTACGGATCGATTAATTCTCTTTGTAAAAGTATAGGTATAAAAAGCCTATACCTATAAAAGCTCAGAAGCCTGGAACTGGCAGAATCTTAATCATCATCTTTGTGTGAGTTCCATTCGCATTTGAGGCTTTCACCTCTTAGTCCTGGGTCCGCTTTCCAGCATTTACTGCTCCACTCCGCATGTTCTTGAGCATCCATGGTAGTGAGACTATTGGCACGCATGTCTACCTGTACGACGCCAAGACAGCACTTTGTGGGTCTATTCCCCTTTCCGGGCCCCACGATGAAGGTTTAATGTCAATGGAGAAAGAATCGGTTTCTAAGGACAAATGAAAATGGTGAGCTGTTGTGACTACCTTTTTTTTTTTTTTTTTTTTTTTTTTTTTTTATCGTGCGGAAATCCCTTCGGATACCCCCCCGCCGGCCAGCGGGGGCGGTTATGTCGGGCTTGCACCGACTAAAACCGCACGCCGTCTCGGGTCTTCAGACGCCGGGGTGTAAGGTTACCCATAGAGCATATCCCTCGCACCCCAGCTGACCCTGGGCCATCTCACCACTAACAGCATCGCTCATCCTGTCTCCTCTGAAAGCAGAGGAGTACGGAGAGCGATGTGTTCCCGCCACGTTGGGTATTGGCCGACGATCAATGCCAACCCTATGAAGGGGTGAAGGGGAAGCCATTGACCGCCGCCCAGGGTGTACCGGCCGCTCCGATTCCGTTCCCCCCGGACTGCAGCGGGATCGGAATCGGAGCGACACTCGAGGAGGTTACCCAACACACACCCCAGCTGTTGTGACTACCTACCGCAGAGGAAGAAAGACATTAGTATATTTATGTGTTTATGTAATTTAGGATACTGCACTATTTTTTAGGAGTGACTTTGCCCTTTTTGGGGTTCTTTAAGAAGGGCATTAGAAGGTTTTTACAGGGTCGGCAGCGCGAATGTGATGCCCCTAGTGTTGCACACGTTCATAGGCTACGGTAACCGCTTCTCATCAGATGGGCCGTGAGCTTGTCTGCCACATGAGTGGTATAAAAAAAAACCAACGCATGCGTATTGCAAATATGTGTATACGCTGGTATGCGCACTTTGAAACCTAAATCTTGAATTTGCATACAAAATACATACAAACTGTATACAAATATAGCAACACATCTCGAACCTACTTTGCATACCACATTGAAAAAAGAAAACATTGTGTACGTAGGTATGACTTCAGTCGTTCAAGTGATCGAGAAATTACGTATGATATGTAATCTCAATATATACTAAAATCTATTCAGATTACCGCATTGATGATACACATACTAAATAAGTATCAATTGCCGTATGAAACTCCTTAACAGCATTCGCCGGTATGTAGATCTTCATTTGTGAGCAAGATACTTATCTATACATACGTATATATCTTGTATGAACGTTCAGTTCCTTGTAATTAGTGGTTGCCATACCGCCTCCGCACCTTAATTCCCTAGTATCTTTGCCACTGAATCATTTAAGTTCGTAAGTGAGCTTGCATTCAGGCAAGAGTTATTTTTGTAACGGAAAAGGTCTGTTTTTTACAACAAACCCTGTTATAACAAGTTAAAAAAAGTGTATCGCAGTATTTAAATAAGTTCTTTGATTTATTACACTATTCAAAGCCACAGAATAGATAACAGTATTGAAAACATAGCCTAAACCCCTTCAACTTCACATAAGGAGTGACTTAGGTTGCCCTAAAATGAAGGGTACCTTTTGGAACGAAGTTCCTTTTCGCGCGTTACGAAACGGGGTAGACGGAAAAAATTACGACTGTAACGACACTAACAATGCGCGGATCGGTGCGCAGAAGTTACAAAAGCATATTTAGATTGTAACGACACTTTTTGCTTTGTAACTTCTGCGCACCGATCCGCGCATTGTTGTCACGGTATGGAAACGTATGGTGTCATTGTCAATATTTTCTCTTAAGTAAAAATAAACTACGATTTGATTTAATATTTTTAATGTGTTTCCTTGAGGCCTAAAAGTGGTGACCCCGACGTGATGGATATCATTTGTGAATTCGGTAATGAATAGGAGTTGACGAGTACGACGAGGAGTTTCAGTTTCTGAAGAACTTTTCAAAAGCGTGTAAGTGACGTGTACGAAAGAATAGACAGACAGAGTCCATATATATATATATATATATATATATATATATAAATATGTGTGTGTGTGTGTGTGTATGTAAGGAACTTCATTCCATCCGGGTGTCCCTTGACACCTCTTAAGTTTTTTAGTAAGAAGCATACATTTTCGAATATAGGTAACATTGCTTCTGGTTATAAGAAAAAGTACGCGTAAGTCAGCATTTTATTAAATTTTACTACTTACGAGATAAATTTAGGAGGTGTATGGGCCCCTATCAAGATCCTCTGGACCAAGCCAACATCACCTATAAGCTGGTACACTTGCTGATTGATGGGTGGGGATCCATAAATGCCGCAAAAGCCAACTGGAGAAGAAGGAGTATTCGAAACCCGGGCTCCGAAACTTTGACCTACATATATTGCGATTGACAATCGAAGTGACCCCATATTATAATTTGCTAAGAACTTAAGCTCTGGTGTTACTAAAGCCGAACATAATATCTTTGTTTTTCCATGTTTATGACCCAATATTAAGTACAATTACGTCAACTTAGTACAGACGTAGGTATATAAGTTAAGATATTACGAATTTCATGGCCTCGCTTCTTGTCGCGTTTATGTCCTTCGGCGTTAATCTTCCATAGCTCATCAACACCACAACAAACAACACGCAACCCCACTCAGACACTTAATGTCACTACATCTCAAGGCCACCGGATCTTACAATATGGCTCATGTCTAATGTCTACCTATGTATATTGTATAGTAGGTATAAATTATGTACAGACACATGTATTTTGAACCCTAAAACTATGTCAGTTACGGTAATCTCTAGTACGATATCGTTATCATGCTGTGAGTTAAGGCGTCACGGGAGCTAACTGGTTAAGAAGTTGGCCTTACAATCGAGGGGCCCCGGGTTCGAATTCTGGTCTATACACTACTGACGTAAATGTATGCCTAACACAAGCAATTTAGCTTAGCTTATGTAAGCTAATGAAATTACTAATATTCTGAAAGAAGACTATTTTTAACGGATTCTATCGCGATTTATTTGATGTTATTTTATTATTTATATTGAACCCGACGTTTCGGTTGCTTTTCAGCAGCCATGGTCACAGGGAGACTAATATTTTTTCAACAAAAGAAAAATGAAAGACAATAGAAAAAGTCTTTTTTTTGTCACTATATTTAAGTTTGATAAAATTATGTTAAACTGACTTAGAGAGGATGGATTGTATTTTAGATGATATATTATGATTATAATGATTTATTATTATTTTTGCATTGATGACGATATGCTTCAGGTGTTTCTCAATCAACATTTCCATCTAGTATTAGTATTTTCTAAGCGTGGAAAGGGAGGTTGTAAAGTATATACTATATAAACGTAACTAGGTTTCTTTATTTGTAATCTCAGTGATTATGCTTAGCTTTTGTTGTATTGTCAATTTCATCATCAAATCATATACGAGTATATATCTTCTATTAAGTTCTTCTAACTAATTATTCTTCTTATTTTTTTGAGATTTTTATTATTATATAACTTCCTAAAGAATTAACTTTTAGAAGCTCGATCGTATAGACTACTTCTTAATACGACTATCAGATCCACAGAACAAAACATAGGTTAAACTTTTTACGGTAAAACATTATTACATATTTGTCAAATTGTATTTAGTAGGTAGCCCTGAAGAGAAAGTGATGACAGAAGTAAAGTTCTCGATTAATTTCCAGTCACGTTTTGGCAGAATGTAATTCCATTTTAAATTTCCTTCAGTTCATTTCCTGGTGATTCGTGGACTGCGAACGAAACCATTACTGACTGGTTACGTTGGTATATAATAACACGTATTGTGCGAGAAACGTAACAACAACATGCCAATCAAACAACAATATAATATATCATAAGTGTTCAAGAACATCTGCTAGTGTAATGATGTGTATTTGTGTATTTCATTTTTGTACACATGTCATGGACGTTTGTTCCAGAAATGGTTACTTCTAATATTATGTAGGTACCTATGTATGTTAATGGCTGGGAAAGGTTTTAGTTGTTAGTAGTAAAAATATTGTAGCAGCTAGTTTTTTACATTAATCGTCTTTTATACAGTTGTTATAAAGTTAATCCTTGTATTATGCGACGTGCTGTACCGTATTTCACTATAATTATTGGTATTGAGTAACAAATAAACAATCATGCATACTTACAGCCTCGCAAACTTTTATAATTATAGTATTACTGTAGAAATAGTAGGATATACTAGGATTTATTAGGATGTAGTAGGATATAGTAGTATTAGTAAGATATAACAGGTGAGATTTATTTCCATAACATGTAATTTACAAAACATTTACCAATAATAAACAAGGATTCTGTCAATATCCATTCGACTACCTGCCCCAACAGTGCAATTTCAAAGAATAAATTGGAATTTCAAGTTGTTACTAAAAAGTACAGTGAAATTTACATTTTTCGAACGAGCGGGCACGAAAATTAAACTATTATGAAATTTTCAGCGAAAACACCTGGCACCCATTTCGCCGCGACGCGAATATATGATGTGAATATCGCCATTCGTTATTTGTTTCCGCATATGTTTCCATTTGTCAGCGAGAACATGCCTTAAAATGATTTATGAATCGCACTGTAATATGTACACAATCGTTCTGAATTTTAAGAAGATTACCTGCTAGGTGATAAATGCTAAGTACTTGCATTACTGCAATTTTTTATTGAAATTGTAGATATGTTTTCATCATCGTCCTAGCATTTATCCCGGTAGCACCCATAGCTTCTATTATGAAGTCCAGGATCCATATAGCTCCTTTTTATTTTAGTTTATCTATTCCGGGAGCCACTGACGTCCGACGCCACAATCCTTAGACGTAATCTACAACCACCGCAATCAGTGCTCTAGGGCCTCGTACGTTGGTTATCAGGTGAACCGGTTTGCAGATGAGGTTGTCTGACGCCATAAAGATCCAGGTAGGGCCACATTATAGAACTGTAATATATTGTAATCTTTCTTGGCTCACACAGCTCACTGACCAACAAATAAAGTTAAGTATTTAATATTCTAGTCACTTCTTTGTTACTTCCTGAATTTAATAAGTTCTGTTTTGAATGAAGCGGTACAATTTGAAAAGCGAAACAATAATTTAGATTGCGCTTCCAACTTTGAAAACAATTCGAATAAAATTATTTCGTATATTATACTCAAGGTATTTATAGTCCCAAATGGACAGGCAGCTGTATATTTACCTATATGTTACTACACGTTATAACGGGTGAGCTAATTACCATCAACTGGGTACTTTTACAGGGACTGAAAATTTACACCCTAAACTGAAATAAAGAAAGGGTTTTCACCACGAACCACGCGGGGCTCCCAAATCCAGTAGAACCGGGGGTTAATTTGTGTGACTGATGCACAGAACTAATAAGAGAACATGTATGGGGTTGAGTGTTACCCGATAATGGATGTTTAAATTAGACTTAAAATTAAACTATCGTTTATTTCCAAAATATGTAAATCTCTGTATCAAGTAGTATAAAGTAATGTAAAATGCGATAAAGCATTTATAGTTTTAATTTATTGCGGTTTCTAAACCGTGCTCTTTGTATTGTGCGTAATTTAACAAGTAATGTACCAATGTAAAAATTTAATGATCACTAGATTCTTCAAAGTTTATAAAATTAATAAAACGATGCCGATATACGCGCAGCTATGTCAGTATGAACTGAGTAGTGCCTCGCATTTCTGTCATGTATCGCATTTCTGTCATGTATCGCATTTCTATACCTTTTTTTTTCGCATTTCTATACCTAATAGTATTTGTTCTGTGGACTGATGCATAGTTCCGTGTATATTATTGATGTGCCGGATTGGTATCAATATCCATGGATACGGATCTTAACTTTTTACTCAAACGGTGTCGGCACGCTTGACCTCGAAACGATAGTTGACGCGACTTGAGGATCGCCAAAAAAGTAACGGATACGGATCTTACTTCTCCCTTGGGTATCCCCGGATACGAATGTTCGGCACATCACTAGTGGATATACATATTTATCTATTCAAATACCGGAGATACCTACAGTCGAATTATGTAAGGCACGTAAAAAATTACAGAATAAAATGTATCACTTTATATCGGTTAAATCACGAATGAGATTTCAGCGAGCGCTACTTTATATTCAACCTTCACAGTTTCTATTTGAATTAGACTCTGCGTTGTACTCAGTCATTCAAAAATATACTTAGAACTGAGTGGATCTATTAGAAGCGGTGTTTTTTATTTTTAGCTACATATTCACGATTTGGAGATGTTTCCTTTACTTTTGCAACCTTGCTTCTAGCTAATTTTCATGATTTTAGCTCAACAGGAATTGCCCTATAGGTTTTGATTCCCTCACGATTGTTTAAAAATTAAACTATCGTAACTTTTGATGGCGTTGACTTAGAAATTTAATTTTCTCGCAGCTGCAAGGCTTTCTTACAGACTTGATTATTTAATAATAATTTCAATATAATACCACCACGAGTTCCTCAGAAAAAGGTTGTGCGGCTCTCTGTCTGTCTAGGGATAAGGGATCCGTTCTTCTTTATGAGGAACAAAATCCCAAAAAACTAAAAATATTGAAATTTAGTTATCTGTAGATATGGTGTGATCATTGAATAATATGTCTTGACTACAAACTCATTTGATCGCCAATTTTTAAAGAGATGACTTTGGAAGTGGAATTTATGTAAATTTTCTAAAAGATCCTTATTATTCTATCAGCTTGTACATGTTTATAAAAGATAATCTTAGCCCTCACTAAGATATTTATCGACTTCTATACTTATATTACAAAGATTACGAAACTACTGAAACGATATAAATTATTTTTTTATACCACTAAGTTGGCAGACAAGCACACGGCCCACCTGATGGGAAGCGGTAACCGCGGCCTATGGACGTGTGCAACACCAGTGGCGTCACACTCGTGCTGCCGACCCTGTAAAGGAAAGGGGATAGGAAAGGAGTTTGGGAGGGAATGGGAAAGGAGTTTGGGCTCTTTCACCATTAGAATGCTACATTATCCTTGAGTAACATAGGCTACTTTTTATATTGATATTATCTAGAATTTAGAAATTACCCGGGTAAAACCGCTGGTGATGCTAGTTTGTATATACAGTTTGAATACATTGTACGAAGAACCAGTAAACCATTTATATCTTTAAAAAAAGAAAAGGAACTAAAATACATTACTTTGGCACGCCCATAGTGACAGCTGTTCCAGAGGACCCTATTTCATTGACGTTAACATATTGAATTCTACCGCTAAGGTATGAGGCAGCTAGATTAAGCACTGTACCTTCGATACCGTAATATCTTCGTTGAGTAAAACGGGTATTGTTTTCATTCTCAAACTTTTAAAAAGAAAGAAGTTTCGAAAAATATTCCATATTGCCTGTGGTCCACCTGTGTAGTTTACCTGAATGAACCACAGGCAATCGTTAGGGTTCTGTAGCCAAATGGCGAAAAAACGGAACCCTTATAGATTCATCATGTCACAGCCACTTTTTTCTGAAATTATAAGAACTATGCTGTTGAAACTTGGTTAGTAGTATGTGAACTCTGTGATGTACTATGTGAACCGTATTAAGATTTACATACAAAAATAAAAAAAAATAAACAATTACTTTTAGGGGTTCCCATACTTAGAATTGAAACTCAAAAGATTTTTTTATCAAACCCAGGTCTTCAAAAATGATGTAGAGGTTTAAAATAATTATTCTTTTCTAAACTTAATAGTTTGCGTGAGAGGCACTTCCAAAGTGGTAAAATGTGTTGTCGTAGTAACTTCTAAAATAAGAGAATGATAAAACAGAAAAAAATATATGATGTACATTACCATGTAAACTTCCATCGAAAATTAGTTTGAACGAGACCTACTATGTAGTTTTTTTTAATACGTCATAAATCGTAAACCGCAATTTACTTTTCATTCAATCAACTCAATTTTTTTTTTAAAAAGCATTATTATGTTACTTGCCGCCTTTTTTTTACCTTAGTCCACCAACATGAAATGTTTACATTCATGTTGGACTCCGTGAGATTAGAAAAGGTGCCCCACAAAGATCTTCGGAGCAAGAATGAAAAGACGAGACTCCGCATGCTTTCTGCTCGGGGCTAGGGGTAAGAGAGCAGTCGGTCCCGTAAAACCCAATATTAACCAATAACGGGGAAAAAGGAGAGCGAACCCTGGGTTCCAAAGTGAACGGATCAGGATGAAATGGGACACATAGGAAGATTTAATCAGGTTTATATAAACCAGTGTTTTTATCCGGAGAATGAGGTTCTATGGGACGAGGATCAATGTTTTACGCTGGCTTAATAACAGCAGGTATTGAATAGTCGTGAATCTATTCAATATTGAACGACGTCAAAAGTGCGATCTAATTAATTAATTTGCGCAGGCAAAAAACTTATTAAATTTCTCTCTAGTACGCAAATTAGAAACTTGTTTAAACATCCCAATGGCACAAGTCTATTCTTTAAAAGATAACGAAAGAAGATTAAAGTCTCATGAATTCCGAAAAATAACAAAGTGTTTTAAAACTGAATTTATTAAAGTTAGTCACCGTAGTGGGTTTCAAATCAAGCCTTATTAAAACCACAACCTTATAAACGGGGTCGATTCAAAACTATTAATAGTACGGACTATAGTACACGATATTAATTCCACTACTAGCGCCCTGGGTCCCGGCTTATACCGGGAAAAATACGTAAATAAACCCAAAACCCAGCTGCAGCGCCATCTAAAAATAAATAACAGAGACCAATAGAAAAAGTAGTATGTTAGTATGGGTTAAATCTTAGAAGCCCAATTAGATTGGACTCAAATTTGTTATTAAATCAAAAATTGGTATACTTTTTTTTTAACGTGTGGAAACCTCAAAGGGCTGACACCGATGACACCGCTGACATCGATGGGGTGGGCGTATTGGAATCGAACCGATTAAAACCACACGGTGTCCTCTCTACTTTCTTTACTGATATAGCGGCCACACACTGTCTAAATTTCAGTTGTCTAACTATTACGTTTCGTGAGACACAATCCGCTGTTTGCTGTGCATTCGGATACGGAACCCTAGCTTGCTATATTAGCTTTACTATTCACTTAAAACATATCACATACTTTCCCACTGGAAAGATTTCATTTTGACTAGTATACAAAATGAGTGAGATGTGTAAAAACCTCACCGAGATCCTAAGATATTTGTGAAAACGCTATAAGTACGATTCTCACGTCAATTGCTGAATAAGGTATTCATGGCGAGTCTTTCGATCGAACCTTAGCGTTGAGCTGCGTGTACAGTGCCGGTACCCTCCATCCAGGTCTGCGTTTCTATATTAAGATTTATGGAAGAGGCATCTGAAGAGAATTTGTCAATCTGAGATTAGTTCAAACACCTAATCAAAAATGTTTACCAGCTCTCACTCTACGATTTCATGACATCATTGCAAATTCTCTTTGAATAGAAAAAATGCAGATGCACTCTTATTCGCCGATTGAAACCTGTCTAATCTTACTGGAATTGGGTTTTAAATATAAAAATAATCTTAAATTAAAATTTATGTCTATCAGAGGTACGTACCAACTCTCAATTAGATTTAATTACTAATTAAATAGTATTGTAAATAGTTAAGCTTAATAAATAATGTTAATGTTATTAAATTAATAATGTAGAGGTTTCTTTCTATAATAGTAATATATTATTTAGATTTACTCAATAATAAACACCCCACAATGGATAGCAAAATGAGAACTTTTTGAATCAATCTGAAATCACTGTTGGCAATCCAATACATTATATTAGATTAAGAAAATTGAAATTATTCAATACTTAGAGGGTATTGACTATTTTTTTACATTACTTATCCAAACACAAATATTCGATAAGGTGGTAGTAGAGTTTGGTCCTTTACAAAACAAGCCTTGGGTACTTATCAAGTTTTAAAATCTACTTAAAAGTTACCGTTAAGAATTTTTTAATTTTATTTCAAATTTTATATTTTTGTACTTAGATTATTTAAATTACCAAATTTAACTTCATGTCAAATCTAACGAAAAAAAACAGCAGAATAAATTCCTTGACTAATTTCAATCAATGTTTCAAAATATCTTGTTAAATGTTTCAATTCTATCACGATTATATAAAACAGTGTTATATCACCTTTACTCGGAAAGGGTAAAGCGGGAGCGCTCAGAGTGATCCCCGGTCGAGGGTTTCCGATGCTAATACAGGTCTTTTATTACTTGTCATTAGAATATCGAATACTCGCTCATTACCATATCATCTGGTCAATGAAAACTCTTTTACCTTTACCGATTGGTTAATCAGGTCGCTGTAGAGAGTTTTGGTATACGTACAGAGCGATGTACTTCTACCTGTTAAACCTTTTTTATTAATGCAGCATATATTATATTTTTTAAATAAAAAACTGCATTAACTATTGATACAAACGATGAAAGCTAGTGTCATCATATTCATAAGCACGTGCCTTTTATATTTGTAATACAAAGAGTTATGATAAAGCAGTTGTACGTTACACTTTGATACTGAGCTTTGTATGATATACAAATTCACCACCTTAAGATGAAGGTACTATTCAATAACTTTAAAAAAATAAAAGTAGCATACGCACACCAACTTTATGCACTGTTTTTATCAGATCCCATTTTGATGAATTTTCTTTTCACAATTTCTTACTCATTTCCTTGGATGGTAAAAACTCAGTCAAAGCAACACTTATTTTTATTTCATAAAACTTTCTTGGCCTGAGTCCGCGTTGGCAGCTGAAGAAAATAAAATAAAACCGGTGTAAATCATAACTATTGCCTCTTTGGATCTTCCAAACAGGTTGTCTACTGGGATGGCCAGTAGACAACCTGTTTATTAATTAATTCTACTTCGTTATGAATTTAATTAAATATTTGTCCAAATTATAGATTTATGTATAGTTTATTTGATTAACGATTACGGAAGAATTTATAAGGATTATAAGTTTGTAAAAATAAACTATTTGCAACTGATATATTTGTTGCCTTTCTGATTCCTGGGTAATTGATTTTCCAAGGTTAAAGGCTGGTACCTAAATTTAACGACTCTGTCTTTAATTTGTTTGGTCACCTTTTCCCATAATTATTTATAGACTTTTGGTATCTAACTGTTGTATAAGATGTGCTAAGTTCAATTCCGGGTGTTGTTAGTTCTTTCGGCTAGAAAGTTACACGCAATCAGGATAAAGTTTCCAAACTCATTCCCTATTATATAGATATATGAAAACATTGTTGACGAAAGTGTTAGTGTTGAATGTTAACATACCTTCAGTATTTGAAGATGATGTTAATACATCACCATAT
This sequence comes from Cybosia mesomella, assembly GCA_946251805.1. Classification (NCBI taxonomy): domain Eukaryota; kingdom Metazoa; phylum Arthropoda; class Insecta; order Lepidoptera; family Erebidae; genus Cybosia; species Cybosia mesomella. The sequence goes on from OX276404.1 coordinate 11,924,430, forward strand.
CCAGATTATAGTGGTATACAATATAAGAACCACTAAATTAAAAATTCTGTATATTAACCAATTTTTTCCATTGTTACGATCGTTCGTTATATCCTGAAAATATTCTCGTGAGAAAGAAGACTTAAAAAGAAGACACAAAATTCATTAATTTATCATTTGGATTATACTAAAGCTCAAGACAATACTTTTCTTATATTTTTAGATAACAACTGTGATAAATTTTATTTAAAAACGAACATAAGTTGAGAGGAAACATTCGCCAAGGGACCTAATTTTCCAGATACTTCAAAGATTATGTGCTTACAAAATTTACATTTTTATTGGCATTAAGGTTCGATGTTTCGACAAAATGATCAAAAGTATGTTACACAAATTCAAATTAGGAAGTAAATAATTACGACTATGTTATTTCGATTCGCTTATTTATTTAATGTTATGAAATGGTTTCATGGAGTGGCATTTATTGAATTTACATCATAATATAAATATGTAAACATTCCCAGTCCATGATTATATTTTAGTGACGTAGGTATGTAGTTCAAAGGTTATATATATAGTCGCGTAAAATTTTATTAACTTCTACTTTATATTTATTTTTATCCTGGTCACTTGTGATTTAGGGATGTAAGTAATGTTGTAAGGAAGGCATTAAGTATACAAGTAGACGCGAGACGGTTAGAAGGGGAGAGGATGGGGTAAGAGACGTTGCATAGGTGTATAATCTAGATCGGAAGTTAGTGAATGTTGAGATGACTGCAAGCGGAAATGAATGGAAAAAAGCACATATCATATTGCACTGACGCCAAATAAAATGGGATGAGGGTGGAAATATTAAGAATTATGTTATTTAAATTAATGTATTACTATTGTGATCGAATGAAACTGGGAGTAACGCTAAAATGATGATAAATAACATACTTACAAAGCAACGTCAAAGTACTTACATACTTAGAAATAAAAATAAGATTTAAAAACTGATCTACGTATCAACTGCCATTCTACTCCTATTGATATATCCATCCAAAGGTTGTCTGGTAGAGATCGCTCTTAGCGATAAGACCGCCCATTGTACCTACAATATATTTAGACTTAAGTTATTTTATATAATAATAGGTGGTGTACAATAAAGAGTATTCTATCTATCTATCTATCTATCTACGTAAACTATTGTAATAAAACTAGGTCTTGAATCGATATTAATACAGTATTTTTATACTACCAGTCATATCAAATTCGGGAGATGCTAACACGTTGGATGATCCCATAATATTATTTGCATATATCTTGATCTTGATATTGACCTCTATCTTGATACTCAATGTGTCAAAATATATAAAAGCGTATAAAAACTACTAAGCTGTAGTATAGTATCGTTTAAAATATGTCCCAACAACGTTGTCAATACAAATACTTCTCAAAAATGATTTAATTCTTTTTACACAATTATAAATAGGCATTTGTTATCCTCCTCCACACAATATTTTTGTGTGTGTGTCGCAAGAGTTGATTAGATAACAATAGATAAAGCTACTTATTGTCTCAGCAGAACTGCTACTGCTGTCTGATCTACCAATCCCGAGAGATAAGCTGCACTTGAGCCTCGGCCACAAATCAGCAGATGTACCAGTTGGCTGGGGCCTACAGATGTTACACCCATGGACCTGGACACAAACATGGACTTTGCAGAATTGAAACATTTTATTACACTTAGTATATTATTATTTTTTTCATGAAAATTCACATTACATAATGGCTTGCTGTGTATAGACAACTGAAACTTCAATAAACTAGTATATTGTATTTATACAAATGTAAACATGCCCGTCATCTATGTTTGTATATGAATACCTACATTATTAATCCATTTAGGTGAGTTGATTCGATGGATTAAACAGTGCTCGGGATATTATCCAAAGTTGATAAACATGGCCACATCATTCAAACGATTGTATTCTGTTAGTATAGATATGAACTTAATCCTTTCAAATGAATGTATTAGTAAACTTAAATAATATATAAACTGCTTATTGTGGTATGTTAGTATTATCTGACGAAATAATCTTAATCTATTTCTTCGTTACTAAAATCAGCAGACTCACATGCGGCCATTGACGTATATATTACAAAAGTACATGAGGCTAATAGAAAATTAATATTTATAAATACAAATAATTGTCGATATTACCAAAATCATCGGACCACAGGTTACAAAATGCAAGCTTTAAATGCAATTGGTATTGGCGCTTGGATGATGATGTTATATACTTTAAAATTTTGGACAACCTCCTGGACGACCACCTACACACTCTTAACCTTGTGACATAATGGCCACTGATGAGGACTATATTCAGTTGTAGAATAAAAATGTTATTAATAAAACAACCCTTAAAGGCAGCTTACCCGGGGTGCCTGGCAACGGACACTTGGGGAGGACACCGTGCGGTTTTAGTCGATTCATGCCCGGCATAACCACCCCCGCTGGCTGGCGGGGGGGGGGGGTTCCGAAGGGATTTCCGCACGTAAAAAAAAGGTCATATCTCCGGTTGTTCTTAACCAATTGCCATCAAACACACGGAAGAATTCAAGTCTGACCAAGACCTTTCTAATAAAAAAATGGCATCAAAATCCGTTCAGTAGTTTTTGCGCCCATCGCGAACAAACAGACAAGAATTCCATAAAATATATTTTTGTGTTCATAATAGACGCGTTTTACCTGAAATAAAACGCTTATTAAATACTTACCTTATTTGAAACTTTAAACAATTGAGATAGGCCCTATGTTCGCTGCTGCTGACTCTTTCTCTCCTACTGCTCTCTCGCTCGCACTATCCCTACCAGGCAGGTGACGGTCGCCGTCGAAAAGGAGCGACCGCCGCCGGTTGGTCATTGAGTCGAAATTACCAGGCAGACTTAAAATTAAAGTTTCAAATAAGGTAAGTATTTAATAAGCGTTTTATTTCAGGTAAAACGCGTCTATTAAACACTTGACCGTTATTTGAAACTTTAAACAATTGAGACGTGTTTGTTATCGCCTGGTGAGTATGGGATTGAAAGGACATCAATGTGACCAGATAATTATGAACATAGAAAGAGTACCTATTATCCAAATAGGTATAATAATTCTGAAAGTAGGTATTGTAGGATGCGAGCAATAAATAAATATTTTAAACAAAATAAATGCGTTTATTCAATATTATAGAAGACGATTAATAAATTCCTTGTTAAAGAAGAATACTAATGAGCAAAGGCTTACAATCAAATAATCATACAGTATAGGTAGGTAGATATAATATACCTTAAATAAGAATCATCAATTACAATGGAATAAATAAACGAGATATTCTTCTATTGGCAGCATTTGGTACAATTTCACGCCTATAGTATTGTTTGAAAGTATTGCTTGACCACCAATTGCCTTGAGACATAATCTCATCTATTGCTGTATTAGCAGACCAACTTTTCGATGACACTGCGGAACGAATGCTGCCAGGAGACGCTATTATACCAGCTTCTTTCAATAATGATTTGACCCAGCCTGCAATTATAGTACGAGAGGCTGCTTTAGATCCCCTGAAATTTATAAATAAATTGGTGCATTTTGCCGACTTGCGCTTATTATCGAGAAGATCAATACATCGTTTTACCCAAAACACTGGGTCCAGTTTTCTATTTTCGTTATTGGTCAGTAACTTCCACCCTGATTGCCTGTAATTGGAATTGTCAGTTTTAGAACCAAATCTCGGCCATAAAATAATATTTTCATCATTATCTACATAATGTTCACTGTCCACAGAACGTAAGGTAAGGTCATGAATACGGCACTTGAGCACAATAAAAGTAATACTGCAGCATGTCTACATGCAGAGAAAATATTGTTTTCATTTACACTGTAATTACATAAGTAAGATACTAGATCATCAATATCCCAAACCGTCTTATTTTTATGAGGTACAGGTCTTTTTAGTGCAATCGACTTCAGTACATGCTTGACCAAAACATTAGAACTCAACTGACCCGAGCTATCAGCATTACATAAAGTAGAAATTGCCGATTTTTGTACTAGAACAGTATTGTATGAAAGGTTATCTTTCAAAAACAGATCAGACAAGTATCGTGCTAAGATAGAACCATTTGGTTGAAAGGGGTTAAATTTTTCTGTTTTACACCAGGCAAGCCACTTGTTCCATGCTACTCTATAAGTTTTTCGTGTAGAAGGGCGCCATGATGACAAAAGTAAGTCAATTTGGGAGTGGTTCCAGCCAGTTAAGTTATTTGCCCACCCCCACACTTCCAAATTTCCATGGTCATCTCGTTGACCCTGGGAGGTGGAAGGCCGGTCGAAATGTCTATCAGGTGATAGTGCAGATTGCGAATCGTGAACGGAGCCGCTAACGCTCGGGACTTGAGGTCGGCTCTCCAAAAGACCTTCTCCCAGTGTAGGACTACTATCAAAAAGATTTCTTGAGCATGGTTCAGGTGACATAAGACCTTGGGGATTAGATAAGGTGGAGGAAATATCCATGCTAAATGGTAGTTCCATGTTTGGGAAAAGGCATTGTGAAACATCGCTTGACTGTCTCTCTGATCCAGGGAGATATAATTGAATACGACGTGGGCGTTTTTCGAGGCAAATAAATCTATGACTGGTGTTCCAAACTTTTGAAAAACGATTTCTGTGCAACTGGGTAGCAGATGCCATTCGGGAAGTAAACGGTAACGAGACAGATGATCTGCGTGTCCATTGTACTTGCCTGGAATGTGTTGGGCAGATATTTGAATCTGATGCAGATCTAACCATTGGAAAATTTCTGCCGCTAAATTCATCATAATTGAAGATTTCGTTCCTCCTTCGTTTCGAATATAAGAAACGGCAGTTTTGTTGCCGCTTTGCCACAATATCGACGAATGGTCTAGAGATTGTGGTTGACATTGCAATACCTTCAGTACTGTAAGAAGTTCCTTCTGGTTGCAATGTAAGAGTTGCTCGTGTCTGGCCCACTGACCGGAGAAGGACTGATTGTCTAGTTGGGCACCCCAAGCTTGATCGGATGCGTCTGTTACCAAAAAGTGTGACGGGGGTGGCCAATGAATTAAAGACGGATGATGATGGTTCTGGAGCCACCATTTTAGGTTCTCCAAACCCTGGCTGGGGACTTGGTAACGTTTGCAAGAGACGGGAGCTTTGATCAGCGAGTTGAGGCACGCTAAAAGGGACCTGTAGTGAAGTCTGCCTCTTGGGACAACGAAGCTCGCGAAATTCAAGAGGCCAACTAGGCTTTGTAAGCTCTTCAGGTCCACGAAACCATCGTCTAAAATGGTTGATATTTTTGCTGACAGGCTCATGCACTTTTCCTTGGGTAAGAATTTTTCGTTGTCCCAAGGGTACCAGTGAACACCTAGGAATATTATACTCTGTTGAGGCACTGCAATTGACTTGTTCATGTTTATTTGCCAACCGAGATACTGAAGCCTGTTCAAAAGAATATCTACGTGTGATTGTAGTATTTGGGGATTTTGATGAACTAGAAGATAATCGTCCAAATAGACTATAATTCGTAGACCCGAATCCCTTAGCGTTTGAGCTATCCAATTGGTCATAGAAGCAAAAACCTTTGGTGCCGTGCTGAGACCGAACGGGAGACATGTCATTTCTAGAAGTCTTCCGTTGTAAACTAGGCGAAGAAATCGTCTGTGAGATGGCGATATCGAGAGATGAAAATAGGCTTGTGATATGTCTATTTTGCACAGCCAGTCGTTTGACTGTTGAAATTCGGGTATTCGTTATATATTTATGAGACGAAATTTGTCCGTTCGAACGTATTTGTTGAGGGCTGCTAAATTGAAAATAGGGCGGTTGGTACCATCGCCTTTTGGTATGAGGAACATTGTCGAAACAAAACTTGGAGACGGTTTGACTACTTCTAGAACACCTTGACGTTCCATTTGTGACAAGACTGATGTCATCGTTTCTGATACTGCTGTACTGAGCCGATCTTGAATTAAATGCGGCATTATCAGCGGCGGTTTTTGTGAAAAGGGTATGCGGTACCCTTCTATGATTTTCAATAAATAAGGGGGTGCAAGCATTTCTTGACACTGTCGGTAATAAAGAAGTAGTCTCCCCGCTCTGAACGAATTGTCAATACTTACGCTGCATTCCTTGATTAATTTGCTCTTTCGTCGACCTCCTCTGGTTCGAAAATTACTTCTAGTATTCCTGTGACATGTTGAGCGAGTAGTTGCCCATTCGGTACCTTGTGGCTCAAATCCTTGCGCAGGACGAGACTGACAACAACCTTGCGTAGGTTGTGTTTCATAGGAAATGTGCGAAGGTGCACCACATCCACGATAATGTGAATTACCCTGCGCGGGTTTTTTATTAAATGCCTGCCCTTGTGTGGGACGGCGAGTGCTCGGACCAGCTTGCGCAGCTTGAGCATTACCGGAGTTTAATTTTGGGGGAAAGAATGCTTTCTTCACACCCCCGACCTTCTCGAGGACCGTAGTCAGTCGCTCGGCATTAAATAAATTTTGGCATGGTGGAACTTTACGTAATGCACTTTTAACAACCTCGGGACCTCGGCTCGGTGCCCACAAATGAGCTGGAGCATTTCGGAAGAAACCTTAAATACGTCACCCTTCGTGAATAATTAATTAACTTTTTCACATATACCGTCATACGTTATTTCTGAATTATGAGCCCATTGCATCAGATTACGCAGTGAATTTTGTAAAGCTTCACGCTGTTTTAGCATACAGGCTGTTAAGGCTGCATATGCCTTATTGGATTGTGCAAGTTGACGTGACGAATCGTAGGCCTTAAGTTCATCATTAACATCTAGGTCAACGAAGCCGGGAGAGAAATTATATAATTTTTGCGTATCTGCGTAACGAACTTCACACCAATCACTATTGTCGAAATGTTGAATATCATTTAACAAGGACAAATTTTCGTGAGGAGTTTTCGGGACAGAGGGTTCCTTTAGCTTGGTTTCTATTTCGAACATTATGTGAGGTTCTGTAATAGTTTTAGGTTTACCGGAATCGTATGAACCCACCTCACTAAATAAGTTATCACTGACATTAGCATCTATATAACAATCGTTTGAATTTGAACAAGTATTGTCATAAAATGTCGGTTTATCCTCATGTGCGACTTGCTTACGAAGGTCATTTAGCTCACGAGATAATTGGTCAATTCGGCGATGATTCCGCCTACGGGAACGTTTGCCTACTCTTTTTTTCCGTTTATGCGCTACTTTGCTTCTATCAGTGTCACTAGAGCTAGATGAAGAAGAAGTGGAATCACTAGAACTTGAACTTCTTGACAAACCCTTTCGTTTCGTTCGTTTTTGCATGCGGTGATTTACATTATTTATAGGACACTGTTTCGAAGTACTGGCTTTCGGAGAGTTAGCAAAAATTTCTTGATTCTGTATCGAATCTTTATCCATCGTGTGTGTATATCGTATTAGTGGAAATACTAAAAATGCACAGGAAAAATAAAATACACACGAATGAAAATTATCACGATAAAATTATACCAAAGTAGGGTAGAAGTAATTAATATGATCCAATTCGAACGGTAACACCGTTACAGATAAATATGAGAAAATAACTTACCAATTATTTCAAATAGGTAACTGATATATTATTTTTAAGATTTAAATTAATATTAAGTATATTAATACTACTTGAAAGAGTCCTAAGCACGACTGTGCACAGCAAGAACTAGGACACCAATGACGAACCGGCGGCGGTCGCTCCTTTTCGACGGCGACCGTCACCTGCCTGGTAGGGATGGTGCGAGCGAGAGAGCAGTAGGGGAGAAAGAGTCAGCAGCAGGGCCTATCTCAATTGTTTAAAGTTTCAAATAACGGTCAAGTGTTTAATAGTTCATTTAGCATAAGCCAAGTTTTTATTTTATATTTACAATATACACAGACACAACTAACTTACAATTTTATAATAGTATGTAGTTTTTTTTTTTTTACGTGCGGAAATCCCTTCGGATACCCCCCTCCGGGCAGCGGGGGTGGTTATGTCGTGTATCGACTAAAACCGCACGGTTTCCTCCCCAAGTGTCCGTTGCCGGGCACCCCGGGTAAGCCCTGTGTGTATATTTGTAGCTGGTATATAATTTTGTGACATATAAAGTTATCAGCTACGGGTTTATTTTGCAACGGTATCTGTTGCAACTTTGCGTAAAGCTTTCGGGTATTTAACGCCTAACTAGTTGCAGAAATAACAGTAGATACAGCAATTCATTTTTTATATACGTATGGAAACTTCCTGGGCACAACTCCCTGAGGCTAACGGTTGAGATGGTTATGTTGGATTCAAACCGACCAACAACACAAAATGTTTAATCACAGGGATCTATAGCGTCAAATCTGGGTATAATCTGAAAAGGTAATCCCAGCACTCCTTGATCGCCTGTTGTTGAGTAAGCGATCTTGCGTTGGAGTATGTGAGTCTTGCCTTTCTCTAGTCAGAGAGGCGGGCAGTAAAACGAAGTGGTGAAGGATTTGAATCAAAACATCAAAAGTATAAAATAATCATTAAATTTTTTGTTACTATAATAAATTTACATTTATCACAGTTTATTTTATGAGATTTATTTTGTGTCACTGCAAAACATTGCTGTTACAATGTAAGCCTTTACTCATCTCATCTCATCTCATAAACTCACGCCTATATCCCCGAAGGGGTAGGCAGAGGTGCTAGCACCCACATTTCTTCAGTTTATGTTTAGGTCCCAATGTAATAGGTGGCGAGCCTATTGCCATGAACCGGGCACTTATAAACCTGCGGTAAATACACACATAACTTCGAAAAGCATCGAAAAGTCATTGGTGTGTGCCATGGTAAAACCTGGGATCGAACCCGAGACCTCGTCTCAGCAGTCCATTACCCATACCACTAGGCTACCGCGGTTAAGTGTATTTATCAAAGGCAATAAATTCATATGACTTGTAATTTTAAACTGAAAATTAAGTACGAAAATAAAGAAGAATATTATCGATATCATTCCATTTCATCGCCGTTCTTAGTCAACGATATATTTTCAATCTCCAAATAGTTTTGAAATAAATACAATTTTAGAGTTCAGAAACTTTTTATGGGAATATATTTTTATTTCAGAACGGCCGGCCGCGTAAATAATTTTAGCTCAAGCAAATTTTAAGACCAGTTTACTCACTTCGTATAAAGGTCCCACTTTAGATAAATATGTTTGAGTCTTAAAATGACTGAAGACTTAGTATTAAGGTTGGAAACGTAAATATACGCCTGATTCTATACTATTACATATTATAAAATTGTAAATTAGTTGTCTGTACATTAGAAATAATTAGAAAAAATACTGGGGCTATCTTAAATGAACGATTCTGAAAACGAACATATTTTTTTGGAATTCTTGTCTGTTTGTCCATTCGTCCGTTTGTCCGTTTGCCCGTTCGTCCATTTTTCCATTTGTCCGTTTGTTTGTTTGTCGATTTGCTCGCGATGAAAGTAAAGTGTAAGAAGTGGAACGGATTTTGATGTGGTCAGTGGGGTCTTGGTCAGACTTAATATCTGCCGTATATTTGATTGCAATTGATTAAGTAGAACCGAAAATATGACCGATAAAACGAAAACCGTAAACCGAAACATACCTTTGTATTGTCTGACGTTTCGATCAGGTTTATCTATCACAGGCTTCAAATTAGTTTAAATATAAATTTTAGAAAAAATGGATAGATTCAAAGATTTATATTTAAGCTAATGTTAAGTAAAAGTCAGTTCAGTTATTGGTGCGTTGTATAATTAACAGACATACACACAAAAATTAAATAAAAAAATAATGACAACTCAGAGGGCAAGGGACTGAAGCATTCTAGAAGTTAAGAAAACACACAACATAAACTCAGACATTTATCAAAGAAAGAACAAAAATAATAGAATCTTAAACACTAGCTTAAAACTAAAATAACATATCTCTAGGTTCACAGATGATAGGACCGATAAAGGACCGTTCGGTAATAGAAATGTTGCCAGACCAACCTAGACGATGGACTGATGATATGGTTGCAGACGTAGGACAGGACTGGATCACCATACGTAAAGTTAGAGGATTATGAAATAAGAAAGAGTTGATCTGTATCCAAACCGGAATCCATACTTCGGAAAATTAAATAATCATACTAATCCTACATTTAATAACTAAATTTATTTTTTTACTTAGTACAATTAATTAACTAAGTAAATCATTACCTAATTATTAAATCGCTATTTTCCAAAAAGAAAAACAACAAAAGCTATGAATTTTATCCTATTTTATGATAATGTAAATATTATGTTAATTTTATAACTTGCTAATATTATTTTGAGTATTTAAGAAGGGATGGGAAACATTTAAACAGCTTGTAACATTTATCGTTTAACGTTCATCATAATAAAAAAGTTCGGAAACAGAAGTAAGTTTTCAACAAAGTTGAAACGCGGTCAATTGCTATAATGTTTGTATAATAATAAATACTACAACGATCTGCCCATGACAAGCCTTTGCTACTGTTTTCCGATATACTAAATTACATAAATTAATAAATATTCTACGACATTCTACACAGCGCTTTCTAGACCCAAAGTAAGCATAGTTTAACTAGCTTGTGTTATGGGTTCCAGAATGCAGATAAACATACTTATATACTTTTTTTTTGTAAATACATACATATTATATAGATAACACCCAGACCAATGCAAATAGACATATTCATGCATACAAATATCTGCACTGAGCGGGAATCGAACCCGCGCCCCCTGACGTAGCAGTCGAATGCACTACCGCTACGCCACAGAGGCCGTCTACAATTAAGTGAAGTGATCCAACTAAGTGTATGTAGCCGAATTAAGGACACACCAAGTCCGTTTATACGCTCTAATAATTTACAAAGGCGAACAGATTGTGATGTTAACAATGTTTTACATGAATTAATAGTTCACAACAACAGGATATAACCGCAGTATTGCTACAATAATCAAGGTTTAATAATTTTGCATGCGAAAATATCATATTATGATTGTATATTATATACGAGACAAAAAGTCATCGTCATTATACGTGTAGGTAATATAATTAAAAAATATTTTTCAAAAGATTATTCTACCAATTTTTCGGCGTAACTAATTATGTATATCCATACCAAATTACAAGTTTCTAGAACTAAAGGGTCTCGGAGCTACGCTGCGAATAGACCGACAGACGGATATACCGAAAATCCCTCATAGTGTCGGTCGGTATGTCCGTCTCTCCGTTCGTCCCGTGTTGATTACGGAACCCTAAAAAGGGTAATTATTCAATCAAACGAAACGCTAAAGAGTCACGAATTAGAAATTTTTGGTTTGACTGGTCCTGCACAATGTGACCCCTGCTGAACTGTAATAATTCCGTACGTAAATCTATACTTGAGTTATTAAACCTCATATTATTCTATGGCACAGCTGATTAAGATGATTTATTTATTTTAAATATTTGGATGGTGTCAATTATTATTTGAGTTATTTATTACATAGTTAGACAGCAAATTATTCATATCAAATAGTAATCTGCCAGTAAATTGGAGTGCAGTGGGATTCTAGATTTTTTTTTTCATATTATTATAATTATATAGGTAGGCTAAGGTAGCAAAGAAGTAATAATATTATATTATTCTGGGTAATATTATATTATTCTTAGGAAGTAATATTATTATATTAAACTATACAACGATATCTAGACTCAAACTAAGCATAGCTTAACTAGCTAGTAAAGCTATGTTTAGTTTGAGTCTAGATATCATAGCCATGAATGTGGCTGTAATGATAAAATACAGTCATATACAAATGGACTGGTACGATGGAGGAGTAAATATTATTATAAATAAATATTGTACGACAAAGTACACAACGCCATTTAGACCCAAACTAAGCAGAACTTGTCATATGGGTTCTAGAATGCGGATAAACATACTTAAATACTTTTTTTTTGTAAATAAATACATATTATACATAGAAACATCCAGACCAATGCAAATATACATATTTGCACTGAACGGGAATCGAACCCGCGACCTTTGGCTTAGCAGTCGAATGCACTACCGCTACGCCACAGAGGTCATCAATTATATTTCTGCATTTTAGAATCCCTATATCTGTAGGAACCTAGAATAGGGGTTATACAAATAGTAATATGTTACTCAGGGACGGGGTTCTAAAATTATAAACTACATTATGGGCTACACCCATAATGTAGTTTATAATTTTAGAACCCCTATTACAAGCTTGTAATGGGTTCTAAAATGCGGATAAACATAACATAACATAAACATACTTATATATATTTCCTCCTCCGTCCAACTGGTCCATTTGCAGATGACAGTAGTATGTCATCAGAGGTATATTTATATGTGAGTATTATTTTTTAAATGAAATTGATGTTGTGAATAAAATATTGACGGAACATGCCAGAGATTTTAATGTCATTCTTTGAACATACTACGAAGCGGAAGAGCGAGAGCTTCTTCCATTAATAATCTAAAGTATATTTTTATTTAAAGTATATTGTGCTCTCGGACATGTTTTCGAGAACAATAACCCTTACTTCGTTTTACTGTTTCATTAAATACCAGCTGGTCCTCACCGGCTTCGCCCGTGGCGTATTTCGAACCTCCGTTGCACCCCCTTAACCCATAATTATGTCCATAATTTATTAGTTTCATAGAATGTATAGGAATCTGCCAGATTTATTGACATTTATGATTACTGCTCCTACGATACACTCCACTCCTACTGCTGACTAATTATGTGGCTTTCTATTGATAAAAGAATTTTCAAAATCGGTTCGGTAGAACCAGAGATTACCCCCTATAATCTCATAAACTTTACCCCTTTATAATATTACTAGCATCGGTGCGCAGTTTCACTCGCGTGAGTCCTGATCCTGTAGAAATATCAGGATAAATAGGAGCCTATGTTACTCAGGGATAATGTAGCATTCTAATGGTAAAAGAATTTTTGAAATCGGTATTGTAGTTTCGGAGCCTATTCAATGCAGACAAACGAATAGTCAAATATTTCCTCTTTATAATATTAGTATACATAAATACTAGTATAGACTGACTCCGCCCGCGTGAACTACTAATGTCGATCCCGCGATCCACAGTAACCTATTCCAGCGATAAAAACTAGCGTATTCTATATTTCAGACTATAGGTAATCTATAATTGTGTCAAAATTCATCCAGATCCGCTCTACCGCTGTTGCGTTATAGAATAACAAACATTCATCCATTCATCCATACAGTTTCACATTGGGTCAATTGTATTTATTTACTACTAGCTTTTGCCCGCGGCTTCGCTCACTTGGAATTCTGTTGCCGTTCCCGCTTCACATAGGAATTTAATTCAGTGAAAAAAATAGCCTATGTGTTAAGACTATAACCTATCCCTATACCAAATTTCGCTAGATCTGTTCAGCCGTTTCTGCGTGAAAGAGTAACAAACATCCATGCTCACAAACTTTCGCGTTTATAATATTAGTAGCAGTAGGATTTATTACTTAATAGGCATATATTAGTTTCAATAGGGTCTAGTTTTATAACAACCTTTTACAATATAAATTATGCGTATCTTCTCGTATACTTCAATCCAATGACGTCATAGGCATAACAAATGCTCTAGAATAAACACATACAGGCACTTTCCTATTGTTGACTCAACGATTGTTAACGTCTTATTAGTCTAGTAGTTATTAGTTATTCAAACCCAACGTTGTTTTGTAATACAAAAAAGTTTTCCTAGCTTTCGCTTAGGCTTCGCCAGTAAATGGACGTTTTCACGTCAAAATAGAATAACTCTGGATATGCACGGTGGGTACAATGGTTATGCAACGGATATTATGACTGCAAATTCTAAAGGTGGATACAGATAAACGAGTATTCATTTTGTCAGTACAGAAAAAGCACTTGTTGCTACTATGCAGCACTGACTGCACCAATGCTCGTTTTTTAAATGTTATACATATTACGCCTCGTAATGCCGCCGCGCGCCAGTTAGAACCAAACTCAAGCTGATACTATACAGCGAAAATGCAGTGACAGGCGCTTTGAACTCGTCTAATACGTCACGAACAAACACAACTGCTTACATTACGCTTTAATTATTTATCTGATTATTTGGGTGCATAGGGCCTCTTTAAGACCTTTAACCTCACCTTCTAACAGTTTAATAAATGTAGCGAACAATGGACAACAGAAAACCAAAATAGAGAAAGAGTAATCGAGCGGTTTCCGGCTTCTAAGTACAAGCTTCGGTTATTAATATGGCAATTCGGGATAGTAAAGTACCTTTTTTTTTTTTCGTGCGGAAATCCCCTCGGATACCCCCCCGCCGGCCAGCGGGGGCGGTTATGTCGTGCTTGAACCGACTAAAACCGAACGCTGTCTCGGGACTGCAGACGCCGGGGTGTAAGGTTGCCCATAGAGCATATCCCTCGCACCCCGACTGACCCTGGGCCATCTCCGGTTTCGAGATGGCCCCCTCGGGTTTGGGAACCACGGTGTCCCCGTCTTGCCCCGGTTTGGGGGAGGGGCGTTAGTCGCCCCACCGTCCCGGGGATAGTAAAGTACCTATCTCCACACCGAGTGATACAGTCGTTGCAGCGTTCTAATACATACGCCTTTGCTCAAACTTTTGCATTTTTAGTAAGTTTTTAGAACTGAGTGCTATAGCACATAAAAAGAGAGGCCAGAAGTGGACTGCATAATCATAATAAGCATAATATTTTTATTTTGTGGATTATAGGTCACTTATAAAGGTCTTATAATTTATGTTATGTGCGCTATGTGCTACCACTGATTGTCTGTATGTTCTGGACTTCTCCCCAGGTTCTCACCATCCAGCGGGTGCAGTCAGTTGACAGACTGAATATAAAAAAATAAAAAATAAAAAGAATTAACCGAATTACCTAGGTGAATTTTAGGAGGATGTTCAAAGATATTCATATTGTAGTTCACTTCACTTCAAAACGCACTCTAACAAATTGTATGATATCTAATTCTGTAACATTGACGTCATGAAAAAGTTCAGGAATAAATGTTTTGATATAAAATCGATAAGAATATGCTTACAGCGACGACAGATGTGCGTGAAATGTTCAAACTTATGTGCTACAAGAGAGTTTCTAGTTCAAGTTTTCTAGACTTCGAACAGTAAAGGAGAAATAATAGGGCAAAAAAATATTTTTGATTTTAACGAAGAAAAATTTGTTCAATGTGTAGTTAGAACTAACAATATTCGATGTATTTGGTAAAGCGATTACTTAATCTACTTCTCTGTTAATGATTTGGGATTCATTCATTTCTGATATTTAAAAACAATGCGATCTTGTATAAAATAATTTAAGTGTCTATTTTTAATGTTAAAATAAAACATTTTTAAGAAATACATATATGTGCTAAAAACAAATGGAAATAGTTTGAATTTATCTGTATTGTGAATCTTTGTCTGTTTATTCCAGCTAATCTCCGAAGTGCTCTGTTGATTTTGACAGGATTTTTACTGGCTCATAGCTGCATAGCATATTATAAGGCGTAACTTAAGCTACTTTTATTTTAGGAAAATAATTATGTATTCGTGCAAGTCGTAGGTAGCAGCTAGCATAGTATGAAATAAATAGGATAAAAATGATGTTATTAAAATCTAAAACTTATGCAGTCACAATATAAATGTATTCAATGCTTTTAGTGGGGGCGTATTTACCCTGTGGGGGTAAGTCTTCCGCTTCAGGCTCATCCGGCGACACGCCCTTTACATTAGCTCTCTAGAAATAATGCTCGGTACAAGTCTGTCGTTTATCCCACTCTGTAGTTTAATACGAGAGTTTATAATAACAGTAAACAACTTAGCAGTTATTCTACAAAGAATAAACTAAATTACAATTGGACAGTTTAGTATGCAAAACCTTGTAACTTCAATCGACTTTACGAGGAGTTTCAAGTTTTGCGTATAAAGGTGTCGAATTCTATTTTCCATTAAAAATAACCATTCACAATATTCGGGTATGAAATGTCTTTGTGTTGTTAAAATTATCATAATTTCAATTCGGTTACTTAGATCACCAAAATTCTTTGAAATTTTGAGGAAAACGAGTCGATGGTGGATTAAACACTTTCCACTTTTATTTTATTGACTATATGGTTCTCTCTGGCTTCACCCGTTGCGTATTTCAAACCCCCGTTACACCCCTATTACCGATATACGAGTATAATGTACGGGAATCTACCGGATTTATTAACATTAATTCTTACGGCTCCACTCCCTTGTGAAGTAGCGTGAATGTCATCACGCTGCGTGATGATATATTCCTATGACACTCTATACACTCACAAATTATGTAATTTCCTATTGATAAAAGAATTTTCAAAATCGAACAAGTATATCCAGAGATTACCCGTTACAACCTCACAAACTCAGAAACTATACCTATTTAAAGTTCGTCATTCTACAAAAAAAATACCTTACGATGCACGAAAATTACTCGCTTATTTAAAACGATTACCATATTATAAGAGAGATAATATTAAACAAAACGTTGTATCAGTCCTCTAAAATAAAAACAACGTAGGTTATAATTAAGTACTATAAAATTCTGCAATACAAACCGAAGCAATACACAGGAGAATAAAACTAGGATACCGTAGTAATATTGTACAACATATTTCTATATTTGTTTAACTGCATTTTACTATTTCTCGAGCTAGTTGCGAAATTAAATATGTATGTAAGTGTTATATTTGTTTGCAAACGCTTTCCAACTTATTGGTTTTGCATGATTGTTGCTAAAACGAAAAGAGAACACACAAATGTGGTGTAACTTTTGTGTCTTTAAAGTTTTACTCTATTATGAGCTTTGCTTGAAAATCTGCTTTACTATTTTTTTGGGAATTCTAATTATTACGTCACTATTTTTGTGATAGTGTTCGTATAGTAAAACATAAGATTACTAAGCATATCCTGTTTTAAAGATTTAGATCGGAAAAAGAGAACATCTAGGACGGGACTTGAACCTGCGACCAGTCCCTTACAGGGGGAATGCTCTGACCAACTGAGCCACCTAGACACGTCCCAGATATTCGAAATTCTCCGATACATTAATACGTCTTAAGGCGACGTTGGAGCCATCTACCGTAATTCTTACGAACTACGGAAACAATGAATAACTTTACAGTCATTCTTAAGCATTGTTTTTTGATGACTTCGCCTAATTAATTCAATTAAATTTTTAAGCATTTTGTATGCTTAGAGTATGATCTTTAGAAAAAAGTAAGCATACAAAATGCTTACTTACAAACTCACCGAAGTGGGATAAAACCCGACCCCACCAGGCGAGGCCGCGGTGGCGGCCGAAGTCCGCCGGCAACCCTGGGGTTATCCTTTCGAGGGCTTACCCGGGAGACCCGGCAACGGACACTTGGGGAGGACACCGTGCGGTTTTAGTCGAGACACGACATAACCACCCCCGCTGGCCAGCGGGGGGGTATCCGAAGGGATTTCCGCATGTAAAAAAAGCATACAAAATGCTTAAAAATTTAATTGAATATCCTGTTATAATTCAATTAAATGTATCCCTGTTGTTGTGTTTCTTGGGAGCAATTGCAAAATATATGAATAGTGTTTTATTGTTGTGTAAACTACATAATTTATGAGTTTCGTCAATAGATTTAATTGGCAATTTCACCATATTGTCCAAATACTAATAATCGATTTCAGAACCAGAAGTAGGTTTCTAATTCAATGGCTTATTTTTATGATTAGTGGAAATTTTCTACGAGATTTTCCGATTTCTATTTGGTTTTGTTTAAAAAGAGGTGCCTAAATCTCTGAAGACGACGGGTCTGATAACGGAATTCATTTGAAAGAGGATGATGATGATGACATAGACCATTCTATACATAATAGACAATGATACCATAAAATGTTATCTATCAAAATCTAACTAAACTGAAGAAAATA
Organism: Cybosia mesomella; assembly: GCA_946251805.1. NCBI lineage: Eukaryota > Metazoa > Arthropoda > Insecta > Lepidoptera > Erebidae > Cybosia > Cybosia mesomella. The sequence goes on from OX276404.1 coordinate 11,942,459, forward strand.
TTAATTTTCAAAAACATAGCTAAACACGTTACGATACGATATAAATTACCTTCATAAATAAAGTAATTTAGGTTTTACTGGCAAGTGCAGCAAGTAGAGATGCATCGCACTAACACGTTAACCGCAGTACTTCACAATTAAAACGCACTCATTATAATCTGATGCCGCGTTAACGCAGAAATTATTAACAAATACGAGTATAGCTGCAGAGAAATGGTTCTGCAATTACGCTGCGTCGTTACAAGGCAGTTGAGCACCCGGCATCAGTACCATACATATATATGCCATATCGAAGCGGCGCAGTGGCGCTATAATTATAAGGTTATATGAAAGATTCCTATCTATTCTATCTATTATTGTTTCTCAGAAAAATAGATTCCTACCTAATTCAAAGAATAATTAGAAAGTATAAGCTTAAAATTTCGAACCCAGAGATCTATTTCAAATTGTAAAGAAAATGATAGTTGTTAACATAGACTTGTAGCATCTACTGTTTCTGGGGGATTACAATATTTTTCGGAGGATCAATATTAGGGAACTAGTGGGTTCATCTCCATATTACGTATACCTTTTTTTAAATTTATTTTTCGTGCGGACATCCCTTCGGATACCCCCCCCGCCGGCCAGCGGGGGCGCTTATGTCGGGCTTGAACCGACTAAAACCGCACGCCGTCTCGGGTCTTCAGACGCCGGGGTGTAAGGTTGCCCATAGAGCATATCCCTCGCACCCCGACTGACCCTGGGCTATCTCCGGTTTCGAGATGGCCCCCTCGGGTTTGGGAACCACGGTGTCCCCGTCTTGCCCCGGTTTGGGGGAGGGGCGCTAGTCGCCCCACCGTCCCGGCCTACTTCTGCTGGGGTGACAGGCGGCCTCACCTGCCATCCCCAGGCCTGCGCTCATGGAGGACGGAGGTCGTTAAGCGATCTCCGGCGCCTGAGTCGCCTGCGACGCGCGGCAACCTTATTACGTATACCTACTTAGAAAAAAAATTACATCACAAGTATATTCTAACAGTATTTCGTTCATTACCTCGCTGTCGGAGATGACGGTCTTAATGAAACCAACAGTATTTACTATTCACTGTAACTACACGTCACTAGCACGCACAATAAGGTAGTAATAAAAAATGATTTACTAAATTTAAAAAAAAAAACATACAGTTGTTCTATTCTTGAGGCATTTCAAAAGCTAGTAGTGACTTGCGTCGCTCCGCTTTGTTAGATGTGAGCTAATACTAAGACCATGACTCTTGAAACTATAAGTCGCAGTGTGTGAATGTAGTGTTTACATATTGAGTGTGCAGTTACTATTCTCCACTTTGAAACCCTGACCCTTTGATAGCCTGATAATTGAGTTAATAGAGCCCGCGTAGATTTGTTCCAGCTAATTGGATCGTGACTGGGATTATCTAGTATATGCTTTAGTTTTTATTGATTAAAGTTACTTTAATAAAATAAAAATGTATTTATATCAAATACCTGCAGAAAAATAATGATCCGCGAAGACAGAAAGTCATAGCTGTATTTAAAAATAATTTGACAAATCAAAATGCTTTAAAAAATATTCTGATTACTCAAGCATGGTTAAAAAATTTGAGACTCCTAAGCATATTGACTATTTAGAAACATTACTCTCTTCGGAAACGTATCTAATCACATCATGATCTTAACGTGAGAACTTCTGTAGTTGACAATTGGTTAACGTATAAGAAAGAAATGGCGCTAAACTGTACCTACTGACTTTGCTCCGGAAAATATTCGCTAAATATAATCAAATAAACGAAACAAATTTTATACAAACAAAATATCAGAAGACTTTCATTACTATAAGAGGATTTGACGATAATTAGGGATTGAAATCCCACCTATTTTTCAGTTCGGCAAAGCCTTATGCGGCTTTGGGAGCAATCCCTGGGATCTGTAGCTATTAGCGACCGGGATTATTATTATTACTTCAAATTTTCTAGGAAATGAAGTTTTATTTTAAATACGATTTAACTATAATCCCATTTTATTAACTGGGAAGCTTTAATGAATCGAAATAATTTCACAATAACCTCCATTAGCAGCTTTTTACAATGGCAATTTAGTTTTTTTGCTGAAGATTTATTACTACGTCGTTTGAAAATAATTAGTTCCGGTGTTTAACAAAAGGCTCTAGTTCAAAGAAGCAAGAAAATAGTTAACGACAAAAATGCATTCTGTCACTACAAACAAATTGTCAAAACGGTGATGTTTGTTAACTCCACAAGTGGTGTGAAACTCTATGTTCAGGATAAAATTGTAGACAGGTGTCTGAGGAATAAACTTCACTGGAAGAATGAGATTTAGACGAAAATTATATTAATGTTTGTTTTAGCAACCTTCTAAGATTTGAATATTCAAGGATAAAATATTGAAGTACATACATAAGTTTATGAAATTTGTAGTAAGTTGTATTGAATATTAATTGAAAATTTAGCCAAAATCCGATATTTACATAATTCGATAGGCAATCGAAAGATGGATGCGTCTTTGAATAATCAAATACAAGGATTCGTGGACTCGAACCAATGGTAACGAGTTATTTTATAAATAAAATCATCGCTAAAGTCAGTGTTGTACCGAAAGCCACTGAAACATCGCGTAACTGCCATACTGTTTCGGGTCCGAACCTCATTATGAGTTCTCTATGGGATTTTATCGAAAACAATAAAACAGTTTATTTACTCCTCCTGAAAAGTCATCTATTCTGACTTGCACGGTATTGGAACTTAAGTGACAATATATTTATAGGTTGTTAAGAGGTGATTATTTTGTTGGTGAGGACCCATAAAGCTATATTGACAGCAGTAAGCGTCATTGGCAAGAATAACATGAAATCGAACACACCCTGTATACGATAGCAAGATACCATGACGTGTTATTGCTTTATTACATTACTTCCAGTGAAAACCACAAATTGTGATCCTTGGCTATGCATGTTTAGGGTCACCATGAAATTTTTGACTCTTTGCTAGATATGGGCTTATATAAAAGAGAACAATAATAATTGTTTGGCTTCGTCAATCCTAAAGCTTCGTCAAAGCTAACTCAAATTTTTTAAACGCCTTTTAAATGCCTATTGACGTACTTGAAGTTCACAAATTAAAATTTAATTGAATCAACATCTAATTCATTTTACGTACTTACTTTAGGTATATTATTTTAGGTACTAACTATATGAATACACAAACAGCAGATATTCGTACTGCAAACAGCTTGTTTTGCAAACACTATACCTTAGAACCTTGGGGTAAAACTTTGAAGAGGGGTGGCTTTGAATTTTTGAAACATCCCACTTAGATAAACCTTCCGTATGGATAAAGGGAACATGTTGCGAATACGCGCAGTTCTTCTGGGTTTGAGCTTTTATTTTTTATGAGATTCGTTTTTCAACCCTTCACCTAGGTGAATTATTCTTATATAATGGGGTATAAGTGCAGTGATATACACGCTTCAGTTTAGGCTGCTAGTGTATTTGTTAAATAAGAATAAACTCGTTTAAAGTCTTTTTTTTAGCGTGTGGAAACTCCCCGGGCTTCACCCCGTTCCGCAGTCTTTTTTTCTTTTATATTTAGGTAACGTCAATTTGACTTCACCTCGCCTGATGGTAAGCTGAAGGTAAAGTCTCAGGAAAGAGGGTCACCATTACATACACGTACCATGTTAACAATGGTGGTACTCAGATTGCCGGCCTCATCAGAAGAGGATTGTCGTCGCAGCATCGCTTGACACCCACCGGTCCCACTAGTGCTGCGACCACAATCCCCCTGCCCGGCTATGCACTTGCTGAAGCCTGAACGCAATCAAACCAAAATTGGATTACTATGGAGGGTTTTTCGCAATCGTGCACGGTGGTACTTTTTTTTTTGTTTTCGTGGGGGAATCCCTTCGGATACCCCCCCTGCCGGCCAGCGGGGGCGGTTATGTCGGGCTACCCGGCCGAATTTTGTGACAAATTTGTGTCATCAAATTTCTACCACCATGGATGCCGCAGACTCGTCTACGCTCGTGTAAAGTCTGACGGAAACGGATTGATTACTACGCAGTTTAGCGTTACTTTTAATGAAGTACCGGTTATTCTCAGTAGTTCTTGCGGAACTTAAGAGCAAGCTGCATTCGTTTAAGCTAGTGCGAGTCACCTGTTAGCGTTCGATACCTTATTTTAAATACTACTATTCTAAAATTGAATATTAGTTGTGTCTGTACATTAAAGATATTTAAAAAAAAGTATTTGGTTTATGTTGAATGAACGATCCTAAACACATTTTTATGCTTATAGAGTTCTTGTCTGTCTGTTTATCCGTTTTTTCGCGATGGACGCAAAAACTACTGAATGGATTTCGATGCGGTTTTTCTTATTAGAAAGGTCTTGGTCAAATTTAAATCTTTAATCTTTAATTCTTTAATAAAGCCGTATGTTTGATTGCCATTGGTTAAGTAGAACCGGAGATATGACCAAAAGTCGCGATGACTGAAATTCATGCGGCCGGAGCCGCGGGCATCAGCTAGTTGTAAATTTGACCAAACTGCTCATTATAAATATGAGTATATTATATTTTGCGAGTGTAGTATTTAACAAAATGAACGGACATTTATGTTGAATAGCTTACAGATGACAAGTGGACATGTATACCTAGGTACTATAGGTATTTCGTAGCAACTAGGGTATTATTTTGAAAGATAAGAAGTCAAACAAATTTTACAACCTTGTATTTAGGACACGGCGAGCAAAGATTCTGTCCTTTATTAGTTGGTATCTGTGGTGAAAAGTCAAACATAGAGTGTATAAATGTTGGTTTGTATACCTACAATTAATAATATATATTTGATATTTGGCCAGAAAATCAATGCGCTACAATAACCATAAAATCGAGGTAATATCACTTACATCAAAGAGTGCCACATACAGAAACATAACCACTCTTTTACTTAATATGGCGCCGTAATACATACCGGTACACTCTAACATATATTTTATAGAACATTGGGTCCTCAATTCGCCTTTGCTCTCAGATCGATGTGTAAACATAAAGGCATCGAGTTACAGAACTACAAGGACCTGGAGATCCATAACTTCGTGTTTATAATATGATCTCTATCGCCGGCTATCGTTGTTGATTGAATAAACGAAGTTATTATTAGGAGCGAACAAACGACATAATATTGACCTACTGGACACGTGACTTTACTACACGTCTACATAAATATTTACCATTATCGAAATAATAACATTTCATAACTGGGTTTCAGCTCAGTAAGAATATTTGTATGCTTAAATATGTCTATTTATGTATTTAAATGTATAAATATGCATGTTTCCGTCTAAGTCTGGTTATTCGCATTCCAGAAAATATGTTATAAGTTATGCTTGGTTTTAGTTCAGGTAGCGGTGTGTCATATATCCTAGAATAATTATTTTTTATTTTAGCGTCGTAGGGGATATTATAACATTTTTATTTTCATAAATTCCAACAAATACTACAATGTAATTTAATTCTTTTAGGGTCTTTGTAATACAAGTAAGCTTACTGACCAAACTTCATTAAATCTATTTCCTTCTTTTAAGATGCGCCATTAACGGGGAGAATTTAAGGGAATGATTTTAATCTAGTAAAAGCAGATTATACGTGATAGTGCATAGCGGTGATAGCGATCAGCGGTTGCTTGATGACATCTCAATCTTTTTCTTCATCTCAATCAGAAATGCAGTAGGTACAATTCACAATGTCGATTAACCCGTGTACCGTGTATGGGTCTATCAGGCCGACGATATACGATTACCTTTTTCTTTTTAATGGGAAATGCGCGTGTTATGTGCACCTTGTTTTTTTTTTCTCGTTTAACCCTTCCAGTTACGCTAAATTGCATTTATTACAGGTGTGAGTTCACGTCAGTGGCACTGTTGAACTACCGACGACGTGAACATTTCTGATCTGACAGACCAATACGCGGTCATATGTGATTCGCTGTTTTTTATGAAGGTTAACCGTAGTTTTATGTGGGACGAACATCCCGAGTGTTTCTAACTTCTAGCTAGTTATGCTGGTATATCTTTTTATTATTTTAATTTTCTCAATACAACAAAAGGATTGCATTAATATGAAATGCAGTGACTGATGTATTAGTTTGTGTGACTACATTGAGAAACTTTGTAAAATCACGAAATCCGAGACATTTAATGAAAAAGAAATCTCAATCCAAGTCTTTATTAAAATCAATGTACGAAAAATATAAATCTGGATAATCTTCAGCCATTACCAGCACTGAAATAATTAAAAGTAAAAAGAATTATGAAAAAAATATGAATTCAAAGGTCTACAACCATGATGAACGTTCTGAGATCTCGAAAATTTATATGAAATTATTATAATCATATTAATCTTTTATACAAAAGTTAATTACACGATAAAATCAGAATTCTTGAAATATGTTTATATAAGGGCCACAAAACAAAAGAAATATCATTCTTTTGTTTTACAATTATAATAAAATATTCATTATGCAAAAGCAGTCTTGTTTATTCTGTCTTGTTTGTACTTTGTCAGTACAACTTTTGATGTTTTTACGATTTCTTTAATTGGGAAAAAAACATATTGACTCAAAACAAAATTATATAAACTAAAATATTTACATCCTGAAAACGAGGAGGGAGTATACACAAAGTAAAAAGTTTAGGTGTCAAAGAATACCTCCCCATCGGCATTGCCACGTTCGATGGCAATGCCAATTCTTTGCGCAAAAACAAGCCAGCTTTTTGTTCACGTGAAGCGTCGACCAGTCCCTTTGCGATTTCTGTATATATCGACCCCAAACGGCTCATATAATTGCTGACTAAATTATTATATTTGCGCCGGTCTCCGCAGATGTCGCAGCAGCACAAGCGCAGCCCGTCGTACTAGGAAGATGAGAAGGTGCGAGCGTGTCGACACAAGTTCCGTCCCACACCAAAGGCCTACCCAACTTCCTAGGCACCAAAGACATACCGTCTGGTCTCTTGCCATCGTCGCGAACCAAACCAGTAGGTTCAAGCAGGGCTGGAACACCGGCGGTGACAAGAGCCCGGCGGATAATATCATTTAGGTGTGCATGGCATGCATGGCCACATGATAGGCCCTGATACCCAAGGCTGTCGACTGCTTCTCTACAGTGACAGCGATGAGGAGAGACACAAGGAGTACCCAAACAAAGACAAGCTACAATTCTGAAAGTTCACAATTACTTTATATTAATCTAAACTATAATGTAACACATAATAAAGAAAGGCTAACTGACCCTGTTAATAATAAAATGTTCTATGTAGGTTACGGTTCACGTGACCCACAAGAACCTTTTCTCGGGGTGAAAATCATGTATGCGATATCGGACTACAATGCCGATTTCTAAGATCCGTTCTGATATGATTGAATAACAAACATTCATTCACCCATCCATCCATACATGCATCATTTCATCCATACTTTCGGATTTAACTCTAAGGTTGTGACACACATTATTTATTTTTTTTCGTGCTGAAATCCCTTCTAGCAATATCCGAAAAGACCTAGTTTTATGATCCTTGTCGAAATCGATTCCTCTGGTACTAACCAACTGGAAATAATGGATGCATACAGTTTTGTACGATAAGCTCCATCAGAATCGCACTAGGATTTTGCTGTCAATTCAGTTGAATGCAGTGAACTATCAGACTAGGAACATGTAGTTGTGTTCTTTTTAATCCATTTAAAAAAGCCAAATGACGCTTAACTCACTTATCTGATACAGTGTACAAAATTCTTAATCAGTCTAAAGACAAAAGAACTTTTGACTAGGCTAGTACTTATAGTAGACTTTGTTCAATAGTACCTTATACTATTGACCAAAGTCTACTATAAGTACTAGCCTAGTCATAAGTACTAGATCAAATATTGATTGAAATTTGAATCAAAAGTATTTTTGACCACTGAAACTCGTTAAAAATGTTTTTACAAACTGATTCAAGTCCAACTCGGATAAACTAAGTTAGTGTTGTTATTTGATTGCTTTTACTTCTCCTACATAACATGTAGCTATCAGCAAAATGAATTTGAAATGTATATATATATAGCTGACCCGGCAGACTTCGTACTGCCTCAATCGATAACAACTTCCATATTTATTCAACTTTTAAACCTTCTCTGGACCTATAATTCAAGACCAAAATTAGCCAAATCGGTCCAGCCGTTCTCGAGTTTTAGCGAGACTAACGAACAGCAATTCATTTTTATATATAAGAAAGAAGAAGATATATACATAAACATAATATATACCCGAAGGGGTAGGCAGAGGTGTATCACACACCCACGATTCGCCAGGGTGGGTATATATATATATATATATTGTTAATAAAGTTTATTCAAAAACAAAAGCCCTGTAAACCTGGAGAACAGTTTATAATTTGATGAGATACATTAACATAAACAAACTATAAATTGTAGTTGTAATAATATTGTACGCATTAACATAATGTAATGAATTTATTGACACCAACGATTTCTAAGTAAATATAGTATCTGTTCTCACTTTACTAGTTAGCGAACAGTGAGCTTGTATGCTCGTTTTCTTCCATTATTACTGTTTTTATGTCAATACTAGCTGATGACCGCGGCTCCACCCGCGTGGTGTTCGGTTACTCTACTCGTCAATCAATTGCAATCAAACATGCGGCAGATTTTAAGTCTGACCAAGACCTTTCTAATAAAAAAAAAGCCATCATAATCCGTTCAGTAGTTTTTGCATCCATCGCGTACAAATAAATAAACAGACAGACAGACAAGAATTCCAAAAGTCCGTTACCGCAGGGGAACGCACAGGTAGATTTCGTGAGGGGTGTGTGTTGGGTAACCTCCTCGAGTGTCGCTCCGATTCCGATCCCGCTGCAGTCCGGGGGGAACGGAATCGGAGTGGCCGGTACACCCTGGGCGGCGGTCAATGGCTTCCCCTTCATAGGGTTGGCATTGATCGTCGGCCAATACCCAACGTGGCGGGAACACATCGCTCTCCGTACTCGTCTGCTTTCAGAGGAGACAGGATGAGCGATGCTGTTAGTGGTGAGATGGCCCAGGGTCAGTCGGGGTGCGAGGGATATGCTCTATGGGTAACCTTACACCCCGGCGTCTGAAGACCCGAGACGGCGTGCGGTTTTAGTCGGTGCAACCCCGACATAACCGCCCCTGCTGGCCGGCGGGGGGGTATCCGAAGGGATTTCCGCACGAAAAAAAAAAAAAAGGTAGATTTCGTGAAGCAATTAATGTTATTTTTTAACATGTTTAATTTTTTTTTTCTCGAAAACGGTAACTTTTAGCGAAAAACTTTTCAGACATTTATTTTAGACTTAAAAATGGCCTATTGATTAAAAATATTTCCGACGGCAACAATGTTCACCGGTTAGAAGTTATGATTTTTTTCCCGAAAAATTTTGGTTTTTCCCCCCTCCACTTTTAGTTAAAGTTTTAATGTTATAGGTTTATAATTAAAAGTTGTTGATATCCATGTATACTATGGGATAAAATTAGAACGGTTCGAATATCTTTCATGGAACGTGAAATTTTGAGGAAAAACTGATTTCACAAAAAGTGAGGCCCTACCGTCCCCTTAGGCCGGATTCCACCCGTTCACGAACTTAAACTAAGTTTACACCCAAGCAATTTTTGACCGCAGTTTTACAAGCGATCGGGGCAAAAATGCGACCGTGAGAGTGCCGCAAATTTTGGGAAGTGGAACCATACATACATATATATATATATAAACTTTTTGACCAGTGGTCATTTCGGACTCAGGGGGTCATAACTAGACCTCCTATGAAGAATTTTTTGACAAATGAATAGGAATTGTAATAGAGTAACTTACGAGTGGTTTAAATTATAAAACAATTTTATCGCTTAATCGCTCTCAGTGGGACAACTGCTTGAAAATAGATCACAGGTTATTATTGTTCCTAAACAGCCCACTGATCTTTATCCCTGAGTTGGTAAATATTATGAATCTGTGTTGTTCTTAAATTTTCACCTAACTTGGTTATGATAATATGCTGTTATAAATGTAATCTTGAATTTGGAATTTGGGAAACCTCTAAATGAAGTAAGCTTTCTCGTTTGAGTGAGATTCGATATCGAATTCGTATATTATGGAATTGCAATAAAAATTCTAAACATGCGAGAAAATTAGCAATAAAACTCAAGAGACCCTTTTTAAGCACCAGTTATGACAATGTTCGTGGTTTCAAATGAAAATAAATAAAAAGGTGCTACCATCTGTGAAAGATTGCTGTTAAGTATTACATTTTAACTTAATGAGTCCCTACTGCAACTAAGTTTATCAGAATAATCAAAGTTGTTTTTTTTTAACACAACTATTTTGTATAACAAGAGGGGCTTATAGCTTAGTGGTAACAGAGTAGGTTAACACGTTGCAAATTTAAGCAATCCTAGTCAGGTCAGCCGTAGGATGGGTGACCATTCTTAACATAATATTGAGACCTCTCCGTGCCTCGGACAGCACGTTAACCCCACGGTCCCGGTTGCTACACGAACATCTATGGCAGACGTTACGTTGAAACCCTGAAAAGTGCGACAACTGGTGTAACTACAGAACTTCGATATCGACTTTGGTTTGTGGAGTTCAGATGGCAGTCGCTTTACGGAAAGTATCGAACAGCGGCTTCGTAGTTAGACTGAAAAGCCGACCCCGACTGAGTTGGGAAAAGGCTCGGAAAATGATGAACTATTTGAAATTTGAAATGAATGAAATGAAAGCATTTATTTACGTGAACAAACTACAAAATTCATAATTTTTACCTCCGCCAACTGCATTGCAGTTTGTTGGCAGATGTAGCTCCCGTTATTTTAACAATTATGTTATTTTCTAACTTTCATTAGTCTATTACCTACTTATATATATTATATTTATCCAAGTATCCACGTACATACACATGCACACACACACTCTTTATATATATACATATACACATACACACAAACACGCATATACATATATACACACATGAACATACATAGGCACATATGCACACATGTGCACACATACACATTACAGCTACATGCGCATATTTAATGTATTATATGTATACAATCCAAAAGAAACTTCTTAGTTTTATTTTTAAAAGTTCTTTTTGTAACACTACTATCTAACAGCGTGGATGGCAAACTATTAAATATCTGAGGAATTAAATAACTTCTATTTCTTTCACCAAAGTAGTTCGTACAAATAGGTTTTTCTAGCAGATTAGTATTCGTTCTCGCCGGGCGTGACTTGTATCTTTTGAACTCATCACTACAATATTGCTCCGTTGCTAAGAGAAGCCGCACATACTCGTGTACTGGGAGTATTTAATTTTGTATACAATATTATAGCAGTTGACTTGAATCTGGTAATTTTGTATTTTGGTGATTACATTTTGTTTATCTTGATTATATATTAATCTTTATATATAAAAATGAATTGCTGTTCGTTAGTCTCGCTAAAACTCGAGAACGGCTGGACCAATTTGGTTAATTTTGGTCTTGAATTATTTGTGGAGGTCCAGAGAAGGTTTAAAAGGTGAGTAAATATGGAAGTTGTTGCGATTGCGATTGAGGCAGTACGAAGTCTGCCGGGTCAGCTAGTATATTATAAATTTATTGCATAAGATTCAAAACTCTTTCGTTAAATCTTTTTTTTTCTATACATTCACTCACATACAGTTTTATCTAACACTGATAAGCCAGTAAATATTTAAAGATTTTTAAAGCTGTTGCCCATGGCTCCACTCTTGCAAACTGATCCTGTTCTCGCAACCTACAGGAACTTATTTCCAGAATAAACCTAGCCCATACCAATTTCAGACTATACCTATATCTGTGTCAAACTTTTAGAGGCGTTAAGACATTCTGGATCGATCGAATAACTACCATCCATGTAACGAAACTTTTGCATTTAAAATAGTGTTGAAACAAACACAGACCAAAAACTTATTTGGTTATTTCATTTCGTACCCTTCTCTAAAATTTGCAATCTAGTCTAGACAATACTCTTTATTTTTCGAAGTAATATTTCAGTGGGAGTTCTTTCTTCATCCTTGCAAGTAGTGGTGCTAAAACAAATAGTCGTTTCTTAGAAAAGTCTCTGATTAAGTGTGCCTTTTACTTAAGGTATCTTAGTTTGGGAGGGGCTAAGCTCTAGATATAGGATGACTTGGATTTACTTCTATTGCAGCAGCTTAGAAGATTTCAACGAGATTCAAATTAAATTATTTTTTTACATTTTAATTTTGGCTAGTGACTTGTGACGTTTTGACTTTAAGTTATAGAAATTAATTACCACTTGTTTTTACGATAAAGGGAAGTGTCATGAAGATATCTGCTCATCTGATAATTTTTGAAGGTCACTAGGACGACTAGGCCCCTTGAAAGCCCGTGCCCAACATGATATGGCAATTTGGTTTTCTCTAATACTATGATACCCCGATATACCAAAGCTATTTAACTAGCCAGCTTCTGCGTTATGCTTATGTTAAGCAATTTTTTGGCTATAGACTGCTAGTGGATATTCATCACAGAAGAAAAATAAAAATTGAAAAACCCGACATAACTAAGAACATGAAGAACTATGGATGCAGCCGACGTCCGGGTGTCCAGGCCCATTAAATTAAATTAAATGACTAATTCGCACCTCAAACAAAAAAAAAAACAAAACCATAATCGGTTTCAAGAGCTGATGCCACAGACGGACATACATACAGACGCGTCAAACGTCAACCACCCCGTCGTTTTTACGTCGGGGGTTAAAAATGTGAACTCATTTTATTTTACTTAAGGCAGCTTCTAGGTTGGGAAAAGTTTTGTTGAGTTTTTTTTAATGGGGATCCGAACTCTAGAACCTTTGTTGAAATTAACATCTTTTGTCTTTGATCTTGTCACCTAAATATATAATCATTAAAACTCTTCTTTGTTGTAACTTCACTCCGCTGATGAAATTCATCGAAAAAAGTGAAACATTAAGTAAAAGAGGTTACAATCCTAGGAACCATAATAGTTATTTATGCAACTGTGGTATAATGAGGGGTATTAAAACATGAACGTGGGTTTATCACACGAAGCGAAGCTGAGTGTGATAATAGTATCACATGAGTGTTTTAATACCTAATTATACAGTTGCATGCAAGACTTTATCTACACCCATGATGTGTATTTTCGTAAGTAAACAAAACAATTTGCAAAAATAATAGCGGAGAAAAATAGCGGGAATTCGAATTCGAACGAATAAGCTTTAATTTTTTTTTACGGCGCGCGCCGCCGCTGTGGTTGTGCAATGCAACGCGCGTGAATGACAGTTCTTTTTTTGAAACTCGTACAGATTCCACGCATCGAGCGGTAAGAATTTGGCTGTCTGATGAGTAACCCTTTGCGCGGAAGAGATTGAAAAAGCGAAAGGAGTGTTATTATGAAATGTCATACAACATTATAACATGATATTATGGTTATTAGGACATTGGATGTATTAATGTTGGCAAAAAGCTAACTGTTTCAGAATCTTTTATAGAGGATTTAAAGTATGGGTAGATAAATTATTTACTATACACTGCAATTACTCGAAAACCTAGACAAGTGTAGGTGGTTTTATAAATAAAGGTTCCGTTAGTTAACTTTTCCATCGTTCCATATTCGAACACATCATCACTGAGCAGTTGAGATAGTGGTCGAACACTTGTAAACCAATTAAGAAAATAAAACAACAACAGTAGCTATGAAAATATCACTTAACACGTTGAACGCCACGTTAAAATATACTGCTTTTCATTGGGGCCACGCGGCTCACCGGTGAGCCAAACCTTACTGGACCATTGGAGCCACGCGGGTCACCGGTGAGCCACACGACGACTTATACTTTAACCTGTTTTGTAGGCCACTACGTGCTGATATCGTACATAAATATATGAACGGTGAGCCGCGTGGCCTCCTGCAATACACCGTTCAACTTGGTTTGAATTTCTTGCAAAAGACTTAGAATTTATTTACAGTTTTCTATACTTAGTAGGATGATTCTCAACTCTAACAAATAAAATGTGTAAAGCTTAAATAACATGGGTATTTTACAACAAAAAATAATTATTTATTTTGTAATAATAATTATTATTATTTATTATGAGTTGAATTTACGCCGGGCGAGTAATGCATGCGGGTGGGTGGTGGTGTGCGGGTGAGCCACAGCGTGACCCCCGCGGCCCCCGCAGCAGTTATTTCGCATTTCCTTCCGATGCGGCCACGCGGCCCACCGGTGAGCCATAACACTAAATGCAATATTTATGGCGTAAAACTGTATAGTTTTGAATGGATTATATATAACCTCATCTTTTTTACGATTTCCTAGAAAAAAAACACTACTTGAAAAATTTAAATAAATATAATTTTCTCTTTGGCCTAAACGAGTTTTATCACGCGGCTCACACGGTGAGCCACGTGGCGTTCAACGTGTTAACTAAAAAAGTAACAGGTCAACATTTTCTGATATTAGCTCAAGTTTTAAGCCACGTCACCACTTTTATTTTATGGCTAAGACATACTTAATGTGACTGAAATCGTAATTCTGTCAGTTATTTATATCTGCTATGTTTTTTTTATGTCGGATACTGGTTGATCAGTCAAAGCAGCAGAAATTGAACCCTTATATTTATTTACTGTTTTTTTTTTAATAGTAGAGAATGGGAGAATGTACCACAATGTATTTTGGTCCTTTTGTTATTCCTATATATCTCTTTGTTCAGTTATACCGATCCATATACCGAACTATTGAATCCAGCCAATATAATGGGCTACGTTAATCGTACCAAACGTAAATAACTTAAACTTAACTGTGTTACTTAAGTGTTGTTGAATCACCTGTTTCTAGGAATAACATTGAATGTATATCACAGTGGAACTCCCATATATTTTCTCTCGCAGAGAAACTCAGTTCCACATTTTTTGCGCTTAGTGAATTAAGATGACTAGCAGAAGTAATTTTTGCTTTGTGCCAAGGTTTGCTTAGTGCAAACCATATGTGTTATTCAAAAGCGCGCAGTACATGCAATTTGCAAACGAGGTGTCCGAAATACCTTTACAATACGATTTACGTAACAAGTTTAGGTGGGCATTGTAATTAACTCATATAAAGTATCAATATATTATGTAAACATTTCAACCCCCATATGGTTGAGATGCATATGTATGTATGATTAAATAGGATGGTGATGAAGAATATTGTATGCATTTTATAATAGAAGATGAATTTATAAAATATGAACATTTGAGTTAGAGTTACATTATTATCAATACCCTACCAGCTATTCAAGTGAACATTACCGTTGTGCCTACAGTAATCACAAACCGGAACTCGTAAAATGAAGGATTTAGTAGACGAATGGGAGGTTACTTGAGGGTCGCAAAGTCCTTGGAGGTCAGTGGTATATAGCGATTGGGTATAGTAGACTTCCGGTCTTTACGGTAAGTTAACTTCTCATATATTGTAGTTATGTAGATTTATGGACAGGAGTAGTTTAGTGGCCCAACCGTAAGGGTCAATATACTTGTCATGGCTGGTAGCGTAATGCAAAGTCAAGAAATATTTATGTAAAACATTTGTTTTTATAAGTATGCCTTATATAAAAAACGCCGCACGAACAAGCAAGTATCCTTAAGCGCTGGAATACACCATTATAGCTTCTAGCACCATGAAGGTATTTTCACGAGTATCATTATTCAATTTAAAACATTAGTTTAATTTGGAAGTATATATTTATATGCATAGTCAGTTTCTTAAAGTTAAATGCTGAAGAATGAGAAGAGAATAATAATTTAAATCATTCCTTCTGAGCTTACAATTGTAGAATATAATACGTATGATATAATATGGTTGTATAATTCTATTAAAAAACTTGTTACAGTATTTACGTCTGTAGGTAACTCCGGAGGGTATAATCTGACCCATACAATTGTTGATATTTATTTATTTATTTATTTATTTATTGGAACATTCAACAGTTATGCGTTATACATTGATATTAGAAGTATACAGTAAATGTGTCTGTTAGGTAAACGCATAACCCACACCAATGTCCGCAAAGTAATATTATATGCAAGTGAGTAAAATGCATGCGAGTTTTATGTTTATAAACAAGTATATAAATATAGACAGTAGATTATTTCGAGGCTTTTAAAACTTACACACTTACACTAAACTATTCAGGTTTGTAAATCTACCACTTGAATAGAATATTTGATAATTAATAATAAGAAGTAAACCAGAAGTATGTAGCTACCGAATTGAATCGGGAGTCACAGCCAATAAAAGAATCTATACCGTCTGTAAAAACAGGTTCTACAGACAGTATAGATTTTTATTCTTATGTTGTCGAGGCCTCCATTCCTCTACTCCTTATGGTTTGAAAACTTATGTATCATACGAGCTGTCGAAACTTGTTTGGAATAAATCAGAACAGTACGGGCGTAAGTGCAATCCTGTGATTCCGACCTAAATCGAACAGGTGACGACTGTATGTACACACAACACGATCCGATTTCAAGACGTGAAGACAACGATAGCTGGTGGACTGTATCGGTTGGTTCGGGGTAAATAAAAACTTCAGTGCTTCATGGTTTCAGTATTCTGTGCTGCTACCGGCTCATTCTCCAAGGTAAGGTTCTGCTGAGGTGGCCGCAATTTAAAGCCGCCAAATAAACGGTGGTCGCTCAAGTACCATGGCGAGAAAAGGCCGATTTCATCACGAAAACGGTCTTTATATTTTATAAAACCCTATTTATAATTATATTTTCTCTAGATCTCATCCGATTTCGGTGAAACGAGTACCGTCGGATGAAGAACACGGTTGCCCATCTAATGGTAAGAGTTTCGGGTTAACAATTCGCACAGTTTGAACTCTATGCCTGTTAAAACGTGCCATTATGAGCGATTAACCTGTCACTTCGACTTTAAAGTTTAATTACATAAAAAACGATTCCAAATATAGCGATTAGGGCTGCAGGCTGATAACCGCTCATGTCGGCATATAATAAAACTACTTTTCGCTTACTTTTATTTCACGCCTTACGTTGTACATACAAGATTCTGCATTTTTTCTTTTTTTTCCTGTGGAAACACCCACGGGCTTCACCCCACCGGTGCCAGCGATGCGGTGGGTATGTCGGAATCGAATCAATTAAAACCGCACGGTGTCATTCCCAAGCGTCCATTGCCAGGCTTCCCGGCGGACTTCAGCCGCCGTCGCAGTCTCGCCTTTGGGGTTGGGTTTGATCCCGAGTCGTGTGACACACGACACGCCTCCGTCTTGGCCTGCTTCTGTAAGGACGGCTAGCAGGCCGACTGTCGTCCCACAAGATACACGCTAACAAAACACGTTATGAACTTAACAATTCCTAACTAAACCTATTTAGTATATTCTTTTAAAAGTTACAAAATTAACATTATATGATGTAATATACATTGTCTTATGTTTTCACTTATTCCCAATCAGTTTCACATATTTCACAAAATGTTTTAAGTTAGAATTTAGTCGAGAACTGTCACGAACAACTTGGAACATCACACAATTCAAAAAATACATAAAGCCCTACACACCTATATATCATTATAACAAGACAATAGCTAATATTCCTGAAAGTAATCTGTAACTTTGGGCTTACTTTAACTGCGGATAAAATGTTATCTGACTATAGGTTTGAAAAGTCTCCCCAATGTTTATAGCCAAGTATTCTAGAATAAAGTTATTTTATAGATATTAAAGAAAATAATCCCCTCTCTTAAGCCGTTTATCAGGGTAAAATCCGCGACTTGGTTGCACATATCTACTTTTTGTTATACCACTGAGGTGGCAGACATGCTCACGGCCCACCTGATGGGAAGCGGTTACAGCGGATTTTGGACGTGGACGTGTGCAACACCAGGGGTATCACACTCGTGCTGATAAAACTTTTGCTCTTAGTTAAAATGTAAGTATTTAATCCATGAGATATAAATTTTCGTAACAACATGATTAGATTTTTAAGCGCTTTCTTCTGTAAATACGATAAAAGAAAATATTAATACCTACACTTTATCGACTTTTCGCCGCGACCACAGTCGATACGATATGAAAAATTTTATTTTTATAATGTCGCCAACACCCCTATCATGTAAATGCTAAAAGTTACAATGCCTATTCTAATACCTTTAAACGAGCAACTCTTGTGTACACATATATATATATATATTGTGTACACATCCATATATGTAGTGGCTATGATGAAAAAAAAAATTTTGAGTTTCAGTTCTAAGTATGGACCCCCAAAATTTATTGTTTTTTTTTTCTATTTCTGTGTGAAAACAGCATAGTTCTTATAGTTTCGGAAAAAAGTGGCTGTGACATACGGACGGACAGACAGACAGACACGACGAATCTATAAGGGTTCCGTTTTTTGCCATTTGGCAACGGAACCCTAAAAAGTGAGATACTTCCCTGAAATAGTTTAAACTTTTCATTTTAGCTCATCACTCCTCACCTCTTTCCTAGTGGGGTAGGCAAAGAGGCGTACACCATTATGAATTAATCAATATTCAAACGGAATCTAATTAAATTCTATTTAATCTCGGTGTTCTTACCGACTCGTAAGAGCGCCCTTCTCGGTGAGTCTATCGTCAAGAAATTTTATAAAAGATGTGATTGAGATGTGATTGTGAAATATATGTCTATTATTTAAAATCTCCTTTACATGTGCACGGTTTATTAGTAGATTGTTCAACAAGGGACTAAAACAAGCCAGAATGACACGAGATGTTTTAGCCACCCGAGCGAAGCGAGGGTGGCTAATAGTTCGAGTGTCATTATGGTTGTTTAGTCCCACGTTAAACACTCTACTTTTCACTTTGAATGCGAGGAAAAAACGACGTTATATACAAAATTATAATATTTATAATAACAAAGTTTCTTAAAATTACGTATTAATCGTTAATGTAACCTAAGAAAAGTTAAAAGTGCAAGTTGCTTTCTTCTCCATTCTGGAGTTAGGCGTTAATTCTTCTCCACTGGATGACGATGATGACATTTGGTCCGTAATTTATTAAGTTGAACAATTAATTGGTGTAGGTAATTGGTGATTACAACGCAAGCTTAATACGAATAATCTATTCAAAATTCAAAGTGCAAAAAAAATTGTCCCGCGGTTTTTTTTTTGTTAAGTGACGTACGCTTTAAATGCTTGCATATTTAGCCAATAGATTCAAACTTGAAAAATAATTTAAAACTAATTGGAAATGCTAAGCTATATTTTTTTACTTTAGTCCCTAGAGATTAATAAGGAACTTTAGTCCCGATATGCAGAGACTAAAGTAACATTTTAAGAGCATGAGAAGTGAAAAATATATATGTGTATATGCGAGTCTATGTGGATATGTGTGTATAGTATATATTATGTGAGTATATTTTTTGTACTTTTATAATTTATGAGTACCTACCTACACTAGCCAAAGTTCAAATAGAAGTTGTGCAAATAAGCTGATTTTTGGAGTCTTATACCAAATTTGTTTTTCAAAATTAGATTTTTTGGTTCTATAGAAACCTACATATAGTGTACAAGATACCGATTATTTCAAAAAAAATCAAAGATGTTACAACTATGCCATAATCAGCTAGCTATAATAGTGTGGTACGAGTTTTTGTATAAAAATATAACGGGCTGACCGCTCTTAAGAATTAAATACAAATTTACGCACCGATATTAAGAAATCCCAATCCCAAAGTTATTAAGCTTAATATCACTGTCATAATTCGGCCCGTTAGACGTTCAATACTGACTGTTCAATATAGTAAATGAATCGTTTCGGAGCACTTAAATTCAACCGTCAGACCCTTCCAGCTGTTCTAAGTATATTACCAGTTTCCGATTTCACAGATTTTCATTAGTAGATTCGGAGAACTGAAGCAATTTACTCGGTATTAAAATATTGTTAATAATATTCTTAACAAGTTGGACATAGTAATTTCTAATAATAAACCAGGGGCGCAATGCATTCTGCTGTTGCAATGTTGAACTAAGACCGCACTATATGATTACCTACAACTCACGCGCAATTATTTTGCAATTGAATACCATTGAATTGTTTTTTCAGTGATTATTCCTCCGTGTCTTGTCTGATTTTCAGTTTTTTTTAAATCGGTATTTATGGTTATAGGCTTCGTTTTCGCGCCAAAACTTAGATTTTACTAATTGTGGTTTTTGAGAGATCAGCTTTTGAATTTTTTGTTCGGTGATTACTCCTCCGTGGTACTTCATAATTTAAATTTGTATAGCCTGTATCCGTCACATCACTATCATCTATGATTATGCTAAAAATCATTAAAATCGGTTTAAGGGCCTAGGCGCTAGAGGGATACAAACGAAATACATCCAGTGGAGTGAAATGAGCTTTCGCTCTCATCTCAATTAAAAGTATTCCAGTTTGAAGCTGTATCTGAAGCTACAATACTGCCTTGACATTTTATTTATTCACAAATTCCTTTTTTTTCTTTTTTATAATGGCCACGTCTATATGACTTGACATCGCCTGATGGCAAGCTAAAGGTAACGTCTCAGGAATGAGGGTCACCATTACAGACATCGATAGTGCTACAATGGTGGCTCGCAGCTTGACGACCTCATCAGATGATTTTTCACGCCCCGCTTAAAGGACCCGGGACTATAGAAAGAAGCAAACACGTGTAATGGTGAAAAATTCCAAGTCTTGATGGTGCGACAAACAAAAGAGATACCGAACCGCTTGGTTCTTGATTCAATTGTTTGCACCGCGTGAGGCCTTGCACGTGCTATTCTGTATAGGAAAGGAGAAGTTGGAACTAATTGGAGGAGCTCATCGGAACACTCGCCATGGTAGAGGCGGTAAAATATTGCCAAAGAGACAATATCTCTACGCAACTGCAAGGGGTCGAGGGTGTCGGTGACCTCAAGATTCCCAATAATGCGGACTGCATGTCGCTGCAGCCTGTCGAGAGTATCTAGCAAGTACTGCTGCAAGTAAGCAGAGCCATCCCAGAGATGAGAGCAGTATTCCACACCGGAACGGATTTCTGTCTTGTATAGAAGAAACCGCTGCTCCAACGTGAAAAACTATATCATCTCGTTCAGGACTCCGAGTTTACGCAAAGCCGTTTTGTTGATGGTCTCGATGTAGTTTTGTTGTTCAGTTTGCAGTGAACATCCATACCGAGAATATTACATTATCCTCCGTAGGCAGTAGTGTATCCCGAAGAGTAGGGATGGGAAGAGAAGCCTTAACTGTAAATGCACAAGTCTGCGTCTTCTTGGCACTGAACTGGAACAGCTTTCAGAGATCCCATTTAGAAATGTGATGAAGCTGTAATTTTTCTTCAATGTCAGCCTGCTTAGTAGCATGTCAATATGCAAAATAAAGAAAGTGGGTGGCAAAACGGCACGGCAGCATTTATCGGCAAGAACTCCGAAGCTTTGTGATGGGCATCACAAAGCACACGAATACGGCGCTCCTGCAGGAAGCTATCAACCCAGCTGCACAATCGCGGAGTCAGATAGAGGTCAAACGTGAGCCTATCATCCATAAAAAAAAGACAGGCAGCTAGGAAAGAAGCAATCTGTACCAGACTCTATCGCTTTAGCGATGTCAAGCCACTGACTCGCCATGCTTGTCCATAGCCCAATGATGGCTTACGTACGCTAGAAGATCACCCGTTTCGGCTTGAAACTATATTGCCGATCATTAATTAAGGAGTGATCCTCTAGGTAACGCGTAAGCAGTGTGGTAATGATATACTCAAAACCCTTGCACAACACAGAGGTGATGTCTATGGTTCGAAGATTTTATTAATCATGGTTGTTAGAGAGATTTGATCCTTATGATTGATCCTATCGATTGATGACATAAAAGTACAGGTTGTTAATTTTTTAGATTTTAGCCGGTTCGTTTACCGAGTGTGGTAATCAAGTTTTCGAAAATCTTTGAATGCAGTTGAAATTGCTTTTAAAATTAAAATGAAGTCTTCTTGCAGTAGTGTCTATCTACTTTATTTAAGATACTTTTCCTCCATGTGGCATTGCCGTGGGATGCCCTATATATACACAATTACTTGTTTAAAGGTATGAGATTAAAAAAATAATTTTAAAATACTAAATAATACATTTAAGATTTATAACTTTTATGAAAACGCTTTTAAGTCTTTTATATATTATTAATTGTAATATTTATGACAAACTAATTTGGGGCGTATTGTATTTCAATTTTATAGCATGTGACATTATGTGAAATTCTGTTTGGGCAAGTTATGATTCGAATAAATTGATTAGGGCAAAAAATGGCACTTTAGATTATGGATAAAAGAGTTAGGTAACACAATAGGGAACCGGTGTAAGAGATGCGGTAAAGACGCGTAAGCATTGGAAACAACATCGCTGCGCATTCTCGTAGAACCACCGCTGGAATACCACCGGGACCACTAGATTTCGGACGTTGAATTAAAATCGCGTTGCCTGATATGGACATCAGGCATTGCATGGTCACAGCTAGGCAGTGTCGGTGGCTGCATACCGCTATGATCAGAAAATCTGAGTTCTTCTGCAGCTCATGGGCCAGGGATCCATCGGGTTACGTAGCGGGGGCCGCAAAGGCTGGCAGAAGTTTGATTGCACGGCTTTGGCCAGTTGCCAGTTGAAACGCAAAGTAGTCACGTACTCCATTCCAGTCTGCTAACGAGTAGTGCCAAAGTCATCACTTCCAATGCATGGATTGTGAAAGCGAATGCGTGGGTGACTTTTTCCGCATGGTCTGTTTTTACGAGGTAAACAGGGATGTTTGCAGAAGCTGGTGTTGACAGCTTTGCAACCATTGTTAGAAGTCGTATGGGTATATAGGGTATATAGGGGTATATAGGGTATATAGGGATATATATAGGATCGATCTGGTACGGGCCAGCTCCAACAGCCTCCTGAAGAGTGTTGCAGCAAGGTTTGCCGTGGACAGTGGTGTCATGCAGCATTGGACAATTGTTCACCTCTCCAAAGAGACAAAAATAAACTGTCCATTTTTGAAAAAAAATTGTGTTAATTTTAGTTTACTAACATATTTTTTGGATCTTTTTGTTACTGGTACTTATGGGTAAATGCCCGAAATAAATTATTCTTTATTATTTGTTTATTTTTAGATTTTTTGTAAATGTCTCTAAGTATATCACGTAAAGATATCTTAAACTTACATATGATGTTTTTTGCGAGCGACTCATCAGGATGAGGCTGCGTTAAGAATCGATGATCAGTAGTTTAATTTTGAAATAATTTTCATATGAATGTATCGTGATTTTTAACTTTTTAAGCGTAGCGAGCCGAAGGCGAGCGAAGCATCTTTGGTTTCAAAGTTGCATTTCAAACAAATGATACTCCTCCGAGACCGTTTGACCGATCTCGACCAAATTTGCCACGGTGATCAAGTAGATATTACTGAGTGTCGTAAGGGGTCGAATGTCCAGATCGGTCTTACCATCGAGGAATAATCACCGAAAAACAAAATCAATGGAAAAAGTCGACCGGTCACGTTGACCTATTGTTGGATAAGCAAATCTCGCTACGCTTAAGTTTGGGTTGATTGCGAAGCTGGTAACCGTCCTAGTATTATTTATAAACCATTTTAAACAATAAATCACGATGAATTCATGAGTATACACTCAACAGAATGAAAACTCCGATTAAAAATTTCTACCCTGAAATTCATTTCTCTCGAACTTTGTTAATCAGACGATCCCAAAGAGGAGCGATTATTTTCATATTAGGAAGCCCAGGAGAAGTAGGTTTCATCCAAAAATAAACCAATATTGTTTCTATATATATCAAAACATCTTTAGTGAAGCACAGCTTAAACCTATATTACAATATAATGCCCCCACTTAGTACTTCAAGTCTGTTAAAATTAAGATAGAGGAGTCATTTAAAATTATTACACACTAGGTGCTGCCCGTGAATTCATATGCGTTAAGTTCAGAATAGATAAAGGTATGTTTGTTTCTGGAGTTTCGATACTAACACGTAAGTATTAAGTTATTTTATTAATGGGTCGGATGAGGTGATGTGGTCCACTCGTTTTATATTGATAATAATTATCTTTAATACGTGGGTAACTCTGTGGAATTCTATGTTACTGCTCATTACCTTTCAGTTATAGCGTGATGAGTCATAATCCAGATTTTGACCATGTTTGAGTTCTGCTAAACTATGAAATTCTAAAGTAAGTAAGTAAAGAGCTACCTTCTAATAATAAAGTTGTCATCAATAATAGTTTATAACTAGTTTCGCTCCTAGAACACACATTAATTATTATTTTGGAAAAATATTCAATGTACAGTTTTCACCTCGTTACGATTGTATTATACGTATAAATTGCTGATTCTTTCTTTTTTATATTTTCAAAATATCATTTATACAAAAATCATATTACAAAAAGTAATACATGCGTTTATTTTCAAAGGCAACGACAAAGGTCTTCGGTTTTAATTTCTGCATGGTCTACTTCTCATTGGGTTGTTCTGATAGTGTCTATAAATCCGCTTTTTTAATATTATCTTTTCTATTATTTTTAAAGACACTAACTTATGTTAAAGTAGGTGCATACCGTTGTTCAAGTCGTTTCACTAACACGTGAAGCAGATAAGCTATAAAAATTGCAATAACGCATTAGGTAGTAACGAGCGGTTAGGTCGTTGCCTGAGCTGTGTTAGACTCTTATTACCCCAAATGACTTTTACGGTTTCTGCTAGATAAGATGCTGGTATATCCTTTGTCCTTTATGTCAAGTATTAGTTTAAATTACGTTTTTCTATGTTTAATCTAGGTTTTTATACAACAGCATTCTAAGAATTTAATCCAGATTCAAGCTTTGAAGATTAAAAACTTAACTTAATTAAAAAGTATTTTATTACATGCTATCAGCTGCCAGCTTTAATACGTTCAGGCAAATTGAATAATCGAGGTAAAATTTACTTATAAGATTTTTTCATGAAGTTGCATATTTTAATAAAAGGCTTCCATTAGTTTTCAATCATACCTCGCATATATCCAGTGTAATCCTAATCATGTAATCTTCTGATATTTTAATAAAGTCTCAATCAGGTAAAAATTGCTGCAGGTGTTTATTGGTACGTTTTGTCTCTATTACTGACAAAAAAAACGTTTGTATAAAAATATACAGAAGATGGAATAATAAAGGAAAATTATCAACAGCTTAAAGAAAACCGTTGTAACTACTAGGGATCAACGATCTTGCAATATTGAGCTATAAATTAGTCTGAAAAGTTTTGAATGTTATAAAACCACGTACAAGGTTAACCATCGTCGTTTATCAATTAGAAAATGTATTGTGTATCTCAAACGGCAATATATCAACAATTTTTTTATATACGTGTCTATTAATCGATGTTACAATTAGTTTCTTAGCGATTATCCAACTCTACTTAGTGCATTATCAACATGAACCCTTACACAAGCAATTTCACTTAGTTGACGGGGCGAAAAAAAACTATCATAATTAATAGTACTAGAATACTAGTCCTATACGACAAAGTTACTAGTCTTTTTCCATAATGATCACGTCAATATGACTTCATTTCACTGGTCATATAAAGGCAAAATCTCTAGATTTAGGTTCACCTTTATAGACACCATTTATTTGCCATAATTTAGACTTTAACTATAATGTTTATCAACTATCATTGTAGACTATTGAACTTATTGCGTAATTGAGTATTCCCGTAGATTATTCCTTATAGTTACAGCACCATTAGATCCTAAAAGATGGGCCTTTGCAAATTTCAGGGCTGAAAATTTTGGGCTTGAGTTTGAATTTTTGCACATATATAAATGTTACTTCATGGCTTTTTACATATTTATGTACAAAACTGAAAATTAATGATTAATAAATATAATAATCTTACAGACAATATTTCGTTGATCTATTTAAGGCAAGAAAATCTGAATAAATAAACAATAAATCTCATTTATTTTTATGTATATAATGGAAATGATTTTTTTCAGTAATAGCGGAAGAAATATGAGATCAATGCAATGTAATTTCCAGTTACGGCTTAACAAACTGATGAAGATTTATCTACGGTTCCCCTTAAGCCCAACATGACGACATAGCCTTTAAGCGATTCTATATCGCAGGAAATAAGCAAAAAAATTGTCGTATAGTTTCGACGAAGCCATTACGTGCTATGGATAACGTGAAGTAAGGGATTATTCAAGTAGGTGGCCTGGCCATTTGTATTCTCAGCCTGCTAACCTAAAATGTTATAACAAAGTGGTTGGATAGTAGTTTGTACGTATAATGGTAACAATATAGATGATATTGTCGTTTTAGAAGATAAGTACTTAAACGGTGAATCTTAACACCATCCTAAACAGCTAGCTATCGTGGGGATGTCTTTGTTTCAGAGAGCCCGTGGGATCTGTTACAAAAACCATGGACGCTGAGCTACAATATGTCAAGAAAATACTGCATGAAAAAACAAGCTCAAACCACCGTGCCGCAGTCATAGATCCCGAGAAAAGCTAGCCACTGTCGAGCGCCAGTCTGCCGTCCTACCGTAGATACGAGGGGTCACTGACAAGATTGGCTACATTTTGAAGTGAGCTTCAATTAACACATAAAAAAAAGGTAATACAAACCGCCAACGAAGACATGTCAATATTTACCATATGTCTAGTGCCAACTACGTCTACAAGATGCAGGGGTCTATAAATTAGACTGTGACTGTGGCTCTCTTATGTTGGTCAAACTAAATGAAGCATTGGCACTCGCGTCAAAGAACACATAGCTGATATGAAACACCAACGCTCAAAACAGTTTGCTGTATGTGAGCAAGTGCAACAGGGAACCAACCATTACTTAAGATTAGATAAAACACAGATACTTCCTAAAGAAAATCAATTCCTATCTAGGATGCTCCGCGAGGCTATTGAAATTAAAAAAACATCCTAATTTTAATAGAGAAGATGGGTGGAATGTACCAATAGCTTGGGACCCAATCATTCACTTAACTAATTCTAAGAAAAATCAAAGTACAACAATACTTCATGACACTGTGAGCTCATTCTGAGTAAATAGTAACACCAACAATTCAGCTTAGTTCGGGTCATCATCATCATCATCATCATCAACCTATTTTAGTCCACTGCTGGACATAGGTCTCCCCTAATGAGCGCCATAGCGCAATGTCTTCAGCTTGTGCATCCAGCATCTGCCCGCAGTCTTTCGCAGATCGTCATCCCACCTGGCCGGAGGGCGTCCTACACTACGTTTGCCGAGTCGCGGTCTCCACTCAAGAACACGTTTACCCCAGCGGTTGTCGGTTCTTCGCGAGATATGGCCGGCCCACTGCCACTTCAGCTTGCTTATTCTTTGAGCTATGTCGATAACCTTGGTTCTCTGTCGGATGTATTCGTTACGAATCCTATCCTTCAGAGAAACTCCGAGCATAGCTCTTTCCATAGCTGGCTGAGCGACTTTGAACTGGTGGACCAGCCCTACCGTGAGTGTCCACGTCTCAGCTCCGTAGGTCATTACGGGTAGGACGCACTGATTGAAAACTTTCGTTTTCAAACACTGCGGTATGGATGACGAGAAGCCCCGACGTAGTTTCCCGAACGCTGCCCAGCCTAGCTGGATCCTCCTCTTGGCCTCCTTTTCAAAATTGTTTTTACCCAACTGCACAATCTGCCCGAGGTAAGTGTACTCAGAAACAATTTCAAGAAGGTGGCCATCAACGACGACCGGTCCTGGATGAATGTGGCCATTGATCAAGACTTTGGTTTTATCCAAATTCATGCCAAGACCGATGCGTCGCGAGGCTGAAGCTAGGCCGTCCAGCATCTGGGTTAGCTCCTCTAGCGACTCCGCCATTAAGACTATGTCATCAGTGAATCGCAGGTGTGAGATGTAGTCGCCGTTTATATTTATGCCCTTACCTTTCCAGTCCAGCGTCTTAAACATATCTTCCAATGCACTCGTGAACAGTTTCGGGGATTTGACATCCCCCTGTCTCACTCCTCTGCGCAATTGGATGGGTTTAGACTGCTGACCCTGTACATGGAAACTCATAGTGGCGGCTTCGTAAAGGCATCTCAGTACCTCGACATAACGATAGTCTACTTGACATCGCTGTAAGGATTCCAGAACAGCCCAAGTTTCGACGGAGTCAAATGCCTTTTCATAGTCCACAAAAGCGAGACACAGGAGCTGATTATACTCTTCGGACTTCTGTATAATCTGCCTCACTGTGTGAATGTTGTCTATGGTGCCATATCCTCCGTGGAACCCAGCCTGTTCCGGTGGCTGGAACTCATCGAGTCTCCTGGCGAGACGATTCGTGACCACTCGTGAAAATAGCTCAGGAGTGTGATGGGATAAAAAAGAGAACAACCAAGCTCCCGCTCCACGCCTTAGGAGTTCTCCCACTGAGAAGGACGGCATTAAAGAGCTTCTGTAGCTCCTGTATGACAGGAGCTCCTCCTGCCTTCAGAAGCTCTGAAGTAATTCCGTCCTCACCGGGGGCTTTTCCATTTTTAAGCAGCTTCAGAGCTAACAGGATCTCGTCTTGACTGATATCAGGCAGTTCGTCGGTATAGTGGCGCGTCAGGGTGGCTCTGGAATCATGGTCGTCTCGTCGAGGACGGGGAGCATGTGCAGTATACAGACGGCCATAGAAATCCTCTATCTCGGTGGAGATCTCCGGCTTCGACAAGACGGTCCTCCCGTCATGCGTTATGAGCTTCGTCAGATGGCTCCTTCCAAGCTGCTGAGTGAATACTTTGGACCCTCGGTTTCGCTCTATCACCTCTTCAATGAGGCGTGTGTTGGAGCCCCAAAGGTCGCGCCGTACCATCTTCGCAATTTGATTGTTTAGGTATGACCTGTCCGGGGTGCTTGATTGAGGACCTCCACGCGGTGCACCCTGGGCAACGGAGGCGGCAGCGCCTCTCTCCTAGGGCGGGAGAGACGCTGCCGCCTACGGCCAACTCCGACCGAGGCGAGGACGGCCCTGTTGAGGGCTGTTCGGAAGCTGTCTACGTGTCCCTCTGATTAGCAGATGGCACAGTGGAGAGCAAGTAAGGGGGCCATCTCGAAACCGGAGATGGCCCAGGGCCAGTCGGGGTGCGAGGGATATGCTCAATGGGTAACCTTACACTCCGGCGTCTTAAGACCCGAGACGGCGTGCGGTTTTAGTCGGTTCAAGCCCGACATAACCGCCCCCGCTGGAGACCCCCCGCTCTCCAGCGGGGGCGGTATCCGAAGGGATTTCCGCACGAAAAAAAAAAAAAGGTATGACCTGTCTGACGAAGTCGCTTGGGTGGTTTCCCGTCTTGAACAAACAATAGATTCCATTATGCCGTTCTTTTTCTTATGCATTATTCGTCCAAAATGCCGTGAAAAAGTAACCTATATCATCATATTGGACGGAACGGACTCGAGGCTAAGTAATAACCGAGTAGCTTTACACATTGCAAAATTAAGCAATACTAGTAGTCAGTCTTAGGATGGGCGACCATTCTTTTCACATTGAGACCCCTCCGTGCCTCGGAGAGCACGTTAAGCCATCGTTCCCGGTCGGCCATACGAACCATTCTAAGACAGTCGTTACGGGTAGTTTGAGCCCTGAAAAGTCTGACTACTGGTCTAACTACCGTACTTTGATATCTCCAATGGTTGCTTCACGGAAAATATCGAAGTTCGTTCGTGCCTCGTAGTTGGATCAAAAAGCCGGCCCCAACTGAGTTGGGAAAGCCTCGCAGGAGCCTCCTCCTCATGGTGGACAGAAACGATTAAGTCCTAGAAAAGTTCTGTTATACTTAAGAGGGCTCTGTCCCTAAAATGGTAACAAAGCATCCCAATCGCTGATGTATACATGCTAAATTATTTTTATAATAATTATTAAATAATAATAATTTACTGTATCAAAAATATTGTCAAAAATATGAAATGGCTACATAGGTTTACATTGAATCGAATTCTATGTGTGTGTTCTTTTAAATAATTGCATAATTGGCTTAGTTGAATCGATATGAACATTTTCTTCAAGTGTTTAGATAAAGGATAATATGTAAATGTCGAAATCATAGTAGTCCATGATTTCGACTGACAGTATAGAGGTAAACTTCCTTATCTTGTAGGTACAGATTTATACTTTACAAACCTAACAGAGGTCACAGAATGCGGGATCAAACCCGAACCCAAAAACGAGGCCGCGAAGGCCGAAGTCCGCCGGGAACCCTTGGGTTATCCTTTCTAGGGCGTACTCGGAGTGCCCGTCAATGGATACTTGGGAAGGATACCGTGTGGTTTTAGTCGGTTAGATTCCGACGAACCCACCTCATCGCTGGCACCGGTGGCGTGAAGTTCGTGGAGGTTTCCACACAAAAAAAGGCCTATCTAGCTCCAAAGTACGAGCTTTGGATGCGGTTGGGATTGGCACTCGGATAAAGAAGACTTAATCTAGAAGATATTTTTAAAGCGAAAATTCTAATTGCTTACCATATACTCAAATGAGAATCCTATTGGTAAATAAGAAATTATTCTTTAAAAAAAATAAGTACCTGTTAAAGTAAGAACATTATGATAAGCGATTTATCGCGATTTATTTGATATTTTTTTATTATTTACATCGAATCCGACGTTTCGGTTGCTTTTCAGCAGCCATGGTCACGGGGAGACTGAAGATGGTGGTTGTCTTTAGTTTGAAGTGTAAGTTATCTTAAAGTACCCGAACTAAGACAAGAACAAAATCTTGAACAAAACATAATTTTTTATATAAATATTCTACGACATTACATTTCGGAATTGTTTGATAATTTAGACAATAATGTGCAAACAGATAGCGTCTATACAGATTTTCGGAAGGCATTTGATCGTGTAGATCATAAAATATTGCTGGAAAAACTAGCTTTCAATGGCATTCGCGGTAATCTTTGGAGATGGTTTAAATCTTATATCACAAATAGAACACAAAAAGTTGTCATCAATGGATACGAATCTGAAACGGTTATGGCATCGTCTGGCGTGCCACAGGGGTCTATTCTTGGTCCCCTGCTGTTCATTTTATTTATTAATGATGTAAATACTTGCTTTCGTCATTGTAAGTATTTGTTATATGCCGATGACTTAAAGATTTACAGAACTATAAATACTATCAATGATCAGCTTGAGTTTCAGGAGGACCTGCACAGATTTGCCATTTATTGTAACTCTAATAAATTGCAGCTCAGTCTCGGTAAATGTAAAACTATCACATTTACTAGAAAACGCTCGTTCAGTACATATAGCTATACAATAGGTGGTCACTATCTCGACAGAGTACAACATATTTGCGATTTGGGTGTTACACTGGATGCCAAACTGACACTGGATGCACATGTAGATAATATTTGCAGTAAAGCTTACAGGATGTACGGCTTTGTTTTGCGAGCCAGTAATGATTTCACTCGTCCAGTTACATATCTGCATCTTTATAAGACCTTAATCCGCTCACAATTGGAATATGCTGTTTGTATTTGGGACCCGCTGTATGAGAAATACTGTAATGCCCTTGAAAGAGTACAAAAAAAAATCTTGCGCTGTATGCATTATAAGTGCTATCACAGCCGCCAATCTTATCCCAGGTTATTGGAAACATATAATCTTTTAGATTTGAAGTCAAGGAGAAAGCAACTACTAGCAATGTTCTTATATGATATTTGCCACAACCGGTACGACTGTGTTGACATTGTCAATCAAATCAGCTATGGAGTGCCACTTAGGTCACACACGCGAAGCTGTCGTAAAACCCCTCTATTTTTCACCCGCACCCCGCGTACTAACGCAGGCGTGCGCGCACCTCTTCATCGCATACTTAACTCTCATAACAATAATTTCAGCGAATTTGATATAAATGCAAATAGTTACAGTATCTATAGAAGATTGGTGATTGAGAGGCTTCATCATGACATGAGGGCAGCCCTCGGGTCGTGAGGTCTTTCAGTCACTAATTTTATCTAACTTAATCTAATCTAATCTAATGTAACCTACTCTAGTGTAACCTAATCTAATCTAACGTAATTTAACACTACCACCGTCAAACAGATGTATTACTCTTAACCTTTAAGATAATTATGTATTTATCATACTTGTAGTAAACGCTGTGGATGTCACAATTATTATGTTATCGCTTAACTATCTTATATTTGCCTTTTTATTGTGATGTTGTTTGTTTATCCAATAAAGAATAAAGAATAAAGAATAAAGACATTCTACACGGCGCTTTCTAGACTCAAAGTAAGCATAGTTTAACTGGCTTATGTTATGGGTTCCAGAATGCGGATAAACATACTTATATACTTTTTTTTTTGTAAATACATACATATTATACATAGGAACACCCAGACATATGCAAATAGATATATTCATGCATACAAATATTTGCACTGAGCGGGAATCGAACCCGCGCCCCCTGTCGCAGCAGTCGAATGCAGTACCGCTACGCCACAGATGTCAATGAATGCCGTCGTATGTGCATAAAACAACTCACCTATAAAGCACTCACTGACTGAAAGCTCTGATTGGCTAAGCAAATATATTTGCACATATTGTCAAAAGTATGACGTTATAATCATCGCACGATTTAAAAAATCGATCAGAGCGTTCGTTTTAATGAACAGTTATTTCGCGAAAGTTAAAGAATTCCCGTAATAATTACACGGTGGGCCAAATTGCTGAGCAATTACCTTGCAGCAATAGCCATGATGCCTATTTGCGGTTGAAGCTAACGTGAAATAATGCTAAATTACTTGTAACCTTTACACGTAATGAGTTCCTCCCAAACATAAATATGGAGACACGAAATTTCTTTAACATTAAAGTTTTGGAAGTTGTGGAAAAGTACAAGTGATTTATTCAATATTAAAGTTTTGAATTTAATCTTAAGACGATATTTATGTAACATATTTACATACATAATCTTAAGCCTAATTTCCATAGTCGTGAGCACAATCAATAACGCGACCCCTTGTACGAATATTATATACAACCTATTGATACGTCTGCTGCAAGGGTATGACGTAGCGGATTACATCGGAGACCAAACCACTAAAATGACACGATGTCCCTGACGTAATACCTATTGCAGAGGCAAGAGCGGAGCAGAATACCGAACAACTAGTAGCTGATCTTAGTCATCATTGCTGGCGACGCGTTTATGGAAGCCCTTCCAGTATTCAGAACTTCAGTAGTTCGGAACTACGGGAGGGTTTAAGCGTTTGAATATGCAGTTTGATGAATTAAATGCTATCCTGATTTTAGTTCTGTAATGCGGGAAGCTTCTCAAATGGATAAGAATTCCTACCGCTACTCAGACTTAAATTTGGCTTTTAGATTTAATAAATATACTCAAAACCACATTATAATATTATTATTTCTGTGCTTGGTAAGGATTTCAATGCAATCGAGCGAAGACAAGAGAAAGTTTAAAATTGTAATAACTACTATGAGAAAATCGCCGCGGGAGCGAGTGAAGCGAACTCGTGGACACCGCGCGCCTCGACACGGATAGCGATAGGCTAGGTCGTGTTAGGTTACTAGTGACTAGCTCCGAGAATCTGCTGAAGCTCTGTCGATATCTCTCATTAACTATCATTCATTAGATAGAAAACTATCTACACTAGAGATCTGAGTAGAGGAATACTATACCGGAAACAATACCCCCAAAACTCTGAATAGTGGAATAGTATAAAGTTACTTTTTGTTAATTAATGCTTGTAAACCTTTCCGCAGATCAGACGAATTGGAGTTCTGAATGCTGGAAGGGTTATCATATACCTACACTCTGGTGACCTACGTTTTTGAAGGCGAGTAATATTTTAGGAAGCGCGCGTGAAACACGAGCAACCTCCTTCTATGGCATGTTAATAAAATTACACCCCCACTCAGCCTCAAAATTGGAATGATGGTACATTCCAATTTACTGCTAGACTGGATGGTCATCTGACTAATTCCGCGAACTTTGAATTTGAAAGAAAAGCCTACACTGCCGGGAATGAGTTTGTGAAGGTTTGCTTCCTGTCCGTTGCCGATAAGAATTACGGCTTAATCGGGCGGAAGATACATAATATCCACAGTTCGGTAAGTATACCTACAGAGATTTATCATGAAAACTATAATCCAGCTTTTGCCATTTTGTGATGTTTTCAGATATTGGCTTATCATTATTATTTTACATAACATAACTTCACGCTTGTATCCCCGAAGAGGTAGGCAGAGGTGTATTATAATAATAATAATAATAATAAAGTTTATTTCGGATAAAGTCCATAGAAGTTAGTTCAGTACAATTTACACTTACATACTATTGTTAGTAAGGTACATAATTTCTTAATTTATATTTCTTTATTAATTTCGGTGTGGAGCACCATCCACCTTTTAAATAGAGGGGGAGTCCCACCGGTTAGATAATGCCACCAGGATGCTGTTGGTGCTGCTCCTCGTGCGATACAATAAGGAAGCACAACGCTTTCTTATTATAGTTGCGAAGTCGTTGACTCGCTCCTCTGCAAACATTCTGGAGGCGCTGCAGTGCCTCGGCTTCCCCATCAGCATCCTGAATGCGTTATTATATTGAACACGCAGGTCATCGCATGCCCGACGCGTAAAACCCAAAGGAAACGTAAAAGGATTGGCAATATGAAATAGTGGGTGTATTACACACCCACGATTCGCCAGTTAGGTTTAGGTTCCCATGTAATAGGGGGCGAGCCTATTGCCATCTACCGGGTACATTATTAAGCGAGCGATAATTAACATTTATTAATGCACACATAACTACGAAAAGTCAGAGGTGTGTTCCCGGGGCGACTGGGGATCGAACTCGAGACCTCGTCTCAACAGTCCGTTACGTACGCCACTGGGCTATCGCTGCTCATTATTATTTTGCCTTCTATTATTCTATAGTATAGTCGATCGTACACTTAACCAAGAAGCGCGCCAATGCTTAAACCACTCATTAGATATAACGGTTAACACGCAATATTATCGACTAGTATCGTTCTATGAATACTTACTCCTGCTACTACTTTGCTTTACTGCAAATTGGATGCATTTACACGTTGAACTCATAAAACTGACGTAAAGAGGTTTATGTTATGACATGATGTGATATCATTGCAGACAGTTCGGTCAAGTGCTTTTGATAATAACAAAATGTGAGGTACTAAAACTGTTTATTTCTGATATTTTATTCATGAACATGAACATGTTATATGTTATCATTGTTTAGAGTTAGACTAAAAAGGAGAACATTTGAAATGGTCATAAATAAATAAGTGAAACGTTTTTCACACGATGATCAGAACACATTGATTCCAAATATATTCGCTTGAAAGCTAAGTTAACTTTTAAAAATTCCTACGCAATTTATTGAAACTATTTCTGGACCTGGTGTCACTTAAGTAGTATACAGTAACGCTCTTTTGAAAATATAGAGTCTGATGAAGCATCCAAATGATGTACCAAAATTCATGAAAATGTTCAAAACTCATGTAATTTCAAATTACACAACCATTCTATCAACAATAACGAGGACAAATGGTTACAAATTACAAGTGGATATTCAAAAGTCATTGCTTTGAATTGAATTAATATTTGTATTACACGCATAATTGTGATGAAAAATGTACAAATCGCGTGTATTACAAACGGCCTTTAAACTTTAATCAGATTATATACGACTAATTGCATAGCGACAACGCGACGACTTACGATTACTACCGCTATTTATAGTCCATACGGTCGTATTCATTAACATAATTGGAATATTCCTCACCAAGAAATCAAGATTAATAAAAAATATACCGTAAAAATTCAAATTACTGCGCAAGAAAATTAATTTCTCTAGTTACCGGTTATAATTCGTGACTTGATTTACTGATTTTACAGTAGGCGAAATTAATTATAAGAATATAGAATATATTTAAAATAATGATACTTGTACATAATAATTCATTTCAAAGTTTAAAGAGACATTCATTATTAATTTAAAACTGACGGATGAGGCATTTGTACATGCTTTCCTTGCCGGGTTCCCCGGTCGCCGGCCGGGTCACATGGTAGTAACTCCCGTAAAAGACAAGATAGGTCAAATTAGTTATGAAAAGGAGTAAAATGAGTGAGAGAGCGGACCTCTGGTTCCAAATTGCAAGGTTTGGATGCAACTGGGTTAACCCACTGGATCGTTGATAACACAAAACCTGTTAGAATTGTATTTTATTATTGTTAAAAATGAATTTCTAAGCTCCAATCAGTTTTGAAACAATTTGCAGCACATCCCGATTCATTTAACGACCTTCGTACCCTTAAACTTTGCCTATTAACTGTGAACGTAGCCGCATAGTGCCGTAGGTACAAGAACAAAACTGCGATTGAATTCGTACCATCAAACGTCGACCCTTACTTGAGTCCGGCATCGTTTTTGTGGACAAACCATTTTAGTTTAACCACAAGAGTCGGTAGTTTAGTGTACCGAGTGACAGATAAGTTAGTTAAATGAAACGAAAATTTTACAACCCCATTTCAGTTAATACACCGTAATTACTACTGAATATATCATGGCGATATTTACACATAATGCTTAAATCAGTAAGCATTATTCTGATATAAAACATGTTCCTTATAAAATAATGTTGTTTTTAATTCACAATAAAACATCACCACCATTCCTTCAAATTTAAAATATGATCAGTTCAGACTACTTATTCCATTCCAATGTAGGCTGTTGCAAACTATTTTCCAAAGTTAAGTATATTTAAGTAGTTTTTATTGTCTTTTATATATTAGAAAATTGTCTTTGTTCTTTTTTATCTTTGGTTGTTGATACGCTTGTTACTTACCCAAATTGAAATTAAATAACATTAATACTCATTCCTTTTCTTACATTTCATTAATAATCATACAGTCCACATTTCGTCCTATACATAGGCCATTTACCCGAATATGATGAAATATGACATTTTTAAGCATTATGCAAAGTCC
Organism: Cybosia mesomella; assembly: GCA_946251805.1. Lineage (NCBI taxonomy): Eukaryota > Metazoa > Arthropoda > Insecta > Lepidoptera > Erebidae > Cybosia > Cybosia mesomella. Next base: position 11,979,581 of record OX276404.1, read on the forward strand.
AATAAAATATTATATTGAAAATCATTTATTACTGATTCAAACCTGATTCATTATTATAGTTTGAGTAAACTATAATAAATTAATTTCGAGTCTCAAACATTGATATTCTTATTCTTATAGATACTTACGTAAAAATGAAATGCCAACATTACTACAAAAATGATGATCACATCGGGCTATCCAATCGAATACTCTAACTTTAAAGCAGAAGTTCATCCATGAAATGTTGTTTACATCTAAACTAGCAGAGAAGACATATTAACTACGAACACTTCTTGCATTCTGACTGTGTAAACAATTCATTTATCGGAGTGCACCGTGTGTTGTGAGCTTGTGAGATGGACATACTCCGCCATATTTCTTCTAGACGAAAGTTGAAATGTTGTTTTACAATGAAATTGAGACATTGTTTATGCTTTCTAAAGCTTCCTGTGCAGTTCAAAATCTAGAAATGTATGTGGTAGCCTTACATTATTCGCAATTAATTATATATCGACAGAGGATATTTCAAATGCCATAAAGAACAACGCTTGTCCCTTACGACATTTCAAAATGTTCACCGTCGATATTGACATTTATTTTTTCTTTCTTCTTTAAATTTACAAATGGCGAATGCAATGACTTCAAGTGAAGTGACCTACGTTGGATAGGGCCTGGCCGTTACGGTCCCATTCCGCTATGCTCTCGGTCGGGTTGCACCCACAGCCAAAACCTTGTTATTTCTCTCGGTACGTTGTTTTGCTTAGATATCGTTAGGCATCATCATCATCTTCGTTTTAGTCCCGATCACTTACGAGGCTCTCACCTTAAGTCGGGGTCCATCTGATTAGATTAGAGCTTAGATTAGCTTGCGGATTATAATTAAAGCAAGTGTATAGGTAATAGACTTAATATAGATATTCGCATCAATTTCAAAACTACCTGAGTTTTAAAATGTCACCTTCATCTGCTGGCTGGTACACCTGAGGAGGTAGAAATGAGGCTCTGGTGCAGGCTTTCCTCTTGGGCTTTAGAAGTCAACCAGCAGTCGCTCTGGTACCAGCTAAAATAAGCTGAACATAAAATGGGAAACGGATGATGATGATGATCTTTCTACCATATTAACGATTTACAAATATAATACAACTAACGATTTCATCGTTATATTTTTAATAATTAATCATGAAGAAATAGTAATAACATGTAACATCGACATTAATTCTACCCGGTTCCCTAATATAATAGCGTGATGATATTTATTATCAACGGTTGAGTTTCTAATCAACTATCGTTTAAATTTAAATTACAGAGTTACCTAGTGAGGTAACAATATAATTTCGAGATTTCATATTTTTCTGCTCAATACTCTTTAGCTATAGCGTGATGATTTACAGTCCAAACGTTGACCATGTCCGAGTTCTATCAAAATTCAGAATTTCGTAATGATCTTCTTTGTAATAATAAAGTAATGATCATTAATAGATTTGGTTGATTTTACCCTGCTGCTCCTATCACACCCATAATAGCGTGATAATATATAGTGCAGTTTATGACCATACCCTAGAAGAATGTTCATGTGAAATTTCAGCTGAATCTATACAGCGGTTTTCAAGTGATGCTCGGATCGATAATAAAAAGCAAACAAACAGATAAAACGAAAAAAAAAACCAAAAAATACATTTTTGGCATCGGCAAATCAAACAAAATTTAAAGAAAAGGTGAATAATAATATGTGTTCATTACATTATTTATATTATAAATAATTTACAAATACATACAAACAAATCCCTGACCTAAAAAAATTCGCAAAAACAGCAAAATTATAAAGAAAACATACGTTAAAGCTTTATTAGCACTTTTCAGCGTCGTTGAGCTGAAATCGTTTGTTTAGGATACCGTGAAAGCGTCCTTGTTTGTTGCTGAATTGTCACTATATATTTGTGACGTGGCCAAATTAAATTGTTGAACACTCGACAAGCGTCGTGCCACAGTGACACCACGCTGACCATGTGTCCACACCGACGCTACTTTTTATTTCTCTTTTACCTACAAGCTAATTAAACTAAAAAAACTCTCAACTCTACTTGCTGGCTTTTTTACGTGTGGAAGCCCACACGGGCTTAACCCCATCGGTGCCAACGATGAGACGGGTATGACGGAATCGGACTGACTAAAACCATACGATGTCCTCCCCTAGTGTCCATTGCCGGGCACCCCGCGTAAGCCCTCGAAAGGATAACCCCAGGACTCTACTTGCTGGCTGCATAAAGTTTTAATACTTTTACTTTAGTGCATTGAAGTTTATACTATTTTATTACTTTTACAATTGTTTATAATTTTTTTAAATAAAATCTTAGGATAGCACATCTACAGCCACGCCTGCCAACTCACCGAAGCGGGATAAAACCCGACCCCACCAGGTGAGGCCGCGGTGGCGGCCAAGGTTCGCCGGCATCCCTGGGGTTATCCTTTCGAGGGCTTACCCAGGGTGCCCGGCAACGGACACTTGGGGAGGACACCGTGCGGTTTTAGTCGAGACACGACATAACCACCCCCGCTGGCCAGCGGGGGGGTATCCGAAGTAATATCCGCACATAAAAAAAAAATTGCACATTCATCGTTTATATTGCGGGCAATATTATAAATTTGAAGATAAATTGTTCAGGGTATACAGGGCCGTACAAACATCCTTGAGGCCCAAGCCAACCTCACCTGCAAGTTACATGCCAGCACCTGTTAAATAACGGATAAGGCTTTGGCGCAGACTTCCTCTCAGGAGTCTCTTAGGAGGTCAGATGGCAGTCAATCCAAGAAAAGCCGACAGAACAATTAAAAACAATAGCGAACCTCGGGCAACAAAGTACAAACTTTGGACGCAACTGTAAAATCGCTATGACAATGATGATAAACGTATAATAAACATATTTTATAGATTAAAGTATAAATACTAACATAAACATCTGTGGTAGCCTAGTGGTATGGGTAATGGACTGCTGAGACGAGGTCTCGGGTTCGATCCCAGGTTTTACCATGGCACACACCAATGACTTTTCGATGCTTTTCGAAGTTATGTGTGTATTTATCGCAGGTTAATAAGTGCCCGGTTACTGGCAATAGGCTCGCCACCTATTACATTGGGACCTAAACATAAACTGGCGAAATGTGGGTGCTAGCACCTCTGCCTACCCCTTCGGGGATATAGGCGTGAGTTTATGTTATATAGATTAAACAAAGATTAAAAAAGTTTACTAACATAAACAGCTACTTACTAATCTTTACTTGGTATATTATAGTTATTTATGCAACTGTGGTATAATGAAGGGTATTAAAACATGAATGTGGGTTTATCACACGAAGCGAAGCTGAGTGTGATAATAGTTCACATGAGTGTTTTAATACCTAATTATACAGTTGCATACAAGACTTTATCTACACCCATGATGTGTCCTCTATAAAATATTCCAATTCGTGAAATCTTGGTACGCCTTTTCATACTGTTTTCTAGATTTTTCCGGTAGTAATTTGTTAGAAATGTCCTTTGCTGCATTCGAAATGTCTGGAGGTGTTATCAAAACTTGAATCGCTCATTTTCGTAAGTAAACAAAACAATTTGCAAAAATAATAGCGAAGAAAAATAGCGGGAATTCGAATTCGAACGAATTAGTTTTAATTTTTTTTTACGGCGCGCCGCCGGCCGCTGTGGCAGTGCAATGCAACGCGCGTAAATGACAGTTCTTTTTTTGAAACTCATACAGATTCCACGCATCGAACGGTAAGAATTTGGCTGTCTGATGAGTAACCCTTTGCGCGGAAGAGATTGAAAAAGCGAAAGGAGTGTTATTATGAAATTTCATACAACATAATAACACCCGTTCGGATGATATTATGGTTATTAGGACATTGGATGTATTAATGTTGGCAATAAGCTAACTGTTTCAGAATCTTTTATAGAGGATTTAAAGCATGGGTGTAGATAAAATTACTAATGTCATTAAACCTAGCATTGATCAGATTCAGTACAGAATTGCGTTGATTGTTTTCTACAAAACATAGTCATAAATTAGTCTACACAAACGCGCTCAATTGAACCAAAAATTGTTGGTACTGGATTTCAAACGCTTGCAAACTTCGCGTACATGATTACAATATCTATTTTTTTTTCTATACAATAAATAACACTGTTAGTTAGAAGTATTTGTTTTCAATCGAAATGTGGCTAGTTGTTGATTCAGTTTTAAATTACATTATGTGAATAAAATAAGTATTTATTTATATCGCAAAATTGTAAGTGAAAAAAATGTTTTAATTGTACATGTAAAGGCGATGAGAAAAACTTTATCATTGTCTAATTTTAGGTAAAAATCAAAAATAAATATTTAAAAATATATCTAAAGAAACAGAGCAGCTAAAATATAAAAAAATAGATCTTTGTGTAGGTAAAAATCCTAGTTAGTAATCTCTCGCTATGAAAGGGAGAAGAGACGAACATTGAAAGTAAACCCGCAATAGTCGGGCGTTTGCATGTAAGATTTCTGAAACCTGTCAACGTTTATCATGGTAGCTTAAATGATCATTGTTTTAATGTTCCACTTGTTATAATCACTGATAAAAGCTAAAAAACTAAATAGCTTTTTTCATATTATTTTGAGAGAGAAAACTTCAGATTTTTTTTTCATCACCCCACCATGCTTAGTGACAATTTTATTATTGTTTAGCGGAGTCATACCTGTACGTATCTACTTCTTTTTGTACTATCGCCTTAAACGGTGAATAAAGATATTTATTCGTATAATTGTATATTGTATAAATCAGGTTTCAAACTTGTCAGACATATTCAAGGTGACTTGACAAAAAATCAATATAGAATATTTTTATATTAAATTTTTATTTTATTTCAAGTTCGTTAAAATGAAACCCAGTACTTTTGTTGTTTGTTCGATGATATATCATTATTTTCAGTATATGTATCATAGAGGATATTAAACTCACAGGTAATCCCTAGTTCAAGAAGATTAAAGGTATTAACTCTCACTAATGATGTATTTTAGAGTTTATAGCTGGAATTTGGTTTGCAATTTGCAGTTTATGCGTAAAGGTGCAAATAGAGTACTTGCATAAAACTCTTTCATAGCTTTCCATAGATTCACCATGTGGGTGCTGGGTTCATTGCACGGAAGATACATTCAAATTCATACTTACAGTTGCGACCCAGACATAGAATTAAGGACACTTCACAGACTGTTGTTATATCAATCGTATGTAGCCTTTTTTTTTTTTTTTTTTTACGTGCGGAAATAATTTTCAAAGTGATCCTTATCTGCCTATAATGAAAGACCTTCAACGGAGATGTTCTTGCTTGTTTCATGCTTTGATTAAAAATTCAATATCTTTACTGATTTAAGTCACAAAATAACACCACATACGAACTTCAAGACACATGTTTCTGTATTTACAATAACAGCCAAATTTTATAATTACTTATTGGCTGGCAAATAATATTGTAACTGTGTAAAGTGACTCTACTCACTAACTCACAAAAAAAAAATTCGCAGTACTAAGGTAGCAATACCGCTTACATATACCAGAAATATCACGAAAGCAAATGGAAGAAAAGTTTCAGAAAATCTCCATTAATCTCACCAATTGTACGTATACAGTAATATACGGCCTAACTTTGACATTAAGTCTACGTTAGTAAAAACACCTTTAGCACCTAGAAAAGGTTGTATCTCACAGTAAATATTTCGTAGTAGCTATCGTAGATCAAAAAATATGTTTCTCCATCCACAACTATTATTTAAATCCATGTTAAAAAAAAATGTCAGTCAATTTTTATAACAATACGTTCCAATTTTTCAACAGAAAATAAAACTCAGGTCAATTCAATTCGTGACAAAATGAATTTTTATATTTCATCACAAATACTCCAAAAACGTTTGTCTAAAGAGCCAATCAATAATACACACTGTCTATTGTCTTTGCAACGCTGTATCCATTGTTGCATCTAACACGCACGTATAAGTGGATATATATCAGTTGATTAATTGCCAATGTCCGGCTGCACCACGTCTGATTGCAGCAAACATTTGTTACTAATGGATGAATCGCTTATTCCTCATAATTCGACACCATCGATTATTGCGATGTACCAGCTATCTGTTAACTCATTTGATATTGATCGACTGATTTGTACGTAGCTATTGTGCAAATTAAGTGCAAATGTCGTAGACTGTATTTCGTAGAAGTCAGTCTACGAAGTCTCGTAGTAGTCTACGGAAATTTTGTCAGTGCTACAAATCTCGTAGACAATCCCTTTAGCTTTTGAAGTATTTATAGTACCCAACTGACTAATACTGAGACAATATATCTAAAATATTTGATAATTAATTTCGTTTACATTTCATTATACCGTATTATAATAATAATGTATATAAATCTGTGTATATAGATCTAATACGTTCTTAACATTTTCGCCATATGAGATAGATGAATATGTCTATTTGCATTACTATGTGTGCCTCTGTGTGTAATATTGTATATATTTACAAAAAAAAAGTATCTAAGCTCGTTTATCCACAGTCTAGAACCCATATTTCAAGCTATACTTAGTTTGGGTCTAGATGACCCTGTTTGGTAAAATTATTCTCAGAAATTCTACTTCCTACTTATATCACAAATGCGAAAGTTTGTAAGTATGGATGTTTGTTACTCTTTCACGCAAAAACGGCTTAACGGATCTGGCTGTGTTTATACTCCCTCCTCCGTCGTTAGGGCTTTACTGATTTTTTTTCTGTATCTTTAACCATGCGAAATAAGTCAGTCCTTGTGCAATTGTGAATTTACGAGTACCAAGTATTGGTACGTCTGAATGTGTTTGTTAGTTGAAAGCAATTTAAAATTGCACTTCGACGAATTTTGGTCGGTTGACGTTCATAAATGTCTTTTGTTGCTTTTACAGTGAAAATGTTGAAGGTGTTACAGTATATGTATTATGCACACAATAATCTTTTATTTTCAATGAGCTTGCGTCGGTGTTCGCGGGTACGATTTCCGCTCATTGCTAAAATATTTGTATGTATGAATATGTCTATTTACATAGGTCTGGGTGTTTTTTCTATGTATAACATGTATGTATAAAAAAGTCGCTGAGTAAATTTATCCGCATTCACTTGCATTTATTTACTTGGATGTTCTAGAATGTTTATTTATTTATTACTCGTATTCTTAATTTTAAGAGAAGAAAGAGAGGTATTAGGTCTATCACAGTTCCACATCGTACGACGATAACAAATAACGCTAGTAAACGGGGGCTTGTGGTATTATATTTTTCCGGTATGAGGGGATCGAGGGGTACACATACTTTGGGGGTGCTTGGTTGGGGACCGGGGTGCTTGGTTGGGGATCTCCACGTGGTGCACCCTGGGCAACGGAGACGGCAGCGCCTCTCTCCTAGGGTGGGAGAGACGCTGCCGCCTACGGCCAACTCCGACCGAGGCGAGGACGGCCCTGTTGAGGGCTGTTCGGAAGCTTTCCACGTGTCCCTCTGATTAGCAGATGGCACAGTGGAGAGCAAGTAAGGGGGCCATCTCGAAACCGGAGATGGCCCAGGGTCAGTCAGGGTGCGAGGGATAACCTTACACCCCGGTGTCTTAAGACCCGAGACGGCGTGCGGTTTTAGTCGGTGCAAGCCCGATATAACCGCCCCCGCTGGCCGGCGGGGGGGTATCCGAAGGGATTTCCGCACGGAAAAAAAAAAAAAAGGGTACTCATACTTTTTTTTTCGTGAGGAAATCCCCTCGGGTACCCCCCGCCGCCAGCGGGGGTGGTTATGTCGGGCTTGCATCGACTAAAACCTGATCTGATAGTGCAAGGCTAGGCTACTGTAACTAAATTTAGCAAAATATACTTTGGATCGCTATGTAAAAATACTACTTACACTGTGTAAAGTGTATACAAATAACAAACAGAACATAGTCCTAAGTAAAACTTATGTATACATACATATATATATATATATCTCTACAAGTTGTTCTCGAGAGTAGTCACGAATCGTCTTGCAAGCAAGCTCGACGAGTTCCAGCCACCGGAGCAAGCCGGGTTTCGAAAAGGCTACAGTACCGTGGACCACATCCATACTGTACGGCAGATTATACAAAAGACCCACGAGTACAATCAGCCGCTGTGTATGGCTTTTGTGGACTACGAGAAAGCTTTCGACTCTATCGAGACCTGGGCAGTTCTGGATGCTCTGCAACGGTGTCGTGTTGATTGGCGATACATCGAAGTGCTGAGATGCCTATATGAGACCGCCACTATGTCCGTCCAGTTCCAAGACCAGAAGACGTACCCCATAAGCCTACAGCGTGGAGTGAGACAGGGGGATGTTATATCCCCCAAACTATTCACCAACGCGCTGGAGGACGTCTTTAAGACTCTGGATTGGACTGGGCGGGGTATAAACATAAACGGCGAGTACATCTCGCATCTTCGGTTCGCCGACGACATCGTCATAGTTGCGGAGTTGCTGGAGCAGCTGGGCGAGATGCTGCACAGCCTAAATAGAGCCTTTCGACGCGTCGGTCTTGGTGTGAACTTTGACAAAACCAAGGTTATATCAACGAACATGTCACACCGAGACCGATTGCCGTCGAAGGGTCGACACTCGAAGTTGTTCAACAGTATGTCTACCTTGGGCAGGTTATCCAGCTCGGTAGAAACAACTTCGAGAAAGAAGTCACCAAAAGGATCCAATTAGGTTGGGCAGCATTTGGCGAACTACGTCGGGTTTTCTCCTCCCCTTTACCGCAATGCCTAAAAACAAAGGTGTTCGACCAGTGCGTCCTACCTGTCATTACTTACGGTACCGAAACGTGGACACTAACAGTGAGGCCATGACTCAAAAGTCGCGCAGCGGGCTATGGAGCGAGCTATGCTTGGGGTTTCTTTGCGGCATAAAATTCGAAATGAGGCCATCCGACAAAGAACTAAAGTCACTGACATAGCTCGCAGAATAAGCAAGCTGAAGTGGCAATGGGCTGGCCACATCTGCCGAAGGACCGATGGCCGATGGAGCAAACGAGTCCTAGAGTGGAGACCACGAATCGGTAAACGGAAGGTAGGACGTCCCCCAGCAAAATGGATGGACGACCTGAAAAAGGTAGCTGGGATAGACTGGATCCGCAAGGCGGAGGATCGGGTGCTATGGCGTGAAATGGGAGAGACCTATGTCCAACAGTGGACTGCAATAGGCTAATTGAATTGATATATATATATATATATATATATATATATATATATATATATATATATAAATATATATCAATATATCAATATCAATATATATATGATATATATATATTGAACTTAAGTCCTCTGTAGTAAATAAAGCTGATTCTAATCTTCATGTTAGACATTATTATTTCAAAACCACGAAACAGACGTGACGCCTTTTCCTAAATTCTTGCCAAGTTAGACGCAAATTATGTACATACCTTTTTGTTCACAAAACCTTAATTTGACATAAAATATTATTTTAATGAAATAAAAAAAAATATTATTTCAAAATCACGAAACAGACGTGAGCTTGTAGGCTTTCCCTAAATACTTGCCAAGTTAGACGCAAATTATGTAACAAAACCTTAATTTGACATAAAATATTATTTAAATGAAATAAAAAAAAATTAAATATCTTGCAAATATAACTTTATGAGTGTGAATTCAGCTACACAGTTACATGTATATTTATGGGTACAATAAATCGATAGAAAAATATCCAGAAAAATTTCTTCAATCCAAACTCTTCTTGTAAGCATATAAAACTTTATGGTCTCAGTTGATATGTTTTGAATCTATTCTCAATATTTTTCTAAACTTGAACCAAGCAACAAAATCATAAATTCTCTATCGACCCCAACTTTTTCAAGTTATTTCTTCATTTGATTCATTACAGCAAAACCTTTGTATGTCCAGTTCATCACCTGCAAAAGAAAATAATTTTCTAATTCTCAGTCTCCACTGACGGTAATAATGTCGACATTAATAAAATGTTTCGAGGTGTATTGATGTTTCGGTAGCTTAGTAAAGGCTTGTCCACATGTTACAGTTATGAACATAATATAATGTGGTAAAAAAAAGCCTTGAACGTATTTAATTAGATTCGAAAACTAGTGCTCAATGCTCATGACATTTTCTTCACTATAAAGTGGTAATTAGTTTTAAATATGTATAGTTTATGCACCTAGACATGAACTTCGGTAGTCAAAGGTGTGTTTTTTTGAGAACCAAATTCAAGACATCATCAATTTAAAAACTTGACGTTTGAGCGTTCTATATACGAGCACATCAGCAATACCTACGTAAATCATATAAAGGAATACCATGGGAAAATTTAAAGATCACTTTGAGTATGTACGTATGCATAGTGGTGAATTGTAAGACTCCACAATAATGAGCTGTTTAGAACAAAATTATGTCGGTTACTTTAGAACTAGGCAGAGGTGTATTACACACCCACGAATAATACACCTCTGCCTACCCCTTCGGGGATACAGGCGTGAAGTTATGTTATGTTATGTTTCGTTGTTTGTTTATAGCTAACAACATGCTCACACATGGTGGGCATGGGGATAGATGTGACAGACTAGATAAATGAGTTAATGAATTTTCGCACTTTCTTGGATATTCATAGCGTGCCTTTTTTGTAATGTCATTTATATGACCACTTTTTACCATAGATAGATCCTGACAACCACGTAATATTTGGCTCCTGTTTGTAAGGTATTTTCCGTAAATGATGACGTGCGATTCTTCAGTCACTTCCACTCGTGAACACCAGTGATCGTTTTGCGAAACCTTAATTACCTATCGGATAACAAGCCAATAAGCCTAATAATAAATTCATTTCAAAATGTTTTAACCTCGTTCTCCTACCCAGTTATGGAATTGTTTATTTCCAATTATATCTGCGAAAATGTCAAGACTAAGCTATTCATGATTTATTTATTTGACGCGCCTGCCTAGCGTAATTAATCCTGGGTTATTGCCGGGCTTTAACATTATTATGTGTACACTTTGAACGCTTATAAAGAAATAGGAGCTAGTTTATTTCCCCGTGGAAATTAGGGAGAAACGTAGGGAAATGGGCTGTTGTGTCATTTACTTGTCTTGTGAGATAACTATTTACTGTGGGTAAGTTCCACATAAAGTGATTCAGTGTTCATAAAATTATACTGTCTATTACTTTACGTAATCATATTTATAGTGTTAGTGGCAGAGAAGTCAGTTAGAGAAATTGCCATTTTTTAATTACTGAGTATGTTACCGAGGGGGTGTAGAAAATCTGCAACTTTCTTCTTATATATCTTTTATTTAGTTATTGCTGATGTATTGCCAAGGGGCGGTGGACATGGTCTGGCCCACAGATAATTCCGACCAGCAGCAGATACGAGGAAATATATCTCTATTAAAACACCTTATGCAGGGTAAACAGTTTTACAATTCGTGAATTCTTGGTCTTACGAATACTACTATTCGGAGATCGGACAACCCATAACTTTGACCGGCAACAAACAGAAACTAGGACTCCTTGGGCCTATGAGGAAAATTCAACGAGAATAATATGTATGGGTTCAGGTACGTGGTTTCCCACAGGAGACAGAAAAGGTTTTTAATAAGCACGTCTCCAATACGTGCCCAAACTTGAGGTTATTATTTATATTTAATATGATGGGTTCAATGTATCTATGTATAAATGAATATGGATATATGTAAGTGGCTATATTAGACCTACCGAACTCATTTGTATGCATAACTTGTCATCATCATGCTCATAGCGATTTCCCAATTGCATCCATAGTTTGCACTCAAAAGTCCAGGGTCCGTTTATTATTTTTGTATTGGTATATCGGCTTTTGTGGGAGCGAATGACGTTTGACCTCCCAACACCGTTAGGATAGCCTGTACCAGAGCCTCCTCCGTTGTTTACCAGGTGCACCGACTAGCAGGTGGATTGGCTTGATGCCCAAAGATGATGGTAGGGCACTGTTCAGGATTGTACGCGTAGCTTGTATATTTTTGTATTTTGTATTGCCTATTGTATTTTGTATTTCCAGTTCACTACCAATTTCAATTCCCTAAATGGAATGTATTAAAATCTTTATAATAAGAGATAACATTATTCATATTATTATTACCGTAACGAACATATTGGAAATTTAATGTGTAGTTTTGATATTAAGCGCAACTTTTTTCGTTTGGAGAAAAGCTTGTAAAAATAAAACAACTTTGACAAAAAAGGGCTTGTTTTATGGACGTATCTTACTCCCAGCTTAATTGGCAAAGATTAAACTACAGAAAGCGGGGTCATTTCCACAGGGACAGTGGGCAACCCGAGGTTTTCTCGGCCAACGCGACTCTTGATGAATAATTTAGTAGTTTGTATCTATTAATGTGTTGGTACATAGGCACGTGATAAGTTTCCCTAATAAATTGCGTCGTCAGCACTTTGCCAGAGGTCATGCGTTTTTGAAGTAGCATTCTGAGTAGATAGTAGTGTGAATTCTTTATGTAACGCACATGGTTAATGTCTTAGGTCTTGTCTGTGTGATCGAACTAGTTGGAAAACATGTTAGTGTATTTGCTTTCGTGTTAGTGTAGAAAAATTCTGTTTACGTGTAGTTTTTCGCCAGAATTTATTTGCCGAAGCCGGACTTGGTAGTTTACTATGCTCTTGAAATAGGTATTATATTGATTTCGGTATTTTTAGTCATAACTGGACAAGCTACTTTTACCCTTTTTTACGTGCGGATATGGGTAATTTTTACCTTGTAATAACCTTGGCACTGAAAGTCAAAGTATATAGAACATGCAAAAGGTCAACTACTTTTGGGAAGTAAGTTATCCTCGGCACGAACAATTTATTGTGTTAGTGCAACGTGGGGAAAATTCAGATTTTAGCTGTATTTTTCCTTCTTTCAGCAACATTTATTTAAAAAATATTTCTCTTCTTCTATTTTTCTCATTTTTATTAATGCTTACTTCAAGTATGTAGTGTATTTATAAATATAAAATAAAATGAATCTAGTGTATATATAGTATGTAAGTATCTGTATTCTAGAACCCATATTATAAGCCACTTAAACTATGCTCACTTTTGGTCTAGATAACGTTGAGTAATATATCCTAGAACATTATTATTATAATGGATGAAAGTAAACCGCTTCTAAAAATCACCCCATTCATAAATTTGCTATTTGTATAATAAATTTTCGGCTTAAATAAAATGACAAAGTGCTCAAATGTAATCGTAAACTGAAATTAAATTACAGTTCAAATTATGGAAAACAAGATTATTCCGCCAAGTTGCTGTTCCCAAAGCTATTTAAAATACTTGTATAAAATATTCTGATTGCTATCGCCAGTTTTCGTGAATATTCAACTAAGTAATAAGTTCAGAACCAAAGTTTTTCTAAATATGATAATGGATACAATTATTAAACAAAATAAAGTTATTTTGATTTATTGTGGCGGCATTTTAACAAAATTGCGTGAACGAGATATACTTGAAAATACTTTAAGAACAATTTCATACTTTGTGTTGTATTGTAACGTTAAAAACTTAGATTTATAAAGTATAGTGAAGTTGCATCTTTTTTGCTTTAGATATTTGATTTAATGCCCTTTCATGTGAACATCATCATCTCAGCGTTATTCCAAGTTGCATCCAAAGCTTACACTTTGTAGCCCGAGGTTTGCTCTCCTACGTTTTCTCTGATGTAGCTTATCTTAACTTTTACGGGTGCTACTGCCGTGTGACTTTTTAACCCCGAGAGGAAAGTCTGCACCAGCCTCGTCCGTTAATCAGCAAGTGCACCATCTGGTTGTGGAGGCTGGCTTGGGCCCTGTAGATCTTGGTGGGAAGAATTAAAGACGATAAAATAGAACGAGAGAAGTATGGGCGTTTTAGTACTCAGTCCAATCAATATGAGTCATCTCAGGTCTCTAATGCCGGGGTGTAAGGTGGCCCAATAAGGCAAGTCACTTTTGTTTTTCGTCCAGAAATCCTGTCGGATACCCCCCGTCGGGCAGCGGAGGCGGTTGTGTCAGGCTTGAACACACTGTTACTGATCCTGGGCTATGTACGGCTTTGAGATGCCCCCCTCGGGATACTATGCCTGTACTAGCAATTACGATAATTAAAAATATGACACAACCACGAAATAAATTAGGCTGATAAGGTTACTTGATTCTAAGGCAGAACGAATGATAAGGTAACCAACATAACTTGATTCTAAGGCGGAACGAAGTTTGCCGGGCCAGCTAGTAGTGACATAAATGCCTTAAAAATACTGGGCAGGCCGTGTGTTTTTATAACAAAACATAACGTAACATAACATAACATAACTTCACGCCTGTATCCCCGAAGGGGTAGGCAGAGGTGTATTACACACCCACGATTCGCCAGTTATGTTAAGGTACCAATGTAATAGGGGGCGAACCTATTGCCATCTACCGGACACATTATTAACAGAGCGATAATTAAAATTTATTAATGCACACATAACTACGACAGGGATATGCGAGATGCAACCATTACAACCGAGACGACCCAGGACCGAGTGTCCTGGCGAAGAAAAACTAGGAGAGCCGACCCCAAATAATGGGATAATGGCTAGGTCAAGAGACAGAGAGAATGCACACAACTACGAAAAGTCAGAGGTGTGTGCCCGGTGCGACTGGTGTTTTTATAAATTCAATATAATTAGGTTTTCCTTTATTATAGTTAAATAAATAGTTCCATGACATCGAAGCGACTAAAGCTGTAATATTTTCTTGAGAATTTTTTGTTCATCATATCACTTCATCCGATGTATTCGATTACCTTGGCTTTCAAAAGATCCACGTTGACAAATTTCCAGATAATTTTCAATACTATCTAAGGTACATACGCTTTCATCTATTATCATTCGTAACACAATAATACTATTGGCCCAATATTTTTATCAAAAGAACATTGTTAGGTAACTTTAGACTTTTCTTTTCGATTGTACAGTGACAATCGAAACATCTATAGGAAGACAAAAAATATGACAAACGACTATGAATAATTGTGCTACGTACAATTCGATGATGGAACAAGCCACTTTGCACTTAACGATCCCAACTTAAATTTTACATTAATATAATGTGTATTATGATGTGGTATCATCATCTATACTATTAAAAAATTGTGAATTAGTTATGTCTGGATATTTGGAAAAAATACTTGGGTTAACATAACCCAAGTATGGAACGATCCTGAACACAAAAATATCTATACTATTATAAAATTGTTAATTAGTTGTGCTTGAACATTATAGTTATAAAAAAACTTAAGTTATGTTAAATCAACGATTCTGAACACAAAAATATTTTTTGTGGAATTATTGTCCGTTTGTTCGTTTGGCTGTTTGTCTGTTGTTGTCGCCACGCAAAGAATGCAAAAAGTACTTAACGGATTTTGAAGCGGTTTTTTCTTTTAGAAAGGATTTGGTCTGATTTAAAATCTGCCGTATGTTTGATTGCAAGTGGTTAAGTAGAACCAGAGATATGACAAAAAAAAACCGATCAAGTGCGAGTCGGACTCGCCCATGAAGGGTTCCGTAGCAGCAAGTAAATTTTTTATATTTGAGTTGATTGAATGAAAGGTACATTGCGGTTTACGATTTATGACGTATTAAAAAAAAACTACTTACTAGATCTCTTTCGGTGGAAGTTTATATGGTAAAGTACAACATATATTTTTTTTGTTTTATCATTCCCTTATTTTAGATGTTCCAGGGGGGAGAGAGGGACACATTTTACTACTTTGGAAGTGCCTCTCGCGCAAACTGTTCAGGTAAGAAAAAATTATATTAGAAACCTCAATATTATTTTTGAAGACCTATCAATTTGTCTGATATAAAAAAATAGTTTCAGTTCTAAGTATTGTTTTCTTTTTCTCTTATTGTGTGAAAATCTTAAAGCGCTTCACAGAATAAATCTACTTACCAAGTTTCAACAGCATAGTTCTTATAGTTTTGGGAAAAAGTGCTACGGAACTCTGAAAAACGATAACCGACTAGTTTACCTAAACAAATATAGTACAAGTATTTTTAAATTAAATGACGATGGAGGTTTGGATTTTTTGTTAAATTAACTTAGACAAATTATAAGTAAGTCGTATGTTATATACTTCACTGGTAATCTATTCTCCAAAAAAAAAAATAACATTATGTTATTTCTAGTTTAATTCTAGATTAAGGTGAATTGCAAAGACTTTGATATTATAGGGTTCTATTCCTAGTACTCATTGTCACTATTCTAAAGTCTCAAAACTCTAGACCCTCAACTACTACAAACTAATCTGAACTAGTTTATACAAACAATTTGTGAAATTGTTGCTCGTGCTCTGGTTTCCAAACACGTAGATGACTCATAGTTATATTACTCTTACTGGTTTCAGTCGTTAATGGTTGTACTTATTATATCGCCACCCAGAGAATAAACTGGTAACATGATATTATCATAGTTTTAAAGTTATTCCATATTTGAAGTCTAAGGTGCCCAATACATCTATCCAATTTTTTTAGTGAATTTACAGCTATTATTCATACCGTTATAAAATAATGCAATCTTATTCGTCACTTTTACAAGTAAAACAGGCTTCTTAAATAAATACAATATGAAGTTAGTGAAACGGTGTCATAATGAAAGATATGACATAATCTTTTGCAATAATATTCTCGGAAAACTAATAAGCAAAATAATTTTAAACGTCTATTATTATTTTGTTGTGAGAATTCGATAGGTTGCGCGACTAACACGTCCTTAGTAAATAATACTGATAATGACTGAGGGTGTATGGGGTCCCGTCCCACCAAGGCCACCTTCTAAGAAACGGATAAGGCTCTGGCGCAGACTTCCGACTCCCTTAACCCCAATGGTAAGCCTGCGCCAGTGAGAGGTTCGTACATCAATCAGTAGGTGTATCGACTTGCAGTTGAGTTTGGCCCCGTAAACACCCAATAGTTGATTACTTTAACATAGTTTCATTTTATACCCTAGAATAAAGGTGTACATTCTATTTTCGTTCAATTTATTTTCAGTATTCACTAGCAAAAATGGCAAGTAATATTGTTTGTTATTAATTTGGCTCAATTATTCGCAGAATATTATTGTGAAACATGTGACTCTTCTCTGGGATACATATGTAGTTTCGAACGCCGCTGTGGCGACTCACACTGTGGCGAATTATTTTTCCACTGCCTCACAGGTTGGAAAGCTCATGGACTCGAATGAAATAGTCGCGAAAGACTCTGTTTCGAAAAACATTGTTGCGATTAGAGTGCCTATTAGAGTGACTAGTGATTCCAGCGCTTCTGGGTTAGGTTAGGTTAGAACTGTGACCCCAACAAATTTTACTAAAATAACTTATATTATATTTACTATATATATTATATTTACTATATATATTATATTTACTATATATATTATATATTACTACTAGTAAATTGTGACAAATTTTAAATTCTAAATATCATTAGTTTGGATTACCAAAGTAGTATTTTAAAACAATATAAAGGCTAAGACATTAAGTCATCAATATACTTATGTTTATCTCTCTACGTTTATTCGTCTAAGTTATAGTAAAATATGGTTTTGAATTATTCCTGAAAAATCAAGATTTAGCTATCTCCATTTTATTCTCCGGAGCGGCGATATGTCGTACGAACTATGTTGTAACCCACATGATCAAAGTACGCTACTGCATGAAATATAGCAAAGTTTCAAAGAAGAACAGTGAAATGAAAATGGGCAAAATGGATAAGTAACCTATGTTAAAATATTATGCATGTTATGGGAGGGAGGGCCGGAGCGGCCGGTGCAACCGGTCCAGCAGCCGGCACAGTCGGTGCGGCCGGCGCAGCTGAGGGCACCGCCGGCGGAGGCCTGGCTCCCCTATATGGAGGCGATGGAGGAGAGGATGATGTGTCGGATGGAGGCCCTAATGGACTCCATCCGCCGTCCGCCTCTGGCGCCACCAGCGGCCGTCTACGCGGCTGTAGCCAAGAGGGGCCCCACCCGCCCGGCTGCGGGTGCGGTTGTGACCCTGCCGGAGCCGGCTCCTCAGCCCCCTCCCGCTCAGGGTAAGGGGAAGGGCAAAGGCAAGGGGAAGGGCAAGAGGAAGACGTCCCCAGCCCTGGCCCCAGCCCCAGCCCCAGCCGTGGTTCCGGCTACCTCCACCCCATTGGAAGGGGGCTGGGAGGTGGCTGGAGCCAACAAGAAGAGGCGGAAGGCCGCCAAGAAGGCCGCCAAGAAGGCCAGGAAGGCCGCGGCCGCCGCGAAGACAGCGCCGGGGAAGCTCCGTGCCCCTCGTACCACGGCCGTCGTCGTCACCCTGACGGCGGAGGCAGCGGGTAGGGGCATGGGGTATGCCGAGGTGTTGGCCAAAGTTAAGGCCAACGTCGATTTGAAGGCCCTCGAGATCCCGGGTGTCCGGTGCAAGAGCACACGGAAGGGAGCCCGGCTTCTCGAGGTCCCTGGCGCCGCCAGTGGCCCCAAGGCCGACGCCCTAGCGGCTCGGCTGAGGGAGTCGCTGGACGCAGCCGACGTCCGGGTGTCCAGGCCCATTAAATGCGCAGAAGTGCGCATTACGGGCCTGGACGACTCCGTCACGGCAGAAGAGCTCAGGCTCGCCGTGGCGGAGGCCGGGGACTGTTCCTCGGACACAGTAAAGGCCGGAGCTATACGCTTCGGCCGCGGTGGACAGGGGGCAGCAGTTGTCGGCTGCCCTATCGCGGCGGCCCAAAAGGTCGCAGACGGGCGGAGCCTCCTGGTGGGAGGCTTCCTGAGGGCGCAGGCACGGCTCCTGCAGGCCCGACCGGCCAGGTGCTTCAGGTGCCTGTCGGTGGGCCATGTGGGGGTGCACTGCACGGCGGAAGTGACGGCGGGTGACCGTTGCTTCCGCTGTGGCCAACCCGGTCACAAGGCCGGCACGTGCGATGCCCCGCTGCACTGCTTTAGGTGTGCAGCGGGAGGCAAGCCGGCCGACCACAGGGTTGGCAGCAAGGCCTGCGCCGGAGGGGAGCCGAAGCCGGGAGGCCGGCCTTCCGCCTCCAGTTCACAGCGGGATGCGGAGATGGGGGTTCCATAATGGATCCTCAACTCCGCATCCTGCAGGTGAACGTTGGCCACGGTGCCCATGCTCAGGATCTTCTGCGCCAGAGCATGGCACAGTGGGCCATAAATGTCGCTACTGTCGCCGACCCATACACCCACCGGTTCCTCGGGCCTACCTGGGAAACCGCGCTGGATGGGTCGGCGGCACTGGTGCACAACCCTGCCGCCGGCAGCCCCCCTCTTGCCGTCGTTGCAAGGGGACCCGGCTGCGTGGCGGCGGCGGTTGGGGATATAGCGGTCGTGGCCGCTTATATCACGCCGAACCGAGACCAAGCTGCATATGAGCAGTGGCTCCGTCAGCTGGCCGTCGTCGTCAATGCCTGCCAGCCCCGTCCGGTCCTTGTGCTCGGGGACTTCCACGCCTGGTCGTATGCCTGGGGTTCCCGACACGAAAGGGGCGCGACGGGGCATAGAGGCATGGCACTGGTGGACTGGGCCGCACGACTCGGCCTAGTCCTCCTAAATCGGGGAGCCGTGGACACGTTCGTGACCTCGAGGGGTAGCTCCATCGTGGACCTATCGTTCGCGAGCCCCTCGTTGGCGCGACGTGTTCAGGGCTGGCGCGTCGTTTTGGGGGAGGACACAAGTTCGGATCACCGATACATTCGGTTTGACGTGTTCCCCCCTGCGAGCGACGCGCCGGCTGCACCGGCTCCACCCGAGCCACGTTGGGCGCTTAAGCGACTTGATCGGGAGCTCCTCCTGGAAGCCGCCATCGTACAGGCCTGGGCCCCTGCGCCGGACAGGCCTGTCTGCATAGACGATGAGGCGGAGTGGTTCCGGGAGGCCATGACCCGTGTCTGTGACGCGGCGATGCCTAGGGCTCCGCCCTATAATCCGAGGGGTCAGGTCTACTGGTGGTCGTCGGAGATCGCGCAGCTCAGACGGGGCTGCGTGATCACGCACCGCCGGTGGGCCCGATTACGTAGGAGGCGTCGCCGCCCCGCAGATGCGGAGGCCCGAGAGGCGGAGTTGTACGAGGGATACAGGGAGGCCAGACGAGCCCTCCGAGCGGAGATAAGGCGTTCGGACGCCTTCCGCGAGCTGCTGGAGACGCTGGAGCGGGACCCTTGGGGGCGGCCCTACCGGATGGTGAGGGGCAAGCTGCGCCCCAAGGCCCCGCCGTTAACCCGGTGTCTCCAGCCGGATCTGCTCGGAGGAGTTGTTGGCTCCCTGTTCCCAGCGCGGGCGGTGGAACATGTTCCACCGCAGATGACTCCGCCTCGGTTGCGCATGGCGCCCGACGTGGAAGACGACGACGTGCCCGAGGTCACTTGGGTAGAACTAGAGCTGGCGGTGAGAAGGCTAAGAGCCAAACACACCGCCCCGGGACCCGACGGCATTCCAGGCCGAGCGTGGGTCCTAGCTCTAGTCGACGACGCTCTCGAGCCCCGACTGAGAGGGCTTCTCAGCGCATGTTTGGAGCGGGGCCAGTTTCCGAAATTGTGGAAGACGGGGAAACTGGTCCTCATCCGAAAGGAGGGGCGCCCGGCGGACTCGCCGTCCGCCTACCGGCCCATAGTGTTGCTCGACGAGGTGTGCAAACTCTTTGAAAGAGTAATTGCGAAGCGCCTCGTCGAGCACCTCTCAAGAGTGGGGCCGGACCTGGCGGATGGCCAATATGGCTTCCGCCAGAGGCGCTCCACCGTGGATGCCATCATGCGCGTGAGGGCTCTGGCGGAGGATGCAGTAGCCCGGGGTGAGGTGATGTTGGCGGTGTCCCTGGACATCGCCAACGCGTTCAACACCTTGCCCTGGAGTTGCATTAGGGAGGCGCTCGTGTATCACGAAGTGCCTCTCTACCTCCGCCGCATAGTCGGGGCGTATTTGACGGAGAGAGCCGTCATCTACCCAACCGTGACCGGTCTCGGTCGGCGTGAAATGTCGTGCGGTGTTCCACAGGGATCGGTCCTGGGGCCGCTCCTGTGGAACATCGGATATGACTGGGTGCTTCGCGGTGAGCTCGTAGGCGGTGCCGCCGTCACGTGCTACGCGGACGACACGCTCGTGACGGCGTGCGGGGCGACGTACCGCGAAGCGACCCGAAAGGCCACGACCGCGGTTGCCCAAGTCGTTAGGCGGATCCGGCGGCTGGGTCTCGAGGTGGCCCTGCATAAAACCGAGGCCCTGTTCTTCCATGGGCCTCGGAGCAAGCCACCCGAGGGATCCAGTCTCATCGTGGGAGGAAATCGCATCGGCATCAAGCCCCAAATGAAATATTTGGGGCTCGTGCTCGACGGCCGATGGGACTTCGGAGAGCACATCCGAAGTCTGGCCCCCAAATTGAAGGGCACAGCTCTTGCTCTGGCTCGGCTGTTGCCCAACATGAGGGGGCCCGATGACTCCTGCAGGAGACTTTACGCGGGGATCGTGCGGTCCATGGCCCTGTATGGGTGCCCAATATGGGCGGAGGCCCTGAGGACCAGAACTGTGCGGATGCTGCGCGCTCCGCAGCGAGTTCTGGCCATCAGGGTCATCCGAGGGTACCGCACGATCGCCTTCGAGGCGGCGAGTCTCCTTGCCGGAACTCCGCCATGGGACCTGGAAGCGAGGGCCCTTTCGCAACTGTACCAGTGGCGAAAGGAGGCGCGGGAGCAGGGATGGAACCCCGAGCCTCGAGAAATCGAGGCCGTGCAGTCCCAGCTCCGCCAGGCCATCGTGGTGGAGTGGAAGGAACGACTTGGGCAACCAAGCGCAGGGCACGCCGCAATAGCGGCGGTAAGGCCCATCATGGAGGATTGGCTGGAGAGGCGACACGGAAGCCTCTCCTACCGACTGACGCAGGTGATCTCAGGGAAGGGGTGCTTCGGGGACCACCTGCATCGGATCAGGAAGGAGCCAACGCCTGAGTGTCATCACTGCGACGCGAGCGAGGACTCAGGGCTGCACACGCTGGCGGACTGCCCGGCGTGGGAGGCGCCGAGGCGTGAACTCGTGGCAGCCATCGGGGTGGGAGTCCTCTCGCTCGGCAGCATGATTGCGGCAATGGTGCGGAGCGCGAGTGCGTGGGCCGCCGCCGCCTCCTTCTGCGAGCATGTAATGCTCGCGAAGGAGGTAGCGGGGCGCTCCCGGGAGAGACTTAGAACTCTCCCGGTCCGCCGAGCCCGCAACTTGCTCGCCGCGCGTCGCAGGCAACTCAGGCGCCGGAGGTCGCTTAACGACCTCCGTCCTCCATGAGCGCAGGCCTGGGGGTGGCGGGTGAGGCCACCTGTCACCCCAGCAGAAGCAGGCCGGGACGGTGGGGCGACTAGCGCCCCTCCCCCAAACCGGGGCAAGACGGGGACACCGTGGTTCCCAAACCCGAGGGGGCCATCTCGAAACCGGAGATGGCCCAGGGTCAGTCGGGGTGCGAGGGATATGCTCTATGGGCAACCTTACACCCCGGCGTCTGTAGACCCGAGACGGCGTGCGGTTTTAGTCGGTTCAAGCCCGACATAACCACCCCCGCTGGCACGCGGGGGGGTATCCGAAGGGATTTCCGCACGATAAAAAAAAAAAAAAAAGGTATTTATTATCTTTTTTGAAAAGGCGCCCTGGGATAAGTGAGCTCTTGTTACCATACCGACTGGGTCAGCTGGTGAGTAACCAGGATAGAAAAACTGTTTACATATTTAACCATGATAAATTCTAATATGATGCAGAAAGTAATGATTTCTAAATTAGAGAGCTTTATAATTTGTATTCCAATCAATACAATCACCAAAATATGTAATCATGGCTAAGGCACTGAACGTCGAGTTGTCAAAAAATGTTTCAACTTTCCTAAAGCTCGTAACTCTTATCCATATGACATATCAGATATTCCGGATTACAACTGCGACCGACGAGCTTATTTCATCCCTGAAATGGATGTGATTTGAATAATATTTGCATAGGCAGCTTGATTATAATATGACGACTGAAGTTTTGCAAGAGTAATATGATCGTTGGTACATACGACTAAAGAAACGTCTACGCTTCTCACACGTGCCTAACTATACCTTCACGTATATATGTAACGTTGCCTGATTTTGCAGTTTAATGATCTAAATGATGGATAAACCATCATCTAAATAAAACGATTCCACTGTTATTCACGAAATCCAACGTGTTAACCAATATTATCTGTTGTTCTCGAAACTTTTCTTGACGAAATCTGACCCGGTACAGAAACTTAATTCAAAAATAATTTTAGGAATGACAAAGTTTAGTACTAATGTTAGGATCCAAATGTAAACAACAAAGATTTCTCTGAGAGAAGGAAGTTAACAATAGGTTTATGGAAGTGAGCATCCTTTTAAGAAATCTGAAGACATTTAAATATTCTTCATTACGTTTTGTTTTAGGAAGATTTAATTAGATGTTCGGCCTGCTGACGTTGACAATGGAGAGACTAATAATTCATACCTTTTCTAACGAACTACTTTCGAACCCAAAATCATATTCGGTTTTCTTTTTCTATTAACTTGTTAGGGAATTATATGTTCATAATTACGGCTTACTTGTAGTTTATGTGTGGCTCTCTCACACACCACATTAAGACATATTACTCTTCGCCTTTTTAAGCAGCCAAAACTTAGCTCATCGTTGTATAAGAAACAACCTTGCAGCGCTTGCCCTCCGAATAAACCGAACATGAGGTGATATCCGGGAACATACGGACATCGTTCCATCACGTCTGCCCGCAGCCACAATCAGGGAGGCATGAGTAACATATGTTAACACCTTCATCGCCCAATGCAATTACAGCGGTTTGGATTAACAAGGTCAATTTCCTCCCTGATCTGCTCCCTGCCATCTTCTGCGAAATGATGTGCTTGCCGTAGGACGCTACCGCGGTGTAATATTTGTCTCTAGTATGCATCCGATCATTACAGTGATGTAGCATGTAGCTCACCATTCTATTGTATCCTATTTCTTTTTATGTGGCAACCGCGCCGGTATAATTTGCCTAGCTCACCATTTATGAACTCGTAAAATAGTCGTGGTCAGATTGGGTCAAATGTCACAATGCAGAGCACAAAACGCCAAACTATTGACATAAAACCAAGACACTAAACTCATTTAATTCACTTGAAGGTACTCAAAATATAGTAAGTAGTTTCTAGTGAACATTAATTTAATGAAATAGTCGCTATAAAACTATTCTAATAAATAAAATTGTTATGTTAATATATAAAATGTATTCTAAGTAATAAAACACACATACTGAACATAACTGTTATGTAGGATTTAATGCGTTAATAAGAAGCCAGTGCCATACATTACCCGCGGAAGCAAAAATATATTAGATTACCTTAGTAAAGGTCTCCAGAGATACTGGAATGCATTTTGCGGCAGTTATCACAACAGGTTGCTGAGTTTTTACCATAAATATTATCAAATCTTTCTTCAGTGAC
The DNA here is from genome assembly GCA_946251805.1 of Cybosia mesomella. Classification (NCBI taxonomy): domain Eukaryota; kingdom Metazoa; phylum Arthropoda; class Insecta; order Lepidoptera; family Erebidae; genus Cybosia; species Cybosia mesomella. Next base: position 12,004,135 of record OX276404.1, read on the forward strand.
GTTGGGAGCTCTATCCATGGGCAAGAAAAAACCAGTGTTGATATATGTAAGCCCTAAAATGTAAAAATGAGTTTTATTTATTATTATTTCTCTCTTCTGGCGATTACGCAGTTTCCGCCAACGACTGAGTTTTATTTATTTCATTTGATATAATACAATGTAAACTGTCAAGTTAGTAATACTTATTAAAAATAATGTTATGACATCATTCAAATCTTAATTTACGAATAAGGTTTAAAGATATTTAATATTTTGTGATACTAAGAGTTCAAAGGATGCTATTCAAAACCCTTTTAAGACCAATGCAATGCCTAATTGTGCTGCTTGCTGAAAGTTACTTAAAATAACTCTTATTACAATATTTGACCTTAATAAGCTATAGTAACAGTATCAGAATAATGTCGCACTTACTTTAAAAGTGATAGTATTGCCAAAATAACAGTCAATGAAGAGAATAGAAATAAATACAGAGATATACGTCAGTATCCACACCACATCAGTAATATTCTTTAAAGGTGAGTCAATCTGTAAACAATCACTACAACATATAAGCGTTCAGATGAATATGTGTAAAATACAGTATATAATAAGTGCGTAACCATTACTGAAAATATTTGAACGGCAGTTGTGCCAACTATGCAACCATTCAGCGCTAATGTTATCGAGAACTGCCCCCCGAAGGTATTTTGAAGTCTGTTTACAAATCTGCAAAGAAAACGGCGCTTGCTGTGTTAAATTTGAATATCATTTGCATACTTTTAGGGGTAGCGAAACGTTTCAATTATGTAGAATAATGTTAAAATAACACGAAATTCTTCAATATTATTAATAAATGGTCGGTACCTTATAATACTGCAATGATGAAGAACACACCCCTTGAAAACATCTTTGAACGCTGTATTTGCGTCGCATTGCTTTTCAGTCATAGTAGATTTAACGAGGTCTTTCATATTTTCAAAATTATAAATTAAAACGTCCAATTGACTGACTGTAAGGTAAATAAATAGTAGTTATGTAAATATTTTATGTGAAACGTGACATGTTATTCTGTACAATCATCGCCCTTTGAATATAGTTCGTGTTGTATTAAATATTCAAAACAAAAGGGAAACTGTCGTGCCCTGGGTGGAAATATTTTTATATATTTCTTTGGTAAGGAAACGCTATGATTTTAAGTAATCCTATTTTGTATGCTAATGTGACTACAGCTTTGTCTTTTTGTGTATATATGGTATAAATATATAAAAGGTGATGTGAGTTTATTTAGTTGGAAAAATGTGCTTAGTATCTATACATATTGAACTGGTGCACGAGATAGAAGAGAAAAATAATTTTACCTGCACATGACATCGCGGCCCACGATAGAGTTTGCAGTGCGATATAAGTAGGCATCAAGATAGGTTTGTATAATACCTACACACAATGAATATAACACCAACTAAATAATTATATTTTCATAATCATATATTGTACCATGATATTCTATTGATATTCGTTCTATACTCAAATTAAAAAAACATACTTGGATTATGTTAAACCATATAGACCACAAAAATATTTATTTGGAATTCTTGTCTGTTTGTCAGTTTATCTTTTTGATTGCGATAGACACAAAAGCTACTGAATATAGATGCGTTTTTTTTTTCTATTAGAAAGGTGTTGGTCAGACATAAAACCAGAGTTTAGACCAAAAACCATTACCGATCTCCGCGCGAGCGGGCCGCGGGCATCAGCAAGTATCATAAATATTTCAAAAAAATCCAAGATACAAAAAAGTTTGATATACAATTTTCTATAATCAAAAGTTTACCTGGTAGGCAAAAACGTAGTTAAAATATGATTCTTTACTGACATCAAGCCATATGAGATCCATTTTCACTGGCAAAATTTTAAAGTTGCTCATACCTGGCACCACAATAATGTGAACTGCAAAAACGACAACACTTAATGTTTTTCGGTTCTAAATGTTGACTATTATATTTTATATTTTTTATATATTATATTTATGTATTATTATTACTATTATTTCTATGTAATGGAAAGCAATTAATTATTAAAGGAATTATTAATTGCTTTCCATTACATAATATCAATTAATGACAGGTAAATCATGTTAATATTAACCCGGTAAAAGAGTTGTAACACTAGAAACATTGGCTTCAATATCTACCACTGAGTAACGGATATGAGCAAAACTTTGTTTCATTATAGTTACAAAACCTTATTGTTATATTGTAAATGATACTCGAATATTTGGCAACGTCATAAGACTTTGGGAATAAGGTCATGGGACGAATGAATAAAGGAAGTATTAAATCAAGTATCATACAGTTATTGCAATCAAGTTGTGAAATTCACTACCATTTTTTTATAATAGCTGTTTAGAAAGATAATCTAGCACTTTATTTTTTGGTCTTAGAGAAAGTTAATGCATCAAATTTAAATTTTTTGGCTTCCAGTGCATTCCCCTTCCCCTCATAGCCAATTGCTGACAAATTAACTATTCCGATCATCACCATTTCTGTAGAAGCCATTCATTATTTCTTTACTAAAGTATATCGATACCTTTTTTTTTTTTTTTTTTTTTTTCGTGCGGAAATCCCTTCGGATACCCCCCCGCGTGCCAGCGGGGGCGGTTATGTCGGGCTTGAACCGACTAAAACCGCACGCCGTCTCGGGTCTACAGACGCCGGGGTGTAAGGTTGCCCATAGAGCATATCCCTCGCACCCCGACTGACCCTGGGCCATCTCCGGTTTCGAGATGGCCCCCTCGGGTTTGGGAACCACGGTGTCCCCGTCTTGCCCCGGTTTGGGGGAGGGGCGCTAGTCGCCCCACCGTCCCGGCCTGCTTCTGCTGGGGTGACAGGTGGCCTCACCCGCCACCCCCAGGCCTGCGCTCATGAAGGACGGAGGTCGTTAAGCGACCTCCGGCGCCTGAGTTGCCTGCGACGCGCGGCGAGCAAGTTGCGGGCTCGGCGGACCGGGAGAGTTCTAAGTCTCTCCCGGGCGCGCTCCGCCACCTCCTTCGCGAGCATTACATGCTCGCAGAAGGAGGCGGCGGCGGCCCACGCGCTCGCGCTCCGCACCATTGCCGCAATCATGCTGCCGAGCGAGAGGACTCCCACCCCGATGGCTGCCACGAGGTCACGCCTCGGCGCCTCCCACGCCGGGCAGTCCGCCAGCGTGTGCAGCCCTGAGTCCTCGCTCGCGTCGCAGTGATGACACTCAGGCGTTGGCTCCTTCCTGATCCGATGCAGGTGGTCCCCGAAGCACCCCTTCCCTGAGATCACCTGCGTCAGTCGGTAGGAGAGGCTTCCGTGTCGCCTCTCCAGCCAATCCTCCATGGTGGGCCTTACCGCCGCTATTGCGGCGTGCCCTGCGCTTGGTTGCCCAAGTCGTTCCTTCCACTCCACCACGATGGCCTGGCGGAGCTGGGACTGCACGGCCTCGATTTCTCGAGGCTCGGGGTTCCATCCCTGCTCCCGCGCCTCCTTTCGCCACTGGTACAGTTGCGAAAGGGCTCTCGCTTCCAGGTCCCATGGCGGAGTTCCGGCAAGGAGACTCGCCGCCTCGAAGGAGATCGTGCGGTACCCTCGGATGACCCTGATGGCCAGAACTCGCTGCGGAGCGCGCAGCATCTGCACAGTTCTGGTCCTCAGGGCCTCCGCCCATATTGGGCACCCATACAGGGCCATGGACCGCACGATCCCCGCGTAGAGTCTCCTGCAGGAGTCATCGGGCCCCCTCATGTTGGGCAACAGCCGAGCCAGAGCAAGAGCTGTGCCCTTCAATTTGGGGGCCAGACTTCGGATGTGCTCTCCGAAGTCCCATCGGCCGTCGAGCACGAGCCCCAAATATTTCATTTGGGGCTTGATGCCGATGCGATTTCCTCCCACGATGAGACTGGACCCCTGGGGTGGCTTGCTCCGAGGCCCATGGAAGAACAGGGCCTCGGTTTTGTGCAGGGCCACCTCGAGACCCAGCCGCCGGATCCGCCTAACGACTTGGGCAACCGCGGTCGTGGCCTTTCGGGTCGCTTCGCGGTACGTCGCCCCGCACGCCGTCACGAGCGTGTCGTCCGCGTAGCACGTGACGGCGGCACCGCCTACGAGCTCACCGCGAAGCACCCAGTCGTATCCGATGTTCCACAGGAGCGGCCCCAGGACCGATCCCTGTGGAACACCGCACGACATTTCACGCCGACCGAGACCGGTCACGGTTGGGTAGATGACGGCTCTCTCCGTCAAATACGCCCCGACTATGCGGCGGAGGTAGAGAGGCACTTCGTGATACACGAGCGCCTCCCTAATGCAACTCCAGGGCAAGGTGTTGAACGCGTTGGCGATGTCCAGGGACACCGCCAACATCACCTCACCCCGGGCTACTGCATCCTCCGCCAGAGCCCTCACGCGCATGATGGCATCCACGGTGGAGCGCCTCTGGCGGAAGCCATATTGGCCATCCGCCAGGTCCGGCCCCACTCTTGAGAGGTGCTCGACGAGGCGCTTCGCAATTACTCTTTCAAAGAGCTTGCACACCTCGTCGAGCAACACTATGGGCCGGTAGGCGGACGGCGAGTCCGCCGGGCGCCCCTCCTTTCGGATGAGGACCAGTTTCCCCGTCTTCCACAATTTCGGAAACTGGCCCCGCTCCAAACATGCGCTGAGAAGCCCTCTCAGTCGGGGCTCGAGAGCGTCGTCGACTAGAGCTAGGACCCACGCTCGGCCTGGAATGCCGTCGGGTCCCGGGGCGGTGTGTTTGGCTCTTAGCCTTCTCACCGCCAGCTCTAGTTCTACCCAAGTGACCTCGGGCACGTCGTCGTCTTCCACGTCGGGCGCCATGCGCAACCGAGGCGGAGTCATCCGCGGTGGAACATGTTCCACCGCCCGCGCTGGGAACAGGGAGCCAACAACTCCTCCGAGCAGATCCGGCTGGAGACACCGGGTTAACGGCGGGGCCTTGGGGCGCAGCTTGCCCCTCACCATCCGGTAGGGCCGCCCCCAAGGGTCCCGCTCCAGCGTCTCCAGCAGCTCGCGGAAGGCGTCCGAACGCCTTATCTCCGCTCGGAGGGCTCGTCTGGCCTCCCTGTATCCCTCGTACAACTCCGCCTCTCGGGCCTCCGCATCTGCGGGGCGGCGACGCCTCCTACGGAATCGGGCCCACCGGCGGTGCGTGATCACGCAGCCCCGTCTGAGCTGCGCGATCTCCGACGACCACCAGTAGACCTGACCCCTCGGATTATAGGGCGGAGCCCTAGGCATCGCCGCGTCACAGACACGGGTCATGGCCTCCCGGAACCACTCCGCCTCATCGTCTATGCAGACAGGCCTGTCCGGCGCAGGGGCCCAGGCCTGTACGATGGCGGCTTCCAGGAGGAGCTCCCGATCAAGTCGCTTAAGCGCCCAACGTGGCTCGGGTGGAGCCGGTGCAGCCGGCGCGTCGCTCGCAGGGGGGGACACGTCAAACCGAATGTATCGGTGATCCGAACTTGTGTCCTCCCCCAAAACGACGCGCCAGCCCTGAACACGTCGCGACAACGAGGGGCTCGCGAACGATAGGTCCACGATGGAGCTACCCCTCGAGGTCACGAACGTGTCCACGGCTCCCCGATTTAGGAGGACTAGGCCGAGTCGTGCGGCCCAGTCCACCAGTGCCCTGCCTCTATGCCCCGTCGCGCCCCTTTCGTGTCGGGAACCCCAGGCATACGACCAGGCGTTGAAGTCCCCGAGCACAAGGACCGGACGGGGCTGGCAGGCATTGACGACGACGGCCAGCTGACGGAGCCATTGCTCATATGCAGCTTGGTCTCGGTTCGGCGTGATATAAGCGGCCACGACCGCTATATCCCCAACCGCCGCCGCCACGCAGCCGGGTCCCCTTGCAACGACGGCAAGAGGGGGGCTGCCGGCGGCAGGGTTGTGCACCAGTGCCGCCGACCCATCCAGCGCGGTTTCCCAGGCAGGCCCGAGGAACCGGTGGGTGTATGGGTCGGCGACAGCGGCGACATTTATGGCCCACTGTGCCATGCTCTGGCGCAGAAGATCCTGAGCATGGGCACCGTGGCCAACGTTCGCCTGCAGGATGCGGAGTTGAGGATCCATTATGGAACCCCCATCTCCGCATCCCGCTGCGAACTAGGGGCGGAAGGCCGGCCTCCCGGCATCGGCTCCCCTCCGGCGCAGGCCTTGCTGCCAACCCTATGGTCAGCCGGCTTGCCCCCCGCTGCACATCTGAAGCAGTGCAACGGGGCGCTACACGTGCCGGCCTTATGACCGGGCTGGCCACAGCGGAAGCAGCGGTCACCCGCCGTTACCTCCGCCGTGCAGTGCACCCCCACATGGCCCACCGACAGGCACCTGAAGCACCTGGCCGGTCGGGCCTACAGGAGCCGTGCCTGCGCCCTCAGGAAGCCTCCCACCAGGAGGCTCCGCCCGTCTGCGACCTTTTGGGCCGCCGCGATAGGGCAGCCGACAACTGCTGCCCCCTGTCCACCGCGGCCGAAGCGTATAGCTCCGGCCTTCACTGTGTCCGGAGAGCAGTCCCCGGCCTCCGCCACGGCGAGCCTAAGCTCCTCAGCGGTGACGGAGTCGTCCAGGCCCGTGATGCGCACTTCTGCGCATTTAATGGGAATGGACACCCAGACGTCGGCTGCATCCAATGACTCCCTAAGCCGAGCCGCTAGGGCGTCGGCTTTGGGGCCACTGGCGGCGCCGGAGACCTCAAGAAGCCGGGCTCCCGTCCGTGTGCTCTTGCACCGGACGCCCGGGATCTCGAGGGCCTTGAGGTCCACGTTGGCCTTTACCTTGGCCAACACCTCGGCATACCCCATGCCTCTCGACGCTGCCTCCGCCGTCAAAGTGACGACGACGGCCGTTGTTCGAGGGGCACGGAGCTTCCCCGGTGCTGCCTTCGCGGCGGCCGCGGCCCTCCTGGCCTTTTTGGCGGCCTTCTTGGCGGCCTTCCGCCTCTTCTTACTGGCTCCAGCCCCCTTCCAATGGGGTGGAGCTAGCCGGAACCACGGCTGGGGCTGGGGCTGGGGCTGGGGCTGGGGCTGGGGCTGGGGCTGGGGCCAGGGCTGGGGACGTCTTCCCCTTGCCCTTGCCCTTCCCCTTACCCTTCCCCTGAGTGGGAGCGGGGCCCTGAGCGGGAGCGGGGCGACGAGCCGGCTCCGGCAGAGCCTCTACTGCAGCCGGGCGGGTATTACCCTTCCGGGCTGCAGTCGCGTAGCCGGCCACTGGTGGCGCCAGAGGCGGACGGCGGATGGAGTCCATTAGGGCCTCCATCCGACTCATCATACGCTCCTCTAGCGCCTCCACGTACGCGAACCAAGGCTCCGCCGGTGGTACTTTGTGAGGTGCTGGCCGAGCCGGCTGTGCCGGCTGCTGCACCGGTTGCACCGGCCGCTCCAGCTGCGCCGACTGTCTCGCAGACGAGCGAGTCATGCGCGCTGGCTCTGCCGGTTGCGCTCGCTGCACTGGCTGCGCCGGTTGAGTCGGGCGCACCATCCCGCTCCTCAGCTCCCCGACGGCTGCAGCTAGTCGAGCCGTCTCCCGACGGGACTCGGCCAGCTGCGCCGCGAGGGCCTCATTTTCGGAGTCGATGCCGAGCACAATGTGCAGCATCGCCTCCTGATCGGGGTTCGGAGACCCCCGGAAAGACGCGGTCACTTGCTGGAGTTTCTCCATCAGAGACCGCGTCTTCCCACCTGGTTCTGACACCGCCGAGGTGGAAGGTCTCGGCGGTGACTTGCCCGCGGCCCTCTCAGGGGCCGAGGAGACTCGGGTGGATTGCCCAGCCCTCGTTCCACCTCGCGCCCCTCGGCGGCCTGCTGCCACCTTTGACGCAGGCTATGACGCCTCGTCACTGCTGGAGGAAGTCGTCCCGGTGAGGGTGCAGTCCTCATCCGATACGTCCTCCCCCAGCCGGGCCTTTGCGCGCCGTCTGCGCTTACGGGTCCGCTGTACGCCCAGACCCGACGGGCTGCTCGCCCGGCTTCGCTCGTTGGCGGTGTCGAATTTCTCCGACACCGCCGAGGTGTTTGGCGTCCCCTCCACGCCTGAGTGCTGCGCGACTTCCGCGCAGACTCCGTCATTCTCGTTGTCCTTTATTTCGTTGCCATTGTCTTTGTTTTTTAATAATCGATCCGGTTTATTATGAATTGGTTGGTTAATGTCCATAGCATATCCCACGAGTATGGGGGAAAGGTGGTCCATCCAGGCGGTGCCCCCTGCACCTGGATAAGCCTATATACTATGGAGGTCGGCTGGTATCCATAGGTTTTTACGACTTGGCTGTCGGGTGTTATAGACTTTTCCTTGTCGTGGGCCGGCCAATAAAGGCAAGCCCTCCGGTCAGCAAGTTCACAGCGTACCCTTCTGGAGCCACCAGTCAGGTCGTTGCTGATCACCTGCCGATTACGGAACGCGAGAGGATGGCTAGTCCTCTCTCACCGGCGGCGGCACAAGTGCCCGTCGGCCCCTGCGTTAGCAGTGGGCCAACCCGCCCCTGGATCCCCTAGGATCCTATGGTGGCCTCAGCCACAAACACCATCGCTCATCCTGTCTCCTCTGAAAGCAGAGGAGTACGGAGAGCGATGTGTTCCCGCCACGTTGGGTATTCGCCGACGATCAATGCCAACCCCATGAAGGGGAAGCCATTGACCGCCGCCCAGGGTGTACCGGCCGCTCCGGTTCCGCTCCCCCCGGACTGCAGCGGGATCGGAGTCGGAACGACACTCGAGGAGGTTACCCAACACACACCCCAAAGTATATCGATACCTCAGAGCTCAAAGAGCGTCATTTTTTATTATTCCGAACCTGACCTGAAAACCTGACCCAGTCGCGGGTTAGGTTACAAACTTGAAAAAAAAAATGTTATATTTGTTCCGATCATAACCCTCTTCCTAACCCGACCCGACGTCTCGTTCCTATCATAACCCGAATTGCGCAGATTGGTCATTTTCTCTAATCTTTTTCAAAATCAAACGTACATATGTGTCAAATCAGTATAGAATATTTACTATTTTGTGATAATTAATAATCGTAATCCAAATATCACAGTAAAAAATAACAAAAAAGGAATAAGTGCCTATAGACAAAATTTTGAGTAATTATTATATCACAGGATCAACATGATAAACAAACATTTACTTTTCCTATTGCTACTAAAGTGGGATAGGTTAGGTTAGAACTGTGACCCCAACAGAGCGCGAGCCGAGCGAGCGGAGCGAGCATGCCTCGGTAGCGGCCGGCGAAGCGTCGGAACCACTAGTACCTATTAAATATTAAATACTGATTTGACGCATATGTACTTTTTATTTTGAGAAAGATTAGAGAGAATGACTAATCTGCGCAATTCGGGTTATGATAGGAACGAGACGACTCCGCTACTGAATGACGAAGTTTAAAATGTCGACGTATGCAAGGCCGACGTATGAAAATTTGATAAAACAATATCACGAGACACACAACAATTAATTTTCTAGGTGGTTAAAAAAAAAATAACCACGAAGGCTAAGGCGGGAGCTCAGCTACGCTTCGCTCCCGCCTTAGCCGCCGAGTCGATACGTCGGCCTTGCATACTTCGCTGCAGTGAACTTTCGAACTGGCGTACATCGAGATCCTGTACTTTAGAACTAACATACGTCGACATTCAGTAGCGGAGTGGAACGAGACGTCGGGTCAGGTTAGGAAGAGGGGTACGTTCGGAACAAATATTACATTTTTAGAGTTCCGTACCTCAAAAGGAAAAAACGGAACCCTTATAGGATCACTTCGTTGTCCGTCCGACCAGACGGTCGGACGGACAACGAGAAAAACGGTCTTGACAGACGTCAAAACCGTTTTTCTCAGGAACGCGCAGAGGTATCAAACTGAAATTTATATCTAATACACAGGTCTACTGTCCCTTGGAGCTGTGAAAAGATCAAACTTCTAAGGCAAAGCAAACAAATGATACCGCCGTTTATGCCGCAAATTTTCGCAAATTTTCGAAACTTGCACGGGAATCAAAACCTACAGGGTACTTCCCGTGAACTTAGAATCTTGAAATTTGGTACGAAGTAACGTCTTATAGTACAGATAAAGGAAAAATTGCGAAAACCGTAAATTTTAGTTACATCATATAATAAAAATTATTTTTGAAAATTTTAAAGTTACTACTTCTTTTCTCATGAACGCATAGAGGTATTAAATTGAAAATACTACTACTTTTACTTATATACCTACAGGTATCTACGGAACCCTCGGTATGCGAGTCCGACTCGCACTTGGCCGGTTTTTTTTTTCAAGTTTCTAACCTAACCCGCGACCGGGTCAGGTTTTCGGGTCAGGTTCGGAATAATCGGTCATTTTGGGTTATTTGTAGTTATTGCGTACTAAAAGTCAAATTTTGATTCTCTTTTGATGTGAAATCAAACTTATACAAAGAAAAGAAAGGCAAGAAGACAATATTTTTATTGTATGCTAACTTTACTTACCAGCTATATCCATCGAACAGATTACTAAGAGTACCCAGAAAATTTTCCTGATAGATAAGATTGCTCTTTGTAATATTGCTTGCTGCGGTTTTAGGTGAAATTGAAACTCTTTACACATTAGCAGATCCGTCAAATGCATTAATATATGTCGATGTAGAAACATATTTAAAAGCATTATGGATACTAATAATTCTGTCATCACCAAATTTATGCTGTAAAAAGAAGTTATATTTTAGTATTTTATTTAGGCTAGCCTTATAATGCCGCTATAATGCGCCTATCTCTGTTAAATATTATTATCAACTCTGGTCACAAATTTGCGAAAAGGCAATATAACGGTAGTGAGGAGGCCTGTTACCTAATTGGGTCAAGGTCACTGAGCTCATAACCTACAATCAAAAATCGTAACGTGATTTCTAGCGCGAATTGACACATGAACTGTCCACTTGCAACTATTCGACGAATATTACTCTAATATTAATGCTTTTCGCAGGCACTTGCGAAGGTAGATTGTTGAGGAAATAATATTTTTAACGTAAGACATTTTCTATCATCAGAGTTACGAATGTAGTTCTCATGCGATGGATGAAATCTATATTTATTTGTTTTATTTTTCGATAAAGTCGAGCATGGGTATATTCTGTTTAGCAGCTGTCAATCCCATGTGTCAAAAGGTACCTCTTAGATTATTTTAACTGTAGGTGGTTTTTGATCCGATAGGTCATTCTGGGAATCACTGCGACGCGAGCAAGGACTCGGGGACGCTGTCGGACTGCCCGGCGTGGGAGGTGCCGAGGCGTAACCTCGTGGCAGCCATCGGGGTAGGAGTGCTCTCGCTCGGCAGCATGATTGCGGCAATGGAGCGGACCACGAGCGCGTGGGCCGCCGCCTATGGCGGAGCGCGCACGGGAGAGACTTAGAACTCTCCCGGCCTGCCGAGCCGGCAACATGCTCGCCGCGCGTCGCAGGCGACTCAGGCGCCGGAGGTCGCTTAACGACCTCCGTCCTCCATGAGCGCAAGCCTGGGAGTGGCAGGTGAGGTCGCCTGTCACCCCAGGAAAAGCAGGCCGGGATTGCGAGGCAACTAGCGGCCCTCCCCCAAACCGGGACAAGACGGGGACACCGTGGTTCCCAAACCCGAGGGGGCCATCCCGAAACCGGAGTTGGCCCAGGGTCAGTCGGGGTGCGAAAGATACGCTCTATGGGCAACCTTACACCCCGGCGTCTGTAGACCCGAGACGGCGTGCGGTTTTAGTCGGTTCAAGCCCGACATAACCGCCCCCGCTGGCACCCGGGGGGGTATCCGAAGGGATTTCCGCACGATAAAAAAAAAAAGAAAAAAAAAAAGATACAACACATTTAAAATAGAAATGTAACTGTGCTATATGTTAAATTTAAGGTACAAAATTGCATGCAGTTACGTAACAAAGGAAAGGGAATATAAGAAATATAATAAACCTTATCATGTCGGATATAATAAGGATTAATTATTTGAACATAAATATTGCGTTCGAAGTTGTGCGCTTTCAACCCCTCTTCTTTGAAACTGATGTATGTTGCATAATAAAGTTGCTTAGGAACTATTTTCTTTCAACCGATATTTCAATCTGATAAGATTTGACCTTAACAAGTAAAGCGAAAGCTTCAAACGGGTGCTTAATTTACGTTTGTCATATATGGGTGCACGCAATTTCTATTCCACTGCAGATTTATTGTGTCGTTACATTGTAATTTATAGGCACGAAAGGGTTCTTTCCACTTTTACAAGTATTTATTTTGTCCTCATTTCCATAGAACCTAAATACATATTTAGGTATATATTATGGCATAGTCGTTAATAAAATTTGCATCTGTATGAGGCTATATGACTACTCGACGCTGTACAATAAAAGATGCTGCGAAAAGCCTTGTACAGGTTGACATTCTTCTACGAGGCTGTAAACACAAAGGTGTCCAAAAATTCTGAAGGACAATGCCCATATCAGTATGGAAATCGGTTGCACACTTTTTTTTGCTATGTCACATAAGTATAAACTGCATTAAAAAGCCTGCATTAAGTATTATCTGAAATATAAACGCATATTGTAACAGAACTTGGGGTTATTGAGAAATTAAATGATTACAACGAGAAAAACAACAACAACAACAAGAAAATATTGTGACACTGCCTGTTTAACTGACGTTTTAGTTTTCTTTTGGAATGTTTTAAGACAGGGATACCATGTATAAATTAAGAGAAAACTACCACTGAAGCATACATTATTTTACAACTTTAACTGATTATCACTAATAAACTACGAATACATACACGAAATATTAAGATTACATAGCTGTCATATATTTGAATGTCACATTGCGAATTATTATCACGCATTTTTATGTAACCATTTTATTTTAAAAAGAGTGGTATTTTTGCATTCTACCACCAATGGTTTATTTTATATAATGGTAACAATTAAATTAAAATGGAAACGATTATTCATTCAAGTTTTATATCTTTATAATTTAAATTCAAACCCCAAGTTGTATAGAAACGATTCAGTGTTGAAAAGTCATACTATAATCAATATTATTTTTTAACTTTTGAAATATTGACGCGAACGTCTAAAAGCGCAACCAACAATGGGCATTCTCCTTTGTTCTTGTCTATGTTTTCTTTGTGACAAGAACTTTTGGGCTTCTTTGGGTTTCTGTTATAGTCAGTTTTAAATTTTTATTGTTTTAAGTATTGGCACAGCTACCAGGCATTGGTGTTAGCAATCATTTTAGAAAATTCAATATATTAAGTACATATACGCAAAAATTTAAATCAGACTGGTAGAAAATAGAAAAAAATACAAAACAGACCAATTTTACATGGAAGATCAATATAATTATACGACAATTGAATTGAATCGTCAGTCTTTAAATTACTTTGAAAATCTTTGGTAAAGTTGAACGCAGTGTTGTCAAAGTTTGGTGGTTTGGAAGTTGGTAAAGTTGATGTCTTGTAATGGTATTAAGCCCTCGAAACGATAACCCCAGGGTTACCAGCGGACTTTGCTCGCCATCATGGCTTCGCCTATGAGGTCGGATTTGATATTTTAATCCTGCATCGGTGAGTTGCCAGGCGTGTGTAGGACACCACACAACACTCCTCCGTCTTGGCCTACTTCTGTAAGGACGGCGAGGCGGCCCCCCCTCTCCACCGCCTCTTTTGCGTGCATTACTTGCTCGCAGAAAGAGGCGGCGGTGAGCCATGGTCTCCAGCGCAGCGAGTGAATGTCCACGTCCATGACCGCAACGAGGTCCCGGCGTTGACTCACCCATTAGTATTACACAAACAAGTACTTTTCAAGTAAATTCGATATAATTCATTGAAATAAAACTATTTTTAACGGATTCTATCGCGATTTATTTGATGTTATTTTATATTTTACATTGTTCCCGACGTTTCGGTTGCTTTACAGCAGCCATGGTCTACTAAATAAAATATTTTAACACGTACACTACATACAGTGTGAAGTATTTTATAAGACGTATTAATTTTGTAAGCCCAAATATATCTATTATGGATCATTTTGGGACTTTCGATGAATATTTTATTTTCTTTTAGCTCTAAAGAGAATTACTTAGGAAAGTAGGGCATCATCTAAAACAAAATACTAGTGATTTGGAACATTCAATGGAAAAGATTTGCCATTATTAACTTAAATACATTTCATTTTATACACGTGAACGCCTAATTCTTTGAGAAATTTATGCTTTTCAAATTTAATGTCCAAAAAGTTTTAGTAATATAAAGTTTGTTTAATTAATAGTTGAGTACTCGCTTGAATTAACAGTAATGTCGTGAGAAATTGCCTAAATCCTACTGTCGAACTGATGGAATCAGGATTAATGTTGGGATGGTGATTTATTTTTTAGTAAAAATTGTACAAAAAATTAAACATTATTGACTCACATTCCAGTAACCTCTTGAACCCCTGCATTCCCTTGTATGAACAATTGTATCACGTATATTAATTGACCGCTAGTAGGTATTATGAACACTGATACTCCTAAAAATATTCGGGTCAAAATATTTAACCAAAACCAAGGGCTTTTATACGAATGAGGTATATAAAACCAAACGCCAAGTAATTTCAAAGTAGCAAATTGTACGGAGAAGAACTGTGACAAATCGACGTCAATCGACTTCATTTTGGGTGAATTACAAGCGTAATGACATGCCTATTAACGAAACGGCTGTTTTTAATACTTTTTAAAAGAGGCAAGTGGAAAGCTCCTTTCTGATCATCACGTTCAGTATGGTTATTATATTTATTGTGTTCTGTATTGATGTATGACGTCTATCAACTAGAAATTTGTTGTTTGATGACCTCTATGGTGTAGCAGTAGAAAGTTCCCGCTCATTGAAAATATTTGTTTCTATGATTATCAGTGTAAATATTTGTATATATAATATCTCTCATTTTTAATTATCTAGTTATTGGTCTGGGTGTTTATATGTATACTATTTTTTTATATGTTTATCCGTATTATAAGACCTAAAAAAAACAAACTAGTTTTATGCCTACTAGCGTTTTGTAAAACGTCCTAGAATATTATTATTACATTGTAAATTAACACCACTTTCTAACCTTAAAGATTATGTTACCTGCTGCTTAGTAACATAATTATTTTCCCAAAGGAAAGCATACAAGTAAAGTTAACTTTGTTTAAAGAATATTGTCATGGGCTTTACACTGGGAGTCTGTGGATCAGCTACACCAAAAGGTCACTAGACGAGCTGCGCATCCAATACAATAATGTTTCAAGGGTGCTGCTGGAACTACCACATTTCTTACAAAGCCTTGCAACCGGGAACAACTTTAAAATGATAATGACGTACTAGTAATTATGTGATATTGGTGGTAGAAATTTGATGACACAAATTTGTCAGAAAATTCGGCCGGGTGGGTACCACCGTGCACGATTGCGAAAAACCCTCCATAGTAATCCAATTTCGGTTTGATTTCGTTCAGGGGTCAGCAAGTGCATAGACGGACAGGGGGCTTGTGGTCGCAGCACTAGTGGAACCGATGGGTGTCACGCGGTGCTGCCTCTTCTGATGAGGCCGTCAAGCTGAGTGCCACCATTGTTAACATGGTACGTGTATGTAATGGTGACCGTCTTTCCTGAGACTTTACCTTCAGCTTACCATCAGGCGAGGTGAAGTCAAATTGAAGTGTCCTAAATATAAAAAAAAAATGCGTTATTAATGTAAGTCTAATTCTAAAAATAAAAAAAAACACAACTACAATATGTAGCACAAAGTAGAGTAAATATACATTGAGAGCTCTAAATCGGTATGCATTTACTACATTGATCACAGTCATTTGTGACACCACAATTATAGAACAGCAATACGAGAGTTTTATCTGGGGAATATATAGTGATTTGCTACTCTGATTTTATGACTGATTATTCCAAAACTACTGAACAAAACTGGACCTGGATTACGAAAGCCTTAAGTTTTATTTTTTATTTTAAATTAAATAACAACAGTCATCTTGTCTTCGATTGATATTGATATCTATATTACTAAGGTATAATAGATTGGACTGTGTACCAGAAATTTGTAGACTTGAATGTAGGAGAAAAATAATCATCAATCAATTTAGGGATTTCATCGAATATGGAATATTCCAAATTATGTCCTCTAATTTAAGTAAATAGATACTCTATATTGCATATCAAACAAAAGACGGGAGGTCTTTTCGCAGTCAGCGATTCTATCCAGACAACCTTTGAATGGATTAAGTATTGCAAGACAATGCCTCATGCAAACGAATATGAATAAAACTCTTCATAATATTATCCGACTGGAAAGTAACTAATTTTATAAAACTAAATATTTTGACATGGTATTTAATAATGATATTATTATATATTCGTCTTTAAGTAGTAAGTTAAAAAATTATGTAAATTATCTTAATGTTTAAAGAGGCTTGCATTAAAACTTCCGCGCACTCTCGCTCATTTTTGGTGCTGCTGAATCCCACACGATCATTAGCCGTTGAAAGCGGTTGGCAGCAGGTGTAATGTGGTCACACCTCCCGCCAACCGTTACACATTTGAAATATTCGAGATCCTTACTTTTATAATTATTATGACATTTCATTATAAAGCATTATAATAATATTATTTTAGTTATCAATACTATTCATTTTCGATAAAACGAGGCCACGTTGAAAACATTTGGAAAGATTTTAACTGTAACAACGATTACAATTACATACCTACATTTTTTCAAATGTTCAAAAGGAGAATAGGAAATATGTATGGAGCCTAGGTTATGCACGGCCAGCTTGTTGTTTTTGATGTAGTTTACTCCTTCAATTACTATCTACACGTTTCATTGCCGTTCTTCATTGGTATATTCATATAACAAATAAAATACATTATGGGTTTTGAGTACTTTTAATAGGTAAACTGGATATTCTGGCTTATATTCAGTTGACGGCCTCTGTGGCGTAGAGGTTGTTCTTTTGACTGACACGCATGTTTTCAATCCTCGCTCAATGCAAATATTAGTATTTTATATATGCATTAAAACGTATATTTACATTAGTATGGGTGTTTCTATGTTTTATATTTAGGTATTTTAAAAAATGTATCTAAGTATGCTTATCCGTAGTCTAGAACTCATAACACAAGCTAGTTTAGCCATGCTTACTTTGGGTCTATATAACGCTGTGTAGAATATCGTAGAATATCTATTAACCATATTTAGAGAAAAAGGAAAAAAAATGTATTAAGTATATATCATTTTATCACATTACATTATTGATAAATATCAACCATTATTTTACAATCATTTTTAGTGGGCATGCTCTATGATGGCACTTAATTCCGCTGCTGGTAATTTTCAGGGTAGTCTTCAGGAAAATTGTTTGCTCATCCTAGATACCATACTACGCACATTGCATGTGCGCAACATCCTATCAGGCGCTTACCACTAACGCATGAATAATGAGCAGTACCTTCTGTTAACCACTGGTCGATCTTTAAACACATACTGGTCGATGTTCTACTAGAGTCAATAAAATCCCAATCGCAAAGATAGAATCAAAAGTTCAAAGAAGAAACTCAATTTATCAGGTTAAGTGTAAACAAAGATCGGAATGCAAAGTAAAGGTCAAAAGGTTTAAAGGAATCAATACAAATCGTACAGTACACAACGACACGAGAGTAACCGAAGAACTGTGTAGACGCAAAGCAGGAAGCAAGCACCACGTATTTTTTGTGGTTGTAGCTGATTTTTGTCGATAATTGTAATCGTTATTATAACTTCGTTATTCTTAGTTTTATATTTATTAAAAGATGTTATGGAGTTTTAGAAAAATGGATTACATGCACGAAATAATTCTAACGACTTTCTATACGACTACACGTAAATATTTTACCATAAGTGTTTTACAGTAAAACGTTCATAGTAAAAGTTCAAAATAAAAGTTCTGAAACTAGTTTCATAAGTGACCGCCGACAGCCTAGAAGTGCCCATTCTTCTTCATCAGAAATACGTACTTATTGTTTTTTTTTTAATAATCTCTACTGTCAAACTTAATTTATATTCTGCTATACTATTGCTAATGTCAATAACTTACATAGATAATAGTTCAATTGATTATCTGTCTTCGTTAGATAACTATGTACTATATACCAAAATATTATTTTGTGAAAGCTAAGACAATGGAGTTAGGACACACAACTTATCGCCTGCGGCCATCTTCAACCAATGTTCCCTTGTTGATTTTCGTACACGGAGGGTGAAATAAACTATATATCGTGTATATTTCATTACTTATCACGCTAATTAATTAGTGTATGACTGAGCTGAAATCCTTTAGGAAAATAATATGTACATGTAAATCTAATTAATGATTGCCTTGTAATGGTATTAAGGCAAATTTACGAAAACATACGTCGATATTTGTCACTAAGTTCATATAAATATTACTTGAATTGAGAAAACGGGTAACGTTGATATTTTTAATTCAATAAAGTGATTGATGAGTAAGTATATGGTTTACTTAGTGGTTCGTGGACACCGTAACTAATAGATGCTTGTATTACAGGGGCAGATACACCGGGATTATTAAAGAATGCAGCGCTACGGAGGGCGTACCAGGTTCAAGTCGTGAAGAGTCTGTGCACACCTTAATTATTTAATACCATTTAATTTGTCTTAATTTTTTTATATTATATAGGTGGCCAATGTTGTTGGCCACCTATATATGCAGTTCCTGGTTCCCTGAAATATTGTCATATTGGCTTACGTGGGAGCACCGTGCGGTTTCGGTCGGTTTAAGCAGCACATTCTTTTTTTTTCTTTCGGAAATCCCTTCGGATACCTCCCCGCCGGCCAGCGGTTATGTCGGGCTTGAACCGACTAAAACCTCACGCCATCTCGAGTCTAATGACGCCGGGGTGTAAGGTTATATTAAGTTACCCATAGAGCATATCCCTCGCACCCTAACTGGCCCCTGGGCCATCTCCGGTTTCGACATGGCCCCCTCGGGTTTGGGAACCACGGTGTCCCTGTCTTGCCCCGGTTTGGGGGAGGGGCGCTAGTCGCCCCGCCGCCGTCCCGGCCTGCTTCTGCTGGGGTGACAGGCGGCCTCACCTGCCAACCCCAGGCCTGCGCTCATGGAGGACGGAGGTCACTAAGCGACCTCCGGCGCCTGAGTCGCCTGCGACGCGCGTCGAGCATGTTGCGGGCTCTCTGCGGGATAGTTCTAAATCTCTCCCGGGCGCGCTCCGCCATCTCCTTCGCGAGCATTACATGCTCGCAGAAGGAGGTAAGCCGGACATACCTATCTCATCGTTAGTTCTGGAAAGGTGAAGTCAGAGGTACGTTAAAAAAGGACATTATTACACAAGCGCATTCTAGAGCCGAACTTAGCATAACTTGTGTTTGTTTTAATTTAGGTATATTGCCGAATGGAAAATGCTAGCTAAATAAATGAAATCGTAGAAAAATTACCGTACCGATACTTAACATTCAAAACACAACTACTTTTCTCTTGGAAAATTTACGAAAGCTTTCTTAAAACTCTTCGCCAACGAAACGTGCTTGCATCCAAATTACTATGACACATTTTAAGTGTGACATTTTCTTCTCTTATAAATACTAAAATTGTAGGCAAAATGGTACTATCTGAATCGTTATAGCAGTTTATATTACAATATTCATGACCTATTTTTGCCAATGCACTGCTATTCACATTCGTAACGGATAGGCGACCGGCGAACTAGCTGTTGAGATAAAACTGATATATTGAGTAAACCCACGACTGAATCTAATGTTTGTGTTAAGAATGTTCTACTTATAGAGATTTAAAAATATATTATAGAGATTTAATAAGATAATATAATTGATAATATCTTTACAATGGCCACTAATAACGGGTGCTTCTGATATAGCCATTTTGAAAACATTACCAATTTGATTATTTTGACTTCTCATGCTCTATAAGCCATTTGATTTAGATCTATGTGAAACCCTATGTGGAACCCTAAACATTTACCATACTCATTAACAGATATAATTATAGTAATTGATGCCTAATAACATAATAACATCTAAATTAATGATAATTATTTCGTTTTAATTACATACCTAAATTATGAAGGTCGTTTTCATATTTTAATAAATAAAATATTAGACCAAAACAAATAGTCTGACCAAAAGACACAGTCTGACATAAAATCTTTATGCCAAAGTATTGTTATGCTTTCGAAAGATATGCCAAAAATGTGATGCCAAAGTATATTGGGACAAAAAAAGTTACGTGTTCCAAGGGAATCCCGGTTTGGAAGCGTACTCAGGAAACGTCAATAAGCTTGCTCCTAAAAGGGAGAGGTGCAGGAGGCCCCATGAGTATATGGAGCCCCATCAAGCTCTTACAGCTTGGAGCCCGGGGTCGGCCCTCCACTTCTCTTTTTCATAATTTGGTTTATATTAACTTTAACGGGAGCGACTTTCTGATAGCTATATTACAATATTGTACTTATTTTAAAATTTATTTTCTTTATTTTAAGTGCTACTAAAAGATTTTAAGTAACAGTTTCATCATTATTAGTGTTGATACACGACACCGTAAGTTAATATTCGTTGTTTTCCTATATGTTGGCGTGAAATACTGTACGCGGACCGCCAACATCTCGTGCGGCGTTTCAACTTTGCAATCTCAAAAATATCTAAAATCGTCGAATACCCTCGCCTTAAGATACACCATAAAATAATTTCACAGAAAGTAGATTACTGAAAATATTTGGGTTACCATTTCTAACTTCATCGCAAACTCTTGGCAGCTCTATGCGGTGTACACTTAAAAAGGCATTAGTCTGTTGAACTTATACGTGCATAATTTATTATAGGACCTACACATAACTGGTTAATCGTGGGTGTGTAATACATGGCCTACCTCTTCTGAGATACAGGCGTGAAGTTATGTTATTTTAATGTATTATACTTAAGGCAAATCCAAACTATTTGATTCCTCTTTACGACAAAAATAGTTTTTAAATTATTATTTCAATTCACAACATTAAAATAAATTATTTATGTAATAATAATCTACGATATACCAGACAGCGCAATCTAGACCCAAAGCAAGCACACACAACAATATTTTGTATGTTAATTTTTGTACACCTTTCTTCAAGGATAAACTTAACTTGAAATACGCTTTGCATTGTCAAGCTTCGCCACTCACTAGTTACCAGTTAAAGCATTACAAAAGAACTAAATAATAGGTACCTCTAATAACTTACAATTTGTGATATTTATGGTCGGAGTTCAGACTTCAACTTTCCGCACCATACCAAAGTGAATAATTATCCGCAAAAAAGTTCTAGATCAGTAAAGCTGTTTGACCATAATGAACATTGAAGAATGCACATAAATCATCGTGTTATACTGTATGCTGCCACGTTTTGTTTTGATATGGACAAATTGTAAAATCTATGCATAATTATAATAACATCATAACGAGGTGAAAACTGTACATTGAATAATTTTCCAAAACTATAATAAAATTGATGTGTGTTCGAGGAGCGATACCAATGCCGAAAAAGTGATTTTTGAATTTTTGTCTGTCTGTTTGTCGGTTTGTCTGTTTGTCTGCTTTTAATTATCGATGCCCGAGCATCATTTGAAAACTGCTAAACGGATTTGGCTGAAATTTTGCATGAACATTCATTCTAGGTCATGGTCATAAGCTGCGCTATATATCATCACACTATTATAGGTATGGTAGGAGCAGTAGAGCAAAATCGGTTTAAACTATTATTGATGACAACTTTATATTACAAGATAGATCTTTACGAAATTTTGTAGTTTAACAGAACTCAGACATGGTCAAAATCCGGGCTATCATCACGCTATACCTGAAAGGTAAGTAGTAGTAGTAAAAAGTAAAATCTCGAAATTCCACAGAGTTATAAAAGATCAATTAGAAATTATTAATAGAGATGCATAAACATTTCACAATAAATAACTTTACGCTATTTTATTAACGAATCAGGCAGAATTGATTTCGATGTGACATATTTCTCTATCTACTTCGAACGGATTGTCCATTGACAATCCGTTTAAAACGAGTGCAACAGATCACCTCATCTGGCCCGTTAAATAAAATAACTTAATACTTACGTGTTAGTATCGAGACTGCAGAAATAAACATACTTGATCTATTCCGTTCGTACGCGTTAAGCGTACGAATTCGCAGGCAACATTTAGTGTTGCCCGCGACTTCTTCTCTCTAAATCTTAATCTTATAGAATAAATAAATAAGAAGAAATAAAAAAGTCGGTGATTTATTGGTTACGAATCGGACTTTCGATTGAGAGGTCCTAGGTTCCAATCCTGACCATTGCAAGCAGTGACGATAGCGTATCTGGAACTAGCAGGAATACTAGTAATTTCGGTTACTAGTACTCTTTATTAGAAAAAAAATTATAAAAACTAACTATACTAATATATATTAATATTAACAAGGTTATGTAATGACAATAATTTTCATTTAAGTGACACCGTATTGGAGTAAAGCGTGTTTTATTTTTTTTCATTTAGAATGCTCAGTAACATAAAGTTTTACAGTTGGTAGTAAATTTGCCGCGGTTAGTCAATTTATCTAAAAAAGTAATTGTAACAATTTTATTTTCCTTTTAGATAGGTTTATTGCGTGTGTTTTTGATTGCAATCACTTATAATGCTGGAATCATTGTAACCTTTTGGTCGTGTTCGACTACAAATTCGATCCATCGAACAACGAGGTTTTTTTTAACTTTGCATTACAATAAATCGAATGATGCAGACTTTTGAATCCTTCAATCTAGTTAAAGTATAATCATAGTATAATGTATGAGTAATAATTGTAAATAAAAGTATTTTATTTGGTGTGATTCTGCTACCAAACTACTAGAACATACATTTCATGTAACATGATTTAAGCCTAGAATAATTCTCAGGATTTTGTTTTCCCAGAATATAAAAGTTGAAATTATGAAATCATCATCATCGAAACAACGTTAAGTCCGGTTGCATTCAAGGCCAGGGGCCCGCTTGCTCCTTCTTCTCCTTTAGGTTTGGCTTATACGGCTTTTATGGTAGCGACTGCCGTCAGACCTCGCCGGCGTCGTTTGCCAATCAGCAGGTATATTATTTAATATTTGCATAACTTCACAACAGCAATAATTTTTCATAGTATTTTCTGTGAAACGCTTCACGTATCGAACTCTCAAAATGCAAACAACCTTTACACTGAGTAAATTAATCAATCTGAGCACTAACTAATTAAACGCTAGCTTCAGAGCTTTCTCAGTTAGCTGATTACTTTTGGAAGCAAATAAATAAACGTTCAATCTATTTGCCACAACTTTATAAATTAAGTGGTGTTATGTAAATCAACAGTATTAATATCTCTACAAAATGTTAACCTGCATAATGATTAAGAAATGGGATGGATGATTTGTGTGTGATAATAAAAATACCTTTTTTTATTTTTTTTTTTTCGTGCGGAAATCCCTTCGGATACCCCCCCGCGTGCCAGCGGGGGCGGTTATGTCGGGCTTGAACCGACTAAAACCGCACGCCGACTAATTTTTAAACTACTACGATGACAGGTAATCTATAAGTTTCCTGATGCAAAGCTGTCATCGTCATATGGACGTTTGCAACTCTAGAGGTGTAATGGGCGCGGTATCGGTTCTGTTAAAACCTACTTATGCCCTTTTTTAGGTAGGTTTGTAAATTCAACAAACTCAGGTCTTTATACAATTAGAGTAGGTACCGGATTCAATTCGATTTCAGTGTTGCAGCTGGCATCATCTCAAACGATTCCTCAAAACACAAAGCCAAAAAGCAAACACAAGTGGTTGACCGTAAAAAAGAAGATAAAAGAGATTTAATACTTTATGAGAGTAATCTAGGCTGGCTGTCAGTGTCTCGCTTTGGCTCACTCACTCAATAGTGTGTGAGAAACAAAAGAAGACCACCGTTTAATTCACTGCCATGGAAGCCGCATGCTGGTCCCTTTACTGATTAATATCGAAATATCGAAACTCGTTGGAGCCGTTTTCGAGATTCAAATTATATAAAATATATATTCAAGAATTGCTCGTTTACAGGTATTAGGTATATTGCGTCGCCGCCCAGCAGATGCGGAGGCCCGAGAGGCGGAGTTGTACGAGGGATACAGGGAGGCCAGAAGTGCCCTCCGAGCAGAGATAAGGCGGGCCAAAAAGGTGGCTCGCTGCGAACTGCTGGAGACGCTGGAGCGGGACCCTTGGGGGCGGCCCTACCTAATGGTAAGGGGAAAACTGCGCCCCAAGGCCCCGCCGTTGACCCAGTGTCTCCAGCCGGAGCTGCTCGGAGGAGTTGTTAGCTCCCTGTTCCCAGCGCGGGCGGTGGAACATGTTCCACCGCAGATGACTCCGCCTTGGCTGCCAATGGTGCCCGACGTGGTTGACGACGACGTGCCCGTGGTCACTTGGGTAGAACTAGAGCTGGCGGTGAGAAGGCTGAGAGCCAAACGCACCGCCCCGGGACCCGACGGCATTCCAGGCCGAGCGTGGGTCCTAGCTCTAGTCGACGACGCTCTCGAGCCCCGACTGAGAGGGCTTCTCAGCGCATGTTTGGAGCGGGGCCAGTTTCCGAAATTGTGGAAGACGGGAAAACTGGTCCTCATCCGAAAGGAGGGGCGCCCGGCGGACTCACCGTCCACCTACCGGCCCATAGTGTTGCTCGACGAGGTGTGCAAGCTCTTTGAAAGAGTAATTGCGAAGCACCTCGTCGAGCACCTCTCTAGAGTGGGGCCGGACCTGGCGGATGGCCAATATGGCTTCCGCCAGAGGCGCTCCACCGTGGATGCCATCATGCGCGTGAGGGCTCTGGCGGAGGATGCAGTAGCCCGGGGTGAGGTGATGTTGGCGGTGTCCCTGGACATCGCCAACGCCGGAGTTGCATTAGGTAGGCGCTCGTGTATCACGAAGCGCCTCTCTACCTCCGCCGCATAGTCGGGGCGTATTTGACGGAGAGAGCCATCTTCTACCCAACCGTGACCGGTCTCGGCCGGCGTGAGATGTCATGCGGTGTTCCGCAGGGATCTGTCCTGGGGCCGCTCCTGTGGAACATCGGATACGACTGGCTGCTTCGCGGTGAGCTCGCAGACGGGGCCGCCGTCACGTGCTACGCGGACGACACGCTCGAGACGGCGTGCGGAGCGACGTACCGCGAAGCGACCCTGAAGGCCACGACCGCGGTTGCCCAAGTCGTGGAGCGGATCCGGCGGCTGGGTCTCGAGATGGCTCTGCATAAAACCGAGGCCCTGTTCTTTCATGGGCCTCGGAGCAAGCCACCTGAGGGATCCAGTCTCATCGTGGGAGGTAATCGCATCGGCATCAAGCCCCAAATGAAATATTTGGGGCTCGTGCTCGACGGCCGATGGGACTTCGGAGAGCACATCCGAAGTCTGGCCCCCAAACTGAAGGGCACAGCTCTCGCTCTGGCGCGGCTGCTGCCCAACATGAAGGGGCCCGATGACTCCTGCAGGAGACTCTACGCGGAGATCGTGCGGTCCATGGCCCTGTATGGGTGCCCAATATGGGCGGAGGCCCTGAAGGCCGGAAGTGTGCGGATGCTGCGCGCTCCGCAGCGAGTGATGGCCATCAGGGTCATCCGCGGGTACCGCACGATCTCCTTCGAGGCGGCGAGTCTCCTTGCCGGAACTCCGCTATGGGACCTGGAGGCGAGAGCCCTTTCGCAACTGTACCAGTGGCGAAAGGAGGCGCGGGAGCAGGGACTGAACCCCGAGCATCGAGAAATCGAGGCCGTGCAGTCCCAGCTCCGCCAGGCCATCGTGGTGGAGTTGAAGGAACGACTTGGGCGACCAAGCGCAGGGCACGCCGCAATAGCGGCGGTAAGGCCCGTCATGGAGGATTGGCTAGAGAGGCGACACGGAAGCCTCTCGTACCGACTGACGCAGGTGATCTCCGGGAAGGGGTGCTTCGGGGACCACCTGCATCGGATCAGGAAGGAGCCAACGCCTGAGTGTCATCACTGTGACGCGAGCGAGGACTCAGGGCTGCACACGCTGGCGGACTGCCCGGCGTGGGAGGCGCCGAGGCGTGACCTCGTGGCAGCCATCGGGGTGGGAGTCCTCACGCTCGGCAGCATGATTGCGGCAATGGTGCGGAGCGCGAGCGCGTGGGCCGCCGCCACCTCCTTCTGCGAGCATGTGATGCTCGCGAAGGAGATGGCGGAGCGCGCCCGGGAGAGGTTCAGGACTCTCCCGGCCCGCTGAGCCCGCAACATGCTCGCCGCGCGTCGCAGGCGACTCAAGCGCCGGAGGTCGCTCAACGACCTCCGTCCTCCATGAGCGCAGGCCTGGGGGTGGCAGGACCTCTCGATCGTAGGGTCGACTCCTTAACCACTAAGCTACCGACGCTTAATTTATGAAAAGTTCATCAAGATAAAATTCAAAATACTAGCTTTTGTCACTTACGTAGATATCCAGGTATACTATCAAAATGTAATAATCCAAATCAAAGCCCTTACCTATATAAAAATTGACAAACTCTATTAGTTACGTAATTACTAGTACTGACCAAATAGTATCATTCAAATCTCTATCTAGGTTAATCAATAACGTGAATGATTGATATAATTTGATATTAATGCTGGCTATTCACGTTTGATTTGATAACGTATACCTTAGTAAATTGAAATCGATTTGAGTTAATTATTCCACTGTAGCATTAATAGCTGCGGTGTAGTAATTTACTCATAATGGTGCCACCATTAGAAAACAAGCAAGGTTGAATTAAAACTTGTAGTGACTTGATATTTTTGAAAAAACAGATTGGCTTAGAACTATTTTTAATGAATTAATTTTGATCACTATTTATTTTATTATTTTATTATTAACACTGTTTCCAAAGTTCGTGTTGGTGTGAATGAATTCATCTGCGATTTCACGTTTGCGTAAAAGTTTGCACTTTGGGGCCCGAAGTCCGTTTATTGTTTTGGATTGGTACGTCGGCTTTTCCGAAGAAAATCGGCGAAGAGAAAAACCTGCGCCAGAGCCTCGTCCATCATTTATCAGGTGCATCAACTAGCAGGTTCTCTTGGCTTGGGTCTCACTGATGTTGGTAGGAGCCTGTATACCTTAGTGGACTTGATTATGTATACATGTGTGTGTATATGTGTATATATATGTGTGTATACGTGTATATATGTATTTGTTTCATTAATAATTTTATGACTCTTATTAGGTACTTTTTTTTAATTTATTTATTGGTAGTAGGCTCGCGTTTGACCACTATCTTATCTGTTGATAAGTGATGATGTGGTCTTAGATTGAGCACGCTTACCTAGAAGTAACGTGTTCACTCTAGACTTGAAGACTCCCAGGTTATAGGTTTCCGGAAACACAGACTCAGGCAGGGCATTCTACTATTTAACGGTATGCATGATCAATGTATTGTCAAAATGTTTTGTGCGTATGAGTGGAATATCCAATCAATCCATGTATCGATGGCTCTATGGCATATATGCATGGCAAAGTCTAGTCGTTCGGTAGTGGAAGGGGCTTGAAGGAATTAGGTTATGCAACTCCAGTGCACACTCCCCGAAGTGCATCCGATAAAAAACTGAATGGCTAGCAGCTCTATGCCGATGTTCCAAACTCTGAAGCTTCATCTCAACTAGCGAATCGCTATTGATGAGCCTCTTGAACCGTTTCTCTATCGACTCAAGTGCTTCAAGTTGGTATTTAGCTGAGCCGTCACAGAGGTGCGACAAGTACTCCATACATGATCGAACTTGCGCTTTATAGATGTTGAACAGCTGTTCCGGTGTGAAGTACCGTCGCAGTGTCGAGATAATGCCCAGCTTTTTGGCAGCTACTTGAGCCTTTGCTTTAATGTATGGGAAAAAGTTGGATGGTTGAAGTAAGAGTTGCACCAAAAAGCTCAAGGTCTTCGTTGACCAAGTAGAGCCAAGACCTTCACTGCCATAACTCTACGTGGCCTAACTTAGCCCTAACCCCACAAACTTTATATCTTGGTCAAGGAATATGGTTTGGCCGTACGCCAGACTAGTGACTTAATTTCTTTATATAAGTCCATGGGAGTGTCGTTTGTGCGACAGCTTTGAAACGACCCAGCTATAGATTTGACAAGGTCTAACGTCTGTACAATGAAAAATAATCTTGTAAAATTAGATGGCTATAAAAGGGATTTGTTAAGTTTGAAAACAGTGACACCACTTAAAACTGTGAAAAGCGTATTCTTAGCAAACAATTTTCATTTACTCTCCAATCAACTTATTTGGAGTAAAAACTACCGGTTCCTTAGACAAAGTGTCATTCTATTAGCGATAACGCCAGTGGAACGTTCAGAAATGTATAGAATTGATATCATAAAATTGAAATAAATTATTTATTATATATTATACTCATCGACGTGTCCCGTGATCCATTGATAAAGAATAAAAACGGATTCGCTTTGAAGCAATTTAATAGAATGTTATTTTATCTACAGGCTCAGAATTTTAATTATAAGCTTTTATTTAACTTACTTCAATCTCATGCTCAAATCTTGGAAGTCCAATTAGCACCACTTCCTGACGTTAGATTGGAATCAAATTTGGTATTCTTGCGTATTTTCGGTGACAATTCGATAATATGTCTGATGATGGAGTCGAAAGGTATCCATAGAAACTAATGAACTAAACAAGGTAAACCAATCGAGCTTGGGCTCATTTGTTTTGCCTTGGTAAATACTCTGATTTTACATGATATCTAGGATCTGAAGATTGAGAAGGTCATAGGAAATTCTGAAGAAATCAGATAAACTCGTTATTTCTGGGCTCATTTAATTGGTCTTGTTATGTATGCACTTAATAGAAAGCTTGTTTATAAAAATCGTGTTTTTATATTCATAATTTAGTAATTTTATTGTTGTGTCGTCACAATCACGACACAACAACACGTCGCGCGTCGCGAGCGCCAAATGATAAATGGTTCACTATGATTTAAAAGCTGCGCTAAAACGTTTCATTTTGTAGCTGGTGTTTAAATTTTGGATCACTGGTCTGGGTTACGGTTTGACTAGGTAAATTTGTGTGCCAGCTTATTTCCAACACCACAAAGAACATCAGAATCCACTGACCTTTTTATCTTAAGACTATTTTTGATAGCCGCGAAGTATTTATTTACTTTAAAAATGGCTTCTGCGAAAGTCTATTTAATGAAATTAAAAAATCCTAAAAGTAAAATTCAAGGCTGTCGGCGTACAAACGATATGCTTGAAGATTAAATTCCTTTCACCAATTAAATTTATTATGTATATAAAAAGCTTAATTTCCTCTTCAACAATCTGTACTCCGTTCAACAGTGAGTACAGAAGATCAAAGCAAAGAATTAAACACTTAATTCAATTAAACACGATATAATAACAACCTATGCTCAAATAAATAACCGCATAATATTAATAAACACAAACAAGCCATCACAAGATCCAACTAAAGGGTCTCCCCTTGTTGATTACTTCAAAGCATTAACACGAGCCAAGATTTCTCTCCGTCGTAAATAAATCGCCTTACATTCCAACCCTCAAACCGCAACCCTTTAGTCACTCACTTCATAGACCTTTATGAAAGATTTCACGTTAAAACGGTCAAATTTGAATTTTATAGGTTTTGACACAATTAACAATTAACAAGGAGCCCAAGATTTTTTCGTTATATAAACCTGCAGACCGTAAATATTTGCCTTTAATGATCGGGTATATATAACTAGCGTAACCTTTAAAAATTAAGTTGCCGAGGGTTGTCATTTGAGGGATTGCCAAATAAAACCGAATTTAGCCGCACAGTCTCATGGCCAAAAAAAATTTACACATAAGAGTTACTTGTCCTGACCGATTGACAGACCTATACACCAACGTAGAGCTTAAACCGCTAGGGCTACAAACTTGAAGTTTTGGCAGTTGATGCCTTTTATGTTGCAAACATCTACTAAGGAAGGGTTTTCAGAAATATTACCCTCAAGGTGTAAAATAAGGATTGTATGAAAGTCCGTCATTTCCAAAATTAGAAGTACAAAATTTCGTGCTGCTCCTGGTTAAAAATAAATGTATACGTACAGCAGCGTTATTCAAAATTTCACTTTTGAGAAGGTGAAATAATAATATTATCGGAAGTAATAAAATAACATCAAATAAACTAAGAATAGAATCCGTTAAAAATAGTTTTATTTCAAAAGGTGAAATAATGTTGAAAGTTTACATGGAATGCACTTCATTTTTAAAGTTAGAAGCACCAAATTTCATATACCTGATTCCTACTGTTTAGAAATGAACGCACACGTGTATCGGGGTTTT
Organism: Cybosia mesomella; assembly: GCA_946251805.1. NCBI lineage: Eukaryota > Metazoa > Arthropoda > Insecta > Lepidoptera > Erebidae > Cybosia > Cybosia mesomella. Next base: position 12,034,526 of record OX276404.1, read on the forward strand.
CAAAAAAAAAAAAACCCTAAGAGGATGAACTACTGGTTGAAAGTTTATGAGGGCGCCTCTTTTCTTTTGAAGGCATGAGTTTAAATTATAAAGCTCTTGGAATCTGGTATATGTGTGTATGCTTGAGTAGGGTGCTGGATTGTTTAGATTTATAATTGGTTGATGGCGTAACGGAATATATATATAACAGACTTTTTCCCATTAGTTCGGTCAAAATAGACAAAAATAGTAATTCCCTCACAGCTGACAATTGGTGGAGGTCTAGAGTAAATTATTATAAACATAATATCAAACGTCTCTATTGAATCAAATCGTGCAAAAGAATATATTCAAGGTCGATAGTCAAAAGTATCCATTTTTTGCCTTTTTCTCATAAAAGGTAAGTTTTATCGTAAATATTCACTGCATAAATTTAAAAAAATATACAAAATAGTTGTAATATACGATGATATATACGAACTTATATTTCACGAATCACGAATAATGAGTCGTAGAAAGAATTCTACGAATCCTCATTCGTGAGATACAGAGATTCTAAAAGTTTTAGGCTTGGAGTTCTTTGAAGGTTAAACTGTCAATTAAAATTTAATTTAAAAAGTTTTACTATGGATTAATGCAATATTTTATTTGCGAATGATCTAATATACTCCCATTAAACACTTGTCTTTACTAAAGTTATATGATTTAACCCAATAGCTTTTTAAGGTATGCTAACAAGTTAACAGGGCCAACCCTGTTAACTTGTTACCATACCCCCCATTTGTACCCCCTATGTGTGTATACCCCCTATTGTGGTCAGAGCCCTCTCCTGCAACGGAGAGGGGTTTGACCACAATAGCAAACGAGTAAAAACCTAATATGATATTTTCAACAGAAAAAGGTGATCAAATTGTTCTGGATAAAGGCACATGCGGGGATGGACGGGAATGAGAGGGCCGATCAACTGGTAACGGAGGCAGCCTTGGGACTGACTACGACCTTTGTCCGATTTCTTTCAAGTGAAAAATCCGTAATGACTCGCTTGGCGAATGGAATCAGAGGTATGTGTGGTGAGACCGCTTCAGTAAGTAGGCTCTTCTTCCCGAGCGCAGTGGACGCATACTGGACTATTAGAATATTCGGGCCAACATTTTACACCACGCTGTTATTGACGGGGCACGGTGGGTTCTCAGAGTACTTGGCAAGGTTCAAGTGCAAGGAGAGCTCATCGTGCACCTGCGATCCGGACAGCAACGAAACTGTTCTCCATCCTATATTAGAGTGCCCTGTGTTTGATCACCTGCGCTATAGCCTGGAACAAGACATAAATATTCAAAATAGTAGCAAATAATTTAAGTGAGATAATGACTAGTAAAGACAGGACAAAGTTTATAGATTATTGAAGATATTATATGAAGATAGTTAAGATAGTTAATAACAGAAACAGGCAGTCAAGTCTTAATATATGGATAAAATGTTATCTATTAGATTATCTATTATAGTTAATAAGCCAACGGTATTATGATATTGTGGAAACAGTACAATAATAACCAATTTATAAAGGAATAGATTTTATAGATTAAAAGATAAAAAGCATCGGTCGTATTGTACCCTGGATCACTACAACACATATCAGAATTCAGAATGCGGTCTGCATATTTTCCGAGCGGATTATCTCATGGCACCTCTATAAGTTATTCTATGTTAAAAGAAATAAACAGGCGCAGTCATAGTTGAAACTGACATATTCGACCTTTTTATTCTAGAAATGTGGTGGCACATGGAAATATGCTTGATAAACCTCTGCCTACTCCTTCGGGGATAATATATCAGATATGATATCAATGGCAACATTATAATATATGTACTTATTTTCTGCCAATTTCAGTCGCCCATCTAGAGGAGAACATAATTACCGGAGAGTTCAAGTCTAAAAGAAGCCTTACGTCATTCTATTCACGAGATCTTTGAAGCAATCAAACTGTTATTAATAACAGAACTAATTTGTATACCATTCATAAGTTTTTAATCAGATTTATGATTACTACTTATATTAGCTATGTAATTAGTAAATACAGATTTAGCAAAAATAGTATAAAACTATTTATTAATTAAAAAAAACAACAGGGTGCCATAGTATGTAAAAATACTTCTTTTCATAATTATTTATTTACTAAGCCGCAAAGAGCTTCTGTATGAGATAAAGTAAACCACAAAAATAATACTTGATAATGGCATCGATAAAAAAATCAAAGAACCCGTGTCATAATATTTCGCGCATAAGTAAATAAAATTGAATAATTTACAAGTAGGTTTTACCACAGAATGTCACAGGGGCGGTGATGTGAGATATCAAATTATAAGTGGTAGCGTGCACATGCGCGGTGATCCCCGCCGGCCGCGGCTTCCAGTCTGCTCGACACTCGTGATCTTTACGAACGGGCCTGCGCCGCGTTTCAATTTTAAATACGAAACACGAACGACTCGCAAATGCAACTATAAAAAAATTATAGACTTTTGTCAGTAAGTGCATAATAACATATTTTTTTCTCATTTGTGTGTTTTTTTTTTTCGAAACGTGTTCCCTACTTTGTGAATGTGATTAACAATATTTTGAAAGAAAAACTTTTGATTGCTATAGTTGCGGACAAATTCTGTGAATGTTTTTCGTAATTGTGTGGTGATGAATTATATCTGGATCATTTATCGTAGCATCTTAATTGGTAAGAATTTAATGTTTTCTATTACAGTTTATTTCAGAAATTTTATGTATTTCGTATTAGATTCTTATTATAAGTTTTGTATTTTTACACTCATGGAATTTAACGCAAAACGTTTGAGCGTGATAAAAGCTTCAGTAACGTCAAACTAACGTATATGAGGAAATCTGACTAGTTATAAAGCAGGTGGATATACATACAACTGTCATACACACGTTTGTCACTATTCACTATTTCCTTTCCTGGATTCACTATTTCTCCTCGAACAATTGGGCAAGTAACATGATATTATATTATTGATATCGTTTTTTGTACGAAGTATGACAAAAAGGGAAGTCCAATCAATCTTGAAGTCACGCGAGTAGTGAAGTCTCTATACCTACCCTGCAGATAGCGCAATTAAATAGTTTCTGCATATTTTTTGTATTTACATTAAATTATTACAGGGTTGCCAGAACTCCTTGGGATAGGTCATGGGTACAACACGCGCGAATTATAACTCTGGTGCTGGGTGTATTATACTAGTACCAGTAACAGCTTACCATCATACGTTAAAATATTTTAACTCAAATATTTCAGTAACGGTAACTGCATACAATGATAGGTTATATGCTAAAAAGGTAGCTGGGATAGACTAGACATATTGAATTAAATCACTTGGGAGAAGGAAAACAAAATACTATGGCGCACATTGGGAGAGGCCTATGTCTACTCGTAGGCTACAATATTGATTGATCTATTAATTGATATGAATACTGTGCATGATCTGGAGGTTACAGTAGTACGTATTCAAAAAAAAACCACTGACTTACCATAAGAGTTAAAAAGGAAATAAACAAAAGCTGGCATTAGAATTATTTAGTGGGTTAAAACGGATGTTATGTCATAAAGGGATTTCCAATCAATCTTGAATACACGCGAGTAGTGAAGTCTCTATACCTACCGTGCAGATAGATCCGTGATCATGGCACTTGTAACAGTGCCGAAATATCGGATACTCGATGAAGATAGAAAACATGGTAAATATCCCGTTAATAATTATAATTACAATGTAAATGACCATGTCAATCTAATATCATATATTTAGTGGATATCCTTAGACAAAGGAATAAAGAAAAACTAAACTAAATTTCTATACTATATTTCCTAAGATAAAATAATTCAGACACTTCTTATTTTGCAATACTCCCAATATTTACGACTGGAGCGTTGAAATAATATAAATAATAGAAAATTGCGTCCTAAAATTACTGAAAACTTGGGAAGTCACTAGATACATTTTTATGGATTCCAGCTGAGAGATTGCGTAGTAGTAGTTAGTAAACCGTTGTCGTTCTATTCAATCGACTTTTTTAATCGAAAGGTTGCGCAGATTTGTTATGAATCTATTGAAGTCGCACAACTTTCATCCTTCTCAAGCTCTTTACTGAGACGATAATGTGGGAGATTTTTTTATCTGTTAACAATTTGGGTTATACTAATATCAATGAACATGGTTTGCGGTTTTATATACATCTTTAGTGTGATTTGGTATTGTATTAGGGTTGAGCAAAGATTTTGAACATATTCAGACACTTACAACAATAGCTCAGTGTAAATAAATCCTTCCCACCTTTGTACAGTTCAACAATATATTGACAATCTTTTTATCGAATTGTGTATTTGCGACTGCAGCGTATTTATTCAATTTGTGAAACGTATCAATAAGGCAATATTTGTAGGAAAATATTGTCTGCGCCTAGCAATTGCTCCCCAAATATGTCAACAATGTAAATGCAAACAACCATGTGAATTGCCACCGCTAAACAAATAGGTACCTACATATTGTCAATTTTGGTTACAGGTGACTTAAACATGAATACCTAATAGTCACCAACCACCGTCAGGGGCCAGGCCAACTTCAGCTGCTGATAGACTGAGGCTCTGCCGCAAGCTTTTTGTCGGGTTTGAGTGGGGCAGGGGAGAGGGCAGTCGATAGTCGCTCCCAGAAAAGCCGTATGTAAGCTAAATCAAAAAGAGGAGAAGGATTAAGCGGTCCCCGGGCTACTAGGGGAAAGCCTCGGAGGCAACCGGGAATAATCATAAAATGATAGTGATGACGTCTATACTAATACCGGATGTAATGGTAAAAAAAAAACTGTTCTTTGAAACGTGTCAGGGAAGAAATATTACAATCTAGATGATGCCCGCGACTCAGCCCTTGTGTGTGTGTTATGTCGGTTATTGCAACTAATTCTTGAAATTGTGTTTACAATTTGCGACTTTTTGGTAGCACCAATAATGTTTCCGGAATTTTTTACGGAAGCATCTCAATTTTGCCCGCTTTCTTGTTTACTAAGGGTCAATCCCCACTTAAAGAGTAGCAGCCGGCAGCGGTTTATTAACGCAAAATATTACCAACCATTTAAAATCTTATCTACGTTAGTTAATGTTCATAGTTATTCAAAGACAGCGGAAAAGCAGCGCGGCGCCTGGGGATGCCGCGGGGCTTCGCGAACCTTCTTGCTTAACTACTTCTAGGAACAAAATTTTGTCCCGCCACAAAGATTTCAGTTGTGTTCACTACTACTGCAAAACCCCTCGATAGTCATTTTAGTAATTTTAATTTATAAGTTCATCACCATGTCGTAAAGTTCTATATTGATTTGATCCAAAATTGTCAGAAGACTTGTCTCTCTTCCTTTTGTATTTTTTTATTATGTTCTTTCTCTCTTTACCTCCGGCAGATATGAATGCTCAAGTAGCACTTTTAGGTAGATTTCGATGAAATCGATCTACCTATTGGTTTCTTGACTACTGTCGAATTTTAAAAAAAATTCTTCATAGGAGGTCTAGTTATGACCCCCTGAGTCCGAAATGACCACTGGTCAAAAAGTTTATATATATATATATATATATATATGTATGTATGGTTCCACTTCCCAAAATTTGCGGCACTCTCACGGTCGCATTTTTGCCCCGATCGCTTTCAAACTGCGGTCAAAAATTGCTTGGGTGTAAACTTAGTTTAAGTTCGTGAACGGGTGGAATCCGGCCTAAGGGGACGGTAGGGCCTCACTTTTTGTGAAATCAGTTTTTCCTCAAAATTTCACGTTCCATGAAAGATATTCGAACCGTTCTAATTTTATCCCATAGTATACATGAATACCAACAAATTTTAATTATAAACCTATAAGATTAAAACTTTAACTAAAAGTGGAGGGGGGAAAAACCAAAATTTTTCGTGAAAAAAATCATAACTTATAACCGGTGAACATTCTTGCTGTAGGAAACATTTTTAATCGATAGGCCATTTTGAAGTCTAAAATAAATGTCTGAAAAGTTTTTCGCTAAAAGTAACCGTTTTCTAGAAAAAATAATTAAACTGTTTAAAGTCCGTAGTTCTCTATATAAAATAATATTAACTGCTTCACGAAATCTACCTGTGCGTTCCCCCCGCGGGAACGGATTTTTAAATTAATATACAAATTAGTATACAAAAAAGTTATGCCATCAAAATCCTGTCATGATTATTCTATTCCCTTAGTCATCGAAACGGAAGGGATCATACCCAACTATTTCAAGAAAACGGCCTGTGACTCAACAATCTAAAAATATTTTAGACCGTATGTTATACCGGATAAGGTACAATTTAGAATTTACTTTAAAATATTATTGATGTTACTAAATCGTGAAATCATGTATAAGGAACTTAGTTTGTATAACCAAAATGTATTATTACTCTGAGTAGACAAAACTATGTCTTCGGAAACTTTTCTACTATTTTTATTTCGCAACTTTCATTACTCTAAAAGATATAATATTCTCATTTTAGTTACTATGCTCAAAGTTATTTAAATTTAAATTTATGTCTCTACGAAATTTATATGACGGGAAGTTTCTGGGTTCAGACATGTGTTTTATTGGAATAATAAATGAAACGCTTTTGTTTCATATACCATGGGATATAATTATTTAGGATAAACTTCAGAAACCTTTTTCCCTTCTATATTTCAATTAGTTTCTGCTTTTTTTTTAAGTAACTATTTATAAGCTTTGGTGTTATCGATAACAAAATTGGATTCAATTTTTTCCCATCTTCACTCATGTTTGCATCAAATCTAAAAACATAAAACGTTAAGTCGTGTTAGTGATACCAGTATATCTTCTATGAGTATAACTTCGAGAACGGTATCTGGAGTCAAGCAACAGTCATTTTGGCCGTTGCATGAATGCCACCCTCTCACAGAATATCGACGCCAAGTAACAGTATTTGAACTGTTGTGTTCCTTTTGGTGAGTGAGAGTGCCGGAGCCCAAACTCCTTTCCCATCCCCTCCCAAACTCCTTTCCCATCTCCTCCCAAACTCCTTTCCCATCCCCTTTCCTTCACAGGGTCGGCAGCGCGAGTGTGACGTCACTGGTGTTGCACCAGTGTCCAGCCATTGTCCATAGGCTTCGGTAACCGCTTAAGGTGGGCCGTGTGCTTGTCTGCCAACTTAGTGGTATAAAAAAAAGAAAAAAAAAAGGGGTGGGCCGATTTTCATGATTATTGTTTTTTTCGCTTGTGATGTTGAACTCGAACCGACCAAAACCGCACACCGGCTCGATTCTATAATTCCGGGGTGTAAGGTGGCCTAATAATAATTCTCTGACCCCCGACTGAGGCCATCTACGGCTTTACGATGGCCCCGTCGGTATACTGCGCCTATACTAACAATTTAGATAATTATAAAAATTTGAGACATTCAAGAAATAAATTCAGCTAATAAAGTAATCGAAGCGAAAGCGAAGAAAATCTTATGTTAACAAAATTTGCTTCATGGTTCCCTGATAGGCACTTGATTGATCCTTAACATGGATCTTTCCTTTTATCTCAAAGAATTTTTCAGTTACTACCTAGTTCTTAACGATCTAATTTGCAAAATTTTCAGGGTTCACTTCCGACCGGAAAGTAATAAGTGGATTCTGATTTTCAAAGAAGCTTTCACGTCTTCGAAGAAACGTGTCCGAAATTCAAATCTCAAACGACTACCTTTTTTTTTTTTTTTTTTCGTGCGGCAATTATTTTAAATCTAGAAGGCTATAAATACGTATAGATCTACAATAATTATATAAAAATAACAAGGTTGACAATCTCAGATAAAAATTAGAACGGCTTGTACATCATAACTATTATAAAATTATATATTAGTTGTGTCTGTACTTTGAAGATATTTATAAATGTAAAAGAACACAAACATTTTTTTTTTGAATTCTTGTTTGTTTGTACGCGATGGACGCAAAAAATATTGAACGGATTTTGATGCAGTTTTTTCTATTATAAAGATCTTGGTCAGACTGAAAATCTGCCATATGTTTGATTCCTATTGGTTGTGTTGAACCGGAGATTTGATCAAAAAACGATAACCGACATCCGAGCGGGCGGAGCCGCGGGCATCAGATAGTCGTGCATAATATCTCTGATTCAGTAGTAGTTCTGTGCGGTGCTGATTTATTTATATTTCGTTTGTAATGATACTGTCGGAAGTTTACGCCACACATTGAAATAAAACTATTTTTAACAGATTCTATTGCGATTTATTTGATGTTTGTAATGTTTTAAATATAATATTTTAGATCATTTATTTATCAGTCTGTGTAGATTATATGAATAAAGATTAAAATAATCATAATTATTAAGGTCTAGCCACAGGTTAGATAGTAATACTAAAACCTTATACAACAGAAACATACCTTAGAATATTTTATAACCTTATAAAATTAATTTTGGTTTTCTATTCAGTCTTGAAATAACTACATAGAGAAATAATCGTAGTTAAATCGATGTAATAAATAAGCTTAGAACGCTGAATAATTTTAACTTATCATTTTATTGTTAGGTATTATATTGATAGGTAATTCTGTACAGAATTGCAATACTTTGATTTCATCATAACTAGTGATAAAATGAAACATTAAATTTATGACCAATTCTTTTGTACTGGCATATCACGACAATTACGTGACAAGCTCCTTATTACACGCGATGCCTCTCATCCGTAACATTTGCCGTAACTCATTATAAAATATAATGATTTCGTTCTTCTCGGCTTATTTCGGTCTTAAATTGGATCGTTAGTGACCTTTCTCTTCCAATTTTTGATTATACTCATACATATTTTCTAAACTTTTAAGCTTAAATCCTAATTTATAATTTGGCTCTGCTGTGTTGACGTGTTAGGTTTAGTTCAAAGTGAGGTTTTTGCACTATTCATTTTAATAACTTAGTATGTGTGCATAGAAATAAATACATATAAATACTCGCACCTTTCTCCCTGTGGGGTTGGCTGAAGCAGTTATAGCCGGCCATTTATTACTATGTTTACACACCTCATGAGTTTTTCTATCGTCATTAAATCTTTGTTACACGCCCACTAGAATCAGGTGCTCCCGACCTGCCCTTTTCTTCAATACATTACATTACATTTAATCTATGTTCTATGAGATTAAGGTCCCAAGTTACTTGCCCATCTACATTTGTCTGATATACTTTGTTTATTATTCATTAAGTTGGCATTCTTCATTGTACTATATGTAGTACGTAATAAAATATGGTTACACCACAGTATACCTTCTTCAACTTTTGTCACCATAGTCTCTTTAAGCCACACTACTCTAATTCATCGGTCTAATAGGTCTGCATTCTTTTCAACATCAACTAATTTTAATCTGTCCGTACTTCGCAATGAGTTTATTTCAACTGCGCTGATTTGATAATTTCAATATTGTGCTGTATAAATCAATTATTTCTACGATACATTTAGGTGGAAATAAGCACACTATTATGAACCTAACGACCCTTTTTTCGGTATTGACTGACCGTTCAATGAAGTCATGTCAAGAATGAAGGCATGCACCGTTCACCAATTCCCGCATTCCATTTCCTTTTAATATCTCCTACGCATTTGATAACTACCAAAGTACCTATACGAATTCTGACATTTATTCTCCTCTTATATTTTTAATCAGAACATTGTATGAATGAAATTAAGACGAAATTCAAGTTTAACTTTAAAACCTTTAGTATTACACAATTTAGTATTATACTGATCACTAGGCAATTCTTAGTAATTCTCTTTCATACCAGTCATAGATCTATTCAAGAACTGATTAAGGAGACAGTACAGTAAGTACAGCTTCTGAAGTCCTCGTATAAAGACCTCAGATCCTGTATTACAAGGAGGTCGTTCAGTAAGTTATAGTGTAGTGTTAAGTATTTGTATTATACTACTAAACTTGCTAACAAGTATATGTCCTATCTTGTGGTGATCTTGCTTAAATTAAATACTCTCGAGAGGGTGGTTTTTACTCGATCAAACCGGTCTGATTTAAGTTTATTAATACAAAATTACACTATGAACGCAGTTAAAAAACCAGTAATCAATTGTAAGAAAAGTGCTCGTTTGTTTGAAGTTAATTAAAAAAGTTAATTAAAGTTAATTAAATTAGTTAAGAAAAAAAAAAAAAACATGTTAGAATGACATTGTTCGAGTACCTTTTTTTTTTTTTTTTTTTTTTTCGTGCGGAAATCCCCTCGGATACCCCCCCGCCGGCCAGCGGGGGCGGTTATGTTGGGCTCGAACCGACTAAAACCGCACGCCGTCTTGGGTCTGCAGACGCCGGGGTGTAAGGTTGCCCATAGAGCATATCCCTCGCACCCCGACTGACCCTGGGCCATCTCCGGTTTCGAGATGGCCCCCTCGGGTTTGGGAACCACGGTGTCCCCGTCTTGCCCCGGTTTGGGGGAGGGGCGCTAGTTGCCCCACCGTCCCGGCCTGCTTCTGCTGGGGTGCCAGGCGGCCTCACCTGCCACCCCCAGGCCTGCGCTCATGGAGGACGGAGGTCGTTAAGCGCCCTTCTTTCTTGCGGATATCCCTTACCGGATACCGACGGGGGGGGGGGGGTTACCCCCGCCGGCCAGTGGGGTGAACATAACCTCATGTTGGATTTAAACCGACTAAAATCGCACAAGGCATTTCCCTCGCACAGGCATTTCCCTCGCTGGAATTGTTTAAGTATCTTTTTTTTTTATCTTGCGGAAATCCCTTCGGATACCCCCCCGCGTACCAGCGTGGGCGGTTATGTCGGGCTTGAACCGACTAAAACCGCACGCCGTCTCGGGTCTACAGACGCCGGGGTGTAAGGTTGCCCATAGAGCATATCCCTCGCACCCCAACTGACCCTGGGCCATCTCCGGTTTCGAGATGGCCCCCTCGGGTTTGGGAACCACGGCCCCGGTTTGGGGGAGGGGCGCTAGTCGCCCCACCGTCTCGGCCTGCTTCTGCTGGGGTGACAGGTGGCCTCACCCGCCACCCTAGGCCTGCGCTCATGGAGGACGGAGGTCGTTAAGCGACCTCCGGCGCCTGAGTCGCCTGCGACGCGCGGCGAGCAAGTTGCGGGCTCGGCGTTCCGGGAGAGTTCTAAGTCTCTCCCGGGCGCGCATTTATATATATATACAATAATTATAGTAAAATTCATATATTAAAAAATTCTAATAAACTAGAAGTACAGGATTTATGTAAATGGATCCTCTATTACAGTACCATTTTTACCCCACTCAAGTTACAATGAAGTGGTGAAATCTAAGGAATCAGTTATACAACAACAATCCAATTTAAAACCTGTAGCCGGAATATGTGGTCTACCCGCGATATGGATAATTTACCTCATGATATTTGGCCTTCTTCTCCCCGTGGCCATTATTTTAAAGACCATTATCATCTTCTTTGTAGTTGTAAATCTTTCTGTCTCAGGAATTTTTTATAATACAAGACATAACCACCCTTCTGGCTAACACCAGTATATTTATATTATTCTTGCGAGTAACACGTAAAAAGCAGATTGAATGAACAATGCCAGCCCTAGAATATCTCCATCATGAGTAAACTAGTCCAAACTAGACCATCTTCTAATCCTGGGGACATTTGGAGATGCAGTATGAATTGAAATTCAGAAGTTAACTGTATACTGTAACAAGATTCAGGCGAGCCATAATATTTTCCCTGTGCCCCGGCTCTAAAAACGACTTAGCTTAGATTCTCGACACAATCCAGTCTGATTGCACAAACGCTTTCCGTGGAACGTAAAATTTTTACTGCCGCACACTGGCGATCAGTAAACGAGGATGAAAGTTGTACCTTTCTTTTTTTTTAAACTTACAGTATGTGTCCATTTTTTGTAGTTCCATTATGTAAACGAGGAAAAAAAAAACGATTTTTTGATATCTATAGGCCTCTTTCAATGTGTCCGCCTTTTCTCGTAGAAACCCCTCGGGTATCACCTAAACAGGGTTAATGGTGAAGGTCGTTATGTTGGAGTCGAACCGTCAGCACACCACACGGTGATCCGTCACGAGAGTCCAGGTATGCCCTGGCAGGGAAATGCCCAGGAACCCCAACGGTCTTGGCTACCTATTATGCAGTAGGTGGCCTCGCCGTGAAGTGCAAGAAGCCTTGCCCCATTTTGCGGAAAAAGACGCGCGTGGAACACAATATGTCGCCGTCTTGAGCCTTCTTGTGCTGGAGTGATCCTTTCACCTCGAGACCCCTCCCAATGTACTCCTAGCACCCAATCTTCCGCTTTGCACGTCCAAACTATCACTATATTGTACCTTAAATACATTGTAATTATACGACCTTGATCATAACATTCCACGACGTTTCTCTTATCCTAATAAATTAAGTTACCCTTGTGTTTTTACGATTATTGCGTGCCTATGATTATACCGTTTAATCTAACGAGAAGTTACGAATGGAATTTCTATACCTATCTACTTAGTTTTAGACCAAGTTCTCCAAATTTTTCTATAAGGCACAGTTTCGAAACAATATAGGAGGAATTCGAAATTGAAACCTCCAAGGAACTGATACAGATTTCCTCCCCGTGATGATTGCACAAACGCGTATGGAATGGCTAAAGCTTCCTACCGCGTGATCAAAAGGTACGCAAAGCTCGGCGAATATTTTAATGTTCTTTTTTTGAGGTCGGCTTCGTATTCCCGCCATTTGGTGAACTTTAATAAACGTTGACGTGAACTGTATAAACTGTGCTATATATATTTACTTCACCAATGATTTCTATGTATACTAGATAAGCAGCTTAAAACAAAAAGTATTTCACACTTCGGGGGTGAGGCAGGAATGGGGTAGGGGTACGGGACGTCTCACCATATATTAATAATTTTAGCACCCTTACACTACTTTACAGACACAATATAAAGAGCACATGTGAATTTTTCAACTGGGCGTGGATGGCCAAATCCGAAACTATGAGGAATAGCGAAAAATGCTCAAAAGAGCCCAATTTTGATGAAAACTAAAACTGCGTCATTGAATTTAAAAGAAAATTCTCTTGGCCAGGAATCGAACCTATTGATTTTGAAAAAAAAACACCCCCTGTATTATTAGAGCATTCGATAGTGCCGCTAATAGGGTATGTACGCGGCGAGACGGAGGGACGGTACCGTGGAGAATCAGCCGTCAGTAGAGATGGCCGTTAATTTTTGTCATCGATGCACATTCTCATGCTAATAGCATCTGTTGTCGGCACCGTTGTTTTTAGCAACGATGCCGGCTAACGAAAACACAGTAGAGGCTTATGATGTCATTGCCGAAGCCATTATTTCAGCACTTCGTCTTTAGGGTTCCGTACTTCAACAGGAAAAGACGGAAACCCTTGTAGGATCACTTCGTCGTCCGTCTGTCGGGCCGTCTGTCTGTCATGATTAAATGAATTATTAAGGTATACTCGTATACATTTAACCCTACCCAATTTAAAATTTAATACATGTATACGACTGTTGTGTATAACCAAATATAATTAAATAGGGAATTTTAATAATAGCAGGCCTTAAAACTGTTAAATGATATCGTGAAATCTGACCAACAATATCGTTATATCGATCTCTTTGACTCATGATCTTCCCTACCCCGTCCCCACTACGCCACGTGTTCGTAGGGAGCGGTACAGAGGTACCGGTCGCACTACAGGTAAAAATTGTTAGAGCTGAAATATCAACTTTTACTGATGAATTTGTACAATTGAACTATATGGATTTAATAAGCAATGTTGCAATTCATCAGAGATATATCAGTACCGTTAGGCTATGCGACACGGATCAGTAACTGCTAAATCAAATCAACAATGTTGCAGTTGCATTACTGCTTATATTTTTTTATTATACTTATTTAATTTTGGTTGTTGCATTATACTCATTTACCATACTCAAAAAGAATAAAAATCCATTTAAGAATTAAAATGCTAAATTCTGATGTAGCAGTGATCTTACTCACTCCTATTTAATATATCGGTTTTGAAGAGCGGCGATAGCCCAGTGGCGTACGTAACGGACTGCTGAGACGAGGCCTCGAGTTCGATCCCCAGTCGCCCCGGGCACACACCTCGGACTTCGTAGTTATGTGTGCATTAATAAATATTAATTATCGCTCGCTTAATAATGTGCCCGGTAGATGGCAATAGGCTCGCCACCTAATACATTGGGACCTTAACATAACTGGCGAATCGTGGGTGTGTAGGCAGAGGTGTATGAATACACCTCTGCCTACCCTTTCGGGGATACAGGCGTGAAGTTACGTTTTTTTTATGTTTTTTTAAAAGTATTTTAGGAGACTGGAACTCGATTTCATAAAAGAGACTTTACTGTAACTGTATATAATGATGAGAGTTCGCCTGAAGAGGTGTTTGATAATGTTACATTTCACAATATAATATATCATGATTACATAAACACAAAATATTCCCAGCGCAAAGGTATTGAAGTACTACAGTACAGTCAGTCGTCCTGATCAAAGGCTTTATTTACACGATCAGCCGAGTGGGAACTTACCTCTAATACATTTTGATGCTTATGCCCCTCGAATTTATTAAGAATTAGGTTTTGCGGAATTAAAGTAATTTGCTTCAAAGATTAATGTTGACTTGTTTACGTATTTTAATTATATTTAATTTGCTATAATTAATTTCCTTATTCAATTAACTTCATACTACTCTGTGGATTTTCACGACTTTATGGATTCACAACCCCGGAAATTATGTCAAGAGTGTTTAACGTTAATTTTTCAACAAGAGTTAAGGTAAAATGAGAAAGAAAAGAAAATGCTTGAATAGCATTTTCTTTCAACATAAAATTGGCAACTGTTCCAATATTAAAAATAATATATTTGATTACTAAAATATACTCAAGTGACTATTGTTATGCAGAATTCCTGTCCAACATTTAATGTTCTAAATTATTTTAAAAGGAACGTTAAGGCGTTACATGATATAAGAGTAAATATTGATCTGAGTGTACTATTTTATGACTACAACAACCTTTTTTGTGGGCATCGTCAAGACTAACAAACCACTCTAATAAATCTTTTGCATATATTCATGGAGGCATTTGATTATTAATATATCTTTTACTGAATTTATTGTACGTGTAACCGCAAAAAATCCAGAAGCATCATTGAGCATGGCTTGAGTAGATTAGTATACCGTTGGATATTCAGTATGTTTGCGTCGCGCGTCGTATGGAGTTCAATTTATTTGGATCACACGGGATTCAAGTGTGTTTATTTAATACAGTTACAGTAATATAAATCAACGTGTCTTCGTATGTCGAGTTATTAGATATTGCGAAAAGAATTTTACGAGTGCAGGTAGATTTCAAATAGGTACATTTTTTGTCAAATATTTATTATTATTAATTTCGAATCATGACATTCCATGATTCGAAATCATGGAATCAGACAAGGTCTCTCAGGCGCTTGGAGTTAGCAAACGAACGATAACAAATATTAATAAAGAAAAGTTTGGCTCTACTGGCACGGAAGATAATATTTTACGTACTCCGAAGAAGAAACGTAGAACTAAACCCGTGACAGAGATTGACACCTTTGACGCCGATGCAATCAGAAATCATATATATGGTTACTATTCCAGAAATGAATATCTCAACAGGAAGAAGTTGGAAGCTGTTTAGCAGGGGTAAAACTGCTTTAACCAAAATCTTAAAAGATAATGGTTTTTCGTATAAAAAAACAGACAAAAGAAAAAAATTATTAGAACGATACGACATAATTTTAAAATGGATAAGTTTTTTGAGAGAAGCAAAAAAAATTGATAACTGGGATAATATCGTGTTCATTGACGAGACATGACTAAACGCCAATCAAACGGTTTCCCGTTCTTGGACGGATGATACACAAGTGTCGATGTCGAATGTACCAATGGGTAAGGGGGCCCGTCTGATAATATGCCACGCAGGTTCTGCAAATTACGGCTTTGTGGAGAACGCGTTACTGGCATTTCAATCAAAAACCACAAATTACTACCACGAGGAAATGAATGCCACATTTAAAGAGTGGTTCCAGAACGTGCTTTTGCCCAGCCTACCAGAGCCTTCTGTAATATTCATGGATAATGCCTCCTATCACTAGGTTCAAAAACAGAAACCACCTACCCAAGAGAATAAAAAAGAAGAAATGGTGGCTTGATTACAAGCAAAAGGCATTGACGCAAATATGCAGATGCTAAAAGCACAGCTAATTAAATTAGTTAAAGAAAATAAAGCGGCAAATGTGCGATACGAAATCGATGAACTGGCTCTGGAGTACGGTCATCGCGTTCTAAGAATTCCACCGTATCATTGCCAATATAACGCGATTGAGCGAATCTGGGCTCAAATAAAAGGTTACGCCGCCCGCCACAATACTTCCCCGCCATTCAGCACGAAAAAGATGATGACCCTATTAAAAGAAGCCGGCGGTGAAGTCACAAGAGATGACTGGGCAAAAGTTGTTGAGAAGACTAAAAACCTGATTATGGAACATTTTGACAGAGATATCAGGATTGATTCTGTTATTGATAATAATATAATTATACATGTAGGCGAAGATGATGATGAAGACACCACCTCCTCAAGCGAATCGGAGTCTGATTAATATTCTGTACGCACATTCAATTCAATGTACTTTATTGCATAGAAATACAGATTGTAACTTTGTAACAAAGAATAAATAAAACAATTTTATTATATTAATATTACCTTTTTTTGGTTTCCACTTAAATAACTAAAATATAAATTTTAACTGATTCCGCCAATTTAAAACGAAAATAATCTTAACAATAACGCGGCGGTTCATTTTGGAGGAACGGTAACGAACTCAGTGTTATGTTGTGCCCATCACTAGTCGTGACTAACTGATAGGTGTCAGGAACGCATTCTCTGAACGGTCAAACTATAATTTTCAAATAGTCGTGTAAGTGTTGCTGTTGTGTCTTTTTTGACAATATAATAATTACTCAGCAATATAATGGCCTATCTGTATTCCAATTAAAATTCTCACAGTTTTACCCCGAATTTGTCATTTTTTTCTATATAATCTACATTCTCTTTACTGTCAACAATTCATCATTTTCGTCTTCAAATCATCTCAAAATTCGTTATACTGTCTTTTATTCATATTTATTTTGCCTCCGATCGCCTTGCAGGCGATCGTTAGTATTAAAGGTAAATTTTCTGATCATTTTTTTTAAAGTATTTTGCCGTTATCTCTTTATATCGTTTTGTTTCGTAGATGAATCTCAACGAAAACCATATTATGAATAATTTGGAAAACGAAGATTAAGTTAGTAAAACTGAAGATGGATAAAAAGTTGAGGATTACCGTTCCTACTATTTTACCTTCGTATCAACTAGAAGAAGATCTTCAAAATATTGCTCCGAACAGCGTTCATGCGTAATACAGTGTTTACAGTGCAACAATTAAAAACTGTTATTTTAACATTACAAACAGACACTTCAATTTTATTAATTCGTATAGATTATAATATCTATTTATATATCAAGTACAGCTATGGTTCCTAATTCCTTATCGTGCAGGAATACCATTTCAAAATATAACTACCATAATTAATTTACCCCTTTATAAAATGACTTCCTCTATAATATAAACACTTAAATATCTTATCAATATTTGCCATCAGCCGTGCCTTGGAGTATGATCCTTTTAACCCTTTGATAAATTAAATAATGGAACACTCATGACATGGAATATTTTTTGGAAAATGATTTCTTTCGAGGAAATAGCCTTACTGCAAAGGACCGTTGATGATGTAATTTTCGCACTGTAATTTAAAATGATGTTATACGAGGTTTAAGGACAATGATTTTATCTTTGACACTACTTTCGCTGAGTCTGCCTGTTAATGAATAATTCAAAAATTGCGATCAAAAAAATTGGAAGTTGAAATTTTTTTATGTAGAGCTGTAGCGAAAACTATGTCTTAAATCAGTCAAAATCTCACAAGTGATGATTAACGAGAAGATTAATAAAGAAAAAAAAAATACATTCGTTTACCTCGTTGATCTGTAGTGCTACGTGATCAAACCATTGTAACCGTGACCTTGTCTGCCACCTATAAAAAAGCCTCAAATAATTAATATTTTCAACTAAAAACAAAAATCACATTTTATTTTTACCTACATCGATAACAAAAATACTAAAAGTCAAAACTTTTCAATTGTTCAAATATAATAGCAGCTCTTTTGAACAAATTGGTTCATCATTTCACACAGCCGACGTGATAATATAAAACGACCTTTATAAGAGGTTTTTGTTCTATTTAAAGTATCGAATAAACAAATGACCCTTTTCTTTGTAATATGAGTGATATAATCAAAGCATTCACTTAGATGCCGAAAACTGAGAGATGCTATTGAATTGATTTTGAGCTCGATAAAATAGATTGTATTACATGCGATCATGCTTGCGTATCAGACGCTCAGACAATAATTTATAATTCAAGCATTGTCTGTTACCATTCTCACATTAATAGATCTTAAAATAAGGCAGTGTTATTTTTAATTTTATTATCTGTAATTAAGTTAAACAGTTTTTTTTATAATAGCAGGTACGTCTTCAAACTTTTGGCTTCATCGTTAAATCCTCCTCAACACGTTATGTTCACTTCAGAGAGTCATGATTTTTCAGTCTCGAAAGTATCTTCATTTGATTGTTGATGCCATTATTTCTGTGTGGTCTGAATATGTACAAATGTAAAACTATTGTACACGAATGGCTGCTTTGCCAAAACTACTGTGACACCGAGGGACTTCTGGAGGTCTTGGATTGATAGCTCGCCTATGAACCAAGAACACCCGCCCTCAAGCACGCGCGTACACCCTTACACACACATAAATGACATACTCTCATTTACCTATATTTTTTATATATATTTATTTTGGGACGTTAGGTCCCAAATTTTTCCTATAGATTCGCTTTCCTATAGATTCTTATTGAGCGCTATTTTAGACACTGTGTCAAAGTGGAATCCTGATGACCAGTAACGCAAGTAATTTTTTATTTACCACAGGTACCAGCGATCCACAACCAAATATTTTGTATTTAATTGTAATTTGTAAAGCAAACATTGTATTTAATTTTAGTTGTAGGTGACAAAAAAAAACAAATTATTTATTATTATTACATATCTCTAGCTTTGGTAATGTATGCTGAGTAATTTTGTCTCCAACGATGAGCACACTAAGTGAAATCATTTCAGTAGCTATAAACCTCTTGTACATACCATTGCTCTTATCAGTGACTGTGAGTTATCTTTCTGTCTAAAGGGTTCTAGTATCATTTACAGATACTAATGAAAGTTAAGCTTATATGTTAAGTCAATTAAAAGCAGATTCAATCAGGAAGTTTTTAAAGAATCACTTTTGCTAATTCTCTTCAAAGTGTAAGTTTCTCATACTTAGTTAGCAATAAGGCGGAGTTTGCTTAATTATAATCTCTGTATTCTGTTAACCTCATAGCGTGATTACCAGAACTAGTACTATTTTACGACAAATAGTAAGTAAGTAAACTCATTTATTGCACGAAACATGGTCAGGTATAAAGATGTTTACATATATTGGTGTACAGCATGTCTCACAGAAATTTCCGCATGCAACATTGTCTATCAAATCAAACTATATAAGCGTTTTTGACAGTTATTATGCCCAAGAAATTGAATAAATATGTAAAATTAAGGCAAACATGTTAAAAGTTAAAATGAGTCATAATCAAAATGACAAATTTACATATTGTGACCAGGATATTAAATAAACATGAAAATTAAAGTTAACATGTCAAAAGTTAAAATAAGTCAAAATCGAAATGTCAAAATGATAAAATATGTCATAAATGTTAGGAACAGTCAACAAGATTAGATTATTATAGCAAGCAATAGTATAATCTTAATAAACGAAATATTTCAAATTCAAATAAATTATCAATTACCTGTGAAACAATGCTTCCCAATCAATGCGCACCGAAACAGCAAGAACTGCTCTTCAGGAAATCTGAAGTGACGTAAAAACTTTGCTTAATTAACCACTCCCGTAATGCGCGTAGAAATTTTGAGCGCGGTAGTTCCGCCATTCCCTTGGGTAAGGAGTTGAAAATAAGTGGTGCCATGTAAACACAGTTATTCCTGAACAGTTCCAACTTGGGTACAGGCATTTTTTTTGGGAGGTGCGTTACCTGTCGCTTTCCCATGTTATCGTTATTCCCGAATAGATGGTTATGGAGTTTTACAAATTTAGCGACTTCGTAAATGTAAATGCTTGGAACCGTTAACAGATTTTCAGATTTGAATACTGGTCTACAGGACTCTGACCATTTTAGGTTAAACAATGCGCGAATAATTTTTTTCTGAGCTATATAAACTCTTGTGAGTTTAGATGAGTTACCCTAGATGACTATGCCGTATCGTATTATGGAGCAGACGTAAGAGTGGTAAACCATAATGGCAGTTTGCCTGCTTGTTACATCTCTGACCTTTCGTAGAGCGAAAACAAATTTATTTATTTTAGTGCATACATTGTCAATATGTTCCTTCCATGCAAAATGTGCGTCTAATGTTATACGTAAGAATGTTGTACTTGATACCTGCTGAACTTTTGTATCGTTATGACTGATGTTCAAGTTTATTTTTTTACTTTTGTAAGTTTTAAATTGGATCAGTTTGGTTTTGTCAAGATTTATTTGCAGTTTATTTATATTCAGCCATTTGATTATGTCATCTAAGGTTTTGTTTATTTCATCCTCATAACTATTTATATTCCTACAGTCCAAAATAATTGTTGTGTCGTCCGCAAACAGGACACACTCTTTGGAAATGGCACATGGAAGGTCATTTATATATACGAGGAATAATAAAGGTCCCATAATACTTTCCTGAGGAACACCAAAATCGTTAACTTTAGGCTCTGAATCAAAGATGTCAACATTGTTACTATTACTGTCATATTTAATTATTCTAGTAAACTGTTTTCTGTTATCTAGGTATGATTCGAACCATGATAATGCAGTTCCCCATATTCCATATTTATCTAATTTTGAAATAAGTATTGAGTGTCTGATAAAGTCAAATGCTTTGGTAAGGTCTAACAATAAAGCGGATGTGGGAATCTTTGAGTTGAAATTGGTAAGAAGCGACTTCACCAGGGTAAAGGTTGCCAACTGCGTTGATTTACATTTCCTAAATACGTACTGTTCATGTGCCAAAATATCATACTCTTTTATACATGGCTCTCTCAAAGATTTTTGGCAGTACAGGTGTCAGAGAAATTGGTCTATAGTTGTTTCGTTCTGATTTAGATCCTTTTTTGTAAAACGTTTAACTATAGATAGGTTCAGCCTCTCAGGAAAACAACTCTGCTTAAAAGATAAGTTTATTATGAAAGCCAGAGGTTCTGCTATGGATTGTGCAGTATCCTTTAGGAGGCCAGTACTGATGTTGTCGTACGCGGAAGACTTCGAGTTCTTTAATGATTGTATTATGTTAAAGACTTCATTAGGAGTTGTGGGTTATAAAAAGACACTATAACTATTACTCTTGACAAGGCAATCGGCCCGGTCTGATCCATTGTCAATGCTGTTACCCCTCACAATATCTATGAAGAAACTATTAAATGAATTGACAATTTCGGGTCCAGATGTAATCATGTTACCATTGTCAAATACACCATCAAAGTGCCTTCCAGGTCCAACACTACCCACACAGCGCTTAACAATATCCCAGGTGGCTTCACCTTTATTGTTAGAATTTGAATTTTTTTATATTTTTTTTTTATATTTAGGACACGTCAATTTGACTTCACCTCGCCTGATGGTAAGCTGAAGGTAAAGTCTTAGGAAAGAGGGTCACCATTACATACACGTATCATGTTAACAATGGTGGCACTCAGCTTGACGGCCTCATCAAATATGTGTATATGTGTCTTATTACACAATGATTGCATGTTATTGACACATTTCCTCAGTACTCTAGAATATATTTCATATTTCATTTTGTTTTCAGTATTTTTAGTGAGATAATATTTATATCGGAGCAAGCGTCTAGTTCTAGAACTAGTTTTTAGGCCCTTTGTTATCCATTTTGGTTTCCCTGCTACATGGCTGGTTTTATTTTTTTAACGGGAAAGTAAAGTTTATAGAATAGGGTCAGGTTATCATGAAACATATTAACAGCAGCATCCGTACTCGATATATTATAAATTTCAGAAAAAGTAAGACTTCCAATGCTCTCAGTGAACCTATCAACATTACTTTTACTGAGATTGTTGATTGTTATATAATGATGCCTAGCTACGGTCTCTTTCTGGTAATGTTCAAATTCAATGGCCTGATCTGTGTTATGATCTGACAGATAATAGTTATATATCTTTCCTTTTGCTGTAGGAATGTTACTAATGATGTTATCAATGCATCTATGCAGCCTAGTTGGTTCCCTTATATGACACACCATGCCATAATTTGAAACTAGCTCCAAGAATTGAGTACCTATTGTGTTTGTCTGTAATATGTCAATGTTAGAATCCCCACCAATTACTATTTTATATTTTTTATGAACAAGCTTGTTTAAAATATAATTAAATTTGTCAAAAAGAAATCTCCACAGATTTCAAAGTGATTTTCGTTACTGAGATCATTTACTTCTCTTAATTCTACACCCTGAAAATCGTTTCTTAACAGAATGCAAGTGCCACCTCTACTGCCGGCAGTAACTAGCCCACATATGCATATTATGTATATTTAGCAATTGCTCCTCACCCCTCAATATAAAGTGCTCACTTAAACATACGGCGACGACATTTGCCTCATACAACTCATTTAACACCAATTCGAGTTTTTCCATTTTGGACAAGACTCCAGCAATGTTTTGGTGCAATATGTGAGCTCTACCTATGTCATAGCTTCAGAGCTATGACATAGGTAGAGCTCTCTGTGAGGTGCCCGCCTGCGATCCGTCTCCCCCGCCTTCGGGCTTTGGCCCCTCTGTGTTTCGTGCCTGTTGTGTGCTGTTGGGTGTTGTGCTCGGTCGGCTTAATCCACTTCCTGCGGTGGGGTTGTCGGCCGGCACCGCACCCAGTGACTTTGTTTTGGGGACCCCAGGGGGATTCTCCGGCTTCGCCGGTAACCCCCTGTGGTATATCAGGTTGTGTTTTGTCCATTGCGCTTGATTAGTGTCCGGGGCTGCCGGTTTTGCTGGATGGGTTAAGGAATATGTCGACGTCCCGGCACGCAGGCCCCGCAACCCCACCCGTGATTGAGTTGGGCTGCGAGTCCCGCGCACCGATAAGTCGACATAAAGGATGGGATTTGGATGGGGGGAATTTTTAGTTGCGATTTTTTGTTGCCTCTGTTTCTTAGGGAACCAGACCAATAACAGGCGGCACCACGTGAAGGTAACCACTAGCCTGGCTCTGGTTATCTTCGTGACCTGCGGTCCTCCCAGGCCTTAGCCAGACTCTACACCGGACAGGTGTTGAGAATAGGGGTTCACCAACCTGACGCGCATTTCCATCGGGTGGATCCGCCCCGCCCATAAGCTATCTTAGATAATACTTATTCATTGT
The DNA here is from genome assembly GCA_946251805.1 of Cybosia mesomella. Taxonomy (NCBI): domain Eukaryota; kingdom Metazoa; phylum Arthropoda; class Insecta; order Lepidoptera; family Erebidae; genus Cybosia; species Cybosia mesomella. The sequence goes on from OX276404.1 coordinate 12,058,159, forward strand.
CCTCTGAAATACTGATGCGGCATAAGGTAACCCGAAAGGAATTCTCTTGAACTGGTATTGGCCATCAGGGGTTACAAATGCTATTGTATCCTGGGATTTTTCATCAACAGGCAATTGATAATAACCTGATGCCAAGTCTAGACTTATGTATGTATCTAGACTTATCTATATAATCAATGGTAGAGGAAAATGCTCCTTTTCGTTTTTCTGTTTAAAGCTCGATAGTCAACGCAGAGACGTTTGTCCCCAGTCTTCTTCTTCATTAGAAGAACTGGACTGGCATAAGCAGAGTTGTATTCACAAATTATATCCGCTTCAAGTATTTCCTGTACCATTGATTTCACGAGTTTTGTTTCTGGATAAGATAACCTATAAGGTCTATAGGCCACAGGTTTTGTTTCAATTAATTCAATCTCCATCTTTTCAACGTTAATGTACCGTAACTCCATCATATTACTAGAAAAACATTCCTTATACTTTTGTAAAGCGTTCTTCAATCTGCAGATTTCATCATGAGATAACTTTTTATCATAGTTAAGATATTTATCAGTACATAAGGCCCGGGTTATCAATAAACCCTGTTCTAGGTCTAAACTATTATCTGATATATTTTGTATTAATAATGCACCGGTTTTATTTATTATATTATATTCGCCGGGCATCAAGTAGTATTCCTTTTCAGAGAATCCCCGCAAAGAACCATTAACGTGTACGACACCTGTATAATTGACATCACCATTTATTTTTACTACGCATGTATCACGTGGTGGAATCAACACATCATTGCAAGGTGTAAGTTTAAGTTATACCTGGTAACCCTATAAAGCTGTGTCCGATCCAAATGTCTTACTTGATCACATTATCCTCAACAATATAACTATCTACTGATTGATGATTGATGAATTTGGATCTCAACTACCACCCTCTCTAGTGGCAACACAACATTGTTACCAATGCCACGCATAGTAGGTAGTTGCTCTGGCAACCAGTTAATACCTAACCTCGCTGCTGTGCTGCGACGTGATAACGTGCACTGGCTGCCTAGATCAACGTATCCATGCAAAAACTGACCATTGACTCGCAATTCGATGAAATATTTGTCATTATTCACGTTAGGTATTTTACGGGTTCTATCGCGATTTATTTGATGTTATTTTAAAATAAAACACAGTTCAACTACTCCTACTCAAAGAATTATAAATAAGTATTGGTAACACAAATGCGCAGAATAGAAAGTTAGTTTTTAACATAGTTTTCCAAAACGATTCACCGGTAAAAAAAACTCTAATACGTAGAAATTTTATACAAAATTTGATATACCACAGAAGTGTCTTTAATCTGAACTACTAAATGCATAATGATAACCGACTATAGTTTCTAGTTTCAGTCAGTTCTAACTAAGATGAATGTAATTGCCAGTTTGTAACTTTTCTTCAGTTGCCTTAGCAAGCAAATTTAAATAAGTTAGCTAAAGTTTTGTTTAAGTATGAATAAAAGATCTTATAAGTTTTCTCTCTACAGGATTTCATACTCTACCTATTATTATTTATATTTATTTATTTGTTGTTATGATAACTCGAATGATATTTGCACACTTCCGTAACTGTTATTTGCTTGTATATTGACTGTTTGCTATTATTCCCATTCTTATTCAAACTTGTGGTCTGGAGTTATTACTATCATTGTAAATGTACTGTAATTGAGAAATGAAAAGGTTATGACACAATGTAATGTAAAATAAATGTTACGTTTAAAAAGGACATACCTTTTTAGGGTTCCGTTACCAAATGGCAAAAAACGGAACCCTTATAGATTCGTTATGTCTGTCTGTCCGTCCGTATGTCATAGCCACTTTTTTCCTAAACTATAAGATCAATGCTGTTGAAACTTGGTAAGTAGATGTATTCTGTGAACTGCATTAAGATTTTCATACAAAAATAGAAAAACAACAATAAATTTTGGGGATCCCCATACTTAGAATTGAAACTCAAAATTTTTTTTTTTCATCAAACCCATACGTGGATAGGACTTTAAGGTCAAATTGAGGTTTCTAATATCATTTTTTTCTAAACTGAATAGTTTGCGCGAGAGACACTTCCAAAGTGGTAAAATGTGTGTCCCGCTGTAACTTCTAAAATAAGAGAATGAAAAAACTAAAAAAATATATGATGTACACCATGTAAACTTCCAACGATAATTGGTTTAAACGAGATCTAGTAAGTAGTTTTTTTTATTACGTCATAAATTGTAAACTGCAATTTACCTTTCATTCAACGTTCATTCATTTCATTCACTTGCTGCTACGGAACCCTTAATGGGCGAGTCCGACTCGCACTTGGCCGCTTTTTTATTAATGTGCAAATTACTTATTTGTGAGTTCTATCATATATTAGGTCTTGTCTTAGGGTAAGTTTGAGGGTAAGATTATTTTACTTAATACATTGTTCTCAGCTAAACTGAGAATAGTATAATATCCTAACCACCAATATTACCAATAACACCAATTTCATATGTAAGGACCTATCCTTACATATGAAATTGGTGTTTTGTCGTACTAGCCACTTTGATCTCAAATATCTCCTCTTAGGTTAGGAATTCCAATTTCAAATTTATAGAGCTATTTACTCGTACTTTTATATTTTGAAGACCGTAATTAATTGGTTTTTTCTTCTTTTGGTTTTTTTTTTGCGTCACTCAGTTTACAAAATGGAAAACTTGAAATATCGCGTTATTTACGAGTACGAGTTCCATCGTGGCACTAGTGCCGCAGAAACGCCTCGATTCCAACGTTTTCGTTCTGGAAATTTCGACCTGCGGAACAAGCCCCGTGGACAGCCGGAAACCAAAGTTGCTAATGAAGAATTGAAGGCTATTGTGGAAGCGAATCCATCGCAAAACACGTGTAAGTTAACTGCAGGCTGCGGTGTTATTGATAAAACCGTTTTAATCTACTTGAAGCAAATTGGGGAGGTGAAAAAACTTGAAAGGTGGGTATCTCACGAATTGAGTGCAGCAACCCGATAAACGCGCGTCGACTGCTGCGTTTCATTACTTAACCGGCACAATAACGAAGGGATTTTAAATCGAATCATTACCTGTGATGAAAAGTGAATCCTGTACGATAATCGGAAACGCTCATCGCAATGGTTGAACCCTGGCGAACCAGCCAAATCCTACCCCCAGCGAACACCCGAGCTAAACAACCGAGACTGGTCAATCCCTCTAGGCCACTGCTGCTTCAGGACAACGCTAGACCACACATTGCACAACGGACGGCTACCAAATTACAGGAGCTTCAATTGAAATGTCTAAGACATCCACCGTACTCCCCGGACCTTGCTCCAACAGATTACCATTTTTTTCGAAATTTGGACAACTTCTTGCAAGGGAAAAGATTCAACTCCAATGGGGCAGTCCAAAGCGCCTTCAAAGATTTTATTGATTCCCGTCCGAATGCTTTTTTAGTGAAGGGTTCAATGAACTACCTATCAGATGGCAAAAGTGCATACATAGCAATGGTACATACTTTGATTAATTAAATATATTATATTTAAAAAACAAAACGACTTTATTTTCCTCGCTTACAAAACACAAATTTCATATGTAAGGGACCTAATATTAATATCAATTGTTTGAAGGGGATGACGTGGTCAAAAGATAGATAAAGAGAATGACATCCCAAGTGAAATAATTGCATTTTGTAAATAATTGCCTGTAAAATTTTAAGAATTTATATCATCTAAAAAATATTGTGGTAAGCACCTAGAAATAAGAAATTATTATATCAATTTATTTTAGAATGAAAAGGTTTTTATTACAGATTCTTTTTTACACAGAACTTGGCATCCATATAGATCTCAATTATTTTAACTGCGAAGTCCACAACGACGCCTATTACATTACACATTTATGTTTTTGGTTGGATATCATTACCTATTGTACAGAAATTATTAATATTCATCTAAATGGTGAATAGTTATTTTTAAATTGTTCTATTTTCCTGAGTTCATGTTGTAAAGTTTTCTTTTTGTTGTTTTTTTTTCATATGTTCTTGTAACTTCGAAATATAAGAGTATATGCCCATTCATTATCCTTTCCTTACACGGTTTCCTGATTATTTTTAATTTGGTCAAGTCGGGGAGGGGTTATAACGCTTGCAGGCGGTTGTATTCTACTATAAAACTTTCGTAACGCCTTGATTTGACTTGGATCGAGATTTATTTTTCTCTTCGACATCTAATTCCATACTAAAGGAGAATGCCCATTCTTGGTTGCACTTTTAGACGTTCGCGTCAATATTTCAAATGTTAAAAAAGAATATTGATTATAGTATGACTTTTCAACACTAAATCGCTTCTATAGAACTTGGAGTTTGAATTTAAATTATAAAGATATAAAACTTGAATGATTAATCGTTTCCATTTTAATTTAATTGTTACCATTATATAAAATAAACCATTGGTGGTAGAATGCAAATATACCAATATTTTTAAAATAACATGGTTAAATAATAATACGTGATAATAATTAGCAATGTGACATTCAAATATACTGCAGTTATGAAATCTTAATATTTCGTGTATGTATTTGTAGTTTATTAGTGATAATCAGTTCAAGTTGTAAAATAATATGTGCTTCAGTGGTAGTTTTCTCTTAATTTATACATGGTATTTCTGTCTTACTCAAACGTCAGTTCAACAGTCTGTGTCACAATATTTTCTTGTTGTTGTTTTTTTCCTCGTTGTAATCATTTAATTTCTCAATAACCCCAAGTTCTGTTACAATATGCGTTTATATTTCAGATAATACCTAATGCAGGCTTTTTAATGCAGTTTATACTTATGTGACATAGCAAAAAAAAGTGTGCAACCGATTTCCATACTGACATGGGCATTGTCCTTTGTTATTACTTTGTTCATATTAATCTTACGTACAATATTATAAATGTGAAACTCAACCACGCCCAAACGGCTGAACAAATCTGGCTGAAATTTAATACAGGGATAGATTATAGTTTAGAATAATACAAAGGCGGAAAACGCTACCGCATGTCTAGATCCAAGTTTATGGGTCGCAACCCTTGTCCTGTGACTGCCATCTTGAAAAAAGGGTGTTAATGATTTTTAAGCTATATTGGGCAATCTAATAGTCGCACCAGAAAATTGTAATAGCAGTTTTATTGTAATTTTTTTTTATAACTTTAGTTTGAAACTTTCAGTTGCAGAACCAAATATAACGAAATGATTAACGAAAATAAATTATAATTTGGAAACAAATGTTTATAAGGTGAATAAAATTATATATATGTATAAATTAAATAAAAGGAAATCCATGAAATCTAGTCATGGGTTTCCTTTTATTTAATTTGCCATGTTTGTTAGAAATATATGATCCTTATGATTGACCCTGTCGATGGATGCCATAAAAGCCCAGGACATTATTTTTCCGGATTCCAGCGAGTTCGATTACCAAATGCGGTTAGCGAGTTTTCGGAAACATTTGAATGCAGTTTAAATTGTTTTTTAAGTCAAAATGAAGTCTTCTTTCAGTAAAATAGTCTACATACAATATTTAAGATACTTTCCCTCCATATAGTCGTGAGACACCCTATATATTATGCATCAATTACAATGGCTTTTTTTTTTTTTTTTTTTACGTGCGGAAATCCCTTCGGATACCCCCCCGCTGGCCAGCGGGGGTGGTTATGTCGTGTCTCGACTAAAACCGCACGGTGTCCTCCCCAAGTGTCCGTTGCCGGGCACCCCGGGTAAGCCCTCGAAAGGATAACCCCAGGGTTGCCGGCGGACTTTGGCCGCCTTCGCGGCCTCGCCTGGTGGGGTCGGGTTTTATCCCGCTTCGGTGAGTTGGCAGGCGTGTGTAGGGCACACTCGACACGCCTCCGCCACGGCCTGCTTCTGTAAGGACGGCGAGTCGGCCAACTGCCGTCCTCAGGCCCCGATCATGGAGGTCGGTAGTCCTGGGCGTAGATGAGTCTGCGGCGTCCTCGCCGCAGACTGCGAAACTCGGGGGGCAGGGTTCTTTCCCGCTCCCTCTCCGCCGTCTCTTTCGCGCGCATTACCTGCTCGCAGAAAGAGGCGGCGGCGTGCCACTTGCTCCCGTCGGAGACCACGGCCCTCACCATGGTCTCCAACGAGAGAACGTCCACGCCCAGGACCGCAACGAGATCCCGGCGTTGACTCGCCCACGCAGGGCACTCCACCAACGTGTGGAGCGCCGTGTCTTCGCCAGGATCCTCGCAGTGCTGGCACTGCGGCGTTGTCTCCCGGTGGATGCGCCACAGATACTTACCGAAACACCCGTGTCCGGTAACCATCTGGCACATCCGGTAGGAGAGGTCCCCATGGTCCCTCTCCAACCACTCCTTCATGATCGGTCTCACCGCCGCAATGGTGGATTCCCCCCACCTTGGGAGCTCAAGTCGCACCCTCCATGTCTCCATGAGTTCCTGGCGGAGCAGGGACCGCTGAGCCCTGATTTCTCGGGGTTCCGGCCTATGGCCCCGCTCCAGCGCCTCCTTGCGCCACTGGTACAGCAGCGCAAGGGCTCTCGCTTCCAGGTCCCATGGAGGGGTCCCAGCTAGGAGACATGCCGCCTCGACGGAGATCGTGCGATACCCCCTGATGACTCTGACGGCCATCGCCTTTAACGGGCTGTTAAGAACAGCCACGTTGCGGGCCGCCAGAGTCTCCGCCCATACGGGGGCCCCGTATAGGGCCATACTTCGCACGATCCCCAGGTACAGTCTCCTAGTGGGGGCGTTGGGTCCCTTAATGTTGGGCATCAGCCGCGATAGCGCGGCCGCAGCCCCCCTCAGTTTCGGGACCAGACTTCGGAGATGAGGTCCGAAGTCCCATCGGCTATCGAGTACGAGCCCAAGGTACTTCATCGTGGGCTCGATGCCGATGCTTACGCCCCCTACGGTTATGCTGGTTCCCGCAGGTGGCCCCCTCCGAGGCCCGTGAAAACACATAGCCTCGGATTTGTGGAGAGCCACCTCGAGTCCCAGCCGCCGTATTCGACCCACGACTTGAGCAACCCCTGCCGTGGCCTTCAGTGCCGCGCTTCGGTACGTTGCTCCCCGCGCCATAACGAGGGTGTCGTCAGCATAGCACACTATGCTGACACCCTCGAGCAACGTACCGCGAAGCACCCAGTCGTATCCGATGTTCCACAGGAGTGGCCCTAGGACCGACCCCTGCGGAACACCGCACGACACTTCTCGCCGCCCTGGCCCTAGCCAGCTCGGGTAAACTATGGCCCTCTCGGATAGGTATGCCTCGACAATGCGGCGGAGGTAAGGAGGCACTCCGTGATACGCGAGCGCCTCCCTAACGCAGCTCCAGGGTAGGGTGTTGAAGGCGTTGGCGATGTCGAGAGACACCGCCACCACCACCCCACCCCGCGAGACTACTTCCTCCGCCAGGCGCCTAACGCGCATGATCGCTTCCACGGTGGAGCGCCCCCGGCGGAAACCGAACTGGTTGTCCGCCAGATCTGGCCCCACGTTCGTGAGATGCTCGACGAGGCGCTCTGCAATAATCCGCTCAAAGAGCTTGCACACCTCGTCGAGCAACACGATCGGCCGGTAACCGGATGGCTGGTCCGCCGGCCGCCCCGCCTTCCGGATAAGGACCAGTTTCCCCGTCTTCCAAGCCTTTGGAAACTGGCCCCTTTCGAGGCATGCGCTAAAGAGCGCCACCAGTCGAGGCCCTAGTTCCTCCAGGGCCAGGACCCATGCTCGGCCTGGAATGCCGTCGGGTCCGGGGGCAGTGCATTTCCGGGCTTTAAGCCGGAGCACTGCTACCCCCAGTTCACTCTCCCTGACTTCGGGCACATCGCTCTCGCTATTATGGGCGTCAGGTGCCTGAGGCGGAGCCATACGCGGAGGGACATGCTCCTCCGCTCTCGCTGGGAACAAGGAGCCCAGTATCCCCTCCAGCCGCTCCGGCTGGAGGCTCTGGGTCAGTAGGGGCGCCCTTGGGCGGATTTTGCCCCTGACCGCAAGGTAAGGACGCCCCCATGGGTTCTGCTCCAGAGACTCCAGCAGCTCTTCGCGGGCCCGCCGTTTGGCCTGCTTTATGGCTTCCTGGAGGGTCCTCTTGGCCCCCTTGTACGCCTCATACAGCTCCGCCTCTCGGGCTGCCGCATCATCTGGTCGGCGACGCCTCCGGCGAAACCTGGTGTACTGGCGGCGAGCGGTCACGCACGCTGCTCGCAGCTGTGCGATCTCCGCTGACCACCAGTACACCTGTTTCTTGGCCGGGCCGGGCTTAACCCTAGGCATCGCCGCATCGCAGATATGCGACATGGCTCTCCTGAACCATTCCGTCTCTGCGTCGACATCGGCAGGCCTGGCCGGTGACGGAATCCAGGCCTGCACTATGGATGCCTCCAGGAGAGCCTCCCGATCCAGGCGTCTGAGCGCCCAACGTGGATCCGGGGGATTCGCGATTGTCGGCGGCAGGTTAGTTGGAGGGGAGACGTTGAACCGAATGTACTTATGGTCGGAATCCGTATCCTCCTCCTCCACCACGCGCCAACCCTGGACGCGGCGGGCGAGAGCAGGGGTCGCGAACGCGACATCCACGACCGAACTGAGCCCCCGCCGCTCCCAGGTGGCGACATTCCCCCGGTTGAGGACCTCTAGACCACGGGTGTTGGCCCAGTCCTCCAGTACTCGCCCCTTGTCATTGGTTTCCCGGGAGCCCCAGGCCTGAGACCAGGAGTTGAAGTCTCCCAGGACCAAGACAGGACGAGGACAGCACGCAGCGAGAACAATGTCCAGTTCAGCGAGCCTTAGCTCAAGCTCGTACTGGTCAAGGCTTGGCGAGAAGTAGACGGCCACGACAGCCAAGCCCTCATAGTCCGCCGCGACACAGCCTCTGCACCTTGCAATGAATGCAAGGCGCGAGGTGTCCGCGGCGGACCCCCCGAAGACGGTCGCTACGCCGTCCAGGTCCACCGGGCTTCCGGGGTGGACCCAGTACGGCTCAGCGACCACGACCACATTAATAGACCACTCCACGATGCTCTGGTACAGAAGATCCTGAGCACCGGTGCAGTGGTTTATGTTCGCCTGCAGGATACGGATTGGTGTGTCCATTAATGGACGTCCATCTCCGCATCCCGCCGCGAATGTGGCCGCTCTTGAGCGGCACCCCCGCTACCCGTTGCGGACGAACGGGGCTTTGGCCTCGAGGCGGCGCAGGTTCTGCTGTCCGCCCGGTGCTCCGCCGCTTTGCCCTCCGCTACGCATTTGTAGCAGCGCGGCGGAGCATCACAAGCACTGGCCTTGTGCCCGGGCTGACTGCAGCGGAAGCACCGATCCCCCACGGTGTCTCCCGCTGTGCATTGCACTCCCACATGCCCCACGGCCAGGCACCTGAAGCACCTGGTCTCGCGGGGCTGCAGGAGTTGCACCCGCGCCTTTAGGAAGCCCCCAACGAGGAGGCTCCGTTCGTCCGCAATTTTCTGCGCCGCTGCGACGGGGCAGTTGACGACTGCTGTGCCGTGACCGGTGGAGCTGAAGCGGATTTCTCCAGCTCTCACCTGATCACGGGGGCAGCCGCCCGCCTCCACGACGGCGGAGATGACTTCCTCCGTCGTGGCCGCGTCATCCAGACCCGAAATGCGCAAACCTGCGCATTTGTTGGGTCTGGTGACGCGGACGGCTTCGGTATCCAGCGACTCCCTCAGCTTGGCCGCTAGGGCGTCGGCTTTGGGGCCGCTGGTGGCACCGGAGACCTCGAGAAGGCGAGCTCCGGTGCGAGTTGTTTTGCACCGGAGCCCCCCCTCAATCTCGAGGGCCTTGAGGTCCACTGAGGCTTTAACCTGCCTCAGGACCTGGGCGTACCCCACGCCCTTCTCCACACCCTCCGTCGTCACCGTCAGGACGACGGCAGTGGAGCGTGGGGCGCGGAGCCTCTTCGGCGCCTTCGCCGCAGCGGCTTTTGCCGCCTTCTTAGCCGCCTTTTTGGCGGCTTTTTTCGCCTTTTTGGCGGCTCCCGCTACCACCCATTCCTCCCCTCTGAAGGAACGCTCGGGTGCAGCGGGAGCGGCGGTTATGGCGGGGGCGGGGGTGCCGCGTTTCTTCCCCTTCCCTTGTGGCGTTGGGGCCACTGGGGCGGCGGGGCCGGGCTTACCACTGACAGCAGCCGCGAAAGACGCAGTCCGTGTCAGTGGGGGACGGTAAGCCCGGTCCTCTAACACGCCAAGCCGCCTCTCGATGGCCGCCAGGAGCTGCACCACACTAGGCGCAGGCTCAGGCGGCGGAATGGGCGCCGTCCTAGGCGCTGTTTTCAGCGCCGGCTTGGTTGCCGACTTTGTGGCCGGCTTTGGCGCCGGTTTTGGCGCCGACGTAGGCGCCCCCTCTGGCGGCGCAAGAGCCCTCGGGTGGTCCGCCACCTCCTGGGCTCTTGGGGCCTTCTGGGCCTCCGGGGGTCCCCTGACCATCTGGGTCAGTTGCCTGACCTCCTCCCGGAGGACCCGCTGTTGCTCCAAGGAGTTGGCCAGCTCAGTTTCCAGGCTTGTGACCCGGGCCCTGAGCTTAACCTCCTCCTCGGAGACGCTCCTACCAAGGAGCTCCTCCAGCGCTGTCCTGGCGACGGCGACGTTTTCCGCCACCGTCTTCTTCTTGCCCGACACATTTTTGGACCCTTTTATGGTGTCCGTTATGCGGGCAAGTGCTGCGAGGAGTTCCCTCGCCGCGGGGACGCCTTGGTCCCTGCCACTGGGTAGTGGAGGGACGTGAATCGGCGGCTTCGTCGTTCTGGCCGCCGCGGTGGCCAATATTTTGGCCGGCCGATCGTCCTCGCTCGAGGAGATCGTCCGTTGCCCGGAGCTTCTGCTCCGGTCAAGGGACGGTCCACCCGAGCGTGGCCGCTTCCGACGGAGACCCTCCTCCGTCTCCATGCGGCCGGATACTGACTCATTGTCAGTACCCGCCGTTGACGCCGCTGACGCAATTTCCGCGTCCGTCTCCCCGCCTATCGGTAGCGGAGTAGCGGGTCTAGTGAAGACGGCCTTAACAAACCGCGAGTGAGGCCGCCGCCTCACCTCCTCTTCACCCCCAACTACCTGCACTCCTTCATCTCGGATACCATTGTCCGCGCCAAGGTTTTCGTTTGTATCGTCCGGTTTGTTTTGGTTTAAATTGATAGTATTCATTACATATCCCACGAGTATGGGGGAAAGATGGTCCATCCAGGCGGAGCCCCCTGCACCTGGATAAGCCTATATACTATGGAGAATTACAATGGCTTGAGAAAAATAAAACTTATAGAAACTGAAGCGGAGCAGGGGCAGTTTGCTGGTATTGAATATAGCCACATATTTCTGGATTTCAGTAGCATTTATTCGGTCATAAATATGTCTTAGTTGAATTTATTTGTAAAGTATAAAATATACTTTTTCTCCTGTCATGTGTAGCCCGCGGACATGTGTGGTAATAAAATGAAAGAAGCAATAAATACAATATGAGGAAAACACACATGAAAGGAGAGTCCGCAAAGTTTAGACAGGTCAACCCACTTTTTGCTGATGACATCTTCTCCTTTATGGAAGTCAAAAACAGTATCCACAGGTTTCTTTTTTCTTAAGAATCCGTATGGGACGATGCTTTAATAACATTTTTATATAATGTAAATGTAAAATAACATTTATATGGAATTACAGATTTCGCTTTTACCTCTGGAGTAGCCAGCGACTAGAGTTCACCAATTATCAATTATCCTTTTTGAAAGCTTTAAAAACTACAAAGCAATTAATAAATTTATTATAATCGTATTATTATCTTATCAAATTCGAAAGTAATTCATTTACCGAAGTAACCGTTTAAACACTTTTTATTTTAATTGCTAAGTTGATGACCAAATGAAAATGGTAGCATGGCGCGTGTTTCAGCGCCTACACAATAATTGTGAGCAAATCCACGCGCATATACTTAATTAGTATTAAGTTTAGTTTTTTGTAGTACTTCCTGTCACCGTCATTGTACAAGCAAAAATCAAAAACTTCCTTCGTCATTGCACACGTCTCATTCACGGTACTAAAATAAAACGTTAAAAGTTTAATATCGAGAAAGTCGTTTTATTGAAGAAAACCTCCGCATCGCACCCAACATATTGGTCCCACGAAGCCGGATTGATAATTAATTAGAGGAGAATTAATTAATGAGTGGAATCGCCGATCGCTGAGAGGCACACATATACCGGCAACGTGTGTAAAAGTTAAGGATTTACCTATAAGGACTTAAAAACCCAACCTCGTTCAGGTATTTAGTATTAAGATATGTACTAAAAGGTTAGTATTACCTATTTTACTTGAAATTGTTTAGCATATACCCAAGTACATATAATATATTTTGTAGTGTGAATTGATCAGTCTGTGTCCTAACTTATTTAGATGAATTATTACATCTAATCAATTATACGTACTCATATTAAGTGTATTGCAGTACAGTAGTTATCAATACTACATTTATAATTGTTAATAAGTGCAAATAAACTGTTCGCATTCATTGGTGTACGTAGGTAGGTAGGTATTTGCTAACATTAAGTTGGTGTAAAATAAAAAGCTTAAGTCTTGACTTTGTTAACTTTTAATTGAATAACAATCGTTAATGTATGTAACATTTCATTCTATTGTCAATTGTAGTATTGTCCTGATAGTTCGAGTAATTACCTAGGCATTCATTGAAAGGGTACCTACTTATAGTTTAAATTAAAGACCAACATTAAAAAATATTTTGTATTTACAGTATTTACAATACGTGATTACATTATAATATACTCTTAACCTATTATTAAATTAAACTGAAAAACATAAGAACCTGTAATTGTAAATTAAAATTAAACTATAACTAAACTAAGAACTAAATTGTCTACCTATATAAATTCCAGGTTAACTGCACCCGATTCCCAGAATGTCCGAAGAAAAGGAACTTATTAAAAAACGAGGTAGTTTCAAGGGTCGTTTAACTACTTTTATCAATTACCTAGACTCAATCACTGAGAGGCAGTTAAACAGTTGTGAAGTGAGGGAATTGCAATTGAGGATGGGAAAAATTGAGACTTTGTACGAGCAATACGATGAGGTACAGTTGCTTCTAGAATGTTTAGTAGCGGATGCTACACTACAATATTCTGAACGTGCTGAGTTCGAAACTCAGTATTATAAAGCTTTATCTAGGTCGCAGGAGTTATTGGATAAGTACGGTAACGATAACACATCAACAAGCAGTGATAAATGTACTCACGTTCATCAGAGAAAGCCCGTTAAGTTACCCACTATACAGCTACCTAAGTTTAATGGGTGTTATAGCAATTGGCTTGAGTTCCGAGACACTTTTGCCAGCCTCATTCACACAAACGATGAAATTGATCCGATTAATAAGTTTCATTATTTACGAGCGTCACTGGAAGGCTCTGCTGCCGTGGTAATCCATGCCATTGATTTCTCTGCGGGCAATTATGATATCGCGTGGAAGCTAATTTGTGATCGATTTGACAACAAGAGGTTATTAGTTCAAAACCATATTTCAAGTTTATTCAATATTGTTAAAGAGTCGTCTGTTGCCCTAAAAGGTCTTATTGACCTATTAAATAAAAATTTACGTGCCTTGGAATCTTTAGGTGAGCCTGTCAAGCACTGGGACACGTTATTAATATACATAATGACCCGTAAATTAGATCAGAAAACTTATCGTGAGTGGGAGGAGTACAGAGGTCATGTTGACATCGATAGCACAATAACATTTGATTCATTTCTTAAATTCATTAACACCCGTGCTAATCTGGTGGAAACACTAGAATTGTCTCGAACGAACGTAACTGCCACTCCCGTTAAGTCTATTCATAGTTCTCAAAAAATAAAATCAATGGTGACGTCAAAAGATTGCAACAATGATCACACTAATATAGGTAAATCGTGTCCGCACTGCAAAGGTAATCATAGTTTGACGAATTGTCCACAGTTCCTTGCACTTAGCATTGACGCCCGTTTAAAGTTAATACCGAACTATAAAGTTTGTTATAATTGCTTGCACACAGGTCACTTTGCCAACCGCTGTAAAAAACCGGGATGTAAATTGTGTAAACGCCGACATAACACTCTTATTCATTCGTCGGAATATCAAGGTGTTGCTGAGTCCCGCAATAATAGCAACAACACCATATCACAAGATTCTATGTCATCGCCCGCGCACGTCGTCGGTAGCAATGATTCAAATGCTAATACTTTAACCTTAGCGGCGGATCTCGGTACGTCCTGCGAGCGTAAACAAGCCAGCCGCGGTATTCTATTGTCCACGGCGCTTATCAAGTTATGTGATCGTCATGGTCGTCAGCATTTAGTGCGAGCCCTGCTTGATAGCGGTAGTACGTCAAGTTTTATATCGGAACGATTATGTAAACGTCTTAATTTAATTACTAATCAGGTAAATGGTTCGGTCTTTGGTATAAACAACGTGAGTTCTCGCGTAGGCAAAATGTGTCAGGTAAAAATGACGTCGTTAGACGACCATTATAATACCAAGTTTTATTGTTACGTTTTGCCATCATTAACAACTGTAATGCCACATCGGGAAGTCGATATTTCGAACCTTAATATTCCAGATTTTATTAGTTTAGCCGACCCCACCTTCTACAAACCTTTGGAAGTAGATGTTTTAATTGGTGCTGACTTATTTTGGGACCTGCTTGGTTCGCAAAGAATTAAGTTGGGAGAGGGGAAGCCAATATTATGTGACACTATATTAGGTTGGATCGTTTCTGGCCCTGTCACATACAACAATAATAAATCAATTCCGAGTTATATTTCATGTAATTTCACTCAGTCTGATTCTTCTAATCACGATAATTTAGATAAAATTAGAACCGATTTAGTTAAATTTTGGAATCTAGAAGAAATCAACTCACAATCCTCCTGCTATTCTCTAGAAGAGAAAGCATGTGAGGAGCATTTTATGAAAAATACGACACGTTTAGAGAGCGGTCATTTTTGTGTTCGTATTCCGTTAAAACTAAGTCCGTCTGTCTTAGGCCAATCTTTCCAAAGAGCTTCTCAGTGTTTATATTCTCTGGAACGTAGACTGAAGTCTAAGCCTGACCTCAGCAAGTTATATCATGACTTTATGTCTGAGTACGAGGCATTAGGACATATGACCGAAAATAAAGTGAGTTACGGCAGGCCCAGTGGATATTTCATACCACACCACGGGGTGCTGCGCGAAAGCAGTGCTACTACCAAACTTAGGGTAGTTTTTAACGCTAGTTGTGTTACGTCTTCCGGGTTATCTTTTAATGATGTCCAGATGGTTGGGCCTACAGTGCAGGACGATCTTATATCTATCCTTTTACGGTTTCGACAACACAGATACGTATTATCTGCTGATGTCGAGAAAATGTATAGGTGTATATACGTCCACCCATCTGATAGGCACCTACAACAGGTTTTATGGCGGAATAGCACCACTGATCCGGTGAAAATATATAACCTGTGTACTGTCACATACGGCACAGCTAGTGCACCCTTTCTCGCTACGCGATGTCTTAATCAAATAGGCATTGATTATAAAAAAGACACCCAAAGTATGTTTTTTCAAAATAAGGGTGAGTCATACTGTAGTCTTAGAAATAAGGTGGCTGACGTCATCCTGCATGACTTCTACGTTGATGACCTGCTGACTGGCAGTGATGACTTAAACGAGGTACAGTTTATCCGTTCAGAGGTCACCAACGCACTTCAGTCTGCTGGTATGCCACTCAGAAAATGGAGGTCAAGCGTATCAGAATTAGTCAATGATTCTCAGTCGTCATTAGATCTAAATATGGGGTCTAATGAACCCAATAAGTTGCTAGGGCTTGACTGGTTTGCTAATTCTGATGTGCTAGGGTTTTCATACTCGACGTTGCCTTCTAAAGATCATGTGACCAAGCGTGACATACTATCTGCGATAGCACGCATTTTTGACCCCTTAGGTTTATTATCTCCCTGTGTAATTTCGATGAAAATGTTATTGCAACGAATGTGGTTGGACAAACTTTCGTGGGACGAGCCGTTAACCCCGGCACTTAACACTATTTGGCTTGCCATTGTTAAGGCATTGCCATTAATTAATAATATTCGGGTTCCACGAATAGTAGTCTGTCATTTGTACAATATTAATTCATTAGAGTTGCATGTATTCACCGACGCATCGGAGCGTGCGTATGGTGCGTGTATCTATGTACGCAGTGCCAATAATCAGGGTGAATACACTGTAAGTTTGTTGGTAGCTAAAAGTCGAGTGGCGCCGATTAAACCAATCACGATTCCAAGATTGGAATTATGTGGCGCTGTAGTTGGAGCTCGATTATGTGAGAAGGTCGTGAATTCTTCACGATTAAAGTTCACCCACATTTTTTGCTGGACTGACTCCACCGTCGTGTTGGGATGGTTAAATATGTTGCCTTCTAAGCTTCAGCCCTTTGTCCGCAACCGCGTTGCTGAAGTCTTAGATAAGGCGGGGCATTGCTCGTGGAGACACGTCCCAACCGACAAGAACCCTGCGGATCTAATTTCTCGTGGTGTGGAAATTAGTACCCTGCAATCCTCGGACTTGTGGTGGAGCGGTCCCAGCTTTTTAAAGCTCGATCAGTCACAATGGCCTTCTCAACATAAATCGTTAGCAGTAGATGAGCTACCTGAGACTCGGCCTCATGTTTCATTTGGCGCTAATATTCTCGATAACAGTCACTGTGGCAAATTTGTAGATTTTAATAGATTCTCTAGTTATTTAAGACTTGTTCGTAGTGTAGCTACCGTTTTACGTTTTATTAAAAGGTGTAGGAAAATTCATTTTCCTAATCAATTTTTCTCTGTAGCAGAGTTGCAAGATGCATTAAATATTATTGTAATTAGAAGCCAAATTGAGTCGTTCCCTGAATATCAAACGCTTATAAATAGTCAAAACATACCTAAAAAAAGCCCTCTAATTAAATTTAATGTATTCTTGGATGATAACAAAATAATGCGCGTAGGGGGACGTTTAGAAAATTCGAATTTCCCATATTACAAAAAACACCCCATTGTTTTACAGTCCACTCACAAATTTACAAGATTACTTTTTGAATATGAGCACATTAAATTGATGCACGCAGGTCCACAATTGCTATTGGCTTCTATCCGTGAGTCATATTGGCCAATAGGCGGCCAAAGGTTAGCTAAGAGTTGTTATCGTAATTGCGTGCGTTGTTGTCGCATGTCGGGTAAGACCGTTACCCCTATCATGGGCAATTTACCTCGTCAGCGGCTCCTTCCAGGTGGTTATCCCTTTACCAGCACTGGTGTAGACTACGCTGGTCCCATCATCGCTGCTAATAGGCAAGGTCGTGGATGTAGGCTGTTAAAAGTGTACATTGCAATTTTTGTCTGTTTCACTACCAAAGCCATACACTTGGAGCTGGTGAGTGACTTAACTAGCAGCAAATATTTGTTAGCCTTATACCGATTTATTTCGCGACGAGGAAAGCCCAATGATCTTTACTCCGACAACGGTACCTCATTCGTTGGTGCGTGCAACGAACTTTCAAAATTTCTCAAAACCAATTGCGATTCCTTAGGCGAGCAATTGGCTAGTGACGGAATTAACTTTAATTTTATACCTGCGTATGCTCCTCATTTCGGCGGACTCTGGGAAGCGGGTGTTAAGTCGACAAAATATCACCTGAAACGAGTGTTGGGTAATAGTCATCTTGCGTTCGAAGAGCTTAACACCACGTTAGTCCAAATTGAGGCGATCCTGAACTCACGCCCATTGACACCGCTGTCCTCCGATTCAGCAGATTTTACGCCATTAACTCCTGGCCATTTTCTTGTTGGGCGGCCGCTGACGTCACTTCCGCAGCGAGACTTGCAAGACCATTCTGCTACTTCCTTGTCTCGGTATGAGAGAATCGAGCAGCTCCGTCAGCATTTTTGGGAGCGCTGGAGCAAGGAGTACGTGTCGGAGCTTCAACAAAGGAGTAAGTGGCAGACGAATACAGACAAGTTGAAGCTGGGCACCTTAGTAGTCATAAAGGAGGATCATCTTCCTCCTCTCAAGTGGAGATTGGGCAGAGTCATTGCTGTTCATCCAGGGTCAGATGGCATTGTACGTGTGGTAGATATCCAAACGTCCGCTGGAATAATAAGAAGAGCTTTCAATAGGATTTGCCCGCTGCCCGTTGATTCTTCGTGTGGTTGAAAGCGCACCTGTCGCTTCCAACGTCCGGGGGCATGTTTCAGCGCCTACACAATAATTGTGAGCAAATCCACGCGCATATACTTAATTAGTATTAAGTTTAGTTTTTTGTAGTACTTCCTGTCACCGTCATTGTACAAGCAAAAATCAAAAACTTCCTTCGTCATTGCACACGTCTCATTCACGGTACTAAAATAAAACGTTAAAAGTTTAATATCGAGAAAGTCGTTTTATTGAAGAAAACCTCCGCATCGCACCCAACAGCGCGTGAAAAAACGTTTGATCTAGGGATATGATATATTCCTCTTTAAGAAGAGATATGACAAAAAATATATAAATATAAATAGATATAAAACAAATATAACAAACACATGTTTCTTATATTTATGATACAAAGTTCTCAAATCCACAGATGACTTTGTATTTGACACAGAGTCATCTGAGAGCTTCCTCTGTGAAGGTCTTATTTTCACGACAACAGTTTTATACAGGAAAGCGTTTCTTCGAGGTAAGATAATTAAATCTATATGAAAGCTAAATCACATAGCACAGAAAGCAGTAGAGTTCATAAAAGAATGTCAGAGTTTGATAACCTCCAATGAAGAGTAGAAAAAAATTCTTCTGCATTGTGTGCCAGAGCCAGGGGGGTGTCACTCCGCCGATCTGCGAGAAATTATAAGTACATGCTGGCGGCAACCCCGGGGCTGCTTATTCAGTGGTTGCTCCGCCGTGGGCCGCGACACTCGCGCGCGTGTCTCCCGCATACCAACGTCGCAAGCGCATATTGTATACGATGTATAAAATAAGAGCAACGAAATATTGCATTGCTGCGGGTTGCAGAAACAATGACCGAAATTCGGATTGCACGTTTTTAATAGATGAAATTTCAAATGATTTAATAGATGAAATTTCAAGATCAGTTGCAGGCTTAGACGAGACTAATCTATTTACTAGATACAAAGCATTCAACAACCAATCTAGTTTTTATGGCAGCTTAAAAATGCCACCAAAAGATTTTATAGAGTATGTACAAAATTTAGAAACCACTTTCATAGAAAATTTTGAAAATTGTGTTCAAAGTAATCCAGGCAGCAAACTTATAGAACTTTTTAGAAATATACCTCCACAATCGCCATGTGCATGTTTCCCAGTGGAATATTAATTAAAATTGTTTTGTAGGTTTCGCATATATGCAACAATTAAATTTAACAACCGGCAATTTAAAGATGGTAAAAAAAAAGTATATAAAAGTAAGGCATTTGTAGTTAAGTAAGCAATAAATACAGGTCACGCCCGCGTTACCTTTAGTATTTACTTACGTAAATAAAATAGTATATAATAATATATAATACAATAAAAAGTAATCAGTAAGTAAATATATTGTTTTTTCTTTTTTAATGAATTTGGTAGCTAGCTCCTAGACTATAAACTGCGAATGGCACAGGGTCAGTCGGGGTGCGAGGGATATGCTCTATGGGTAACCTTACACCCCGGCGTCTGTAGACCCGAGACGGCGTGCGGTTTTAGTCGGTTCAAGCCCGATATACATAACCGCCCCCGCTGGCCGGTGGGGGGGTATCCGATAGGATTTCCGCACATATAAAAATATAAAAAAAAGGTACCTATCTCTTTTTGTGCACTACTGTGAAAAAGTGACGGATGTCCTGCAACGAGAGTTGCCAAGCAATAAGCATGGTTGTGCTAGACGGGTACCTTATTCTGACATAGTAGATGCTTGACAGATAATAGTGCAAAGCTACCGTATCCACTTATGATCAGGCGGATCGTACGCTCGTTTGCCACCGACGAAGTTTAAAAAAATGGCAACCCTATCTTCGACATTACTCCGCACCTTGCAGAGTAATGTCGACCTTCGCGCCGGGCAATAGAACTCAATGACGGCGCGGCTGGCGTGCGGTCCGTTGCTAATAATAATTAATAGGCACGTAAAAAGGCGGCATTCGTGAACATCAAAACAGAGGGTCTTCTGTACTTGTACTATTATTTATTCTGTGCCAGAGCACAGAAATCTCTATCTTGACTGTACTACTGACTGACTACTGACTGACTGTAGTACTTGAAGTCACTATAAAAAAGTATTTTCTTATTTATTTGGGTAAATATGTATTTTCTTCACTAAGTATTTTCTTATTTATTTGGGTAAATATGATTAATAATAAACATTATTGGTCTTGTTTCTATATTTATTATTTTTCATGTCTCCTGTTCGGAAAGTTTAATTTTCATGGGTAGATAGCCGGGTGGAAAGTAGCTTATTTCATCCCTAGGGTGGAAAGTATTTTTTTTAATTGATTGAAATAAAACTATTTTTAACGGATTCTATCGCGATTTATTTGATGTTATTTTATATTTTTCATTGATCCCGACGTTTCGGTTGCTTTTCAGCAGCCATGGTCACGGGGAGACTCAATCAATCAATCAATGAAAAATATAAAATAACATCAAATAAATCGCAATAGAATAATGTTAAAAATAGATTTATTTCAATGTGTGACGTGACATTCGCGTAAACTTCCGACAATATCTTTTTTTTTAAATTTTACGTTTTGCCATGGAGTCCATGATAATTAAGTCACCTCATAATGCCTTGATATCATGACGCTTTTTTTTTCATGGCCGCCTAGATGCACATCTCGTCACCAACTCGATTACAATGTAACCAATAGATTCGATTTTCAAAAATTTCTAATGTTAGCAGTACATAGCAGAAAGAAAATCAATGAAAGTTTGCTAAAGAATTAGCGGGAAAACGAGATTAAATATAAATGAGTACCTTCTGTTAATTGTGATTAAAAATTGTTTCGGAAAGTGATTTCAGTGACGTGGATATTAATTATTTCAACCCTTGTCTAACAATCTACTATTCCTCTATAGCTAACCAATTTTAAAAGAAAATTTTCAAAACAAAACTTTGAGGTCTTGTCGGCAGGGGTCATTATGTTTATAAAAAGCTATAATTTTATATAGCAGAATATTTTAGGTGAACTAAAATAATTAAGAGGTATGCGTTGAGCACTTTTTTGGTAAACAAAAATCATGGAACTCACGTCATCGTTACGGAACGCTTCGACACCTCTGTAAATATTTAATAAAAGCGCTATATAAGCAAACTTCACTTTATAAACTCTGAAATAGGTGGTAACAGCAGCGTGTTAACTTAGCGTTTTGAAACTAAATCCGCTAGATGGCAAGTTTCCCTAATATTACTGAAAGGGATCGCCCCTTTCAGTAATATTAGGGAATGAATTATGAATGAATTATATGAATATTCCATCACGATATTTTTTAAAGGACAGTATTATACTGAAGCATGCATACTCTTCTAGTTACTCTATCAGGGAGATACTCCCTGATAGAGTAAGCAGAAGAGTATTAAAATACTTCCTCACGATTTAAACAAGTTGAATTCCTGAGACGAGCTCAGCCGAATACACGGGTTTTTTTTTTCTTTATCTTGCAATGGCCCAGCACGAATCTATTACCGAAAACAGCAACTCGATAGCTCATCTCCTTCATACCCAAAACCGTGACAGAAAATTGGCAACGACGACGTCGACGACAACTCGATAGCAATAGGGCTTTTCTAAAGAAAAACCCTAAAATACACACGTACCTTTTTTTTTTTTTTTTTTTTTTTTTTTTTTATCGTGCGGAAATCCCTTCGGATACCCCCCCGCCGGCCAGCGGGGGCGGTTATGTCGGGCTTGCACCGACTAAAACCGCACGCCGTCTCGGGTCTTCAGACGCCGGGGTGTAAGGTTACCCATAGAGCATATCCCTCGCACCCCGGCTGACCCTGGGCCATCTCACCACTAACAGCATCGCTAATCCTGTCTCCTCTGAAAGCAGAGGAGTACGGAGAGCGATGTGTTCCCGCCACGTTGGGTATTGGCCGACGATCAATGCCAACCCAATGAAGGGGTGAAGGGGAAGCCATTGACCGCCGCCCAGGGTGTACCGGCCGCTCCGATTCCGCTCCCCCCGGACTGCAGCGGGATCGGAATCGGAGCGACACTCGAGGAGGTTACCCAACACACACCCCTATATACACACGTACCTAATTGTTCAAGTTTTCACTGCTGTCAGCACTCCCGGAGTGCCACTGTTTTTTTTGAGTCATATAAAGGACACACCCAGGGCCTAATAGTTATAAATACATAATATAATGCGCTATTTACTTGTTAACTGCCCTTAAATGAGTCACTTGCCAATATTCTGGACATTATTATATCTAGAATAAACTACTTAATAATAAACGTGCCTTGTATATTATGCAGTAGCGATTTTGCACGTATTTCATTCAATGTAGTCTGCAAAATTACGTAAATTTCTTATAAATTATTTGCAATAATTATAATAATACCTACATCGATTTTTTAGTTCCGTGCAACTGGTCTAGTATAACCTAGTTTAATATGAAATATTGTTTCACTTAACTCTATGCTCACGGTGTTTTTCTTGTTCTTTCCAGGTTTATTGTGTGATTAATAACGCGTGGTGACCAGTGAACTGTTACTAATGGTACATGAAAGTGTCTTTTGGGAATGACAAGTGACTTAGTGTAAGTCCCACTAATGATGTAAGAAGACAACCACGATGCGGCTGACGGCGTTGGTGTATTTTTTCTGTCACTTAGGTGAGTTGTGTTTATACTCGTATGTGAATTATGTTTCATGGCTTTACAAATTTTTAATAACCTCCTTTTTAAATTGACCATTTGTATGACATTTTATAATTATTACCTGAAGTCTAATTAACTATGTATACTGTACCTTTTGTCTCGGGCCTTCAGACGCCGGGGTGCAAGGTTACCCATAGAGCATATCCCTCGCACCCCGGCTGACCCTGGGCCATCTCACCACTTACAGCATCGCTCATCCTGTCTCCTCTGAAAGCAGAGGAGTACGGAGAGCGATGTGTTCCCGCCACGTTGGGTATTGGCCGACGATCAATGCCAACCCTATGAAGGGGTGAAGAGGAAGCCATTGACCGCCGCCCAGGGTGTACCGGCCGCTCCGATTCCGTTCCCCCCGAACTGCAGCGGGATCGGAATCGGAGCGACACTCGAGGAGGTTACCCAACACACACCCCTATGGATACTGTACCTTTTTTTTTTCTTTTTATCGTGCGGAAATCCCTTCGGATACCCCCCCGCCGGCCAGCGGGGGCGGTTATGTCGGGCTTGCACCGACTAAAACCGCACGCCGTCTCGGGTCTTCAGACGCCGGGGTGTAAGGTTACCCATAGAGCATATCCCTCGCACCCCGGCTGACCCTGGGCCATCTCACCACTAACAGCATCGCTCATCCTGTCTCCTCTGAAAGCAGAGGAGTACGGAGAGCGATGTGTTCCCGCCACGTTGGGTATTGGCCGACGATCAATGCCAACCCTATGAAGGGGTGAAGGGGAAGCCATTGACCGCCGCCCAGGGTGTACCGGCCGCTCCGATTCCGTTCCCCCCGGACTGCAGCGGGATCGGAATCGGAGCGACACTCGAGGAGGTTACCCAACACACACCCCTGGATACTGTACCTATTACTTTTAAGACAAGTTTTACAAGCTGATAGATGTAACATGTTTCACACTATGTTACATCCGAATAAACATTTTTATTTATATTTCCAAATACTTTTGTTAGATTATTACGTTACTTGAAATATCTCCTAAAAATATTAAAATATGTTTTTGATAAGGCAACTTTTCAACCCATATTTCTTTACACAAGGTTTTTTGTTTTATTGCTCACGGGTTACGCAGTGCAATAGTGGATAACCTATACGAGACGATTTCTCTTAGATTTCTATCTTTACTATTTCATATATTATGAGTAAGGAAATTGAGGCCGTCTACTGTGTTGTGTGGGACCCGGTGCGGGCATCCGTCGCGGGCGCCCGAGGCGGCTTACATTGCGAACAAATCTCGTATTAGGTGACCTGCCGAAGCAGTCTGTATTGCTCTATATATTTGCATGAAACACCGCCACCGCGCGGGTGCCCTTGATGGGTTTCAGTTTACCGCTGCATTGCCCAATATATAGTTACCCCCATAATAACAAAAATGATCTGTATATCTGTCTGTCAAGACCTGTTCCTCTGGCACGCGTAGAGGTATCAAGTTGAAATATATGAAATAACCTAATAAGTCTGTAACCTCTTAAAACTGCCAAAAAACCGAACTTCACCAAAAATTTTACTACACTAAAATAAAGGAGCCTATGTTACGCCTCGTAACATCTTATATCTGCCCGTGAAATTCTCTACTGCTCACAACTATAATACCGATTAACACGATTTTGAATCAACTCAGCTAAATAGTGTGTCTCAAAGTATATTAGTATATTAGTAGAAATAAATATCGTCATACTAAGCAATATGTTATTAGTACTAAATAGATTAGTTCAAATCTGTCTAAATATATGACTGCAACGGTATTTGTATACCAGAATCAAACGTAAACTAGGGGCGCAATGCATTCTGCTGTTGCAGTGTTGAGCTGAGAGTGCACTACATGATTACCTACAATTCCCGCGCAATTTTTTTTCAATTGAAAGCCATTGAATTGTGTTTTCGGTAATTATTCTTCCGTTGCTAGACCGATTTTCAATTATCTTTCTCTGTCTTAAGCCAATAGTTACGTTGCACATTTTGGCTCCAAAATCGTGGTCTCAACATTGATCATTTTGGAGAATTCAGATTTTGAAATTTATGAAGGGTGATTATGGTATGTTCGATTTTCAATTTTATTTTTTTTAAAGCGTCCGGGTATCAAGTTGTATTTACATGCCAAGTTTGGTCAAAATTGGTCGATTATATTAGGAGGAGTAGTGTCGTGTGACAACCGAAATAGACCGAGTGATGGAGTATAGAGAGCTTTCCGCTTCGTCTCACTCTCAGCTCAATAACGATTACTAATGACACGAGTTGGAAGCAACTACTTAATTGGGTCACGGCAGCTGTCACCCTAGAGCCATATTACTAGCAGTATCAGTACGCTGCAC
Source organism: Cybosia mesomella (assembly GCA_946251805.1). Classification (NCBI taxonomy): domain Eukaryota; kingdom Metazoa; phylum Arthropoda; class Insecta; order Lepidoptera; family Erebidae; genus Cybosia; species Cybosia mesomella. The sequence continues at coordinate 12,083,418 of OX276404.1, forward strand.
TTGGATAAGATGAAAATTATTTTATTTTTAATAACACAACTTCACTAATACCAAGTTGTACTGTGTCGTACACTTGAATGTAGTTTGAGTGCGGAGAGAAGAGAAAAGACACACTTGCACTAAGCACTTGCACCGTATAATGTAAGTAATTACGTTAACACAAGATCTAGTTTGGCAATTCGTTTCTCTAATATCTGTACGTCGTGGTTGCACAGTTCGCACTGAGTATTCTACGTTATTATTTTATAATATTAGTTATTAAGTGAATGACGCGCGCCCGTTCGGTTGCATCGTCAGCAAAATGCCATGTACAGTATATTGACACTGTACATCTTGGCAACCCCAAAGAAAGATAAAAAAATTAAAACGTAACAGACAAAGAGAACAGAAAAGCCGTTACAAAGCAAGGAATTCATTGAATTTACTCGAAATCAAACGTAATGTTCTTATTTCCTGTTTTAATGCTTCGTCGCGAAGTCTCAGGTTGCACCTCCAGATGACGCATAGCGTTGCAGCTCGGTGTCTCCGGGACGGGTCTGTGTTGCTGACTGTATACTTGAAGCTCAATGTCCTCGGGACGTCGCTCAGTCGTCAGAGTTCCAGGCCTCTTCGTTAACCGCAGTCGAAGAAGTTTCCTCCCGACGACCACAACAAAAGTTATAGCCGCTGACGCCAACAATAAGTAGATTATAACATACTGATGAACGTCATGCCCAGAAATCGATAATAATTGATGTCTGGATTCGTTCTCCTTCTGAGACTCTAAACTATTTTCAATCCTTTGTAAATCTGTCGCTAAAGGTTGAAGATTGCTTTGTCCATAGTAGTGTGTTAGGTTGACAAGATGGTTAATGGATGTGTCTATAGTTGGCACAGTAAACTGGTAATCCATCGTCATGCGGCTGTTATATTGACCATGAGCATAAATGGTTAAATCCTTTGATTGCAAGACACATTCTTGTGATAGGGTCACTATGCTCGTCGATGTTATGGTAGAGGTCACTATTTCACGGCCACATATTGTGCGCAATGTGCATGCGTCACAGCATGTTGTTAGCCAGCTGTTCGGCGAGTGCAATGCTGTCCAAGCATTTTTACAGGGGCCGTGTTCTACGTCACAAGGCGCGGTGTTTTGATGTGATAGCAATTTTGCTTCACACGGTGCGTTGTTACTATGTAGATTGTAAGATGGCATATTTTTCTTGCAAAGAAAATAGGTTGGTTTATATTGTATGCATTGCCGCAAGTCATCTTCAGTCATCGAGGAATATCTGTCTTTCTGCAGATTGACGGCGATGTATTTGGAAGATACAGATACATACGTGATGTCCGAAGACATTCTAACCGGTATCGGTATGACCTTGTACAACATATAATCTTCGTCAGATACCAGTGGAATACGGGCTTCAAACAAGAAATAATTTTCAGTAACCCGTGCTTTCACAGATATCAGCTTATAAAGGTCCTTGATGTTTTCCTTGTAGTTCTCCACGGGAAACGACACCTTTTTAGGAAGACTGCCTGATATTTCACTCAGTTGCTGAATAAGATGCACGGGAGTGATCAAGTGTACATCCACGTGCCCTTGGTAAATATTTGTAAGTGTGTTGAACAGCATTTCCTGGAACGTTTTCAGGTTGTTGATCAGTAAAGAAGCGGTCAAGGAGGCTGCGTTGATGTATGTATTGGCCAAAATTATTTCAATTTCAGATTTTAAAGACGCCATATTTGAGTTAGTTTGATTGACGAAGTCATTAATAAACTCAGATTGGCGCTGAATGTTGTCCTCAGTTCGTTTCAACACTTGATTCTCAAGTTCTACAATATTTGTTTGGTTTTTTATAAGGTCCAATAAGTAGTTTTCATTGTTCTGAAGGGATTGTATGTCGTTTTCATACTTCGTAGCAAAATGTTGATCTAATATTCCAAAAAGACTGTTAGCCAAGTATCCCACTCCATACACCAATCCTCGTCTTCTTCGGTTACTGAGATGTTTGTGAGGGTTTTTCAGTATAAAGTTGTAATAGCCCAAAATTTCCATTTCATGTTCAAGTTGTTCCGTTGATGACTTGCAGAGGTTCAGTCGTGCTTGGTCACACAGGTTCTTAACGTTTTTAATGTACAATTTTAATCGCTCAGTTCCTTCCCAGTAATTGGTCAAGTTATAATACATTAACAAAATCCATTCATCATGCATTGTTTGTATTTTTCCGGCGGTGTCATAGTATATCGGCCGCTCATGTTCTAAACTTGTTATCTGAGCATTTAACACCTGGCGCGTGCTGTCACTTACACCGTAGCAACTTGATACGAATGTAAACAATGATAATATTGCGAAGCACAGCGCCGATACAATAGGTTTGCTTCCTCTTTTTATATGCTCTCGTTTGGGTTTGTTCGGTTGTTTGTCAATGTTGTCCATTTCGATCTCAGCATCCAACGGTAAAGGTGAGAGTTTTACTACGGGGCGCTTCATGATTCCGGCTGCAGTTTTGATGGTAGTAACCCTCACAAGGCCGTCAGAACCTGGGTGCGTCTCCAAGACTCGACCCATGACCCACTTGCCTGGGGGTAAGTTATCGTCTTTCACCAAAACGACGTCTCCTTCTGTTATGTTTCTAGTGGGTTTGGTCCATTTGCTACGTGTTTGTAATGTGTTGAGATAATCGTTTGACCAGGTTTTCCAATATTGATGGAACATATGTTCAACCAATTGCCATCTACGGCGTAAATCGATGTTGTTCATATCATTATAATCCGATAATGGTAATGATAGTATCGGGCTACCCGTAAGGAAATGACCAGGAGTCAGGCAATGATAGAATTCTTCCGGGTCTTCAGTGAGAGGGCACAGTGGTCTTGAGTTGAGACAGGCTTCTATCTTCGCCAAAAGTGTGGTGAACTCCTCATAGGTAAGTTTTTGATCACCCAAAACTCGTCGTAGATGGTGTTTCATTGATTTGACCGCGGCTTCCCATAAGCCGCCAGCGCTAGGCCAGGCCGGAGCATTAAAATGCCATTCGACCTCCAGTTTGGCTAGTTCACTAAACAGTTCCGGTTTCAATATCAGTTTAAATGCTTCAAATTCTTGCCGAAGCACCTTAGAAGCACCGATGAAATTTGTACCACAATCCGAGTACATATGTTTAGGCACTCCACGCCGGGCACAAAGTCTTTGGAAGGCGGCCATAAATGTTTCAGTGCTAAGGTCTGATACTAGCTCTATATGGACGGCTTTGGTGGCCATACATATAAATATCGCTATGTACGCTTTTATTGTTTTCACTCCTCTTCCCTTGCTGTGTTTTACGTCCACATGACCGGTAAAGTCAACACCTGTATGCGTGAAAGGCCGGCATGGGGTAATACGCTGGCCAGGCAAGTCACCCATCAGTTGGTGTGAATTCATCTTGTTGAATCGGTGACAGCGTACACATTTTTGTAGCTGCGTCTTGACAGCTCTATTCCCGCCGATTATCCAATATTGTTGTCGTAGGAACGTTAGCGTCAAGCGAGCTCCTCCGTGTAGCGTACTGCAATGAGCTTGTTCGATCAGCAGCTGAGTGTATCTACCAGAATGTGGTATGATCGATGGGTTTTTCATCCCAAGTGGTAAATAAGAGTTCTTGAGACGACCTCCAACTCGAATAATTCCGCCCTTATCCAGATAGGCGTTTAGTTTCAAAATCTTGCTCTTTTTTGATACAAATCCGTTGGTAATAAGTTGTTTGTATTCTGGATCGAACTGTGTACGCTGCACGTGCCTCACGATACTTGTTTTCGCTGCGCCTAACTCGTTCGTAGTTAGGTACTCGGTGTTCGGTTTCTGTTTGTTGCGCAAGTTTGTAGTAAAACGCTGTATCCATGCAACAATTCTTGTAATGAATGTTAATGAACTGTATTTATGTAATAATGTTGTTATTATATGTTCATCATGTTTAGTTGATTTTTGCGTTATCTCCGTGTGATTTATACAGCCATAGTTTGTTTCATACGAACAAGAAACATCTGCGCTTTCTCGTTTCGCCAAAAATTCAGGGCCTTGCCACCACAATTGGAAGTTTAGTAATTTGCTTGGTGGTAAACCTCTTGTCGCACAGTCAGCGGGATTCTGTTCGGATTTAACGAATCGCCAGTTTGTTGCAGCGATGACTCGTTTGATTCTCGTAACTCTGTTTGCCACATAGGCCTCCCATTTCGATGTGTCACCTTTTATCCATGCTAACACAACTTGAGAGTCACACCAGGCTCGTATGGAAATGTTGTATTCCAACAGGGCTTCTTGCGTTTTTTGCATGAGACAGGCCAACAACAGCGCTCCGCATAGTTCGAGACGGGGCAGAGTAGTCTTCTGTGCCAGTGGAGCCACTCTTGTTTTAGACACTAGTAAAGATATCGTTGGCGAACCGTGTTCGTTCCACACTCGGCTATATATTACACATGCGTATGCCTTCTCGCTTGCATCACAGAATCCGAGTAGCTCTATTTGGTTTTGTGTGTCCCCAATCCATCTGTTGATCTTCATGTTCTTAACACACTGCAGTTCAGTTTTGAGCTTGAGCCATTCAGTTTCGATGTTGTGAGGAACTTCGTCGTCCCAACTGAGCTTAGTCATCCAGAGAGTTTGAAATAATAATTTCGCTGCAATGGTAACCGGTGACAGCCACCCCAGTGGGTCGTAGAACTTAGAGATATCTGATAGCAGAGATCTCTTCGTTAGTTTCCTCGAATGTTTGACAGGCCAATTGAAGTGAAAGGTGTCACTCACTGGTTGCCAACTGAGTCCCAGCGTTTTCGATGATTCTTCTGTCTTGAAATCAAACAAACTTTGGGTCGAAATTTGGTCTTCGTTCAAATTCTCAAGTAGGGCTCTATGATTGCTCGTCCATTTTCGCAAGTTCATACCCCCTCCCTTTAATAGTTGAATGAGGGAATATTGTAATTCTTGCGCCGCCAATAGGTTGTTATGGCCACAGATGACGTCATCAACGTAGCATTCCGTTAGTAGAATCTTCGCAGCTTCCGGGTACTTGGGACCGTCGTCAATAGCTAGCTGTTTCATTGTCCTCATGGCTAGCCAAGGTGCAGCTTTCATTCCATATGTGATCGTGCAAAGTTTGTAATCACGTAAAGGCGCATCACGCGCATCACGCCAGACAATTTGCTGCAGATGCTGTTGATCTTCCGAAATCCATATACACCGGTACATCTTTTCGATGTCAGCAGTGAACGCGTACTTGTAAGTTCTCCATTTCAGGATCAAGGCCTGGATGTCCTTCTGTAGGTTGGGTCCTTTTTCCATTAGGGTATTAAGGCTGTACCCACTGGAGGTTTTCTGCGAAGCGTTGAACACTACTCTCAACTTTGTACTTATAGCGTTTTCTCGCAGAATGCCATGATGCGGTAAATAGCATGCATTTGGTGACGAATTTTGCGACAGTTTCATGTGGCCCAGGTCAGCATATTCTTTCATGAATTCACGGTACATGGCCGAAAGTTTCTGTGCTTTATGTAGCCGTTTTTCCAATTGCGTAAACTGTGATACAGCAATCATTTTAGAGTGGCCTAGTTTTTCTTTATAGTCCGAAAAGAGTGGCATTTTAACAATGTATTTTCCATCTGCCGATCGTTTTACAGTTTCCTTGTAATATTGTTCACAACGATCATTTTTTGGTATATCCTCTGAGGTCTGAATGTCCTCTGTCTCCCAAAATTTTGTAAGCTGTTCTATATCAATCAGTGTGACGTGACAAGAGATCGTTTTCATTTTTCCGCATAAGATCCAGCCAATATGCGTTTGTTGTGCAACGGGCGATTGGTTTACTCCTTTCAAGACTCCATCCTGTATAATTTCCGAATATACGTCGGCCCCTAATAGGAGATCGACTTGTCGTGAGATGTTAAATTCAGGATCCGCTAGTTTCAAATGTTTCAGATGTGGCCATTCACCTTTCTCAAACGACGAGGTGGGCAAGTTATTTGTGAGCGTTTTCATTACGAGCGCACGGGTTTCGAAACTGTAGTCCGAGTGTATCGAACAACAAATAAGTTTCAGTTGCCCTTTGCAGTTGCCTGAAACAGCACCGATGCCTGTAACAGACGCGTTGATCTTGTTTCGTGGCAGCCGTAACATTTGTGCAGCGTTTTCTGTTATAAGGTTTACTTGAGAACCTTGGTCGAGGAGTGCACGTAGTGTTATATAAGTGCCATCTACGGCTTTGACCTTCAGCTGAACAGTTGTCAGGAGAACCTCAATATTGCCGTTTTGCAGATGGTTGGATGTTGGCTGCTGTGATGATGACTTAGGGCGTTGTTCAGCAATGGTATTCGTTTTCTTGTCAGCATTATGCAACAACGTATGATGTTTTTGATTGCATTCTCGACAAGTTTTGCTTGATTTGCATTCACCATTTTCATGGCTGTACAAACAGTTTTTACATAGCTGCAATTTCGTAACTGTTTCATTACGCTTTCTGGTGTCTAATTCCATGAACTTCTCACATTGCCGTAGAACGTGATTTGCGTTGCAAAGTGGACATTTTCCATATGTGGCGTAATAATTATTGTTTCTATTGGCATTATACCTTGTTGTTTTCACCTGAGTTTGCTTGCTAAATTTCAGATTTGATGATTTTTCAGCATATGTTGGATTTCCTTTTTTGGCAGATTTCATTGTCTCATGGGCCATAAATTGTGTCTCGAGGAAAGACAAGAAATCTTGTAAGTTTTGCAGTTCTCTGTGATTCTGTAATTCCTTCATATAATCACTGAGTGTGTTGGAGTCTAGTTTTTGTGACATAATATGAACAATAATCGGATCCCACGCAGTTGTATCAATGCCTATGTTCGAAATTCCGTTTAAACACTCTGTTATAGTATCATGGAGTCTCTTCAATTGGAACGCGTCGGGTTGTTGTATGACTGGAAGGTGGAGCATGGAGTTCATGTAAGATGTGAACTGCAACCGACGATTGTCATAGCGTTGAATTAATATATCCCAACACGAGTTATAATTGTCGGAGCTAATTGTGAGATGCTGCACTAATCTTTCAGCTTCTCCTCGCAGTTTGGATTTGAGGTGTTGCATCTTCTGCGCATTGTTGATAGCTGGATTTTTATGAACAGATTCCAAAAACAAGTCCTTAAAAGAAATCCACTGCTTGTAGTTTCCTGAAAACTCGGGAATCTCAATCTTTGGTGCCGATTTCTGGTAATGCGCGGTGGACCAAACTCTGGTATTGATTTTCCTTTTCAGATCCTCGTACTTTTGCTCCACTTCCGAGAACATGTCGTAATACTGTTCATTCGTTCCTTTTAAATGAAAGTCTATTTGCCAGTGAGTTTTATCGACAGGTTCCCACTTCGACTTCAAAGTTGTCAAATTGTCTTCTAGTTCCCACTTTTCCGACATTGATGCGTGTTCAAGTTTTGAAATTGTGCGGTATATAGCATTAAAATTGCATTGCTGCGTGTTCAGCAGTAGTTGTACATCATCAGTAGCAGTGTCAGCTGATTCTCCAATACCTGAAGTCTCGGATAAGTCGAATTGGATGGATGGTTTTGGATTCGTCTTTTCCGCCAGCTTGTGTGTGATGTTAGTTTTCGTTGCCACGCACATCTCTTTAGTTCTTTCGTAGACGTTATCCACGAAGTAACTGATTGTTTTATCTTCTAGTTCCAATATCAAGAGAGCATGCCTTGCGTCGAATTCCGTCCATAGGGCTTCCAGTGACGATAAGCGCTTTTTTAAGTATTCCACAGTTTTGCGTGACTCTGAATCCTTTCGATAATTGATACACAAGGTCTTGATGCTGTCAAAACATGAAGACTGTAGCTCCAGTTTATCCATGTTGAGTGTTGTTGTTTGAGAAATTAGTAGTTATAGAAGAAGTTTTCTTCCAAGCTCTAGCAGTGAAGAGCGTAGCGGCTGGGTAGTCGCTTCTGTATATTCAGTGTATTCGTATTCTACTTACGATATGTGCGCCGTTCTCAATCCAACTGGGGCGACCCGCTTCTGGGAGACCAGTTGAACCGATTCGCTACCGTAAACAGAGACACTAAACACTGAATAAAAGACTCGAAGGACCAATAAATGTACTGTGTCGTACACTTGAATGTAGTTTGAGTGCGGAGAGAAGAGAAAAGACACACTTGCACTAAGCACTTGCACCGTATAATGTAAGTAATTACGTTAACACAAGATCTAGTTTGGCAATTCGTTTCTCTAATATCTGTACGTCGTGGTTGCACAGTTCGCACTGAGTATTCTACGTTATTATTTTATAATATTAGTTATTAAGTGAATGACGCGCGCCCGTTCGGTCGCATCGTCAGCAAAATGCCATGTACAGTATATTGACACTGTACACAAGTAATGTCACTTCAGTTTACGTCGGAAACCCACACACTCTACAGAAAACAGCAGTTGAATAGAATTTTGCATATTCTAGTGTATGTCTGTTCGTGAGCAGGGTCATGAGAGGTCTTAGAGGCATATAAGATGGCTATTAAGTATTCAGGAGTGATACTTGGCGTTAAGAATGCTTTAAGGTCATTGCCGGAATGATTTTAAATCAGGGGGGCGCAAGCTACAACTGACCAATAATTTCATAAAATTTTGTAATGATCTGGGCCGTGCACTTGCTATGTTTTTGTTATGTATTTGAAAATTATATTGGTCATAATTTATTAGGTTCAAAAATGACATTTATTTTTTAGAATGTCTTATTCGTAATACAATGGTAGAGCGTCTTGGAAAAGAGTCAGATAAGAAAAAATAAATAATTTTAGGAATTGAGTTTTGACGTGACGTTCCAACTCCTAAGGGGCGGGACAAACAGAAAGGCCTTAAGGTAACGGCGCGCCAAAGACGCACCGCGAGCGCGGCGCATTTTAGGTGAGATTCATACAAAATTTATGAAATTGTTTGACACAATGGGGGTTTTTTCCCAGATAGTAACATCAATTTTAGGAGTATTACTAGTTGGGAAAAAGTTTAGGCAACGAGTAACAGTGTGAAACGATAGGTTTTTTTTTCCAACCAGTAACAGTGTTACTCGTTTGAGTATTACTGGATCTATGCCATGACCTGCAATTGATTTACTAGTATTTGCTCTTCATTGGACCCGAATTGTCTCAGCCTTGAAATAGCTTCTGCTTTAGTAAAGGCGTTCTTTAAACACTATATTTAATAGTTTCCCATACAAAATGGGGGTGGGAGTACAATCCTTTACCAAATCTCACACCTACTAAATACACCGGGCTGTGTGCTTGCACCTGCGTGTTATAAAAAATACACCAAAAAAAAACATTAAAATCGGTCAAGTCGTTTCGAAGGAGTACGATTACAAATACCGTGCTGAAACTTTTTTATATATTAGTTAGGCAGGCGGAAAGCAGATAATGATGTTTATGTTTGCAAGGTTCCATTGACAAACCAACCGGTCTAGGATTCGTATAACAACTGGAGCTTATAAATCAGTCATGAATATTAAAATAACAAGAAACAATAAGCTTTTATCCTAGTTATGTTCTAATTTTCGTTCTAGACTTTACTTATTACCTACTGAAGCGGCATGGACAAAATATAGTTTTGTTGACTTATTAATGTAGTTTCATTGAAATAGTCTTCAGGATTTTGGACTGTATAAACTTTGTGGGAACATACCTAAAATCTAACAATGGATATAGTGAAAGTCATGATTTGTGTTCTTTTTCATTTACAGAAAACCTTTCATAAATACCGTTACAAAGAAAAATTATTAAATAATGTTTGTACTTAGACGCGAAAGAAGTAAACATTTTTCAAAGGCAAATATATTTCATTTATTTGAGGCACAAAGTAGCAATTATGGGAATGAAATTCTAACTTTCATTGAAAATAAATAATTTAATATAATTAATTATTGTTTTTCTTTCATGTATTTCAAATGCCAAATACAATTAATGACAGAACAATGTACCAACTTGTTTAGTTAGGGTTGGCAAAGGTTTAAGGTAGGCAAGTTTAAGGCATAATAAATATTTAAATCATTGTATAATATCTTATATGTATGATGTATGTGTATGAATGTATATTGTATAATAAACGTCACTATTCTACAAAGCCTGAGTGAAAATATCTTCCAGCGAGCCTACATTTATGAATAAACTCAGTTTTGGGTTGCCATAAAGTTGTTTGCTAACTTCAATATCCAGCTACCCTACGCTTTGTCTGTGTTTGCAGAAACAAAGTTTAATTAAATTCATTTTTCAGTTTGGACAACGTTTTTATTTTGTTTGGTAATGAAGATATTTAACTGTTTGTATAACGGTATTCACATTGAATATTAATCCGACAGTAAACGCTATTTAATGGAACCGAAAAGTATACTGCAGAGATCTAATGTACAGGATGTATATTGTAAGCGACGCACTACAAGTATATTTTTCATTGTATTACCAGTGAACCCTATGATGACCGTTTTATTTAATTTTAGTAAGTAAGAAATTTATTACATGTACCTTTTTTTTTCGTGCGGAAATCCCGCGGCGATAGCCTAGACAAGCGGCGATAGCCTAGTGGTGTACGTAACGGACTGCCGAGACGAGGTCTCGAGTTCGATCCCCAGTCGCCCCGGGCACACACCTGTGACTTAGTAATGTGCCCGGTAGATGGCTATGTGCTCGCTACCTATTACATTGGGACCTAAACATAACTGGCGAATCGTGGGTGTGTAATACACCTCTGCCTACCCCTTCGGGGATACAGGCGTGAAGTTATGTTATGTTATGGAAATCTCTTCGGATACCCTCCCGCATGCTAGCGGGGGCGGTTATTTCGGGCTTGAACCGACTAAAACCGCACGCCGTCTCGGGTCTAAAGACCTAAAGGGTGTAAGGTTGCCCATAGAGCATATCCCTCGTACCCCGACTGACCCTGGGCCATCTCCGGTTTCGAGATGGCCGGCTCGGGTTTGGGAACCACGGTGTCCCCGTCTTGCCCCGGTTTGGCGGAGGAGCGCTAGCCACCCAGCCGTCCCGGCCTGCTTCTGCTGGGGTGACAGGCGTACTCACCTGCGACCTCCAGGCCTGCGCGCATGGAGCGCCGTGATGGCGTTGGCTCCTCCCTGATCCGATGCAGGTGGTCCCCGAAGCTCCCCTTACTGGAGATCACCTGCGTCACTCGGTACGAGAGGCTTCCGTGTCGCCACTCTAGCTAATCCTCCATGATGGGCCTTACCGCCGCTATTGCGGCGTGCTCTGCGCTTGGTCGCCCAAGTCGTTCCTTCCACCCCGAGCCTCGAGGCCACCTGGCCATCGTGGGGGAGTGGAAGGAATAATTACTTATCCTAACCGATTGACAGACCCATTCATCAATGTAGAGTGTAAACCGCTAGGGCTACAAACTTAAAATTGTGTATTTATGTTGTTAACATCCTTTAAGGAAGGGGTTCGGCAATTTCACCCCTAAGGGTGTAAAATAAGGAGTAAAACCGTCATTTTCAAAATTTGAATCACGAAATTTAATGTGCCTGCTTTTGGTTAAAAAGGGCACCTCTTTTCTTTTGAAGACAGAAGCATGAAATTAAATTGTAAAGCTCATGAAATTTGGTGTGTGTGCTTGAGTGGATTCCTGGATGGTTTAGATTCTTAATTGGTAGATGGCGTAGCGGAATTGAATTATACACAGTCCGGTCAAAATATACCTACATTAAAAAAAATAGTAATTCCCACACAGTTGACATTTGGTGGAGGACTTTTTTTTTTTTTTTTACGTGCGGAAATCCATTCGGATACCCCCCCGCTGGCCAGCGGGGGAAGTTATGCCGTGTCTCAACTAGAACCGCACGGTGTCCGCCCCAAGTGTCCGTTGCCGGGCATCCCGGGTAAGCCCTCGAAAGGATAACCCCAGGGTTGCCGGCGGACCTTGGCCGCCACCGCGGCCTCGCCTGGTGGGGTCGGGTTTTATCCCGCTTGGTGGAGGTCTAGAATAAATAATAAACATAATGTCAAAAGGCCCCATCAACTCAAGTCGTGCATAAAATATATATACAAGATCGAAGGTCAAAAATATCAGTTTTTTTGCCTTTTTCTTAAAAACGGTAAGTTTTATCGTAAGTATATTTAAGACAAATTTAAAGATCATGCAATTGCCTACAAAAGTAATTTGTATTTCTTTTCTACGATTCGTGGGATACAGAGATTCTAAAAATTTTGGACTTGGAGTTTCTTTGAAGGTTAAAATGTCAATTAAAATGTAATGTAACAAAACGTCTTATTATTTATGCAATATTTTATTTACACCCATTAAACACTTGTCTTTAATAGAATTATATGATTTAACCCAACTGGTGGTAGAAATTTCATGACACAAATTTGTCACAAAATTCGGCCGGGTGGGGACCACCGTGCACGATTGCGAAAAATCCTCCATAGTAATCCAATTTCGGTTTGATTGCGTTCAGGGGTCAGCAAGTGCATAGCCGGGCAGAGGGATTGTGGTCGCAGCACTAGCGGGACCGGTGGGTGTCACGCGGTGCTGCGACGACAATCCTCTTCTGATGTGGCCGTCAAGCTGAGCGCCACCATTGTTAACATGGTACGTGTATGTAATGGTGACCCTCTTTTCTGAGACTTTACCTTCAGCGTATCATCAGGCGAGGTGAAGTCAAATTGACGTGTCCTAAATATAAAAAAAAATACTTTTGAAGTATGCTAACTAGATAACAGGGGTGGGAAAGAGAGGTCTGACCACAATAGCTACTGGCAATATTAGTCATATTGTAGCCTGGGATTACTACAACACATATCAGAAGCAGAATGCGGTCTGTACATTTTCCGAGCGGATTATCTCTTGGCGCCTCCTCAAGTAGACTCTTATTCTGAGTAGCTTTTATTCTACCTATCCCAGATTACTTACAGTGAGTCTAACGAAATATATGTTAACATATCCGTACTTTACCCAATTTATATTATTAGTATTATTTATAGAACTACCTTGGACATTATAAAGTAGGTTGTGTTTAAAAAATCATGTAAGTCAAATTGGAGTTATTGAAACCAGATTTTTAAAATCAGGTACCTATATCTTGGGGTGTGTGTTGGGTAACCTCCTCGAGTGTCGCTCCGATTCCGATCCCGCTGCAGTCCGGGGGGAACGGAATCGGAGCGGCCGGTACACCCTGGGCGGCGGTCAATGGCTTCCCCTTCACCCCTTCATAGGGTTGGCATTGATCGTTGGCCAATACCCAACGTGGCGGGAACACATCGCTCTCCGTACTCCTCTGCTTTCAGAGGAGACAGGATGAGCGATGCTGTTAGTGGTGAGATGGCCCAGGGTCAGCCGGGGTGCGAGGTATATGCTCTATGGGTAACCTTACACCCCGGCGTCTGAAGACCCGAGACGGCGTGCGGTTTTAGTCGGTGCAAGCCCGACATAACCGCCCCCGCATGGCCGGCGGGGGGGTATCCGAAGGGATTTCCGCACGATAAAAAAAAAAAAAAAAAGGTACCTATATCTTTATTTTGAGTGCATCGATTACCTTCGGGTAATTGTGTTTCTTTGGAAACCACATCTTACATGACTAAGTACAGATAATGGTCCAACTCAGTTTTTAGTCAGTTCAAGCCCGACATAATCGCCCCCGCTTGCCGCCGGGGGGGGGGGGGATATCCGAAGGGATTTCCCTTCCCCGGGAAAGGTACTATTGACACAATTGTGGCAATTTTTGTAAGTGAAGAAAAGTCAGAAGAAAATCTTTGCAAACTGATGATCGCATCCTGCATCGCACAATTGATAAAATGTTGAAACAATTATAGTTGACGGCCTCGGTGGCATAGTGGTAGTACATTCGACTGCTGGGGGGGGCGCGGGTTCGATTCCCGCTCAGTGCAAATATTCGTATGCATGAATATGTCTATTTGCATTGGTCTGAGTTTTCTATGTATAATATGTATTACTTCGGGCCACCAACCAGGTGGACACCGAAGTCTTAAAATCACGCAAAAAAAAAAAAAAAAAATTTACACCCACTTTTTATCACTTTTCTCGACGTTTCACATGATTCTAAGTCTAATTAAGTAAAATAAATTTTTGTGTCGGTCTGTCTATTGGTCTGGATGTCTGGATGTCTTAATGTCTGTTTACGCAATAACTCAAAAACCACTTTTCCGATTTAAAAAATTCTTTCGCCAATCATCTTGTTTGGTTAATGGGAAGAGCTGATTACATTTTGGGGTTTGTACGTTCAAGGTTTCGGGTACCTACCATACAAATTGTCCCTAAAAAAATATCTAACTTTGGCCCGAAGTTTGACAATCACTGTGTGATTTCCGCCCCCTAGATTTATTTACAAAAAAATATATCTAAGTAAGTTTATCTGCATTGTAGAACCCAAAACACAAGTTAGTTAAACTTTGCTTACTTTGGGTCTAGAGAGTGCTGTGTAAAATCTAGTGGGGCGGAAATCACACAGTGATTGTTAAACTTCGGGTCAAACTTAGATATTTTTGTTGCAGTATTTTTATTCAAAATATAAACTTGTGAACAGACCTTAGGCTTTATGCATATTATTCGACGCGTCTTTATATATTGAGCAATAAATATGAAGAAAATGAAATCAAATCAAACGTCTTCGATGTCAAAAACACAAAAAAAATGATTTTTTAGGGACAATTTCTATGATAGGTACCCGAAACCTTGAACGTACAAACCCCAAAATCTAATCAGTTCTTCCCATTAACCAAACAAGATGATTGGCGAAAGAATTTTTTAAATCGGATAAGTGGTTCTTGAGTTATTACGTAAACAGACATCCAGACATCCAGACATCCAGACATCCAGATCAACAGACAGACCGACACAAAATATTTTTTTGCTTAATTAGACTTAGAATCATGTGAAACGTCGAGAAAAGTGATAAAAAGTGGGTGTATGATTTTGATTTTTTTTCCGTGATTTTAAGACTTCGGTGTCCACCTGGTTGGTGGCCCGAAGTAAATGTCGTCGAGTATTTATTTATTTATTATAGAATAACTAAACGATCGAACTGTTGTAATATTTTTTAAATAATATACCTCTGTTGAGAACCAAATGTAAAGCAAAAATTAGGATTCTATGCCTGTAACGGGTTGAATTAAATGAGAACTAAGTTTTTACATGATGGATGTTTTATTTTGAAATAAATTCGGGCGCCACCTGGGTAATACCCAGGAAATACAATTCGGATAGCTAACAATTAAGCAGAACTATGGCTTTTAATCATAAGGCCGGGAGTGGCTAGTCCACTTAGGCTCAGTTACCCAATGTGCGACGCTTAAACGCGTGGCACAGTATCAAAATAAAGAAAATAACTAGGAAATCTAACACTGCTCACTTGCATCCGGGTCATTTTAAGGTTACATTAACATTTTACGAAGTTGGTTAATTAGTGGCACGCGGTACTTGGGCCGCGTACATAGTACTAAAACCGTAGAAATTGAAGAAAAGGCCGGAAAAGCATAGCAGGCGGCGAAAGGGTGGAGAAAGGTGGGTTTTCTATGGCGCAACCCTGGTGACAATATCGCACTGTTTAATAAAAAAATTATCTAACCAGATGGGGTTTTTTAACAGAAATATGCGATTCTCCTTACCGAAACGCCAAAGGTGAACGACCTGAAGACATCGCTTTCCGGATCAATAAAGGGATCTATAACAATATCAAAACTCCAATAAGCCTCTGATAGGTTATACACGCGGTCGAGAACGAAAATGTAAGGATTCGAACAAAACTCACCAAAGAGTAAAACAACGAGGTTTTAGGGGTCCATCACTATCGCCACTCTTCCATACGAGCACACGACTTAGGAAAACATTTAAAATATTATTTTTTAAAGTCCAGACCAACCACTCGTGTCAGTCCGACCGCCATTGCGGTTCGAAAAGCAAAAAATATTGACAGCTGTCATACATATCAAAATCCGTAACGTCAAGCAACGCCAAACGAAAAACTTCAAAACAAAACTATCCACAGATGCAGTCTAACCAGTGGACAAAATGCCATCCAACAAAGAAAATCATGTAATGTTAGGAATACATTACACTGTCTCGCGTAATAGGGTGTAATAGCGGCGGTAAGGCCCATCATGGAGGATTGACTAGAGAGGTGACACGGAAGCCTCTCGTACCGACTGACGCAGGTGATCTCCGGGAAGGGGTGCTTCGGCGACCACCTGCATCGGATCAGGAAGGAGCCAACGCCTGAGTGTCATCACTGCGACGCGAGCGAGGACTCAGGGCTGCACACGCTGGCAGACTGCCCGGCGTGGGAGGCGCCGAGGCGTGACCTCGTGGCAGCCATCGGGGTGGGAGTCCTCTCGCTCGGCAGCATGATTGCGGCAATGGTGCGGAGCGCGCCTGGGAGCAGAGCAGAAGCAGGCCGGGACGGTGGGGCGACTAGCGCCCCTCCCGCAAACCGGGGCAAGACGGGGACACCGTGGTTCCCAAACCCGAGGGGGCCATCTCGAAACCGGAGATGGCCCAGGGTCAGTCGGGGAGCGAGGGATATGCTCTATGGGCAGCCTTACACTCCGGCGTCTGTAGACCCGCGACGGCGTGCGGTTTTAGTCGGTTCAAGCCCGACATAACCGCCCCCGCTGGCCAGCGGGGGGTATCCGAAGGGATTTCCGCACGGAAAAAAAAGGCACCCTCTGTTGTAAAGCCATCCATTGTACTCACATTTCATCTACGATGTTTAATTGATATAAATTGTATATTACATTTTGGTAAAATAAATTAAATAATAAACTTCTTATTAATATATTTTTTGGCTTTGCATACCCAAAGGTCATGAAGTTAAAACGAATTGTTAAAGAAATTATCGACTTGTTAGTTCTAGGGCCTTACCACGATGGTTTAAAAACAATTCAGTTTTGGGCCGCTCAGTTGACGGAGAGAGATGCATGTAGCTCCATCATTCAGTCATCCATTCAGTTTCGTGCTGCTTAGCTGAGGTAGCAACCTCAGCTAAGCAGCAAGAAACTGAATTGTTTTTAGCGCGTAGTGGTGATTAATAACGTTGAAAATTGTGAAAAGTACTAAACGATTGAAAAAGGTCAGGGGCCCGACCTTGGGGTGTGTGTTGGGTAACCTCCTCGAGTGTCGTTCCGATTCCGATCCCGCTGCAGTCCGGGGGGAATGGAACCGGAGCGGCCGGTACACCCTGGGCGGCGGTCAACGGCTTCCCCTTCATGGGGTTGGCATTGATCGTCGGCGAATACCCAACGTGGCGGGAATACATCGCTCTCCGTACTCCTCTGCTTTCAGAGGAGACAGGATGAGCGATGGTGTTTGTGGTTGAGGCCACCATAGGGTCCTGCGGGATCCAGGGGCGGGTTGGCCCACTGCTAACGCAGGGGCCGACGGGCACTTGTGCCGCCGCCGGTGAGAGAGGACTAGCCATCCTCTCGCGTTCCGTAATCGGCAGGTGATCAGCAACGACCTGACTGGTGGCTCCAGAAGGGTACGTCGTGAACTTGCTGACCGGAGGGCTTGCCTTTATTGGCCGGCCCACGACAAGGAAAAGTCTATAACACCCGACAGCGAAGTCGTAAAACCTATGGATACCAGCCGACCTCCATAGTATATAGGCTTATCCAGGTGCAGGGGGCTCCGCCTGGATGGACCACCTTTCCCCCATACTCGTGGGATATGCTATGGACATTAACCAACTAATTAAAAATAAAACGGACCGATCAAAAAAAAATAACACAGACCAAGGCAAGGAAAAGGACAACGAGAACGACGGAGTCTGCGCGGAAATCGCGCAGCAAACAAGCGTGGAGGTGACGCCAAATACCTCAGCGGTGTCGGAGAAATTCGACACCGCTAACGAGCGAAGCAGGGCGAGCAGCCCGGTGGGTTTGGGCGCCCAGCGAACCCGGAAGCGCAGGAGGCGCGCAAAGGCTCGGGCGGGGGAGGACGTGTCGGATGAGGACCGGGACGACCTCCTCCTCCAGCAGCGACGAGGCGAAGCCGGTGTCCAAGGTGGCTGCTGGCCGCCGAGGGGCGCGTGGTGGCGTGAGGGCTGGGCAATCCACCCGAGCCCCCTCGGCTATTGGAAGGGCCGTGAGAAACTCACCGCCGAGGCCTTCCACCTCAGCGGTGTCGGTGTCGGAGCCATGCGGGAGGACGTGGTCACTCATGGAGAGACTCCAGAAGGTGTCCGCGTCCTTCCAGGGGTCCCCAAACCCTGAGCAGGAGGCGATGTTGCGCATTGTGCTCGACATCGCCTCCGAGAATGAGGGCCTGGCAGCGCAGCTGGCCGAGTCCCGTCGGGAGACGGCTCGACTAGCTGCAGCCGTCGAGGAGCTCAAGAGGGGGATGGCGAGCTCGGCTCAAACGGCGCAGCGGGCGCAACCGGCGGAGCCGGCGCGCGCGACTCGCTCGTCCGCGAGTCGGTCAGCGCAGCCTGCGCTGTCGGCGCGGCCGGAGCGGCCGGTGCAACCGGTCCAGCAGCCGGCACAGTCGGTGCGGCCGGCGCAGCCGAGGGCACCGCCGGCGGAGGCCTGGCTCCCCTATATGGAGGCGCTGGAGGAGAGGATGATGTGTCGGATGGAGGCCCTAATGGACTCCATCCGACGTCCGCCTCTGGCGCCACCAGCGGCCGTCTACGCGGCTGTAGCCAAGAGGGGCCCCACCCGCCCGGCTGCGGGTGCGGTTGTGACCCTGCCGGAGCCGGCTCCTCAGCCCCCTCCCGCTCAGGGTAAGGGGAAGGGCAAAGGCAAGGGGAAGGGCAAGGGGAAGACGTCCCCAGCCCTGGCCCCAGCCCCAGCCCCAGCCGTGGTTCCGGCTACCTCCACCCCATTGGAAGGGGGCTGGGAGGTGGCTGGAGCCAACAAGAAGAGGCGGAAGGCCGCCAAGAAGGCCGCCAAGAAGGCCAGGAAGGCCGCGGCCGCCGCGAAGACAGCGCCGGGGAAGCTCCGTGCCCCTCGTACCACGGCCGTCGTCGTCACCCTGACGGCGGAGGCAGCGGGTAGGGGCATGGGGTATGCCGAGGTGTTGGCCAAAGTTAAGGCCAACGTCGATTTGAAGGCCCTCGAGATCCCGGGTGTCCGGTGCAAGAGCACACGGACGGGAGCCCGGCTTCTCGAGGTCCCTGGCGCCGCCAGTGGCCCCAAGGCCGACGCCCTAGCGGCTCGGCTGAGGGAGTCGCTGGACGCAGCCGACGTCCGGGTGTCCAGGCCCATTAAATGCGCAGAAGTGCGCATTACGGGCCTGGACGACTCCGTCACGGCAGAAGAGCTCAGGCTCGCCGTGGCGGAGGCCGGGGAAAGCTATACGCTTCGCCCGCGGTGGACAGGGGGCAGCAGTTGTCGGCTGCCCTATCGCGGCGGCCCAAAAGGTCGCAGACGGGCGGAGCCTCCTGGTGGGAGGCTTCCTGAGGGCGCAGGCACGGCTCCTGCAGGCCCGACCGGCCAGGTGCTTCAGGTGCCTGTCGGTGGGCCATGTGGGGGTGCACTGCACGGCGGAAGTGACGGCGGGTGACCGTTGCTTCCGCTGTGGCCAACCCGGTCACAAGGCCGGCACGTGCGATGCCCCGCTGCACTGCTTTAGGTGTGCAGCGGGAGGCAAGCCGGCCGACCACAGGGTTGGCAGCAAGGCCTGCGCCGGAGGGGAGCCGAAGCCGGGAGGCCGGCCTTCCGCCTCCAGTTCACAGCGGGATGCGGAGATGGGGGTTCCATAATGGATCCTCAACTCCGCATCCTGCAGGTGAACGTTGGCCACGGTGCCCATGCTCAGGATCTTCTGCGCCAGAGCATGGCACAGTGGGCCATAAATGTCGCCGCTGTCGCCGACCCATACACCCACCGGTTCCTCGGGCCTACCTGGGAAACCGCGCTGGATGGGTCGGCGGCACTGGTGCACAACCCTGCCGCCGGCAGCCCCCCTCTTGCCGTCGTTGCAAGGGGACCCGGCTGCGTGGCGGCGGCGGTTGGGGATATAGCGGTCGTGGCCGCTTATATCACGCCGAACCGAGACCAAGCTGCATATGAGCAGTGGCTCCGTCAGCTGGCCGTCATCGTCAATGCCTGCCAGCCCCGTCCGGTCCTTGTGCTCGGGGACTTCAACGCCTGGTCGTATGCCTGGGGTTCCCGACACGAAAGGGGCGCGACGGGGCATAGAGGCAGGGCACTGGTGGACTGGGCCGCACGACTCGGCCTAGTCCTCCTAAATCGGGGAGCCGTGGACACGTTCGTGACCTCGAGGGGTAGCTCCATCGTGGACCTATCGTTCGCGAGCCCCTCGTTGGCGCGACGTGTTCAGGGCTGGCGCGTCGTTTTGGGGGAGGACACAAGTTCGGATCACCGATACATTTGGTTTGACGTGTCCCCCCCTGCGAGCGACGCGCCGGCTGCACCGGCTCCACCCGAGCCACGTTGGGCGCTTAAGCGACTTGATCGGGAGCTCCTCCTGGAAGCCGCCATCGTACAGGCCTGGGCCCCTGCGCCGGACAGGCCTGTCAGCATAGACGATGAGGCGGAGTGGTTCCGGGAGGCCATGACCCGTGTCTGTGACGCGGCGATGCCTAGGGCTCCGCCCTATAATCCGAGGGGTCAGGTCTACTGGTGGTCGTCGGAGATCGCGCAGCTCAGACGGGGCTGCGTGATCACGCACCGCTGGTGGGCCCGATTCCGTAGGAGGCGTCGCCGCCCCGCAGATGCGGAGGCCCGAGAGGCGGAGTTGTACGAGGGATACAGGGAGGCCAGACGAGCCCTCCGAGCGGAGATAAGGCGTTCCAAACGGGACGCCTTCCGTGAGCTGCTGGAGACGCTGGAGCGGGACCCTTGGGGGCGGCCCTACCGGATGGTGAGGGGCAAGCTGCGCCCCAAGGCCCCGCCGTTAACCCGGTGTCTCCAGCCGGATCTGCTCGGAGGAGTTGTTGGCTCCCTGTTCCCAGCGCGGGCGGTGGAACATGTTCCGACGCGGATGACTCCGCCTCGGTTGCGCATGGCGCCCGACGTGGAAGACGACGACGTGCCCGAGGTCACTTGGGTAGAACTAGAGCTGGCGGTGAGAAGGCTAAGAGCCAAACACACCGCCCCGGGACCCGACGGCATTCCAGGCCGAGCGTGGGTCCTAGCTCTAGTCGACGACGCTCTTGAGCCCCGACTGAGAGGGCTTCTCAGCGCATGTTTGGAGCGGGGCCAGTTTCCGAAATTGTGGAAGACGGGGAAACTGGTCCTCATCCGAAAGGAGGGGCGCCCGGCGGACTCGCCGTCCGCCTACCGGCCCATAGTGTTGCTCGACGAGGTGTGCAAGCTCTTTGAAAGAGTAATTGCGAAGCGCCTCGTCGAGCACCTCTCAAGAGTGGGGCCGGACCTGGCGGATGGCCAATATGGCTTCCGCCAGAGGCGCTCCACCGTGGATGCCATCATGCGCGTGAGGGCTCTGGCGGAGGATGCAGTAGCCCGGGGTGAGGTGATGTTGGCGGTGTCCCTGGACATCGCCAACGCGTTCAACACCTTGCCCTGGAGTTGCATTAGGGAGGCGCTCGTGTATCACGAAGTGCCTCTCTACCTCCGCCGCATAGTCGGGGCGTATTTGACGGAGAGAGCCGTCATCTACCCAACCGTGACCGGTCTCGGTCGGCGTGAAATGTCGTGTGGTGTTCCACAGGGATCTTTCCTGGGGCCGCTCCTGTGGAACATCGGATACGACTGGGTGCTTCGCGGTGAGCTCGTAGGCGGTGCCGCCGTCACGTGCTACGCGGACGACACGCTCGTGACGGCGTGCGGGGCGACGTACCGCGAAGCGACCCGAAAGGCCACGACCGCGGTTGCCCAAGTCGTTAGGCGGATCCGGCGGCTGGGTCTCGAGGTGGCCCTGCATAAAACCGAGGCCCTGTTCTTCCATGGGCCTCGGAGCAAGCCACCCGAGGGATCCAATCTCATCGTGGGAGGAAATCGCATCGGCATCAAGCCCCAAATGAAATATTTGGGGCTCGTGCTCGACGGCCGATGGGACTTCGGAGAGCACATCCGAAGTCTGGCCCCCAAATTGAAGGGCACAGCTCTTGCTCTGGCTCGGCTGTTGCCCAACATGAGGGGGCCCGATGACTCCTGCAGGAGACTTTACGCGGGGATCGTGCGGTCCATGGCCCTGTATGGGTGCCCAATATGGGCGGAGGCACTGAGGACCAGAACTGTGCGGATGCTGCGCGCTCCACAGCGAGTTCTGGCCATCAGGGTCATCCGAGGGTACCGCACGATCTCCTTCGAGGCGGCGAGTCTCCTTGCCGGAACTCCGCCATGGGACCTGGAAGCGAGAGCCCTTTCGCAACTGTACCAGTGGCGAAAGGAGGCGCGGGAGCAGGGATGGAACCCCGAGCCTCGAGAAATCGAGGCCGTGCAGTCCCAGCTCCGCCAGGCCATCGTGGTGGAGTGGAAGGAACGACTTGGGCAACCAAGCGCAGGGCACGCCGCAATAGCGGCGGTAAGGCCCATCATGGAGGATTGGCTGGAGAGGCGACACGGAAGCCTCTCCTACCGACTGACGCAGGTGATCTCAGGGAAGGGGTGCTTCGGGGACCACCTGCATCGGATCAGGAAGGAGCCAACGCCTGAGTGTCATCACTGCGACGCGAGCGAGGACTCAGGGCTGCACACGCTGCGGACTGCCCGGCGTGGGAGGCGCCGAGGCGTCACCTCGTGGCAGCCATCGGGGTGGGAGTCCTCTCGCTCGGCAGCATGATTGCGGCAATGGTGCGGAGCGCGAGCGCGTGGGCCGCCGCCGCCTCCTTCTGCGAGCATGTAATGCTCGCGAAGGAGGTGGCGGAGCGCGCCCGGGAGAGACTTAGAACTCTCCCGGTCCGCCGAGCCCGCAACTTGCTCGCCGCGCGTCGCAGGCAACTCAGGCGCCGGAGGTCGCTTAACGACCTCCGTCCTCCATGAGCGCAGGCCTGGGGGTGGCGGGTGAGGCCACCTGTCACCCCAGCAGAAGCAGGCCGGGACGGTGGGGCGACTAGCGCCCCTCCCCCAAACCGGGGCAAGACGGGGACACCGTGGTTCCCAAACCCGAGGGGGCCATCTCGAAACCGGAGATGGCCCAGGGTCAGTCGGGGTGCGAGGGATATGCTCTATGGGCAACCTTACACCCCGGCGGCTGTAGACCCGAGACGGCGTGCGGTTTTAGTCGGTTCAAGCCCGACATAACCGCCCCCGCTGGCACGCGGGGGGGTATCCGAAGGGATTTCCGCACGATAAAAAAAAAAAAAAAAAAAAAGGGGGCCCGACCTTTTTCAATCGTTTAGTACTTTTCACAATATTCAACATTATTAAACAGTTTCTTTAATACATAAATAATATCTCGTTATTCAGAATTATTTAAAAACAAACGAATATGGCTTTTTTAATATTGATGGGTCAGAGTGGGACCATTATCTGTACTCAGTCATGTAAGATGTGGTTTCCAAAGAAACACAATTACCCGAAGGTAATCGATGCAATCAAAATAAAGATATAGGTACCTTAATTTAAAATCTGGTTTCAATAACTCCAATTTGACTTACATGATTTTTTAAACACAACCTACTTTATAATGTCCAAGGTAGTTCTATAAATAATAATACTAATAATATAAATTGGGTAAAGTACGGATATGTTAACATATATTTCGTTAGACTCACTGTAAGTAATCTGGGATAGGTAGAATAAAAGCTACTCAGAATAAGAGTCTACTTGAGGAGGCGCCAAGAGATAATCCGCTCGGAAAATGTACAGACCGCATTCTGACTTCTGATATGTGTTGTAGTAATCCCAGGCTACAATATGACTAATATTGCCAGTCGCTATTGTGGTCAGACCCCTCTTTCCCACCCCTGTTATCTAGTTAGCATACTTCAAAAGTATTTTTTTTATATTTAGGACACGTCAATTTGACTTCACCTCGCCTGATGATACGCTGAAGGTAAAGTCTCAGAAAAGAAGGTCACCATTACATACACGTACCATGTTAACAATGGTGGCGCTCAGCTTGACGGCCACATCAGAAGAGGATTGTCGTCGCAGCACCGCGTGACACCCACCGGTCCCACTAGTGCTGCGACCACAATCCCTCTGTCCAGCTATGCACTTGCTGACCCCTGAACGCAATCAAACCGAAATTGGATTACTATGGAGCATTTTTCGCAATCGTGCACGGTGGTCCCCACCCGGCCGAATTTTGTGACAAATTTGTGTCATCAAATTTCTACCACCAGAGTCTTGTACTTAGGAGTAATTTATACTCGTAGTAATTTTAGAAATTACTTAATAGTTTGTATATATGTGTAATTACGTTGTATGGTAACTAGTGGAATTTATTTCACTAGATAACATACTACGTAATTACTACGTAATAATTATATTTATTACGAACTTCCGTTAGTTATCATACTACATAATTATATACAACATAATATTTCGAACTATTAAGTAATTTATAAAATCATTAATTACTTTAATTAAGGACAGCCTCTGTGGCGTAGCGTAGGTTCGATTCCCGTCAGAGCAAATATTTGGATGCATGAATATGTTACTATTTTATACATTATTGTTACATATGCATTGGTCTAGGTGTTTCTATGTATAATATATGTGTATTAACAAAAAATGTATCTTAGTATGTTTATCCGTATTTAAGAACCCATAAGACAAGTTCTTTAAACTATGCTTACTTTGGGTCCACTATCCAGTACTATGTAGAATGTCGAAGAATATAAAAAAACGGTTACGTGTAAAATTGTTTCTTGTGAAGCCGTATTAATCTATATCTATCTATAATCTTATCTAATTTCTAGAGTAAAGCAGCAAGGGACTAATTATAATCTTACGAATTTACCAACCGACTTCAGTGCCAAATGAGACTACTATGGAATAAAGCTTATCATATGAAGGATGTTTATTATGTTGCGAATATATTAAAGTTAATGTTAGACGTTATCATTATAACAGTTCTTCCCACTTTGTACGTAGGGAACATGGTAGGGATGACCCACATAGCATGTGGTAATTTAATCCGTATAACTCGCCTACTCGTGGTGTGTAATTTATCTTATCTGCACAAAGCCTAAGCCATAGACAAATATGGCGACGGCGAGGACGCCGCAGACTCATCTATACGCCCGAGACTACCAACCTCCATGATCGGGGCCTGAGGACGGCAGCTGGCCGACTCGCCGTCCTTACAGAAGCAGGCCGTGGCGGAGGCGTGTCGTGTGTGGCCCTACACACGCTTGCCAACTTACCGAAGCGGGATAAAACCCGACCCCACCAGGCGAGGCCGCTTTCGCGGCCACAGTCCGCCGGCAACCCTGGGGTTATCCTTTCGAGGGCTTACCCGGGGTGCCCGGCAACGGACACTTGGGGAGGACACCGGGCGGCTTTAGTCGATAAACGACATAACCACCCCCGCTGGCCGGCGGGGGGGTATCCGAAGGGATTTCCGCACGTAAAAAAAAAATGTCATGAAGTCTTTTAATTTAGACTGTGTTAGAGATATTTTTAACCAAGTACCTAGGTCTTTTTAAAACCATACCATATTTTAAGTTGGGTGTATGGTAAAGTGAATTTCGGCCAGATGGACCGTTGACGTGAATACGGTGGCGGGTAGTGGCTGGATGCGGAAGGCGGAGGACTGGGTGTGCTGGTGAGTCTTGGGAATGGCAAATGTTTACCAGTGCATCAGGCTATTGATGAAGATGATTATTATCGATTTTAAAGTTCATCTAAACTTGGCATTGGATTGAATTTCAACCCCTTTTTAGGCGAACAATTAGCTGATAGGAACTTGGCCCCCTTTTTTATAGGTATGTTTTTAGTGGAATTTCAATACCTTTTTCAAGAAATCGTACCTATTTTTTTCTTTTTGTGCCATACTTTATACCCCCAACCCCACTCTCCTCCCCCCCCCCCTCCTCGTCGTATTCTCATTGTATCACTGGTTCATAAATATTTTTATTAAAATTCGATATTCGATTAGGCCGCTTGACTGATTTCTTATATTTCTTAATTTTTTGTTAATCTACATATAACACACGATCTGTGTGCCAAATTTCATAACGCTAGGACAATTGGAAGTGGCCTAAAGGTTTTATTACCGGTCAGTGAGTCAGTCAGTGCCAAAATTAGCTATATTCACAGGATCATATTTCGGGATCTACTGAAGCTATATCTATGAAATTTGGCGTACTGCTTTAATACTAGTATATGATTACGTAGGTTTTATCTCTGTACTTGAAATAGGCACTGAGCTACAGGGGGGTCAAAAGTGGGTCGAAACGGTTTGTGCAAATAGACGGCATGCGCGCGGCTTGTTGCTGGAACTTGGCCTGCGCACTACCGTGCGCTTAGATTTTTCATTTTAAAATAATATTGCATTTCTTTTTAGTTACAAATGTAAAATTATCGCTTTTCGATATTTATACCCACAATGTAAGTAATCTGTTCAATAAATATACTAGCATCTTGGTCATTTACTTTTTGACTTATTGCTTTCTTTTTACTTTTTGAGAATATAAAGTCAGAATCATCTTTCGGAAAGTGGAATTTCAAATTTTGGATGTAATTTAGCTTACGATCTTATTCCACGAATGGTGCAATTTATGTACATATATTCGGAGTAACTGCAGTCTACCATTAACTTCAACGTATCTAATGATACAGCTTACAAGCTACCTCTAATTCATGGAATTTCACACTGAACGCTGTCTCTCAAGATACAGGCAATAGCCTAGTTTGAGAAACAGCAATCATCATCCAGAGATAATTATGTATCCATTAACTATACTATGCACCTTTTGTTTGCTACCTGTTACATTCTTATGTGGTAATAAACTATTATTATTATTATTATTATCTATGACCCGATTGATAGACCGTACTCACTGTGCGTGTTCGGTCAATAAGTCGTTGTACGTATCTATACGTTAAATACACTCTCCACTATCTTAGAGACAAGGGCGGACAAAGCGATAACTCTATAATTGAACGTTTCAGATCTATCGCCTTTTGAGCCACTAGATGCACACATACGGTCTTGAATGTATATGGAACTTGTCTCGAGGAATATAAAACGCGATAACGCGAAAGCGATAATGTTTTCAGTATAAAATTAAATGTTACCGTAGTGTGATCTTACTACACTACGGTATTAGTGCACTGATACCCATATAATACAATATTTTATAGTGTATTTCACTGACATATATTATATGGGTGTACATTGTGTTCGTAAATTGTATGTTTTTGAAGTCAAAGGTCTAAACCATTTTTGGGGATTCTAGAACATCACACATGGTAAAAAATGTTTTTTTAAATTTAACTCAAACTTTATATATTTCAAATGATTCAACTGTTTATATACAAAATTGAGTCATCGCAGAGAAGAGCGCAGTTCAAATGTCATTTGTTTGATATCGTATTAGAATATAAACATATCTACCTATTTCTATCTGTAGTATACAACTAGGTATAATAATATCAGCATTAAGAGACTTGATATTCCTACACTAAAACATTCACTTAGATATTGAGAAATTATTAATATCAATCAGCGATTAGTTAATTACATTGTGAATTGTTATGTTGGAGTTTACTTGTATTTGTCAGTAGTTTCAGAGCTTTATAGTCATTTGAATTTCGAAATTTCCTTGATAACAATCAATCCACTAAACTTTGTTAAATCCCTGCTCAACATAACATAACACTGACTGACATAATCCTTTGAGCACAGTAGAACAGTATGAACTAATTTCAAACACTGTCCGAATTAATACATGGAAGGCTGCTGCATGAATTTCGCTATGTTATGCAAGTAACTTTACAGCCAATTAGTTAGGTTAGATAGTCCCTCTGTAATGGTAATTAAAACACTGAGAGTATTCATTATGGAATTTAAAGTTCTGTACGTAAGTAGGTTAACATCAAAAATTACGTTCATGTGTTGTTGTTAATTTTACATTGCAGTAGGCAACTTTCTTTTATTAACTTTATGCTGCGTACTGACTGGTTTTAACGCTGGTTCATGCTACACTGCGCCGCAACCGGGCTGGGCCCCGGCCTTATCGCTCAAAGCAATTTCTTACAGGCAACCTTTGGATGGACATGAATTTTAATGGACCTAATAGCAATATTGTATACTTCAAACTAAAAATAGTCTTGTAAATTCCACCATCTTGGTATAGTTTTATTTCCATAGGTTGTTAGCAGTCACATGGTTAATTTGCATTAATGGAAACTGCATAGTGCCACTCCAACGTGTCATGTCCGAAAATGACGTTACTAAAACGTGCTTAATCACTTCTATTGTGTCACTCACGGTAACTTAGCAAATGTAATCTGAGAGCGCGACTGTGCGAGTATCATCAGATTATTTGGTGACAAAGCATTTACTAATTATAGTATAAAATGGGCAGAGGCTACACGGAAAATAATTTACCTTAAATTTTGTTTTTTTCTGAAACAACGAAGTACTAATGTAATAAGAGAGATAATAGTACCAACTAGAATTTCGACCCCGTTCCCGCTTCCCATGGGAATGTATTCCAGGGATAAAAAGTAGCTTATGTCCTATCCCAGACTATAGTCTATCCCTGTACCAAATTTCAGCTAGATCCGTTCAGCCATTCTGGCGTGATTGAGTAACAAACATCCATCCATACATCCATCCATCCACCCAAACTTTCACATTTATGATATTATTTATTATTATTATTTATTTATTTTACAACTTATATTCATTATTTATATTCATTCGTTGGTGGCTGAACTCCTCCGTAACCACTCGCGCGATCTTGACCAAATTTACTGCGGTGCTAGTGTGGACACTGAGGAGTGTTTTAAAGATGGTTCATGGCCGATGTACCATTGAGGAATAATCAACGAAAAACAGTTTCACGAGCGCGCGGCCTTAGCTAAGCGCGCGACCGTATTAAGACGACAATATGATTATTATTATATTACATAGTAATGATTATTATTATCTTTATATATAAAAATGAATTGCTGTTCGTTAGTCTCGCTAAAACTAGAGAACAGCTGGACCGATTTGGCTAATTTTGGTCTTGAATTATTTGTGGAGGTCCAGAGAAGGTTTAAAAGGTGAATAAATATGGAAGTTGTTATCGGTTGAGGCAGTACGAAGTCTGCCGGGTCAGCTAGTATTACATAGTAATTAAATAATCATTGAGAGATTTGTTATATGCATTTTTACCTTTCAGGTCCATAGATAATATTGACTGTGAACTTGTCATCTTCCCGAAGATACATCGAACTTTGAGGAAATTACTGGCAGGAGAATAGTGGACATCGGCTATTTTTTTAAACAATTAAAAGAAATGGAGCATGAATTTGTATTTAAATGCAACTACAGTCATTTAAATTTACTACGTCACTTTATTTTGGAACTAGTCTACTAATGTCACTTTATTTTGGAACTACCTTTTTACGTTTTAGAAAAAATTGAAATAAAAGCATTAAAATAAATAGATAACTTAGATTTTTTAGTCCGCTATACCTACATTGGTTTGTATGAAATTGAACCCAAAACTTGTGGCAATCAACTGACTTTCGACGACTTGCGGAAGACAAGAATTTTCCTGGATGCATTCACATTATAAGAAATATCTGATCAGACATTTCTAATCGGACACAACAAATTTTCTTATAGTGTGAAGATGGTCTAATTGATTTCATTTCAAAAAAAAAGTCAGAATTACTTTTCTTGTGTAAATTACATACTTATAAATACATATAGAAACGTGAATTACAGACCAGGAACAAATATCTGTGGTCCACACAAATATTTGGTCCCAACGGGAATCGTACCCGTAACCTCCTGCATCGTAAGCTGGCGCTCGCCCGACCACACTACAGAGTACAAATATACGGTGATCATTTCACTTCTACTCATACTGGTGAAAAATAAATTGGTATCTTTACATAGCAATACCGATATTACCGATACCCGGTCAAATGTACGTTGACCCTCAATTTCACGTCAACTCATCATACTGATGAAAAAAAAATATTATTCGTAAAAGACAATACCGATAGACGGTCAAGTGTACCCTTATGGTCCGCGAACATAAAATACGGGGGAAGATGGTTGCGCCCCGCGCATGCTCCCGCCGCACTTCATACCTCACCCCCTCACAAACGCGATGCGCGTGTTCCCACTTCATCTTAAATTCAGTTTTGTTTGTAATTTTACTTTTTTTTCCAATCAAATAAGGTTATGACGTACACAATTTAAGTAAACCAACCTCTTTGCTAAACCAGGTTATTATTTCCACAGGGTGTTCCCAACTCTTGACATAAATAAGGTTGCCTCACACCTACACGTACGCGTACTAAGTCGACATTATTATTGGGTAAACAAAATTGCAGTTCCCAGCAATTTTCTCTTATCATACGCCTAAGTTACTTACGCGCGCCAAGTTAATTTTGAAGAAGTAGCAAGGCGAATATGATAAGGCTACGGAAGGTTGCCATACTTATACATAAAATCATTTTATCTTGGTATGCGCACAAAACGCTGCGTTTGATGTTCATGTGTGCTTATTCTACGAAGAACAAATAAAACGTTCAACAGCTACAATTGGTACAAACTGAATGCGTATTAGGTGTCGTAGTGCATTTTGAAGTCATCAAAGTTTTATGTAAATTGCAACGTCTCTTTTCTTTTAGAAAGAAATTGTGACAGTCACAGGAAGTAACATTATTTGACGTTTTCAAACTTGATATTTAGTTCAATATTAGTTTTTATAGTAAACAACGATGTTTTTTGGGGTTCCATAGCCAAATGGCAAAAAACGGAACCCTTATAGATTCGGCATGCCTGTGTCTGTCTGTCCGTCCGTATGTCACATTTTTTTTTTTTTATATATTTAGGACACGTCAATTTGACTTCACCTCGCCTGATGGTAAGCTGAAGGTAAAGTCTCAGGAAAGAGGGTCACCATTACATACACGTATCATGTTAACAATGGTGGCACTCAGCTTGACGGCCTCATCAGAAGAGGATTGTTGCCACATCCACTTTTTTCCGAAACTATAAGAACTATGCTGTTGAAACTTGGTAGGTGTATTCTGTGAACCGCATTAAGATCTTCACACAAAATTTGAAAAAAAAACAATACATTTTGGGGGTACTTGGGTACTTGGAACTGAAACTTAATTTTTTTTTTAATATTAAACCCATACGTGTGGGCTTACCTATCTATGGATAGGTCTTTAAAAATGATATTGAGGTTTCTAATATATTTTTTTTCTAAACTGATAGTTTGCGCGAGAGACACTTCCAAAGTGGTAAAATGTGTGTCATGTGTTTATGTGTGATAAAACTAAAAAAAATATGATGTACATTACCATGTAAACTTCCACCGAAAATTGGTTTGAACGAGATCTAGAGTTTTTTTTAATACGTCATAAATCGTAAACCGCAATTTACCTTTCATTCAACCGACTCAAATAGGTATAAAAAAAAACATCAATATGTTACTTGCTGCTACGGAACCCTTCATGGGCGAGTCCAACTCACACTTGGTCGGTTTTTTTAGATTCCTGTGGATTAATATCCACTATTATTTTAGACAGTTTTTAATCCACATTGCTTTAAAACCTATAATTTGAACAGAAATCACTTATTACAGTATTGTTTTGAACACTGTCAAATATCCTATATTAAAGTAAATTACTCGTATACCGGCTGATATACTTGACGGAAATCAATATGAATAAAAACTATATTAATCAGTTGATATATAAATACATTAATGACTCGTTACTTATCATACCACAATATACTACAAATATGCCTTGTATTAACTATAGTGTATGTACTACTCTGTCAAGAAAGTAACGGGAAAAGATCAATAATACACAAAATGTTTGCTATTTATCCAAATTTATTTTATCACTTTCAAAGTATGCTCCTTCAGAAACGATACACTTATGCCAATGAATAATCCAATCATTAAAACATTTTTCAAACGCTGTTTCCAGAATTGAGATCAGTTCTCGCCGCGAATTCTCCTTTATGTCTTCTACCGATTGAAAACGGGTGCCACGATGTGGTAATTTGAGTTTAGGAAAAAGAAAGAAGTCGGCTGCAGCCATATCTGGTGAATATAGCGGTTGCTCGATGGTATTTGTTGAGTATTTGGTCCAAAATTCGTTCAGAACGATGGCCTTGTGAGAAGGCGCATTATCGTGGTATCTGGCCTTTTTCGTCGAAGTTGCTCTCTTAAATGCCGCATAATGCTCAAATAATATTCTTTATTTACCACTTGACCTTCCGACAAGAATTCCGAGTGCACAACACCGCGATAGTCAAAGAAAACAGTCAACATGACTTTGACTTTTGTTCGACTTTAACGTGGTTTTTTCGGTTTCGGTTCAGTTGGAAGGCGCTACTCCGAAGATTGTTGACTAGTTTGCATGTCAAACTCGTAAAATCACGTTTGATCAGCAGTAACAATTTGTTTCATGAATTTTGGGTCGGAATTGACTAGTTCTAGCATGTCCTTAGCGCCTCCCATGCGATTGAGTTTTTGTAGAAATTTTAGGACAAGCCGAGCGGTAACATGTTTCATACCCAAATGATTAGTTAAAATGGTACGAATCGACTCGTGAGATACAGAAAGTTCGGCAGCTGTCTCTCTCAAAGTTGAATGAGGATTTTTAGTCACTATTTCCTTCACTTTGGCGATGTTAACTTCAGTTGCAGACGTTGATGGCCTACCAGAACGAGGCAAATCTTCCATCACATCTCGATCGCTTTTGACCGCTTTGTACCACTCATAAGCACGTGTTTTTAATAAAGTCGATTCACCGTAAGCCTTCTGTAACATTTTCAGTGCTCCGAACACGAAATTGAGTGAAATTTTTTTTAAGAAAAACCCTTTGTTCGATGTTTTTGTCCATAATGAAATTCGCTATACACACTAGATATTATGATATAACTAAAACAGCACTGTATTTAATATAAATAACAGGTGCAACTCAAACTCCGCGCCAAAATGGAAAACAGTGTTGCCAATCTATCAACAACAAAAAAAAACAAATATTTGAATTTGGAACCATAACCAAATCATCCATTCCCGATACTTTCTTGACAGAGTGTATATCAGAGTGCTTGAGCGTTCTTAGCAAACATAGTGTAATAATCCTCACTCAAGATCCAAAATTCTTCAGTCCGTAGTGCGTCCTCTGTTCTTTGTAGGCCGTTCACCTCTTTTGTCTCTCATTTTATCAAGGTGAAAAATGAATTTCTTACATTTTGAACGACTTCAATTTACTTTCAATTCGTTGCTAGTTCCAATACGGTTAACTTTCCCTGAGATTTTTATTAAGCTCTACTTTTCTTGGTTATTCAAAATAGTTCTTTCTTGTTTTAAATTTATAAAACAACGCTATAAGTTGTACTATCGTAATAAACTTTTAGCAATCGATGTACCGTATGCAATCGGTTTTGCTGCTTAACAAGCACAAGTTATCTTAATATCAGTAAAAAGTAAGAAAGTACTACATTAACGGGAGTACTAAAGAGTATATTATTAAACGGGTGAGCCGAAGCGGCAACTTTGAATCACGTAATTTTTGAGCTTTGATAATATATTGACAAATTAATTTAACATTTTAACCATTATTTCTTTGAATGAACTGAAAATTAAATTAAATCAACAATATCAATATACAGATAGGAATGTTTACTTTTGTTTGTTCGTTTCTATCATGTTTACTAATTTACTGCTATCATCTTTTTTCGTTCCTACCATCCAAATGTGGTGTAGAAGAGATTGCTTTTGACGTTAAAGCTATTGAGCATTAAGTATACAAAACAATATCTCAACAAACCAATACTTTTTAAATAGTTTTATTTAGGTTGACCTGTTTGCCGAATGTGCTGTACAATAAAGAAGATTGATTTTTATCTTTCATCTAATCTTTTTTTCTCTCAATTTACGCAGATTGTAGCAACGAGTAGACGTTCTTTTGTAGTAGATTCAGCAAAAGATTTTTCTAAAGCATAAAAAAATCTGTATTAATATTTATATAGTCCTATAGCCTAAATGCTATAAAATGATTTTATTTCAAGAGAATTTAGATTACATTAAAAGAAATACACGCCTGAAATCCTCCAATCTGTTTTAATTGAGAGAAGAGTGTTTAATTTTTCCTGTTCAGTATTCTTCCAGCGGGTTTCACAAACAACGATGTTTTGAAATAAAATACAGCTTGTATTTTGATGACAAAATACAAACTTGAGACCCATTTGTGGATTTGAATTAAATAAAGCTCTTCATTAAAATATTCCGCTCTTCTAACGAAACAGAATCGGTAGATTAGCTTATAATATTTATTTCTTCTTATAAAATAATTAAAAG
The DNA here is from genome assembly GCA_946251805.1 of Cybosia mesomella. NCBI lineage: Eukaryota > Metazoa > Arthropoda > Insecta > Lepidoptera > Erebidae > Cybosia > Cybosia mesomella. The sequence continues at coordinate 12,117,803 of OX276404.1, forward strand.
TGCTTGAACTGAGTCACTGTTTTGGTGGCTCTGTGGTAGCAAGGTACGACCACTGCGCATGAGGTACCAGTTCAATACTCGGGTCAAAAAATCTTTTCTTATATTCAATTTTCAGTAGCAGCACGGAGTAAGCTAAAAGTGTCTGCTTGGCGGCATTAGGCTTGTCCAACATTATGTGGGACCAGCACCAGTTACAAAACTTTGTTTGTTGCATTGGTCCATGGAAACCTCAATAATGTTATGAAATAAAATGGTCGAAAATTAATTAAACCCGAAAAGATTTAATGTTTTGATGATAGAATTCGACAAGATTTAGATTGGTAGTAATCTAAATCTTATATGCTAATATTGGGTCTTGCTAATATTGAGTGATCGAAATTCAACCGTCTTTCACTAAATAATTAAGTTTCGACGTTAACGAGGTTCTTTAATTATTTAGATTTTCGTGCTGTTACGTCAGCTTTTTATATTTATACGTACAAATTATATCCATGTTTATTGAAATTAGCAGTTTGAATGTAAACAGTGAATGCTCAATTTAAATTCGTTTTTCATTTAAGATGTTTCGTCACCTGTAATGTAACATTTTAAATTTTATTTTGAGTATTTCGTTACAGTACTGTCGCCTTAACTGATGAGCATTCGCTTGTAACGTAACAGTTGTCACAAAATATTACATTTTATTATTGTACAGACATTACGCACTGCACTTACATTGTTTCCTCTCTTACTGATTTAATACTCGAATTGTATCATTACAGATTACGCGTATTGGGTTCTCCTCTCTCACTGAATTTGACTCAACTGAATTGAATGTTTGTAACGTTACATAAAGGACGATTTCTCCCGGAAAGAGAGCACCTTTTAACACAAACTTAAAAGTAAAAGAAGACAAGATAAAAACTTCAAATTCATCAACCTCTTTAGTACCTACCTAGTGCTCGACAAAAGTTTTAATCAAGGTGAGCTGTTGGTTTTGTTAATATGCTCACTTATATACAAATGGGTGACATCCGTCACCTTTGTAATTCAACGGAGGTACCTAGTCGAAAAAGGCGTAGGTAATGTTGTATACTCGTATTATGTCACATCAGATCCATTGTTCTCTTTGATGTATTGAAGTAACTTATTCTGAACGAGTAATCAGAGGCATTGATCTATTTTCAGCTTCTATGTAACAAAAGTACTTTACTAAGGATGGAGTATACCTATAAATTGTGGAGGACAGAAAGAAAATTTTTAACATTGCCAAAACGTGTACTATATAGCATAGAATAGGTATATCACTGACGTAATAGGCATATTATGTAAATGTTTACATATATTTTTTACTAACAATTAATTTGCATTCTGTATATAGCAATCTATTTTCTCTTAAACAATCAGTCATTTATTTGGTTGATCAAGCAGCAATATGCAACATATTATTATGTCTGAGCTCAGATACACTTTCGTCTATTATTGAATAACTTAAAACCTGGTATCTAAGTTAAGAAATCTCTTCAGTCTGGTGAACTACTGGAAATATTCAGGTCCATTTGTATAAACTTTTTGCTTATATCTAATAATACCTTGAAACGAGTCATCAGACCGGTAATCAGTAGATTATCATGAAATTTAGTATGCAAGGGGTTTTGAGTGTGATAAATCAATCTACTCGTAGCTAGATTTATTTTTACAAAATGGCGTAAAAAAACCGATCGAAGCTCGGTCATCCAGGTGCTAATGTGTTAAATTTAACATTCTTGCAATCATTAAATCTCAGTTTTGATATTACCTGTAGTGGTAAACTATATAAAAAGATTGCTTGTAAAATACTTGATATCTATAATAGATTCAATAAGCGTTGTCCTATCCAAAACCATACAAAAGACTAATAAGTTCCTCACATATCCAATTATAGTTTGAACAGTACGTACAGTTAATAAAACAAGAACAAACTTGACTGGTCATTGGTCATGCGAACAGTTGTGTTACAGTTAGTATGAACAGGAAAATATTGAGTGAAGTTCATCAGCAAATCGCTCCCCTAGCCCGTATAATTCAGGAAACTGGCTCAGTCAATTTCCGTACGTATGAAGACGCAATCGATAGCTATGATCGGACTATGAGTTTGAAAAAAGGCGGGCGTGTTTAATTATATACCACAGATTCGATTATATCATAACCCAAAGATATACTTTACAAATCAGCATTCTTGATTGCTGTTAAGAATAAATAAAAAAAATTAGATGTACCGGTTCCTATATTTTTGATTATCTGCGTTTACGAAATTACACAATAAATTAGCACTCTAAACCATATGGCTAACGTGAAAGGTTTACTGACAATACAGGAAGCTTGCAAAGTGTATAAGGATAGAAGCGACAAGGAGTACCAAGAAAATTATTTGTCAACGCCTCAAACTAGCTGTATTATAATTGGGTTCGGGTACTTGTAATCAATCGTTAAGAGTGAATGAAGTTCCACCTAGCATCATGGAACTGCTGCAAGGAATGTAGTGTACAATGGTGCAGCGAAAGCTCATGGCTTAGCCCGCTTTTGAGATTCTTGATTTGCTCTTGTCATTTCATATTTTGCTGGAAGCAGGAAGGCGCTGACCGAATAACGAATACAGATACCATTACTGATTTACTGATCCGTCTCAAGGTTATTAAACTGGGTGCCTGAGTGAAAACTAGGTGGAGATTTTTATAGTAGAGACACGAGCACAGTATGCAATTAAAGGTTCATTTTTTATCCGAGAACGGAAAAAGGTATGCATTACGGAAAGCTAAAAAGCCCGCAATAATAAGTACTCTATATTCTAGTCCTCTATTAGGGTTCCGTTGCCAAATGGCCAAAAACGGAACCCTTATAGATTCATAGGGCACGCCGCAATAGCGGCGGTAAGACCCATCATGGAGGATTGGCTAGAGGGGCTACACGGAAGCCTCTCGTACCGACTGACACAGGTGATCTCCGGTAAGGGGAGCTTCGGGGACCACCTGCAGTGGATCAGAAGGACTCGGGGCTGCACACGCTGGCGGACTGCCCAGTGTGGGAGGCGCCGAGGCGTGACCTAGTGGCAGCCATCGGAGTGGGAATTCTCTCGCTCGGCAGCATGATTGCGGCAATGGTGCGGAGCGCGAGCGCGTGGGCTACCGCCACCTCCTTCTGCTTGCATGTAATGCTCGCGAAGGAGATGGCGGAGCGCGCCCGGGAGAGATTTAGAACTCTCCCGGCTCGCCGTGCCGCAACATGCTCGCCGCGCGTCGCAGGCGACTCAGGCCCTGGACGGAGGTCGCTTAACGACCTCCGTCCTCCATGAGCGCAGGTCTGGGGTGGCAGGTGAGGCCACCTGTCACCCCCAGCAGAAGCAGGCCGGGATGGTGGGGCGACTAGCGCCCCTCCCCCAAACCGGGGCAAGACGGGGACACCGTGGTTCCCAAACCCGAGGGGGCCATCTCGTAACCGGAGATGGCCCAGGGTCAGTCGGGGTGCGAGGGATATGCTCTATGGGCAACCTTACACCCCGGCGTCTGTAGACCCGAGACGGCGTGCGGTTTTAGTCGGTTCAAGCCCGACATAACCGCCCCCGCTGGCCGGCGAGGGGGTATCCGAAGGGATTTCCGAACGAAAAAAAAAATACAACAAGTGTGGTCTTATAATTAAAAAAATGTTTCCTTGTACATTTTACCACTTTTCTGTGGTATGTAAATATTCAAACAGTCAATAATTAATTTGTGACACAATAGATATAATATAATGGTTAGCTAGGCAAAGAATCATGCATACAATCTAATAAAAAAAAAACAAATGTCTCTATGGTTCATAAACAGAAATACCTAATAGGAAAAAAAATTGTCAATCACAAAGTGAATATAAATGTCAAATCTTAAAATTAATGATTGTCAATTCGAGTAACTTCATTTAAAATGCCTACGTAAAATGCAAAAAATACATAAGCGATAAATTGCAAATAGATCAGACTAAGTTAGCAAATACAACACTGAAAACTAAACACATGTATTATTTTATTTGGTTTTTTTGTACAATTAACCTCTGTCCTAATAGTTGCCGATCATTTTGCTTACTCAGTACCTGCAACGCAAACAACAACAAGCCATGTTGGCTTTACTTTGAACATGTATACTGCAGTTATCGGTCTTAACGATCGCGATAGAGCACAGGGAGTTGACAGTTTGCTAGTCTAACGCCGACGAACATCATTAATTTGCCTTACCCCGTAAGTTGACTTTGCCACCTAGGGTGAAGAGATATACTCGTAAGACCGATAGCGGCTGTTCTTCTTCAAGCAGAAAGTTTAAATAGCGAATTCAAAATATATAGATGTCGTAGTGTGATCCATATAATTGTAACAATATACGCCAGCGGATTCATTTGCACAGATATTTGTCTGTCTAAAAGTTATTTTTCTATTTATAAAATACAGTAGTTTTTTTTTGGATAAAAGGTACCGTGTGTCCTTAGGGTGTGTGTTGGGTAACCTCCTCGAGTGTCGTTCCGATTCCGATCCCGCTGCAGTCCCCCGGAATGGAATCGGAGCGGCCGGTACACCCTGGCCGGCGGTCAATGGCTTCTCCTTCATGGGGCTGGCATTGATCTTCGGCTAATACCCAACGTGGCGGGAACACATCGCTCTCCGTACTCCTCTGCTTTCAGAGCGAAGCAGAGCGAGCAGCGCGGCGGGTCTGGGCGTGCAGCGGACCCGCAAGCGCAGGAGGCGCGCAAAGGCTCGGGTGGGGGAGGACGTGTCGGATGAGGACTTTACCCTCACCGGGACGACCTCCTCCTCCAGCAGCGACGAGGCGTCGAAGCCGGCGTCCAAGGTGACTGCTGGCCGCCGAGGGGCGCGGGGTGGCGTGAGGGCTGGGCAATCCACCCGAGCTCCCTCGGCTCTTGGAAGGGCCGCGGGAAACTCACCACCGAGGCCTTCCACCTCGGCGGTGTCGGAACCGTGTGGAGAGACTCCAGAAGGTAACCGCGTCCTTCCGGGGGTCCCCAAACCCTGAGCAGGAGGCGATGTTGCACATTGTGCTCGACATCGCCTCCGAGAATGAGGGCCTGGCGGCGCAGCTGGCCGAGTCCCGTCGGGAGACGGCTCGACTAGCTGCAGCCGTCGAGGAGCTCAAGAGGGGGATGGTGAGCCCGGCTCAAACGGTGCAGCGGGTGCAACCGGCGGAGCCGGCGCGCGTGACTCGCTAGTCTGCGAGTAGGTCTAGCAGCCGGCCCAGTCGGTGCAGCCGGCGCAGCCGAGGGCACGGTCGGCGGAGTCCTGGCTCCCATATGTGGAGGCGCTGGAAGAACGGATGATGTGCCGGATGGAGGCCCTAATGGACTCCATCCGCAGTCCGACTCTGGCGCCACCGGCGGCCGGCTACGCGGCTACAGCCCGGAAGGGCCCCACGCGCCCGGCTGCGGTTGTGACCCTGCCGGAGCCAGCTCCTCAGCCCACTCCCACTCAGGATAAGGGGAAGGGCAAAGGCAAGGGGAAGGGCAAGGGGAAGACGTCCCCAGCCCCAGCCCCAGCCGTGGTTCCAGCTACCTCCACCCCATTGGAAGGGGGCTGGGAGGTGGCTGGAGCCAGCAAGAAGAGGCGGAAGGCCGCCAAGAAGGCCAGGAGGGCTTCGGCCGCCGCGAAAGCAGCGCCGGGGAACCTCCGTGCCCCCCGCACTACGGCTGTCATCGTCACCCTGACGGCGGAGGCATCGGGGAGAGGCATGGGGTATGCCGAGGTGTTGGCCAAGGTTAAGGCCAACGTAGACCTCAAGGCACTCGAGATCCCGGGCGTACGGTGCAAGAGCACACGGATGGGAGCTTCTCAAGGTCCCCGGTGCCGCCAGTGGCCCCAAGGCTGACGCCCTAGCGGCTAGGCTGAGGGAGTCGCTGGATGCAGCCGACGACGTCCGCGTGTCCAGGCCCATTAAATGTGCAGAAGTGCGCATCACGGGCCTGGACGACTCCGTCACAGCTGAGGAGCTTAGGCTCGCCGTGGCGGAGGCCGGGGACTGCTCCCCGGACACAGTTAAGGCCGGAGTTATACGCTTCGGCCGCGGTGGACAGGGGGCAGCAGTTGTCGGGTGCCCTATCGCGGCGGCCCAAAAGGTCGCTGACGGGCGGAGCCTCCTGGTAGGAGGCTTCCTGAGGGCGCAAGCACGGCTCCTGCAGGCCCGACCGGCTAGGTGCTTTAGGTGCCTGTCAGTGGGCCATGTGGGGGTGCACTGCACGGCGGAAGTGACGGCGGGTGACCGTTGCTTCCGCTGTGGCCAGCCCGGTCATAAGGCTGGTACGTGTGGCGCCCCACTGCACTGTTTTAGGTGTGCAGCGGGAGGCAAGCCGGCTGAGCACAGGGTTGGAAGCAAGGCCTGCGCCGGAGGGGAGCCGAAGCCGGGAGGCCGGCCTTCCGCCTCCAGTTCACAGCGGGATGCGAAGATGGGGGTTCCATAATGGATCCTCAACTCCGCATCCTGTAGGTGAACGTTGGCCACGGTGCCCGTGCTCAGGACCTTCTGCTCCAGAGCATGGCACAGAGGCCATAAATATCGCCGCTGTCGCCGACCCATACACCCACCGGTTCCTCGGGCCTGCCTGGGAAACCGCGCTGGATGGGTCGGCGGCACTTTTGCACAACCCTGCCGCCGGCAGCCCCCCTCTTGCCGTCGTTGCAAGGGGAGCCGGCTGCGTGGCTTCGGCGGTTGGTGATATAGCGGTCGTGGCTGCTTATATCACGCCGAACCGAGACCAAGCTGCATTTGAGCAATGGCTCCGTCAGCTGGCCGTCGTCGTCAATGCCCGCCAGCCCCGTCCGGTCCTTGTGCTCGGGGACTTCAACGCCTGGTCGTTGGCCTGGGGTTCCCGACACGATAAGGGCGCGACGGGGCATAGAGGCAGGGCACTGGTGGACTGGGCCGAACGACTCGGCCTAGTCCTCCTAAATCGGGGAGCCGTGGACACGTTCGTGACCTCGAGGGCTAGCTCCATCGTGGACCTATCATTCGCGAGCCCCTCGTTGGCTTCCGCCGGAGGCGCTCCACCGTGGATATCATCATGCGCGTGAGGGCTCTGGCGGAGGATGCAGTAGCCCGGGGTGAGGTGATGTTGGCGGTGTTCCTGGACATCGCCAACGCGTTCAACACCTTGCCCTGGAGTTGCATTAGGGAGGCGCTCGTGTATCACGAAGTGCCTCTCTACCTCCGCCGCATAGTCGGGGCGTATTTGACGGAGAGAGCCGTCATCTACCCAACCGTAACCGGTCTCGGTCGGCGTGAAATGTCGTGCGGTGTTCCACAGGGATCGGTCCTGGGGCCGCTACTGTGGAACATCGGATACGACTGCGTGCTTCGCGGTGAGCTCGTAGGCGGTGCCGCTGTCACGTGCTACGCGGACGACACGCTCGTGAAGGCGTGCGGGGCGACGTACCGCGAAGCGACCCTAAAGGCCACGACCGCGGTTGACCAAGTCGTTGAGCGGATCTGGCGGCTGGGTATCGAGGTGGCTCTGCATAAAACCGAGGCCCTGTTCTTTCATGGGCCTCGGAGCAAGCCACCCGAGGGATCCAGTCTCATCGTGCGGTCCATGGCCCTGGGTCCAGCATGGACCGCACGATCCCCGCGTAGAGTCTCCTGCAGGAGTCATCGGGCCCCCTCATGTTGGGCAACAGCCGAGCCAGAGCGAGAGCTGTGCCCTTCAATTTGGGGACCAGACTTCGGCTCGCCGAAGCTCTCCGAAGTCCCATCGGCCGTCGAGCACGAGCCCCAAATATTTCATTTGGGGCTTGATGCCGATGCGATTTCCTCCCACGATGAGACTGGATCCCTCGGGTGGCTTGCTCCGAGGCCCATGAAAGAACAGGGCCTCGGTTTTATGCAGAGCCACCTCGATACCCAGCCGCCAGATCCGCTCAACGACTTGGTCAACCGCGGTCGTGGCCTTTAGGGTCGCTTCGCGGTACGTCGCCCCGCACGCCTTCACGAGCGTGTCGTCCGCGTAGCACGTGACAGCGGCACCGCCTACGAGCTCACCGCGAAGCACGCAGTCGTATCCGATGTTCCACAGTAGCGGCCCCAGGACCGATCCCTGTGGAACACCGCACGACATTTCACGCCGACCGAGACCGGTTACGGTTGGGTAGATGACGGCTCTCTCCGTCAAATACGCCCCGACTATGCGGCGGAGGTAGAGAGGCACTTCGTGATACACGAGCGCCTCCCTAATGCAACTCCAGGGCAAGGTGTTGAACGCGTTGGCGATGTCCAGGGACACCGCCAACATCACCTCACCCCGGGCTACTGCATCCTCCGCCAGAGCCCTCACGCGCATGATGGTATCCACGGTGGAGCGCCTCCGGCGGAAGCCAACGAGGGGCTCGCGAATGATAGGTCCACGATGGAGCTAGCCCTCGAGGTCACGAACGTGTCCACGGCTCCCCGATTTAGGAGGACTAGGCCGAGTCGTTCGGCCCAGTCCACCAGTGCCCTGCCTCTATGCCCCGTCGCGCCCTTATCGTGTCGGGAACCCCAGGCCAACGACCAGGCGTTGAAGTCCCCGAGCACAAGGACCGGACGGGGCTGGCGGGCATTGACGACGACGGCCAGCTGACGGAGCCATTGCTCAAATGCAGCTTGGTCTCGGTTCGGCGTGATATAAGCAGCCACGACCGCTATATCACCAACCGCCGAAGCCACGCAGCCGGCTCCCCTTGCAACGACGGCAAGAGGGGGGCTGCCGGCGGCAGGGTTGTGCAAAAGTGCCGCCGACCCATCCAGCGCGGTTTCCCAGGCAGGCCCGAGGAACCGGTGGGTGTATGGGTCGGCGACAGCGGCGATATTTATGGCCTCTGTGCCATGCTCTGGAGCAGAAGGTCCTGAGCACGGGCACCGTGGCCAACGTTCACCTACAGGATGCGGAGTTGAGGATCCATTATGGAACCCCCATCTTCGCATCCCGCTGTGAACTGGAGGCGGAAGGCCGGCCTCCCGGCTTCGGCTCCCCTCCGGCGCAGGCCTTGCTTCCAACCCTGTGCTCAGCCGGCTTGCCTCCCGCTGCACACCTAAAACAGTGCAGTGGGGCGCCACACGTACCAGCCTTATGACCGGGCTGGCCACAGCGGAAGCAACGGTCACCCGCCGTCACTTCCGCCGTGCAGTGCACCCCCACATGGCCCACTGACAGGCACCTAAAGCACCTAGCCGGTCGGGCCTGCAGGAGCCGTGCTTGCGCCCTCAGGAAGCCTCCTACCAGGAGGCTCCGCCCGTCCGGCAAGGAGACTCGCTGCCTCGAAGGAGATCGTGCGGTACCCGCGGATGACCCTGATGGCCATAACTCGCTGCGGAGCGCGCAGCATCCGCACAGTTCTGGTCCTCAGGGCCTCCGCCCAAATTGGGCACCCATACAGGGATGGGTCAGCAGTATGGGTGCCCAATTTGGGCGGAGGCCCTGAGGACCAGAACTGTGCGGATGCTGCGCGCTCCGCAGCGAGTTATGGCCATCAGGGTCATCCGCGGGTACCGCACGATCTCCTTCGAGGCAGCGAGTCTCCTTGCCGGAACTTCGCCATGGGACCTGGAGGCGAGAGCCCTTTCGCAACTGTACCAGTGGCGAAAGGAGGCGCGGGAGCAGGGATGGAACACCGAGCCTCGAGAAATCGAGGCCGTGCAGTCCCAGCTCCGCCAGACCATCGTGGTGGAGTGGAAGGAACGACTTGGGCGACCAAGCGCAGGGCACGCCGCAATTGCAGCCGTTAGGATCATCATGGAGGATTGGCTAGAGAGGCGACACGGAAGCCTCTCGTACCGACTGACGCAGGTGATCTCCGGGAAGGGGTGCTTCGGAGACCAACTGCATCGGGTCAGGAAGGAGCCAACGCCTGAGTGTCATCACTGCGACGCGAGCGAGGACTCAGGACAGCACACGCTGGCGGACTGCCCGGCGTGGGAGGCGCCGAGGCGTGACCTCGTGGCAGCCATCGGGGTGGGAGTCCTCTCGCTCGGCAGCATGATTGCGGCAATGGTGCGGAGCGCGAGCGCGTGGGCCGCCACCACCTTCATCTGCGAGCATTTAATGCTCGCGAAAGAGAAGGCGGAGCGCGCCCGGGAGAGATTTAGAACTCTCCCGGCCCGCCGAGCCCGCAACTTGCTCGTCGAGCGTCGCAGGCGACTTTGGCGCCGGAGGTCGCTTAACGACCGCCGTCCTCCATGAGCGCAGGCCTGGGGGTGACAGGTGAGGCCGCCTGTTACCCCAGCAGAAGCAGGCCAGGATGGTGGGGCTACTAGCGCCCCTCCCCCAAACCGGGGCAAGACGGGGACACCGTGGTTCCCAAACCCGAGGGTCAGTCGGGGTGCGAGGGATATGCTCTATGGGCAACCTTACACCCCGGCGTCTGTAACCCGAGACAGCGTGCGGTTTTAGTTGGTTCAAGCCCGACATAACCGCCCCCGCTGTCCGGCGGGGGGGTATCCGAAGGGATTTCCGCACGAAAAAAAAAAAAAAGGTACCGTGTGTCCTTTTATGTACTCCTGACAACATGTATGAAAAATATTCATAATTAAGACTTACAGACAAGACAGTCTTAAGATTCACTTCGAATATAACTGTTGTATAAACAAAACTGTCAAATACCTACAAAATCCGCACGGTGATAAGTTTGTTTTAAGACTGTCTTGCCTTTAATCTGCGCTCGCCATAAGGTGTGAAAGCGTAAGAAACAAACATCTAAAATCTATTTCCAACACTATTTTATAGCAGACAACGTCTATTTTTATTTCTCATTTCAAGATTAGCTTGCGAAAGTCTGAATACGGTAAAGTCGAATCCGTCCGAGTTTGCAGGTTCACTTTTCTATTTTTGTATCATGTAGGTAAGTTAGTTGCTCGTTGGCCACGACCTAAAGCGATTTTATTTTGTGCAGAGGGTCAAGTGGGAGTACGGGGGTGCGAGGTCGCGTATAAAAAGGGTTGCGTTAGTGGGCAATAAGTAATTTCCTTCCTACTTTCCTTCAGAAGTTCAAAGGTTCACAGAGAGTTGTGATTAATATTTTATCAACTTTAACACTCCAAAACTTAGTAAGTTATAAGTACTTTTTGATTTACTGCCCCTCTGATTTGGAATGTTTGTAATTATCTTTGAGAGTTATAATAACTGAAATTAACAGTGTAATTTTATTGAAATCGAATGTTGTTTTTCTGCCACTACTGAGAGTAGCAGTGTATGTTGAATTTGAAAACGATAAAAATACTTCAGTTTTTATTCTATAACTGATGTCTGTACACAGTAAGCACATTTACCATACATATCATGCACGGTATGTAATTTTTTTAGTTTATTGCGCATAAACTAAAAAAATAATGTTTTTAACACCCTTCAAAACAGGAATTTTATTTGTTTTCGATAACTTCGTCTTTTTGTCTTTTATTCAATCAGTAATTCCTTATTTTTCGTTTTTCAGTGCCTGTTTTTATTGGGTTTTTTTTGAAGTAGGTTTCATTATTTTTATTAATGTTTTTCGGAGAATGAAACTCTAACCTAAGATTATCAAAACGCTAGATCTCAGTCTTAGTTTCTTTTCAGATTTTCAATAATAGCATTTTTTATTTCTTTTGCCGTAAGAATTTCTAAGACTCAGAATTGTTGTGGATTGTCCAGATTCATAACATGACGTCACAGTATCTGTGGAAATACATCACGAAAGTATCTGAGCCTCTTAGGATTTGGTCGCAGATTATATGAATATAAAGTAATGATACCTTACGATATTAACACATTCTTTAGTTACCATCACTATGCTGATAATTGGTAATGTTTTCTTATCTTATGAAATCGTTACCTTATAAAACGATGCTGGATACATTTATAATTCAGTACAAAATGTACATAGCATTGCATACATACCTTTAAAAAAAAGCCCAATTTTTTTAGCAAACTTTGATCATCAAAATTTAACATATTTAACTAAGATGCTTAAACTGGTCTTTTATATTTTCTGTAAAAGGGACTGCTAAGCGAGCCTGTCATAAGTGTTGGCTGGTATTGATGGGATGAATATCGCCCCCTCCGTATTTCGGTGATTTGTTTGGAACGATGTCTCCATTATTCCTGAGTGGTTTCACGTGATAAAGCTGTTAGCTGCAGTAACGTAGGGGATTGAGTCAACAACCAAAATTTGTTTTAGCAGAATTATGATCATTTAAGTCGTTCTTCATGGACGTTAATACATCTTTTTACATTGCGCTTTGCGTCATTTTTGTTGATTATTTTTAAATAACGTTCTTAGATCAAAAAACAGAATTAAATATAAGGAAATATTTAAAATACCATAGCGAAAAGTGGTGTTAGTAAAGTGTAGTTGTTTTGATGGCCTTGAATTTGTGGTATGAACGCACTTCTAGCAGATTTGATTTAGTTTCGCTGTAGAGGTTAACGAAGATACTACTAATTATAATTGAATATAATGAATAAATTACACACAACAATTTTATAGACGCCATTTTAAGTTCTGAATAATAATCAACAACAATTTAATTTAAAGAATAAATTTACACCTGTAAACAATAACGATAATAATAATAATAGACGTAGTATCCCAGTTAGATACAATATATGTACATACCTGCATTATTTAAAATAACCATTCACATTGACTGTGAGTTGTACCTTGTATAGCAGAAAGTGTACAGCCGACATAGATTCCGTTTAGAGATAGGATCGATCATGAAGGCGGTAACAGGAAATTGTCTATATCGTACGTTCGTCTCTTGATATCTATCAAAGTTATATCGCATATCAAGGTCTCATTTACTTTCTACATATAATATACTCATATTTGCTTCAATGGAGAGAGGCTTAGGATCTCTAATAACGTACCTCGAATTTATGTAATAGCCAAGGGTTTTGAAGGTAACAGATATTTAGTATTAGAAACAGTTAGACCGTTTTGTTCTAATACGGTCTGAATGTTACTTAGAGACCGTATTAGAATTACAGTTTTAGGATGAATTATTTGAGTTTATCTCAAATTGCAATATTCTTAAGATTTAGATCGGAAAAAGAGAACATCTAGGAAATCTTTAGAAAAAAGTAAGCATACAAAATGCTTAAAAATTTAATTGAATTGCAATATTCTTATTTGTTATTTATTTTGAACAGAGTAAATATAAGACTTATTTTCACAAATAGTGTTGGTATGTAGATTAAATACATGAGGTTCAAAGTGGTGAAAAGTATTATTAGGGTTTCTATGAATTCCTGGCGTGAGAGGCACCAAGGCGGGCCCTCGTGGTGGCCCTTGGAGTGGGAGTCCTCTCCCCCGGCGTCTTGCTCACAGTGATGGTGCGGAGCGCGAGCACGTAGACTGCTGCCGCCTCCTTTTGCAAGCAAGTAATGCTCGAGAAGGAGATGGCGGAGCCATACTCAGGTCTCTCTCGATCCGCAGAGCCCGCGAGGTGTGGAGGTCACTTAGGCGTGGGAGGTTGTTTAACGACCTCCGTCCTCCATGACCGCAGGTCTCGGGGTGACAAGTAGAGCCGCCTGTCACCCTAGCAGAAACAGGCCAGGGCGGCAGCCCTTTTCGGGGGCAAGACGGGGACACTGTGGTCCCCAAACTCGAAGGGGCAATCTCGAAACCGGAAATGGCCCTAGGTCAGCTGGGTGCGAGGGAAATGCTTTACACCCCGGCGTCTGAAGAACCAAGATGGAGTGCGGTTTTAGTCGGTTCGAATCCGACATAACTTCTACTTCTAAGATTATTGGTTTCTACGTGAACTTCTATAAATTTTCTCAAGTTCAACTGTCTATTTAATATTTTTTGTGCATATTTAGTATTTAGATATAACATATCTTGAATAAAAACAAAATAACATATATAAACTTTACTAAAAAAAAATTTATTTAAGAATCAGGGAGTGAATGAGACCGGACTATTCTTTTTACCAATATTTAAGCGGAATGATATTTCGAATAATTCCATCCAAAAACATTTTTGTTTTATTACAATCGTTATAAAGGGGTTGAAAGTTATTGATCGTAATGTCTACTATTTACGATACCCAACGATGTTCCGAAATATATTCTCCCAACCATGAAAATAACATGTAACACTAAGTAAAGCTTCAGCTTTCCTATATATTCGATTCTCAGTTGTATTCCTCTTTTGGCAAAATATCTAGATATTTTTCCAATGAATTACACATACTCTCGTTGAGAATAACAATGTCAATCTACAGATTTATATAAAGTTTCAATGTAAACAAACGTGTAAAAAATATAACGATGCTATGTTTGTTCAGAAGGGAATTTAAAAGCTTTGGAATTTAAAAGCAATTACTGACTATGGCAATATCCCATATAATATTGATCGTCATAAAATATTTACCAAATAACAAGGAATGAAATGAACCACAAGGACTCCCATTTTTGATCGCTGAATATTTTACGAATAACAAATAACGTAAGTATACTTTTCAGAACATTAAATTAATCGAATTAACATTTTGTACTAGTGCAAAAGACGAAAAAGCAAAATAAATTATTGAAGACAAGCTACAAACTTTTCGAATCGGTAGGTACAGTTATTGCACAAAACTATTATTTTTGTTATAGTGCGATAGAACACGACATACATTTTTGAATAAAAACTTGTTTCTTAAAAATACCTTTTATTTTGAATGATTTTATATTCCATTTTTTTAGTTTTCATGTAGCTCCAGAGTGCCCTGAATACCATGTAATAACAAAGAATTCTCCATGGCAAAACCAGCAAGCCCAAACTCTGTTTATTTTGTTTAGCTTAGAAGTTCCTATGGCCACCTTCCTACTCCATCTTCAGACCCTGAATATCATAAAACACCAGAGAGTTTGCTAAGACAAAACGAATGAGCCCCAACTCGATAGGTTTATCTCGTTTTGTTTGAAGTTTCGTGGCCACCTTGCTACTCAATCCTCAGACCAGCTCCATTGCATTTTCATCGCATTCGAATGTCAACAAACCGTCGAAAAATGGTGCAAGGCTTGTAAAAAAATACTTACTCGTGTATCATTCCAATGAAATACCTTTCAACACATTTTATAAGTTGTCGTTGTTATGCGTGTACAATAATATTTGTTAATCAAATTAATATTAAGCTATTTATAAACTTTGATTATGTAGCAGATAACAATAGAAATCGTCAAGATCGGAAATCTAAATATTTGGTTTGACCGCAATCCAAAAGAATTGATGGATTGGATCGAACTTTTACGATATTTCAGCGTTTGTGCAAACGTGCTCTTGGGGACCATGAAATGCAGAAAACTGCTATTTATCGTCAATATTAGGTGAGAAACTTTTAGAACACTCTAACGAAACAGCTCAAGCCCAACACCCGTTCATGAGGCAGCCACATGGATTTGCCATGATAAAGAGAAGAAAAGAACTATTGCGACAGAAGTACGACTCAGTATCCGTTAATGTGCTACGAAAGGAAACTCTGGACATTCTTACGCTTGATATTTTCCACTCATAGTGATACCTAGGTTTAAGTTAAAATAAACTTCTGAATTAAACATGTTTTCTTGACAAGAATGCACAACTTTTCATTCTAATTATTGACTTCATCAACGGTAATTTATTTATCCAGTAAAATTGTCATTTAGCTTTATTACTCGTACACGTGTAGAGTTTCGTATATCTCAGTTTTGCTTATCAGAGGTTCTCATTTGTGTCTCTGCGTTGTGGATCTTATGAATTATTTATATTCTCAACCTTCTTCTTGGTTTGAAGAAATTATATGTTGTGAACGTAGACATATGCACACAAAAGTGAGTTATGAAGTACTTTGTACTTTAACTTAAAACACAAAAATTTCATTATTTACATTTGTATGCATATATGTACGTTAAATATTAAGCACTCAACGATAAGCTTATTACAAGTTATTGAATTATAATATATAAGTAACTTGTTGACTTTCTATCGCTGTAGAGCAAGCGCTTGATACTTGATAATTTTATTATTACGTACTAAAGTAATATCAAATTTGCTATTAAACCGGGCTTTGCTTTTTATATTTTTTTTAAATCTAATTTATTTTCTATCTAAATTCAGTCGTGAAATATGCAATTTCAAGACCAAATGTCAGATAAATTCATACTGAGTTTACATACAAAGTGTGCATACTTGTTCGTCAAGTGAAGCTCACTGGATTAACAAGTATGCTAAAATTAACGGTTCCTTTTTTAGCACTGTCTATTCATATTGATCTGGATGTTTTTATTACATACGAGTTATGTATGAACAAAAAATATATTTAAGTAGTTATATTTATACATGCTCTGGGACCTATAGTAATAATTACTGTTCAGGTAGTTCGTGTAAGCGTGACCTAAGCATATTTATCACATGAAACACCGCCATCTAGAGACAATGGTTTGTAGCAAATTTCATAACAATATAACTTATTATTATAATGGCTCAACAAATATCCATATGTTTAATATCTGCCATTCATACAGCAAAAGCTCTTCAGAAACTTTATTTGTTGTGAAAGCACTACAATAGTGAGACATGTTTCATAATTTGATTTCATATTGATTACATTTTGGCTTGAATTGTAGTAAATTATGCAGGTTTAGTTAGCATTGCTTGGATAGGATTTTGGCTAATGATTATTGAAATTGTTTCCTTAAGGTTTGATGTAATCATTCACAGCGCACAGGTATATATCGAATAAACCGTTCACGGGTTTACGTTTAATATCAAGAAAAGGGTTCAGTTTCCCCAAATTAGTAAATTAATCCACAGTGCATGGCATGAAATGTATCTATCAGCAATCTGGTTACCTGGAATATAAACACTTGGTATTGTAGGAAAAATGTACTTGCGTTTTAAAAGTTCGCTGTCTTTCTCGTACTGTGTGTATAATTAATCTTGTTATTAGTATAATTTTATTTATTTTGACTTATTGCACATTTTGTACAAAGGTCTTATTAATATCCAAGGCATCTTCTAGTAGGTAACTAATGTTGGAGTAAGGTAGAAATTAAATAGCAACTATCAAACTAGCAATCTGATCTATTAAATCACTAATAAAATAACGTTAATTTATGATAGCATTTATAGTATCAGTTTCTTTAGAATTTCACAACAACTTCAAAAGTACACTGAAATATTTGCTTTGCCTGTTCAATGTACATCTGAAACAATCTCTTGTTGCTTTTCAAACGTAGTGTAAACCTTATAGGAAAATGCAGGCAAATGGTTTCAATATACAAATTCAGTACGGTAGACTCCATGATAAGATAGAATGATCACAAGTGAATTTTGAAATAATACATAGCTCCTAGTCTACCAAAATTCGCTATGACTCCCATGGGTAAACTTAAAGCAAAATCTAAATAATACACTAGTTACTGAGAATGTTTTACTAAAATAGGTTACGGAATTCAAATAAAGTAATTTTAGAGTTATTTTGGTTTAGTGAGATGAGTAATAGAATCAACGTCATTGTGTGAGTTCAATAGCAAATGAGAAATTTATTTAATAGTTCCAGGTTGTTATTTCTTTAAATATATTTTGCGGGCAATTTTGAACGTCAAGGTGACTTTTTACTCATCATAAACTTTTAAAACTTAGACGCAATACTTACTTTTGACGGTCTGTAGCATCACCTAATTTTGACGGTCTGTAACAGGTTTTGAAACCTAGATGTGTTCATCAACTTTTTATGCAAACTGTAGTTATCTCCAAACAAAGAACTCTGTAAGCATTTACGTTCAATGTATTATTTAACAACAACAACAATGACTAAAATAGCAGTAATAAAACAACTAAGAAAGGAGACTTCAACTTGATTATGCAAAATTCAGTGAATTAACAGTGAAGAGCACCTGAAGAAAGTACTTAAGATCCTGGCTATCTAGACTGAGTCTAGGTATCTAGATTCAAAGAATTAAACGATCAAAATACAAGATTTTACATAAAAATGCTTTAACTAAACTGAACCAATAAGTAACTAAGTCTACAAAGACATTTTCCTTAACACTGTAGATTCATTACCTAAAAAAACAAGGAAAGCGGGTATATAGAATCAAATGGAGTTGACTATATTTACTGCATACCTAAACTCAGGCCTGATTAAACAACGCAAAAATGCTACAGCTATGTGGAATGAACTAAGGAATTAGTTCACACATTTTTGTTGAACCAACAATTCAACATAGTTCGGGTACTTTGAGGTAACTTACACTCCAAACTATAAGACAACCACCATCTTCAGCCTCCCCGTGACCATGGCTGCTGAAAAGCAACCGAAACGTGGGGTTTTGTGTGAATAATAAAATAACAACAAATAAATCGCAATAGAATCCGTTACAAAAGGTTTATATTGCTATATGTGACATTCCCGTAAACTTCCCACAATATCAAGATTTAGCAATATTTTCTTAGTGCGCGTTTAGAAATTCGATGTATATCGCGATCCTGTCAATAAAAACATAACATAACATACTTTCACGCCTGTATCCCCGAAGGGGTAGGCAGAGGTGCAATATATAGTGATTATATAAACGTGATGTATGCCTATATTATCGGTACACGATTCTGGATCGCAATATTGGATCACAAATATATCAAATGTCTATACGCGCCCTTAGGTTTTATCTTGAATATTTACTGTTGTTAAAAGATTTTGAATTTTTCTGCTAAAGTTAGCATGCTAGATAAACTACACCATTGGCAAGCACCTAACATTTTATATAACTTTAGTAGCAAGTACAGCCAAGCATGTGTCTTACCGACGTTGTAACATTGAAATTATAAATTTGTTTATGAAGTGGTAGCCAGAGTTATATTAACACATACTATTTTATCATCATCATCATGACAGCGTTGTGTCCTCCCCCCCACCATTACATCTGAGGCCTGGGCCTCACGTTGAAACCTGGGTTCACCTTTTGGTTTTTCCTCTTCCACTTCGCACTGTCTTGGGCGTGCCAAGCAAAGACACTATCTGCGTTCCACATGACAATGGGGAAAGCATATCGTCGTCAAATAGCTTCATTATACAGAATTCCGTGCTTCTATTGTCCTTAAAAAACCCCCTAATAACACTTTACCCGACGTAGTAAATAAACCTGGGACTTCATTAACAGCTAAAGCCGCTACCGCTGCTCCATCGAGTATGAATATCTACCTATCACTTTAAAATTTACGAAGAGATTCACGGTTGTAGCGATATAAGTAAACGTATCCCATACGAATAGTAATTGTTTATGAATGACAAGGCTTTCATATGCAAAAAGAATATTTCAAATCGCACATATGCTTAGTTCCGGAGGTAAGCGTTTGGAAACAAAAAAAAAAGAAACAAACTTGTATACATATATTATTTATGTTACAATATCTTAATATAGCTTAGACACAATATAATTATAATGCCAAAGTGCCCATGTGATGCCAATAAGCTTGTCATCTAATACGTGGGACTAAGTATAAAACTGGTGAATTCCCTTTCGGAGATAAACAGGCGTGAGGCATGTACAATATGTATAACCTGAATTTCAAAGTTTAACGCCATTGGCACATATTCAAATTCTGCAGTGTACACGTTAGTAAATAATAGAATGAGAGTCATGCAGACATATGGGAGTACATTCAGTTGCGCATAAAACACGCACAGGACAATACGACATCGTATAAATTTATTCCATCATACTCTATCTCATATCTTGTTCTATTTGTACGAGAAGAAATATGGCAGGAACATTATTTTCTCCTTCTTATTTATTCGCAGTTACTGATATTTACAATGCAATAAAGCTAACCACAAGAAAAATATGTTGCTCGTTCATAATGACCGCTATAAAAATACATTGGGTCTTGATGAACGGTTGGCTACTATTTGAGGTTCTACTAATTATGATTTATTTTATTTACTGTGTACCTCGGACTGTGTATTTTATTTACTGTGGACGGCCTCTGTGGCGTAGCGGTAGTGCATTCGACTGCTACGACAGGGGGCGCGGGTTCGATTCCCGCTCATTGCAAATATTTGTTTGCATGAATATGTCTATTTGCATTGGTCTGCGTATTTCTAAAAAAAATAGGTATATAAGTATGTTTATCCGCATTCTGGAACCCATAACACAAGCTAGTTAAACTATGCTTACTTTGGGTCTAGAAAGCGCTGTGTAGAATGTTGTAGAATAGAATAGTAGAATAGAAATAAGTATAAGGTTCTCATCACAGCTAATAACATTATTACATAACAGAGCGAGCTCACGATCAATATTGCCTATTATTTTGAGCTTATTTATATTATGGCCGCTACCGATTATAAGTAAACGTATAGTGATAAATCAATAATTGTGTCTATTTTTACTCTTAGAACTGAAGCGGAAAAACTTATACTACCTTATTGTCTTATGGTTGCCTGGTGATTTAGGGAAAGATAATGATTCAATGTTTTAATGTCCATAATAGACAACATAGGTAGACAACATGGGTAGGCAGACGTGTATTACACACCCACGATTCGCAAGTTATGTTTAGGTATACTTGAAATTAAAAGCAAATAACATATTATTCAATAAATTAAGTAATTGATGAGTACATACATACTTTTAAAGCACACAACTCCTGAACCAGTCGAAATTGCCCACCGAATGATAGTCTCATCCATCCGATAGGTAATACTTAAAAATACTACTCCGATATCGTACTAATATAAAAATCTGAAAGTTTGTGAAGATGTTTGGATGTTTGTACTCAAACACGCTCTGACAGTTGAATGGGTCTAACTGAAATGTGGTACAGGGATAGATTATAGTCTGGAATAACACATAGGCTTTTTATCCCTTGAATAGGTTTCCATGGGTTCGGGGCGGGGATCTAAATTCCACGTGGGCAAAGCCGCGGGCAACAGCTAGTATTGTATAAGCGGACCAAATAGATAAATCTCATATATGCTCAAGAGAAAAATAACATATCTGAATCCTATGGGATCAAAATATCTTAAATCATAGGGTATCCTGATATTTCTACAAAACCGTCAATGTATAAACATTGACAGTTTTGCAGAACTTATTGGTTTGAAATTAAATGCGCATTCTACATAATTTCCTTGCCCAACTAGCTTAGCTTAGTGATATTATGATATTGAATACATGACAAGGATTTTGGGCTTAAAGGTTTTGTGTTCCTAACCTAACTCAGCAGCAGATGTATAATGATGTGTGTACAAAAACTTAAATATCTTTGTATTTTGAATAATTGTATGAATAGATATGTATTTTCGGGCTGATAAATATTATTATCTCCTCTCATCTTATTATCTCCTTGTACCAAAGTTACGATATGTAACGCCTAAGTGTATATAAACATACTTACCTTCACATAATTGCTAAGTTATTAGTGGAATACGTTTAACGCGTGGGCTGAAAGCTCTTTGAACAAGTTCGTTGACAGAGTGTGGTTTATTATTTATATTTAATACTTATTTTTATCCCAAGAAACGCATATATTATTGCAATATCTAAATCTACATGAGAGTTAAACACATTTATATAGACATCATTCGCACTAGGTGACGCAAGAACTTCCCAAATATATAAAATTAATGGATGCAACACGACATCCCGAGTCAGATTGGTCAAACACTATCGTCGTTAAAATAGGCAGTACATTCAAAGCGTTTGCTAGAATACTTATCTTTATTGTTGTGTTAATCTCATACATAATATCCAGGCACACGCAACGATCATCTATTTATTTCTTCTGTCATTTAATTTCATTCATAATAAGATACACTAGGCCTCGTCAAGTATAGGTATCCTCTTGTCATATTTTCATTGGACGTCAACAAAAGCTATAATGAGATGTTCTTTGCCATAGTATTGACCCACTTTACTGAAATACGACTGGTACACAATGCGTACGATCGAAGTACACAATAGCTTTCAAATATATTGAACAAGTGTTTTATTGTCGTAAATTGCTTATAAGTCGAAAATGTTTTTTGTGTTCCGTTGGTAAGTTATCGTGGAGAGACAATAAATTGTTGGATGTGATATATTTTTATTCTCAGTCAAAATATTGTTGTTTTCTATGCATTGCTTCGGTGTCATATAATGATAGTGAGCAGTTATTGGTACCTACTTATAAATAGTCACAATATTTCAGAGCGGTTTCTAATACGTTACCTATCTTGTCACCATAATTATAGAACTTTTATAACAATAACATTAATGTCATCGATGTTTGACTCCATTTTTGTTCCTCCGAAATCCTGAAATAATTCAAATGCTTGTATAGACGGAGGTCCTCCACCTCTCGTCAAATATTTATATCGGCATTCTCAAATAAAATTAAATGAATGAAAATGATTATTATAAACTTAAAACAGATATGTGACTTAGCGAAATATTAAGTATATTTTTAACAAAAAAATTAAACCAAGCTCAAAAATGAAAAATAACTGAAATAGAGATTCAATTTAAAAAAAACCGGCCAAGTGCGAGTCGGACTCGCACACCGAGGGTTCCGTAAAATATTTTTTATTATAAATAAAAGCAGCGATAGCCCAGTGGCGTACGTAACGGACTGCTGAGACGAGGTCTCGAGTTCGATCCCCAGTCGCCCCGGGCACACACCTCTGACTTTTCGTAGTTATGTGTGCAGTGCATTCGACTGCTACGAAATGGGGTGCGAGTTCGATTCCCGCTCAGTGCAAATATTTGTATACATGAATTATGTCTATTTGCATTGGTCTGTGGTTTCTATGTATAATATGTATGTATTTACAAAAAAAAAGTATATAAGTATGTTTATCCGCGTTCTAGAACCCATAACACAAGCTAGTTAAACTATGCTTACTTTGGGTCTAGAAAGCGCTGTGTAGAATGTCGTAGAATATTTTTTATTTATTAATAAATTTTAATTATCGCTCGCTTAATAATGTGCCCGGTAGATGGCAATAGGCTCGCGCCCTATTACATTGGGACCTTAACATAACTGGCGAATCGTGGGTGTGTAATACGCCTCTGCCTACCCCTTCGGGGATACAGGCGTGAAGTTATGTTATGTTAAATATGATGTAACTAAAAATTTACGGTTTTCGCTATTTTTCCTTTATCTGTACTATAAGACTGTTACTTCGTACCAAATTTCAAGATTCTAAGTTCACGGGGAGTACACTGTAGGTTTTGATACCCGTGCGAGTTTCGAAAATTTGCGGCATAAACGGCTGTATCTTTTGATTGCTTTGGCTTAGAAGTTTGATTTTTTCACAGCTCCAAGGGACAGTAGACCTGAGTTATTAGATATAAATTTCAGTTTGAAACCTCCACATGTTACTGAGAAAAACGGTATTGACAGACGGACGGACGGACGGACGGACGGACATCGAAGTGATCCTATAAGGGTTCCGTTTTTTCCTTTTGAGTACGGAACCCTAAAAAGACAAAGATCCGCTTAAATATATATTTTTTTAAACCGGTGCCAAATCCTAAACAAAGTTTTAACATCAATCGTGACGTCTATGATGTTAAAATGTTTGTTTAAACTTTAGTTAAAATGTTAGTACAATTTAGTTAAAATTGTTAATTTGAATAATTATTGTTTTCACAATTATTGATAATAAGTGGATACCAACTACAAAAAGTTAATAGTTGTTATTGTTGCATGCCGCAAGGCCAAATGTAGTGATACTCTTCTAACAACCATGTACCAACCCTCTACCTACATTTGCAAACTGAATGAATAAATAAATAAATAAAAAGTGTACCGCAGCACTCAGGATCGAATTTATTTAAATACAGATCCAAACCCACTAGTTTTTTTTCCTAATATTGCTTATAATGTTTGCCATTACTTTTAAGAACTAATATATTAAATTCAATCGGGGACAAACAGTTACAAAAAGTTTCATCTGCCCCCTAAGGGGTTCAGTAATTTTTCATTTTCATTTTTCATTTTGAAGTCGGTTTTTTTTTGTAATGTTAAAATTTTACTTATTTCTTCCTTTTTAGAGTTCACGAAAAACTATTGGAGGCTGAATAGTGCTACTTAACACGCCACGTACGAAATTAACGTTAGCGGGTGTGGAGGTGCGTGTGTCACAACAGTATCAAAATCTGATATTGTTGAACAGTGCTTAACACTAAATTTATTTAATACAGTGCCTGAGCGTGTTCCATGTTATTAGATAAAATTGCATGAGGCATTTTCTTTATTGAGATAATTTGTAAGTTGTCCATTTTCAATATCTGCAACTTATGTACAAAAAGAGTTCGAGATGTTACAGTAGTTTTGAATTATTAACTCTTAATGTATGCAAATATAAGTTATTACTTTCATAGGACAAGTCAAGTTTACTTGTTACAAACCACACAATGTTATTAAGTCATTTTTATTTTTATTTGTAAACAGATTTTACTTTTTATGATTCTGAACTTAATTTATACGTGAATTTATAAATTGAATCACCTCAGTATTAACATAGTAGACGTGATTACTCTGGAGCCAAGAAGATCTGATGAACTATTTCTCAGTAAGTCTATTCTATTCTAAGTATTTTACTAATACGATTCTACTTCTAACCAGGCAATGTTGCTTAAATATTGGTTACTATTAAGTAAAGATGAATATACTTCTAACATAAAAATAATCGGTGGCGTAATTGCTTGAACATTAACTTGTAATTAAGGGGCTGTTAGTTCAAACCCCACTTTTTAAGATACCACTGATATGGAAGACAAGCAATTTACATTAATTGGCCAAAAGTACTGCCCATGTGGGTCCATGTTATTGGTAATATTCAAAGTATTTCTCCACTTATGTTGTGAAAAGAATTCACAACATAAGTGGAGAAATATACTCACTTCAAAAGCTTCAAGATTCTAACACCTTATCTATGCGATTAGCACTCAGTCTTAACTCTCAACTTTAATTAAAAATCTGTCATATTCAACAATATGACTACATCGAAGAGCATTTTATCGAGTAACTAGCCTTGGCTCTACCTATTTGCGTTTAATCATTTCACACAGAAGTCAATATAATACTCATTCAATATTATAACATTATACAGCGGTACTCCATAAATGACGATTTTGACGGTATTCTATCTGTATTAATAACATCTGGTTTCGTGGACTTCACCTCAAATTAAAATTAGGTGGGATGCAGTCTAATTGACTATCAATCTTAAAAAGTACTTATTTTTTCTCACCTAAATAAAAACTGTATGTACCATTTACAACAATTGAACGTATGAAACCACTTTATTTAGATGCCATAGACTAAACCTTCGTTTTAGAAATATCTTCAGAACTATCGGGCATCCTTTTAAAAGTAGCTGTTCTCGACACCTTTAAAACTCATAGAGAAAAATACATCAGATTCAAGATTTGTTTACAGTAGATCTCAAGTTTGTTTCATCTTTAGGCTGTCCATTTGACGTAACAGGCAAGTGGATAATATTCAATTAAAATTTACTTATTTCTAAAACAAATGTATCTGGACTATGTATAGATAACGACATTCTATAGACTCCTAAATGTCAAATATAAATTTTAATAGGCTAGTTTGTATAAGATATTTTTCTATATAAGTACTGTATCCTTTAAGTATGCAAATGAAGCGAACAATTGAACAAAGACTTCAAATATAAATGCTCTAAATAGACTGAAGACAATTACTTCATAATTGTGCTCTTTAGGCTGCTGTCACACTTGTGAGGGAATTTGTCGTCTGTCTCGGAGGGAATTCTAGGAAAAGTTTCGTTGACACTAATTAATTATGAACGCCGTCAGAATTATTGAATATTGATCATCCTCATTAAGAATTATTTGTAGCACTTTTTTATGTAAAAAGTTAAGTAATTTGTCTACACAGACTGAACAGTTTAGTATTAGAAATGAAATGAATGTACACTAGTATTTTTAAGTTGTAGATGATTACAAAACCATCCATTGATTTTCAAATTAGAGCCTTGATTCAGAACTAATATCTATTAATTTTAAAAAACTGAGCTTCTATTTTGGATTTTACAGAAAGCTTATAAGCATACTACCAAACGAGTATATAGCCCATGTGATGACATCGCAATATAAATTTTACCAAGCCTAATAACTAGGCAGATGTGATTGAAATCTAAAAACGAAGGTCAGCATCGTTCCCTAGGTACAATGTTGGGAAAGTGTTGGTGTCCAATTTGGTATATTCTACTTTGTTCACCCAAATGAACAAAGTGGAAATTGAAGTGTCTTCATATCACCTACGCTTTATCTCCCAGGTGAAACAATTCGACCTATTAGGTGGCATTTGTTCACCTTGGAGTTGATTCACTCAGGTGAACAAACGCGACTTTTGTTATTCATCTTGTGGACTTTTATCAGCCACATAAACCCGTTGGTAAATTATTTTACAGTTATGAAGTGTTATGTCTAAATACTTTATTTCATAAAAGTTTCCATACCTGCCTGCCATACATACCTGCCATACATACCTGCCATACATGCCTGCGCTCATTGAGGACGGTTAAGCAACCTCCGACGTCTGAGTCGCCGCTGCGCTTCGCGGGCTCTGCGGATCGGGATATATTTATATATATTTTCATCAGGATTGAATTCCTTTGGTAAAATCTAATAACAAGATCCAAAATCACATCAAAGGCTTTGCGCCTTGTTAAAATTTCATTAAATTCCAAGCTGCCATCTTTTATTACTAAAAAATAAAGTAAAAATAAGAAAATATCTCATAAAATAGGTAAGTAACTTTAAAGCCCGGAGCAATGTGTATTGTTGCCTTGCAGCCAGATAAGCTGGCTTCAACGCTGGAATATTGTGTGCCGACCCTAAAAGTCGCAAACGGAATTCTAATTGGGAAACGAAACCCGCTGAACGCAACGGCATCACAATTAGAACCATTTGAAGTAAAAGGGCTATGTCTATATTAAACTTTATACATTATTCATTGCGTTATTGGGTCTTAATGTCGCCCTTCCGATTAAGATATATTCAAATAGAGCTAATGTGAGCCTGAGATTGGCAGCAGTAACGTCTAACTGCGAGTGATAACTTGGTTGAATAAATTATAATGTATCCACCAAGTTAGATTAAGATACAGAGTAGGGTTGCTATTTGAATAGTTGTTGGTATGTTATTGTAGCGGGTAGGTACCACTGATGTGCCTAAAACCCTGGGTTTATTTACTAATTTCATTTTTATTATTTTTGTACTCACAAGAAAGTAATTTTAGCATTAATAATATTAAAAATAATATAAAAAAGATGTACAAAAGTGAGCTCGCCCAGTGCAATAAAGGCGTAAGAGGAAAACACTAACTTTACAGGACAGCAAAAAAACTGTTTAACTAGGTATATCTATTATGTTTTTGATTCTATGATCTTTTGTTATATATGTTATATAAAAAAAAGTAAAAAAATCAAGCTTTCTTTTAGTTTACATTCAAAATACCTCAAAATTATCTTTCTAATGAATAATTAATGTTTAAAGTTTTACAGACGTTTTCCTTATATGTACGACTAATCCTTAGATTTATTTATTTATTTTGAAAACCAACAGCGATACAAAAGTAAATCTAGACAGTATGTACCTACCTTAAAAGTATGGCTAATAACAGGCTTTCCTTAGTATTACATGTTATAGGTAATTAGATGTAAAGATTTTTACCCCAATCATCGTTTTCTAAATAATTAATAGACTCTAACTACTCACGGTTGCGTCTTACGTCCTTTTTTGCTTAATTCTGTTTTTCATATCAAATTGTACGAGGTGTTTACGGGTTTGTTTGTTATAAAATTAAAATTAAATGTTATGCTAAGTCTTAATGCAGACTTTTTGAGCAGTTCTTTCAGTTAATATCTGTAAGGTATGTTAAGCCTCAAGGGAAAATACATTTCAGTGGTGTAATAAAACAGGTTTTTAGAAAATTGCGCTTTATTTTAATAAGATGTGACAGATCCTGTCATAATATAAAACTAATGATAGTGAATTATAATCTTTAGTAATTAGTAACATACAAAAGCATGAATCTTGTCTTGAGAAGAGCTAACAAGAAACTTAGGCTACTCTTTGTAATTGCAGAAATAATTACAATTTTAACTAGTTACAATTTGAATATAATCATATTGAATTGAACATAAGTAACATAGAAAGGCACATAACCAAAACACTTAGTTAAACTAAATAAAAATTTAAATAAAAAAAAAGTAAGAGTATGTAATTTTCTACAAATTTTTTTTTTAAATGTAAATCAATCATGAAATCGTAATAATATCATATTGTTAAAACTACTTATATCGGGCTTGAAGTGACTAAAATCGCACGCCGTCTCGGGTTTTCAGACGCCGGGGTGTAAGGTTGCCAATATCCCTCGCACCCCGACTGACCCTGGACTATCTCCGGTTTCGAGATGGCCCGCTCGGGTTTGTGAACCACGGTGTCCCCGTCTTGCCCCGGTTTGGGGAAGGGGCACTAGTCGCCCGCGACGCGCGGCGAGCAAGTTGTGGGCTCGGCGGGCCTCAATCATGTCAAATCAAATCACCTCCCACGCCAGGCAGTCCACCAGCGTGTGCAGCCCCGAGTCCTCGCTCGCGTCGCAGTGATGGCACTCAGGCGTTGGCTCCTTCCTGGTCCGATGCAGGTGATCCCCGAAGCTCCCGTTACCATAGATCACCTGCGTCACTTTCTCGGTACCTGGGTACAATTGTGCGAGTTCTTGAAGGACGTGTTTCACTTTCGTCAGCTATGTTAGGAGATTCAGTTTCTGCAACTAAAAAAAAATTACAATTTATTATGTTGCACTGACGGTACCATTTTTTTTTTTTTTTTTTTTTTTTTATCGTGCGGAAATCCCTTTGGATACCCCCCCGCCGGCTAGCGGGGGCGGTTATGTCGGGCTTGCACCGACTAAAACCGCACGCCGTCTCGGGTCTTCAGACGCCGGGGTGTAAGGTTACCCATAGAGCATATCCCTCGCACCTCGACTGACCCTGGGCCATCTCACCACTAACAGCATCGCTCATCCTGTCTCCTCTGAAAGCAGAGGAGTACGGAGAGCGATGTGTTCCCGCCACGTTGGGTATTGGCCGACGATCAATGCCAACCCTATGAAGGGGTGAAGGGGAAGCCATTGACCGCCGCCCAGGGTGTACCGGCCGCTACGATTCCGTTCCCCCCGGACTGCAGCGGGATCGGAATCGGAGCGACACTCGAGGAGGTTACCCAACACACACCCCGCACTGACGGTACCTGATTGGCAATTTTGTCTATTTATTTTAGACGCGACAGACGGATGGAACGTCGCAAGCTATTACCTATAAATAGTAATAACCTAATATATAATAAAGTAATAAAGTAACAGTTCGGTCGAACTATAATAATTAATTCCGTAATTAAGAGTTGTCCATAATCTATAAATACCTACCAACACTATGAAGCCGTACAATTACGTACGGCCCTACGTTTGTAGGCGTCAATATCAGAAACTTACTATCAATCTACTTACCGACACAATTTTACGAATTAATTCCATACTAAGTACCTTTATACTATTGCAGGGAAAACTAAGAGCACAGCTATTGTCATTTATCATGACATTCGTTTCAATAAGAATACATGGGTGAGTATATGTATAACATTGAATACCTAACAAGACTAATTGCAGTAAATGAACTATAGGTAAAGCCTACCAAACTAAACCTAATAAATAAACTACAAGAAGCTACTTACATACGAAATTCAGTATCTTCCTAGCTCGACTATTTTTTTTGTCGTTTATACATCGCCGAAACACTATTAGGTATAACACTTTTTGTTTTCGAGGCGGCGAGTCTCCTTGCCGGAACTTCGCCACGGGACCTGAAGGCGAGAGCCCTTTCGCAACTGTACCAGTGTACCTGAGGCACGGGAGCAGGGACGGTACCCCGAGTCTCGAGAAATCGGGGCCGTGCAGTTTCAGCTCCGCTACGCCATCGTGGTGGAGTGGAAGGAACGACTTGGGCGATCAAGAGCAGGGCACGCCGCAATAGCGGCGGTAAGGCTCATCATATAGTATTGGCTAGAGAGGCGACACGGAAGTCTCTCGTACCGACTGAAGCAGGAAAATAAACGAGATTATTATTATATTATTATTATTATCTCCGGTAAAGGGAGCTTCGGGGACCACCTGCCACGGATCAGGAAGGAGCCAACGCCTGATTGCGACCCGAGCGAGGACTCGGGTCTGCACACGCTGGCGGACTGCCCCGCGTGGGAGGTGGCGAGGCGTGACCTCGCGGCGGCCATTGTGTGGAAGCCTCTCGCTCGGCAGCATGATTGCGGTTCTTTTTGCGACTATGTAATGCTCGCGAAGGTGATGGAGGAGCGCGCCCGGAAAAGATTTAGAACTCTCCCGGCCCGCCAAGCCCGTAAAATGCTCGCTGCCCGTCGCAGGCGACTCAGGCGCTGAAGGTCGCTTAACGACCTCTGTCCTCCATGAGCGCAGTTCTGGGGCTGGCAGGTGAGGCCGCCTGTCACCCCAGCAGAAGCAGGCTGGGATGGCAGGGCGACAACGGCCCTCCCCCAAACCGGGGCAAGACGGGGACACCGTGGTTCACAAATCCGAGTGGGCCATCTCGAAACCGGAGATAGTCCAGGGTCAATCGGGGTGCGAGGGAAATGCTTTATGGGCAACCTTACACCCTGTCGCCACGCGTCTGAAGACCCGAGACGGCGTGCGGTTTTAGTCGGTCCAAGCCCGACATAACCGCCCCCGCTGGCCGGCGGTACTTCACCTAGGGGATTTCCGCACGAAAAAAAAAACAATGTATAACACTTTTATTTAATATTGTCTATATTACCTACTCTTTTATACTTGATAATTACTACTAATCTTCATATTAAGTAATTATTCTTTCTCTACTCGATAATTTATTCTTCTTACTTGTAAACGCTTATTTAAAATGCGGAAATATAAATATAAATAGCATGATTATTTCAAAACCGTGATACTGGTGTGCACGCAATGACACTACCCATGAGATCTCCGTTATAGTCCTCAGAGAAGCCATGCAGAAGAAGAACTTTGGCTCTCGATGTCATCTCATGCCAGTCTAAGCCCCTCACCAGTAACTCCATTTGAGACTTTAGGGCACCCAAAGTTTCCCATATGAGACCTTGAAATGCAGTGAAGTCTCAATTTAATAAGTTTTTATATAGGTCTTTTTGATTTGTATAAATTATAGTGCAATTGTGTAATAATAGCTAAGATTTTAATATGTGAGAGGGTGCAATAAAGAAGGTTTTTAATTATTATGTAGCAATAAATGGTGACAATGTGTATTTTTTTAATTAAAAAAATATGCAAGAGTTTTTTAGTAGGCTTTGACACCCACCAAGGTTCTGTTTTACTTTCAAGTGAATGTGTGTTATTGAACTTTTCTCTTCATAAAATCCTTGGCAGCAGCACGATATTCAATTGCTAAGTTGAGAGAGGTAGGCTGACCCACTATTATGTGGATGATGGAATGTGGGTGTCCATAGACTTCTACTTACCCCTTCGAGGTTATTTATAAGTTTTATGTATGTATGACTTCACGAGTTTATATTTTTTGTCCTACATGGTTACATTCTCTTTCTTTATTTTATGTCACACCACTAAACATGAACCAGTGTATAAAATACAGTTTAAATAATATAAAATAACGAAATTCATGTAAAACGTTCAAACGAAATTATAACGATGATTATATATATTTCCGCATATCGTGGTCATTTACCCGTCTCACAGTCTATCAACAAACACGACCGATGTAAGTTGATCGGTACGTGTCGGTCGAGACCCATTGACCAGATGATTACTTGATTTATTCGTTTACTTCCCGCTTTTGGATTTCCTTTCTTATTCCAGCATCCGAATCAGAAAACAACTCTAATTTTCCAATTCACGTTAAGCGTATAGATTGGTCGTGGTTTTCTATATACTTGCTTAATGGTTATATTTACACTAATTATATATTGATATCTGTACCAGGAAATTACCCACCCAGTAATTACCAAATTAGATAAATTCTGAAGTTGGTCGTAAGCCTCGGTTGCGTCAGATTAGTCAGCGTCATTATTATGGCTTGCTTGGTTGTATGCTAATGACCTGTCAATAGTTCATGATCTCAGTACTCAATATATTATATAAAGACTAACTTTAGTCACGAAGGCAGTTTTTTATGTCATCGAGAAATTTCAAAATCGTTCAAGTTATTCCTTTTACCTTATTGTAAATGTAGGTCCTTGCTTCATGTACAAAATACATGATTAAAAATATGAAAAAACTTTCTAGCTTTCGGGTTTTCACTAATAATGATTACTATTATGACTAATACTATCATTCCAAATACGTTCACCGCGGTGGATATGGCTGCCACTGCAGACAATCATGATATAAATTAGTTGCTGCCCATTCCCACAGTTCTGCTTCATACTCAACCCGCTTCTGCCAAGTAAATCCAACCAATGCCATGCCATGCCAATGCATCTGGAAAACAATGAAATCTGGATGGACTCTAGAGGCGAGTGTGTCGTACATAGCAAAAATAAAATAAAATCATTAAATCATTTGGGTCCTCATGTGACACTTATAATGCTCTCAATTAAGATGTAGTGTCTAGTTCCCAAGACAATACATATAACAAATCTATCAATCAATTAGCCTATTGCAGTCCACTGCTGAACATTGGCCTCTCCTAATGTACGCCATAGCACCCGATCCTCCGCCTTGCGCATCCAGTGTATCCCAGCTACCTTTATCAGATCATTGGTCCATCTTGCTGTAGAACGTCAACGGAAAGTAGAACGTCCCCCACGTTCTACTTTCCGTTTGCCGATTCGCGGCCTGCACTCTAGGACTTAGTTGCTCCACCAGTCATCGGTCCTTCGGCAGATGTTACCTGCCCTTTGCCACTTCATCTTGCTTATTCTGCGAGCTATGTCAGTGGCTTTAGTAGTTTGTCGGATGACCTCATTACGAATTTTATATATATTATAGGCAGTACTTCAATGTATTGTCAGTCGAGAGGACCTGCCCAGGTCTCGATAGAGTCGAGAGCTTTCTCGTAGTCTATAAAGCCATACACAGCGGCTGATTGTACTCGTGAGTCTTTTATATACGAGTAGTATTCTAATTATAATAAACAGTATGGATGTGGTCTACGGTGCTGTAGTCTTTTCAAAACCCGACTTGCTCTGGTGTGACTGGAACTCGTTGAGCTTATTCGCGAGACGATTCGTGACGACTACACCTCTCGAAAATTACTTGTGGACATGACTCAGGAGTGAGATGGGTCTGTAATTCTTCAGCAAGGCCTTTTTTTTAACGTGCGGAAATCCCTTCGCATACCCCCCGCCGGCAAACGGGGTGGTTATGTCGTGTACCGACTAAAACCGCACGGTGTCCTCCCCAAGTGTTCGTTACCGGGCACCCCGGGTAAGCCCTCGCAAGGATAACTCCAGGGTTACCGGCGGACTTCGGCCGCCACCGCGGGCTCGCCTAGTGGGATCGGGTTTTATCCCGCGTCGGTGAGTTTGCAGGCGTGTGTAGGGTACACACTACACGCCTCCGCCACGACCTGCTTCTGTAAGGACGGCGAGTCAGCCAACTGCCGTCCTCAGGCCCCAATCATGGAGGTCGGTAGTTCCGGGCGTAGATGACTCTGCGGCGTCCTCGCCGCAGACTGCCTTCAGCAAGGCCTTATCAACTTTTTTGAAGAATAGTACCACCGCACTCCCGCTTCGTGTCCTAGGTGTTAAGACTTGGTCGATGACGGAATTAAAGAGGCTTGCAAGCTCTTTTAGGACTGGGATTTAGAATACTTCTAGGAGCTCAGTAGTAATTCCGTAATCGCCAGGGCACCTGTTACGAAAGTTTAGATTTTCTTAGAGATTTGGCATATTGATTTTCTTTCAAAAATCT
This sequence comes from Cybosia mesomella, assembly GCA_946251805.1. NCBI lineage: Eukaryota > Metazoa > Arthropoda > Insecta > Lepidoptera > Erebidae > Cybosia > Cybosia mesomella. The sequence goes on from OX276404.1 coordinate 12,151,740, forward strand.
CACCAGAAGATACACCAAGTTTAAATGTGTTATAGAGATTTGGCATATTGGACAAATGTAAAATGCACTCGGCATTTTTCATTTATCCAATATGCCAAATTTCTAGTTTTAATTCAGCATTTTCTGAATTGAGGATTACAGAATCTTCTTTTCAGAAAAGTTTAAAAGCTGGTCGGCATAACGGCGATGAGTTAAAACTTGCTTTGACTTGTAGATATTTTACCTCAGTTCAACAACTATTAATACACTTCAGAACTTTGCTATCTTACAAGCTCCGCTATGAAAACATTATGAGTATTGCTGTAAACTCAGTAAATAATATCTAGTACGAGTCTCTTTGACACGAAGCATAATAAGTGAGAATGAAGTAATTTCTGTTTAAAGATGAAGGTGTCAAGCGATTTCCCGGTTGCATCCAGAGCTTGCAATTTAGAGCCCTAGGGGCTTCCCAGCTCTCCAACTCTTTCTCTTGATTGAGTTTACCTTGGCTTTTAAATGTGCGACTGCCATTTGACCACCCAAGTCCGTGAGTAAAGCCTGCTCCGAAGCCTCGTCCGTAAATCAGCAGGTGTACCACTTGCTGGTGACGTTGGCTTGGGTCTAGATCTTGGTGAGGCCCCATATACACCCAAGTAAAAGAAAAGTATATTCCACAACGAGGTATTTAAGAGCACTCTTTTTATGTAATAGGAAGTAAATCATTATTGCCTAAAACCCTCTCAAAATAAGATCACTAATAACTGCCTGAAAACTCTTGAGTTGCTTTTTTTTTTTTTTTTCGTGCGGAAATCCCCTCGGATACCCCCCCCCCCGCCGGCCAGCGGGGGTGGTTATGTCGGGCTTGAACCGATTAAAACCGAACGCCGTCTCGGGTCTGCAGACGCCGGGGTGTAAGGTTGCCCATAGAGCATATCCCTCGCACCCCGACTGACCCTGGGCCATCTCCGGTTTCGAGATGGCCCCCTCGGGTTTGGGAACCACGGTGTCCCCGTCTTGCTTGACCTCCGGCGCCTGAGTAACTCTTGAGTACCTACAAACAGAACTTTCCACTATAGCACTAATTCAAATTAGTCAGACGTAATTTTTTTAAATTAATTCTAATTATTAATACAAAAATATTAAAGTTTAACTAAAGCAAGTTATAATAATGAAACTTTAATGTTAGGTGGGTTTAATGTAACCGCGGTAGCCTAGTGGTATGGGTAATGGACTGCTGAGACGAGGTCTCGGGTTCGATCCCAGGTTTTACCATGGCACACACCAATGACTTTTCGATGCTTTTCGAAGTTATGTGTGTATTTACCGCAGGTTTATAAGTGCCCGGTTAATGGCAATAGGTGGCGAGCCGACATTGGGACCTAAACATAAACTGGCGAAATGTGGGTGCTAGCACCTCTGCCTACCCCTTTGGGGATATAGGCGTGAGTTTATGTTATGTTAGGTATTGTCAGTTTGAAGAGTACTAGCTAGTAAACCTACCAGCCTCTTAAGAATTACACTAGAATTTATAGGATTTAAGGACATATTTATTTTTCAAGTGACATTCAGTCCACATACACGCAGATGTTTTCGTATTTAATGTGCCTTTTAATTGAGATATCTCTGAACAAGAGAGCGCTTAAGCGAATTAGATGTTGCTTTGAAAGTCCTTGTTTAAGCTCAAGTGTTCACGTATCCCCTTAACAGGGTTTTAGCGGGCTTTAAGCCGTTCCATAAGACTCGTTGTCTAGCTTCTATAGGGTTGATTTTATTTTGTATCACTCTACGCTAAAGATATTGCGACAATGCTGTCTTGTTAGGAGGCTATTTTCCATTTTGATAATTTTTCAAATCAAGGCGGCTCAAGGTCGACTCAAATTATTTAATAATCTTTTAATGTTTTAGTTGCGAGAACAACAAAATTATGTTAAAAAAAATTATGCGTTTCTGACTGACTATGGTGACTATTTTCACTGGTAGGTGCAAACTTTGTATTTTGCCATTGTCTACTTTACAATTATATCGGACTACTTGCTAATTTATTGGTCAGAGTGCTTGAAAAATATAAATGAAATCTGTTTTAGCGAACATCAAAATAGAAAGAGATTTATTATAGGCCCAGAGCGGAACGAAAATATACATATTAAATGTACCACGTTCATCATTTGCAAACCACTTCAGGATATAAACTTCCCAATGAAACTTTCACACTATAAACCCTGTTCGACAGTAACAGCCGTCACACCAAACCTTTCAAAATTTGTGTACTATTATTTTAATAAATAAAATATGCGTCTATTGACAAAAATAAAGTATTATGAGTCAAAAGAATTACATATTAAAGCCTTCAACCTTCGTCAACGTAGGCATAGCTTATTGAGCAATAAAATAAAATCTTTGAGTGAGATGCTTATTAATATATTAAATTCTGATCCCGTTACCGAGATACAGGAACCTATTCCCGGGATAAAAAAATATATCTCTTTGGCAAATTTTATCCGGATACGTTTCCTCGTTTTCGTGTGAAAGAGTAACAGACATCCTCATCCACACATCCATACAAATTTTTGCATAATATTCTACGATCATATATTATAGGATCGTGAGTATATAATATAAACATTCTTAATCAAAAATGTTGGCCATATAAACCTTAGTTATATGTTCTGCGTGATCACGCACCGCCGGTGGGCCCGATTCCGTAGGAGGCGTCGCCGCCCCGCAGATGCGGAGGCCCGAGAGGCGGAGTTGTACGAGGGATACAGGGAGGCCAGACGAGCCCTCCGAGCGGAGATAAGGCGTTCCAAACGGGACGCCTTCCGCGAGCTGCTGGAGACGCTGGAGCGGGACCCTTGGGGGCGGCCCTACCGGATGGTGAGGGGCAAGCTGCGCCCCAAGGCCCCGCCGTTAACCCGGTGTCTCCAGCCGGATCTGCTCGGAGGAGTTGTTGGCTCCCTGTTCCCAGCGCGGGCGGTGGAACATGTTCCACCGCGGATGACTCCGCCTCGGTTGCGCATGGCGCCCGACGTGGAAGACGACGACGTGCCCGAGGTCACTTGGGTAGAACTAGAGCTGGCGGTGAGAAGGCTAAGAGCCAAACACACCGCCCCGGGACCCGACGGCATTCCAGGCCGAGCGTGGGTCCTAGCTCTAGTCGACGACGCTCTCGAGCCCCGACTGAGAGGGCTTCTCAGCGCATGTTTGGAGCGGGGCCAGTTTCCGAAATTGTGGAAGACGGGGAAACTGGTCCTCATCCGAAAGGAGGGGCGCCCGGCAGACTCGCCGTCCGCCTACCGGCCCATAGTTTTGCTCGACGAGGTGTGCAAGCTCTTTGAAAGAGTAATTGCGAAGCGCCTCGCCGAGCACCTCTCAAGAGTGGGGCCGGACCTGGCGGATGGCCAATATGGCTTCCGCCAGAGGCGCTCCACCGTGGATGCCATCATGCGCGTGAGGGCTCTGGCGGAGGATGCAGTAGCCCGGGGTGAGGTGATGTTGGCGGTGTCCCTGGACATCGCCAACGCGTTCAACACCTTGCCCTGGAGTTGCATTAGGGAGGCGCTCGTGTATCACGAAGTGCCTCTCTACCTCCGCCGCATAGTCGGGGCGTATTTGACGGAGAGAGCCGTCATCTACCCAACCGTGACCGGTCTCGGTCGGCGTGAAATGTCGTGCGGTGTTCCACAGGGATCGGTCCTGGGGCCGCTCCTGTGGAACATCGGATACGACTGGGTGCTTCGCGGTGAGCTCGTAGGCGGTGCCGCCGTCACGTGCTACGCGGACGACACGCTCGTGACGGCGTGCGGGGCGACGTACCGCGAAGCGACCCGAAAGGCCACGACCGCGGTTGCCCAAGTCGTTAGGCGGATCCGGCGGCTGGGTCTCGAGGTGGCCCTGCACAAAACCGAGGCCCTGTTCTTCCATGGGCCTCGGAGCAAGCCACCCGAGGGATCCAGTCTCATCGTGGGAGGAAATCGCATCGGCATCAAGCCCCAAATGAAATATTTGGGGCTCGTGCTCGACGGCCGATGGGACTTCGGAGAGCACATCCGAAGTCTGGCCCCCAAATTGAAGGGCACAGCTCTTGCTCTGGCTCGGCTGTTGCCCAACATGAGGGGGCCCGATGACTCCTGCAGGAGACTCTACGCGGGGATCGTGCGGTCCATGGCCCTGTATGGGTGCCCAATATGGGCGGAGGCCCTGAGGACCAGAACTGTGCGGATGCTGCGCGCTCCGCAGCGAGTTCTGGCCATCAGGGTCATCCGAGGGTACCGCACGATCTCCTTCGAGGCGGCGAGTCTCCTTGCCGGAACTCCACCATGGGACCTGGAAGCGAGAGCCCTTTCGCAACTGTACCAGTGGCGAAAGGAGGCGCGGGAGCAGGGATGGAACCCCGAGCCTCGAGAAATCGAGGCCGTGCAGTCCCAGCTCCGCCAGGCCATCGTGGTGGAGTGGAAGGAACGACTTGGGCAACCAAGCGCAGGGCACGCCGCAATAGCGGCGGTAAGGCCCATCATGGAGGATTGGCTGGAGAGGCGACACGGAAGCCTCTCCTACCGACTGACGCAGGTGATCTCAGGGAAGGGGTGCTTCGGGGACCACCTGCATCGGATCAGGAAGGAGCCAACGCCTGAGTGTCATCACTGCGACGCGAGCGAGGACTCAGGGCTGCACACGCTGGCGGACTGCCCGGCGTGGGAGGCGCCGAGGCGTGACCTCGTGGCAGCCATCGGGGTGGGAGTCCTCTCGCTCGGCAGCATGATTGCGGCAATGGTGCGGAGCGCGAGCGCGTGGTCCGCCGCCGCCTCCTTCTGCGAGCATGTAATGCTCGCGAAGGAGGTGGCGGAGCGCGCCCGGGAGAGACTTAGAACTCTCCCGGTCCGCCGAGCCCGCAACTTGTTCGCCGCGCGTCGCAGGCAACTCAGGCGCCGGAGGTCGCTTAACGACCTCCGTCCTCCATGAGCGCAGGCCTGGGGGTGGCGGGTGAGGCCACCTGTCACCCCAGCAGAAGCAGGCCGGGACGGTGGGGCGACTAGCGCCCCTCCCCCAAACCGGGGCAAGACGGGGACACCGTGGTTCCCAAACCCGAGGGGGCCATCTCGAAACCGGAGATGTCCCAGGGTCAGTCGGGGTGCGAGGGATATGCTCTATGGGCAACCTTACACCCCGGCGTCTGTAGACCCGAGACGGCGTGCGGTTTTAGTCGGTTCAAGCCCGACATAACCGCCCCCGCTGGCACGCGGGGGGGTATCCGAAGGGATTTCCGCACGAAAAAAAAAAAAAAAAAAAGGTATAAGTTATATGTTGGGGGTGGCCGGTGAGGCAACTTATCACAACAGCAGAAGCAGGCCCCCAAATGGGGCAAGACAGGCATACCGTGGTGCCCAAACCCGAGGGGGCCATCTCGAACCGACTAAAACCGCACGCCGTTTCTGGGGTTTTAGTCGGTTCAAGTCCGACATAACCACCCCCGCTGGCCAGCGGGGGGGTACCCGAGGGGATTTCCGCACGAAAAAAAAGAAAGGGGGCCATCTCGAAACCGGAGATGGCCAAGGGTCAGTCGGGGTGCGAGAGATATGCTATATGGGCAACCTTGCACCCCGGCGTCTGAAGACCCGAGACGGTATGTGGTTCTAGCCAGTTTAAGCCCGACATAACCACCCCTGCTGGCTGGCGGGGGGAGGGGGGGGGGGTATTCGAAGGTATTTCCGCACGAAAAAAAAGGTATAAGCTATATGTAAGCTCAGGTTATAAACGGTTGAAGATAGCAAACATAATGTGGGTGTTTTATATTCGACCACTCAATTTAAAAATAATAATCCACTGGCTTCACATCCAATTATCTTTCGAAATAATAACGTTATGGTAGGTACCAATAACAATATTTACATATAAACTGGTGGAAAAACGGGTGGCGGACAATTTTTCATTCTTCAGCTGTCATCTGTTTAAAGATTTCGAAATTTCAATGATCTGGCTTGGATTGAAACGGAATTGAATAGAATTTTATCGGAGTTATTTGGCCTAAGATAGTATGAATTAGAAGGCGACTTCTTTGGAATAATATTAAACAAGAGCAGCTTAAATAAATTACTTAGTCCGTATAACTATACAGTCTTGTTTCGATTGCAATATTTACCTAAAATTAAGAAAACCCTAAAAAGCGATGAAAATAGGTGTATCATCAAAATAGATTACAAAAATATACACACATTTTAATCAATATTCAACTAATCCTCTCGTTACTTCCATATAATACTGATGCGAATTTCATGATAAATATGGGTCTAGCGATAATTTCGGTTCAACGCATTAATTTAAAGACATGATTAGAAGCGATATCAAAGAGCAAATGAATTACGATGGTCCAAATTAAGGCTATAGCATTCACAAAGCTATAGTATTCACATTCGATATTCTGTACTATATCCAGTATAATAATAATCCTCCACGGAAGTGTGGAGGTCGCTGTTTTTTAAACGCCAAGACTCTCCTCAACCGTGAGATATGCAACCTTAGGGAATATTTCCTACACGTTGACGTGGGTGTGCATCGAGATGTAGTGGCAGTAGACAACAGACTGACTCCTCTCGCTCTGGCTAAAGAGAACTGGCACAGACCGGTAATACTTATCATTGCTGATCGCAATGAAATAAGGAAGTCAAAGTCAAAGTCAAAGTCTTTATTTTTCAAAATAGTGCAACGTAATTACATCTTTTTGACGTCAAAATCTGCTTAAAACTAAGTTTACCACCGCTTCCTAGGCCCTAGTGGAGAAGAAACGGCGCAACAAACTCCACTGCGGCATTTTCGAGACGTCATATTATAAATAGTGATTTCTTAAGACTAAATATGGACGAATGTACATTTTTGTCTCGTGTCAAGATAAATAAAGGTATATAAAAAAAACAAAAGTTAAAATAAAAATTTAACCTAAGTTAAACGTTAAAATAATTTAAAAAGTTAAAATATGGTAAAAAAAAGGTTGCCTACTACAATATTATGCTGTAGTTGTAGCATAAAGAGGGGCCTGCACCATGCTCAAGCCAGACATTTTTGTCTTTAAGGTAATCATCTGTCCTATAGTATGCTTTTTTACATAAGGTGGTCTTAACAAAGGTTTTAAATTTATTGTCAGGCATACCAAGGACCGATTCAGGAAGAGCTGCATGGACGTTTTTATCGGGCCTTAAATGGGCCCGACGTCTATATAAAGGCATTAGTGTTTTGGCTACGCTTCTGTGATCTCTTTGGAGCAACCGAAGGTTTTGTCTGTGCATAGATGAAGTTGTCATGACGAATAATTATCGGAGGTATATCTTTACGGGACGGCACAATTGACATATGTCGAGCGTGTCACCGCCATCCCGGAGAATCCTTAAGGCATCTTATCTCTGGTTGTTCTCGTCTTGCCAACGGAGAGTATTTGCATAGATACAACCAAGTGGCCAGAATCATTCAACATCTAAAGAGGCTCGCGTTAGGCAGTTGGATCAAAGGTTTGATACAGAAAGCGGTACTCCTCGACACGGCACGTATTGTAAGGAGGTGATATCCCTAGACCCGATACCGGTGGGTTACTATTTTTATATTTTCAAATGTATTTTTAAGTGTCTATTTTAAAATAAAATTTATATGCTTTATTTAAGAAATAAAGGTAATAATAATAAAGCCTCTTTATTTCCATATTTCCAAGATACATTTCAAATGTTAGTAAATTGTTACTAAAAATATAGTAGCTTAGGGTTAGTTTAATTGTTATTAGTTTTCATTGTGTGAAATATAGATGCCTTTTTGGGTATAGGCCCCCTCCAGCCTTTTCAATAACTCACTGTCCTTACCTACCTTAATCCAGTCGCTTCCCGCTGTATGTTCTATATCATCAGCCGACCGTTTTATAGGTCTACCTACCTTCCTTTTACCATCTGGTCCTTTCCGTGTAATTTCTATAGTTCACTTTTTGTCCGTATAACGTGAAATGTGTCCAGCCCATTTCCATTCCAGCGTGAGTGCATGTGTAAGTGCATCTTTGTTTTTTATCTGATGGTTTCACTCTTCACATTGTGTATTTCCCTAATGTTTACTTTGATTAGCATTTGATTTTGTTTGATTTGATTATTAAAAACCCAAGTTTGGTAACCGTATAGTAGATATGGTAGGAGACATAACCTTCTTCATATGTTAACTATAATTTCCTTTTAAAATTCTTTCATTGAACAAAATTTATTTCAAGCTAAGTTGAGTCTTCTTTTTCTTTCTTTTGCATTACTAGAATTGTGAAATAATACTTGTTTTTCCAAATAGACATAATTGTTAACATATTCTATATTATTTCCTTTTATGTTAATTTAATAATATTTCCAGTATATCCATAATAATATCATACGTCAAAGTAACTGGTTATAATAAAGGGTATATTTAAGGGTAAGGGTAAATGATACTATTCGGTCTCCGCTATAGAATTCCATAGGTGGTGGTCTTTTCCTAGTACCCATGAATAAAACAGCTCTATTGTGGAAGTACCACCAGCAGAATGCCGCATTGCAAGCGAATGTAGAAACTTCCCTTCCTATCTTATGCACTTTGCCTTTGTCCCTACCCTTTCCCATTTACAGGCGCGGATAACAACTCTAGTGTTCGTACAATTCTAATGTACAATTCTGAGTCGTATATTTTTTGCTTAAAAATTTAGGACCAGAAAGCAAAGACTACAAAAATTAAATTTTAAGCTTAGATTTACTTTCATAAATCTTCAAATTCTTTTTTGTTTTACAAATAACGTACTAGCGAAATACTCGTAGTTCACCTAGAACACGTTTGTACGTTAAAAATAGAAGCCTGCTTTGTAAAACTATTGTTAAATAAAATGCGCACTATGTAAGGCATTTCTTGAGTAAATTAGCATTTGAATAATCATACTGTTCTTAAAAACTGATTGGTTTCGATTCTTATGGATACTTTGTAAAAAAAAAAATTACTGTTATAGAAATTTCCTAATACCTACTCTAAACTAGCTCAGCTTTTTTCTTTTAATCTTGTTCTCCTCCACAAGTGCTCTTCGAGATAAGTTTATAAGTTCGGTGCTTTTTTTTCATTTCTTTGTCTAAGTGATCCTTTGGGATTTTCTCAACCCCTAAGTGTTTTCCAATCTTATAATAAATATCTTCACTCTCTCTCACATTTATTGAACGTACAATCAACTTCGCAAAATTGATATTTCAAGTTCTTTAGTACCTACTAACTCAAATATATAATAATCTCCAAATATAGTTTCAGCAATTCTTTCAATTTAATAAAGCTTGAGAGATTGATAAAGTTTTTATATTGCGAGATAAATTGGTACCGTGTCATCGTATTATAATTTTTGCCGAGAAAATCGAGAAGGTTAGTGATATTGGCAGCTCTCAGGATGATGGACGCCTAAGTCTGAAAGTGAAACGGGACTCCACCCACAATCTATTCAATCCATGGACTAATCGTTAGAGGTCAATGTCACGCAGTCCGATCAACACGCCTTGTGGATATAACAAATCGACCTTCTTGCATCAAAGGTAATTCAATTCTCAATCTAGAGGACAATTACTAATCGCGTCAACATAAAACGTACATTATTCAATTGGCGTGGAAGGTGTTTATTACTGGCAACTCCTGTGTGATTGCAATAATGGAAGTTAGATTAGAAGATCGGGAGAATAACATAGTCATTCCTTGTTATTAAGGTCTTGTTCACTCCTTGATTAGTGAAATACAAAATCTCAGAAACACATCAGAATATTATGAGTTGCGTCTTTAATGACCATAGCTATTATGAATCATGAAAAAATATATATTTTGTGGTCCTTTTAAAAACTAATGTATAAAACAAATATTTTTGGTGAAATTTTATTGGACTAGAAGCAAATTGTTGTATTATAAAATATTTTATCATTGTATACTTCATATAAATTACGTAACCATAGGTATACATAATTCACATATATATTATGTAAAATGTTCAGTGGGTAACCACCCCGCTAGTCGGCGGGGGGGTAACCGAAGGGATTTCCGCACGAAAAAAAAAGGTACATTATCATTCTCCTCGAGGAATTGAGGTCCAGAAATCCCAGCTCCGCCAGGCCATCCTGGTGGAGTGGAAGAAACTACTTAGGCAACTAAGCGACGGGCATGCTATTATAGAGCACACGGAAGCCTCTCATACCGACCGACGCTAGTGATCTCCGGTAAGACGACGGCAGCTTCGAGGACTCGGGGCTGCCCCCGCTGGCAGAGTGTCAGTAATCGGGGTGGGAGCCCTCTCAAACGACATCATGATAGCGGCCATGGCGCGGAGTGCGAGCGCGTGGGCCGTCGCCTTTAGAACTCTCCCGGCCCGCCGAGCCCGCAACATACTCGCCGCTTGGTGCAGGCGACTTAGACGCCGTAGGTCGGTCAACGAATTCCATCCTCCATGAGGGCAGGCCTTGGGGTGACAGTTGAGGCCGCCTGCCAATCCCAGCAGAAGCAGGTCGGGGCGGTGAGGCGACAAACGCCCTCCCTATCCGCGGCAAGATGGGGACAGCATGGTTCCCACACCCGAGGTGGCCATCTCAAAGTTGTAGATGGCCCAAGGTCAGCCGGGGTGCGAAGTAATTGCCTTACACCCCGTCATTAGAGACCCTAGATGGCGTGCGGTTTGAGTCGGTTCCAATCTGGCATAACCACCCCCGCTGGCTGGCAGGGGGGTATCCGTGGGGACGTCTGCACGAAATAAAATAGGAACATTATCATTGGGGTGCGACTGGTTGGATCCACCTCCAAGTTTGGTGCACCCTGGGCAACGTGGGCGATGACGCATCATCTCTGGAGTAGCTGGCGTCAACGTCAACGGCCAAGAGTCTAACCAACCGGCCCTTTTCAGGGCCAGCTGACCCCATTGCACGAGGGGGTCGGGGTATGGCGGGCCTGCAAGGCTCGTGGGGGGGCGTGGTCGCTCCAGGTACCCCTCTGCTGTTATCAGTGGGGACACTGCGAATGGCCCAGGGTCAGTTGGAGTGCGAGGGATATGCTCTATGGGTAACCTTACACCCCGGCGTCTATAGACCCGAGACGGCGTGCGGTTTTAGTCGGTGCAAGCCCGACATAACCGCCCCCGCTGGCCGGCGGGGGGTATCCGAAGGGATTTCCGCACAAAAAAAAGGTACATTATCATTTTATAACTATAATAAAACTGGTTCCAATATAAAAATAGAACTACCTTTCTATGTGGATTGACATGGAAAAGGATGAAAGAAAATTATTTCTATTTGGCCTTTACATAGTAACTAAAGCCGTTTTCATATTATATTCAGTAAACCGGGTATTTTCAACTACGTCATTGCCACGTTTTTAACCGACGAAAAACGAAGGAAGGTTCTCAAGACGACGCGTATATTTTTTTATGTATGACCACGCATAAATTATTAATAATTTATTAATTTTTACAGAGTAGTCCGATTTTGATAATTTTTTTTTATTGGAAAGAGTATAACCCCGAAGTTGGTCCCATATAAATATGAAAATGAAAATCCAACCCTAAGGGTAGGAAAACAGGGGATGATTGATTGTTCACTCACTGATTGTAAGGTATGACCACGACTAACTTTTTACTGAGTTGTCCGATTTTGATAACTCTTTTTTTATTGGAAAGAGTACCTTTTTTTTTGGCGATATCCAGGGACACCGCCAACATCACCTCACCCCGGGCTACTGCATCCTCCGCCAGAGCGGTGGAGGGCCTCTGGCGGAAGCCATATTGGCCATCCGCCAGATCCGGCCCCACTCTTGAGAGGTGCTCGACGAGACGCTTCGCAATTACTCTTTCAAAGAGCTTGCACGCCTCGTCGAGCAACACTATGGGCCGGTAGGCGTACGGTGAGTCCGCCGGGCGCCCCTCCTTTCGGATGAGGACCAGTTTCCCCGTCTTCTACAATTTCGGAAACTGGCCCCGCTCCAAACATGCGCTGAGAAGCCCTCTCAGTCGGGGCTCCAGAGCGTCGTCGACTAGAGCTAGGACCCACGCTCGGCCTGGAATGCCGTCGGGTCCCGGGGTGGTGCGTTTGGCTCTCAGCCTTCTCACCGCCAGCTCTAGTTCTACCCAAGTGACCTCGAGCGCGACACTGGGTCAACGGCGGAGCCTTGGGGCGCAGTTTTCCCCTTACCATTAGGTAGGGCCGCCCCCAAGGGTCCCGCTCCAGCGTCTCCAGCAGTTCGCAGCGGGCCGCCTTTTTAGCCCGCCTTATCTCTGCTCGGAGGGCACCTCTGGCCTCCCTGTATCCCTCGTACAACTCCGCCTCTCGGGCCTCCGCATCTGCGGGGCGGCGACGCCTCCTACGGAATCGGGCCCACCGGCGGTGCGTGATCACGCAGGCCCGTCTGAGCCTTGCGATCTCCGACGACCACCAGTAGACCTGACCCCTCGGATTATAGGGCGGAGCCCTAGCCATCGCCGCGTCGCAGACACGGGTCATGGCCTCCCGGAACCACTCCGCCTCATCGTCTACGTTGACAGGCCTTTCCGGCGCAGAGGCCCAGGCCTGTACGATGGCGGCTTCCAGGAGGAGCTCCCGATCTAGTCGCTTAAGTGCCCAACGTGGCTCGGGTGGAGCCGGTGTGGCCGGCGCATCGCTCACGGGGGCGGAGACGTCAAACCGAATATATCGGTGATCCAAACTTGTCTCCTCCCCCAAAACGACACGCCAGCCCTGAACACGTCGCGTCAACGAGGGGCTCGCGAACGAGATGTCCACGATTGATCTGGCCCTCGAGGTCACGAACGGGTCTACGGCTCCCCGATTTAGAAGGTCTAGGCCGAGTCCTTCGGCCCAGTCCTCCAGTGCCCTGCCTCTATCCCCCGCCGGGCCCCTATCGTGGCGGGAACCCCACGCCAACGACCAGGCGTTGAAGTCCCCGAGCACAAGGACCGGACGGGGGTGGCAGGCATTGACGACGACTGCCAGCTGACGGAGCCATTGCTCATACGAGTCAGCGACTATGTCTCGGCTCGGCGTGAAGTAAGCAGCCACGACCGCTATATCGCCAATCGCCGCCGCCACGCAGCCGAGTCCTCTTGCAACGACGGCAAGAGGGAGGCTGCCAGCGGCAGGGTTGTGCACCAGTGCCGACGACCTATCCAGCGCGGTTTCCCATTCAGGCCCGAGGAACCGGAACCGGTGGGTGTATGGGTCGGCGAAAGCGGCGACATTTATGGCCCATGCCCATGCTCTGGAGCAGAAGGTCCTGAGAACGGGCACCGTGGCCAACGTTCACCTGTAGGATGCGGAGTTGAGGATCCATTATGGGACCCCCATCTCCGCATCCCGGTGCGAACTAGGGGCGGAAGGCCGGCCTCCCGGCTTCGGCTCCCCTCCGGCGCAGGCCTTGCTGCCAACCCTATGGTCAGCCGGCTTGCCCCCCGCTGCACATCTGAAACAGTGCAACGGGGCGCTACACGTGCCGGCCTTATGACGGGGCTGGCCACAGCGGAAGCAACGGTCACCCGCTGTTACTTCCGCCGTGCAGTGCACCCCCACATGGCCCACCGACAGGCACCTGAAGCACCTGGCCGGTCGGGCCTGCAGGAGCCTTGCCTGCGCCCTCAGGAAGCCTCCTACCAGGAGGCTCCGCCTGTCTGGAACCTTTTGGGCCGCCGCGATAGGGCAGCCGACAACTGCTGCCCCCTGTCCACCACGGCCGAAGCGTATCGCTCCGGCCTTAACTGTGTCCGGGGAGCAGCCCCCGGCCTCCGCAACGGCGAGCCTGAGCTCTTCTGCCGTGACGGACTCGTCCAGGCCCGTAATGCGCACTTCTGTGCATTTAATGGGCCTGGACACCCGGACGTCGGCTGCATCCAGCGACTCCCTAAGCCGAGCCGCTAGGGCGTCGGCTTTGGGGTCACTGGCGGCGCCAGGGACCTCGAGAAACCGGGCTCCCGTCCGTGTGCTCTTGCACCGGACGCCCGGGATCTCGAGGGCCTTGAGGTCGACGTTGGCCTTCACCTTGGCCAACACCTCGGCATACCCCATGCCTCTCCCCGCTGCCTCCGCCGTCAGGGTGACGACGACGGCCATAGTGCGGGGGGCACGGAGCTTCCCCGGCGCTGCTTTCGCGGCGGCCGCGGCCCTCCTGGCCTTTTTGGCCGGCCACCGGTGGCGCCAGAGGCGGACGGCGGATAGAGTCCATAAGGGCCTCCATCCGACTCATCATGCGCTCCTCAAGCGCCTCCATATATGCGAACCATGGTTCCACCGGTGGTACCTTTGGCTGCGTTGGCCGAGCCAACTGTGCCAGCTGCGGTTCCGGCTGCAGCACCGGCTGCGCCGACTGTTCCGGCTGCGCCGTCTGCCTGGTACGAGAGCGAGTCACGCACACCGGCTCCACTGGTTGCGCCCGCTGCACTGGTTGGGCCAAGCTTGCCATCGCCCTCTTCAGCTCCTCGACGGCTGCAGCTAGCCGAGCCGTCTCCCGACGGGACTCGGCCAGCTGCGCCGCGAGGGCCTCATTCTCGGAGGCGATGTCGAGCACCGTGCGTAGCATCGCCTCCTGTTCGGGGTTCGGAGACCCCTGGAACGACGCGGTCACCCTCTGGAGTCTCTCCAAGAGCGACCGCGTCCTCCCGCACGGCTCCGAAACCGCCGAGGTGGAAGGCCTCGGCGGTGATATTTCCGCGGCCCTCCCAAGAGCCGAAGGGGCTCGGGTGGCCTGCACAACCCTCGCTCCACCTCGCGCCCCTCGGCGGCCAGCAGCCACTTTGGGCGCCGGCTTTGACACCTCGTCACTGCTGGAGGAGGAGGTCGTCCCGGTGAGGGTATAGTCCTCATCCGACACGCTCTCCCCCAGCCGGGCCTTTGTGCGCCGTCTCCGCTTACGGGTCTGCTTCAGACCGAGACCCGCCGGACTGCTCGCCCTACTTCTCTCGTTGGCGGTGCCAGCCGTTGACGCCGCGGACCCTGTGTCCGCGTCCGTTTCCCCGCCAAATGGGAGCGGAGTAGAGGGTCTGGGGAAGGCGGATTTCGCTGACCGCATGCGAGACCGTGGTCTCACCTCTTCACCCTCCACTACTACCACTCCGTCGTGTCCGTTATTAATGCCTATTTTTCTTGTTGTAAATCCGTCCGGTTTCTTTGATATTTGATTAATTTTGTCCATATCATGTCCCACGAGTATGGGAGAAAGGTGGTCCATCCAGGCGGAGCCCCCTGCACCTGGATAAGCCTATATACTATGGAGGTACATGCTTTGCTGTCGGGTGTTATAGACTTTTCCTTGTCGTGGGCCGGCCAATAAAGGCAAGCCCTCCGGTCATTAAGATCACAGCGTACCCTTCTGTAGCCACCAGTCAGGTCGTTGCTGATCACCTAACGATTACGGAACGCGAGAGGGTGGCTAGTCCTCTCTCATCGGCGGGGGCACAAGTGCCCGTCGGCCTCTGCGTTAGCAGTGGGCCAACCCGCCCCTGGATCCCACAGGACCCTATGGTGGCCTCAGCCACTAACACGATCGCTCATCCTGTCTCCTCTGAGAGCAGAGCGATGTGTTCCCGCCACGTTGGGTATTAGCCGACGATCAATGCCAACCCCATGAAGGGGAAGCCATTGACCGCCGCCCAGGGTGTACCGGCCGCTCCGATTCCGTTCCCCCCGGACTGCAGCCACGGAGGTTACCCAACACACACCCCTGGAAAGAGTACCTATACCCCGAAGTTGGTCCCATATAAATTTGAAAATAAAAATCCAACCCTAAGGGTAGGGAAACAGGGGATGATTGATTATTCACTCTCTGATTGTAAGGTACTACTCTGCAAATAAAACGTTTCTCAATGTCCGATAATCAATTCATAATTAAATAATTCATCAATTTCTGTAGGTATTGCAGCTACTGACATTTTATTCCAATAGGCCTGGTGTGGAGTATTGTGTTTATTTAATATTGTTTGAGCATCGTGAACAAGTAATTATACTACCTAAAACTACCAATTCATTGGGCAAATTAGAGCCTAGATTCGTAGTTTGATACTTTGGCACCGACTCAAAATTACTTAGCTATACTTACATTAGTTTAAGAACTTAGTTATTAAGGTTAATTAAAAACTCAACTATTTACAAAAATATATACTTAGATATATTTCCATTACTTTAAGAAGTTAGTTATTAAGGTGAAATAAAAAACGTTTATTATTTTTTTGCTTTTCAGTTTTTTCGGCGGCTTAATTTTTTGTAAAAAAGTTTTCTTTTAAATTAAAAATGGGTTTAAGTCCGTAGTGTGGTCAAACTTTTAAATTAACTACAGGGTTAACCTTTAGTAAAAGTCTGGGGGTGCCCAGTCTTGTATCGTCTCATAATATGAGAAGTTCGGTCCTCTAATATACTACTTAATACAATACAATTGTAAAACTTTAGATGGGCGTTTGATGGGCGTTTTTAATCACACCAGAACAGCCGAATTCATCTTGATGAAATTTGACACAGAAATAGTCTGGAACAATGTTAAGGCTACTTTATATCCTAGGAATAGGTTCCTGTGGGTCACGGGAACGGGATCAGTATTCCACACATGCATTGCTGTGGGCAACAGCTAAACACTAAGCGATCAGAAACCAACGTTGATTAATAAACGAACGCTAATGAACCTATGTGGACGACATGCTGGATAGCGTCCGGATCGTTAACGAATCCAACTCATTTGCATTGGTTCACTTTCATTCAGTTAGAAGTACCCAGCATTAAAAGTTTAACTAGTTTCATATTTCGATAAAACCCTTCTCAATTTTAATCAAAGGACAATTTTCATCACAAAAGAGAATATTGGAAACATTTCGTTGTTATGACGTGGGTGTTTCATATGGCAGATATTATTCCGTAATAACGTTAGTAATATCTTTTTATATCTAAGGTTAAGTTGTAGATACATTCGGTCTCGTAGCAGTAAATTTAACTTGATTAAACATGTACTGCGAAATTACGTAACTTACATGATTAACGATTACGAAAGTAGCCTGTACAAAAAAGGGTTGATAACATGTGCTTTGGTGACACTCATTCAACCTGTGTCCATATTATACCTTGTCAACGAATCATTAAATATTTTTTACTAGACTAGAGATTTCACTAAATTTGAATCTGGAACACAAAAAATTACAATAATTTCTTCCATGGCTAAGATACCCATGGAAGAAATTATTGTAATTTTTTTTATTGTAAGTTCTACAAAAAGATTTAAATCAAATAATAAATGCCTTTGTCAGAATCACACCGCTGATAATAATGGAAATTTCTGATATTTTATTTGTAAATTCGTATCATAGTTGAATACCTAGTCACCGAATAATTTTGTCACATTGGGTAATTAAATACAGATACACATTTAACTTAACTAACACTTAAGGTGCTAACAATTTAAATTATATCTCAATATGGGTTGTGTAGACAGATGGTTTCTATTAGGACTTTACAAATATGTCAATTGTACATACTAGTAACACTAAAGCCGAGCCAATCCCAGGAGGGATATTGTTACTTACATCTCATGTTTTAGCGGAACCGGAATGGCTTACGTTTATTTACTCTACGTGTTATCATGTGTATTTCTGGTTAGCAAAAATCACAATAAAGAACCTACACTAGAACGTAAAATAAGAACATAAAATGGCCCGCGTGGCATTCTGTTACAGTTCCCGCTTCCCATGGAAACTTATTCCTGTAGCCAATTTCGGTCAGAATTTGGTAGAAACGAACTAAATATAAATCATCATTTAGAATAGACGATCGGGATTAGACAGGCCTATCGGCGCTGTGAAAAGATCTTCTTTGTTAAAAATATTTAGGTGAGGGTTAATTCGCTGACTACGACTTAATTTAAATAGGGATTAGGTTAACTATGCAATTAGTATGAAGTACATCTTATTATCCTAAGGTTATTTCATTATCCTAAGTTTTTGATATAAAATGTTATTATTCCTTTGAGTTGTAACCGTGGTTGATAGCCTGTTTTAAATATTCCGTCAAAGATTTTGACAAGATTTTATTTAACTAATGGTATTGTATATGGTACTATGAAGCTGGTCTGATGTTGGAGTCGTAAGGTTTCCATAGGAATTCCTAAACTAAATAGATAAACGAATCGAATTTGGGCTCTTTCGTTTTATCTTGGCAAATACTTTGATGTTACATGATACAAGGTCTGAAGATGGAGTCGGTTGGTGCTCATGGGAACCCGTCATGTTTGGGTCATTTGATTTTCTTGTTATGCACTTACTATAAAGCTTGTTTTTAAAAGTGTTTTAATTTCATAATTAATTATTGTCTTTTAAAAACCAAATTGAACAAACTTTCAATTAAAAAGGATAACATTCATAAAAAATGTAAGATTTGTTCTCACTTTTTTATTATTATGTTTATTTTATTACCTATTAGGTTTGCGTCGAAGGTATTGAGTTATTTTTTAAAAATTTGAATACATTATATATTTAATATTATATATATATTTATATAAATGATTAGGAAATATGTCTACGAGTATAACTAGAGAGCGTGTCACTAACGTATTGCAATCTACAAAAGGGAAACAGGCGGAAAAATTGAACAAGACAATTAGACCTATCTCGGTCGAGCTCCCCGTCTGAGAAAGTCCAAGTTCAGGCAAAAAGGTAAATCTAAGTGAGGTCTAATACTAAGTTTCTTTACCTGATAACACTATCGAAACATAATTTTGAGCAAATATTTATGTTGCATTGGGCTAAACGGCCATATTACCTCCTTAGACTCATTCTCCTGTGCTGACTTGGCATAGCAGTATACTTAATCCTAAATTAATTATAATACTGCTACATTATATTAATAAACTTGATGCAAATCGATCTGATATATAATACATAATAGCATGCAGGGTTTACAGGGCCCTATACCCTTGTCCTACCAATATCTTTGAGACCCAAGCAAGCCTCACCTGCAAGTCAGTGTACTTGCAAAACAACGGACGAGACTCCGGCGCAGACTTTATTTTCAGGGTCCGGAGGTAGTCACTGACGGAAAACCGACATACCAATCAAAAACAAAAAGCATACTTCGGGCTCCAAAGTGCAAACTTTGCACGCAACTGGGAAATTGCTATGAGGTCGACGATGAATAGCATATGTCATGATTGAATTGCATAAGTTGCATGAAATTGGCGTAGCAATTTAAATAATTTTAGCTAAAAAACTATTATGATTGCATTTATGGTCATTCAGTTTTGTCTGTTTGTGGCGTATAAATGATATAAATTACATTACTATGCCATGTTCACAATAAATAGTGGGCAGGCACTTATAATAACAATAAATTATATAACCCACGCTGTGTGTGGTTGCAACAGCTGTAGGATTTATTAGGAAGAATAAAAGTCTTGTTTACCATCATGTTCCTTTTTCGTTTGTAGTATAAGATTATTTATTATTATTATTTATAACAACTTAATAAAATAAAAGTGTATGTTTGTAATATTCCAATAAACTTTTCAATTTTTTGTTTTTTTTTTTTAAAAAAGACGAGCACACGTGACGCTGGTCGCGATTTAGGTATTTCCCACACATCCGCTTGGAGAATACTGCGAGGAGAAGGACTGCACGTCTACCACGTGCGTCACGAGCTCATCGCGTCACGTGACGCTGGTCGCTGGTGGTGTTTTTTTTTCATATTCATTGTTTTTTTTTTTATTTTACCCGGTATTTTTTTTTTCAAATACTTATTTTGTCGATACCAAGTTATCTCACCAAATTCAGAGACCTAATTTTGTGACACCTTATATACGTAACTTATATCAGAAAAAAAAAACATTTTTTTTAAATAATGTCTCAAATCCAATAAACATAGATAAGATTTTTGTAAACATATATACAGACATATTCATGCATACAAATGTTTGCACTGAGCAGGTATCGAACCCGCGACCCCTATCGTAGCAGTAGAACGCACTACCGCCACGCTACTCGTACGGTTACATTACTGAAATTATTACGACCATAATTAGAAGATGCAACAAGGCGTATTAGGTCACATAAACTCATTTATCTAAAAAACTGCAAATCCAAATTAAAAATTTATATAATAAATAATATTACAATGCAAACACATGATTTTATCTGAACATGTAGCCTATTGCGAATGACTGTTTAATAGCGTGCATAAATGCACAATAAAATAATTTAATTATGCCTGATTTACTTTGAGGTCAACCAAAATTTGCTACGGTCTATTTTAAAGACGTGTGGGACTTGTAACCTCTCAAAAGTGCATCCTGGATAATGAAAACGGTGACGCCTCTTTTGTCTTGCTGTAATCCTTGGAGGAGGCACTGTTGTTCTCAGTTAGGGTTCTAAAAAGGCGAAATACGACCATATTGTGGGTTACTTGGTTTCTCCACGTGGCTATCTGATAAACAGAAGATATATGATAGTGAGGAGACGACGTGTCTGATCCATATATTCACACTCGACCCTCGAAAGGCTAACCCCAGGGTTACCGGCGGACTTTGGCCGCCACTGCGGCCTCGCCTGGTTGGGTCGGGTTTTATCCCGCGTCGGTGAGTTGGCTCGCAGTGCTGGCACTGCGGCGTTGTCTCCCGGTGGAAGCGCCACAGATACTTATCGAAGCACCCGTGTCCGGTAATTATCTGGCACATCCGGTAGTAGAGGTCACCGTAGTGCCTCTCCAACCACTGCTTCATGATCAGCCTCACCGTCGCGATGGTTTATTCCCCCCACCTTGGATGCTCAAGTCGGAGCCTCCATGTCTCCATGAATTCCTGGCGGAGCTGGGACCGCTGAGCCCTGATTTCTCCGGGCTCCGGCCTATGGCCCCGCTCCAGCGCCACCTCGCGCTATTGATACAACGACGCAAGGCATCTCGCTTCCAGGTCGGAGATCGTGCGATAACCCCCTGATGACTCTGACGGCCATCGCTTTTAACGGGCTGTTTAGAACAGCCACGTTGCGGGCCTCCAGAGTCTCCGCCCATACGGGGGCCCCGTATAGGGCCATGCTTACTAGTGGGGGTGTTGGGTCCCTTAACGTTGAGCATCAGCCGCGATAGCGCGGCCGCACCCCCCTCAGCTTTGGGACCAGACTTCAGAGATGTGGGCCGAAGTCCCATCGGCTATCGAGTACGAGTCCCAGGTGTATTCTCACCCTTAGTCTAACGATCATAATCATTTTAGTCAGTGGATTTCAATCTTGAGTCGTGCTTTTAATAAGAAAAGGTGCCTGGCGTCAAATCGGACTCTACTGAAACTTTCATCCTTATTTTTATTTTATTAATTCAAAATACTTTCAAAAAAGGTCCCTTACTTAAACGAATTTTCGTTAAAAGGCTTTCTTCCCCCTTCAAAATTAAAGTCATCAATGTCTATTTTCTCTTATTTCATTTTATTTTATGTAGCTAAAATGTACTCGTAGAATGCTCGTTGTATATTAAAAACTTGAACGTCTTGTAAAAAGTCTCAAGTACCTAATTTACGAATTGCGTTTAAATAATTAATGCGCTATTTTTAAGGGGGTATCACATTAAAACCGATTTACTTTCAAGATTCACCTTTCTCGTTTTTAATTGTATTCGTCATTGCTGTAGAATCTTCTCTTCTGAGAATATGATTAAAAAACTAAAGCCTCGTTAGTATCATATCATAGAGAGCCTAGCCCTTACCTGAATTCATAGAAAATGAATACCACCATCAGGTAGTTTTCACATGATTTGATAGACCCTCCTTGTGGAGTGGAACCAAAAAACTCTTTTCAATTGTTAGGACTTTTTTTATGTGTGGAAACCCCCTCGGTGCCGACGATAGGGTGGGCGTGTCGGAATCGGACCGACTAAAACCACACGGTATCCTCCCCAAGTGTCCATTGCCGGGCACCCCGGGTAAGCCCTCGAAAGGATAACCCCAGGGTTACCGGCGGACTTTGGCTGCCACCACAGCCTCGCCTGGTGGGGTCGGGTTTTATCCCGCGTTCCAATTTCCAAATTGATTACGAGTTTCAAACGATAAAATATTTATTAAATTTCAACATTTAGTGGTTCACCGTACTAAGTTTAACGTTAACGCTTTTTTTTACGTGCGGGAATCCCTTCGGATACCCTCCCGCCGGCCAGCGGGGGTGGTTATGTCGGGCATGAACCAACACCCCACGGTGTCCTCCCCAAGTGTCCATTGCCGGGCACCCCGGGTAAGCCCTCGCAAGGATAACCCCAGGGTTACCGGCGGACCTTGGCCGCCAGCGTGGCCTCGCCTACCTTAATTTTCGCTCAACAATTGATAGATATTCTTTGGCATCATTTCTCTTTCTAATAGTTATGTTATCAAAGACATAACTTTCTATAAATATCTAAGCATGATCAGATACGATATTTCAATATTAACCAATAACTCATTCACAGCCGTAAAACAATTAGGCAAGTTGATTGATTAATTCTCGCACTAATTTAATTGAATATCCCGCTATATTCTAACTTATTGTAATACATATGGTATATGGACTCATGTAACAACTCAAATATTACTAACTACGAAAAAATTGTATAGTAATTACTGAACCAGTAGTATTACTACGTTACAGCAGCGTCCTCTAACTCTGAGCTCTGGAGACTAATTTTCTGCCAATTTTTTTTTTCCAAGTTAAGCTAGTCTAAGTATAAATCGGGTCAGATTTTTGTGTTAACATTCCAACTGGTTTGGTTCTCTTGTAATTTGTCAAATATATATTTAATGTTTCACGAATATAATATATTACTTACGAAAAATAGTAAGTATATTGTATCACAAGTAACTGAAAGAAAGTAAAACTATCTCGTTTTATCGATTTCTCATGTATAACGTGTAAATCATCCTCCCTTTAATATGCCAAAGAAGTCGCCGGCAATCCCAGACAAGTCGTGTCTGGAGGCTTTTAGCCTTAATAGTAAGACGAGATCATCTGTTTGCCTGTAGAAAATCGACTTACGCGAAACGTCGGGAATTACTTATGAGTTTATTCAGCTGAAGAACCAATGTTTGCTATGTCGTACACCCTGTATGGGTGTAGCGTTACTGCATTAAGTACTTTGTAAAAGCTTATTAAAGTGGTCTATAATATACACTTGTGCACTTAAAAGGTCTAAGAGAGTACCTTCGTAAAATTGTTAGTCATCTAAGGTCAATATACTTTGCGCTATTCGTCCTTTGTTGCTTTCAAGTCTGGTTCTCATCTTTAAGCTTTTCCATGACGACAATGCCTTCAACTACTATTTCTGAGGCACATTATTTACCTGTCGCATAAATGATTTGTAAATAACTGATATATAATACCATGGTATTTTTCATATAACCATTAAATTTGGTAAAGGTTTGAGCAAAACATGTAATTTACGCCAGTACATTAAATCTAGCAGCCTACTAGTGTAAATAGCAGTCTTTATTACTTTGAAAATTTATTTTATGGATATTTAATAATAAGAAAGTCTTTTGTGAATCCTCTGTAAACATATATATCGAATACGACCTTTCATCGATATCTAGCGTTATATAGGGAATACACATAATGTTAGAATATTCGAGTATATTATCTGTGTATATAATGTTATGAGAGAGATGATGAGTGTGACGCCCTTGGTGTTGCACACATCCAAAAGCCACGGTAACCGCTTCCCATCAGTAAAGCCGTGAGCTTTTCTGCCAACTAAATGCTATAAAAAAAATAAGCATCTTAATTTTTGTAAATTTGAGTGCTATCACATCATTGGCTGGCTTTCACGCGAGGAATTGTTAATTTGCCACTCAGACGGATTGGCAAAGGTTTTATTTTAAAAACTCCTCCTCTTGTATAGTGTCCGCCTGATTCAATGACTTTGTCTCTTTTTGACACAACCTTTGAATGGAGTGGGATCGTGTACTATAGATGTTATCATCACCACACGGATGTGGATGTGGAAGGTTAAGGACTGTGTACTATAAGGTAAATTTGCACACGTCTGTAAACAGCAATGAACTGCGACAGGTTGAAAGGTTAATAGAAATTGTCTTCATTTCTAATTTTAGATTATAAAAATACCTGATAAAATGTTAATCCCATAAACGTAATGCAAAACTAATTTGGTAATAATCTTATAAAGGCCCATTTATCTATATTTTCCAATAGGAAAGGTTCCGATGTAAATAGAAAAGGTAACTTGACTAACAAATTCTGGGCACGAGCTAGTTCCGTTAATAATATTTGTATACTTACAAAATACGAGCCATTTAAATGAACAACCTTGAACAAACTGTACAGTGCTGCGACTGCGGATTATTAGAATCTCTCTAGTAAACATATTAGTCCCTTTAAGCATGTAATTTCCATAAACATTAAGCTGAATTTGAAAATGCAAACATGTTGTGATGTTCCCGTATGCTGTCTTTATTGTATTTCAATTTAATAATGTATTTTGGAGACGCTTTTGAATTTACCTGATATTTACATACTACTTTTTGTTGACTAACCAAAATTGGTTTGCTATTAATCAAATATTACGAAAAAATGTGATTTTAAATATTATTAAATATAATTGCGTAGTGTGGTAATCAGTTGTAACATTTGCGTTCTCTGACATTTGCCCGCTAAGCCTTTCAATGTGACATTTCAATGGACTAATCTATCTATCTATACTTTTATAAAATTGTAAATTAGTTACCTATATCTGTACATTGGAGATATAAAAAAAATGGATGGACGCAAAAACTACAGAACGGATTTTTCCGCAGGCATCAGCTAGTATACTATTATAAAGTTGTAAATTAATTGTGTCTGTACATTGGAGATATTTAAAAAAATATACTTGGGTTATGTTAAGCGAAAGATTCTGAACACCATTTTTTAATTTTTTGAAATTCTTGTCTGTCTGTTTTACTGTTTGTTCGCGATTGATGCAAAAACTAATGAACGGATTTTGTTGCGGTTTTTTATATTAAATAGGTCTTGGTTAGACCAAATATCTACCGTATGTTTGATTGCAATTGGTTAAGTAACACTGGAGATATGACAAAAAACGAAAACAGACCTCCGTGCGGGCGGAGACGCGAGCATCAGCTAGTGTAACAATAAAATCTTTGTAACAGAAAGTCATGGTACAGAAACGACAGATGTTTCCTGTCTACGTTTATAAACGTTTCTCGGTAATATTATGGTCTTTACGAGTATTGTTGTCGAATAAGGTTAACCCTGAAGACATCAATCATAACATAACATAACTTCACGCCTGTATCCCCGAAGGGGTAGGCAGAGGTGTATTACACACCCACGATTCGCCAGTTATGTTTAGGTCCCATCAATCGCTTCTGTTAAACTAATATTAATAGTAAAACTAAATTGTTACACGTGGAACATAGTGTAGAGCGAAGAAAATAAGTTATGCAAAAGTGAAAAAAATTTGGAACTAGTAGAAATGTTAGTATTTTTTTAATCGCTACATATTATAAAACAAAGTCCGCCGCCGCGTCTGTCTGTCTGTTCGCGATAAACTCAAAACTACTGAACCGATTTTCATGTTGTTATCACCAATAGATAGAGTGATTCTGGAGGAAGGTATTAGTATTGTTGGAGCTGTCGGCAAAAAATAAGCCGTCTGGGAGCTTTCAACGAAAACGCTGCTTAAACCTTTTTGAGATGTAACCAAATGATGTATGGTGGAATATCGTATATTACATAGTTGTTATGGTGAAATAGGGTAGCGGGAACGGGATCAGAATTCCACGCGGATGAAGCCATGGGCAACAGCTAGTATATATTATAATTCGCAACGTGGGGGCGCAAGTTATGGAGTTCTATCTACCTTCGGTTGAAATCCTTGGTTATAAACCCTGCGTTGGGCACCTACCGTGTACCATACTATGCACTTCAAATTAGTGGACCGCAAAGCTGCTCTTATATGATGAGGGCCCACTCATTGTAAAATCACGTTCCGGCTCTGTCTACTAAGTGGGCGATAAAACTTAGCACGACACCATCTTAACCTTGCCGACCCGAGTCGAAATAAAATTGAGTCGGTAAGATAATCTTAACATTATTTCTCATGTATATCACTATTTCACTCAAGTGAGTTCTAATTCTTATGGTCCTTAGTAGTCTGAAAGTACTAATCATATTATGCGGTTGTTATTAAAATAATTCGTCTATGCCATAAGAGTTCTAAATAACGCAAATTAAATTCTATTATTCAAACAGTGACCGCAAACATTTTTAATCCAATGTCTCGTAAACGACCATGAAATTTTGTAAGCGTACAGATAGTGACGTCTTTTAGTACAAACACGACGTTTTATGTAAATGAAGTGCTCGTTGAATTGCACCCCATGGATCTTTCCGACGATAAAGTGAAATTAACTATCTTACAGTGCTACGCCGAATAAGCAGATGTTACTTCGGGCTTTTTGGTTGGATGACATTGTTTTGTAGTATACTTTTAGGGTAGATTTTTGTTTTTATAAGTTATAATATATATAACACTTGACCATTATTTTATTTTTAATTATGGTCAATTGTTTGTGTTCTAACAAATCAACGTTATAAATTAACTTGTTTGTTTATATTCGGTAGGTATGCGTTTCAATGCCTTGTTATTGTTTCCTATTTTCTCAAATATATTTTCAGCAAAGTACCTTTGGAAATTTAATAACAATTGGATAGCTGTTATGAAACCAATAAATAAGTTAGCATGTGTGTTATTTATATTCACCTGACTAGTTGTCAGATTGACTTAATACGTCAAATATACAATTATATCAGGCATTAACAGTTCTTGATTCCGATTATGCGGTCATACCCACGTCATGACAAAATGATCTCGGTATTGTATGTCCATTGAGATCGTAGACCCTGATCAAAATATCTGGCAGGTCAAAGTAATACCTATATTATGATCGCTTCAATTCACGTAATCATTATTTCTCTTCTCTTCTCTTACAGGTTTATCGGCAGGTGGTGGTAGTGGTGAGACTACCGACGCCAGTACTACCACGCTGACCTACGATGTGAATTCTACACTGACGACCGAGAGCGTCGGTCAGCCGTACTTCGATAACGCCACTAAACGAGACTATACAGCGGCTGTTGGACAACCGGCTTACCTGCACTGTCGAGTGAAGAACTTGGCTGATAGAGCGGTTAGTCCTTGCATAATTTACTTCTAAATTAGATTTATTTCGCGAAATACAGTATTATGATTTGAACTAGGTGAGTTGACATTAGATAGTCACGAGATAACTTACCTGCACTGTCGGGCGAAGAACTTTGCAGATAGGGCAGTTGATTTTTGCACACATAACAGTAAGTCTTCGGCACTACCAAAAATTAGGGGTTGCCTTATCTCGATTATGAGAATGTTGTGATTACTGGATTGCGAAATAAAAGGCTAATAACTAATCCAAATTAGTTTTATGAAACTTGTACTTAGTTATTTTTTCAAATATGGTTTTCCTTGTACTTGTTCATTACATGCGCGCGAGTCACCTGCGGTTTTGGGGGCTCGGCGGGCCGGGAGAGTTCTAAATCTCTCCGGGCGCGCTCCGCCATCTCTTTCTAGAGCATTACATGCTCGCAGAAGGAGGCGGCACACTCAAATAGTGTTATCACCTCCCTTTGCTTTTCTCAGTTTAATTCGTAAACTCTCATTCCTATATCGGGTTTACATTCCAAAGGGTCGACTCCACTTTCACGCGTTTGATCACATTCCATAATTTAGTTTAGTTTACCACGAAAAAAGGTAGTAGCAGTTTCTTGCGGAATCATTTCTACCAAACCCGACGTGACGAATATTCACAGGTTCATAGCTTTAAACACTGTATTGTATTTTTGTCGAAAGTTTCTCACACACCCAAGATTCTTCACAAAAAGCTCTCAAAGTGTGCTTACATCCGCCATTGTTTATGTTGTAAAATTGGTTTCTTCACTTGCTTTGAGTAAGAAACAAAGCAAGAGTGAAGTCAAGTTTCAAATAACAAATTTTATATTGTTTTTGACACGCAAACAAACAAGCACTGTTTTCTTGACACATTTTATGATTTTCACATTCCCAAAGGCATATTTGGAAACTGGACCAAAATGAAATGACAGGGCAATTATCTCGGTTGAAATAATAGAAACCTGGCACAGAACTAATAATAAGAGCTATAGAAATATGGTGTGAGATAGTAGCGCAAGACACCTATGAAACCTGAAACTTTGTAGCGACATTTCGTGTAAGTTACATGATTCATGCTGTGTTCCTTCAACGCTATATCTTATTGGAAAAGTTCATAACACATTGACTACGGTATCGGGCTGAAACAATCTAGTGTATGAATTTCCTACGATGCGGCTGACAAAATCATAGTTTTCCCGCTGGTGTGGCCTTCATTTAAATACAATAAATATTCAACGCCATCTCGACCCAAACTAAGCAGAGCATGTAATATGGATTCTAGAATACGGATAAATATACTTAGATACTGGTTTTGTAAATAGATACTTATTTTACATAAAACACCTAGACCAATACAAATATACATATTTGCAATGAACGGGAATCGAACCCGCGACCTCTGGCTTAGCAGTCGAATGCGAAACCGTTAGGTACGCCGCAGAGGCATGCGAGCATGTAATGCTCGAGAAGGAGATGGCGGAGCGTGCCCGGGAGAGGTTTAGAACTCTCCCGGCCCGCCGTCCGTCCATCCTCCATGAGCGCAGGCCTGGGGGTGGCAGGTGAGGCCGCCTGTCACCCCAGCAGAAGCAGGCCGAGGCGATGAGGCGACAAGCGCCCTCCCTATCCGGGCAAGATGAGGACACCATGTTTCCCACACCCGAGGGGGCATCTTAAAGTTGTAAAAAAAAAGGCACGCCGCAGAGGTTTGCGTTTAAGTTAGAAAGTAACCAATATGCAAAGTTTTAGAATTGTCTCTCGTTGTGCTACTCAACGAAATAAAAAAAAAGTATCGAGTTTTTTAGTTAGTTACTAATCAAGATGAAGCAATTCAGCAGAATGTTAATATCATGTGCACTGCACGATACCAAAAATGAAAACGCAGTGACGTCTCCAATGATAAAATCACCTGTTTTCCTAAAGGTATATAAACGTCAAAATGCATTCAATCTCCTATCTTTATTACCCGACTACCAAAGAACAGTTATTAGTCCTAGCACTGGCAAGACATTACATGTTCTTTCAAAATCCGGAGCAATCAATGTCAAGTACACATACCTACATTTAATTAATTTTGATATCGATGTTTTCATTGGCATCACTAAAATTTCGTCGATAAGCTCGCCAGTTAGTTCGGATATCAGGCACTAAAGACCTTAAAATTAAATTCGTTATTTAGCTATGTTACATACATGCATCAGAATCCGTGTTTACATGTATTTGGTATAAAAAAAAAACATCTCAAACTACATGAGGTCACCGTGCTTTTGAAAAGTAAGGTAGAATTCGCGACCCCTGCTCTCGCCCGCCGCGTCCAGGGTTGGCGCGTGGTGGAGGAGGAGGAGACGTCGTCCGACCATAAGTACATTCGGTTCAACATTGGGTGCTCAGACGCCTGGATCGGGAGGCTCTCCTGGGGGCATCCATAGTGCAGGCCTGGAGTCCGTCACCGGCCAGGCCTGCCGATGTCGACGCAGAAGCGGAATGGTTCAGGAGAGCCTTGTCGCATATCTGCGATTCGGCGATGCCTAGGGTTAAGCCCGGCCCGGCAAAGAAACAGGTGTACTGGTGTTCAGCGGAGATCGCACAGCTGCGAGCAGCGTGCGTGACCGCTCCCCGCCGGTACACCAGGTTTCGCCGGAGGCGTCGCCGCCCAGACGATGCGGTAGCTCGAGAGGCGGAGCTATACGAGGCTTACAAGGGGGCCAAGAGGACCCTCCAGGTAGCTATAATGCAGGCCAAATGGCAGGCCCGCGAAGAGCTGCTGGAGTCTCTGGAGCAGAACCCATGGGGGCGCCCTTACCTTCCGGTCAGGGGCAAAATCCGCCCAAGGGCGCCCCTACTGACCCAGAGCCTCCAGCCATAGCGGCTGGAGGGGATCCTGGGCTCCCTGTTCCCAGTGAGAGCGGAGAAACATGTCCCTCCGCGTATGGCTCCACCCGCGCGATGTGCCCGAAGTCAAGGAGAGTGAGCTAGGGGTAGCAGTGCTCCGGCTTAAAGCTCGGAAATGCACTGCCCCCGGACCCGACGGCATTCCAGGCCGAGCATGGGTCCTGGCCTTTAAGGAACTAGGGCCTCGACTGGTGGCGTTCTTTAGCGCATGCCTCGAAAGGGGCCAGTTTCCAAAGGCTTGGAAGACGGGTAAACTGGTCCTTATCCGGAAGGCGGGGTGGCCGGCGGATCAGCCATCCGGTTACCGGCCGATCGTGTTGCTCGACGAGGTGTGCAAGCTTTTTGAGCGGATTATTGCAGAGCGCCTCGTCGAGCATCTCACGAACGTGGGGCCAGATCTGGCGGATAACCACTTCGGTTTCCGCCGGAGGCGCTCCACCGTGGAAGCGATCATGCGCGTTAGGCGCTTGGCGGAGGAAGTAGTCTCGCGGGGTGGGGTGGTGGTGGCGGTGTCTCTTGACATCGCCAACGCCTTCAACACCCTACCCTGGAGCTGCGTTAGGGAGGCTCTCGCGTATCACGGAGTGCCTCCTTACCTCCGCCGCATTGTCGAGGCATACCTATCTGAGAGGGCCATAGTCTACCCGAACTGACTAGGGCCAGGGTGGCGAGAAGTGTCGTGCGGTGTTTCACAGGGGTCGGTCCTAGGGCCACTCCTGTGGAACATCGGATGCGACTGGGTGCTGCGCGGTGCGTTGCTCAAAGGTTGTCAGCATAGTTTATTATGCTGACGACACCCTCGTGATGGCGTGGGAAGCAACGTACCGAAGCGCGGCACTAAAGGACACGGCAGGGGTTGCTCAAGTCGTGGGTCGAATACGGCGGCTGGGACTCGAGGTGGCCTCTCCACAAATCCGAGGCTATGTGTTTTCACGGGCCTCGGAGGGGGCACCTGCGGGAACCAGCATCACCGTAGGGGGCGTTAGCATCTGCATCGAGCCCACGATGAAGTACCTTGGGCTCGTAATCGATAGCCGATGGGACTTCGGACCTCATCTCCGAAGTCTGGTCCCGAAACTGAGGGGGGCTGCGGCCGCGCTATCGCGGTTGATGCCCAACGTTAAGGGACCCAACGCGCCCACTAGGAGACTGTACCTGGGGATCGTGCAAAGCATGGCCCTATACGGGGCCCCCTTATGGGCGAAGACTCTGGCGGCCCGCAACGTGGCTGTTCTAAACGGCCCGTTAAAGGCGATGGCCGTCAGAGTCATCAGGGGGTATCGCACGATCTCCGTCGAGGCGGTATGTCTCCTAGCTGGTACCCCTCCATGGGACCTGGAAGCGAGAGCCCTTGCGCTGCTGTACCAGTGGCACAAGGAGGCGCTGGAGCGGGGTCATAGGCCGGAGTCCCGAGAAATCAGGGCTCAGCGGTCCCTGCTCCGCCAGAAACTCATGGAGACATGGAGGGTGCGACTTGAGCACCCAAGGTGGGGGGAATCCACCATTGCGGCGGTGAGACCGATCATGAAGGAGTGGTTGGAGAGGGACCATGGGGACCTCTCCTACCGGATGTGCCAGATGGTTACCGGACACGGGTGTTTCGGTAAGTATCTGTGGCGCATCCACCGGGAGACAGCGCCGCAGTGCCAGCATTGCAAGGATCCTGGCGAAGACACGGCGCTCCACACGTTGGTGGAGTGCCCTGCGTGGGTGAGTCAACGCCGGGATCTCGTTGCGGTCCTGGGCGTGGACGGTCTCTCGTTGGAGACCATGGTGAGGGCCGTGGTCTCCGACGGGAGCAAGTGGCAAGCCGCCGCCTCTTTCTGCGAGCAGGCAATGCTCGCGAAAGAGACGGCGGATAGGGAGCGGGAGAGAACCCTGCCCCTCGAGTTTCACAGTCTGCGGCGAGGACGCCGCAGACTCATCTACGCCCGGGACTACCGACTTCCATGATCGGGGCCTGAGGACGGCAGTTGGCCGACTCGCCGTCCTTACAGAAGCAGAAGCGTGGCGGAGGCGTGTCGTGTGTGCCCTACACACGCCTGCCAACTCACCGAAGCGGGATAGATCCCGACCCCACCAGGCGAGGCCGCGGTGGTGGCCAAAGTCCGCGGCAACCCTGGGGTTATCCTTTCGAGGGCTTACCCGGGGTGCCCGGCAACGGATACTTGGGGAGGACACCGTGCGGTTTTAGTCGAGACATAACCACCCCCGCTGGCTGGCGGTGGGGGGGGGGTATCCGAAGGGATTTCCGTACGTAAAAAAAAAAAAGTTTAAAATTTGATATGCCCTATTCCTCACCAATTTATGGCAAGTTAGTAAATTTAGTCACCGCGGTCAACGTCATAATTATTGTTTCTAAGCAAGTATGCGTAATTGCCTTACTTACTTATAGTTTCAAGCTTTGGTGTGTGTGCATTAATAGTAAGGCGAGGGGACAAAACGGCGACATCGGTTCTGTAACAAAACTCACGCGTTTACACCATAGGTTATTATAATAATGTAATCCATATATCATTGTGTAATCGATATATTATTACTATTCTACTATACCTATTACATATTATTTATGTCAACTGATAACATATTTTTGTGTATTTTCTCAGGTGATACTAATGAAATATATTGTTACAAATTGTCATAACTAATCAACTATTTGTAACATCATACAAATCACTTTGTTTAAAAGTCAGTGTCTAAAACCTTATTATTCTTATTAAGCCGTCATCCAAACCAATCCGTTCCATTCGTGGTTGGTGGTTGAGGCATTCTGGTAAAGCTAGAATGGTAAATGGATGAGCGTTACGACGACCTTAATGATAAATGTACATTAAGTTTTATTATCTGGGAATAGAAAATATTCTTTTTGCTGCAGATTTGTGTTTTTGGAAGGTCCTCCTTTGGAAATGTTTATAAAATACCCAATGATAGTATAACAACATATGAATATGTCTGAAAAAACATAGCTAGGGAATTCTATCCCGGGTGTGGGTTCCTGAGGGCCACATGGTCACAACAGGATTAATATTTCACGCGGGCGGAAAGAAAATAAAACATAAACAGATTATAAAAAGTTACTTCTAATTATAAGCATGTAAATAATGACTACAGTGAGTACTAATATAGTCCATTCCATCCATTTTTGGTGGATTTTTATATAATAATTATAAAATAATACTAGGTATCTTTTTTTTTTTTTGTTCGGAAATCCCTTCGGATACCCCACCGCGTGCCAGCGGGGGTGGTTATGTCGGGCTTGAACCGACTAAAACCGCACGCCGTCTCGGGTCTACACACCGGGGTGTAAGGTTGCCCATAGAGCATATCCCTCGCACCCCGACTGACCCTGGGCCATCTCCGGTTTCGAGATGGCCCCCTCGGGTTTGGGAACCACGGTGTCCCCGTCTTGCCCCGGTTTGGCGGAGGGGCGCTAGTCGCCCTACCGTCCCGTCCTGCTTCTGCTGGGGTGACAGGTGGCCTCACCCGCCACCCCCAGGCCTGCGCTCATGGAGGACGGAGGTCGTTAAGCGACCTCCGGCGCCAGAGTCGCCTGCGACGCGCGGCGAGCAAGTTGCGGGCTCGGTGGTCCGGGAGTGTTCTAAATCTCTCCCGGGCGCGCTCCGCCATCTCCTTCCCGAGCATTACATGCTCGCAGAAGGAGGTGGAGGCGGCCCACGCGCTCGCGCTCCGCACCATTGCCGCAATCAAACTGCCGAGTGATAGGACTCCCACCCCGATAGCTGCCACGAGGTCACGCCTCGGCGCCTCCCACGCTGGGCAGTCCGCCAGCGTGTGCAGCCCTGAGTCCTCGCTCGCGTCGCAGTGATGACACTCAGGCGTTGGCTCCTTCCTGATCCGATGCAGGTGGTCCCCGAAGCACCCCTTCCCGGAGATCACCTGCGTCAGTCGGTACGAGAGGCTTCCGTGTCGCCTCTCCAGCCAATCCTCCATGATGGGCCTTACCGCCGCTATTGCGGCGTGCCCTAATACTAGGTATCTACGTTACTGTTTTCTTGTTTCTAATTAATTTTCCTCCACTAAGACTGTAATCACTGGTTGATTGAAATTCGTAGTATGTCGGGGTGTCCAAGGATTAAACTACCTCTGTCTTGCTTGGTAGCTACATTCTTCTGACGGCGAAAAAACGTTATTATACGTTATTAAACGTTATTATACGCGAAAAAACGTTATTAAACGTTATTATGGTATAAAAAAACGAAAAAAAAAATGGAATACTTCCTCTTTACAAAAACAAGGAAGTATTTATTATTCGAGGAAGTTTTTTAATACCTTTAAATGAGCAAATCTTGTATAATCTCTGAAAGGGCTCCAACTTGTTCATGAAATTTAGTTTCGGGGGCGATAAATTGATCTAGCTGGGTTTATTAGGTAGATTTAGATGAAATCGATCTACCTATTGGTTTCTTGACTACTGTCGAATTTTAAAAAAAATTCTTCATAGGAGGTCTAGTTATGACCCCCTGAGTCCGAAATGACCACTGGTCAAAAAGTTTATATATATATATATATGTATGTATATATGTATGTATGGTTCCACTTCCTAAAATTTGCGGCATTCTCACGGTCGCATTTTTGCCCCGATCACTTTCAAACTGCGGTCAAAAATTGCTTGGGTGTAAACTTAGTTTAAGTTCGTGAACGGGTGGAATTAGAACGGTAAGGCCTCACTTTTTATGAAATCAGTTTTTCCTCAAAATTTCACGTTCCATGAAAGATATTCGAACCGTTCTAATTTTATCCCATAGTATACATGAATACCAACAACTTTTAATTATAAACCTATATGATTAAAACTTTAACTAAAAGTGGAGGGGGGAAAAACCAACATTTTTC
Organism: Cybosia mesomella; assembly: GCA_946251805.1. Lineage (NCBI taxonomy): Eukaryota > Metazoa > Arthropoda > Insecta > Lepidoptera > Erebidae > Cybosia > Cybosia mesomella. The sequence goes on from OX276404.1 coordinate 12,186,632, forward strand.
GGGAAAAAAAACTTAACTTCTAACCGGTGAACATTCTTGCAGTCGGAAACATTTTTAATCGATAGGCCATTTTTAAGTTTAAAATAAATGTCTCAAAAGATTTTCGCTAACATATCCGTTTTCGAGAAAAAAAAATTAAACATGTTAAAAATGCGCTCAGCGGGGGAGTCCGTAGTTCTCAATATAAAATAATATTAATTGCTTCACGAAATCTACTTGTGCGTTCCCCCTGCGGGAACGGATTTTTTTTAGCTGGGTTTTCTTTTCTAGCTGTTTGGTCACCCAGATATTATGTTTAAAAGATTTATGTTGAATATTTAATTATTTTTTAGTACAATTATTTTTTTTTGAAGTAATTAATATGCTAACTTTTCGTGGTCTCGGGTTCAAGTCCCGTCCTGGATGTTGTTGGATGTTTTTCTGATCTAAATTGGCTTTTTGATCTTACCTACCTTAATTCATATAAAACAATATTTGACATGCAAATTTGTTTATTATCTATATTATAGGAAGATAAACTTTATACCTTTAAAGCTCTTTCAAATAATTCAAATGTGCAATCTCTACAATCATATGCATAATACTCACAAGAGAAAAAGATATTCTATGAATTATATACACTGGATAATTGTTGGTTACCTACGAACTAGTCAAAATGAAACAAGTGATGAAAACTGTTTCAAAATTAGGTGCGTACACCCTCCTACATAAAGTGAGATCGCTTTTGTGAAAGTGACATTGTGTACGTAAGTAATTACCTACTTTATTGAAAACGTAGCCTTCTACGTTCTGTGTGAAGGAAAAGTTTTTTGGAAATGTTTAGATAAGAGAAGCCATTTATTTTAATGAAAAATGACGACCTTTTTACGCCAAACGAATATGCTTTTATATATCGCACGTAATGTGAAACACGTTGTTGAAGACTTTCTTCAACTATGTGTTTCACTTTCTTTGGTCTCTTAATAATTGTTATGTTTTAAAGGCTTATTGGGTTTCTTTGTGTGCATAAGTGTAACAATGTAACATGGGTGGTCGTACGTAAGACGCTTCGGACATTAATTGCAATATAATACGAGTCATTTAGGCTTAACTTGTGCACCCCTTTTATGGATTAGGCGCACAACACGTCATATTATGATTAAAAAGATTATAATTTTATGTTCTCTGCGAGTTTTTGTATATTTTGACTTACTTTACAAAACATAGGTAATTATAAGTTACATTATTATTACAAAATGTAATTATTAATTTTACTTTTTATACTTCACGAACAACACCTTTTTAGAAAACGTCCTTATTTTCTAATGATCGTTATGTAAATCTTTTGGTAAACTTCTCATTTCATAGAAGGAGATAAAATAAATAGAGATGTGATAATATTTACTTTTCATTAAAAACATTAAGGGCAGTTGTTATCGTCTTGCCAAAATTGAAATTAACGGCAAACTCTAATATCAACCGACAACCGAATTATTAAACGGTAACAATTATAAATCCTATCATTGTTGCCGCTTTGTGTCGACAAATTTAATGGTATGGCCCTCAGTCGCTCTTTGTCTTCAACAATGGCCGATAAATTGCAATGCCACCTAGTCTCGGGTACGGTCAGGACACCCCATCGCTACACAGCGTATTATAGTCAGAAATTGTGCAACAATGCCTGCTCAAGCATCGGCTCGTCAGGCGTATCGATTATTTCCGAATCGTTAACTTGACCAATTAAGAATATTATTTTACACAGTGGTTCTCTAACACGGAAATATGATTGTTGTTAAGATTTAATAACTGGCTTTGACAAGTTAGTGGTATTCCTATTTGTATTAAAATTGTATTGTTATGTAAAAAAGATTCATTGTTTGCTGATTTACAGTTTCTTTCACACATACGAGTACGTCAATCAACGAACGTCTTTTCACACATACGTCTTCTTACGTAATTATATTGGCCACATTTTTGTTAACTTAGCCATTTATGTAATTTCAGCGACACATATAACTAGGTACTTATGAAAGATTTATTTAAAACTGTAGGTATTATTTACAGATTTATCATGCAGAACCGTCTATACTGAATCCGTGAAATATATCTCATAAAGCTACAAAAATATTACAAAAAGTGGTAGCTATTTGCTGCAGGAAACTGCAAAATGATATATAAAAAGGTTTATTGAAAAAATCTCAACCATAGCGTAAACTACATTTCAAATGAATGAATTTTAATTGAAAGTACTAATTTGTTTGCTCGTTTACGAATCGAATCACGTGAAAAGTTTTATTTTCTTTGAATGCATTCAAAGTACGCATTTTGAAACTCGGAATCCAGTCTCCTGCTCCTTCTGTTATTGTTTTTTTTGGCTTTTACGAGAACGACTGCTGTCTGACCTCCCAACCGTGAGAAGAAAAACTGCGCCACAGACTTGACGGTTAATCTGTAAGTGTGTACCGGCTAGCTGGTAAGGATAGCTTGGGCTCTGAAAATCCTAGTAGGGCTGGGGCCCTCATACCCTCTAAAAATAATCATAATATTACTTATTTTCTCAGCCACAAACTTATATTTACGTCAATCTAATAAGTTCTTGGAAACTCATAAATCGGAAGTATTCCTAAAATCAGCTTAAATAATAATATAAAGTGGAATCATAGGCTACAGTCAGTCTCACGACTAACGACTCTAACGAGTAACGACCTCAATAACTGCCACGAGGTCACAGAGTTGATTCACTTATCCGCATTCAGTTGTTTGGAGGCGGGCTCCCCTCAGTACAGTTGTAGCTCCATCGTAGTGGATGTATCTGGTATTTTTGTAATGGAAGCAGTACCTAAAACTCATATAGTTATTAATATACACGGTGGAAAAGTTAAGTGTGTCCAGCCGATTATTTCGTCATTTTTAAAGATATTGCAAAACTTTGAAAATGAACATATGTGTTAACTTATAAGTTAACAAAATTTCATATGTTCATTTTTTTAAGCATTTCTCTACTCATCAGACTAGTGAATAAACCGTGCCATAGTAAATATATGGGAACCTCAAAAGTACAAATTGATAACTTATAGTTTTTTTATGTTCATTTTACTTTAATTTTTTAAGGTTTCTACTTATCAGACTAGTGAAAAACTGTGCCACAATAAATGTATGGGAACTGCAAAAGTACAGATTGTGATAACATGCCGATATTTTTTTTATTACTTTTTAATAAAAGAAAGACAGTTTATAGATTAAGTGATGCAGATTTCATAAAGTTTTCCAATATCTTTCAAAATGACGAAATAATCGGCTGGACACACTTGACGTTTCCACTCTGTATATTACATGTTCAAGGTTAACCCTTAACTGTTTCAAAGCTAGTAAGTGTGATTGCAGTACTATCTATCCTGGGAAAGGTAAAGATCATTAGCAAAGAATCTTATGGGCGAAGCACAGATCAAATAAAGTTTTAATTTTGTAGCATTGTGATTTTAAATGCTACAAAATTTTAAGGTGAGAACCAAACTCACTGACGGCAAGTGGTTACCGTTGCCTATGATAAAATTCCACACAACACTTACGATTTTTCTTCTTCAAGAAGTTTTTTTGACTTAACTCACTGTAGGAAGAGGTATTTACCTAATTGAGAGGCTTCAAACTTCGAACAGTAAATCTGGTTATGTTCTATCTTAACACGGTCATGTAAATGTAATTTATAACACACCCGTTAACAAACTGAGAATACTAATATTCTAGGTCTATCTACGTAAAATTTACATATAGACGTTTAATGCGGCAGCCGAACTTACAAACATTGTTTAATCATTCAGTCGATTGTAGCAGTTGGTACAAATCGGGTAACACAACAAGTATGCGAATTGAATAAACAATGATAATGCACAGAGCGAATTCATGGATTTTGGCTTATGTCTAATTTAACTCAATATTCCTATGCTAATCTTGTAAAATAATGCATTGAATTAGGAGCGCTTTTATCATTAATATATTAATCCATTAAGTATAGGTAATCTTATTATTTTAGTGAATAAGTAGAAATTTAAAATGCTTGAAGAAATATTTATTCTCAAAATTTCTTAGTTCGAAAAGCGAAAATCTATTAGCTTCTGAATTTGCTCCATTACCTTCACAGGATCTTATTTTTATAGTTTTAGTTGGTTCAAGCCCGACATAACCACCCCCGCTGGCTGGCGGTGATCAGAAGAGATTTCCGCAGGACAAAAAAAAGGTACCTGAATGAAGCAACTCTAAGCACTCACGAACACTAATAAACTCTGGAAAAATGTTTCAGTCTTCTAAAAGGTTTTTCCAAATGTAAATCAGCCACTTTAACTTAAATTTTTCTGAAGAGTAGTCAACGAAACCTTAGCCAATATTGGCTGGCTAACGAAGAAATTTCTAATTTCTTTATCACAAATTTCTAAGGACACTTTTCCGAATTGACCCTTCTTAATTTAAAAATTAAGAAGTGTCCTTAGAAATTTGTGTTTAGGTACACAATATTGGGGTGCTTGGTTGGGGACCTCCACGCGGTGCACCCTGGGCAACGGAGACAGCAGCGCCTCTCTCCTAGGGCGGGAGAGACGCTGCCGCCTACGGCCAACTCCGACCGAGGCGAGGACGGCCCTGTTGAGGGCTGTTCGGAAGCTTTCCACGTGTCTCTCTGATAAGCAGATGGCACAGTGGAGAGCAAGTAAGTAGGGGCCATCTCAAAACCGGAGATGGCCCGGGGTCAGTCGGGGTGCGAGGGATATGCTCTATGGGTAACCTTACACCCCGGCATCTTAAGACCCGAGACGGCGTGCGGTTTTAGTCGGTTCAAGCCCGACATAACCACCCCCGCTGGCAGGCGGGGGGGTATCCGAAGGGATTTCCGCAAGAAAAAAAAAAAAAATAAGGTACACAATATTTCAAACCCGACACGACATAACCGCCTCCGCTGGCCGGCGATTGTACACAATATTATATAAATATTTTTTTATTGAAAATTCGGACACCGACCAAATTTTAAAGCTATTTGTAAAGTGTTTGTACTTTACTAACTGTTCAAAATGGCTTTAATATTTTGATGATGTCCGAATAGTCAGTATATCAGTAATAAAAAGTGTCGATTCGGACAAGTAGTGTCTCTAGAAAATTGTGTCCCAGACGTCGGCTAGCCCAAATACTATAAAGAGCATTAGGACTTGTGATGATAATAAATCAATAAATAGACATTGATGTAAATTAGCTAACGCGAAAATCTAGTGGGGCGGAAATCACACAGTGATTGTCAAACTTCGGGCCAAACTTAGATATTTTTTTAGGGACAATTTGTATGGTAGGTACCCGAAATCTTGAACGTACAAACCCCAAAATCTAATCAGTTCTTCCCATTAACCAAACAAGATGATTGGCGAAAGAATTTTTTAAATCGGATAAGTGGTTCTTGAGTTATTGCGTAAACAGACATCCAGACATCCAGACATCCAGACATCCAGACATCCAGACATCCAGACCAACAGACAGACCGACACAAATTTTTTTTTTGCTTAATTAGACTTAGAATCATGTGAAACGTCGAGAAAAGTGATAAAAAGTGGATGTAAGATTTCGATTTTTTTTGCGTGATTTTAAGACTTCGGTGTCCCAGGTGGACACCGAAGCGAAGAAGTTGGTGGCCCGAAGTAAAAAAACTATTTGAACCCATTATAGATAAGGCTTCAAAACCTTTTCTATTTACTTATATATTAATAACCACCTTTAAGTATAAAATTTTGGTTGTGTATAATACTTAATACTTGAAAGTAGCTAACCTGCCTGTAATAATAACTACAATAATAAAAGCATCTTCAAGTAATATTTAACAACCTCTTCTCAAACAAACTCAAAGCCAGAAAGTTAATTTCACGTAAGATGTCTACATTTCAATTTACCGATTTCTGTTTACTCTGTTGAACAAATACGTAGTATATTTAGAATCTAATCAAGCTAAGAAAAAGGTCTGAGATGAAACTAAGAGTACGTAACGTGTTGTGTGGCATCTGAGGAAAATTTAATTCTGGTATTCTAACCTTTCCCTGAAGATCTCGTTTTCTTATAGAGTTAAAATAAAGAATAAGAGAGGAATGGCATAATATCTATAGTTATGGCATATCACACAAAGTCGCATCTGTCGTTAGGCCCTTCATTCGTAACTGAATTGTCGTTTATATATAAAGAGATAGTTTTACACCCAAGCAACGAGATAAACTTTTATCGAGATCACGAGGAAGTATGGAAATATTGTGCAAAAATCTGTTTCATTTTGTGCTTGAGAAAGGTTTGCTTTAAACTAGTACCTATGTAGATACTTGTAGAAAGCTTACGAAGCAATCGCAAATTATTTTATTTGCTAAGTAATATGCGCTAAAATAAATCATTAAAGTTTATTTATTAATAATAGTCTAAGATCCAGCAAGATTGCTACGCTTATCTATGTTTAATGTAAATACAATTTTAATCGAAAATGTATATAAGAGAAAATGTTTGTGTGCCTGTAAGAATATTTATTTTCAAAAAAAAATGGATTCTATCGCGATTCAGGTACATTTTGTTATTTTGTAATTACACTATTCTCATCTTTTCTCTATATCATTTTTACATTATTGATTTTATAATTATTGCCCTATTCATGAATGGCTCTTTGCCAGATTTTTTTATGATAAATTTGAAGATCTTATATATAAATTTTATAACAAAACTATTTTGTTTCGCTATAATTAAAAAGCTATATAAAATTTAAAATTAATGTCTGAACCGAGTACCACAAACACGTTGACAGTACTTTTTTTTTCGTGCGGAAATCCCTTCGGATTCCCCCCCGCCGGCCAGCGGGGGCAGTTATGTCGGGCTTGAACCGACTAAAACCGCACGCCGTCTCTGGTCTTAAAACGCCGGGGTGTAAGGTTGCTCATAGAGCATATCCCTTGCACCCCGACTGACCCAGGGCCATCTCCGGTTTCGAGATGGCCCCCTCGGGTGTGGGAACCGCGGTGTCCCCGTCTTGCCCCGGTTTGGGGGAGGGGCGCTGGTCGCCCCACCGTCCCAGCCTGCTTCTGCTGGGGTAACAGGCGGCCTCACCTTCCACCCCCAGGCCTGCGCTAAATCTCTACGGGGGCACTCCGCCATCTCCTTCGCGAGCATTACATGCTCGCAAAAGGAGGTGGCGGCGGCCCACGCGTTCGCGCTCCGCACCATTGCCGCAATCATGCTGCCGAGCGAGAGGACCCCCACCCCGATAGGTGCCACGAGGTCACGCCTCGGCGCCTCCCACGCCGGGCAGTCCGCCAGCGTGTGCAGCCCTGAGTCCACTTCTTAAGTTTGATAGCAGGCGGGACCCATTAATTTTCTTTTGGTTTATGATTTGCATCTAATTCCCGCCTGCTATCAAACTTGTTTTGGTCTTTTTAGGGCAGTCGGGTTATTTTATTTTTTAATTAATAATTTTATTGTATACTTTTTAGTTAGGATATACATATTTTTGAAATCCCCTTTTAAAGTTCTTAATTTTGATACCCTACTCGATTAGTTTGAGTGAAAATATTTTTTGAATAACTTACATTTTAGCGCCAAAAATCCACCATTTCGTTTTTTTATTATTTTGATATACCCATTGTCACTCTCACAGTAAATACAAATCTAACGACACCTCTCAAGCTAAAATCCATCGAGCCGTTCTGGCTGCAGAGCGTGCCAAACAATTATACATACATACATACATACATACTCTCGAAAAACATAACCCTCCTTCTGGCGCAGTCGGGTAAAAAGATGATAACTCTCATTTAGCTAAACAACAATTTGTATAATAATAGTAATTCGAATACAAGTCATCATCATCATCATCAACCTATTCTAGTCCACTGCTGGACATAGGTCTCCCCTAATGAGCGCCATAGCGCCCTGTCTTCAGCTTGCCGCATCCAGCATCTGCCCGCAGTCTTTCGCAGATCGTCATCCCACCTGGCCGGAGGGCATCCTACACTACGTTTGCCGAGTCGCGGTCTCCACTCAAGAACACGTTTACCCCAGCGGTTGTCGGTTCTTCGCGAGATATGGCCGGCTCACTGCCACTTCAGCTTGCTTATTCTTTGAGCTGTGTCGATAACCTTGGTTCTCTGTCGGATGTATTCGTTACGAATCCTATCCCTCAGAGAAACTCCGAGCATAACTCTTTCCATAGCTCGCTTAGCGACTTTGAACTGGTGGACCAGCCCTACCGTGAGTGTCCACGTCTCAGCTCCGTAGGTCATTACGGGTAGGACGCGCTGATTGAAAACTTTCGATTTCAAACACTGCGGTATGGATGACGAGAAGACCCGGCGTAGTTTCCCAAACGCTGCGCAGCCTAGCTGGATCCTCCTCTTGGCCTCCTTCTCAAAATTGTTTTTACCCAACTGCACAATCTGCCCGAGGTAAGTGTACTCAGAAACAATTTCAAGAAGGTGGTCATCCACGACGACCGGTCCTAGATCAATGTAGCCATTGATCAAGACTTTGGTTTTATCCAAATTCATGCCAAGACCGATGCGTGGTCATCAGCAAATCGCAGGTGTGAGATGTAGTCGCCGTTTATATTTATGCCCTTACCTTTCCAGTCCCGCGTCTTAAACATATCTTCCAATGCGCTCGTGAACAGTTTCGGGGATATGACATCCACCTGTCTCACTCCTCTGCGCAATTGGATGGGTTTAGACTGCTGACCCTGTACTTGGACACTCATAGTGGCGGCATCGTAAAGGCATCTCAGCACCTCGACATAACGATAGTCTACTTGACATCGCTGTAAGGATTCCAGAACAGCCCAAGTTTCGACGGAGTCAAATGCCTTTTCATAGTCCACAAAAGCGAGACACAGGGGCTGATTATACTCTTCGGACTTCTGTATAATCTGCCTCACTGTGTGAATGTGGTCTATGGTGCCATATCCTCCGCGGAACCCAGCCTGTTCCGGTGGCTGGAACTCGTCGAGTCTCCTGGCGAGACAATTCGTGACCACTCGGGAAAATAGCTTATAGACGTGGCTCAGGAGTGTGATGGGTCTGTAGTTTTTAAGGAGGGTCTTATCACCCTTCTTAAAAAAGAGAACAACCAAACTCCCGCTCCACGTCTTAGGAGTTCTCCCACTGCGAAGGACGGCATTAAAGAGCTTCTGTAGCTCCTGTATGACAGGAGGTCCAAGCTCCAAGCTTCCTCGAATACAAATAGCTTAGTTTATTACTTGTCTCAAGCTATTGCTGCATGCTACAAATGCTATTAAGGTTCGTAAATTTGATTTATAGGTTGTTTATGCTTTACAAGTTATCAAAACGCTCTAGTAATTCCAATGAAGCCAATTACGTGCTACTAATTAGATTTAGCTTAAAGTACATGCATTATGCATAATATAATTGAAATGGTGTAAAGTGACGGTTAATTAGTTCACCGGTCTGTTTAAAGAAAATTCTATTATAATTGAGGTCAGTACAAAAGATCATACCATGCCCCATACGAATGAAACTATTATATTACCAGGCTGTTCACGTCCGGCGTCGCCTGGATTCCAATTTTAACCGCCGACGCAAAAACGACGAAGTGTTATAATTTTGACGTGTCTGCGTGTGTCTGCCTATAGCTTCGTAGCTCCCGAGCGAATGAACCGATTTTGATTTTGTTTTTATTTTGTTTGAAAGGTGAATTAATCGGGTGGGTTAAATTTTCTATCAAATAAACCTTATCGTAAAAATACAAACACATCGAAAATAAATAATTCAAATCGTTGGAGCCGCTCTTTCCCGATGCATTTTTATGAACATAAGATACATACGAGTATATTATCACAAATTACGAATTTGAATTATAAGCGATGAACTGGCTCTGATGTTTACGTAAATTTAATCATTTTGTCTGGGCCAAATTTCCTTTCAATTTACGCCAGGCGGGCAAGCGTAATCCAGTCTATACATAAGGAGAAAGCCACTAGAAGTCCTGCACTTTTGGATTGCGAATGAAAATGGAAGAAAAGATCGAATGAATCACCTTTCAGTCTTTAATTATAATGAGACTTTTAAGCAAATGAAACTTGGGAAATAGGTTAAAGATTCAATTATCACAAAATTAATTTTATGTATTTTATGAGCTCCATTCAATATTTATTATTATGTATTTCTGGACTAAGTTAAATTGCGGTGTGACTTTCGATTTTATTTAATGTGATTAATTCGTTACACCATTCAAAAAACTTCCAAAATTTGAATAATAAGATGTTATACTTCATCGTCAAATTTTAAATTAATGCAGCAATTTATATCAAGATATTTAGCAGCGGTAGCCTAGTGGTATGGGTAATGGACTGCTGAGACGAGGTCTCGGGTTCGATCCCAGGTTTTACCATGGCACACACCAATGACTTTTCGATGCTTTTCGAAGTTATGTGTGTATTTATCGCAGGTTTATAAGTGCCCGGTTAATGGCAATTGGCTCGCCACCTATTACATTGGGACCTAAACATAAACTGGCGAAATGTGGATGCTAGCACCTCTGCCTACCCCTTCGGGGATATAGGCGTGAGTTTATGTTATGTTATGTTATGTTATGTTCATTCAGCAGAACATTATTATTTATATTCAGAATGCCGTCACCAAAGGGTAAAACAGTATCTTATTACTAAGACTCCGCTGTCCGTCCGTTTGTCTGTCTGTCCGTCTGTCACCAGGCTGTATCTCATGAATCGTGATAGTTAGACAGTTGAAATTTTCACAGATGATGTATTTCTGCTACCGCTATAACAACAAAAGAATACAACAAACGTGATATTGATATTGATAGTCGATATTGATAACGGCAACAAGCAGACACTTGAAATATTCACAGAATATTGAGTTATATTATTTACTTTAAAAATAATCATTAAATAATTTATTAAATGAAAATAAAATAAATATTTATATAATAAAATAAATATATATCCTATCCTATATATTTATCCTATATATATAACAAACGTGGCTTTTTTGCCGTTTTTAAAGGTACGGAACCCATCGTGCGCGAGTCCGACTCGCACTTGGCCAGTTTGAAAAAAACTTAACAAAAAAAACGTGAAAGCGGACCCTGGGCTCCGAGGTGTAGCCTCAGATGCAATCGGGACATACCGCTAAGATGATGATGATGACGATCGAAGACCTACAGGAACCTAAAAGTAAAAAGTAGTAGTATTATATTATGCTACTTACTTTAATCTATTCCAGTGAAAAAATTTCATCCAGATTCATTCTGTGAAGCGGCGCGATTGACTAACATAAACTTTCGTACTTATAACAATAGTAGTAAGGAGGAAAATAACAACCAAATTGATTCTACTAGTACTTCAAATCATTATGTTTATTACTTCGGGCTACCAACCAGGTGGACACCGAAGTCTTAAAATCACGCAAAAAAAATCAAAATCTTACACCCACTTTTTATCACTTTTCTCGACGTTTCACATGATTCTAAGTCTAATTAAGCAAAAAAAATGTTTGTGTCGGTCTGTCTGTTGGTCTGGATGTCTGGATGTCTGTTTACGCAATAACTCAAGAACCACTTATCCGATTTAAAAAATTCTTTCGCCAATCTTCTTGTTTGGTTAATGGGAAGAACTGATTAGATTTTGGGGTTTGTACGTTCAAGGTTTCGGGTACCTACCATACAAATTGTTCCTAAAAAATCATTTTTTTGTGTTTTTGACGTCGAAGACGTTTAATTTGATTTCATTTTCTTCATATTTATTGCTCAATATATAAAGACGCGTCGAATAATATGCATAAAGCCTAAGGTCTGTTCACAAGTTTTGACGAATCTCGATTTTGAATAAAAATACTGCAACAAAAATATGTAAGTTTGGCTCGAAGTTTGACAATCACTGTGTGATTTTCGCCCCTCTAGTTTTTGAGACTTGAATTGTAAAAAAAATGAGATTCAATATAAACACAGTTTCGCGAAATCCCCATTTTTCTGTTATCGTTGCAAAGTATGCTAAAATTTAGAACATCCTCAATGATTTTATTGCATTAGAATAGCTTCAATAAAACCAGCCACCCTTAGTTTTATAACCCTTCCTGTTCGTAGCTCTATTGTTCGCTTTAGCTGTGACTTTCGTGTTGAATTTTAATATCATATCTACGCTTAATATTACATGAATGTTTTTATTAAACGTACACATGTTTTTATGATAAAAAATGACAATTCATTTATTTTAACTGGTTTATCTATAAATTCATGATTTTGACCGTATTGCAATCCAATATATAATAATAACTATGCACTGTATTATAAAATAATGCCAAGTTTTGTAAATAACACGTTCACAAAACAAATATCTTGTTACCCAACAGTTCGTGCGGTTTTAGTCGGTTCAAGCCCGACATAACCGCCCCCGCTGGCCGGCGGCCCAAGGGATTTCCGCACGAAAAAAAAAAGGCACGCTATATAATATACCGAGCGTTTTGGTTAGGGTTAACCTTGCGAATTCCAAAATTTCTTTATTTTAAGTATACCTTGCCAATATGTTGATGGTTGTATGTTATAATTTAAATCAATTTTGATAAAACTTGGCCGCACAATACAGTCACAACTTTGGAACACAGTTTCAAATACAAAATACAAAACACCATACAAATTGAGTACACGCGGCAAAGTCTCTATTTGGTGGCAACACCCGAAGTTAAGCATCATGGCTCTAAAGAAACGGAAACAGTTTAATAGAATCTTTCTATTTACAAAGTCAAAATGAAAGCGGCGTACTCCGTACCAACAATATTGTTTTCTGAATTAAACATGAAACGCTAGCAAACAAGGTACTTTAAATAAAAGTGAAAAAGGATGGAACACACTTAATCCTTTTGACATCCTTAATGACTAAAATTAGGGTTACGAGAGACCTTAAACACTTTTCAATTATGAGTTTATTACGCGGAAACGCTTTACCAGAGGCAGTTCGTAACAATAAACGAAACGAATGTTCTGTGCTACATTTCTTTTGTTCCCTTGTGTTGAACAATACAAGAAATAAGTAGTTTCATCGACGATGATGCCAGTATTTAATTGTTGTAATTACTGAACTAGCCACGTAGTGGATTTTCTAACGAAGTATTTTTATAACGCTTATGCAAGCGAATCGGAAAACGCCAACGCAGAAAAGTGATTTTATACAGTTTAGGAAAAAATGTGGAGCTACTAACTGAAATTCAACAGAGCGCGCAAGTAATAAAACGGCAAAGGAATTCTATTAGACATCTTTACCGAAGTATTCGCTTCGGGCGTATATTGGCAATGCGACTTAACAGTTCGTATGTGGCGTTTGATTTTTCGTACAAGCCCTAGTAAGTGCAATAGGAAATGTCGCGTGAGCGTTGCTGTCGAATAAAGCAAAGAGAATTGGGTCGAGGCCCGTGAAGCCACACATTTTGGAACATGGCCAGCCGCAGTAGAGGCGATTTTGTTTTATTTTGCAAAAATAAAATACTGTATAACGATTTAGTCCCGGTTAATAATGGCATTTGTCATTTATGACTGTATGTCACAATGGAACAGCGGTTATAGGGCGTTCGGTGTGGATTATTCATTGGATTTTTAAGGTTAATAAATAGATTACAGAGGTCGGAGCCGTTGCGGGTTTGGGATTTAGAATTTGGAGCGTTCACACTGCTTTTAATATAATTTTTACCTACTACATAAAGGTCAGTAGTAAGTATTACACGAAACTCTAACACTGGCTGATAAACAATACACAGCTTAAGTCGATGGGTTTAGAAACCGGTTAGGTTATAAATTTTTCACAAGAGATTCCTTATGTAACATAGTAAAGCACTTAGTGCTTGAAAGGCTATTTGCATGGGTTCTGATACTATAATACTCGTTTTACTTGTGATGTTTACGGTATGATCTCGATATGAAAAGAAACGAATAGTTACTAGGTATCTTTTATATAAGATAGGAAACGCTTGGAGTAGTGCAATTAATTTACGTACCTACATATTATAACATGAAGATGTTTGTGACTTGACAGTTTTCATGTATGTATAAAGGTTTTGACCTGTGTATGATTTTAATTATAATGGCGGCATCACACTTCGCTATTCGTTATTCTCCTCATTCGCATGCCTAAGACGAAGTGTGGACGACTGATTCGTCTATATTTGCTTTATTCGCACGCATAACGCATAAGCGCGAATAGTGAATACGAATAAAGCAAATATTCGTGTTTCCACAGAGTAAGCAATATATTCTCATTGAAAAGTGAGTCTGTGTAGTCTTGTCCACACGTTAATGACCTAGCTAGAAGAAAAACGTTCCATATGATCAACGTTTCACATGAATTTATGTTTTTGAAAATGCTCTATCCATAATTTAAATTATTTATTTCATTAAATACTCTTAAATGGCTACCATGGTGGTTGCAATATCAATGTCATTTTGTTTGATGAGGTAAACTGTCACTTAAACAAAAAAAACCGGCCAAGTGCGAGTCGGACTCGCCCATGAAGGGTTCCGTAGCAGCAAGTAAAATTTTTATATTTCAGTTGATTGAATGAAGGTTAAACGGCGGTTTACGATTTGTGACGTATTAAAAGAAAACTACTTACTAGATCTCGTTCAAACCAATTTTCGGTGGAAGTTTACATGGTAATGTACATCATATATTTTTTTTAGTTTTCCTATTATCATTATCATTCTCTTATTTTAGAAGTTACGGGGGGGGGGACACATTTTACCACTTTGGAAGTGTCTCTCGCGCAAACTATTCTGTTTAGCAAAAAGTGATATTAGAAACCTCAATATCATTTTTTGAACACCTATCCATACCCCACACGTATGAGTTTGATGAAAAAAAATTTTTTGCTTTTCAGTTCTAAGTATGGGGACCCCCATTTTTTTTTCTATTTTTGTATGAAAATCTTAATGCGGTTCACAGAATACATCTATTTACCAAGTTTCAACAACAGCATAGTTCTTATAGTTTCGGAAAAAAGTGGTTGTGACATACGGACGGACAGATAGACAGATATGACGAATCTATAAGGGTGCGGCTTTTTTGCCATTTGGCAACGGAACCCTAAAAACGTCGTTTGCACAGGATACCTAGTATCATAATAAAATTATTTCTTAACATTCAATTAAAATGCTTCCTTTAATAAAATAACACAACGTAAAAATAATACCTAAAAATAACACATACGATGCATGATGAAATTAATTAAATTCATTCTGCCAGCACTTCTTAGAATTGCTTCTCCATACTTGCTGGCATTACTGGCACGGAAAATCAATTTTAGTGGTACTGATGGATACTACTTGCAGAGTTCATTCCTTATGACTTGTGATCATCAATCAGCGCTTTCTACGTGGTACTTTGAGTAACTTTGTATTTATACTTCATCATCATCATTATCATCAACCTATGCTAGTACACTGCTGGACATAGGTTTTCCCTAATGAGCGCCATAGTGCCCTGTCTTCAGCTTGCCGCATCCAGCATCTATTGTATTTATACTTAGTTGTATTTAAAGAAAAATAAGCTACTGCCGCAGTCAATACCCTCGTTTAATGTTTTTTTTGTATGGACTATGACATTTATACTATGACACATAATGACACATTTATTTGACATGTTCGGTACACCGCGGCCAATATTCGTTATTCGCTCATATAGACGAATATTTGCGCGAATAGGCGAATAGCATAGGCGAATAATGAATAGCGAAGAAACACTTATATCTTACCGCCGCTGCTGTATGTGCCGCCCGCGCGCACCAACCTGCTTAAACACGCGCCCCTGACGCGCGCACTGTGTGCGCTCAATGCGGTGTCAGAACGGGTAGACCTATTTAATTGTAATTTGAATGAATTCACAAAGGCAGCTTATTGTGTATTAACTGTGTAGTGGATTAGCGGAATTTATGGATATATAGGTATTATAATTATGTATACGTATTGTGTATTGTAGTGAAATTGTGAATTTACTGGGTAGTGTGTTCTACTATACATATTCAATGTAAGTGTTATTATAGTGACTGCACTATCGTATTAGGTGTCACCTGTAAAGATAGTTGCATGTTGTAATAAAATAAATAAAATAAATAAAAATGTTAGTATCAAAAAATCAGTGGCAATTTGTTTAACGAATAACACACTGTATGCTTTGCACTTATTTACGTAATTGATGAGCGAACCACATGATTACAAGCGAACGTGTAAACCAATTGCTAGAATAGTTTTCATTCGCAGCTCAGTTATTCCCACGCAAATCAAATAAGTGGTCATTGAAATTTCCTTTGAATATTTGAAATTTTGTGCGTAGGTTTATATTTGATCATAAAATGTTTTCAAGATTCCACTTGAAAATATCCATTTTTTCAGAATAAAATGGTAAATTAAGCTGTTTAATTTCATTTCTACTTTGCTATCTTGACCATAAAACTAATTTAATTAGAACGTCTTATTCTTCTTCTCTCGTGTCGATGGCATATCAATTATGTTTGCCCAGTGTGCCGCTACCTTATTTGTGTTCTCTGAGGCTCTCATGAGTTCCTTCGGTGAACATGGTGTTTGGGCATGCTGCACACGTTAGTAGGTGGACCATGAACTGTGAAGCAACATCTTATTAATTCGATTTTAGTCATGGTATTTGGTATTTAACGTTTTTCTAAGTTTTGTGCTCTACGGCTTATACTGTTGAAGACTACTTTACTAACAATTTACCTATTGAAATAAAACTATTTTTAACGGATTCTATCGCGGTTTATTTGATGTTAGTTTATATTTTACACTGATCCCGATGTTTCGGTTGCTTTTCAGCAGCCATAGTCACGGGGAGACTGAAGATGGTTGTTGTCTTTTAGTTTGAAAGAATCCGTTAAAAATAGTTTTATTTCAATGTGTAACATTCGCGTAAACTTCCGACAATATCAAATATACCTATTATTATTAATTGCAGAATTTTTAATACCTTATAAAAGAACCAAGATATTTTTTCTGCATATTCATCGGATAAATTGCCCTAGTCAACAGAGAAAGGAGAGATTAACACTGGCAAAGGCTGCCAATCATGTTGATTAATCCTTTAATCGAAGACTTCCGTGAGAAATATCAGACCGAAATTCTATCGATTCAGAGCTATAGCTATACAATAACACACACTAAGAACTGTACCACGAGTAAATAGATAATTTATTGGAAAGAGAGATTATGGTAGTATAGTAGTTTTCCCCTTCTAATTTGGAGCTGCCTGATTGGAGAAGTATTTCAATGCTGCAGAAAATCATAGTTTTAGGCTTGTGTGCGACAATAGTCCTGTCCATGATAGTAAACTGGTACAGTCTACCTCTTTACTCTACCATACTTCCTGATGATAATTGATAATATATCCTTAATATGCACTACGGTTTCCATAGCGCGGTACTATAGACTCGTGACTTCCGATAATATTTGACCAAATACCTAAATGAGTCGTTTGTTCATCATTACATAACATATAACATATAACACACAACGCACAACGCACAACGCACAACGCACAACGCACAACGCACAACGCACAACGCACAACGCACAACGCACAACGCACAACGCACAACGCACAACGCACAACACACAACACACAACACACAACACACAACACACAACACACAACACACAACACACAACACACAACACACAACACACAACACACAACACACAACACACAACACACAACACACAACACACAACACACAACACACAACACACAGCACACAGCACACAACACACAACACACAACACACAACACACAACACACAACACACAACACATAACATAACATAACATAACATAACATAACATAACATAACATAACATAACATAACATAACATTTGACCAAATACCTAAATGAGTCGTTTGTTCATCATTACATAACATATAACATATAACACACAACGCACAACGCACAACGCACAACGCACAACGCACAACGCACAACGCACAACGCACAACGCACAACGCACAACGCACAACGCACAACGCACAACGCACAACGCACAACGCACAACACACAACACACAACACACAACACACAACACACAACACACAACACACAACACACAACACACAACACACAACACACAACACACAACACACAACACACAACACACAACACACAACACACAACACACAACACACAACACACAGCACACAGCACACAACACACAACACACAACACACAACACACAACACACAACACACAACACACAACACACAACACACAACACATAACATAACATAACATAACATAACATAACATAACATAACATAACATAACATAACATAACATAACATAACATAACATAACATAACATAACATAACATAACATAACATAACATAACATAACATAACATAACATAACATAACATACATAACATAACATACATAACATAACATAACATAACATAACTTCACGCCTGTATCCCCGAAGGGGTTGGCAGATGTGTCTTACATGTCATGTGACAGATTTTTCTACTATTTCATTGGTTAAAGAGACATGATAAATATAAGTTTTCTTCGCCATACTCAAGCTGTAAATCTGTGTCAATTTTCTTTATCTAACGCGATTTGAGTGAATCCTACATCAAATGTATGTCGATGTCATTTTTCAGAAAATGCTCTCTAAGGTTGCACCCCACTTTTATGCAACATATCTCTGCAGGTTGTAGAACTTAATTAAATATGTTGTTAATGGTGTATAGGTTTTCTTATCAATAGGATCCAATTCAGTTTGATTTCACTTAAGTAAGCCGTTTGAGGCACATTAGAAATGGCCTAGTGGTATGGGTAAAATACTGCTGAGACGAGGTCTCGGGTTCGATCCCAGGTATTACCATGGCTCACACCAATGACTTTTCGATGCTTTTCGAAGTTATGTGTGTATTTATCGCAGGTTTATAAGTGCCCGGTTAATGGTAATAGGCTCGCCACCTATTACATTGGGATCTAAAACATAAACTGGCGAAACGTGGGTGCTAGCACCCTCTGCCTACCCCTTCGGGGTTATTGGCGTGAGTTCATGTTTATGTTATGTTAAATGGCATGTCTATAAATATCAAATTAGAATAATTTCTACAATCATCGTTAATAGGGTATGGGTTTTCAACCAGGATCATGTTTCAATGTTGTCGAATAATAACAGCAAAGACCAATAGTGTATAAAAGGTTCTAAAGAACCGACCTTGTCACGTATTTCAATGTGAACTATAAAAACGAGTTCCTACGTGATTGTGCCGGAATATGGGATAAAACGGAATCTATGTATATAGCCTGTTAAAAAAGGGCTTATATTATGTCTCTTGAAAAAGGATGAAGATGAATTACGCAACATTATTGGCTATCGGACGTGACTGTGATATGGTTCAAAATTACGTAAATTATAGTAAAAGTAAGTAAGTAATAAGTAAGATTTTGTGACCTATTTAGAATCTGTTGAGATTACGTGTATGTATGAACTAATATAGATTTTATTCTCACAAAGTAGTTGTACAACAATTTATTTAAAGTGACTGTTAATAGTAATTTACAATATAATTGCTCGGATAAATTTACGCCTTTAATTTTTAGGTAGATTTCGATGAAATCGATCTACCTATTGGATTCTTGACTACTGTCGAATATTAAAAAAAATTCTTCATAGGAGGTCTAGTGACCCCCTGAGTCCGAAATGACCACTGGTCAAAAAGTTTATATATATATATATATATATACTAGGCCACTCAGAAAGTATTGCGAAAAAAAGTTTTTTTATATGAGAGACTGGTCAGTTATAATCTATTTCTAAAATATGATTATTTATGAGTAAAAATAAGTACGTTCCAATTTCAAAATTTCTCTCTGCATTTTTTGCAAGATAATTTCAATTATTGTGTCTCATTGAAAAATGGATCTGCATCGGGAACATTTTCGCGCTATGATTTTCTACGACTTCAAATGGCATTCATGGATGAAGGCCCTTCCAAGGTGACCGTTTAACGTTGGTATAACGAATTCAAGCGCGGTCGACTGACTTTGGAGGATGAAGAAAGAAGTGGTCGCCCTTTGACGGCTGTTACGGAAGAAAACGTGCTAGCAGTGAAAAATTTAATCCAAGATAATAGACGAGTCACATATCAAGAGATTCAGCACATTCTTCAGATTGGATCGGGAAGCCTTCACGAGATTCTACACGTGCATCTTCGTGTGAGAAGGATAGTTTCACGCTGGGTGCCGCACAATCTCACCGATGCTCAGAAGCAGGCCCGGGTGAAATGGTGTCGTGATATGATAAACAAGTTTGAAGCAGGCGCGTCTCGGCGTGTTTATGACATCATTACAGGTGATGAGTCGTGGATTTATCAGTATGATCCAGAAACAAAACGCCAGTCAACGGTTTGGGTGTTTCAAAACGAATCAACACCTACCAAAGTGAAGCGATCTAGAAGCGGAGATTTTGATCGCGAGTTTTTTCAATTTGTCTGGCTACTTGTTATCAATCCCTTTACGAAATCAAAGAAGCATCAACGCTGAATAGTACACTACCAAATGCTTGGCAGAAGTTTTCTCTGTAGTGAGCTACAAGCGACCAAACACAGGGCTTCGCGGGATACTACTCCACCATGATAACGCGCCCGCACACACCGCGCTTAAAACGAGGGACTTCCTGGACAGCACTCCGATTAAACTCCTAGGTCACCCTCCTTACAGCCCTGACCTTGCACCGTGCGACTTCTTTTTATTCCCGAAAATAAAAAATCAGCTCAAAGGGATACAATTTTCGTCGCCGGAAGATGCGCTGTCAACGTTTGAGCAGGCTGTAAACGAGGTATCTGCGGCGGATTGGAAAAAGTGTTTTGAAAACTGGTTCAAACGCATGAAACTTTGTATAGAGGCTGGTGGAGAGTACTTTGAAAAGATTTAATAAAAAAATGTTTACCTATAGAACACTTTTTTTTATTTTCGCAAAACTTTCTGAGTGTCCCACGTATATATATATGTATGGTTCCACTTCCCAAAATTTGCGGCACTCTCACGGTCGCATTTTTGCCCCGATCGCTTTCAAACTGCGGTCAAAAATTGCTTGGGTGTAAACTTAGTTTAAGTTCGTGAACGGGTGGAATCCGGCCTAAGGGGACGATAGGGCCTCACTTTTTGTGAAATCAGTTTTTGCTCAAAATTTCACGTTCCATGAAAGATATTCGAACCGTTCTAATTTTATCCCATAGTATACATGAATACCAACAACTTTTAATTATAAACCTATAAGATTAAAACTTTAAAAGTGGAGGGGCGAAAAACCAAAATTTTTCGGGAAAAAAATCATAGCTTCTAACCGGTGAACATTCTTGCAGTCGGAAACATTTTTAATCGATAGGCCATTTTTAAGTCTAAAATAAATGTCTGAATTTTTTTTCGCTAAAAGTTACCGTTTTCGAGAAAAAAAATTAAACATGTTAAAAATGTTACTGTGTTTACTTGTGTGTGTAAGTCCGTAGTTCTCTATGTAAAATAATATTAATTGCTTCACGAAATCTACCTGTGCGTTCCCCCTGCGGGAACGGATTTTTTTTTTTTTTGGAAAGGTTAGACGCGCATGATATGTTGCACCGAACCCAAATAAAATTGAAATGTATCAATAAAATTGAAAAAATAATGAGGATGATGATTCTATTTTGTGATGTGGTTACAGGTTTATGAAATATGAAAAAAGTTAAATTTTGTTTATGCATTCAAATAATTTCGTGTTGGTATGACAATTTGGTACTTGTGAAAATGCTAATTTGCTCTTTTCCGTGGCAAATTGCAACGTAAGCTCTCTATCTATAAAAATAGCTGCTAGAGTACAAAAAATAATTTGTTGCTCAAAACATAACGAAACACCTAGAGTGAAACTTATTTTCTTAATCGATCGAGCCTCATGAACTCTAATAAAAATAATGTACTTTACAAAAAAGCTTCCCAGCTGTATTTTACAAATTTGTAACCAATTGGAAAATATAAAACATTCATTTACATAATTCCATGTAAACATAAAACCTTACATTTAGATCGAATCTAGTAGATGGATAGAAAGATAATGTTACATGCATCCCTAGAGTGAGAACTGGAATAGCACATATTCAGTTTGAAAATTTATCCTAAATCGAATTATAAATGTGGAACTGATATCCGACGATAGTGAAAATCTCTTATATGTTATATGCATCATATACCGGACATCCCACGGTGATACCACATGTAGGGAAGTATCTTAAATAATGTAGATCGACAATTTTACTGAAAGAAGACTTCATGTTGATTTCATAAAACAATTTAAGCTACATTCATAAATTTTCGTAAACTCGATTACTACACTCGGTAATCAAACCAGTTAAAACTCGAAAAACTTTCTGTACTTTTATGGCAGCAATCGATAGCGCCAATCATAAGAATCATATGTCTCTCACAAACATGGCTTATTAAATAAGAGGAAATCTGTGAAATTAAAACTTAAATTCAATGGGACAAATCCTTACTAATACTAATATCATTTTAACAATATTTTACGTCATTTTGGGCCATTGAAATGTTACATTTTATTATGCTTAGCGTACAAGAGTCAGAGAATAGTTTTATGTTTTTGGATACCAAGAGAGGGTTTTTTTTTTAGTTTGTGGGGTCATACCCTTGTCCCGCGGCCGCCATCTTGAAAAAGGTGCGAATGGTTTTCACGCTATTTCGGGCAAACTATGCATCGCACAGAAAAAATTTGTAAAATCAGTTTTGTTGCAAATTAAATTTTCTACAACTTTGGTTGTACCTTTTAGTCTTAGAACTAAAAAAGTTATTACCGAAAATAGAAATTAGGGAACAAATTTTTCTAAGTCTACATTTCATAAATTTCCTTTTATTTATTTTGCCATGTTTGTAAGAGAGATCCTTATGAGTGACCCTAGTGATTGATGTCATTTGAGATTGAAAGTACAGGGTTATATTTTTCCGATTTTAACTGGTTCGATTACCGAGTGTGGCAACGAAGTTTTAGAAAATGTTTGAAAACAAAAGAAATTGTTTTTTAAATTAAAATGATGTCTTCTTTAAGTATAATTGTCTATCTGCATTATTTAAGATACTTTTCCTCTAAATGGCATCGCCCTGTATAACTACTTACCCTTATTTGATTCTTATAACCAATTTTATTACTGGCATTCATACGCATCGCACTGAAAACTAGTGGATCTGGCTTTAGACAGATCCGAACCCGAAGATATCACACGCTACACAAATCTATACACACTCAGTATCTATTCAATAAACGTAATATTATTGCACTAGTACTAATTCTGCCCCTCTCTCAATGTCATCATCATCATCATTCCGTACAGGTTGCAACCAGCTTTCCACTTGGAGCCCAGGGGCACGCTTTCGGATTTTCCTTATCCGCTTCAATTTCGCTTTCTCAGTTGTATTAAATAAAATTATATTTACTTTTACATACCAAGTTATAAAATAAAACGTTTCATACTCTTTATGTCCATTTAACTTCACTTCCAAAGTGAAACATGATTACATTTTCGGTGAAAGGTAATTTTAAAGCAATATTTTCAGTTGTTACGGCTGTCACTTAAAAATTCAACGAGGATTCTACCGGGATTTATTGCTTATATACTCGGGCTTACTGTTGAAAAACCTTGACGGTAACTGTGGGCAGGTACTTTGGTACATTGGACAAAAATATATTTTAATCAGACAAGCTTTTATCTGCTATGTTTACTTAAGTGACATTAATGCAGATGATTCAAATTTATGTATTTGTGTCAACCAGTACTTCCATATTTAACAACTCAAAAGCATTCACAAATTGTGATAATAAGAAAGTATTTTGTATTTCAAATTTGCTACGAACAAAGACGTTGAGAAAGTGGGTGGATCCATAGGTTGGCAGCATTAATTAAATTCTGATCCAACAATTTCACTTAAGCCTCCACCATGATTGTTGATTCTAAAATATTTATTAGTTCATTCACATTTTGAATAAAATGAAGATATTTTTTGAAGTTCGTTTCTGTATTAGTAGCATTGTGTGCAGAGTGTGAGTCTAAGTGATATCCCTAGTGATACTACCAGATGTATCACTCGCACGTAGCCGAACCCTTTATAAATCTAAAGAGATGTATTTATGGAGGAGATACTTCACTACTATTGCGAGAAAAATATGTGATAATATAACATAGAGTAGGTAGCTCAGAGGAACAAGGTGTTTGGAAGCTTTTACGAAGGTCTTCTTAGACAAACAGAGGTTTGAGGTTTGAGATTTAAAGTTACTTAAGATTATTTTGTACATGTTTATATAAATGCGGTTAGTCTCACTATTTTCACATTAGTTTTTATAGGAATGCCAAAATATCACCACTTCAACATATAATCACACTTCTATTCCAAATTTAATGGAGTATGGGGCTCATCAAGAACTTTGGGATCACAGTGTAGTCGCCACTATAAAAACCAAGATATTAATAGGCCAAAGTATAAGATAAAGTAGGAGAGCGGACTTAAAGCTTTGGATACAACTGGGTCTAATGCTGTGATAATGATGATGATAGAAACTTCTATACAAAGCATATATATGTGCTTTCCGGACATCATTAATCATCATTATCATATCAGGACAAAAGCAGCGTTAGACACAATAAACTTTTATTATGACGTGGCGGTAGCAAATAATTATGACTGTTGTACATAAAGTTTAGCACTCAATAGCAGGGTTTTGCCAAATGTTAAAACTTCACAGTAGCACGGAGCCTGAAACAAAAGACTCACCCCTTATTATGTGAAACTAAAAACAGTGGACAAGATGTGGGTGACAATGCACCTCAGTCTTCTCTTTTGGGAATAAACAAGTTCATTCTTTACTTGTAATCTGTTCAACTCCTCCAAGCAACCCCCTTGATGGTGGTATACAATACAGGATGTGGTTTGTATCCACAACGCTGTTGTTATAATAATAAATATATACTTACTTAACGATCGATATCTATGCAAGGAAAAGTTAAGGAGAAGATTTCATTTAATGAAATGAAAAACTCATAGGTATTCGTGAAATGAATAAATTTTAAAGAAAGTTTTTCTAATGGTAACTTGATAAACAGATAAATTGATGTTTCTTAAAATGTTGAGATGTTCAACACAATTTGTTTATGCGGTGCTATTCTTTGTTGCCATGCCGACAATGCACAGATAGCATAACGGTAAATTACTATGGTGAAGTGCCACAGCCTACGCCCTAGGGAGCTATTAGCTAACATTGCACTTAATTGAAGGCTCAAGACTCAGGCAAACCAACATTGTTTAAAACGACCGCCTCTCCACTAGGCAGCTTAGTAATAGTACCAGCAGCCTTTGATTTATTGTCCTTGTTTAAAACAGAGGATATGTGATACAATAATTGGATCTATACTGTTAGATATTGTAAAGTTTTCACAAATGGAAGATCCTTTCAACACATTTATGGTCAAATCGTGATCACCATCTAATTAACACCACCTCAAACAGATCAATTTACAAGTCCAGCTAGGATTTGGCTTAAGATTTTTTTTTTTAGATTTAAAAGGCCTGGAATTTTAACAATAGCAGTATTTTTTTAGGTCGGCATTTCAATTGGAAAATAAAAAGGACCATACTCACTTCAAGAATACATACTTTGATGTTGTAATTCTTGGTTTATGCTGTAGTATCTATAAATATACAAATACCTCTTTTCATAGTAAATTTGTGATCGACAGAAAATGAGAAGATGGCATCGTCTACGAATATAATAAAAGGCAATCTGAGAAGGTATTTTTCTTGGGAATAAATCCAATTTATTTTTAATTAACCGCACGTCGCATCCAGTTCACAATGCCATAACGTCATGACACCCGCAATGAGTTGGAAAAATAAATTTACACTGCTACTAGTTCTCTGTATTATTTTCATTGAAAGTTTTATAGTTATCAAGAAAATTATTAACTATATAGTACGGAAGTTTGAAACTAGCGCAAATCATAGAAATGTTACTAAGATATTGCTTATCCTAGTTCGGGCATGTAATAAGTAGGGATGAAAATAATGTTGTAAGAAAATGGACGGTTACAAGGTAAAAGAAAAACCTAAGAGGATGGAATGTGTGGAAGATGATCTGGTCGGAAAGGGAGTGAATGTTGAATTGACTGCAAGCAGAGATGTATAGAAAATGCACACATGTCGCGCCGACCTCAAAGTCATCTTTAATGATGTGTTGAGCATTTATTAGTCTATATGGTTAGTCTATTGTGACAATAAGTATGTATACAAATGTTTTTTTCTTATTTGTCCAGGTATCATGGATCCGTAAACGTGACCTTCACATCCTAACAGTCGGTGTGCACACATACAGCAGTGACGCACGCTTTGCAGCACTACATACCGACGGTTCCAACGAATGGACGCTACGAGTGGCGCCTGCACAGCCACGAGACTCGGGCTCTTATGAGTGCCAAGTATCCACTGAACCAAAAATCAGTTTGTCTTTTAGACTTACTGTTGTTGGTAAGTCACTTATTGAAAATATAACCAGACAAAAATTTAAACTCAGCTTCAAATAATGACTAAAAATTAACTAAAGAATTTGAATGAACATTTTTCAGACTAGAAGTTCACTCGGTTAAGTAGTTCACGATAATAACACTTAATTTTTAACCCAATTATTTCACATTTCTTTGTATTTTTGATGATCTTTTTGTTCGCTTTAACTTGAACCAACCAATTACAATAAGTCACCTACATTAAAAGAACACTGAAATGTTATTGTAAACCGTTTTGCTACTCATGAACAGATGGCTGGCCAAAGTAAAATAAAAATCATTTCGACTAATTCAGCTTCAGTCAGAGATCTGAGACACACCAGTGTATATATTTCCTCTTTCTTGTTTACCATTACTTAAATTTCAGATTGAATTAATTATTAAAATTTATTTTATGATAGTATGTTAAAAATTAATTAAGAGGTATCGTAGTGTTTACTCCAAGCTGGACTGAAAAATCAATTGGAAAAACCGGTTTAAACTTTCAATACCTTTACACATTTAAAAATCCGTTTTGTAAACTGATATAGTAGATATAGTGTAGCATTTATTTGCATGAAAGGTGAATATACAAATAAAAACTTGGATGGTCGTTTCCCGGAAATTGCTTTACATATAAAGCCAGTCAGAGAGGCCACTACGAGTATATACATTAGTAACCACTCAGAACAGTATTGTGTTGTGTGTTGCTTCTACAAAGTCATATAGATTAGTAGGGAGTGTGCCAACTTAGGTAAATTTTATGTCAAGACTGTTGCTTCATTTACATGTTTTCACTGAGCATGAAAAGTTTTACTTTTTGAGGTAGCTCTTATTTATTTAGAGAGGTACAATAATACATATATTAAGAGGATGACTCCAGCGTCGCCCCAAGATGTATGTATAGGATTTCGTCTTTTCAGAACGTGTCCAGGTAGCTCAGGTGATCAAAGTATTCCCTTTTGCAAAAGGGACGGGTTGCGGGTTCAAGTCCCGTCCTGATGAATTTTTTCAATTTTATTGTATAAGAAACGTTAGTAGTACTAAATGCTTCAAAAATGTCATTGTGTGACTTCTAAAGTTGCTTACCTATATTCTTACAGTGTCAAAAGCAGAAATCCTCTCGGGGCCAGAATTGTTCGTGAGAGCGGGCTCAGATATCAATCTTACTTGCATCGCCAGACACGCGCCAGATCCTCCCAGGTCTGTTCTAAAATATTACTTGGTTACGAAAGGAAGCATTGGAGCATGAACATTTAATTTCTTTAATTATATTTTAGAAGTTTAAGGAATTTACTGTTAACCAAATAACTTCGTATAATACTCCTGATTTGTTATTTTTTCTTTCACTATTTATTAAAATAACTAGCTGTTGCCCGTGGCTCCGCTTCCGTGGAATTCTTATCCCATTTCCGCCACCTATGGAACCTATTCCAAGGATGAAAAGTAGCCTATGTATTATACCGAACTATAATCTATCCCTGTACCATATTTCGGAGAGATCCATACAGCCATTTTTGCGTGAAAGACTAACACACATCCACACCAACTTTCGCGTTTATAATATTAGTAGGAGTAAGATATGCGATTTTTTTTTAATGATGATTACCATAAATTTTTGGTTTTCTTCATGGTCGACTAGATCTACCCGAATAAAATATTATATTGCATAGCATGTTTTTAATGTAACATCTGTTCAGTTTTTATAAATGGCCCCAGTGTTGGACGTTAATCTATTCCAACTATGATAAATTATAGCCTTTAGTTCACTTCTTTGCCCAAGTGAAGATTAGCAGACATCTCAATATAAAGAAAGTGAATATAATATGTAGCTCATATCTCATATTTTGTCAACAGTTTCATATACTGGTACCGAGGGTCCAACGTGGTGAACTATGCCCAACGAGGTGGCATAAGCGTTGAAACGGAACAGCGCACCCGGACCAGTCGTTTGCTCATAGCTCGCGCCTCGCCCCGGGATTCTGGCAACTATACTTGTGCACCAAGTAGTTCAGGTAAACTTTACGTTGTTATTGTCTAACTTACCATATGTTATTAAACTTTACAGAATATTAATTGAACCATGAGCCCAAAAGCGGGTAGTTTTCAACCATTTCATTTATATTATAAAAATGAAAATACTTTGGTTTATACTAAAGTAAGTTTATACTAAATACTACTACGTTATGGTTAACTTTAAAAACTTAAAAATTCATTTATTATAATTACTTGAACTCATGATTTGATTATTGTTTCTTATAACTAGTGGTTAACCTGAAGAAATAGTTAAATTTTGTATAGTTAGCATTTGATTTCCGCTTTAGGCGTTTATAAATCATTCAACTAGAACCTCACCTTTTTACTCAATAACTATATTACGCGTAGTCAGCAAATTGATCGTAAAAGTAGGTTGGAAAATTAAATTCCCAAGTACCTCTAAAGTAGGTATAGTAATATTTAAAATTTGTCACATAAAGCTCTTCTATATTGTTTACAACCAAACTACTAACAAAACAAAGCTGAAATTACAACTCTGATTAATTACGCAGTCGGCGAAAGTTCTTAGTTAAGTTATTGAGTAAATAATGGGGCTAATCCTTCGGCTTTTGTTCCATATTCCAAGCCTCTTTCTTCTAAGGCCTACAAAATAACTACTTCATAAAATACTATTACTTTACACAACAGGCTATATAAAAAGTGTACCTACTAAATTAATCCTCCATCCAGTCAATTATGGCACACCTACATTTTTCACTTTACACACTCTACTTATCTCCGTCTATAGCCGTGTTTAAACCATTTGTCTTTTTCCACGCCTTTGCCCCTCAAGTACTGAATCAACGTGTTCAAATTCACTGTACACTCAAAGCTCTTATCATCCATTTGTATTCCTTACACCCCATTTATATATTTTATACAATTCTTTATAAAAACCTGACCTTATTTCGTTACGCGGATAGCATGCAAATAGAAAAGCAAGCTATAGATTTTTTACCTTTCGTACAAATAAATCTTTGATGTATGACTTAATTTCCGTTGTGGGACATTTTCATTGCATTTTCATTTCCTCTCTTAAAGTTATATCAAGTTCATTCTTTTTTGGCAATAGATTCGGCCTCAGTGGTGGTCCATGTTGTTAACGGGGAGCGTCCAGCTGCCATGCAGAGCAACAGCCACAAGATATCACCACTGCCGTTGTTGATTCTACAAGCATTACAAATTCTGGTACTACTACAGGATGTATTTTTCCATTTTTCAACAAAAATCAACCCTCTATGGAACAATTATTATATTAGAAGATTCGTCACGAGATGACCAGTAAATTAATGTTGATATTATTGCTGAAATGCGTAGCATTGACATACACTAAGTTTTTAAATTTAGATTAAGTCATACTGACATAAAAAGAAACGAATTATTGTAATAAGTATCTCTTACAACAACTAATTGTGTTAATTTCAACTTGTTCTTCGAATGTAAAAACGTTCAAAAGGAATCATTTTATGTGTACGTACTTGTAAAAAGATATTAGTTAGGACATAAGACAATATGTAGGTCTTATACATTCTTTTAACTATTGTTTTAAATTATACTAAAATAATATCATCATTATACGGTAAAGTTAATAATATCAATCAGTTTGTTTTAATCTAGGCACTAGGAACAAATTTGACGTGTTTTTGTTCCATATATCAATTACTATTATTTAATAAATATACCTGATTTTATTATGAATAGTTAATTATATTTATTGCTAAAATTACAAATATAAGTGAACTCACGTCTTCTCTCGTTAATTTAAACTGTAATTATTGTAAAAAAATACATAGGGTCGTAGTTATATATAAATATTTGTAACAAGGCAGTATTTACAGAGTCACATAAATATGATGAAAAAAACAGCCGCGTATTAAATAAATAAATTTGCCTTGAGTCGACAAATGAGGGAATGCCATTGAATGCACCAATTTGAATAGCACTAATTAAAATCGCACCAAAACTATCTCATAGCTGTATGGAATAATGTTAGTGCAATTCATAATTGGTGTGCTAGTTGCCATGCCCTGACGAATTTAAAGTTGTAAGTAATACCATTATTTCTAAAATTCTCTTCAAAGTACATGACACTAAACAGTATGTTGTTTTCCTTCCAATTGATCATATAATTGTTCCAAAACAATTAAATACCTAAATGAAAATATATGTAATTAAATTAAGTGCAAGTTTTAGTGAAATAAGTCTGAAAAATAGTAGAAAATTGTAAATACAGTTTGCAAATAAATACGTTTTACGTGTTATTTATCGTCTATATCTTTGAATTTATTTCCAGTTACACCTCTGACGTTGTTTACACCCTAATTTAAAATTTTGAAGTATATTTTAAATACAAACTTCGCATGTACCTACATAATTTGGTTCTTACGGTGTTGTTACCTGTCATACATAATTAACCACAATTTTCGTGACTGAAACAATTTAAAGTGACTTTGAAGTGTGTGGTATGGTTTCTCTTATACACAAACAGTGGTTTTATACGAAGAAGATATAAATAATCCAAATGGTAATTACAATTCTGCTTATATTTCTTTTCTCTTGTCTATTTAAAATATAAGAAATTTTAGACGGAGGCTTGTATAATTTTAGTAGAGTGTCTAAAGTTCTGAGTGAACTTAGTGATATTAAATATATATAGTTAAACACCAGAAATAAAGGTTTTAGTAAATTATTAAATCAGTTAATCCTATAGTGAATCGTTACGGGCAATAATATTTCAAGAAGAATATTATTTAATTCATAATTCATTTTTGTTGTAACTTAGTAACGAGAAATGCTTTTACTTTGAGGAAGTACAACAAACCTTTCATCGTACCTTTTTTTTCGTGCGGAAATCCATTCGGATACCCTCCGTCGGCCAGCGGGGGCGTTTATGTCGGGCGACTAAAACCGCACGCCGTCTCGGGTCTACAGACGCCGGGGTGTAAGGTTGCCCATAGAGCATATCCCTCGCAGCCTGACTGACCCTGGACCTTTTATCGTACCTACACAATATTTATGAGCCATCTTTTCTTCCTGGAAATTCCTTCCTTTAGCGTTATTTAGTTGTTAATATTTACAAAAACTGTAAGGGATTTCCGCACGATAAAAAAAAGGTTATATGGTAGTGGTATGTACACCGTGTAAAAAACGATTTCTTCAAACAAAGAACAAATTAATTAAGTCATCCTGAGGCCTTGACAACGTGTATATTTGGTACAATTTCATTACCATTTATATACTACAAATGTATGTAATTTACGAATATTTTAATGTTATATAAAAAACAAAAACATTATGAAAGCTCATAAAAAATATAGAAAATACTGTTATCTTGATTACAGTACACTGCACACACTGACAAAATTCTAATTATTGTTATTTTTATAATATATAAAATCAATATTTGTATGCTTATTTGTACTTTTCATCCAATTGTGACAAAAATTTATCTAGTTAATATATACCGTATACCTTGGACTTTCGCGAAAGTATAGGTAGTTTAGATCCGTTACATCGGGTTATATTTTGTTTACAAAATTTTCCTATGCGGTGCCTGGACGCGGCAGGTAGTGCATCATAAATAATAATAACCATCAATTAAATGGTACTTATTGCTTGGGTAGTAACCCAAGGAATAAGTAATAAGGTTTATAACAACAATCAGTAATGAGTTCATTGTTCAGCGAAGCTCTAATTTCCCGGCAATACTATGAAATGGAATGACGATCAAAAGCACCGACAAACGACACAATATACGTATGTTAAACGCTACGCTGGCAAACTGGGAAGCAGCTAGGCGTTCGATACTTTTCGCACTACTGACTGGCTTATTCCGTTTCATTCCGTTAACGAATTTATGTTCCCTGTATAGCTGCGAATCATTCACTTGAATCAAGCCGACATAGGCTTAAATGAGACGTGTGAGATAGCATAAAAGCGAAGTTGCATATTTTGCGTAAGTAAGTAAGTTGCGTATTTTTTATATAAAAATCAATTGTATTTTTTAAAGAGTTAAAAATACCTAACGGGGTATGTTTTGTGCATTGTTTTTCTGAAGCTAGTTATGTTTAAATATGACAGAGAAATGATAATCAACATTCCTTTTCGTTTATGGGAGAAAGACAGCATGTGCATGAGCCTATTTCATTGTTGGTTACGGCTCAAGTCATGGCGGCTATTTAATTGTTAAATCTCATTGACTACTGAACCTTGTGTTGATGGTAATACTGCTTTTTTAGAAAAAATCATGTGCTATACTACCATACTAATCTGAGAAGCACAGAAGCTATGGCATGTTGTTGTAGTCTTGCATAAAGTCTCGTTTGAAGAATAATAATATACTTACACATCTTAAGTTAATAAAATAATATTTCAGTACGAGTCCAATTCAATAATGAATATAATGGCGAGTGACTTTTAATTTCCTCAAGCTATAAAACCAGAGCAAACGCCGTAATGCCGTGCGGGATATTAATAAATCGTGACCACACTAAAATTTCAGTACTAACACGCACCACAACCCTGTTAACTGTATACTAGAAAATAATTAATCATACATAAATATAACCACTCGTCTTATCTACTGGCGTAGGCAGAGAATCTCTCTACTTGCTACAATTCGGGCATACGCCTTTCACTCATTCTACTTTCATAATTGTTTTCATATATGCTAGCCTGTTGCTCTTGACCTAGCTTTTCCTTAAAACCTCCTCTATCTGATTGGCATATATACGCCTAGGTCAACCTAGGATATTTAGAATATTTATATTTTAAGGAGTTGCCTAATTACTTTCACCTCATAAATCTGTTTTGTTCTTCTACTTTTGTACATCCTCTCAATTAAACATTGGTTATACGTGGTTAAAGCACATTACTGGTTTTTTACCGTCGTTATGTGTAAATCTTAAGTACCAACTCAAGTTTCGAGAACACAAAGCATTTCACAAATTCTCAAAGTCCCTGTCGAATTCACTCAAGGTCCTAAAATAACCTACTTTACTTTGAAATTTTAATTCACTCTTCCATTTTAACAAACCGAAACCACCTAAAATGCTCGACTCAATAAATTGAGTTGTTCTCGAGTTGACCCTTTTGCCGATTAACAGGATAAACTTGGATCAAACAAATACGCCTATCTTTGCGGAGATCCTTAGTAGGACACGACGGTATCCCCTCAAAATGCTTCCAAGGGTACTTTACCCTGAACCTACCTAATCATCTTCAAAAGCAAATGAACAAAAGAAAAATACGATGTACAAATAGTTTAAGATCTTTTTGCGTTATTTACCTAATCTGATGTTGTTTATAGTTCGACCAGTAGCGCTGTACTTTTCGTACGCCGCGCGTTCTTAGGGAGTGGTACAGCGGTAGCAGTCAAACTATAGTAATTCAATAGTGTTACATGGTTTGTATAATCATTTCAAACAGCTTCTCGTGCAAATTAAACATTCCAGGATAAAGATAAACGTAATAAAATTCCGAGTACTCATATCCAATTCATTTGAACGAGCAATTCTTGTATATTTTATATATATAATATATACAATATATATATGTATATAAGCAAAGCTCGTTCACCCAGATTTTAGGTTTTAATTTGCGTCACTTATGTAGCACTCGCTGTTTCCCATGGGTCTACCCGCGTGAAATACTGAACCCGTTACTGTGACTTCAAGTAGCATATTATGAGCTATTCTAAACTATAAGCTAGCTCTGAATAAAATTGCAATCATGGTATGTGAAACTGTTCATGCCGTTTTTACGTGAAAGAGTAACAAATATCCGTCCTTTCCTAAATTGCACATTAATAATACCTAATTGAATAATCTAATAAGTTAGCTAGTTTACTAATCCTAGTAAAAATCGCCTACAGTAGATTGTAAACGATTGGACCTCACTCGAGTAGTTTCGGGTTTCTTAAAGATGTGCCCCCTATCGCGTTTTTGTGATGCAGACACGTTATTGTACGGACCAGAATTTATTATATACCTATATACAAAGATTAGAATAAAAAGTAAAAGCATGTATTTAGAAAATGGTGCAAATTTTGCAGTTTAGTATCACTAATCAGCTGTTAACCAAACTACATTTTGCTGATAGTATTTATTAGTGGAATCTGAATGTTATTTGCTACGAGGGGCTTTAGCTGAACCTGTTTTGTTGTGTAAGCTAAGTTGTGAGTAAGGTTTTCAGAGCTACACAAGTAGACACCGTGCTGTTCATATGTGTACTTTATAATATTATAAAGCTGAAGAGTTTGTTTGTTTGATTGATTACGGTAATGTCAGATATAACTGCTTCGAATTGAAAAATGATTTTTGTGTTGGATACTTCATACTAGGCCTATAGGCCTATATATATATTTATCATCACGTTACTACTCGGGAGAGCGGAGCAGTAATCAACATGTCAGGTAAATTAGTAAATATCTATACATAATTGTAAAATTAATAATCTAGTGGGTCGGAAATCACACAGTGATTGTCAAACTTCGGGCCAAACTTAGATATTTTTGTTGAAGTATTTTTATTCAAAATTACAGACCTTAGGCTGTATGCATATTATTCGACGCATCTTTATATATTGAGCAATAAATACGAAGAAAATGAAATAAAATCAAACGTCTTCGATGTCAAAAACACAAAAAAATGATTTTATATTTCAGTTTCTTTCAGAGTCTGGTTGTTTTATGTAAATTTACAATATACGTATTGTCATTGTCACTCAAATGTCAAAGTCAAATACGCGTTACTCTGATAACTCGAAAGAAACTCACTTGTAAAAGTTTTTTAGGGACAATTTGTATGGTAGGTACCCGAAACCTTGAACGTACAAACCCCAAAATCTAATCAGTTCTTCCCATTAACCAAACAAGATGATTGGCGAAAGAATTTTTTAAATCGGATAAGTGGTTCTTGAGTTATTGCGTAAACAGACATCCAGACATCCAGACCAACAGACAGACCGACACAAATATATTTTTTTGCTTAATTAGACTTAGAATCATGTGAAACGTCGAGAAAAGTGATAAAAAGTGGGTGTAAGATTTTGATATTTTTTGCATGATCTTAAGACTTCGGTGTCCACCTGGTTGGTGGCCCGAAGTAAATTACGGGCACGTAATTGTACGGGCTAAATGGGTGCCACGATGATCGAAGTATGTCATGGGCGAAGCTGCGGGGCATAGCAAGTATTACATAAAGGTTTTAGTCTCGTACATATATGATTTAAACAGCATCTCTGTGGTAGACTTTAAAATGACTTAACAGTTCGATACGAGAGTGACAGTAGCTGTTGCCTATAAGAACATCATTTTTGAGGGACTTCAACAATAAAAGGGTTTATAGGGTTCAAGCCCGACATAACCGCCTCCGCTGGCACGCGGGGGGGTATCCGAAGGGATTTCCGCACGATTAATAAAAAAAAAAAAGGTCACAAGATGATTATTATCTAGAATCCTTTTACAACAAGAGAGATTTTCTCCTAGAGATTTTCTCTTGCATCTTACTAAGAAGTGAGCAGAGATGTAATACACATTTCAGTAGCTATTTTTAGGTTTAAGATAATATAAGGCAAGTCTTATTTCGTTAACTGGAGACGTTCACAGTTTCCGGAATAATACTGACAATTTGCCAGCAAAAAAACCCAATAACAATGAGCTCGACCCGGTAATCAAACATAATAAGCGTCAACAAATGCTACCGTACCAACGTGACAGTCAAAATCTTCTCCCCAAATAGTTCTTACATTCATATAAATAATATATATTCTTATTTACAGATATAATTTATATATTACAAAAAAAATCTTAGCTACTCAGAGTAACACAAAGTACATGTGTTTTGTTTTCAACCTTAAAGCTTACAAAGAAATTGTAATTTTCCGGTTGGTGAATGTCACAAATTAGCTTCTAATTAAAATTACGCCAAAAATTTACGTCATTATTTCGTCGGCCTTTGTGATTGTGACCCCTTTTCAGCGTTCCGCGCCACCTTTATCTCTGCTAACGAGAAAAAGACGAAAAAAATAAATAAATAACAAACAACTTAAGAGAAAATGCGGTTTCAGCCCTGGATGACATTAAACTTTATGCCAAAATTGAGGCTGTTTTTTAATCTTCTTAATGTAAAAGTGATTTTCGTTATGCGAAATTATTATCGCATAAACATTTAAGTAGTCAATCTGTTTTAAATTGAAATGATTTATTATTTCTAGGATATTTTGAAATTATACAAACTTACTTGTTGTTGTCTGCTACTTCGCCTGATTAGCATTAAGTTATAATGCCCACTTATTTCAGAGTATTATCATAAATACCGTACAAACGGAAATTTATATGATAGTAATAGAAACATTAATACCAACTTGAGACCTGTTCTGGCTTTCCATTGTTGGAAATCTTTCTTTGTGCTCGCCTATGTTATGAAAGGAACGTCTGTGCAAAATTTGTGGTCTCTACACCCAATAATTATAGGCATATCAATCTTTGAATCCCTATTTGTGTTAGAATTTGAAATATAAAATATGTATAATAATAATTAAGGATTTCTATACAGAGCTTTCTAGCACCAATGTGAGCGTAGCTTAGCTAGTGTGTAATATGGGTTCTAGAATGAAACAAGTCTCGAAAACCGGCCCTCAATTTCCAGCAGTCCTACTATTCCCAAATATTAAGTCGTGGTAACGACGGGGCAGAGAGTGCAAGAGTAAAAAACCTCCATACATCCTAATATTATAAATGTGAAAGTCGTGAAGATGTTTGGAAGTCGGCTGAACGGATTTGTCTGAAATTGGTACAGTGATAGATTATACTCTGAACTAACTAATAGGCTACTTTCCGTCTCTGGAATTAACCACTCATGCGGGAACTGAATTAGAATATCCGCGGTCAACAGCTACTTCAAATGACCAGTAGAATTGACAATATTCATACTAGTACCTAACCTAAACCATTCGCATTTGTATGATTGAACCGTGGACGGTAACAAAAAACATCTCGCGCTGACTGTAAGCCTTCGTTAACCACTACTAACGCAAGCCTGTACGAACGCAGCAATGAGAATGCATATTAACATACAGATGAAACTAAAACAGAAAATGTAGTTGGAATTGGTAATCCAGCCACACGCTCCAAAGAGACGTTGACTATATTTTTAGGGGAAGTCCTAGACTGCGTCCCCTAAGGTACGAGTAAGCGTGGCCGTACCAAGCAGACCTGGAGACGGATGTTCATTGGGGAAACGGCGAGTCTAGGAAAAACTTAGAACGTAGTCAAATGCTAAGTTCACAACCAACGGGGATGACGGCCCATCCAGGGCTCACAGGACCTAAAGTCAAGTTAGTCAATGTGAATTCTTTCTCAGTAAATGTGTTTTTATATTTTTATA
The DNA here is from genome assembly GCA_946251805.1 of Cybosia mesomella. Classification (NCBI taxonomy): domain Eukaryota; kingdom Metazoa; phylum Arthropoda; class Insecta; order Lepidoptera; family Erebidae; genus Cybosia; species Cybosia mesomella. Next base: position 12,224,633 of record OX276404.1, read on the forward strand.
TACATTTAAAGTTTTTCGGTTTGAGTACAGTATAGAATAATTTTGTTTATATTGATCATTTTGGTCATGGTTTAAGTAATTCACACGTTCGCTTGAAAAGCTGATCGATCTTCGGAAATGCTTTTATTCTCTGAAAGTTAAAAGGAAACCTCTATTGAGTTTTCTCCCATCTCCTTTATATACTGTTTTTTTATATAACTTAACGTATAACATAGAAAACCACTTCACATCACATTGTTTATTATTTGGTTAAGCACAAATTGCGGTCGTATTTCAATATACAATTTAATATTAAATAAAATTTGGCTGCATACCAGGCTGATACATAGGCATTAAAATAAGCTTCTTAGAAATACATTTATTAAATAATATCTGTCTGCGTCATCATCTGAGTACTAATCCCTGGGTCCGCTCTTCTCCTTTCCAAGATTTGATTTATCTTGATTTTACGGGGGCGACTGAACCAGAGTCAGAGCCTCATCTGCTGATACATACATAACTTCATACATAACTTCACGCCTGTATCCCCGAAGGGGTAGGCAGAGATGTGTATTACAACCCACGATTCGCCAGTTATGTTAAGGTCCCAATGTAATAGGAGGCGAGCCTATTGTCATCTATCGGGCACATTATTAAGCGAGCGATAATTAACATTTATCAATGCACACATAACTACGAAAAGTCAGAGGTGTGTGCCCGGAGCGACTGGGGATCGAACTCGAGACCTCGTCTCAGCAGTCTCCCAGCAGTACCCTCGTAATCTGTTACAAATTTAATGTAAAAAGAAAGAAATAATGTTGTAATTGAACCTTTGCTGACAAAACCAAAATCATAACATTATTCTAATTTCAGTCATTTTGGTTTATCTTGTTCATTCCGTCGCAATTATCCCATTACTAGAAAAAAAATATCCTTCAGAAAAAGTTTGATAATTTTTGTTTACTATAGAAGGAAAAGGTTGCGTGTTTCAACTTTAATTCTTAATGTAGTGATTATATCATATGTTCTGATAGATACAATGTATTTGATATCTATCTCCACTCTACTTAATTCACGGCTACGAAGTTTTTTTTTGCCTCAACAAAAACAAAATTTTTATCATAATCCTGCTTCACGTTTCATTTAGTAGGTGCTGGTAATCGTGGACATCAGTCTCGGGATGATGAATCTCATCCGCCAACGTCTTTCAACGGTTGAGGTTAAAGTAAGCGCAATATAAATAGCCATAATCAAGCGTAGCAATAATTTCTATGTTGCTAAGAGAACTCGTAGCACCGTAAAAATATTGTTACGCAGCTCTGTCGGTTACGGAACCTATAAAGGAAATCGTTTACAAAATTTTATATATTTTTTTCCATCAAGACCAAGTGAGTTTTCTTATCACACTGTTAAGTGTGATAAGGAAACGTCGTAGTATGGTACAAAATATAGTGACCAAGGAAGGGCATCCGCTCCGAATCCAATCCCGAATCATCTAAGCATCCCTGCTTAGATGATTCGGGATTACTTAAAAAGGATGGACGGAAGAAGATTGACTAAACATGGGTTTAGTCAATGACGTATTATAATTAGACACGCCATGCACGAACATCGCGGCTCACAAAAACAGCTTAAACACTAACTAGCTACTTACTCGCGTTAAGAAAGGGAAAGGAAATAAACGTCACCATACGGGTTACCTGTTGTTAGAGGGAGATGAATACACGTCGTTAGTTACGTTACGATTACGTCCAGCATGCTTATTGGTCAAATGCATGTGTGACGTAGCACTCAGAGGCATGTGGGGGAAAAGGGATACTTGAGTTTCAAGTGCTGATACATAATATTATTACTTAACAGGTGAAGTAATATTTTTAATTATGAAATATTAATATAGAATTTCGCATTAATAAGTATGGTAATTATAGTAATAAATCCAAAGTATAATATAAACATAAAAACCTTTATTTAAAAATGTGTATACATATACTAAAAACCATTTTGGTATATTCGCCGCCCGCCACCCGCGCGGAGGTCGGTTATCGTTTTTTGGTCATATCTCCGGTTCTACTGAACCAATTGCAATCAAACATACGGCAGATTTTAAGTTTGACCAAAACCTTTAGAAGAAAACGCTTCATCAAAATCCGTTGAGTAGTGTCCATCGCGAACAAACAGACAAGAATTCAAAAAAAAATATTTTCGTGTTTAGAATCCCTAATTTAATATAACCCAAGTATTTTTTAAATATCGTCAAGTCAAGTCAACATTCATTTATTCTGTTTAGACCATTATAACAGCACCTACAAAATGTCTAAAAAAGTTAGACTAATGTTTGGAAAATGGAACACCTGTTCGGAAAAAAACTAAAAGCCTTACACAAAAGATTAAAGAAAAGGATTGCCAGCGTTGCAGTAATATTGGAAGCTTTGAAGACAAAGGATTACATTTCAAAGGAACAATTTTTACAGTTAAAGTTAAAAACCGATGTCATCATAAAGTTATGATGTAATCATAGTCATATTTGAAAAACAAATCAAAGAAGTCATACCGCGTAAAGTAACCCCCGCTGTAACAAAATTTGCTCTCACACTTAATTTTTATTCTTCTGCTACCTACAAATTTGTAAGAAGTGTGTTTCACACGGCTTTGCCACACCTCCGCGTGTGTTATCCAAGTGGTATGGAAATACTTCTTCCTCGCCTGGTTTTACTCAGCCAGCTTTTGATATTTTGAGCCCTTATTATTCTAACCCACTTTTCTTTCATTAGTCCTTCTTTGGGCAATCTAAAATGTACAAAAACAAGATAATTAGAATTAGTAACACGTACAATTATATTCAAGCAATACAGGGAATATTAGTAAAAAAAAAACACTGGTACAATAATTCCCCAACCTCCCCTAATGGCATGTGTGCCGCGACTAACTTGCACCCGCCGCCATTAGACAGTGTCGAAAAAGTAAATTATTATATTGTATATCTGTTAATACTTACGCATGAAATGACACATTTTTATCTTTCACGGTTGCAGTGTAATTTTTACATCGTCTGTAAACACACGCAGGCATGTTTCTCACCACTTTTCTTTACTTTTTCTAATTTTTTTATAAAGCGTACTGTCGCGACACTGGGTGGTGCGTAACTAAGCACAATGTAGGGAATTACCTTCTTTTTAATTTGCCATTTCAGAGTGCGGGCAACGCATCTATAGTTTTTATATATCATTGGGTTTAGTTATTTAGTTTAACCATGAAATTTGGGAAGTATAAATATAGATAACCATTTTAAAAATTAAGGTGTTCTTCCAGTATATTAGATTTATTAAGAAATCGGGATCTAAAATTTATCACAATTGAAGTTGAAATAAATTGAGATACCTATAGTGTAGTTGTAACTACCACCTTGATTTCTTGCGAAAACTTAATTATGAGTGACTATTTATCGTAACTTGATTCAACTTCGTTCATCTATTTTAAATTTTTCTAATACTGTGTAGAATATTCTTATAGTAAGAAAAATTAGGAAGTAATGTGCAGAAATGGTGTTTCACGCGAGTCGCAGGTAACAGCTCAATGCTAGTCTACAATAATAATATTACTTGTTAAGAATAGTTTTGTGTAATTTTAACATTTTTATAAACAACAAAAATTTTATTGGCGTTCGATACTCGGATATTCATAAAGCGTTTTCTAAGTCAGAAAAGTTAAATATTCCGTTAGAAACTTCAAGGAAAATATTTTATGGGATCGGAAATTTTGTAATATAAAAGCCTCGTACCGTAAGCACTATTTTGTAAATTCAGTCGTCTCAAGAGTTACTCCCACAATTTACCATATTACAGGGAGCAAAATGAAATTTGAATTAAATACGAAACAGCTGGATTTAAAAAAATTCATAAAAGGCCAGTGTAAGCATAACGAGTTGGCATAACTTTTGAAGGCATAAAAATACTTTGGTATAATGATCTTATGGCATACTTAAGTATTTAACTAATTTGTTTTGGTCCATTTTTAAATCGCATAAACTTATAAAGCAAACTAGTTATTCGCATAACAGTTTACAACATCGGTACATCTTCTTTTTAGGGTTCCGTTGCCAAATGGCAAAAAATGGAACCCTTATAGATTCGTCATGTCTGTCTGTCTGTCCGTCCGTATGTCACAGTCACTTTATTCCGAAACTGCTGTTGCAACTTGGTAAGTAGATGTATTCTGTGAACCGCATTAGGATTTTCACACAAAAATAGGAAAAAACAATACATTTTGGGGGCTCCCCATACTTAAAACTGAAACTCAAATTTTTTTTATTCATCAAACCCATACGTGGTGTGGTATCTATGGATAGGTCTTCAAAAATGATATTGAGGTTTCTAAAATCATTTCTGGCACTTCCAAAGTGGTAAAATGAGTGCCCCCCCCCCCTGTAACTTCTAAACTAAGAAAATGATAAAACTAAAAAAAATATATGATGTACATTTTTTATATGTAAATTTCCACCGAAAATTGGTTTGAACGAGATTTAGTAAATAGTTTTTTTTTAATACGTCATGAATCGTAAACCGCAATTTACCTTTCATTCAATCAACTCATATATTAAATTTGATTGATTTAATTTTATAATATTCTTTTGCGTGAAATATAATCCTAAAACACTTCTGCGACTGACACACTTCATCATTTATAAAACGTGAGCATTATTCTCGAAAGCTTAAATACAAATTACTACGGCTCCGTAACATTTAGAACTGCGAGAATATGCCGAGAACTTACTCTGTAAAAAATAACAATACTTTCACACAAGAAAAAACCAACTGTAACATAAATAATAGTACTGATACATAATTGAGAAGATCAGATGCAAATGTTTCACTTGGTACAGAAAATACTGCAATTGCTATGGGTATGATGGAGATGGAGATGCAAAAAATACCCCCGTTTTGAAAGTCAGTTAAAAAGGTAGAATGTTTGAAGCATTATTTTAATATAAAATTAAATTGTGCAGCAGTGCCTTATTAGGCAGAATACTCTGCCAACTGAGCTGAATCCGTCCTACGAGTATTACAATACAACTATGCTAAACGGGTTCAGCTGGCTTAGTTGGTACAGTATCTATCCTCTAGAAATGGGCTGCCATTAGTCTAAGTCCATTCCTAAATGTCGACTTTTTCCAATTTAAACACGAAACTAAATGTACGTTAGCTTATATTTTAGTATAATGATAGAATTCTATTAACCTGTCCCATGTGAAATCCAGCAACTAGTTTTATGCCCGTTTTAGCCTTCTCAATTCCAAGTTTCGACTAGGCTACCGCCACAACACTTCGTACTATACTTTCTATAATGCAGGTAAAATCACTAAACTTCATCATTTACGTTAGTGAATAATGGTATGCAAAGTGAGATTCAACATAATACAATAATGCGCTATGAAACCAGTTATTCGCTAATGACTTCACACGTAAAATGTACAATATATTACGCAGAGGGTTCATCCGCAATATATTTTCGAGCGCTTTGTGACTACAGTTCACACACACGAAATGGTAAGAGTCGAGTGTTTGCTACACTAACTGCCCATAATTTCTGCACGTGTAACCGTACCACACAGTTAGCAAACGCTCAAGCCGCGCTAAACGATAAGCAGTGATACCAACGTGGCTTGCATAAAGTCGCATAATTTGATTCGGATAATTTTGTTTGTAGACAGAGAATGATGAGCGCTTGAATTGAATACATAAATGATTGAATATATTTAACGTAAATAAAACAACAGGATTAGTTCACTTAATCCTTCTTAGATTGAGTTCGAGTATATCTGTTTTATTTTGTAATTGCTTTTATAGACAATGTTGGAAGTAGGTGGCTAGGAACTTTTTATCTATTTAAAGACCACCCTTAAAAAACTATCTGCAGAAAACCGCAGTTAAACAGCACTAAACTATTGTTAACATCTGTAAGTGGCTAATGGGTTGGCAACGTGCAAATAATGTCACTGCTTTTTTTTTTTATCAATCTGTATTCGTTTGTCTACTAGGCAAAGCAAGTGCTTATTTACGAGAAAAAGGAAAAGAAGTTATAATTTCGTAGAGGATCAAGTGTAATATTCCTCCGACACAAATGGAGATCCACCTAACAGGTAAGGTGATCATGCCTAACGGGCCACAACGTTTGGTGCAAGTATTTTAATTAGTGTGAGAACTTTCATTACGCGATACAGGATTGGTAGTTCCGTTGAAGTTCAGCTTGCCTTCGCTAGATGGCACCGAGTAAAACATCATAATAAAGTAAACCTACAATTTCAATATATAACTTTAACTTAATCAGAACATAAGCTCTAGTACCAATCGTGTAAATTACTAATTCATTTTAATTTCACCTTATCGTTCGTTGATTAATGCTACGTCAGAGGGTGCGGGTTCGATTCCCGCTCAGTGCAAATATTTGGATGCATGAAAATGTCTACTTGCATTGGTCTGGGTGTTTCTATGTATAATATGTATTTATTTAGAAAAAAAAAGTATACAAGTATGTTTATCCGCATTCTGGAACCCATAACACAAGCTAATTAAAACTTTGCTTACTTTGGGTCCAGAGAGCGCTGTGTCATATAATATTTATTGTTTATTAATGTTATTAAAATAAACACTGTAGTTATTGGCTAGTACTTAATTAAAGAGAATATATTTTTTACACTTCTATGTTCTATTCTCATATTATACTGCATTGCTTATTTAATCAACTGCACTCTTCAATCGAATGATCAACGTGAGCTAATTTACCGTACTAGTTATCGGCCATCGAGGATAATTTGGGATATTGTGCAGTAGAACCTGTAGAACATAATCGTTAGTCAACACCCCTCTCATTCAATTTCATTCACAATACACCTATAGACAAGAAACGTGATCGCCTAAATCTCATGTATCAGCTAAGTTTAGTTATTAATTAATATCTTATTTGTATTTATTAATACACTAGCTGACCCGGCAGACTTCGTACTGCCTCAATCGATGACAAACCTTTTAAACCTTCTCTGGACCTCCACAAATAATTCAAGACCAAAATTAGCTAAATCGGTCCAGCCGTTCTCGAGTTTTTGCGAGACTAACGAACAGCAATTCATTTTTATATATAAGAAGAAGAAGAAGATATATCCAAATGTAGTCATTTGATATTTAAATCAATAGCATGAACATGACTGATTCTACTTGACCTTAGAGCTTTATTCGAAGTTCAAAAGTTAGTATTTCAAAGTAGTCGAATTAGGTAAAACTTTTAAGTTACCGAAAGAGCAACTGTTGTTTGTTTTTGTTTTAATTCTTTATTCATAAAAATAGATACATATGTTCTTAAAAGTTATCTTCGCCAAACTGCTGGGGCAGTTTGTAGGCGTTCGCTCATACATTTTTATAAACATACCTACTTATGTCTACTTTAAGTCTACCCATCCACCCAATTTATATAATTATATCTTGATACATTCAACATTTAATTATTATCCCTTGCATTAAAATTAATATCTCGAATACATTGTACTATATACCTAACGAAGCTATATTTATCATTTGCATTACAAATAATAATCAGCACAGGCCAGTTATTAATATTATATCATCATTATTACATATATCAATTTATAAACATATTTTTTAATTTTCTTTTAAATGTAGCTTTATTTTTTATTTTTAAATCATTTCTTAATAGCATATACTTGTTATAAACTCTTGGCACTATATATTTCCTTGTTCTTTCGCCATAATAATTATTCACTCTATTTAGAATAAATTTACCTATTTTACTTGACCTGACACTATATTTGTATAACTTCCTAACCCTAAATTCTTCTTTGTAATATGTCTCTACAGCAATTAGATATTTTACCTTTACATGGATTGGCATTAATTTAAATTCTGAGAATAATTTACTGTAGTCATCTTTACATCTGTTAAGTATTTTCTTATTAGCAATGATTTTTAGAAATCTTATTTGGAGCTTTTTTAACTTTTCCAAATACGTTTGAAAAGTTAAGCCATAGCAACTCAATCCATAGCCTATCAGTGACTCTGCTAACGCATAGTAAACCATGAACAAGGTACGTGTGTCTACCACTCTTTTTAGGTGGTAGAATTTGCTGAGCACAGTCCTTAACCTACTGCATACAGAATTAATATGTGGCTGCCAATTAAAAACACTGTCTATAATTAAGCCCAGGTACTTAACTGTATTTACACATTCAATTTCCTCACAATGACAACCCATTTTATTAGCATGTAGACATTCGTACGAGTGACCAGTTATGTTTACACTGTCACTGGCACAATGCACTCTTGGTTTATTGTAGGGTGAATATATACGCATGCACTTTGTTTTACAGGTGTTAATTATAATATCATTGTCGTGTGCCCATTTCGTGACATTATCAAGGTCATGTTGCATCTGAGCTTCTAGTTGTTGTATATTTTTTCCAGCTACTAATAGGCAAGTGTCATCAGCGTACATAAACACCCTACTGTGCCCAACCACATTCACCATACTGTTGACATGCATTATGTAGCCAATTGGTCCATAGACAGAGCCTGTCGGTACACCTAATGTTACCGCAGACTCTGCCCCTTTGGTGTTTTCAATAACAGTACATAGTGTCCGGTTTTTCAGATAGCTACAAAGGAACCTATTCATAGGGCCACTTATACCGCACTCATCCATGGCTTGTAGTAGTTGATTATGTTCCAAAGTATCAAATGCCTTTTTGAAATCAATGAAAAGAGCCAGAATTTGGTTCCTTTCATTAAGCATACCATTGATGTAATCAGTAAACTGTGTAAGTGCTGTATTGGTGCTCCTGTTCCTTCTAAAACCATGTTGACAATCTGATAAAATATTGTATGTCTCCAAAAAAGAACTTACCTGCATAACAATGACTTTTTCAACAATTTTATTTATTACTGATAGTATGGCAATAGGTCTGTAGTTGGTGTACTCCATATGGCATCCCTGCTTATAAATAGGTCGAATTAAAGATCTTTTCAGGTCAAGGGGATATATACCTTGCACAACACACATGTTTACAAATTTAGAGAGTATTATACTTACATCTTCTTTAATCAATTTTAGGTCCTGTACTCTAATTTGGTCATACCCAGGAGATTTGTTTTGATCCAGATTTTCTATAATTTTTATAATCTCAGCAGGTTCTACTTTTTTAAACCTAAATGATACTTCACTTTTTCTGACATAACTATCCCTATTTAAAAATGTTTGACTACAGTTATGCTTAATTTTTTCTATTTCCCTTGTAAATGTGCCAGAGAATTTAGTACATATATTATACATAGTATCTAATATATGTATATATATGTATATTATACATATATGTAATGTATGTATAATATACATTCTACCCAAATATTTTTTTATTACACTGTCAACAGTCATATTTTTCCTTCCTATCCAATTATTAATACTAGACCATACTTTTTTCATATCCCCTTTACAATTTTTTAATTGCTCTCTCCCGTATTGGTTTTTCGCAGCATTTATTTCTTTATTGAGTTTATTTCGAAATTTCGTGTATTCTAACCTCATACTCATGTTAGTCGGGTCCGCCTTCCATTGTCTAAATAATTCATTTTTTCTGGTTATACTTTTTATTAGTGTTTTACTCACCCAAGGTTGAGGTTCCCTTCTGTTGCAAAAGGTTTTTGTCACTAAACATTCAGAATAAATCCTGCGAAAAACCAAACACAGTTCACTATATAACAATAAGGGGCAGTCTATATCCGCATAATCTTTCCACTTTACATCGTTAAGTTTTTCACCAATTAACTTATTATTTATCACTTGCCGTGTTACTTTATTACTATTCGACATATTATTACAACCCTCATAGTTACTGTCACTTTTTAACCTAATACCTGTCATACGGTGATCGGATAGTCGACATGCAAACGTGTGCGTAACACACCTAGTATCGCCGCCGTTTGTCCGCACCCACACATGGTCAATACATGACGTCTGTACAACTCCCTTCACTACAACTTCTCGCGTTATCTCGGTTGTCGGTATAGCCATCTGCAGGCCATGTTCACACAGGGCGTTTCTATATTCATTTTTCGTTGAGTTATTTTTTTTGTTCAGTGGTCTATGTTCATATCGCCCATAATAATCACCATTTCTTTTTTCGGTATTTTTTTCAGTAACTGGTTTATATGGTTGATAAATTCATTCTTATTTTTCTTTGGGGGTCTATACAAGGCAATAAGGTTTAGGATGAGTGTTCTGTCTACTCTGATTTTTCCGGAAACAACTTCCACTTCCGAGTTGTATGTCCTTTCCTCCTCAAAGTTCAGGTCTTGTTTCATGTAGATAATTATCCCTCCTCCTCTTTCCACCTCCCGCATATACTGACATGTATGGTAGCCATCTATCGTATACAAATCCATTTCTTCCTTTTTAATATTGATTTCTGATAAAATAATTATATCTATCTGTTGTTTCACTGCATTTAATAGTACCAATAGTTGGTTAAAATGTTTTCTTAATGGGCAAATGTTTACATGTACAATATCGAATTCATTTTTACATTTTTTATTTATGTATTTACTCCAATCCTCTATAGTGTAAAAACTTTGGAATTCACAGTTTTGTTGCGTTATTGAATCGAATTTTGTATCGGTAAGGAGTCAAGTAGTGTGGTCCAGCTCTTAATATTTATTGTTGTAGGTACTTACTTATCGCTACAACTTGCCGCTAAGTGACGAATATCATCTTCACTTCTTATTATATGTATTTTTTTGTTTATTTCATTCTCTTTAGCCAAAATCCTCGAGTTTTGGATCCAGATAAATTTATATGAAGGTTTCAATTCCCTTTTAGCCGACCAAAATAATTGTCTCAGGTGCTTCGAGAGGTTCTCATTTACATAGATATTAGTCTCATTTTTATTTCCATATAGCATATCATTGGTAATGCGTTGTTTTCGCAACTTAAGCCACTGGTCTCTCGCTGTTTTAGTGCGTAGTTTTATTATAATGGGCTGCGGTCGCGTCTTATCATCTGATGTTCTTTCCACTCCTACCCTCCTCGCTTCTTCGATGTCGTTTATGTTTAAGTCTAGTTTTTTTGCAATTTTTGATATAATTAACTCTAAATTCTCCTTCTCGTGCTTCTCCACACCAACTATCTCTATACTTTTCTCTTTTTCTTTCTGTTCCATTACCATCACCCTTTCTTCCAGCGACTTGTTACATTTTTCCAAAAAAATATTTTGTTGTTCCAAGGCTTTTATTTTTTTCTCTGCGTGTTGCTTAAACTCAAACATTTCTTGATATTGTTCTGAATAGAATGTTACTGTATTTTTTATCTCTTCTAAATCCTTCTCCATTTTTTTAATAATCTCTAATTTTTTATTGATATTTCGCAGTTGTTTTTCAAGCGATGTAGTATTTTCATTAGTGTTTGTTATGCCCTCTTGAAATTCTTCCACCTGGCTAATGTCCACTGTATTTTTTGGTGAAAAGGAACTTTTTGAACATTCATCACAACATTCTTTCTGTAGAAATTGCTTCATATTTTTAACACATTTCTTATGGAAAATGCCATTGCATCCTCCTTTACACTTTAACACTTCATCCTTGGTAACGGATAGGTATAGCTTACATTTTTTACAGTTTTGAGTCATTTTACACTTTTTTGTTAGTAGGTAGTAGGTATGCTATTACTCGAGCGTTCACACGTTACACACGTCCGCGCGCTGGGCGAGATAGAGCGAATTTGACATTTGTTGTAACACCATACGTCATCATCTCAGTGCTGAGTCCCGGTTGCATCCGACGTTTTCACTTTGGAGCTCGGAGTCTGCTTTCCAACTATTACTCCTCCACTTTGCACGGTCTTCGGCATCCCTAGCAGTAAGACCATTGTCACGTATGTTATCCCTGAAGATGTCAAGCCATCACGTCTTGGTTCTACTCTCCTACTGAGGCCCTGCAGAGATGATATGTTCAGACGTTTGTTAGCCACGTAGCAAAGCGGTTGCCGTAGCTATACTACACTGTAAGCTAAATATCGCAGTTGTTTTGGTGAGCAGAAATACTTGGAGAGATACCTCTGCTGCTACTAGTTAACTACTTGCCATCAAAGAACTTGTGTCCTTAACTAGTTTATTGTACAGAAACACCCTAATTTTAGGTATTCTAGCTAGCGTCAACGGTATTAATATGACGAGCACGTTTTAGGTCAATGAGAATAAGAAGTATAAGTAGGACGTGTAAAACCCAGCTTAAACAAATGCCAGTCTAAAATTATATTTGGCGAAGAGCTGTCGACTAATGTCCTGGGCTCATTCTAAAAAGTTGCATTTAAATACGACCCCAAATGCCCTATTCTTGTATTTTCATAATATCGTTTAGCCAAGGATAATCTGGGGTTTTTCACCAACATTTTAATTTAAATTTAAACATTCCTTAATATGATGATAAACGCATCTTTTATTTCGCAAAATATGCTGCTAATTAAAATACAAAAACCATCCTGTTTACTACAAAACATTTGGAAATTATACAATGCCCCAAGAGACATCCAAATAAAAGATAAGGATATTCGGTTGATATGTTGTTCTTTATGGTATAATTTTTAGGATTCCGTTGCCAAATGGCAAAAAACGGAACCCTTATAGATTCGTCATACCGAAACTATAAGAACTATGCTATTGAAACTTGGTAAGTAGATGTATTCTGTGAACCGCATTAAGATTTTCACACAAAAATCGAAAAATAAACAGTACATTTTGGCGGTCTGTACTTAGAACTGAAACTCAAATTTTTTTTTCATCAAACTCATATGTATAGATAGGTCTTCAAAAATGGTATTAGGTTTCTAATATAATTTTTTTCTAAACTGAATAGTTTGCGCGAGAGACACTTCCAAAGTGGTAAAATGTATCCCCCCACCTGTAACTTCTAAAATAAGAGAATGATAAAACTAAAAAAAATATATGATGTACATTACCATGTAAACTTCCACAGACAATTGGTTTGAACGAGATCTACTTAGTAGTTTTTTTTAAGTCATAAATCGTAAACTGCAATCTACCTTTCATTCAATGAACTCAAATATAAAAATTAAAAAAACATTATGTTACTTGCTGCTACGGAACCCTTCATGGGCGAGTCCAACTCGCACTTGGCCGCTTTTTTTTGAAACGGGAACGTTATTTCGTGCGTTATTGTGCGACCGGCAACATTTTTTAAAACTAGCGGGCCAATTCTGGTTACAAAAAGATGTTCAAAATTCAGTCTCAATCAAGTCTCGTTCACCCAAATGCCAAAAAAATGTGTTCTGGTTACAAAATTTTGTTGAATATATTGAAAATTCTGTTATGAGAACACCTTTTTGACATTTGGGTGATCGAGATTAGATTGAGACTGAATCTGGAACATCTTTTTATTACGAAAAATGGCCCACAGCTTTTATTAAAAATATCAGTTGTACTAAACCGAAAATCGAAATAATTACTGTCTTGTACTTTTGCACGATGCTTTTTTTTATGGATTACATCTGACCGCGGTTTTGTTTTACGGCATTGTCAAAGGTTTTCATTATAGTTACTAGTAGTTTGGTTAGTAAGGGTATGTAGATGAGTATTCCAACTATTCAGAACGAGACTAGCGCTAACTTATCCTCATACAACCTGGAGATGCAGGTGCACAATTAAATTTTATTGGATTAAGTTTCTTAGATAGCAATCTCATCAAAGTGCTTTGATAAATAAATAAGTGGATAATTGTAAAAGTATTTACAAGCTTTCATTTTATATCAAGTGTTGGTTTAACTTGTCTACCTATATTTGAAACCCGTTTTATTCTATCGATTCAGTTATGTGTAACGATTACATTATTGTACAGTTAGCATGATAAAGACTGGTCAGAGGTCATACAATAATCATGTTGTTATAAATGGTGTATGATTTTGTTGTGTATGTATTGTTACATGATTATGTTGTTATTTAATTGAGGACTTACTAATAAGAAGTCCTCAATTAAATAACTTCATTCTGACATATTTTGGCTATTGGATTTGTTTTTACAACAACTAAAGGTCTATATGGTATCTAGAATTTGAAAGGCCCGGAAGGTAGGTGAACAGGCAATCCTCTTCTACCTTTTAGATCATTAATGTTATGTCTCCCGTAGTGATCCCGCAGTCTGCGTTTATGAATATGCGTGGGGTTCAATAGTCGTTGAAAGGTCTTGTTCTAGCAAAAACATACATTATAATTTTATTGTACTTTACATCTCATGTCTGTTTTGAGTGCCTACCTTCAATATAATTGTAAACGATACACCAAAAAAGAACTGTATGACTGAATTGTATACAGTTCTTTTTTTAAATGAAATATAATATCCTAATATCCAAGTAAAGAATACGGCTGTTCTCCATTCGACAGTAAACATACACCCTACGAAAAAGTATATTGAGTTATTTAAAGAGTGTTTTGTGTTCCTTGTGTTTTAGGCCAAACCTGAAAAAACAATCGAAACTAACGAAAACCGAAAGTTTGCCTAACCCGCTACACTGTTTTAGGCAGCTTAGGTAGACAGTATAGTACAGGATGGACGTGCCATATACTCTAAAACCACTCAAAACAAAGCTAATATATGTACCTAGGTATGTTGCTAAATAAGTGGACATGCCGAGGATTCTTTTTGATGATTTATAAATGGCTATGCGTATTTCAAACACAAGGTTTTTCTTTCGCATTGTATGGGTTATGGACCGGACATTTCGTGCGATTGCAAGTTGACTTTATGTTGTGACTTTTATATTACGCATATCATCCAGTGTAGAAAGTCTACTAGTATGAGAGTTATAAGCATTATCATTAAATTTATTTATTTATTTCTGGAAGGCTTACAGATTACTGCCGTTGCATGAGAAAATATTTGGAAACAGTTACTTATTAAATCTAGACAGTAATCCAAATATAGCATACACAACGTGCTGATTGATGATGATGGTGATACACAATTATGATCTCTGCCGGTTAGCTTATTATATATTTATGGTCATTATATATGGTTATTGTAGATTTCAAGCCGGATACATAAAATAAAAACTTCTCTTCTTTTAAACGAATGACTGATGCCTGAAGGCGGAAGGTTCGTAGTGAAAATTCTATCATTTATTTAAATAGTATATACTATTGCTTTATTTAACACTTTCGTACTTGCCCATTGATTAAAATAAAGAGTGACAGGCCGAGACCGATAACTTAATCCTTACTAAAAATATTATAGAAAACAATTTTGAAAAAAAAAAAAAACACTTTTTGGACAATGTGGGTGTCCAAGATGGCACTAAAAATAATGTGAAGTGAGACCTCCAAATCAATCAAACTAATGCAGCATGAGATATAAGCCATTTAGTCGTGATGAGGCACGTTTATTACGTAATGGGACCACTTATTTTTTCAAATCTATTCACATTACCTGCGCGGTCACCATTATAGATGCCAACAACTGTAATGGTCTCCTATATAACGGTTTCGACAAATATTTTTCACCCCCTGCACGGCCTTGTAGGAGTTGAAGGGAAACGCATGTTTTGTCAAAGAATATTAAGTAATTATTGTTTGGCAAAGCAAAGATACATTTAAGAAATATGCTTGATTTTTTAATTCTTGTACAAGCCTGGGTTCACACCCCCGGCCTCGTTTGTGTTATAGGTACATTTTCCATAATTCGATTTTACTCCAGTTTCCATAAGTGCTGGCTGTTATAATTTTATTCCAGCAGAAACGGGCCCGAATATTCATTTAAGCACAATTCAAAGGCTTTTCTTTTTTTACAACGCCTACTTTATTTCATTAAAATCGGTTGACTCCATCAAAAGTGTTTCTATAATAATTTCATTTTCTCATTAGTTAACTGAGGATTAATTTAAGGTTTATTTAACTAAGGATTAATCATAGTCTTGGACATACTATCGTTACCACACATTTAAATAAATAAATAAATATTCTACGACATTCTACACAGCGCTTTATAGACCCAAAGTAAGCATATTTTAACTAGCTTGTGTTATGGGTTCCAGAATGCGGATAAACATACTTATATATATAGGGTAAACTACCCAATTATTGGCACTTTAAGCAATACTGTACCTTAACCTGACTCAAATTTTTAATATCTGGGTAGAGATGTTTAGATTATCCGTTGAAATAATTCACTATAATGTGGCGATCATATTTGACTACCTTTTTTCAATATTTAAATGATGAAATAACGCATTACACATGTTTACTTCAAATACACCCTAATACCATTTACTGGCATCTTTTGACCTATTATTGGCATGTGTTGGACCAACTACTGGCACTCCAGTATCAATAATATGCACTAATTACTCTATTATTGGCATTTAGTACTTAAAATCTTCTAGGACGTCTGGTTGTTGTGAAACCCTGGATATCTACATATTGTGTAAGCGAAATAAAACTAGTGCTCTCTAAATTATATTTTATTTAGGTACCTGCCTACATGGGGTGTGTGTTGGGTAACCTCCTTGAGTGTCGCTCCGATTCCGATCCCGCTGCAGTCCGGGGGGAACGGAATCGGAGCGGCCGGTACACCCTGGGCAGCGGTCAATGGCTTCCCCTTCACCCCTTCATAGGGTTGGCATTGATCGTCGGCCAATACCCAACGTGGCGGGAACACATCGCTCTCCGTACTCCTCTGCTTTCAGAGGAGACAGGATGAGCGATGCTGTTAGTGGTGAGATGGCCCAGGGTCAGCCGGGGTGCGAGGGATATGCTCTATGGGTAACCTTACACCCCGGCGTCTGAAGACCCAAGACGGCGTGCGGTTTTAGTCGGTGCAAGCCCGACATAACCGCCCCCGCTGGCCGGCGGGGGGGGTATCCGAAGGGATTTCCGCACGATAAAAAAAAAAAAAAAAAGGTACCTGCCTACATAAAAATTGCAATTTGGTACATTTCTTAGGTACAAGGGTATGTAATCTAGGAACATTTTGGTAACATAATATTATTTCAGTCTTAAATTAATGAACTTTAAGCATCAATCAGCTATACACTGCACATGCTCCCCGTCCTCAGCGAGACGACTATGACTTCAGAGCCACCCTGAAACGCCCCTGCTCTGAAGAAGCTTAAAAATGGAAAAGCCCCTAGTGAGGCCGGAATTACTTCAGAGCTTGTGAAGGCAGGAGAAGCTCCTGTCATACAGGAGCTACAAAAACTCTTCAATGCCGTCCTTCATAGTGGGAGAACTCCTAAGGCGTGGAGCGGGCGTTTGGTTGTTCTCTTTTTTAAGAAGGGTGATAAGACCCTCCTTAAAAATACAGACCCATCACACTCCGTCTATCTACGTCGTACGTATACATATTACGTACACGTACGTATATCTACGTCTATAAGCTGTTTTCACGAGTGGTCACGAATCGTCTCGCCGGGAGACTCGACGAGTTCCAGCCACCGGAACAGGCAGGGTACCGCGGAGGATATGGCACCATAGACCACATTCACACAGTGAGGCAGATTATACAGAAGTCCGAAGAGTATAATCAGCCCCTGTGTCTCGCTTTTGTGGACTATGAAAAGGCTTTTGACTCCGTCGAAACATGGGCTGTTTTGATTCCAAAACAGCCCATGTTTCGATGCCAATATACAGCGATGCCAAGTAGACTATCGTTATGTCGAGGTGCTGAGATGCCTTTACGCAACTTCAGCCTCGCGACGCATCGGTCTTGGCATGAATTTGGATAAAACCAAAGTCATGATCAATGGCCACATTGATCTGGGACCGGTCGTCGTGGAAGGCCACCTTCTTGAATTTTTTTCTGAGTACACTTACCTCGGGCAGATTGTGCAGTTAGGTAAAACAATTTTGAGAAGGAGGCCAAGGGGAGGATTCAGCTAGGCTGGGCAGCATTTGGGAAACTACGTCGAGTCTTCTCGTCATCCATACCGCAGTGTTTAAAAACGAAAGTTTTCAATCAGTGCATCCTACCCGTTATGACCTACGGAGCTGAGACGTGGACACTCACGCTAGGGCTGGTCCACCAGTTCAAAGTCGCTCAGCGAGCTATGGAAAGAGCTATGCTCGGAGTTTCTCTGAAGGATAGAATTCGTAACGAATACATCCGACAGAGAACCAAGGTTATCGACATAGCTCAAAGAATTAGCAAGCAGAAGTGGCAGTGGGCCGGCCATATCTCGCGAAGAACCGACAGCCGCTGGGGTAAACGTGTTCTTGAGTGGAGAGCGCGACTCGGCAAACGTAGTGTAGGACGCCCTCCGGGCTGGTGGGATGACTATCTGCGAAAGACTGCGGGCAGATGCTGGATGCGGCAAGCTGAAAACCGGGCGCTATGGCGCTCATTAGGGGAGAATAGGTCTCCCAGCCTATTCTCCCAACCTATTCTAGTCCAGCAGTGGACTAGAATAGGTTGATGATGATGATGAAGCATCAATAAGGTAACTTAGCAGTAAAGTCTTCATTCTCCCGCATATTTCATTCTACCATTTCAGATAAAAGTTTTTCCAACTCTTCTGTGGTGTAGGCTTTACTCCTCCTATTAGTTATTATAATTTCCTGTTCATAACTGAGTTCATTGTCTGTATCACTCTTATCACCAAGGTTTTAACTTTGTGGTTCATCTAAATCATTGTTTTTGTCACTTATGAAAGTATCCTTACTCTGAGTAATTTCACTCGAGCTTCGTTGCAATATTTTCGTATTTGAATTACTGATGTGTTTCCTTGTCCCTCTATTTGGTTTACTATTACTACTTTCCTTTTTTTGGTTTAGATTTTTCCAAGTTCTTTCGCTCTCTTTCTTCTTTTCTTTTTCTTATCTCTTCCTGTTTTTCTTCCTTTTCTCTCCTTTTTTTAGCATTTCGAATAGCTTGAAGAGCTTTTGGCACACTTTCTTCTGTATATTTTTTCCATTTTTGTACTCCTACTTCACTTCCTTTTTTTATCTGGCTTCTTATTAGGTTTTTTTCCCTTCATCTTCGACACCTACAACCAATTATTGACATGCTTTTACCAATGATTGGCATTACTGCTAGTAATTAGATTTCAACTATTGGCATGGAGCCAACATTTGGAAATCTTGTGGAAAATACGATGATTTCTTTGTATGGATGTTAAAAACTTATAAAAGCTTGATTAAAATAAGGTTCCAATAGAAAAAAAATATTTGTCATACAACCCCATTTATTGTCAGAGTGCCAATAAATTAGAATTATGTTTGAATCGCATACCGGTTATTGTCATGGCGGTAAATTCAAAACATTTTTTATTCATTGCGAATAGTAGGACAAAAATACGTGTGTAAACTATTCAAAACCCAAAAAAACATTAATAATCATGTGTAGCCTTCATAAATTAACACGAAAACAGCTAAAACAGGGTGGCACTCACCTTAATAAAATCTTAAGTAACTGGTAACAAAACACAAAACCTGTTACGACGTGAAAGAAATTTGAAAGTTTGACCGCTGAATAATTTTACTGACAGTTGAGTATTGACAATTTATAAAATTAGTTAATTACAGATTCGTTTTATTTTTGTAGAAACACCGTTTGTTGAACTAGATCCTTATTTTTTACTGATAACTTTGGAGTGCCAATAAATTGGAGGGGTGCCAACATTGGGTCATGTTACCCTATATTTTTTTTTGTAAATACATACATTATGTTACATTATGTTTAGTAAATTAAATTTACTTGGAAAATGAGTTCTAAAATGTGAATATACTTACTGAAAGACATATTTTTATGAATACTAACATATTTAGATAACATAAAACCCAACTAGAAATATATTAATGAAAGTGATCAGGCGACCTAAGAAATTACGTGTCATTAGGTTCATCACAACTACCCTGCATAACCTAAATCTATGGTCATAAATATGACGTATTATACATATTAGTTTCCTCATTATATATACCTATATATAGATGTTCACCGTAGTATCTTAACTGCCGGACTATTGAGTATGGTTAATGACGCGAGATAAAGGCAATGATACCTTTACATTTGAGCTTTGTGGGGAAAATGAATGTGTTGATTCATATGAAAGCCTTACTGGCCTGTAAGGACGGGCACTTCCTGATATCTTGATTTATGTTCCAAGAAGATTAAATATATTTTTTGGCATAAAAATAAAATATCAATAAACAAAAGAAAAATAACAGTTCTATTAAATCAGTGTAGTGTGCTAAATTAATGCTAAATCATATTTTCTTATTTTTCTAAAAAAAGGAGATATAAACATAAATTACCATACATATATAGGTATACAAATTCAATGCAATTGTGAAGCAATTAGTATGCTAACTTTTCCTATAGATTTAGCTCGGAAAAAGTGAACATGACCAACTGAGTTACCTGGACACGTCCTAGACATTAGAAATTCTCCGATATATTACACGTCTTGGGGCAACGCTGGAGCCATTTACCAATATTCTTGCGAACTACGGGACTGATCGCTGAACCTACAAAAACTACATCCTTCCCATTGGGGTAGGAATAGACCACATCCTTCCACTTACTACGATTCTGTTATGAATTTTTTACTTCTAGTATTTTTATAATTAAGTAAGTAAGATAAGTTTTATTTCACTTTCACAAAGGTAAGGTACAATTTGCATATTACAGGTCATTTTACTACTCTCGTGCCTTTGTGAGAGGCTGGTGTCTGTAGTAGGTAAACCTGTGTACAGATTACCAGGCTCCCACCTCTAGGACGACTGGTGTTAAGGTTTACAGATATTCTTTCATTTTACTTTACAAGAAATAAACTCTATTGAGTATACTATATGTGTACTGTATGTGTTAGCGTGCGCGTTAGTCAATATGTGTGTTAGTGTGCGAGAGTGTGTTTGTGTATGTGAGGGTGTGTGTGTTTGTTTTACCCATTTATTTATATTTACTTGATTTGTGCGTTGTTTATTCATATTACCTGTGTTAATAGGTTTTCGGTATCAACAGACGGCAGTTTCTTTTTTAGTTTGAATAGATTCAAGTGGTATATGGGAAGAAGGGCATTAATTTTATTGTAAAGATATGGACCCAAAAAACAATAAAATCTATGTGACAGGGTTGTTCTGTAGATAATATTAATTTCAAAGACTTCATGTTTACGGCGCTTTGTTGAATTAAGAAAAAGATTGTAACCTGACAAAGAATGTGACCTCAATATTATACGAAGAATAAAAAGCTGTCGAACTGTAAGGACAACTAACTCCTGATACAGTTCCCTTGTAGGAAACATGCAAGATGGGAAGGAAGAGAGCTACTTTCAGGACGCTCTTTGGGCACGTTCCAGTTTTATTATTATAGTTTCAACAGCACCTCCCCATGATGTGATGCAATACGTCAAAACAGATTGACAAAGTGTATAGGTAAGTTTTCTAGTTCTAGTTGTCATTAAATCTATTTGAGCACAAACATTCAGTCCTTTGTCGATAATAATTCCTAATTGGTTTCATACATGCTCACTGGTTACGGGTACTCTTGACCGGACCTATCCTAAGAAGATCCTTGATTTGATTGATAAACGTACACTTAGGTCTAATCTTACCGAGTTACCTATATATTCTCGCCTCATAAATCCGTTTTCACGATCAAAGACCAAACAAACATATTATATTAATTTTGTCTGGGCGTCAAGGAATAAGTAGAAACAGGTTAGTATGATTTAAGAGATGACTAATAATTTATTGACATTAAAAAAATTGAATTATTGGAAAGTTTCACAAAAGAAACCAACGATGAAAATAAGTAGGTAGTATCAGTAAAATAAATAAAAATATAAAATTCGTTTATTTCGGACCGGAATCCATAGTGTTAGTAACAATAATCTTAAAAATTTCCTGACATAAATTAACTGAATCTTCAGCAGGGTTTCAAGAACAACTTTCTTCTTGAAGTACTTGTACGAATAGTACGTGGTTAATATACCGAATGAAGGCGGTTAATACAGAAGCTGTTAAACTTAAAGAGCTTAATGTTCTGTAAAATTTACAGTGCGAGCATGCATGACTAAATTAATGTTCTTATTTTGAAATTATAAGGAGTTGGATATACTAGCGACTTTCTGTGTTGTTTCGTGTGAGAGAGATTTGTGGTTACTAGAATTTGCTCGTTCAGTACAAATTCCAGTTACCATCCTGCTAACTGGAATTTTTATCACCACCCGACGGAAAAGTACTGTTATTACGGGATAGCACATTTACTCAAATAAACATTCCATTATTTTTAAAAAGAAACAAATTTGCATACAAAGATTTTCGGCAACTCACTTTCCACACTCGGTAATTATACTGGCTGAAATCTGAAAAAATAACATTCTGTACTTGTATGGCATAATCGGAAACCTCTTATGAAAGTTTTGGCTTTTAGGAATGAGTAGTCAGTCTGAAAAATACAAGGTCACGACCTGATAAGGATTTGTAACATGTCGACACTGATGACTGACAATGTTTGTCATCAAATCTTTGAATTAAATTTGATCCACTTCCCGGTTGCCAATTGAGCTGAAATTTTGCGTACATGTGTACATCGCGTGACAAAGCAATATTATGATGATATTGTTGATCTGATAATGGAGCTGGAAGGTGGCCGTAAGAACTTCACAATGAAACGACACAACCTCATCGAGTTTGGGCTTGTTTGAATCGTCTTGACGAGTAGTCTGTTTTTCAATGGTAACCAGGGAGTTGGAAGGTGGTCATGGAAACTCTGTAATGAATCGATGCAACCCCTACAGTTTCTTTTTTAATTCCACTTATTTATGGGTTTGATCCCAAGGACCTTGGAATTTCATTAAATTTTATGATTTGGTTATGTTCAATTAGTGGCACAGCAACCACAACTCCTGAAAAGATGGCACTCTTTCTTGTCCATCCCTCGCGATTGTCACTATTATTTATCAATCATACAAAAGTACTACTTTCTCAACATCGTTTTGAACAAGAGCACTGCAAGTTTATTAGTTTAAGTTCATGTACACACACAATCAGACATGAGATTTAATTAATGAAAAAGTATCACCTTACAATCTTCTATGTTAATTCAATTTCAGTCAACAAAGAATTTCATTTGGGATTAAAAACTATTGTAACTGTTTAGAGCTACAGACAAATAATACAACCGGTACGTACATGCTCGTATATTGACTGGTACATATTCTTATCTATGATTGACTGACTCAGCAACCCACAAGTGTAACAAAATAAAAACACCTACCCTCCATTACAAATAGTGACGGTAAGTACAGTAAGCACAACGGTATTACAAAATGGTATTGAGTACAATACAGTACCAGTGTTACTGTAAACAAACAACAAGCGATTACCACACAACAAACTACAAATGAAAATATTTTATAATGTAAAATTCTGCAATTAGACGTATAATAGCTAGACAAAGCATTCAATGTGTTCTACGTAATAATCGTCGTACAGTTTGTGACGGTCCAACCATCGCGATTGCATTGGCGGTCTGAGGATGGGGGCTTGCTGTTCAGAACGGCTTCAGACGTTGCAGATTAACATTAAAATACCCTTCTCACTGCTCATACATTGTTGGCCTAAAAGTAAAATAAAAATTATAAGGACAATTCAAGACTTAATGATTTCTTTTATTAACTTTTAATATAATTTTGGTATAATCTCATGTTAATTTGGTTACAAGACAATTTAAAGAGTAGGAATAGTTGAAGTGAATTTAATTGTTTAGGCTGATAGCTTCCGTTATTAATTTCAAATAGTCTATAGTTAGTAGTGGCTTTGAAACATATTGTTTTATGGCAACTCAGAAGAGATGACGTGTAGTGGCCTGATTATAGGAAAGGGGGGTAGTAAGAGGTAATAAAAGGAGCGTACCAGAGAATATCGGGATGAGTCTTCAAGAATTCGTCGCGAACTTAAGTTGCTGAAAGTTCATCCGAATTTTAGAAAGCCTTGTAGCCTGCGTGGTGAGCTATCTTAGTTTCTGTTCTTCTTATTCTTAAAATGTTGACTGTATTTAGGTTTCATAAATTGTATTCATGATAATTTACTTTTGTGGGTTGGAGGTAGAAAAATAAAACGCAAAGTGAAATTTTCTTTGTAAGAACTATTTTCGTAGGGAATTAGCTTAAATTAGCTGTCTACACCTTTATTTAGTAAAGTCATTCTATATTACAGTAAATTTTAGTTAATGTCTTCGATAATATTAAATTTTGTAGAAGTGAGGGGTAGAGACAAAGGATATAAATTTTCCTTTGAAACCTAAGATTTATATATCTGGTGTGGTCGTGGTATGTGAACTGGGTTGACTTTGGCCAAGTCAAGTCAGGGTTCAGACTGTGAATATGCTATGATAGCGTTCTCTGTCGATTCATGCTGGATTTAGAGTACTCGAGGCTCTCTATCTGGAATGAGGTGACTGGGTTCATGCTGTATGTACTAAGCTATAAATCTAGTTTAGAATCCTAAAATTTAGGGCAAACCTTGTAGAGATCATTCCATTTGCTTGCCACTGGGTTGAATGTAGGTGGGCTAAGAAGGGTAATTTCCTAACTAGATTAGGGCATGTCTCCTGAGGCATTTTACTGTCTTTGTGGGTTGTGAAGCGTCGCGCGATTTTAGGAGTGTTTGACTACCGGGTGTCTAGTGCGATATAGGTGGTGTGTGGTTTGGCGTGAAGGTGGTAGCAGTAATAGTGAGTATAAGAGACGCTCCAGCAGCTGGTTGGTGAGAAGTGAACAACTTATTAACTTGAACTGTATCTATGTTGTGGCTTTCTTCTTTTGCGTCTGATCACATGTCCCTATGGAATGTTGACAGACATTATTTGTACTATGATTTACAAATTTATTGTATGTCCTGTGCGTTCTTTTCATAATCATTAAAATCTAGGTCACATGAATAGATAATACAAAACACTTTTATTGCCGTTAACCTATATGTAAGCAATTTGCTACTAACATTTTCTTTTAATGCTACCTTATCTAAATCTAGATGGCTAGTTCCTATAAGCCTGGGATGTCTATTGTAGATTCGTAGCCTGTATCTGTAATGGCATTTAATATTCAAAGTGTGATTAATGGGTCATATGACTTGTTAAACTAACTTATAAAATATTACTTTATACACTCATCATTACACTCATCCTGCACACTACATAATACCCTTGTGTACACGAAATATGTAGTTCTAGGCACGCTTAAGAGCCTCCCAAGTTCTTAAGTTTGCTTGGAATGAGGTAAAGGTTTGAGAAATTGAGCTATCTTATTTTTTACGATGGTTCTACTGAAATTCAACAGTCTGTCTGGGATGAGTCCAGAGGATGGCTGTATTTGACCGTTGTCTTATTATAGGGAACCCCAATTGGGTAGAGCCCGTTCAGCGCTGGATACCGCATTCTATGTGCTAGACAAACTAAATGTTTATTCTAGTGGATGGAATGTAGCGTCCCCTTTACTTGCCTAGTCTTCCGAGACAACAGTACTGTTCGCAACAATAGCTAGTAATGGATTATCGATGTGTGTTGTGAGACCTTGCTTAATCAAGTAAGGTAACATAATCATACTCTGACTCAGTTCATTACTAATATTGGTTCGGTCTGAGGGGATGTTTAGTGACGACTGACGCCCCTTAGCTAGCTCAACCCTACTGAGCTTATCTTGTAGTATCATACGGTTTCTCAACTGGTGATAGGACAAGATCAGACAGTCCACTTTGTGTTGTATTGTGTATACATACAGCCATCTGCTAGACTATTATTCCTATCAAATACAGACCTCACTTTCATTGTAAAGATGAGAAGCTCAAAAGGTACGGTAATTACTTGAGTAAATGATTGTTATGTCTTACAAAGCAGTTTCATTTAACTCTTTACAATTCCTTTGTCTTTATCCAGTCCTTGTGAGTGCCTGATTTAATTCAGACATTTAAAACAAATTATTTACAGGATCGATGTTCAATTTGATCTATGTATCCTGTTTGACGGATGTGAGCTCGTTTCATTGTAAATGATATGTCATGCTAGGCTAAGCCCTCGCAATGCATGCTATCATACTTACCTACCTACTTATTATTGTCTTTATCGGTGTGGGGAAAATACTTGTCTTGAAAGCGTTTGGTCGCGGTATCGCTTGACCCTGAAACATGGACAGTTGCCACAAGCTCGCGTTGTGTCTCGAAAGCGTTTGGTCGCGGTATCGCTTGACCCTGAAACGTGGACAGTTGCCACAAGCTCGCATTGTGTCTTGAAAGCGTTTGGTCGTGGTATCGCTTGACCCTGAAACGTGGACAGTTGCCACAAGCTCGCGTTGTGTCTTGAAAGCGTTTGGTCGCGGTATCGCTTGACCCTGAAACGTGGACAGTTGCGACAAGCTCGCATTGTGTCTTGAAAGCGTTTGGTCGCGGTATCGCTTGACCCTGAAACGTGGACAGTTGCCACAAGCTCGCATTGTGTCTTGAAAGCGTTTGGTCGCGGTATCGCTTGACCCTGAAACGTGGACAGTTGCCACAAGCTCGCATTGTGTCTTGAAAGCGTTTGGTCGCGGTATCGCTTGACCCTGAAACGTGGACAGTTGCCACAAGCTCGCGTTGTGTCTTGAAAGCGTTTGGTCGCGGTATCGCTTGACCCTGAAACGTGGACAGTTGCCACAAGCTCGCGAAGACCTTACCATATATATTACCATATCTTTTTACAGCTGGTACCCATAACAGCGCTAGTAACTCATTGGCCGTGTTCTAGATGAACTGCCCAAGGGGTTACCCAATTACTGCCTGTGTATGAATACACTACAGCAATGATTCGAGCCATACATTCGTTAGACTGGATATATTTCCATCTAACCTACTTGTTGAAATTGGGCACTCATTCCCAATTCGGTACTATTTTTATTTTGTAAAGCACCAAGGTTGTGCATAACTTAAAAGTAATATGCCTTCAGCTCTGGAGAGGATTGGTTGCTCGTTGGGGGCCTGGGGTTTGGCGGAGGCGGCCTCCCCGGTTCCAGAAATGGAACCGGTCATAGGATTCCTTATTACCTATAAAATTACCCCATCCTAGCAGTCTACACATATCAACAGATGCTTCATTTCATTTTTCCGGCTACTCTGAGATAATCTACTATGTAGGTTATCTCAAGGTAACTAATTATTAACCACATAATGTATTTAATCACACATTTTAATTACTTGACCAGCACTATTTACTATCTCTTTGTCTAAATAACTCAAATTGTATATAAGAAAACTATATACATTTCCTTCGAAAGGTCCAGTTATTGTGAGACAACTCCATATTGTGTGTGTTATATCTTCACTTCTATCTAAACTAAATGCTTATATATCATACTGTGAAATAGAACTAGCTGGCATTTAAAGGTACACAAAACTTAATATGTCTATATCTAGGATCACTTAGGAATGAACTTAATATTCAGAATTTTATAAATATCACTAATTATCACTATAGAGACTAGGTAGCTTCTAAAATCAAAATCTTAAATCATATTAGGTTCAGGGATCCAATGTAGTTGTATAGGAACATTATTTAATTTTATTGCTAGATAGAATAATAGTTATAGGAATTAGATTGAAATCAGTGTTCTCAATACCATGTACTCTTGTCTTGTCTCAATGTACCAAATAAAGGACTATGAGTTGCTACAATGCTTAAACACAACGTATAAAGGGTTACATACTTATAAATATTTAGACGATCATAATAAAGCCAAACTTTTAATAGTATCTTCCTAAACTTGGAGGATACAATAGTAACGGATACTCTCAGTGCCTTCAGCACTGTAATCAGTTGCTGCATCCAGGTCCATCGTCTCATCAGTGGGCGGTTCAAATACTTTCGGACACTTTAAGGTAGGATATAGGCCGAGAGCGTTACAAGTTCAACTATTTTCGGTCAACACAGTTTATTTAAAAGTTATATGTGAGTAAAACTTAATTTCATTCACCTTATGGACAATTTTTTGGGACATTTTTATGAACTTTGTTAATTTAAAAGAAATATTTCTTAAAGTTATATAAGTATAGCAGATAGCGAGTCAATTTTTGATTACGTTGTAAATGTGAGTATTTTCTTAGCTGGTCAGAAAATACAAACCGACACAAATGCTTATAATTCACTGTACAATTACTTCATATGTTCATAACAGTCCTTATAGTCAAACAAACAAGGAAGGAAGAGCTGTAAACCAGCTGATTGATAAACGAATCTGGCATAGGTTTTCCTCTCGGTATTGGGAGGTCAGACCCTAGTCGCTCCCCTAAAAGCCATGATAAGCCAAATCAAGAGAAGGAGTAGGAGAGTGGATCCCAGGCTACAAAGTGTAAGCTTTGGATGCAACTGGGACTAATCTAACCTAACGTTTTGCCTTAATTGAGCAAGATGCATCCATCCATCTTTCGTATTTTAATAGTAATGAATGAAATCCACCTTTCGTATTTTTAATAATAATAAACAAAAGGACACCGACAGAATTGGGCCATGGCGCGGACAGCGGATATGTAAACAAATTAAAAGAGTACAATTTATCTTTTATTATGGGATAAATATTGGTGACAATTTGGTTTTATCAAATGAATCTGTATTTAAAAAGACATTTAAAAATAGTTACATTGATTTATGCCGTACAATTCATTCGAACTGCAAACAAAAAACTTGTACATAAGTGTTGCATCATAAAAAAGTGGGTAAAAAGGCGAAATTAATAAAAAACCTTTTATTTTTAATGTCTGTGAATATGTATATGGTTAAGTTTGTAATAATATCCATACTTAAAGTGATTTTTATTTCACAATGAATGTTCAAAAGTATAATTAAAAATCTTTACAACATTTAAGAATTCGTCGCGAAATTTCTCCACGTCAAATTCAGTTTGCAAAGTCAGATAAAGTACATAATAAAAAATATTTGAAATAAATAATCTTACGAAAAACGGTAATGTGCATTGGGTAATTTATTTTCATTCTCTAGCAACACTGAAATATGTCAGGTGTCACGTCTGAGCGTTAGCGTCTGCCACTCATTCATTCGCTTGCACGAGTTGAATAAAATGCGTTTTTTTTTTAAATTTTTTATAAGTGAATTGATACAAAACTAATTATGATTGGTTTCTGCACAGCTTCAGCTACTAAATAGTAAAATTGCTGTGTCAGTAGAAAAATGTTCATGCCTTAGCCCAAGTCCCATACAAATCTGTCCTTTATATAATTAAACTAAATCTGAATATATCATATTTACTTCCTTCATAACCTTTTCTTAATTCTGTTTCCAATGATAAAAGTAAAGCAGCGACAAAAATCAATGGTATAATTAAACTACACACACGGTAAGAATAAAAAGTCACAGAGTATCGAAAATTAGGTTACTACCTTCCATAACTAAGGAGAGAGAAGCCGTAATTATAGTCCTTTGTTGTCTTTACATTTTGATACAAAGATAACAAAGGCTAATGAGGCCATGTAATGAGGACACAGATTACATACATACAATAATTTAATTTAACGGGAATTAACGCGATCATTTATAGGTATATACATACCTGGCCTGGGGGTGGCAGGTGAGGCCGCCTGTCACCCCAGCAGAAGCAGGCCGGGACGGTGGGGCGACTAGCGCCCCTCCCCCAAACCGGAGCAAGACGGGGACACCGTGGTTCCCAAACCCGAGGGGGCCATCTCGAAACCGGAGATGGCCCAGGGTCAGTCGGGGCGCGAGGGATATGCTCTATGGGCAACCTTACACCCCGGCGTCTGTAGACCCGAGACGGCGTGCGGTTTTAGTCGGTTCAAGCCCGACATAACCGCCCCCGCTGACTGGCGGGGGGGTATCCGAAGGGATTTCCGCACGAAAAAAAAAAAAGAAGGTATATACATACCTTTGGATTGCCTGACGTTTCGACCAAGTTACACTGGCCGTGGTCACAGGCAGTCAGCCTGTGACCACGGCCAATGTCCCGTTAAATTAAATTATTGTATATTATGGAACGCGAAAGTTTGAAAAAAAAAGATTACATACATGTTTATTAAATACTAGCTTTTGCCCGCGACTCCACCCGCGTAGATGTCGGTTATCGCGACAAAACATAACCTATGTCCTTTCCCAAGGTCTAATTTACCCCTGTACCAAATTTCAGCAAAATCGGTTCAGTGGTTCAGACAGACAGACAGAGTTACTTTCACATTTATATATTAAGTAAGGATAATATTTGTAGATAAGATGATAGGTGGCATTGAGCGACTCGTAAAAGATCAGTGGCCAATATATTGCAACAAGGTTTTTAAGGTTTATTGCATAATATAAACATACAATCATGACTCTTTCTCGTTCGGGTAGACAGAGACAACTACTTTCCAGTTGTTACGATTTTAGTAAAGTTTTTTAATACATACTCGCCGGTTGATTGGTCATTTTTTTACCCTTAACCGGTTTCCCAATTACCCTCGCCTCATAAATCTGTTTCACAAACTGATCCATTCTCTCTTCGCGTCCGAACCATTTCCCAACCAGCTTCCCATTCTCTATCTTGGTCACTAAATCTTCTGTTATACCACATTGTTTCCTAATCACACCATTTCTCACTTGGCCCATCAACGTTACTCCAGCTATACTTCTTATTGCATAATATACTGCGATATCACTCTCGTAAACTGACTAAAAAATAAAAACATATGAGAGTTTCTGCTTGAAAGAAGAGGGCCCCATAAAGCGGCATTGATGCAAGCTCGTGGAGCACGGGTACTTGTGCGCTTCTAAATTTAAATTTTATTAAACTCCTCATAATTATGTATAAGGGAAGCACACATTTTTGGACAGTGTAAAAATCTGTTTGTAAGTAACAAAACGTTAAACGTACACATTTACTCTTCCTAAAGTGATTGTAGTATAAGAATTAGGATTTCTAATTATTTTATTTCTGATAAAACTTAAAGTAGATCTATGGTATTTTGCTATGCAATGACCGACACATGATTAAAATGGGATATTTATATAAATTTGATTTGTGTTGTTTCAACAATTATTACAAAATACGCATATTTTTAGTCTATTCTGAAGTTCTTATTTAACATGTAATAGTATTCGTTTCTTAATCTACGAGTATTGGAAAATACAATCATATTTAATATGATACATATTTTTCAATTTGAAATCGGAATAACCAAAACGAAAACACGTTCAATTTCCCAACGAACGACATCTGAACATAAAAGCGACGATTTACTTCCAACAATGTTGTCACGCATAAGCTGAGCAATACGGTACATCTTATATCTTAAATCATATTACAAAGCGCTCCTAACGGCTGACAATGTTATGTCTATGCAAATACATCTGCATATTATATGCTTGCATATTGAATGTTTACCGCAATGCCGTCCTTACCATTTCCCAAGGGAGCTCAGTAATGTACTGATAACTATATTATTAATTATGATAATGAATTAGTAGTGACTATTTGGATATGTTATCTTCTTTGGCATAACGTTATTAATCTACCTCAGGCAGTCTTGAATGAATGAACCTGCCACTGCTACCTGATCTATTCCACAAGTAATCAATATTCTCGTAAGTTAAAGTACTTTAAATGAGAAATTTTCAGTTTATCTGTGTGTTTCAATCAATTCAATCACGTGAAACAGCTTCACGGATTGGAGTTAAATACGACACACATATGTGTTCTGTCCACCAGTCCTAACTAAAATCATCGTCACTTTAGCGTTCTTCCCGGTTGCCCCCGCTTTTTTCACCTCGGAGCCCGGAGTCCGCTTCCTCCTTTTCCTCCTTTTGATTGGTTGATACGGGTTTAATAGGAGTGACTGCTGCCGGGTCTCCCCCCGACAGCTGTCACTCAACCCTGCACCAGAGCCTCATCCATAAATCAGCAGGTGTATCGATTTGCAGATGAGGTTCGCTTCACCTCAAGGATCTTGAAAAACTATAATATGAACCGCTCCAGTTTCATTACTATCATTTCAACGGTTAAGTCATGAAAAAGTAAGAAACCGACAGAAAAGGTTATGATATTATCATGGACTAGCTGATGACCGCGGTTCCTCCCGGGAGTTTGTCGTTTTTTGGTCATTTCTCCGGTTCTACTAAACCAATTATAATTAAACATTCAGCAAATTTTACGTCTGACCAAGAACTTGGTAAAAACCCCATCAAATCAATCAAATAATATATTAAAATTTTAGAATTTAGTTATCAGACATGTTGATGTCAACCAGTAATGCTCACTTTGAGTGAACTTCCTTCAAATAAAACGTAATCATCAGCGCGACAAATGTATTTGAAAATGACAAGATTAAATTAGTGAACGAGAAATCTTGTGGAAATTAAGTTACAGTGCCGAAAAGGTTATTGAATTCCATTTGTATAATTGTGTTTAAGATCCTAATAAATGATTGCTTTTATAAGACATTTTTTTAAATTGTTAAGTTCTTTCTGTCTTCTTACATCTGTGCATATACGTATAGAACATTCACAGACTCAAGTTTTAAGTACCACTAGATTCCATTATTTTCATATTTAATATTGTGTCTCGATTAATTTTTCTACGGAAAAAGAGCTAAATTAATTTTATCTATATGGCATGAGTTGAAAGTGTTCTCAAAGCGTTTAATTTTTATTATTTATACTACTCAGTTTCACAATAGAAAGAAAGAAAGAAAGAAAAACCGTTTATTTTACACACACTACACACTGAAATATGAACAAAATATAAAAACAAAAAAATTAAGGAAAACAATAAAAACAAAAGATAAAAAAAGAATCAAAACAAAGGATAACGGCCCCCGCAATCAACCCGGTCGCGCCCCGCCACTGAGAATCACCATGCAGCACGCGCGCGACAGTATTGTCCGAGCCGACTCGCTGGGCATACGCGTGCTGCTACGAGGGTCAAACTGAAAGTTCTTAGAACTGGCCACTTATAAACAATATAATAAAAAAAAAATTCTAAAATTTGAAAATAGAACTCTTTGCCAATATTACTAAGTATATATTTCATTCATTTATCATTTGTTTTACGATTTGGCGGCAAATTGAAAATTGTCTGTGTCACGTTAACATGAATTTAACACGAGAAAATTTTCGTGCAATGATTTTTTATGACTTTCGATGTCATTTAAGTCAACAAGAAAGTTATGATAGACTACGATTGGCCTTTCACGATGAAGCCCCATCTCGTGCGACTGTTTACAACTGGTTTAATAAGTTTAAACGTGGTCGCACTAATCTCACTGATGATTTACGTGAGGGACGGCCTTCTACGGCGACGACTGAAAATAACATCTGTGTTGTGCGGCGTATGATAGAGACTGACAAAAGAGTGACCTATCAGCAGATTCGGACAAGCTTAGGCATCGGTATGAGTCAAGTGCACAAAATCCTCCACGAACATTTAGCGGTCAGCAAGCTTTGCGCCCGGTGGATACCTCATAATTTGACTGAGGCTCAAAAACTCCATCGTGTGGATTGGTGCCGTAAAATGATTGAAAGATTTAACGGAGGTGACTCTAATGCTGTGTTCGACATACTAACAGGTGACGAAAGCTGGATTTACTGGTATGATCCTGAAACCAAAAGACAATCTGCTCAGTGGGTGTTTCCTTTCGAGGAGTTGCCAACTAAAGTGAAGAGAGATCGAAGTGCGGGAAAAAAAATGGTGGCCTCGTTCTTTGGAAGGATAGGTCATTTCGTAACAATTGTGTTAGAGGATCAAAAAACAGTTTCTGCAGAATGGTACACTACCAATTGTTTGCCACTTGTCTTGGAAAAAGTTCGAGAGAAACGACCTCGCAGTAGGATCCTCCTTCACCACGACAACGCCTCGTCGCACACCGCCAAGCGAACGATCGACTATTTGGCGACATCAAACGTTGAATTACTGGGTCACCCGCCGTATAGCCCCGACCTCGCGCCTTGTGATTTTTATTTACCTATTTCCAAAAATTAAAGAAAAACTTAAAGGAAAGCGGTTTATGAATGCTGAAGAAGCGGTGGCTGCGTATCGCGATGCCATTGAAGAGACCCCTAAGGACGAGTGGGCAAAGTGCTTTTCCCAGTGGTTCCATCGCATGCAGCGGTGTATTGACGTGAATGGACAATATTTTGAAAAGATATAATAAAACTAATAACTGGCTAATGTAATCAGTTTTTGATTTTCTAAGAACTTTCAGTTTGACCCTCGTATTATGTTTTTATTAAGATTATTATTCCTAATTATCACTGTGGTGGAACCCGGCCGCGATGAGAAGCGCCCACATACCCACTACTCCAGACGATATATAGGTACCCAACCAAAAAGGAATACCGTGTCGTGATGTCACAATGAAGATCGGTACAACAATACAATATTTTACATATAAGACAAATAGGCACCTATATATGTACCAGATTCCAGGAAGGCGCTCAGCTATTGAGCCCTCGTTGCCAAGCACTATGCTCATCGTATGGCCATACCAGAGGGGTAAGTATCTTTTTGTACCGAATTTCATATTTACTCCCTCAGTACTACGCTACTATTTATTAAACTGCTACTGTCTTTTTTAGCCACGAGTTGCAGAGTGCCGAGCGACGGGGCCCACACGAGCACAGCATCCTGGAGCGGTGGAGATGACACTGCTGCAGGCCTCTCGCAGTGTGCTTGGTGTTCCCAGGTGTTGTGCCCGTTGTTCCGCGACCTCGCTGCAGTTCATAACAACATGGGCCGGTGTTTCGTCAGTCCTCATGCACGCCCGGCACAATGGACTGTCCGTTAGACCTATAACATACAAATGTTTGTTAAGATTACTGTGCCCTGTTATGGTCCCTACTACAAACCGAAGGTCCGCCCTATTTAAGCGCAGCAGTTTTTTAGAGAGTCGTCTGTCTAGAGATGGCATTGCCTCTCTCGATTGGCGACATTCCTTCGTCTTCGCCCACATTTCGGCGTGTAGTTTCCTTGTTCTGTGTCTCAACCAGCATCTTTGCTGGTTTGCCGATATTGGTATTACGGGTTCCACCCTGTAGGTCTCTATTTCGGCTCCCCTTCTGGCCAGTTCATCGGCCGCGTCGTTGCCTAGGGAACCGCTGTGTCCTTTGATCCATTGGAGTGTGAGTGGAACATCTCCTTATACAGAACAAAATAACAAAAAAGAACATTACACACACACTCGAGATCATACACCCGTTTTGCACATATTCTATAACTAGTTGTAGGTAAATTTATATCATTTGTACATTTATATTAGGATAGTTTATAAAGTGATAGTCAAGTAATATTCTTAGTTCAGGTGAAGAAGCAACAATTAGTAATGCATTCAAATAACAATAGATTCCTATATATAAGATCATTTGAGTTCCCTTATCACAAATTGTGCCGCATTATAATTATGTACATACTCGCAATCGTTAGAATAGGTCATACTCATACATAAATTGAATAGATACTTTTTTTAATTTTTAATTATACAAACAGACATGAGCAGAAGAGCAACAAATCAAAGAGACACAAGTAACACAAAAATAAACTTCCAGTTAAACCGTAACTGCCGCATTCCCTCTCATTACCAAACACACCTAACACAAATAAATTCAATATATATACACATACATACACATATATATATATTTACACATATATATAACTGCATATATACATATACGCATACACATACACACATACACAAATACATACATACATACATACACACATACATACATACACATACATATACGAGTAATATGTCAGGATCGTAGCAATTGGAGATCCGTGTTCTCTGCCTACCCCTATGGGAAACAGGGTGTGATTCTATGCATGCATGTATGCATGTACATACATACACATACACAAACACACACCCCCACACACATACATATATATCGACACATACATACACACACACACGCACGCGTCTGTGCGTGCGTGTGCGCGTACATGCACGCGACGACACATGCACACATACATCCAAAAGATCTCCAGGCTAGACCCCATTATCAGCTTGATTTTTGAACATTAAGCAGGATATTTCTGTACCTAGCTCGGAAACCATGTACGCCGGCTTACCGGCAATACTTTGCTGCATACAAAGTAAACTTTAGTTAGAAAGTAACGCGCTATAAAATGAATAAGTATAGGCGTGCTGTGGCCGTACCGTCAAATGCAAAAAAGATTTTTCCAAAATAACATATATATATAAATATTATATATATATATAACATAACATAAAATCAACTCACGCCAATGTCTCCGTCTAGCCCCGGTTTGGGGGAGGGGCGCTAGTCGCCCCACCGTCCCGGCCTGCTTCTGCTGGGGTGACAGGCGGCCTCACCTGCCACCCCCAGGCCAGGTATGTATATACCTATAAATGATCGCGTTAATAATATATATATATTATTATATAATGCAAAACTATGTTTGTTCTAAATTCGACTTCATATAATCTTAGCATTTAAAAATTGTTGTAATATTGCAAGATTTACATTGGTACGTAGCAGGATACTACTCCTGCTACGTAGGTTTGTAAATCTAGTAAAAAGTAGAGTAAATTGCCACACAAATTCTTCTGTTGTATCATAATGAAAGAGACTTTTCAGAAGTATTTCTTTAGCTTAAACAGAGCTGTTATCTTACTGTAAACTACGAAAATATAAAAATATTATTGTCTTATTCGTTGTTTTACAGTCTCTCTGACACATCGATTAATATAAAAGTGTAAACTACACTTCCTACCTATCTACTAAACTACTACTGAACTGTCTAACATCCTACTCATACTTTTGTCGATACCATACATACGTTTAATATTATTATTTCAGTTTTATATCCAACCGGTATTTAAGTAATCGACAGTAGAAACATCCAGTAATATCATTATATCTTAATATCATTGTCGTGTCATAGCATTATAAAGTTAAGTAATTTGACAAGGGTCATTGTATAATAGTGAACACAGATCTATGAATAAGTCATAGTTACAGAAAGTCATCAAAATATATGTTCAACACTTTATAACACAAAATGGCTATCACTGAGAGCAAGTTGCAGTCACAAAGGCAATAAGCACAGAGAACGGTGTCATTGCATTGCGCCAGCTAGAACATACCTAGTTGTTATACTCAAACTACTGTTGTGTTCGCTTCAATTTTCCCAGAAGCAAGTCTTGGGCAACGAAAACAGCCAGTTTTGTACGCAACTTAAATAATAATTTCGTTCCAAAATGTTTTCAGGCTACAAATGGGGTGTGTATTGTCGTTTTGTTATGTTAGTATCAACTATTTGTTTGTATAATAGGAGACAAATGTTAAAAAGTTAAATGTGTTTTTTGTTGTTACTAGGTGAGAAACAAATCTTTTCGCCACTTAGTGTTAAACAGCAGGATGACAAAGATTTGTATCATTACATCAATAATAGCGTTTCTGAAAGCTTCATAATGAATAGGTATGGTATGGTATGGTTTCGCGAGCTGGTATCCGCAACTCCACGACAAGGCGCAGTTTTTGCGTGAGGGTGGGCATAATGAATAGGTACAATCATTTTATTTTTCTTTTGTTCTAAGCTTTTCCAAGGTGCGTAAAAGGGACTGAACTTCTTTAATTTACTCCTTTATAAATAACTTTTATCTTCTGTGTGTTCTATAGGCGATCTCTATTCATTCTAATCACGTTTCTTCTGGGTTTATAATGGATACAAGGAATGTATACAATAGTTTAAAACTCTTGACAAATGAGGTGATAAAAGATATGTTGACTTACCTAGTTGATGCAGAGGTTTCTTATACAGTAAATGAATACTTACCATCTATGCAGGAATGTGATTGTAAAAGAAAATACATCCAGCTTAGATGTATTTTCTTTCACATTTTATCTATATATATTAAGAATCTAGCCTCAAGAAATATAAGAGCCAAAACACAAAAAAAAGTTATGTACCTACTGCAAAGACATATTATAAATACACAATGTATTTCTATAATACTAGAAAGTTAAAATTACTTTGTAGATAGAAAAAGCTAAGCACAGGGTAATTACAGCTAATGAATACTGCTAGAAGTAGTAGTTACCTTAATCTACCTGTGTGAAAGTATAAAAATATTTTCACTTCCTCCATGTTCTTAAATGTTTGTGCAATCTGCTAATCCGTAATAATACAGCGAATCGGGTTAAGCTGCAGTCCACGCTGTAGTCTAACTGCTCGTATAATGAGAGGAGACCCGTGCCAAATAGTGGGTCAGCTTACAACCAGGGTTGATGCGTAAATGCAATGGTGTATGTGTGAAATATTTACCTAGTCATTATTTTACTACTAAATCGTAGTCTTATACAGTACAGCCATTTGATTCGACGTACTCTTTTAAGTATTTATATAAGCAAATTTAATATACTTGCTCTATGAAACTTAATTTACAATTTTCTCATATGTAGTGGATACTGCGGAAGGTCCCTGGAAAAAAGGACCCACCTAAGTGGGTGAAAATAAGTGGACTGTAAGGCGCGGGTTCGAATAATGACTACAGAACTAAAAATTGGTTGACACACGCTCTGCGGGGGGGAGGAAATGGAATGGCACAGTACCTTGGTAGCGGCTTCTCCGTAGCTTGAGATCCTGGATAATGCAGGGGCTCCTTCCGTGGCTTTCGACTCACAAATTAATTACACACAGCGCTTAATGTTATGTATATGAGGTGCACAACACAATTATAGTATCTGTCGCGGCGGGTGGCTATTTCATGGGAAACAGCGAAGGGATGCGGTGGCGAGAGCGTCTTCCGTGACGTCTCGCGAAAACTCCAAACGACGACTGATTGACACATTAGTTCCGGTAAACATAACCAAAATTCATAGCCCGCTGTCATAGCGTTTTGTTGCTTTCTCTCTCCCACGTAACCGCAAAGGTCGTGCCAAAGTAGGACAGAGACAGGAAATGCATTGCGAAGTGTCAACCAAGAAAACTATGCGGGTATATTAAAATATTGAAGTACGTAACTAATTCTTAATGAGCACACAGATGGCGCTATGAGTAGGAAAATGTATGTGGCGTTAACATTTCCCCCGGCCCTTAAAGGGTACCTTTAAGAAAAATACTTAATAATAAATAAGAGAGAAACTACCTACTACCCAATGAAACCCTAATAGAAACAAGGTAAAAAAGTAAGTAGTTAAAAAAGTGAATTAATTAATTATTGAGAAGGTATCGGACACAGCTTTACAACTGGCCGGATATAAGTTCCGTTAGCGGTTCTAACAGAAACCACGCGAGTGAGTCCATCCTTAGAGGGATGAAGTTTGTCAATGACACCGAGCGGCCATGACAAAGGCGGCGAATTATCGTTCATCAAAATGACAACAGTTCCCGCCTTTATTCCCCCATCAGGTTTATTCCATTTCTGGCGCGTCTGCAAAGTATGGAGATACTCACTCCGCCAACGTTTCCAGAAAGATTGAACCAGCCTATCTAACAGAGAATGTCGTTCTAAAAGGCTATCAGAGTTAGAGGTAATCACTGGCGCGGGCAAGGAAAAAAGAGGCGCGGTATGAAGAAAATGCGAGGGCGTAAGAGCAGTAGGCTCTGAAGGGTCCGCACTGAGTACAGTTAGCGGCCTTGAGTTTAGCAAACACTCAATCTGGGCGAGTACAGTCAACAACTCTTCATAGGAAAGAAGTTGTTGTCCAATAGACTTAAAAAGATGAATTTTAATAACTTTAACCATGGATTCCCAACATCCTCCATGATGGGGCGAAGCGGGAGGAATGAACTGCCAAGCAATGCGGCTTTCAGCAAGTTCTTCCTCGAAACGCGGACGAAATTCTTCAATAAGAAATTTATATAAATCGCGCAAATAGGAATTAGCGCCTCTAAAATTAGTGCCGTTGTCCGAGTACATACACTGGACTGGACCGCGGCGCGATAGGAATCGCTTAAGCGCAGCTAAGAAGCTGACAGTTGAGAGATCCGTGGCAATCTCAATATGGACAGCACGGGTCGTCATACAAGTGAAAACACATAAATAAGATTTACGGCTCCTCACACCTCTGCCGCGAATTGGCACGTACGGTATGGG
The DNA here is from genome assembly GCA_946251805.1 of Cybosia mesomella. Classification (NCBI taxonomy): domain Eukaryota; kingdom Metazoa; phylum Arthropoda; class Insecta; order Lepidoptera; family Erebidae; genus Cybosia; species Cybosia mesomella. The sequence goes on from OX276404.1 coordinate 12,264,699, forward strand.
GCCTGCGTAGTCACATCCGGTGTGTAGAAAAGCCTTCTGAGCTTGAACCACCCTCTGCTGCGGAAGGTCACTCATTAATGGAGTAAACCCGGGGCGCGGTTTCCACTTGTGACAAGTGTTGCACTTGTGGATTTTAAAACGTATGATACGTCTAGCAGACAGTATCCAATATTTATCACGCAACAAAGACATCATAAGCTCAGGACCGGCATGAAAATATTTCTTATGATAATATTCAACGAGAAGTTCGACTACACGGTCGTGACGCGGTAGAACAATCGGATGTTTTTTGTTATAGTTTTCGGACGAGTAGGTCAGACGCCCACCGACGCGAATTAAATCATTATCAACAAAAGGTTTAAGTTTAATGAGAGCGGAAGAGCAACTCTTACCACACTGTAAATTATTAAATTCACCAGCGAAATGTTTACCTTGTACGTGACGCAGTAAGATACGTTCAGCAAATTCTAAGTCGCCGGCGAGTACGGAACCATTGCCCCGACGCGGTAACTTATGAAGAAAGCGATATATAAAAACAATTATTCGAAGTAATTTACTCCAAGAAGACGTTCGTTCGGCTAACGCGAATATAACCGATTCGTTAACGGAGTCCGATACCACCGAGTGAGCGAGGACCTTTTCTTCAGGGATGACGTCTACGTCCGAGTCATCAACCTTATTAATAGGCCATTCAGAAGGACCAAGCTCACACCAAGGAGGACCACTCAGCCATAACGGATGGTCCGCCAACTTGTCAGGCATGAGACCACGCGAGAGGCAGTCCGCGGGATTTTCACTACCGGAAACATGATAAAAATGTTCCGCGGGAATATTATCGATAGTTCGAACGACACGATTAGCGACGAATGTCTGCCAACGATGCGGTGATGAATTCAGCCAGCATAACGTGACCTTAGAATCAGTGAATGCGTACAAAGCGGTGATATTATAACGGGGGTTGTAAGTGTCATGAACACGACGAAGTAATTTAGACAATAGTTCGGCGCCGCAAAGCTCTAACCTAGCTATTGATACAGGTTTTACTGGCGAGACTTTGGACTTGGCACAAACTAGTTGCACATTTATATTATTACCACAAGTAACGTGAGCGTAAACGACAGCGCCATAAGCGTGTTCGCTAGCGTCCGAGAATCCTAACAAGCGGATTTCACAATTATCAAATACACCTAAGTGTCGCGGAATTTTAAAATTATTTAACGCGGGAAGCGCGGCGCGAAACTTACGCCACGTATCAATAATATGACGCGGTGGGGAATCATCCCATTCAAGTTTGAGAAGCCAAAGCTCCTTTATTAAAAGTTTAGCGAAAAGAACTACTGGCGCTACGAAACCCATCAGGTCCCATAGGCGAGCAACCGTTGATAAGATGGCGCGTTTAGTGCATCTATCGTCAGGCGCGGTGATATGAAATTCAAAACAATCGTCTGCGTTCGACCAACGTAAGCCAAGCACCTTTTGTTCGGTTGACTTTTCAAACTCGATCTTATCTGTCAACCTATGAGACGCGGGTATACCGTCGAGCACAGTCTGCGAGTTACTTATCCATTTAACTAAGTCGAATTGACCACCTTTAAATAGTTGAATCAATTCATTAGACACCTGAACGGCGTGCGGTACGGATTTTTCACTAAAGACGATATCATCCGTATAGATGGAAGTGGAAGCAACGTCGCGGGCGTGCGGGTATATATGACCGTCGTCTTCTACCAGCTGCTGGACAGTGCGTAGCGCGTGGTATGGACTCGACTTGAGGCCGAAGCAAACGCGGTTAAATTGATATAAAACAAGCGGTTCATCGATATTAAAGCGGTACAAGATACGCTGAAAGCGGCGGTCGCTTTCACGCACTCCTATTTGTAGGAACATCTGACGGCAATCAGCCGACAGTGCAACCGAAAATAAGCGAAAATTCAAAATGATAGTAAATAAGTCACCCTGTAGATTGGGCCACTATGCAAAATATCGTTGAGCGACAGTCCGGAACTAGTTTTACAACTAGCGTCTAGAACCGAACGTAACTTCGTGGTGGCTTTGTCGAGTCGAACCACGGCGTGATGCGGGATGACGTAGTCGGGGCGACTTACGTCTAATTCAAGTGGCGCGGGCGATAGATATTTTTTATCTAAATAATCACGAATTACTTCATTATAAGCGGTGCGTAGCTCCGGCGCAGATTCCAACTTCTTTTCTAAACAAGCGAAACGTTTACGAGCGATGTCAATCGAACTGCCTAATGAATAAACGTCCGAACTGAAGGGTAAAGCGACGGTGTACCTACCTGTCTCTTTATCACGTTCAGTAGTCTCGCGATACAAGTGCTCGCACTCAACTTCGGCGAGCGACTTAGAAGTCGAAATTGCGACGGGAGCCTCGTCGATTTGCCAAAATCTTTTAAGTAAAATATCTAGCGAATCTTTATCAGAAATATGCGGTGAGACACTACAACATGTGAGCGGCGATTTATAAATGGAAGCGGTTGGTAAAGCGGGAACAGTGCCCATAATAATGTAACCGAGTACGGTTTGAATAGCGGGTGGAGCGAAAGAATTACTACTAACTACACCAGGTAGCAGTAGGTGCGGGAAGAGCGAAGCCCCGATCAGAACATCGATACGTCCTGGAGCGTCAAAGGAATCGTCGGCCAACGGCAGACCTGAAGGTAAGGCTGAAGGTAAGGTAGCGCGGTGACGTCGACGGGCGCGGTGGGTAAGTCGTCAGTAATATTGTCGACTACCAAAGAACTAACGTTATATTTTACGTTAGAATTAAAACGTGAGGAGAACTGAAAATTCGCCGAACCCCTGACGGTTTTTTCAGTTCCGCCTATACCCTTAACTTTAGGATGTAAATTAGGAAAATTTATTTTATTTAAATTTAAACGTCTACAACATTCAGATGTGATGAAGTGACTTTGCGAAGCACTATCGAGTAAACAGCGAGCTCGATGTTCTTTATTATAAGAATCCCGTATTATGATAACCGCCGTCGAAAGTAAAACGGTTACGGGCGCGGTACATTGCTCCTTATACGCGGGGAGCGAGCTGTTAACGCGAGCCGGAGCGGCAGTGGACGCATTACACAGCGGTACGCTAGTGTCGCGGCTATCGCACGGCGGTGGGGCGCGTGGCGCCGAGTGCTCAGTGGCCGGCGGCCGCGGCACCTGATCGGAGCGTCCCGGGTTCGCGGCAGTGCGCGCGGGCGGTGAGTTACGTTGTTCGAAATGCAATAGTGTATGATGCCTATTAAAACAAACTTTACATTTAATGTTCGACTGACACATACGAGATCTGTGTTTGACACTCAAACAATTAATACAAGCGTTATTGTCTCTGGCAGACTTATAACGGTCCGTAGGGGCATATTAGAAAATGCGGGACATTTGTACAAATTTTCATGAACAATGTTATTACATAAACACTTGTATGTGTCGGTGACGTTAACATAAGACTGCGGGTGCGGGAACCTCGGCGGTCGATCAACATTAGTGGCGCGGGGCGTGGCCTTCCTCACCTCACTGTGAGAGCCAGAACTATTACAAGAAGTATTCTGAAGAATACGATGTTGATCTCTAACAAAATTAATTAAACTATCAAGTTTAGGTATCCCGTCATCCTTACAAGACATTTCGAACGAACGTACAGTCTCCGAGTCAAGTTTCTTAACGGCGATTTGAAATAGAATAAAATCGGCAAGATCGTTAATTTTTAAATTCTTAAGTGCGTTAACAGCGGAAACAAATTTATCGGTAAAGGAACCTAAATTAGCGGACGATGCGGATGAGAACGATTTATATTCAAAAAGATGATTTAAATAAGTTGACGCAAGAAGGCGTTTATTTTCGTATTTTTTAACGAGACAATCGAAAATTAAATTATAATTATCGCTATCTGGACGAATGCCTGAGAATGCGGACTGGGCCTTAGTAGATAGTTTACCCATTAAATAATATAACTTTTCAGAATCGCTAAGAGAGGGATTGTCATGGACAGTCGCTTTGAAAGATGCGTAAAATAATGGCCAATTACAAATATCTCCGTCGAACGACATAATTTCGATCGGCGGCAGACGCGTTTCAATTTTTCGCGGTTTAACATCACCAGATTCGGATTTACTAGCCTTTAAAGAGTTTAACTCGTTTTGAAAATACTTAATGCGACAATATAAATCTTCAAAGATTGTCCATGGCTGCTCCTCGATTGCAGCTTTAGGATTGCATTGCAAATTCAAATTATTATAAGTTTCTAAAGCGTCTTTAAATTCAGTGCGAATTATATCAATATTAATGCAAGCACAAAGAAAGGTTTCAGGAGATTCGGTATTGTTTTTAACACCTTTCGTTAAGTTATAAATACTTTGTACGCGGGCAAACAGCGTATTGCGCCGCGACAGTGCGATTTGCAATTGAATCAATAGTTCTTGCATTTTAGGCGATTCAGTGTCAGGCATTATGACAAAATAATAATAATAATTTTGCGGGATAAATAAGTAAAACACACTATTAAGTGCGAATAATACGCGGCACCGAGGGTAGGTAGGTATGACTAGCCTCCGCTGGTGGCTCGCAAGGCGCGGTTAGCAGAGTAAGTATCTACCAAGTTCACAGACGCTAAAAGGAATATAATATTTGTGTTTAGTTATATAAAACTATACACAAATGAGCGGGAATAACAATAATATTCGCGGGAATAACGAAATGAGCGGGAGTTCAATGATCTCGGCCAAGGCGGCGCGATGTCATGAACAAGTAGGCAATATTAATTAATTAGTAGGTCTAAACCTATCTAGGTATGAATGCCGTAATTAGGCAGTAATGGCCTGTAAAAAGATGCGGATGCGGTAATTACAAATATAATTAAATATTAACTTGTTTCTATGCTGGTTCCTAGGTAGGTATGTAGTAAAAAACCTAACTTATACAAAATGCGGGTGAATCTATGCGGTTTTAACCGACCAAAAATGCGGATAATAATACGGTAACGAATGACCAAAATGGATAATTATTCGGCAATGAATGACCAAAATGGGGATAATCCGGCAACGAAGGATCAAAAATGGATACTGCGGAAGGTCCCTGGAAAAAAGGACCCACCTAAGCGGGTGAAAATAAGTGGACTGTAAGGCGCGGGTTCGAATAATGACTACAGAACTAAAAATTGGTTGACACACGCTCTGCGGGGGGGAGGAAATGGAATGGCACAGTACCTTGGTAGCGGCTTCTCCGTAGCTTGAGATCCTGGATAATGCAGGGGCTCCTTCCGTGGCTTTCGACTCACAAATTAATTACACACAGCGCTTAATGTTATGTATATGAGGTGCACAACACAATTATAGTATCTGTCGCGGCGGGTGGCTATTTCATGGGAAACAGCGAAGGGATGCGGTGGCGAGAGCGTCTTCCGTGACGTCTCGCGAAAACTCCAAACGACGACTGATTGACACATTAGTTCCGGTAAACATAACCAAAATTCATAGCCCGCTGTCATAGCGTTTTGTTGCTTTCTCTCTCCCACGTAAGCGCAAAGGTCGTGCCAAAGTAGGACAGAGACAGGAAATGCATTGCGAAGTGTCAACCAAGAAAACTATGCGGGTATATTAAAATATTGAAGTACGTAACTAATTCTTAATGAGCACACAGATGGCGCTATGAGCAGGAAAATGTATGTGGCGTTAACATGTAGGATCGAACATTGATTATAAAGGCATTGCCAATATTCTTGACAGTAACTAGTTATCTCGTGTCCTACACACGCCTGCCAACTCACCGACGCGGGATAAAACCTGACCCCACCAGGCGAGGCCGCGGTGGCGGCCAATGTCCGCCGGTAGCCCTGAAGTTATCTTTTCGAGGGCTTACCCGGGGTGCCTGGCAATGGACACTTAGGAAGGACACCGTGGGGTTTTAGTCGGTCCAATTCCGCCACGCTCACCCCATCGTTGGCACCGATGGGGTGAAGCCCGTGGGGGTTTCCACAAGCTAAAAAAAAAAACGAAAGGAGAATATTTCTTTGCATAAGGAAATGTTGAAATAATATAATATAAATTTAGATAGAGTTAGGCATGTTATTATCTTACTTGTTAAGTTTCATGTCACTTCTGGTCTACCTTACTTAATATTACCTATTTTGTACAATCTTTTTCTATATACTTCTTTTTAAAATATTGCATAGGGCACACATCAATACCCTAGAAATTGGGCTTAGGTCTAGCTAATCAGCTATTGAGTTTAGGTAATCGTTACTCTGCAATCTCACGAAACCCTTTCGGTTCATCAGTGGAATTAAATTCACGGTTCTTATTGGAAATGTATAACTCCTTAAAATATTAAATAATAAATGATAATGCATCTATAACACAACTCAAAACTTTGTTCAGTCTCAAGAGATTCTGAAACTCAACACGAGTTTCATGAAGTTAGATCTTTTATATCCAATTACAAGAAATTAACGTACATCAACGGGCTCAGGAGCTCGATTCAGTAAAATTACGTTTTTAAACGTGCGATTTTAAAACTAACGAACATTAAAATCTCTAAATCTAATTGTAAACGAAATCAACGATGAGTGGCTCTAAATGTTTAATAACCTCACTAAAGTAAAGGTAGGTTTTGTTTTGACAGATCATACTGAATATAAAATATTTATAATAGGTTTTTTTCTAATCGAATTGAAACCACTCGTTATGAAAACGTAGCGTTACTGAATTGGGCCCCAGCTCAGACATGTAACATTGAGGTTTTATGTCGAGCATCACAGGGAACATATTTCATTCTAAAGCCGTATAATTTTGCATGATCACATGTCCTTATTGTAAAGTCTGGTTTTTGTGGAGTCGTAACACGTAGTATTATTTTATGCTACTGTCGTATATACTGTTACCGACAGAACATCTAAGCTCTTAAACCTTCCATGGAATAATAAACAAAAGTATTAAATTTGCCTTCAAAGGATTATAAAAATATTAAGCCATCAATGAATTTTATTAATTCACTAGCAAATGCCCGCGGCTCCGCGGTTCTATTGAACCAATTGCAATCAAACATACGGTAGATTTTAAATCTGACCAAGAACTTTCTAATACAAGAAACCGTATCAAAATCCGTTCAGTGGTTTTTGGGTCTATCGCGAACAAACAGGCAAGAATTAAAAAAAAAAATTTTGTGTTAATTATCGTTCATTTAACAAAACCCAATTGTCATTTTATAAATATCTTCAATTTACAGACACAACTAATTTACCAGTGGCTATCGTTCGCTTGCAGCGGCAGGACGTTCGTAACCGGTTTGTTTGACTAATCGCGCGGCTAGCTATTGTTCTAATAAAAAGCTATGCAGTGTATTCTAAGTGACTATGGATAGCGATATACTTTTAAGTGAGACAAACCAAGATAGTGGCGTAAACAGTTGTTTAGATTTGCAAGTGGAGACTGACATGAACAGCGAATTTACTTCGGAACGAGAACTGAGTGTGAACCAAGTCTGTGACGATCTTAATTATGCTCGGGCGGAAAAAAGAACCCGTGCCTTGGACGAAGATGAGATATGGAACGAGGTGGGTAGAAGAGTAAAACTTATGGCGCGAAGCCATGCACGGAACGGAACAAGAAGAATAGCGGAAGAACAAATAGAAATTAGTATGACATCAAAAAAGGAAAAATTACCTAAACAGTTAGGGTTGGCACGTATACTTAAAAATGAAAATATTTTAGATGTGACGAAAATTAAATATATCAATGCTTATAAAGTATTGCTGTATTTTAATAATGAGGAAAGTGCACAAAAACTTTTCGAATGCAATTACTTTATTGAGAAGGAATACAAATGCCAGAAAACATATGAGGTCGGCGTGTCTTATGGTATTATTCGGGATATCGAGCGAGAATTAGATGAGGATGCAATTCTACAAGAATTAGAGAGTAATATACCCATAATTAACATAAAACGTCTTCAACGCCGCAACTTTGAGAACAATCGCTTCGAGGATAGTGAATGCGTGAGATTATGTTTTAAGGGGTCCATGCTACCCCCGTTCATATATACATATGGCATCCGTGTTAAAGTGGAACCATACGTCTTTCCGGTTACACAGTGTTCAAGGTGTTGGAAGTTTGGTCATAATTATAAAACATGTTCGTTAAATGATTATATCTGCCCTAAATGTGGTAAACATCATCCTAACTGCGAGACAAAACACTTCCGATGTGTGAACTGTCAGGGTAAGCATATGGCTTTATCTAAGCAATGCCCAATGTATCTGAAGGAGAAAAAGATACGAGAGCTAATGGCTGAATTCAACTGCTCATATAAACGAGCACTAACGGTGTATGTACCACCCTCCCCACCACTTGAAAAGACGCCAAGCATACATGAGACTGCCGGAACTGTGCACGTGAGACCAACTCAATCCGACGACAGACCTACATACGCAGAAGTACTTACAACGGTTATGGTTGGCGCAGATAATGTTCAAGAAAACGCAAAGCCGAGTTTAACAAAAAATACGACAGCTAAACAAAAAAGAAGTAGAAAAGGGGTAGAAAAACAAGGCGGATGGGAAGATAATCAGCAAGACGTAGTATCCATAAACTCTGATGAAGACGAGCAAATACAAGAGACTGATGATTACATGCAGAATAAGGAGAGTGAGAGGTTTGACATTCAACTATTGATAAAGAGATTGCGTGACATTATATTCATGAAAAATACTCAACTAGGTGAAAAGTTAAAAACATGCGGGTGGGTTCTGGTTGATTGGCTTGTAAATATCCTAACTGATTGTTTCTAGGAGTGGCCGCTCTTAAAATCATTTATACAAAATGGATGGACAAACATATCACAATGTTAATTTGATACAGTGGAATTGTCAAAGCTTAGGCCCAAAATTATCCGAATTAGACCAGTTGCTATCGCAGGAAAAAATACATATTGCCTTGTTAAGCGAAACCTGGCTCAAACCAGAAGAGACGTTGCGACTTTCCAGCTACTCTATACTACGACACGATCGAGACGATGGGTATGGTGGAACTGCAGTTATTATTCACTCATCCGTTAGATTTCAACTGTGTCAAGTTAACAATACCAATCCCGGCATTCAGCTAATTCATGTTAAAATCTTAAACTGCTCTAATCTTGAAAATGTAATCTCTTTGTACTGTCCTTCGTCTATTCAAACGTCTCCTAACGACTGGGACAACATTTTTAGCTTAGGCCAAAAGCACACATTAATAGCAGGCGACTTTAATGGCCATCACTGTAGTTGGTCATATAAGACTAACGCTCGAGGAATACAACTCTTTGATACAATACTTGATAAAAACTATGTTGCTTTGAATGACGGCTCGCCAACGAGAGTAAAATTAGTGAATGGTAGACTTCAAAAATCGTCCCCTGACTTAACTATGGTCTCTACTGATATTGCATTAAGATTTAAATGGAAAACAACAAACGAAAACCTTGGAAGTGACCATCTAATTATCAAATTGACTACTTTCACTACCCCTTACTTAGATAGTGATAAAAAGCGTAACTTTAAAAAAGCAAACTGGACAGAATACACAACTACCCTCAGAACTGCCTTTTCAGAGGTACAAGTGGCCAGTGAACCTCAAGAAGCGTATAACCAGTTCACGGATATGATAAATTCGGCAGCAAATAAGCATATCCCTGTGGTGAAAGTATGTCAAAATCCGTTACGGATTGAAAAATTCACTCCAAAGCCTTACTGGAATACGGACATCTCACGTGCCGTGGCCGAGCGTAGGCTTGCTTTAGCTGTTTTTAGAGGGAACCCTACTCCCCAAAATTTAATACTACTCCAAACGAAAGTTGCGTCGGCACAAAGTATGATAAGGAAAGCGAAAAGGAAAACCTGGAGAGAATTTTGCAACAGTATAGATCAGACTACTTCAGCTAACGATATGTGGCGACGGATGAAATGGTTGAAAGGGCACCGATCAAATAAAAGTGTTATCAATGAAGTTGCTGCTAATAATCTTTTGCAAAATTTGGCACCCGACTATGTGATGACGCAGAATCCAATCTTTACATCTATTAATCAGGCTTTGGAGACACCGATATCTATGCAAGAGCTAAACCGTGCCATTAAACCAAAAGACACAGCTCCTAGAGACGATGACATTTCCTTCTCAATGCTAAAACACCTTCCTGATGTTGGTCTGGAAATCTTAGTGTCTTTATATAATAAGTTCCTTAAGGAAGGAGTCATGCCTGTACAATGGAGGAGGACAAGAATTATTGCTATTCCAAAGTCTAGCAATAATTCACAACCAGGTTCAGATGCACGACCAATAGCTCTCATGTCTTGCCCCTGCAAAGTATTTCATACAATTTTAAAACATAGGTTGGAATGGTATCTTGAAAGCAAGGAATATTTTTCAAAATTTACGGTTGGATTTAGAAAATCTCGCTCCAGTTTAGACAGCCTTGCACGGATAGTGTCCCATATACAATTAGGTTTCTGTGACAATGCCATAACCTTAGGTTGTTTTGTAGATATAGAAGGTGCATACAATAATGTCAATATTTCTGTTTTATTAGCAACATTGGATAAGGTGGGGGCTGGGTCTAATATATGCAAGTACTTATGGAATTTCCTCAAATCTAGAGAGCTCAGTATAAAGCATTCCGAAAACCTGACGATATCAAGAACAACGGGGCGAGGCCTAGCACAGGGTGACCCTTTATCCCCAGTATTATTCAATGTGGCTACTATGCATATATGCCATGATATTGTTAATGGGTGTATATCGCAATATGCTGATGACTTTGTGTTGTATGGTTCATACGAAACGGTGGAAGAGGGCTGCCTCAATATACAGTTAGCACTGGATAGCATGTGTGAATTACTCGGGAACCTGGGCCTAGACATATCCAAAAATAAAAGCAAAGTTTGTTTGTTCAGAAAAGGGGTTAATAGAAAGCATTTTAGTATCAGTCTCAACGGACATCAGCTAGAGGCAGTAGATAGTGTTAAATATTTGGGCATGTGGCTAGATCGTTCATTAAAATGGGGTAAACATATAAATGACACTGCACAAAAGACACTAAAATTCATGAACGTTCTTAAAGTTTTGGCGGGGTCAGATTGGGGTCTACATCCGAAACACCTGAGGAGACTATACATTTCTATTATAAGGAGCCGCATGGACTATGGCAGTTTTCTGTACGACTCAAGTGTTAAAAGTCATTTATATAAACTTGAAAAAGTTCAAAACCAATGCATGCGTGTAATTGGAGGGTTTATTAAAAGCACTCCAATACATGTAATGCAAAGTGAACTATGTTTGCATCCTCTGTACCTACGCAGACGATATCTGGGCGGCAAATTCTATTTGAAAAGTGTCTCAGAAGAGGATAATATAAATGTGAATTTAATTGCTCAATTATCCAGTCAATGCCTTAAACCAGGACGTTGGACTCGTACAAAAATACCCCTACTAGTGGATGTTTTCGAGTTGATGAAGGCTATTCCCATGCATTCCTCAAAAAGATTGGAAATGTATAGTCTGGATACGTGGGTCCAGAATATTGGTATAGATTATATTTGGTGCTACTTGGATGGTGTCACTAAGCCTAAAACAACTCTAGCAACTGCATATTTAAGAAAGAAATCTTATGAAGCCATTAATAATAAATATCGGGGTTTTTATAAAATTTACACAGATGGCTCAAAAGAAAAATCTGAGTCAGGGGCAGCCTTGTTCGACCCACAGACGAAATCAAATATCAAATTTAAAATTGAGACCAATATTTCAATCATGTACACGGAGCTATATGCACTGCTCGAGGCCCTGGCATATATAGGTAGTATCAATCATGGCAAATTTGTAGTATTAACTGATGCTAGGAGCGCGCTTCAACATGTGGCTCGTTGCACCTCGAATTTCCGAGGAGTACCGATAGCCTACAGAGTTCTAGACTCCATACAACAACTCAAAATGCAGGATAAGGAAGTCATTTTGCAATGGGTTCCTTCTCATGTGGGGATATGGGGTAATGAGGAAGCGGATCGTTTTGCGAAAGAGGCTGTGACAGACGGAATTCCCACTCATGTTATGCCAATTTATACGGATGTGCTACCTATTTTGAAAGATAATGTTTTTAAACTATGGTCCAACTATTTTGTAAATACTTCACTAAGCAAAGGAATTTGGTATAAGACAATCCGATCTGAGCCTTACCGTTACCCCTGGTTCGAATCATGTAGCTTAGACAGAAGCTCTCTAGTCACAGCCTTCAGAGTTCGTTCAGGACACATTCCGCTTAACAAGTTTGCATATTTAATTAAAAAGTCTGCCACACCGAATTGTACGGAGTGCGGTATGATAGAAGATGTTTATCATGTTTTAGTGGAGTGTGTCCGGAACGAAGCAATGCGAAGTACCATCGTCAACAACATCACTGATTGCCATATTGACGTAGGCTGGTGCAATACTATTTTGAGCCAACCGGAATCCAGGAGTGCCAAAGAGCTGTACAAATTAGTTAAGTTTGGATTAAGGGCTAGACTTTAGATTATAACGTGTAGTTTAGTGGGTAAGTTGTTTTACGAGGGCGACATGGTCGCTTTCATTTGTGTACCAAGCTCTCTATAAAAAAAATAAAGATTAAAAAAAAAAAAAAAAAAAAACTAATTTACAATTTTATAATAGTATAGATATATTTCAATATTAAAACGAGTGTATTTTTTCAATTTTCAGCAACTTTTGTCAACGTCTGTACATATAGATGTAAATATTATTAGCCCTAATAGGCTATTATAACGAACAGTGGCCATAATAGTCGATTGGGGGTGTTTTATTCATACTCAGTTGTTACATTCAAATGTTAAAACAAACGTTCATACAAGTGGTTTAATAACAGGAATGGAAATGGAAACCATCTTTTTTACGAGCATATACTCATGCCTGTATATATATTTAGGCTAGGCAGAAGCATATCACATTCATATTTCATCAGTTACATTTTTTGTTTTCATGGGGCTTAGCATATCAACTGAGTTAGTTTACAGACTGAGTTGTGTGCTCTATGTGCTCAGACACTCTTAGCTGGAAAGCACAATAGTTCTCGATAACATGAATATTTGATGGTCATGAATCGGTGGAAGAATGTAGAGCTTAATGAGATATTCGAATTAAAAGTCACCCAACAGAGGATATAGGACGATCCATGGTCCAGCTCCAACATTCAAAAAACTATAGTTAGGCAAGGTGCCTTGCCTAGTACTCGTATAGAATTTCTGCTGATAAGTAAGAGAGGACAGAAGTAGGGTTAATAAGACGTACATAATATATCTGGTGTTGCTAAAATTTATAGGTAGTTTTCCTAACCCGAGGGGGCCATCTCGAAACCGGAGATGGCCCAGGGTCAGTCGGGGTGCGAGGGATATGCTCTATGGGTAACCTTACATCCCGGCGTCTGAAGACCCGAGACGGCGTGCGGTTTTAGTCGGTTCAAGCCCGACATAACCGCCCCCGCTGGCCGGCGGGGGGGTATCCGGAGGGATTTCCGCACCAAAAAAAAAAAAGGTACCTATAGGTACCAGTCGTCGTTTCCGCACGAAAAAAAAAAAAAAAGGTACCAGTAGTCGTTTAAATATGCTTACCAATCTGGTAGTCCAAAGAGGAGTTTCATTCTTTTCTTTTTAACCCCCGACGCAAAAATGATGTTATAAGTTTGACATGTCTGTGTAATGTCTGTCTGTTGTATCGTTGCTCCCCAACGGATGAACCAATTCAAATTTTGTTTTTTTCTTTGAAAGGTGAATTTCGGGGTATTTTTTTCATTTGTAATTTAATATTTATTAATATTATAGTTACGAGTACTACTACCACACATGGCTGGTATTTTCGTTAACCTCTCCAGCTAAAATAAATTGCTCATGTTAGGAGTATGTTCACGTCGTTATACCACCGGGTGGGTTAGAATCCAGAACCCCTTAATTAATGTGTAGAAGCTTTGGTAGCTTAGTGGTTAAGGAGTTGGTCCGAATTTTGGCCATTACACTACCGACGAGAAACTACTCCTTATACAAGTAAGTTCGCTAAGCTGGAGGGGTTAGAAGGAATACTAGAAATTTCGGTTACTAATTTTTTTTTAAATTACAAAGAGAGCACAATTTGTGCTAAGATACGAATAAACAAAACATTTTAAAAATATAATAAAACAAGCCATAAAATTGCATTACAGCTCCAGGTATAACGTCCAGGTAATCAATTCTGTCCTGCCTATGTCCGCACTGCCCCGACATGGTCCGGGAAACACTCACTCCGGGACCATTACTCAACACATTGTATTGTGCACCACAGGTTTCCAGCGAATTTTATTTTTGTATTGTCCCTTTGAACATCGTTGCTTGTTATGAGACAAAGCAGATATTTGTTACGAATATGGCTTTTGTTGGCGGCTTCATGTTTTTCTTTATGTAAATTAGGTTGATTTTACGTAGATTATTATACTTTAAACTGTAATTGTGTTTCCAATTGATTGTCCATACTCGACTCGAATAACAGTTTACTGGAACATTCCCAACTCACAAATTTGCAATTTAAGTAGGTCAGAGAAGGTCAAGTAGTTACGCTTTTTGCTATTCAGAAAATACACGGAGGAAATTAATCTAAACTACCAGGTTTTTTTAGGACTTTAGAGCTGGTCGGGCCCTTAGCTATGAAACCCCATTAATATTGTTGAGCACCTTGTTATTTTAAAAGGTTCAATTTAACATACTCACTACACCAAATAAGAACCTGTGTAGGTTTGCACCAGTAGCGAGGATCCTGTTACACCAAAACATTATATGTAACAATATAATTATGATAATTAAAGTCTTAAATGATACTTTCTCATACTCCACTTTTTCTACTAATCTTACATAGCTTCATAAACCATTCAGCAAACGAGGCGTTTGTTGAATTCTTTCTTCCTGAGATACTTCACGAGGTTACTGTCAAAATATCATAATATACAGGTACTATCGCAGATCATTATTTCATATCTCTAATATCACAGATTAGAAAACATTAGGCACAAACATAAGTTACATGAAATAATCTACGGAGTACTTTATTTTTGTAGTTTAGAATCACTTCAAAGTTAAAGTAAGCCTACGCGAGACTTTTACTCAATACGTGAACGGTTAAATGAAACTTCTTTTTATTTTACAATAGCTGTTGCCCGCGGCTTCACCCACATGGAATTCTGATCCCGTTCCCGCTACCCATGGGACCCTATTCCACCACCACAACCTATATAAGATACACACCATGCATCATTTGTTATAATATATATCAAAGGGTTTAGGCAGCGTTGTCGATGATAGCTCCCAGATGGCTTATTTTTTTCCTACGCCTTCAACAAATATTATTATACTTTAGCCAATGTATACAAAATCTTGACAAATTATATATTATTATTAATGTGTTGTATTGTAAAACTATCCTCGAGCACCACTGGTGAAAACAGCATGAAAACCTGTGCAGTAGTTTTTGAGTAGGAGGACAGTAGTTCCGGTAAAATTTCAGTCACTTTAACTTCGTGAATAATAATTATGATTACTCACCAGTGTCTTGATACTGTACAAGTCTGAACTGAAATTAGCAACGCAGAGTTACGACATGCTGAAATAATAGCTTGTGACATAGCCACCTGAAGTTTACTGAACTTTTCATAGTTTTGAGGCAAATTGATTTCTCACTGCCAACGTGTTTTGTTTTAAAACTTCCTACGTGATGTAATAAAACTATGGGCTTGCAGGAATTTAAGGCCATCTGGGACGATGAGCTGAAACTGTAATCTTTTTTTTATACCACTCGTTTGGCAGACACATCATCATGATCTTGCTATTGTTCCAATTATTTTATTTTATATATTAACAAAAAAACTAAAAGGTAAAAGTCTCTTTGCACAAAGGAAACCAATATCACAAATCCGTATTATTTAGTAATATCTTACCTGATAAGCCCTACCTATTAGAGGCTCCACGCCAATCTCACCTGCAAGCTGGTACCTGCTAGTTGACAGACGAGGCTATGGCGCAGGCTTTCTTTTCAGGGTTGGCAGGCGGCAATCGCTCCCATACAAGTCGTGAAGCCAAACCAAAAGGAGGCAGAGTAAACTGTTCTTGGACTCCAAAATGAAGGCCTCGGAAGCAACTGGGAGCAACGCTAAGATGATGATGAGTATTATTTATTAATATCGATGGCACATCCCTAATACATTTACCTAAATACAGCACCACAATGCCACAATGTTATTAAACAAATCTTTTTTCAGGATTTATTAAAGGCCGACCCTAGAACTTTTATTTCATTCGTAACCAGAATCAGAGAAGAAATCAAGATGAAAATAATAACTCAAATTGTAAAGTAATTTAAACCTGAAATCCATTGCGGGTAACAAGTTAAAACAAGTTAAGAGTTTTCTACTTTATTAACCAAGTTAATGAGTGTTGTTAAAGGAATCTGTCTAACCCTTTTCTAAGTCAAAATAATCGTTGATTAGCTGTCATTGTATTACTGAATTTATACTGTAAATGGAATTTGTTATCCATTTAGGAAAAATAACAACAATTGAGTGGACAATTCTGTATTTCTTGATGATTCTGTTAATATCTTCTTTTACGTGCCGTTTTTTAATGTTGTACTTTACGAAAAAAAAAATGATCGAAAGATAATGTCATAGAACTCAGCTCAATTAAAAACGAGGTAATATTCGTTGGGGTGTGTGTTGGGTAACCTCCTCGAGTGTCGCTCCAATTCCGATCCCGCTGCAATCCGGGGGGAACGGAATCGGAGCGGCCGGTACACCCTGGGCGGCGGTCAATGGCTTCCCCTTCACCCCTTCATAGGGTTGGCATTGATCGTCGGCCAATACCCAACGTGGCGGGAACACATCGCTCTCCGTACTCCTCTGCTTTCAGAGGAGACAGGATGAGCGATGCTGTTAGTGGTGAGATGGCCCAGGGCCAGCCGGGGTGCGAGGGATATGCTCTATGGGTAACCTTACACCCCGGCGTCTGAAGACCCGAGACGGCGTGCGGTTTTAGTCGGTGTAAGCCCGACATAACCGCCCCCGCTGGCCGGCGGGGGGGTATCCGAAGGGATTTCCGCACGATAAAAAAAAAAAAAAAAAAAAAAAAAGGTAATATTCGTTGGTTTGATTTGATAGAATGAATTCCGACTAGTGACAAATTGAAATGAACTGTCGGGTTTTATAGTTAAGATATATATAATTGAACTTCTTAATAACGCATTCTCCAAAAAAATATAGCCAGGAATAATTAATAGCCATGAATCAAAAAGCATTTCCGCGGATTCATTACACTCTCTGTTTCACTACTTAGCACTCACTTCCTAAAAATTCCTATAACAACTCGACAATAAGGTGTCAGTAACTTAAATCGTCCGAGCATCAAAATGCTCAAGTAAGTTTGTTTTTATCATTAAAATTTACGCCGGAATTTCTACAAAGAGAAGTGGGCGATCACAAAAAGAGAGTCTATTGTACCGCGCCTTCCAGAACATTTGCAGTATCTTGCTAATGTACCTATCAAGCTTTGAAAAATGAAGACGGTTTTTCCCAAGGGACGCATTGTATTTTTTGATTTTTCTCTGTTAATTTAAATGACTGTTCATCATGTATCCATGACCTTCAGTAACATTTTTAATATTAAAATCCGTTTTTAATTACATGATTTGTAATAATACAATAAGGAAGTTTGGTTATTTTTCATTAATTTCAATCTATTGGATGTTCGAGAAAGTGGGTCATTGGGTCATCAGACTAGTCAGTGGTATATATTATTAACAGTAGTATTAAAAATAAAAGTATTCTATTTTCAAGTGTTGCGTCCATTAATATTGTATATTCATGTACTACCCGCATCACAGGAAAAAATCCCTGACACATGTTATTGTATAGGAAAAAAATTGTGTTAGTGTGTTTTCATTTATCATATGTTTTTACTTCCTTTATTTCATATAGGTCACATCTATATTGGTAATTGGTAATTGATGGTAAGAAACTGTAAGTGAAGTCTAAAGAATATAGACTACCATTACGGATACCAACTATCAACAACTATCAATGCTAAGATGGTGGCCTTCAGGTTGATGGCCTGGTAGATTGAACCATGTATATTAGTAAAAAATTCCAAGTCTTTATGGTAGAACAGACAAATAGGTTGCCAACCCGTTTGTTCTTTGATGAAATTGATTGCTATGACTGCATAATATACGTATTTTTATAAGCTTTTATTTAGATTCCTGGTGTTTGTCATCACATCTTGCAAATTAAATTTGATCCACTTCCCGGTCACCGATTGAGCTGAAATTTTGTGTGCATGTGTAAATCGCGTGCCAATGCAATATTAAGATGACATGTGCTGATCTGATAATGGAGGTGGAAGGTGGCTATAGGGACTTCGCAATGAAACAACACAACCTCATCGAGTTTAGGCTCGTTTGAATCGTCTTGGTGAGTAATTTGTCTTTCAATTGTAACTAGGGTCTGATCATGGAGCTGGAAGGTGGTCATAGGAATTCTGTAAAGAAACAAACCGATGGAGTTTCGGCTCGTTTGATTTTAGATTTTTTTCCTTTTAATAAGAAGAACATAATACATGCTTGTTTTTTTTTTATTTTCACTTGTTATGAGCTTTTATTTTCTTTCAAATGTTATTCAAATCTTGCAATTTATATATATATGGCATAACAATGCAATATTACTAATGTACTTTCGAAGTTTAATTTGTGGTGCCTGCGGCTTTCTCCGACCTATTTACCTTGGTGTAATCGATATAGAGTAATTATTATCTAATTTTTAATAACACGCAGCTTCTAGAATAGTTAAAATCGAACAAAATGTTACTTCTTAAAAAAAATCTAACTCCTTAACTGATTTTAAGTGCTCAGTGTTTTTAAAAGTATAAAATGGAAGAATAATTTATTTGTGCCAATTCCAAAAAGTTTTTGTTATCTCTTTTACTTTAATGGTTTTCCATTTTAATGATATGAATCTGGGGTCTCTAATGTATTAGTCTATTATAAATAACAAGTCGTGAGTCGATCTGACTCACCAATAAATCCTCCTCCACCTCTAAATAAATTTGAAATAAAAAAGAAACCACTTTGAAAATCTGAAAGCTATAAAGAATTGTTTTTCTACAACAACTAATTGGTATTTGACACGGCGTACTTGATGATAAGCGATTACCGTATTATTACACCTAAATGTTTTTTGTGCGTTCCCATCTGCAGATGGGGCAAATGAGGAAAGCTGAAAGGAAGCACGATAAGACTTCTGACGCTCTTAAAAAGTATATAAAATGTAGCATTGACTTAACGTCAATACAATCATGATCTTCTTCGCGGCTATCACCTCGGAGTCTGGGGTTCACTTAACGTGAATACAATACATATAAATATTTATATAAATATGGGTTAATAGAGGACAAATCCTTAACCGCTCTTTTGAAAATCGACTCACTATGTTCATCTTAAATGATACATCAAGTTAAAACGTGCCAGAGCTAGGATTGAACTTCAAGTGCCAGCATAAGATGCTACTTAGTAACTGTCACAAATGTCATACATTTTTGTATCTGCGTTGATAGAACTCGCAAATATAATATAACAATATTACAGAAACGTGGGAGAAAACGCAGGCAAACGCCAAGGTAAGTGCTTTGTTACGCAGCTCTTGTTCGCTTTATATTGTTTTCTTAGAACGAACATGTTTACACTCAAAAAGCTGGAAAGATACTTCAAAGACGTATTTCTTGACTTGATTGCAAGTTAGAAACTAGAACACAAAAACATACTGTCGCCATCCAGCTTCAAATACTTTTAGTCTCAGTTTTTACATAAATATAAGTAAATATTCTAGGACATTGGAAATCAGACAACTACTGCACCCGTAAAAGCCAAGATCAATCAAAAGAAGGAGAGTAAGAGAGCGGGGAGGATTCAAAGTGTAAGATTTGGATGGATTCTAGATTGGCACTCGGATGATATGCTGATAGATAAATCTGACGTCTGGATAGCTTCACTATGACATTTGATTTACCTACATTCCCAACTATGTTTATTAAATGAGTCGATGACATTATAAATTGAAATTTAATTAATTTTTTTATTTTCTTGCAGGTGAGATTGACTTGGGCTCCGAAAATCTTGGTGAGGCCCCATATACTCGATAATAGCAAAGATAGAAAAGTATTTGTACTCATTCAGTGAACTGTTATTAAATATATTTACATATACAAGAAATTCAAAAAATTCAGTTACATTTCGATCAACTCATCACTTTAAATGTTGTTTCACAAACATCGAAAAGCATTGAATATTGACTACCAAACTCTGTATGTATTCCTGTTACCTGCGGTGTTGTTAATTATCAAACAGAGCGCCTTTCCGTCGG